>OY728121.1:1182900466-1185400466 GCA_963277665.1 Viscum album
TCCTTATACCTACATGGTTTTATAGGGAATGGTTACTACTAAATGTTCACTCCACATGTCTAGACAAATCTAAAACCTTTCCCCCAAACCCAAAGGAAACCAAAGGGGAAAAGAAGGTCATTGGGAGATAACATGGGGATGAGGCCCTCCACCTCTTTCCACCGAACGGGAACAACAGAAGCAAGATGACAACACCAAATGTTTAAACTATTCCCATCTCTCATACTGAGAACAGTTCTTTGTACAAGGTTAAAAACGACACTGGGATTTCCTCTGATACGTGCCAGCTTCTCTCCGAGACCTATGACTGGAGCTGGAATGATTGAAGCATCTTTGGCCTCGCAGTTAGGATTTGGAAACCCCCGAATATAATTTCTTCTTCTGATGCTACAAAAAACTACATGCAATCCCATATGGGTTCACCAAGACATAACACACTCTAGAACTCACTTTCCCCTATCTTGAGATTTCACTGAAATAAGGGTTTAGAGGATGCACTCACATCACACCTTGTTTCTTCAGGTGAGAAACAACATAAATAAAGAACACATATAAACACCTTCCTCTAAAACAGAGGATGTCGAGATCTCCCGAAAGGAGAAACACTTCTAAAAAAATAGAATCACAAAATATTGTACAATTTCACCTTTACAATCAAACGAGCATGCAACATCACAATGCATCACCGAACATGACCAAAGCGACTGATAGAAATAATACAAGGAGGGGGCCTTATACAACATCCCTAAACATCACACCATTCTAGAAAGTTTCCATAACAGCCTCTCGTGGCCAGACTTCCCACACAAGTGGTTTAACATAAAACCCTTCTTCGAAGAGACTACGAAGGACTCAAAGGCCCTCTTAGACACTATCCATACTGACAACCCTAGACATCTTCCACCTTCGACGCATCTGGTAGCTTAAGAAACTAAGGTCTCTTTCAACCATCCACGAGCACTCTTCCGCAACAAGAGGATCTGAAAAAAAAACCAAGAATGTAAATGGTGTAGACTCATTCTACAAAGCTCAAGAAAATATTCCTTACATTGATCAACTGGGGGATTTTCCAACGGTGAAACAATCCGGGTTGCACTTCAGGTGTGCACTAACCCTTAATGGGGGCGTACCCTATCCAACAGGAGAACCCAAGGACCCAACCAAGCTGGTCCATTGGTAAAAAAATCCAAAAAACAGATCCAAACACATTAATGGAACCCCCATAAAGGTGTCCGGAAACATATCTCATAGGTGACTACTAACCGGTCCATCTACCCAGCTTACCGACCAAACACAAACCCAAAACACAGTTCGAATAGGAGGGGATCATGGACTCAAAAAATCCCACAACATCAACATTTTCCAAAAACACACAATATACACCATCCCAAACAATTAATAAACACATCATGTTTTCCTTTAAAAACATTTATTTGAAAACAAACGGTTCAGCGACTAGCGTATCCACCAATGGTACCTCATGGGCCTTACATGTCATGACCCGTCCTCGGGGCCCGTGCCGTGACTACCCCAAGCCCGTCTTCCATAGGCCAGAGGCTGGCGACTAGCACCAAAGGCGTAAATCCTGATAAAAAGGGGAAGACATTGCCTTTTATAAAGTAAACAAAAGAACAACAGAGTACGCAAGTGAAGTAAGCACTAAGAAAAACTGGGTACAAGAAAGTGCTGAAAAGTAAATGGGCCAGTATACAAACCCAACTAAAAGTACAGTAGAATTGAAAGGAAATTACAACAGCAGTAAGTAAAAATAGCAGCACCGAGTCGTCCTCCGGTAATCCCACCTGAAGGGTGGGTACAAATAGTCTCCTCAGCTGCTCGGGTCCAACCGTCCGCTCCGTGTACGTCCCGCCAAGCGGTCCACCTCCGGGTACCGCTCAGTTCTACAAGCCTCCACCTCGATCAGTGTTATCCATCATCTGCATCCAACACAACGTAGTGCTGGTATAGCCTGTGCTCCTCGGACACGGCGACCGATGTCGCGTCTCCCAGGATCCCGCACGGCCGCGGGATCCAGCTCCTCGCCGCCGCGGCTTCAACCGCGGCGGCCTCCTATCGGCGGCACGCCGGGGCGCCGCCCCATCGGTGACCCGCACCGCCGGAGATGTCTGCGGGCCACCGGAGTCATTTCGGTGGTCCGTTCTTTCTCTCGTCTGCGCCTGCGGTCATCTCGGGACCCGTACATTACTGCGACGGCCTCCAAAGTGAGAAACGGTCTCGTTTAATCATCGTCAAGGATTCCGCGCATCAGGAAGAAAACAACGGTGGGTTTGGACTTGTTCACTAGTCCGCACCCACTGCGTTAGTGGTTCTAAACATCACCAATCAATAAATCACGTCATGTCGAGAGTATAAAAATCACATGAAGAAATTTATACAAAAACCCCTACCTCAACAAGGAAGACGATCGTCGGCGTCGCGGTACACGGTGTCGTGGAGAAGAGGATCGTAGGCGTCTTCGGGGTGCGCCGAGGAGGAAGCGGTGCCTCCTCTCTTGTTGCAGGGAAAAGGATTGGTGGCGCGTCGTCACTCTCCGAGGAACCGGCGTTCTTCGTCGTTCTTCGTCGGAGGCCGGTGTTCTTCCTCATTCTTCGTTGAAGAACGGTTCGCCTGCGTTTTTAAATTCTCTCCAGAGCCTTCCTCCAAAGTGTTTCGCTGACGCCCAAGGTTTAAGGTGGCTCACAAATTAATAGAATTGTCTTGCAATTCTTATTAATTTCAACGTGGTGCCAAATTAATTTACGCTAACATAAATTAATTGGTTGGCACGTTTAAATGGATGAGGGAGGTAGGAAGGCTCCCTTACAATCAATACGAGGAGTTACCAAAGAATTAAATAAGGGATATTAATGGGGGGAAAGTCAAAGGAAACAGCAGGGGAATAAATGAGGTCAGAGGAAATTAAATGGTGGGGCTCATGTGGGCCCCACCTCTCTAACCTCCTCATTTGGGTAATTAAGTGGTTGCGGGCCCCACCCTTAACTACCCATGGGAGGGAATAACCTCCATTAGTAATAAAAATTGTTCCGACAATTTTTATTTATTTCTTAAACAAATCCCCAAAAATTAACTTCTCCTCTTTTGCGAACGCAACTACGATAAGTGTCTCCTTAATCAATTATCGACGCTGCGATTTCATCGGTGCCCTCAGATTTTAATTCCGAGCACTGGTTCAAAAGTTAAAAAAACCCGCTCGTTCTTTCACTGAACGTACCCGAGCTAAAATTCGAAAATTGATTCTGGGCACACCGGGCCTCAGAATCAAGCGTCGTCAGAAGCCACATACTCGTAAAATTCCAAATCATTTTTTTAAAAAAAATTCCTTGAAATTTCCAGGTCTTTACATTACTCCCACCTCAGGGATTTGCATCCCCGTAAAACTACAACATAAACTAGGGAAACAAATGAGGGTACTGAGCATGCATCTGAGCCTCTCGCTCCCATGTGCTCTCCTGAAGGTTCCTGTGCTACCAACGAATGCGCACAAGAGGAATCAACCGCCCACATAGGACTCGCTCCCGTCGATCCTCGATCTCCACCGGGAACTATGCAAATGTCTCCCCATCATCGATATCCAGCTCCCCGTGGTTGATGATATGTGTCGGGTCGTGCACGTATCTCCTCAGTTGAGACACGTGGAAGACGTCATGCACCCGGTGCAACTGAGGTGGAAGGGCCAGGCGGTAAGCCACCTCTTCTACCCTGCTGAGGACCTGAAAAGGCCCGATAAAGCGCGGAGATAACTTTCCACCATGACCAAATCTCCATAATCCACGTCGAGGTGAGACTTGTATGAAAACGTAGTCGTCGTCCTCAAACTCCAGTGGTCTCCACCTCCTATCAGCATATGACTTCTGTCTGCTTTGTGCAGTCCTCATCTGCTCCTGGATGACCTGCACCTTCTCCGTCATAGCCCGAACTATCTATGGTCCTACGAGTGCTGAATCCCCAGGGTCAGTCCAGCACATAGGTGATCTGCATAGTCGGTCGTACAGTGCCTCGTAAGGTGCCATCTCGATGGTCGAGTGGTAGCGGTTGTTTTACGCAAACTCCACCAAGGGTAGGTGATCCTCCCAGCTGCGACCAAAGTCAAGGACACATGCACGGAGCATGTACTCTAGTGTCTGAATGGTCTTCTCTGTCTGGCCATCCGTCTGAGGATGAAAAGCAGTGCTCAGACGTAGCTGCGTCCCAAAGGCCTCCTGCAACCCCTTCCAAATCCGGGAAGTAAAGCGAGCATCTCGATCGGAGACGATAGATGATGGCACCCCATGAAGCCATACGATCTCCAGAATTTAGAGGCGTCCCAAACTATCTACTGAGCCCTACTCTCTGATCGGCAGGAAGTGGGCCGACTTGGTGAGTCGGTCTACGATCACCCAGATGGTGTCGTGTCCTCTGGAAGTACGTGGAATCCCCATCACGAAATCCATGGATATCCCGTCCCACTTCCACTCCGGGACCTCTAAGGGTTGTACCAAGCCTACAGGTACCTGGTGCTCTGCCTTCACTTGCTGACAAGTGAGGCATCGGGAAACGAACTCTGTCACAACCTTCTTCATACTCGACCACCAGTATTGTCGTTTGAGGTCCTGGTACATCTTTTCCACCCCAGGATGTACCGCTCGAGGGGAAGTGTGGAACTCCCTCAGCACCTCCTCTTGTAGTGCAACTGGTACCATGGTACATCCCCGGAAGAGGATGACGTGCTCCCCGCCTTCAGAAAATCCATCAGGTGCTAGCCCTAAGGATATCTGATCACGTCGCGCCTCATTTTCAACGTCCCCGTGTTGCGCCTCTCTGGCCCGCTGAAGAAGTGGAGGAGTGACTGTGAGGGACTGTAGATAGGCTACCCCATCTCTATCCACGTAGGATATCTGTAAAGAGGATAACTGCTATGTCACCTCCCCAAGTAGATGAATGCCCGATCTCCTGCTGAGAGCATCAACCACAACATTCCCCTTCCTAGGAGTATATACAATCTCAAAGTCATAATCCTGGAGGAACTCAAGCCATCGCCACTGTCTCAGGTTCATGTTCTTATGCGAGAAAATATACCTAAGACTCTGGTGGTCAGAGTAGACTGTAAAGTGCTCGCCCATCAGATAGTGTCACCATGTCTTCAGGGCGAAGACCACTGCTACTAACTCCAGGTCATGAGTAGCATAGTTCTGCTCGTGTAGCCTCAACTACCGTGAACCGTAAGAGATCACTGCTCGCTCCTGCATCAGGACACACCCAAGTTCAGTCTCTGATGCATCGCAGTAAACTACGTACCCTACGCCCTCCTCTGGTAGCCTCAAGATGGGAGCACTGGTCAGTCTCCGCCTCAGCTCTTGGAAGCTCTGCTGACATCTATCTGTCCACACGAAGGGTTTCCCCTTCTTCATCAAAGCTGTAAGTGGTGCTGCAACTCTGGAGAAGTCTGACACAAATCTCCAATAGTACCCAGCCAGACCTAGGAAACTCTGCACCTCCGTCACGCTCTTGGGTGGATCCAAAGCAAGTATAGCCTCGACCTTCACAGTATCCACTGCAACTCCCGCCTCAGAGATGACATTCCCTAAGAAGTGAATCTCTTGAAGCCAGAAATGGCACTTCGAGAGCTTACCATAAAGCTGGTGCTCTCAGAGTGTATCCAGTACAACCCGTAGGTGGTAGGCGTGCTCCTCCTCGGTTGTCGAGTAAATCAGTATGTCGTCAATGAAGACAACGACAAACCGATCGAGGTAGGGATGGAAGATCCTGTTCATGAGACTCATGAACACTACTAGAGCATTGGTCACCCCAAAGGGCATGACCAAGAACTCATAGTGGCCATACCGACACCTGAAGGCCATCTTCTACACATCCTCGTCCCGAACTCGGAGCTGATGATAGCCTGACCTGAGTTCTATCTTTGAGAACCAACGTGCTCCCTTGAGCTGATCAAAGAGGTCATAAATCATCGGAAGTAGATACTTGTTCCTCACGGTCACCTGGTTCAGGCGACGTTAGTCGACACACAGTCGCAATCTCTCATCCACCTTCTTGGCGAACAGAATCGAAGAAGCCCAGGGTGAAACACTGGGTCGGATGAAACCTTTCCCATGTAAGTCCTCCAGTTGTACCCGCAGCTCACGAAGCTCGGTGGGAGCCATCTGATATGCTGGAGTGGATATCGGTGATGTCTCGGGGTACAGGTCTATATAGAAATCTGCCTCCCTATGAGGAGGTAGTCCTGGAACATCGTCAGGAAAAACATCTGCATACTGATCCACCACTACAGGAAAACTTAGACTCCACACGTCAACTACTCTGAGGATGAGAGTAGCCAACTGATGTGTGATCGGCTGCCCTCTCCTCTACGTGAGTCCATCCTATGCTGCGAAGGTTCCATTCTCATCGGTGAAGGTGAACCTGGTCCCATCCGTGCGGACACACCGCACCTTGCGCCAAATACAGTCGATCTGAGCATGGATTGTAGATAACCAGTCCATACCCAAGATAACATCGTAAGGCCGCAACGTCGCTACAAGAAGATCTCAGCCAAAGCTCTCGCCTCCTAGAGTAAGCTCACACTACCATCATCAGTGCGTAATCGTCAATTCTGCTCCCGTAGGAGTCTTTAGACGCAAGGATCGAGCCAAAGGCTCCGTCGGAATCTCTGAGATCCAAACAAGGGCAGCTGCAATAAAAGAATGACTCGCACCTATGTCTATAAGAACTGCAGTAAGGGTGGATTAGACATAGATAGTACCTTGAATCATCTCGGGTGCACCGTGGTCGTAAGCCTCTGCTGCCTGGAGCTGATCCTGCCTCTGCCCGCCACCTCCCTGTGGTCGGGGTGGACCTCCTGGGGGTGGTGGTGGTAGAGCCTCGAAGCGTCGTCCACCACCCGCTGCTCATCCAGCTCTTCTGCCTCATCCGCCTGCTCCCTGCGGACTGCCACGGTCGAACCTCTGCCTCTTCCTGGGAGGTCCCTCCACCGTATACTGCTCGTCTGCATGGCGGGTCGGGCAGTCACGAGCCATGTGGCCCTGCCCACCGCATGCATAACATTGTCTGCTCCTCAGAAGGCTGGCTCTGCATCGTGTTCCCCGCATAGTTGAACCCATGTCCTGAGGTCGCCCACCAGACGGCCTGGTCCGCTTGGACCCCTGCGTCATCTGTCGACTGCCATCTGCAGAAGACTCTGCTCCGTGTCATCCTGTGGTGGGTCTCGCTACTGACGGCTGCTCGGCGAGAAATCTCTTCACTAGCAGGGCTCGCTCCAGCACCCCCGCCTGGGTCAGGATGCTAAGTGGAATCGTTGAAGCTCTGATCTCATGCCTCAGCCCCTGCTCAAAGTTCTATGCCCGAAAGAATGGGTCTCGTACCATGTCCGTGGAGTAGCGTGAGAGGTCGGTAAATCTCGCCGAGTATTGGGCTACTGACATGCTGCCCTGCCGCAGGTGTAGTAACTCATGGATGCGCACCGCACGGAAGGTGGCTGGAATGAACTCCGAGCGGAAGAGGCTCTCGAAGTCCATCCAAAGTAGAGATGTCTCATCTTGCACCTGGATCATCAGGATCTGCCATCTACCTGTTGTTGTGTGTAGGAGACTCACGGAAAGGATCACCATGAGGTCTGCTGGTGTCCCTACTAATCTGAAGACTCTGACGATAGCCTCCAGCCAAACCTCGGCTGCCTGAGGATCCGTCTCTCCACAGAACCTGGGCGGCTTCTGCCTCTGAAACTCGGGCAACGCGCTCAAGCGGCGTTCACTCTCCGCCGCTGGGGCGGGTAGCATCGGTGGCTTGGCGGGTAGAGGTACTGTCGGTGCCTCTACTGTAATGGGGTCATGCACCAAGGCCTCATCGCTCGATGGGCTGCCGTCTCGCAAAAAGCTCGGAACCCTAGCTGGCTGCCATCGTGGGGCCATCCTAAAAAGAAACAGGTGTGCCACAGTTAATACAGTATACCTGGTGAGATGACACAAAGTAATCACAAAGAAAACTTTTGAAACACACATGCAATCAATGTTTTCGTGCACTGAGCCGGAAATCAGAAGTCAGGGTCCTGGTGTATGGATATGTCGGCCGCCGCACCAACACTGGACTCCCTGGACTGATAACCACACTCATTACTCTAAACATTATTGCTTCATAGAGAAGAAATTATCAGATTCCTGAGTTCTGCAGTAGAACCGACTCCTCTGATACCAATTTGTCATGACCTGTCCTCGGGGCCCGTGTCGTGACTACCCCAAGCCCACCTTTCATAGGCCAAGGGCTGGCGACTAGCACCAAAGGCGTAAATCCCAATAAAAAAGGGAAGATATTGCCTTTTTATAAAGTAAACAAAAGCACAACAGAGTACGCAAGTGAAGTAAGCACTAATGAAAACTGGGTACAAGTAAGTGCTGAAAAGTAAATGGGCTAGTATACAAACCCAACTGAAAGTACAGTACAACTGAAAGAAAAGTACAACAACAATAAGTAAAAATAGCAGCACCGAGTCATCCTCTGGGAATCCCACCTAAAGGGTGGGTACATATAGTATCCTCAGCTCCTCGGGTCCAACCGTCCGCTCCGTGTACGTCCCGCCAAGCGGTCCACCTCCGAGTATCATCCAGCTCTACAAGCCTCCACCTCGATCAGTGTTGTCCATCGTCTGCATCCAACACAACATAGTGCGGGCATAGCCCATGCAGGGGTGAGTATACGATACTCAGTAAGGACCCCAAGACCCCTAAAGGTCTCTCAGAATCCACGAAGGATAAACCACAAAGGAAAGATACAATCACGAAGTATCAACAACACTAGTTAGGTATATGCCCATACATATACCTAAGTCATCAGTTACAGTTCGTCTCCATCTCTCGTTCCCAAGCACCAACCAGTCTACAAAGGATAGCACAACTCAGTCCACATAGGAACAACACAACCCAGTCCACACAGGAAAGCAAGTCAATCACATCGATGATAATGATTGAAGATCAAGACTCAGCTCACACAGGTATACACTTCGTAAGGTGATAGAGATGATCAGATGTAACCACTGATTCATCTAAGCTGTCAGACCCACATAGGATACAAGACCAGCTAAGCTGTTGGACCCACAAAGGATACAAGACCAGCTACTCTGCCGGACCCACAAAGGATATAAGTACAGAGGTCAATACTGCCTGACCCACATAGGATACAAGAACAGTAGTCATCGCCGTCGAACCCACGGAGTATTCCAGTACGGTCGTCGTCACTACCAAACCCACAGAGAATCCAAGTACAGTCGTCCTCACTGCCGAACCCACGGAGGATCCATGTGCAGTCGTCATCGTCGCAGTCGCACCCAGCTCTAGGGTTCCCGCTCACCGCATGCTCGATTCCGAGAGGGTTCGCTCCTCAAGAAAGAGAGAGAGAGAGTCGATACATCAACTGTCACAAAGTCTAGAGTTGTTGTATCTCAAAGTTCTGTCTCGTTAAAAGAAACCCAACGCGACAGAGGGTGTGTCAATCAGACGCTCGATCTCAGAGTTATTGGCTTTTCCGTCCCAGGGGCCCGGTTGGTTTTTAAACTAAAACCAACCCTACCATACTCTATCTACGTCTAAACCTCAAATGGAGTAATCCAAAAGGACCTTCTCAACCAAAGGATCCCAATGCAATTGAAGGCACGTCAATCGGATTTCCGGTCCTTGTGATATAAGTGTTTCTGCTCCAAGGGTCCGGTTGGTTTTGAGTTCTAACCAACCCGGCCATACCCAAACTTTGCCGAAACCTCTAGTGTAATATACCGAAACGACCGTCTCGATCCAAGGATTCATACACAACTGACAGTGCGTCGACCGGAGGTCCGTATCACACGTTATGGACAAAAGACCGAAAGCGGTCCGAAGTGGGGGGTCTGGGCCTGGCCCGACCCAGCCCAACCCCCCCTGGGTCGGCCCGAACCGGGTCGACCCAACCTGGGTCCAGGTCCGGCCCGGTAGGGCGCGGCTCGACCCGGCTGGGCGCGTCCCGACCCGGTTGGGCGTGGCCCGGCTCGGTCCGCGCGACCCGCCCCGACCCGGCCGGGGGGGTGCGCTGGCTCGGCCAGCGGGCCGAGCAGGGGGGACGTGGTCCCCCCTTTGCGCTCCGCGGACGCAGCGACCGACACCGCGTCTCCCAGGATCCCACGCGGACGCGGGATCCAGCTCCTCACCGCTGCGATGGGCTCCTTTTGGCGGTGCGCCGGGGCGCCGCTGCCTCCAGGCGGTCGGTCAGTGCTGGCCTCCAGATATGTCTGCAGGCCACCGGAGTCATTCCGGTGGTTCGTTCTTGCTCACGTCTGCGCCTGCAGTCATCTCGGGACCCATACATTACTACGACGGCCTCCAAATTCCAAAATGGTCTCGTTTCATCGTCGCCATGGATTTCGCGCATCAGGAACAAAACAGCAGTGGGTTCGGACTTGTTCGTTAGTCCGCACCCACCGCATTAGTGGTTCTAAACATCATCAATCAATAAAGCACGCCATGTCGAGGGTATAAAAATCACATGAAGAAATTTATACAAGAACCCCTACCTTAACAAGGAAGACTATCATCGACGTCACGGTACACGGCGTCGCAGATAAGAGGATCATAGACGTCGTCGGGGTGCGCCGAGGAGGAAGCGGCGTCTCCTCTCTTGTCGCAGGGAAAAGGATTGGTGGTGCGTCGTCGCTCTCTGAGGAACCTGCGTTCTTCGTCATTCTTCGTCGGAGGCCGGCGTTCTTCGTCGTTCTTCGTTGAAGAACGGATCGCATGTGTTTTTAAATTCTCTCCAGAGTCTTCCTCCAAAGTGTTTTGCCAATGCCCAAGGTTTAAGGTGGCTCACAAATTAATAGAATTGTCATGCAATTCTTATTAATTTCAACGTGGTGCCAAATTAATTTACGCCGACATAAATTAATTGGTTGGCACGTTTAAATGGATGAGGGAGTTTGGAAGGCTCCATTACAATCAATATGAGGAGTTACCAAAGAATTAAATAAGGATATTAATGGGGGGAAAGCCAAAAGAAACAGCAGGGGAATAAATGAGGTCAGAGGAAATTAAATGGTGGGGCTCGTGTGGGCCCCACCTCTCTAACCTCTTCATTTGGGTAATTAAGGGGTTGTGGGCCCCACCCTTAACTACCCATGGGAGGGAATAACCTTCTTTAGTAATAAAAATTGTTCCGACAATTTTTATTTATTTCTTAAACAAACCCCCAAAAATTAACTTCTCTTTTGCGAATGCAACTATGGTAAGTGTCCCCTTAAGCAATTATCGGCGTCGTGAGTTCACCGGTGCCCTCGAATTTTAATTCCGAGCACCAGTTCAAAAGTTAGAAAAACCCGCTCGTTCGTTCACTGAACGTACCCGAGCTAAAATTTGAAAATTGATTTCGGGCACACCAGGCCTCAGAATCAAGCGCCGTCAGAAGCCACAGACTCGTAAAATTCCAAATCATTTTTTTAAAAAATCCTTGAAATTTTCGGGTCTTTACATTACACATGCATGTTTTTGTACCACACCGGGCACCCTCCTCATATCCATCCAGGAACTCATCCAGCCATTCCATTAACCATCCATCATCCCCTATAACCCCATGTATGTGGTCTCTCATGGAAATACCAAAGGTTAAAACAAAAATTCTTTCCACTTTTCAAAACCAAAACAATCAACCAATACTTCCTTTTTTTCAAAACTGCTATCCACGAGATCAAAATACCAACTCACATCTAAAAAAAATTTCAGAAAGACACGACCATTTTGAAAAGGACTCACTTTAAAGATATTCACATAAATTTCAAAACATCTAATCCCTTTAAAACACCATTTGATTGTTTAGAAAACTCTATTGGAAACACTTTCCAAAAACAACATCAATATAGTTCCTGCTTTCAAAAGAGGTGTAAACACACCATTTTCCATTTCAAAAAAAATCTAAAAATTCAGTTCCACTATTTCATTAACCAAACCATTCCCTCATTATTTTAAAATCATTTCAAAAAAAAACTTCATGCTTCTTAAAACCAAGTCTCTTTAAAACCAAAGTTCCAAGATTTCAAAACTAAAGCACAAAATAATGAGAGAGGAAACTAGTTTCAGTGGGTGACTAGGACATATGGTTGGTAGCCATATTCCAATCACTTAACCATCATAGAGAGTGTTCTAGGGAATATCCCAGGCTCCGCATGGCTTGCCAGACCATGCGAGCTCACTGAGACCATTAACCCAACTCTCTTTTCATTTCCCCAAATCGTCATCAGACCAAGAAAACCAAAAGACATAGATAAATCCCGACTTCCCCTGGCGAATTGAATCTCGTCATGAGGTGTGGTGATCAAGAACACTACCCATAACTAGAATTTCATGTCACAACAATCTTAACTAAATACTATCCCAACTATTTCCCAAATAACAAGACTCAAATAGAGCAAACCTGCTCTGATACCATTTTGTCATGAACCGAATATGGTCGCCGCCAAAACCGGCACCAAACCCAGCCCGTGACAATGACTTAAGGGCGTTCTCGATCCCCACGGCCTGGTATAAGTGACCGGGTATCATAAAATGAGAATTGGGAATTATTTACCCAAGTTTATAAACATAAAACAACAAATGAATCCAATAAAACGAATCTGGATTTTTCAAACCAAACAATGTTTTACAAAAATTCAGAACTGAATTACAGTCTAAAACAACTCACCAAGACTATAAAAAAGGTACATAACCAAAAATTAACAGCTCAAGAACCTCAACATGGCAAGAGGCATCCCCCTCAATCCATCTCCACAACACCGCGTCATGAATGACCAGTGAAAACCCGAATTGTTGGCACAAAATTTGTACCCAAACCTGTGACAACAAAAATAACCAAGTCTAATTACACCCAAGGGTGTAAGTAGGGTGTGATAAAATGCCCAGTAGGATACCACCACTAAGATATTTCATATGATAAACATTTAAAGACGAAAATCATGCAAGTTTTCAAAAACATGTAATTTCTAGTTACAATTTCTAAAAGATGCAACTAAAAAAATCAGTTTTCAAGTGGGATAATTTAAAGAATAAACACTTTTAAAATAAATACCAAAGCTACTGAATTTTCCAGCCACTCATACCATTTTCCGACGATAAGCACAAAATATCCAGTGAGCACAAGCAATGGGAAATAACCCCTAGGCACTAGCTAGCTGTGGGTCCCAGGTACCTCGTATCTCGGTGAGAGTAACCACAAAAAAAATATCTATTCTCGTGCACGAGCCACTAGTAAGGAACATACCCAAAACCTAGTGGTCCCCAATCATCATCATCATAGTTTAGTTAGATTTGTAAGTGTCAATCTTTCTAAGTGAAACTGAGGCCAAACCCCACTGATTCACTAGCATGCTAGTACACATCCACCCACCTAGATACTTGGGTTTTCCCTTTGTGCTCAAACAATTTCAACAAGTCAATGAATATACTTTTCACATGAAAATATCATTTCCATATCATAAATTCATCAAACATCCCACATGTATACAACACAAGTCACAAAAGTCCACTTTTCATTCAAATGCATTTTGAAACCAAACTCACACCAAAATAGCCCACAACACTTTTTGTATAACTTTCACAATCCAACACATCCTTTAAAAATTTTATAAATTCCCTCCAAATATGCTAAACATCACATAACATCCCACTCACATGTTTCATAAAACCTATTTTATAAACAAAATCCCTTTTTCACATCGCACTCACACAAACAGCCCACATCACGTTCACACCTCTTTCATATTTCAGTAAATCCATTAAAAAAATTTATAAAACATTTCCAAGAGGATGCACATAACATGAAAGAGCTATTCAAATTTAAAATGGTCCATTTGCAAGTTTAAACAATCCAAAACAGTTTTCCAATATGGTTTCACCTCTTACATAAATCATTAAACCATTAAAAACTTTCATAAAAAAATTCTAAAGAGTGTACCAAATCTTTTCACATAAAACCCATTTCAAAACCATATTTCAAGGACAAAATCACACAAATATAAATTCAAAACAGAATTGGCATCCCCAAAAACATTTATTAAACTACCCCCAAGTGTTATAAAAACACCTCAAACAATACCACAAAAGATCCACATGAAAAGAACACGTTTTCAAAATCACTTTCAAGAAGTACAATAAGGTTTTACACCTTAAACCCATTAAAAAAACCTCTTTAAAACCTAATGGCACACCAATACCCTACCAAATCAGAATTTTTAGCCCAAACAAGATTTATTAAACCAATTTCATATGTTATAAAACACACCAAAACAATACCCCAAGGGTTGCACATGAAAAACACCCAATTTTAAGCTAAAATGAAACTATAAAAACAAATGCTTTACCAAATCCAACATAAACAGTTCCCGCACCACATGCAGCATATTAGGAACACGCATAATAAGTAATTCAAGAAAACTAACTCATCTAGAAATTATTACACATGGAATCACCTACCTTTTATGCCAAACCCCTCAAAACATGGTGTGAAACATCAACCGCACCACCGCCGCACCTAAAGGAATATAAATCCAGTCCTAGACCACAATATTTGACCAAAAGGACACCAAATCAAACCCTAGTTTCAAACCTCAACTTCTGGACATGAGGAACTTCATGAAAGGGTGAAAGAAACCCTAAGGAAGGGGAATAAATCAAGGAAAGAAACACTTACTTGAAACATCTTGAATCAAACGGACCAAATACACCATAATTTGAATCTCCAAGCAACCAAAACTGATATGGAGGCTCTAATGGAGATGTGAAGGTAATGTGGGGACTGAAATTGTGGCAAAAGAGCAGAAATTGAAGGAGTTATGAAAGAAATGATTTACCTCATCAAAACTGGATGATTTGAGAAATCCAGAGAAGTTTCACCCAAATTCGGGACAACAATGAGCTCCAAAGCGTCGAAATAGATATTGGGGGTGATCCTTAGGTTTTTTTCTTCGATTGGGAGGTGGAATCACCAAATAACACCGAATAATAGTAAATATTGAATTAGATATTAAAATATTAAAAATAAAACTTAAAGCAAGAAATGGGCTTTCGGGCTGGCCCAAAACCCTAATAAAAAACTCAGATCCCTCATGATTATGGATTTTTATGAGGCCCAAAGGGATATGGTGATTTTAATATATCATTTTATGCCAATTGGGAATTGGAATGGGTATAAAATAGTAAAAATTGAAGGATTTATAGAAGAAACGAAATTTGTTTTTAAATTTGGAATTGGGCTCACGGTTTGGCCCAAATTTTCAAAACCCACCATTTTCACCAAAATGAGTGGTAAACCCCTAAAACAAATCAGGAATGGAAATTAAATGAAAAATTAATTTAAAAAAAAGTCATGGGAGTGACAATATATGTGTGTACAATCCTTCGAGAAGACCCCGAATAATCTAATTATCCCGAAATAGAATCGAAGATTACCAAAAACTATAAATAAAATTGAAACAATATAAAAAAAGGGTGGAAGCAATCAACCAAAGCTATGGGCCAAGCCCCCTCATAAAACATTACATAAACCAAGACCATTTGCAAACATGACTCTCACCATTCAAAACCATCTATAATTGATATTGAAAAATACAAATTAAGTCCACATGTCAAATATTTCATTTTCCTTCAAAAAATCATTCCAAAATCATCCGCACCTTAAGTGCCCTTAAAACAAGGTTCATGCCCACCAAATAACCCTCAAAAAATCCTCATGAAACTTCACACTGAGATACTCACACAAAACATAACCAATTTTTGATACAAAACCCGAACTCAAAACACGAGCATGTCAAACCCTTCAAAAACATATTTCGAATCACTCAAACAATATAATAAACCATTTACGCAATTTATAAAAACCCTTTAAAGAGGAAAAACAAGATTTTACACCTAAAGTACACACACTTTCCCAACCAATTCTCCAAAAAATTTGTTTTAATAATTAAAAAAATCTAAAATTCATATGTAAAAAAAATACACGACAAGGCGTACATGCCAAAAACAACTCCCTTCTTCAATAAAAACTCATATTGAACCAAAAAGAACCTCAAGTGCCATTGAAAATATAACTTGCACATTGCAAATAAGGCATAAAACATTTTTCAAGAAACAATACAACAAAATATCACAACACATATCATTTATTTTGCAAAAACTCATTTCCAACCCATAAACATGTTAAAACACTACCAATTCACACTTCACACTACCCAAATTACATTAGAACACGTTAAAATTAACTAAACAATTAAGAGGGTAAAAGAAATCAACCTAAAACAACGACGGATGAACCGGAATAGACCGAAGCGCATCCCCTTCGACGGTGGACGACAAAACACTCACGAGGAAGACCCGGAAGACCAGTTGCGCACCCTAAAAAGGGAAGAAATCATCAAAACTCGGGATCAAATCCAGGCGGAGGCACAATTTTCAGGGGTACTGTAACAGTACTGTAGCAGAACTGTGCAGTACTGTAGCAGGTACTATTTGGCATTGTAGCAGCTGAGAATTTTCCACCGTTTAGGCCTTCGAGCCACTGATTTGGTCCCCGAGTCCTTTAAGGCCTTCAGGCCACCCAAGCCTTTGGGCCAGTAAGGCCTTCAAGCCACCTCAAGGCCTTTGGGCCACCTTAAAGTACATTTGCAAACCAGACAGCCTATAAGGAACAAGCTCTATAGGAGGATGAGCAAAGAGATTTCACCACAACAGAAGTTACAAGGATTGCAAGAATGAGAGGGTATGACACCTACCATCAGGACATGCCTATGCATTCATGGGATAGCCTAGCCGAACATCCATGCGAAGGTGGAGAGCTGATTTCACGATGAAGATGCTAGAGAGGAGCAGTTCCAAGTAGTTAGTCTGGTTTGTATGTTATATTTGAAGCCTACGGGCAATGAATTCCTCTAAGGCCTATGGGCCATGTAATACTTACGCCTAAGGGCATTGTAAGGGTTCCACCTCACCCCTTGAAAGGTTTATTATAAAAAATCAATAAAAAATGAAGGTCTTTGGTCCATTGGATGGATCAAGTTATGCTTTATAATCAGGTTGTCTATTAGGGCTATTATAGGACTGAAACATTACAGCAACTGATATGGCCTTTATCTGCGCTAAAAAACACTGATAAAGGCCACCTTTATCACATTAAAAAAAAGCGTTGTTAAAGGTCACACACTTTTAAGGGCACTTAGATTATCAATGCTTTTTAGCGCAAACAAATCCCATTTTTCTAGCACCAATAAAGGTAGTTTTTGTAGTAGTGAATGGTAAGTAACATGAGAAGTAGTGTCTAGAAATATATAAAAAAACATCAATAAACTCCCAAAAAATCCCCCCTTTTGATTATTTCAAAATATAAAGGAGTTCCCAAAAAACTCTCTCATTAATCGAAATGATAAAAAAGGTAAGATCATTAAGTGTAGATCATGAAAAAATTAAATGAAATAGAAAATTAAATCAAGTAAAGGAAAAATATAGGCATTTGAATTATAAAAATTAAACTTGTCCTCTATATATAGTAAAAAATTGTAGTTGGGGGCTTACCTGAGTGACAAAGTCACCCCCTAATCCTGTGTAAAACTCAGGTTCAAATCCAGATGGTGGTGATTTTCATGGAACTATAACAGTATTGTAACATTGTATTAGTTCGGTTAATAGAATAGGTAATGTAGTGGAGTCCTATAATAGTAGTATTGTTCATCATAAATGAGATTTTGAGCCACTAAATTGGGTATTATTTCTACAGAGCCTCCAGGCCATCAAATCTTGGGCCTTTGAGCTATGTACTGAAGCATATTCTGATCAGTGGATTGTAAGATAGTGTGAGGTCGATCACCTATGAAACTGGATTAAGGATGGTCATCAAAGCAGTAATTGGAAACTAAAAGAAGTGAACAATTATTAGAGCACACTTTAGGATAAAGGCCACACATAATTCTGTGTTGGACAAAAATCCCTCAAGGTATCATTGAAGCATTTTTTGAGGTGATTGTGTTTGTTGAAAAAGTGGGCCTCCATGTTGTGCTTGTTGTCAAAGAAAACCACTATGTTCATTTTTTTGACCAAGGAGGGTTTGCATGGTGAGTTGTTGAGTTCAAGGGATGTTGTTGATAATACATGATTGATTTAAGAACCTTGACAAAGGAATGAACAATCTGAATGTGGTACAAAAAGGGCAGATACAAGGTGGTGCCGTTTTCCAGTGTTTGCCAAATTTTTGTGTAAGAACCCGGATCTTCTTTTCAGGTATGTTTTTCCTTTTTCTAGATTTTTTAAGAAAAATGAACTTTCTGGAAATTTTCAAAGTACACGCCGTGTACTCTTCCCCAGATCGAAGCCGTGTGTTGGTCGTGCCCGGGCCACACACATGGTGCGTAGGGGTAACGTGGAGGCCAATTTTGGCGAAGTAAGGAAAAAACCCAGTACACACCGTGTACTTTCTTTTTTTCACTAAATGAATTGGGGTCACGGCTGACGCACAGAAACACCTCCTTCTAGGTCCCGTTCTTCCGAGAGCGACCTGTACGGATGAATCTTCGACGAGCTCCCGCCCCTTCGTCCGTTCTCCGATTCAAGCACGGTCGATTGCATTGGAATCACAGCGGTAAGATCTTCCTTCTGCTTGAGCTTCATTTTCTGATTCCTCTTCATTTCCGAGTTATCATGGGTTGAGATTATTGTGCGTTTTCTCAGATCTAAAATGTTATAAGGGGAATCAAGTGTCATGATTCACATATATCGATCTCCTAGGATCGAGGTAGGTGGTTTGTGTCTTTCTGTTGAAAGTCGATGAGTATTTTGTGCAAATTCCACAAATTCCCTTGGGCGGGGAATTGTGGGTTTCCTGTTTTTCCCTTGTTGTATACCTGCTTTGCTTGATTGCTGTAGTAGAGGTTTATTCTTGTAAGTAGAGTAATTTATTTTGTGCTCAGGATACTTTTCCATGTTTGTTCTTCCTGTTTGGCATTTTTCCAGTTGCCGTGCCTAGCCATAGGATAGTGGAACTGCTAATTTTTTTTGCTGTTGAGCCTTAGAATGATATCCAAGTAGTTCTTGAGGTTTAATTGGACAATACATGCGTGCTGAGCATGTTTATTTTCACTCAGGACTGTGAGAACCTAGAGTAGTAGACCAAAGGGAGAATTGACGTAAGGGCTTCTCCAGAGTGTCTTTAAATACGATGTGAGACCACAGGAGGAATTGACGATGAGTGCTTCCTTAGAGATTCTGTAGTTCCTCGACGCGGGCCACAGGGGGAATTGACGTTGAGTGCTTCCCCAGAGAGCCTTTAGTATGATACGAGACTATAGGGGGAATTGATGGTGAGTGCTTCCACAAAGAGTCTATCAATTTCATAGCTGAACCAGAGGGGCGAGACTGTGTGTGCCACCTAGAGGGTTGCTAGTAATTATAGGTTGAACCATAGGGGTTAGGCTGTGAGAGCTACCCAGAGGGTTACCTTTTTCCTTTTTTGCTGACTGTTTACTTGTGTACTTCTTTTGTTAGAACTGTAGATTGTCACTGCTTGTGTTCCTGTTTACTACTTCTTGTTTTATTACTATCGTGTATTCATTGACTGTTAGGCACATATCTTTGGGTGATTGCCTACTGGGATTGTATCTCACACCCTATTTGGGCCATTCTTTTGGGCCCAATCAGACTATGTTGTTGCAGGTATAGATAAGGGAAAGTGCCCTTCTACTTCGGGTTCTTGATTCCCTAGAGCTGGAGAGCATGAGACCGAGTCGAGGCTTGCGATGCTGAGGAGTTTACTTTGTTTTCTTTGCACTTTGTTTTCATTTTTACTTTAGCAAGTTGGGTTGTTTACTATTTTCCATTGACATATGTACCATGTTGCATCATTATTATATATCCATTACTTCTGCTGTTTACTTCAATTGTTGTATGCTGTTGATTGTTTCTACTATCATGTCTGGTTGTTTTTCCACTATATACTTTACTGAATGAGGGCATAGTTTCCCCACCGACTAACCAAGGCCCTCTCTACTAGTCGGAAGTCACTGGTGTTTGGGGAAACGCACTTGAGGTCATGTGGTGAACCGGGTACGAGGCACCAGTGGAGGGTCTCCAAATTCAGGTCGTTACATTTTGGGCCTCAAAATCGACAAATGGATAAAAGTTTTTTTGGAAAAAAGACTTGCACACCGGTGTCCTGGAGGCTTGGAAAGTTGCGCGCCATATTTTTTTCAAGATCAAAACATAAAAATGTGTCAAATTAAATAGGGGTGCCCAAGTTTTTATTTGGGTGTGCAAGGTGACTAGGGCGACATAGACTAGGGCGGCTGGACTTGCGCGCTGGGAGGAGACTTGCGCACTGCACTTAGGGTGGTCAAAATGCCTATAAATAGAGGTACACCCCACCTCATTTTTTAAGATCTGAACACTTAGAGAGAATTTGAGCTCCAGTTGCACAGGTAGGTTCAGTCGTACAAGGGGTGGTGTGGGCGCGCAAGTATAAGGTTATTCAGAAGTTGTGCGCCAGTTGACAGTTGCACGCTAATACTGGTTTGGGCATAAAAGGGTGTGAGTCACCCAAGTTCTGAGTTGGCGAAGGGAGTGTCACGCAAGTGGTGAGGTGACACGTGTGCGCCAGGCTTGGAGAAGCGCACCAAGGCATAGAGAAGCACACTAGGCTTGGAGAAGCGCACCAGTCATTCTAGGGCTGTGCAAAAATTGGAAGATTTCCCGGTACACCCATGGTAAAGTTGTATTCATCAGTGGATTAAAGTGTAACTTCAATAGAGTATCTATATATAGAGAAAGATTCATTCATTTGCGATAATGAAGGGACCAACAAGTCTTTAAACTATGAGTGAATCTTCTGAAGAAGCAGTGAGGAGGCTTCAGTTGAGAGAGCAGTGAGCTTTCATATTGTGAGTGGTTGTAAACCAGGGGGGACAGTGAGTCCGCTCCGAACATTGTAAAAAGCAGTGCGCTTTTAGTGGATTTGGTACAACGACACATCGCCAGTGTATGCTCCTTAGACATAGCCCAGTGAGGGTGAACCAAGTAAAAATTGTTGTGTCATGTGCATGATTTAATTTCTATTTATACTTTGTTACAGGAAAGAGAGAGAAGAGAGTTTTTCTTAACAGCAAAACAAGATCAATAGGGGCAGTTGTTTTAACCTGTCATACCCCGATTCACCCCCCCCCCCACCTCAGGGTATCTAACCTAGTGGACCTAACATTCTGCATAGGCTGATGATGGAAGGCAGTAAACAAGACTTTAGGGTAACTGGGTTGGCATGGGCGGTCAACAAAAATATGGGTGGGGTTATTGAAGTTTGGGGTCGTTATGTCACTTACCAAGGAATTTGTGCCTCTAAGCCTTTGGGCCATGTAATCTGGGTATTTCGTATTATATAAGGGTTCCGCACAACTCGATTAAAAAAGGTTTATCTAGAAAATCATATAAAAATGGTATTTGTGTCATATATTAAATAATTAAGGCATAATGAGAACAAAAAACTCTCACTAATATGAGTAAAAATCATTTAAACTATTATACTTGATAGTAAATCACAAAATTTAAGAAATAAATATATTAATGAATAAATGAAATGTTAAAAATTAAATATAACCCCCTATTAAACTATGAAAACTTTTTTAATCTAAATTAAAAGTACCATCAATGTTAAGTGGTAAATCACACTCTCCCTTAATATAAACACTTCCTTATGAAATAATAATATAAAAATGCATGTTCCTTCTTTGGTGAACTCCCCATGTATAAAACAATTACTAAAAATATCCATAAAATATGTTAAATAAATTCAAGGAATTCATAAAGATATAAAATGAATTAAAATAAAATAAAAGAACATTTGAACGCCCGCTAGCATACCATTAAATGATTCAATAAAAGGTATGCCTCATTATGAACCTAAAACACTTTACCTATGAATAATGACAATCATAGGATAATATGATTAATTATAACACATTTAGGAACCCAAACCATTGATGTGTTAGGATTATTTACATTAAATATAGACTTTGTAGTAAAATCCTTCTTATAACTAAGGGACTGTGTAAATATCAAATAATAGTTAGATGTATAATACCCAAATAATCTGCATCTAAAACCATTAATATTAGAAATTATTATAGCCTTACCTTCCAAAAAGTAATTATTATATAACATAGGATATTTATTAATGTATCTAATATAGTTTCTCTTTATTTTCTTCCTTTTTAGTGACATCAGTTTATCAAAACATTCCCTTTAAGTGGTGAACTTAGCCAGTGTTTCATTCAACCTCTCTAGTTGAACTTTTAGTTTTTCATTATCTTTTGAATATATTCAAAATCATACCAAACCATATCCTTAGTGGGGGAATCTATATTTATTAACTTTTCCTTCATTTACATCTAAATTGACATCTCATTGAACACAAAATTATGAGTCTCTTTAATATTCTTGCAAATCTCAGTGAGATTCACAAGCTTGTTATACAAATTATCACACACGACATTAAATTCTTAAACATTAGTAGTATGATCAGTGGATCCAGTAGATGAGGAAGATAAAGATGATACCTTAAAATATTTAAACCTCAACAATAGGTAACCATATTTCTTCTCTTGTCCGTATTCATCTCATGAATCACTATCTGATGAACAATACCATTGTGAACTAAAATCCTTATTCTTGTCTTTATTTTAATGTCTCTCTTTCTTTTCACTACATGAAAATGACCCTATACCCACGGTTTTTCCAAAACTGTGGGTATAGGTATTGGATGGGAACCTATACCCATGATTTTTGAAAAACTGTGGGTATAGAGTTTTTTTTAAGCCCTATACCCACGGTTCTTAGAAAACCATGGGTTTAGGTCATGCTCATACCCACAATTTTCCAAAACCGTGGTTATAGCTTTCCCGTGTTAATGCAAGAAAAAAATATTTCCACTGGACTAAAAAAATTTTTGGAAACACCTATTGCAATGAATTTCCACCTATAAACATGGTATATATATATATATATGAAAATGTATATTTATATTTGTATAAGTCAACATGGTGTAGTGGTTAGGCATAAGAATTCTGAACAGGCAGTCCAGGGATCGAAACCCGCAACTGATGATTTTTTAAAACCTATACCCACAATTTTGAAATTGTGGGTATATAATTTCCAATCCATGTATATATCTTAGATCTATACCATCATCCAAAATCCCTATGGTTCCCAAAACCATGGGTATAAGTGCCTTTTCCAGTAGTTTTTTCTTTCTTTCAGACAATCAGACTTCATGTGGCGAGGTTCATTACATCTACAACAAATAGGATTGATCTTTGAATCCTTTTTAACATTACAATGCTAAATTTTGTTTTTTTATTTCAATTTTTATCATTTATAGATGTTTCAAATCTCCTTAAATAGGTTTTCAATATCATCTCCTTTATCAGAACCTATATCATCAAAAAAACAACCAGAATAAGGAACAATCATTTTGAAACAATATCTTTGTTTTTTTTCACTAATCACATTATCAACATTTTTTAATTCAATATCATAATACAAAAGTTTACAAACAATATCCTCCATACAATATTGAGTAAAGTATTTAATTTCTTCAAACTCTAGGTTCTTGGAATTCCATTTCTTAAGAAGGCCTCTCAGGATTATTTTAATGATAAATTCATTGATCATGGTGTCTCTAAGAACAGTCGTGTTTTTAACAATCATTGTGAATCTCTGATAAATCACATTAAAACTTTCATTCTCTGACATTTTGAATTTGTAATGGCCCGGACCCCTCCGGTCCATTCCTTTGTCGAAATCGATGTGGTCAACACGATGCCCGTTATAATGATAATTTTTAATACTGGTGATAACGTAAAAATATGTTAAATAATAATGATGATGACATAAATTGTGTGATTAATTAAACCAAAAAGAGAATAATCATGATAAAATGATTTAATGGATGTTATTATTATTAATGATGTGAAGTGGGAAGGTGTGTGACTCATTAGACGTTGATAAATGAAACATGCAGTTTATTATTAAATGATTAATTGTTGAAATTAAATTTGAATAATAAAAATGGGTGTTGTGTTATTAATATTATTCATAATATTAATAATAATGAGAAATTAATGAAATGAGTCATGGTATTTATTGCAAACAAATAAATGAAGATGCACAGAGGAAGCGAGGTGGTGCATTAATAATATTAAATGTGAGTTATTATTATGTAAGATAATAATAATAACGATGATGTAAATATGTATATATATATATATGTATATATATCAGGATAATTAAATTAAATGGTTTTAATTTAATATAATAAACTGTTTTTAAATTAATTGGAATTAAATGGGGGCACACAAATCTTGCAGCGTGATTGCGTTACCGTAAAAATCTCTTTCTATCCCTATATTGTGGTGATATTAATTATATGTTTTATATAATGTTTAATAAAGTTTCTATAATAAATGATATGTTATGGACATAAGGATGAGGTGCATGGCCCCATGTATCTTTACATAATTTATATAATAATTAATATATTATAATAATGATAAATGAAAAGAAATAAAATGAATGCTAATAAAATGCATGGGGAGGGGAGGCGTTAATTCCCCTTTCCCCTTTTATAATTATACATTTAATATATTATTCTTTTAATAGTTTAATAAATAATAATAAATGAAAAATAATGAGGCGCCACCTTTGTTTGGTGCGTGATGAAATTTGGATAAGAAAGGAGATTAGAGAGAGAAAGAAAAAAAAGAATAAGATAAATAAGATTAAATGAGATAATAAATGAAAATAAATAAATGGAAAAAATAAAGGGGGCGTGATGTGTGTATAAAGGAGGCATAAGGGGTTCTTTTCTTCCCTTTAATGAATAATATTCATATAATAATAATATTATGATAATAGAATGAAAATAAGGGTGATTGATGGGTGGTGGTGAGATTTGGGTGTGAGAGCAAGAGCGAGGAAACTTTTTAGCGTATAAAGCTTCAAGGAAAACAAATAAATAATAATAATATAAAATGTTATTATTATTTTGGGTTATATAATCTTAATTCGACCGTAACTTCTTCATATGGTGTCGGAATGACGAACCGTCAGTGGCAGTGTAATCCTGAAATTAAGACGGTCATTTTAAAACCAATGATGAATACCTTTTCATGACTCATGACTTGGGTCAACGAAACACCAAATATTAATAGAATTATCATTATTATTAAAATGCGTGGAAACCACGTGGCGTGTCGTGTGTTGACCAGTCAAAATGCGTAACGGGTGTACGGTCACACTGTGTATTCATTAATACACACTGCATACCGTTTTACCTATTTGTTGCCTATATAAGAAAGGGTCACGGATTATTTCTAGACTGATCGCTTCTTCTTCGCACGATGACGCTCTTGGATGATCGAGAAGTCTTCCTCCTCTAACTTCTTCATCCGGACTCCGATCGTCGATTCGTCAGTGGCTGCGGGATCGTGTCAGCGAGGAGAACACTGTACACCCTATTTCGTTCCCTCTTCTTCGACTTCCCCTCCACAGTTTCCAACCGAGGAGACTACTGATAATTGACAGGAATGACGGTCTTTGACGAACGACTCTAAAAAGGTATGTTAAACCTATGTTTTTGTATTCTCTTTCTGATCCTACTTCTCCCGTTTTCTTTCCATGCTATGGAATTTGATCTCTGTGTTGAGTGAGTTTCTTGTGTTGTTGATTCGGTGGTGCTACGATGTCCTTGGTGGGTGTAGTCGTTCTGGGAGAAGCCTTGTGATCTTGGTGGTCGTGTTCGTAGAAGGACATCAGAACCTGTTGAGGTAGGGATCTCACTTTTTTCTCTCTAAATTGTGCATCATGCGGGGTGGGTGTCCCCTTGTTTTCAAGGGATAAAGTTGAACCAGTAAATAAAGATAACAACTGGTTAATGAATGGGGATGGGGAAGTTTTTGTGTGTTGTTATTCTATCATTTTTATTATGTGATTATGTTGTAAATTGAATAGGCTTCTATCTACTGAAAATCACAGTCGTTGGGGGCCTTTTCTTGCATAATTAAATGTTGCCCTCTCCTTCTGGATTTTATTGTGGGTGGAATTTTCTCCATAATATGGAATTGGTTAGCCATGTAAAGCTGGTTGATTAAATGAAAACTCGGAACCCTTGTGTGATCACCCCGGTTCAACAAAATGGAATAATGAACATGTTGGTGTTGGGTTGATTTTGTTATGGGATGTGTGAAGTTGTAATTTCTGGGTTGTTGTGTGATATGATGTTTGGAAGCGGGGCTGCAATGATGGGTGGTGAATATTATTAAAGTGGTTAGTAGTGGACTATATACAGGGTAAAAGTAATGGAAATGTGGAATGTGGAAAATTAATTTATATGTGGAACTTGGGAATAAATGAACGGTGGGGTTTTGTGATGGAAGTGAATTAAAGATGGATATGATAATCAAATTGCTAAGGAGTTGGTATGTGATTGCTTGTGTTTTCCCTAACTTTTGTTGTGGTTGGTAGGGATATGTTTTATGAACACTCAATTTGGTTTGGTTGTTAATAGTTTCCCAATAGTTAAAAGAATTGACAACTAAAGCTGTTGAACATGAAAACATAAATGGGGTTTGGGGATTGCTTGTTGTGTGCATACTCTCGAGGTAGCAGTGCTAAGGCATGTGCTCAGATCTTTTGTGTAGAAGCCTTAGGATGGGCTAAGTGGTTGATATAATTATATAAATCTCTATCTTTCTATGTTTCTTTACGCACCCCACCCGCATTGAGCACTACGTGCCAAACACCCATGGGACGGGGGGTGTTATTCCCAACATCCAAAGGACATTGTGGATGGATGCTTACTGTTCTTCCCTATGCTCCCTCTTCCAGGTTCTATAGCCCAAGATCCTTCGGGCAGGTTACAACAGATGTTTCTCAAGAATATTTGGGATGAGATGTGATGTGGTTCCCAGGTGTTTTTTGTGATGAGATGTGGTGATGGTCGAGGATTGTGTGTCGGCGGGTTACTATGAGCTTCGTATGGCCAGGTTGTGGCACTAGCTCGAGCTTCGTATGGCCAAGTTGCGGCACTAGCTCAGGAAGAGGGGGAAGTATCAGAGCGTTAGGCTTGAGGGCTTGAGCAGTATCCAGTGGTAAGGTGGTGCAGGGTACCCATACTTTGATAACATTACTACTATACTCTATTGACTTGTGTTACTTGGTGAGTGTGACCGGTGAGGTTGGGTGGATAGATTCCTTGCTAGGTTTTGGTTATTATTTTTTCTCACGGGGTATTAGGATGTCTCTCCACTTGTGCACGAGAGCTTTAGGTTTCCCTACTGAGTATACATGTATGATCACCCTACGTTTACTTTCAGGTTTCCAGGAGGACTACCAGGGCCGTGCGGGACCCTACTAGTCGGGACAGTTGGATTTGTTGCAGTTTGTTGTACTCTTGTTTCTTTTGGTATTTTACTTTTTGAGCTTTCTTGTACTTGTACCTTGTTTCAGAACTATTTAAACATGCATGTGGGATTGGTTTGGTTTTATTTCTATACACTTGTTCTTTTCCTTTTTGGTGGTTGACTTGTCCTATTTCCCGATCTTAAATAATAAAAATGGTAATGCCTCCGATATTTGGGAAAAATCATACCCTTGGTGCTAGTCGCCACCCCGGGGCCTATTGGAGGCGAGACTCGGGGGTCATTATCTCTCTTTCACCATTGCCATCTCAGGAGGGGCATCTTTGGTGGGAGGGGGTCGTGACAAAATGGTATCAAAGGTGATGGTTGAGAGATAGGATGATGTCTGGAGTTAGGCACAGTGAGGATTGCATGGGATGGTAGGACAACCATGTTGGCTGATATTGGTGCATGACATAGGCCAGGGAAGACCGTCTAGGACACGGAATTTTAGGGTCCCCCTTGATCCGATGCAAGGACTCTGAGCTTACCGAATGACCAAGTAAGACTACATTGATTGCAGGGTAGAGACCCTAGGAAAGGTACATGCATCATCATGACTTGTGTTTTTACTTGATTTGGGTGTTCTGGGAAAGAAATTTAAAATGATAACATGGACCTTAAAAATAATTTCCTTTCTACTCAGGCTTAGGAGTTCCTTGTTCTACATACATTTATAGCACCTGGATGTCATCCCCGGGTGACTCGGGAAGTCGAGGCCCAGCAGATTCAGGAGGTCGATCAGCAAAGGATTTACCGAGAGGAGGAAGATGACTTGTGGAAGTGCACATTTCGTGCTTTCTAGCGACAGAGCTTGAAGAAGTATGAAGGCAGCACTTTGGATATGGAATCATAGAGTTGTTTTGAGGAACATGAGATCATCTTTGGGCTGATCAGGGCTCCACCAGAGTGCTGGGTTCCTCTGGCAGTAAGCCAGCTGCAAGGATCAGCGCGTCAGTGGTGGATGTTTTACCTTGGGGAAGGGAAGGAGACAAAAGTTCTATGGGCCAACTTCGAGAAGGAATTCTGAGAGGAATTTCTTTCCTCGATGAGGAAGGCTGAGAAGAGGCAGGAGTTGCTAACCCTCTAACAAGGAAGCATGACAGTGTGACAGCTAGGGGTCAAGTTTAAGGATCTCCTCCATTTTTCCCCAAATCTCTTTCCGGATGAGGATTCCTAAGACAGACATTTAGAGGAGGCACTTCACCCCTCTATTCAGTACGCGGTGATCCCTTTCACCTTACCAACGTACCTAGAAGTGCAGAAGAAGGTGGAGATAATCGAGAGGATGCACTCGCAAGTAGGTCCACTGTGAGAGAGGAGTCACCCAAGTTCATCCAAGAAGGATGCGGTCATCAGCAGATCCCCAGAAATAGGACCTTCCAAGTTTCAACCGGAAGGGAGAAGACTTCAGCAGGTCCCATACTAATCTCACAATTTCTGCCCGTTTTCCATGGGCCAGGGACCAAGGTTCTTTGCATGTGGGGATCGTGGGCATCTTAGCAGACATTGCCCTTTCCATACTCGGTACGGTGGGACTGACCAGGTTCATCCCCAGCCCCAGCAGCAGTTCTCAGCCCGACCCTTCCAGTAGCAACAGGCTCCAGTCTCTCTGAGGGGATATGGAGTAGGTGGTGGCTAGCCACAAGGAGTTCCTCAAGGATCCCAACCAGGATGTGGTCAAGGAATAGGACATCAACAGAGGGGTAGAGGAGCTGGGCGCGGATAGTTTCATGCAGCAGACGCGGCATATCTAGAAGGACCAGGGATCGATAGATATGTGTTTGGGTTTTTTTGAATGCTCTCATTTATGTTTTGTTTGGAAGCATTACACTCCATTGTTAGAACTCTTTTTTTTTGCTCATTCTTTGGGCCTGGACCTTGTTTTTGTGAGTTTTTAATTCTATGTTGTTTCCCTCTTTTCTTTAAATGTACGTGAATAACCCTATCATGTGGGGAGGGGAATAATTAATCCCTAATCAAGATGCATTAATGTAGATGTGATTAAACTCGTGCAGGCGAGTCAGTGCCGCCTAAAGCGGATAATATCTCGACATGGGAGAAAGAATTCCCCAAGCCATGTGTTCGGGCGACGTGTTTTTTTCGTTTATGCAGTGTTGGGGGCAGTGTAAGTTTGAAAAATACTAATATATGGAAGTGGGAATACCTAATTCTTAATCGGGACGCATTAATGTGGATGCGATTAAACCAGTTCAGGCGAGTCAGTGCCGCCTAAAGTGGATAATATCTTGACATAGGAGAAGGAATTCCTAACTCATATGATTAGGGTTGTTGATTGGTTTCCTGTTATGATGAGAGCCATGAGAGGTATCTTGTGGGGAGGTTGTTCGGATCCATTCTTTCTTCAAGGTTGGTTTTTTTTAATTCTCGAGGACGAGAATGTTTTGAGAGGTATCTGATGTAATGGCCCGGACCCCTCCGGTCCATTCCTTTGTCAAAATCGATGTGGTCAACATGACGTGCGTTATAATGATAATTTTTAATACTGGTGATAACGTAAAAATATGTTAAATAATAGTGATGATGACATAAATTGTGTGATTAATTAAACTAAAAAGAGAATAATCATGATAAAATGATTTAATGGATGTTATTATTATTAATGATGTGAAGTGGGAAGGTGTGTGACCCATTAGACGTTGATAAATGAAACATGCGGTTTATTATTAATTGAGTAATTGTTAAAATTAAATTTGAATAATAAAAATGGGTGTTGTGTTATTAATATTATTCATAATATTAATAATAATGAGAAATTAATGAAATGAGTCATGGTATTTATTACAAACAAATAAATGAAGATGCGCAGAGGAAGCGAGGTGGTGCATTAATAATATTAAATGTGAGTTATTATTATGTAAGATAATAATAATAACGATGGCGTAAAGATGTATATGTATATATATGTATATATATCGGGATAATTAAATTAAATGGTTTTAATTTAATAAAGGAAACAGTTTTTAAATTAATTGGAATTAAATGGGGGCACACAAATCTTGCAGCGTGATTGCGTTACCGTAAAAATCTCTTTCCACCCCTATATTGTGGTGATATTAATTATATGTTTTATATAATGTTTAATAAAATCTCTATAATAAATGACATGTTATGGGCATAAGGATGAGGCGCATGGCCCCATGTATCTTTACATAATTTATATAATAATTAATATATTATAATAATGATAAATGAAAAGAAATAAAATGAATGCTAATGAAATGCATGGGGAGGGGAGGCATTAATTCCCCTTTCCCCTTTTATAATTATACATTTAATATATTATTCTTTTAATAGTTTAATAAATAATAATAAATGAAAAATAATGAGGCGCCACCTTTGTTTGGTGCATGATGAAATTTGGAGAAGAAAGGAGATTGGAGAGAGAAAGAAAAAAAAGAATAAGATAAATAAGATTAAATGAGATAATAAATGAAAATAAATAAATGGAAAAAATAAAGGGGGCGTGATGTGTGTGTAAAGGAGGCATAAGGGGTTCTTTTCTTCCCTTTAATGAATAATATTCATATAATAACAATATTATCATAATAGAAGGAAAATAAGGGTGATTGATGGGTGGTGGTGAGATTTGGGAGTGAAATCAAGAGGGAGGCAACTTTTGAGCGTATAAAACTTCAAGGAAAACAAATAAATAATAATAATATAAAATGTTATTATTATTTTGGGTTATATAATCTTAATTCGACCGTAACTTCTTCATATGGTGTCGGAATGATGAACCGTCAACGACAGTGTAATCCTGAAATTAAGACGTTCATTTTAAGACCAATGATGAATACCTTTTCATGACTCATGACTCGGGTCAACAAAACACCAAATATTAATAGAATTATCATTATTATTAAAACGTGTGGAAACCGCGTGACGTGTCGTGTGTTGACCAGTCAAAATGTGTAACGGGTGTACGATCACACCGTGTATTCATTAATACACGCTGCATACCGTTTTACCTATTCGTTGCCTATATAAGAAAGGGTCGTGGATTATTTCCAGACCAATCGCTTCTTCTTCGCATGATGACGCTCTTGGATGATCGAGATGTCTTCCTCCTCTAACTTCTTCATCCGGACTCCAATCGTCGATCCGTCAGTGGCTGTAGGATCGTGTCAACGAGGAGAACACCGTACACCCTGTTTTTTCCCTCTTCTTCGACTTCCCCTCTGCATTTTCCAACCGAGGAGTCTGTTGATAATTGACAGGAACGACGGTCTTTGACGAACAACTCTAAAAATGTATGTTAAAACTCTGTTCTTGTATTCTCTTTCCGATCCTACTTCTACCATTTTCTTTCCATGCTATGGTGTGTGATCTCCGTGTTGAGGGAGTTTCTTATGTTGTTGATTTGGTGGTGCGACGTCCTTGGTGGGTGCAGTCGTTCTGGGAAAAGCCTTGTGATCGTGGTGGTCGTATTCATAGAAGGACATCAGAACCTGTTGAGGTAGGGATCTCACCTTTGTCTCTCTAAATTGTGCATCATGCGGGGTGGGTGTCCTCTTGTTTTCTAGGGATATAGTTGAACCAGTAAATAAAGATAATAACCAGTTAAATAATGGGGATGGGGAAGTTTGTGTGTGTTGTTATTCTATCTTTTTTATTATGTGATTATGTTGTAAATTTAATAGGATTCTATCTACTGAAAATCACGATCGTTGGGGGCATTTGCTTGTGCAATTAAATGTTTCCCTCTCCTTATGGATTTTATTGTGGGTGGAATTTCCTTCATAATATGGAATTGGTTAACCACGTAAAGCTGGTTGATTAAATGAAAACCTGGAACCCTTGTGTGATAACCCCGGTTCAACAAAACAGAATAATGAACATGTTGGTGTTGGGTTGGTTTTGTTATGGGATGTTTGAAGTGGTAATTTCTTTGTTATTGTGTGATATGATGTTTGGAAGCGGGGCTACAATGATGGGTGGTGAATATTATTAAAGCGGTTAGTAGTGGACTATATACGGGGGAAAAGTAATGGAAATGTGTAATGTGGAAAATGAATTTATATGTGGAACTTGGGAATAAATGAACGATGGGGTTTTGTGATGGAAGTGAATTAAACATGGATATGATAATCAAATTGTTCAGGAGTTGGTATGTGATTGCTTCTGTTTTCCCTAACTTTTGTTGTGGTTGGCAGGGATATGTTTTATGAACACTCTATTTGGTTTGGTTGTTGATAGTTTCCCAATAGTTAAAATAATTGACAACTAAATCTGTTGAACATGAAAACATAAATGGGGTTTGGGGATTTCTTGTTGTGCGCATACTCTCGAGGTAGCAGTGCTAAGGCATGTGCTCAGATCTTTTGTATAGAAGCCTTATGATGGGATGAGTGGTTGATATAATTATATAAATCTGTATCTTTCTATGTTTCTTTACGCACCCCACCCGTGTTGAGCACTACGTGCCGAACACCCATGGGACGGGGGGTGTTATTCCCAACATCCAAAGGACATTGTGGATGACAGGTTATTGTTCTTCCCTATGCTCCCTCTTCCAGGTTCTATAGCCCAAGATCCTTCGGTCAGGTTATGACAGATGTTTCCGAAGAATCTTCGAGATGAGATGTGATGTGGTTCCCAGGTGTTTTCAGGATGAGATGTGGTGATGGCCGAGGATTGTGTGTCGGCGGGTTACTATGAGCTTTATATGGCCAGGTTGCGGCACTAGCTCGAGCTTCGTATGGACAAGTTGCGACACTAGCTCAGGAAGAGGGGGAAGCATCAGAGCGTTAGGCGTGAGGGCTTGAGCAGTATCTAGTGGGAAGGTGGTGTGGGGTACCCATACTTCGATAACATTACTACTATATTCTATTGACTTGCGTTACTTGGTGAGTGTGACTGGTGAGGATGGGTGGATAGATTCATTGCTAGGTTTTGGTTCTTTTGTTTTCCCACGGGGCATTAGGATGTCTCCCCACTTGTGCATGAGAGATTTAGGTTTCCCTATTGAGTATACATGTATGCTCACCCTGCGTTTACTTTCAGTTTTCCAGGAGGACTACCAGGGTAGTGCGGGACCCTACTAGTCGGGATAGTTGGAGTTGTTGCAGTTTGTTGTACTCTTGTTTCTTTTGGTATTGTACTTTTTGAGCTTTCTTGTACTTGTACCTTGTTTCAGAACTATTTAAACATGCATGTGGGATTGGTTTGGGTTTATTTCTATACACTTGTTCTTTTCCTTTTTGGTGGTTGACTTGTCCAATTTCCCAATCTTAAATAATAAAAAGGGTAATGCCTCCCATATTTGTGAAAACTCATACCCTTGGTGCTAGTCGCCACCCCGGGGCCTAATGGAGGCGGGACTCGGGGGTCATTATCTCTCTTCCACCATTGCCAGCTCAGGAGGGGCATCTTTGGTGGGAGGGGGTCGTAACAGAATTCTTGATACTCTACCATGTACATGTCAAGGTTTTTTGTATATCTTGTTAGAAAATTGATTAGTGACTTGTAATTTACTCTAAATTTTAGAATAAGTTTTATATGAAAATATATGAATGTAAAAATTCATACTAATTGAATAATAATTATAATTGATAAATTTTTAATTTAAAATGTACTTAGCATAATTATTACATAACAAAGTATTTAAATTAAATTTTGGAAACTTTTAATGTCTTAACATAATTGTCCAGTAATCAATAGAAATATTTTTCAAAATAACTCCATCCTATATTTCTATTAGTCATATTCAAATCCATTGAAATGCATGGCCTCAAAAAAATTTATTATCCATCGCATCTTAAACTGTGATAACAGAAAATAGAGATTTCCTTTAGAATATTTAAAGTTTGGGATGAAAGTTAGCTCAAAGAATATTATATCTGCACGAATATAAGTAAATATATAAAAATATATCCAAAAATATCATTATTTGATACCAATTGTTAGGTTCAACAATGGTGATGGTAAGAGAAAAGAGGGATGGGTGAATTTTCAATCTCAAATAATCAATGTAATTAAAAAATGAATATGATATGTTGGGGATAAATCCATATATCAATTCATGTGAACTAAAATAAACATGTAGTGAGTGTTATGAAGCTGGTATGACATGAAAGTTTAAATAGGAAATATATAAAAGGTGTTATAGGCATTTATATTTGTTCTAGTGAATTTTTAATTCACTCTTCATAATCCCTCACACTCCTCAAGTGATGTGAACATATATTAATTTCCTCACTTTTGAAGGTAGGTACAACCCTTTAAAACCCCTTAATTTTATACCTAGGGGCACAACCAACATTTTCCTCACATCATCAATCACAACCCATCATACTCTTTGATGTAGAGGAATAGTTGAAGGGTTTTAGATGGATTTATGATAAGTTAAACCCAATATAAGAAAAAATCCAAAAACAAATTAATCCCATTATCAATATATATGTATGTAATGAATATAAAAAAAGCAAAATAGTAGCATACCTTACATCTATAAATCCGTATTATAGAAGCCTCTCATAATAATTTGAATAAGATCATTGAGAATCACTTGAAAGACTCCATCCTATCAAGGTATGCATGGATCATGGGAATAACTAGATGTTTGGATAGGATCTCCCTCTATTCACAGTTTTATAGACCCTTATCTTTAAAGAATAAAGAAAAACAATAGCTTGGTAATAATCTTAGTTTTAGAAGTTCTATTGTGAGCAATGAATGAAAAACTCACACTAACCCCCTTAAGGATCAACAAAGATATATATGGGCCACTAAGAACACAAATTGTTAGACTATACTCATGAGACATTTCATAAATGAATCTCAATTTTATAACTCTTTATATCATTCATCTCGATCCTCTATCAATTTATTTAACATTTAAATGAACAAGTAAGAAATCCAAACCCCTCATTATCATCACCGTATGATGATCCTAATAGATAATGATAGCTGGTGTTGAAGATAATGCTTGGACAAAGGATTCATGTACAATAAAACAATCCCATATATAACCACACACACTCAGTTCTAGACTTTACCCTATGAACTCACCCCACACCTACCCCCCCCCCCCCGCAGTCACCCCACCCATTTGGGGGCATAAAAATAAAAAATATGATGCCCCTAAACTAACTGATGTGGGGTGAGTGATGTAAAGTCTAAATAGGTTACATTATCATATGTCGCTGACAAGATAATGCTCTATTACTATAATAAGTGAAAACACAAGTTGAATCTCTTCGTCAACATGAAAGGCCCACACTTGAATGTCTATGTCATAATGGACTTCATTCCTCTAGGTGATGTTATTATAGGTGTTATTCATCACCAACATTGGGGAGAATCTTCCAGAGTGCTTCCCCATGCCCCACCGCTTCAGTTTTATAAAGCCATGGTGAACACAATCTGAATCCACCAACTTCACCCACATTCCCTTCTCCCCCATCACCGACTCCCTCTCCTCTCCCACCAGGAACTCTAACGTACTCACCCTCCTAAACAACATCGAAAACTGATTGTGAGACCTGCTCACATTTTTCTTCATCACCCGCTTTGTAATCACCAACACCACCACCCTCCCACCCATCCCCACCACCACCTTCCATATGAATGTTGGTGCTTCCATACCCATAGTTGATCTCCCTACCATACCCATAACACCCTATCATCAGCTCCATTTTTTGTGTTTCTTAGCCTTAGTATTATTAATAGATAGTTCCCCTACCCTTACTGCCTTAGGCTCTGGTCATCTGTCATTGACTAAACGTTCATGGATGCACGTCAGGTGTGAAGCTAGATTATACAGCCGTAAATGCGGAAGCAGATTACTAGAGTTGATTATAATAAATTTCAGTGGAAACACACTCAATTTTATGTCTTTTGATTCATAAGATTATTACAATGGATAAACACAACCTATTTATAGGGATACAAACTTGCATTAAAAAATGAAGGAAAACAAAATAGAAATAAAAGACCACAAAATGGCGTAGTGGGTGCTGCCCAAGCATCTGAAACTAGACATGTCAAGCAACCCAAGTTGAATTCTCCAAGCCTCCATCAAAGCACTGTATTTTTGGTGTCGTCCAAGGAAATACAAGATTATTATTCAACATCCCCCTTAAACATGTATTCCTTGTACAACTGGTGACTAATCAACAGGTTCAAAAACATCACCATAGTTAACACCATCATTTTTCTTATATCCTTTAGTGGAATTGATGGAATGGATTTCCTCATGAATAAATTTCCTCCAGATTTCATTAGTTTTGGATTCCTCAAATATAACTGGATCAGAAGTCACCAATAAACAATACAAGTTTATATAATCCTCCATTGGTTTCATTCTCTCATATATATCTATAAGTATTTAAATGTTTCGGGGTCTTATATGATAAATTTCTCATTGTAGGAGTATGTGGTGATGACATCATTGGTTCTTAAAATCCTTATTCTTTCAATAGTACTTCTTCAAATATTTATTCATCTTCTAGAGTGAGTCATGCCTCTCTTGAGTCATCATATTGATTCCATTTCTAGGTCTCATTTTCATAAAAGATAACATATCTATTATAAATAATCTTCTTAGTGATGGGATTATACAAGATATATCCCATTGCTCGGTCTCTGTATCCCATAAGGACACACTTCACTTCTTTTTTCCTCAAGATTTATTTATCTTGCCTCAGAGATACTGACATGGGTAATGGAACCAAAAACTCTAATATGGATTACATTTGTATTGTGAGTAATCCATACTTCATGCAGCATCTTTACTTTATGATTTTTGGTTGGGAATATATTGAGTAGATACACTGTGAACAAAGTCGCTTTTGCCCAAAAACTCTTGGGCACTACTTTGTCTTTAAACATGATTCTTAACATGTTGAGAATAGTTTGACTTTTTCCTTTTATCTACTCCACTGAATTGGGTTTTGTAATCCATCATCATCTGGTATTGAATTCCATATTTTTTGAGGTACTCTTGAAAAACATCAGAGGTTTACTCCCCAACTAGATCAGATCGCAATGTTTGTATATGATGCTTTCTTTGATTTTCCACCAGTACCTTGAATTATTTGAATATGTTATGCACTTATGAATTCATCTTGATAAAGTATATCCATGTTTTCCTAATATAATAATCAGTAAATTTCAGAAAGTACCTCCTTTATCTATTTTATTTTGGATTTAATGGACCATACATATCTGTGTGAACTAGCTCTAGTGACACTACAACATTCCAATTGGTCTTCATTGCAAAGTAGTTTCTATGTTGTTTGATTAGAACACAACTTTCACATATTTTATTTGGGTGTCTAATGATAGGAATTTTATTCCCCGTCATATTTCTTTCTAATAATATTAAACTTTCAATGTTTAAATGCTTACACCAGAGATTTCATAGCTAGTCATTATCATCACGTATAGTCGTCAAACACCATGGTACATTGGCTTGGATCATAAGTGGAGACATGCAGTTCTTCTCCATTGGTAATTTTTTGATCATCCTACCTTTTCCATCAAAAATATTTATTTGATTATTTTGTAGGCTTATATGAAATCCTTTTTACACCAATTACCTAAGACTCAAGATGTTGGTATTCATGTTGGGTACATAGTATAAATCAAAGAAGAAATCGTGATTTTTGTATTTTTTTTCTTGATTATAATATCTTCTATACCTTGTAAAAATATTATCGAGAGATTGAAAATTGAAATCTCTCCTCAAACCCTCTCATCTAGGTTCATAAACAAGTTCTTGTGACCTGTAATGTGGTTTCTAGCTCCAGATTCAAGATACCATATACCTTGATGTTGTGTTAAGTTTGTGCCATTAACACATGGGACTCACCAAAAGTATCTCTTTATTTGATGATATATGCCTCCTTGATGTCATTCTCCATTGGTAGATTACTCCAATATTCATTTCTATAATGTCCATATTTTTTACAATTATAGCCTTGAACATTTCTTTTATTTGGTTGGCGATTATTGAATCCTCCCCTTATTCCTCATCCTCGTTCTTGTGGAGTATAATTTTTATGTCTATGACCTCCTCGATTTGGGATTATTCCACCTCATAATCCTCTTATTGGATTAAATTATTGTCCATGGAATCCTCTACCCCATTTTATTAAAAATGTCCCCCTTTCTCATTTTCAAACTTTTGGAAATATGACTTTGATTGTCAGGCATGCTCCAATCTATTAGTATCACTACGACAATTCACCTTCAATTTGTGGGATTATAGACACCCCATGATTTCTTTGAAATATATCATCTCTAGGTATTTAGTTTCTTCGAGGGTGACAACTATGTAATCAAATTTTAAATCTAAGGATTGTAAAAAAAATCACATACCCACATATCAGCAATATTTTATCTACTTCTTCATAGTGGATTCACCATAAACATTATATGAGTATGATACTTGGAAATGGTTTTATAATATTTCATAAATAGGGATTTGAACTCGCCTCATAGAGATTTTAGTTATATCAATTTCACTTCATTATCACCTTTGAATGCTTTGTGAAGATTATCCCATGTCTCCTTTGGAGATTTTGATAAATCGATTATTTCAGAATTTTCTTCATCAAGGCCTTGATAAATGATGGATTTATCATTTCATTCCCACTTATGTTCTACTCAAAGAGTTCCCTTTTGAACAACCAAAATAGAAACCTTCACTGCTTTGGATTTTGGATCGGTGTATCTGTCCTCCATGATGTCCATGAAATCTTGGGTGTCGAGGCGTGATTGAATTTGGATGCACCAATCATCATAATTGTTCTTTTTCTAATTCGGGATCAAAGCTTATCCAATCTCATTCTCTATAGAGATTGAAAAATATTTGGATGGGAAAATAGAATAGCATGGGAAGGATTATAGTTGAAATTGAGGTGATTTTTTTTTAAAAAGGGAGATGGTGTGGAGGATTGATGGTGGGAGGAGAGATGTGTGATTATGGGAAGCGATGAGAAAGGGTACAAAAAATGGGATTGAAACCACTTTACAAAATTGGCATATAAAATTGGGAAAAGAAAAAATTGATTTTACACAATGCCAAAAGCATCCCTTTTAAAAAAAATGGAACACACCTGTATAAATTATACCAAAAAAAATACTTAGTTTCAATAATCATTATCTTCTTCCCTATCCATTACTATAATTGATTGGAAGAATATTTGATGGAACCCTCACACATAGGATGAAACACCTCCAAACCCTATGATTCCACTGAAGGTGGATTATGCAGTATCAAATGCAAAAGAAGATCGTTGGAGGTGGTCATAATAAATTGCAGCAGAAACACACTATATTTTATTTTTTCAGATTAAAATGATTGTTAAAATAGATAAAAACACCCTTTTTATAGGGATACAAACTTAAAGAAAAAAAATGAAGGAAACCCAAATAGAAATAAAAGTCCAAAAAATGGTGTTGTAGGTGCCACCCAACCATCCAAATCCAGACACGTCAAGTATCCCAACTTGAAATCTCTAATATTACATCATTATAGGGTATGTTTGGTGTCATACAAGTAAATAAAAATTTATTATTCAACAAGTAAGAGTTACAAATCTAGTTCTTTAGTTTAGATGGGGTGAGGGTTCATTACAGTATCTGAGAACACTACCCCAATCAGCGCAGCCTTAGGCTTTGACCAGCCATCATTGATCGGGTGATCAGGGAAAGAAGATGGGTGGAGTTCCAAATCTAGTATTGTAGTGTCAATGATGTGAGTCACATTCCTTATAAATTCTAGTGGTTCCCTGGCTTCGAGATCTACGAGAAAAGACGACGAGGAACTAATTTCCATGCCTTGGAGATGGCTCCAGTGGGGTGGCACCATGAAGTTTTGTTTGTTATCAGAGTGCTCTTCTTGTGTGGCTTCTTGGACTTTCTCCCTTAAGATAACTTTCATGGCTACTAAAGATATATTTATCTTTTACCTTTAGTGGAAACAGGGCATGCCATCATCAACAAAGAAGCTTATATATATGCTTTTTTTAAATAGATGTTTCCTTTTATTATTACAAAAAAACATATTTACTTTTTTAACTCAAGTAACTAAATGTATTTTTTTTAAATAACTTAACACATATCTCATCTATAATATCTACTATTTTTAAAGGAAATAACTAAATTGATTTTATGTTAAAGAAAATCCTACATCACTTTACAAATTCCTTTTTTATAAAAATATTTCTATATCATATTTATATCAGAGACTAGTATAAGGGATTTTATTTTAGTAATGTTGTTACTAATATTTTTAAGACCCTTTTATTTTCCAATTTTTTACGTATTTATTTATATTATGTATGAAAAATTATTGAATACTTAAACTAGAAATGTTCTCAAAAATCCATTTTTAGCATCCTTCTACCCTACTCTCTTCTAGTCACCCCTTTCCCTCACTTTCAATCTCGCCACCAACAATCAGCCATGGCAACCCATACCACTATTCCATAGTCCACTTAATCTCATAATCCCACAATTGGGTTGGAATTACCTTTACTCCTACAAATTTCATCTTATGAAGCATTAACATTTTGATGCCACCATGCTTAGTATTGTCCGGTTAGTTGAATGTTTAACTACATGTGAGAAGATTTCTGAGAAATAAATACCTTCCTTCTATTGAAATACCTTTGCCATTATCCACACTTTATTACACTTATTTTCATAAGCATTACCACATATTTAGTTTTATCCAGCGCTACCCTTTATCAATGCTAAAAAATGGTAATAAAGGTTTACTTTTAATAGTGATAAAAAAATGATGATAAAAGGTGTTTTTATCATCTCTAAAAAAGTGCTGATAAAAGTATATCTTTATCATTGCTTGTTTTAGTGCTGATAAAAGTACCCCCTTTATCAGTGCCTTTTTTAGCACTGAGAAAGGATACTTTTATTGGTGCTCTTCTTAGCACTAATAAAGGTATGCCAATAATCAGTGCTAAAATGATTGTTTTTATCACTGATAAAAGGTTTATTTCATTAAAAATTTATATATCATTAAAAACATATATTAATATATAAATATATTTATATTAATATAATTAAAATATATTTTATAAAATATGGTTTATATAATAGAAAATATGTAATCACAATTAATATATAAGATATACATTGGGAAATGGTTTATAAAACAATTAAAAAAATAATATTAATTAACAATTTGCTAGTTATTATTGATTAATATTCATTTAATAACTATTTAAAGATATAAAAAATAAATAAATCAATAAATGATCTAAAATAAGTTGAAAACATGACTCGAACTTCAAATAACCATAACTTTTGATCTGGGTATATGTTTGAGCTCTACCATATATCAAATTGAATCTTGTGAAAAGATGTATATTATGGTGACCCTGATCATCATTTTTTATGGTAAAAAATCCCAAATTTCCTCTAAAATTGAGTTTTTTTAGGGTACCCTCATTTTTTAACATTTTATGGAATTTCATTCTCATTTAAGGGAGTCTTATTATATTTTTTAGTTGAGACTCAATTTATTCTCAAGTATTACACACATATAGATATTATGGAATTAAAATTTTATCATTTTTCATATTATACTATTATATATAATTAAATATATACACATGTATTCATATTTGTATATATTTACACACTAACTTTTAATTTTATAAATAAATATGTAAATATATTTACATATAGAATATCTTTCAAAATATATAAACCATGTCTAAAAATAATAATATCTATTTTGTTTAAAAAAATGTATGAATCTTTATATACCTATACAATGTTTATATAATGTATACATATTTATAAATATATTTTTGTGTGTGTCTATATTAATAGACTGATATATCTTTTTTTGGTGGAGACTCAATTTATTCTCAAGTATTACACACATATGGATGTTAAAATGTTCAAATTTTATCATTTTTCATATTATACTATTATTTATAATTAAATATATACACATGTATACATATTTTTATATATTTACACAAAAAATATAAATAAATTTGTAAACATATTATCATATAAAATATCTTTCTAAATATATAAACCATATCTAAAAATAATAATATCCATTTTATTTAAAAAATGTATGAATATTTATATTCCTATATAATGTTTATATAATGTGTATATATATAAAAAATATATTTTTGTGTGTGTCTATATTAACAAATTGATATTTTATATATATACTAATATATGTATATAAATATTAACATATAGTTAATTTAAATAAATATAAATATGTATAATTATATTTATAGATACACACACATATATAATATATATAAATGTATGTATGTTGTATATATGTATGTATTTATTTATTTATTAATTTTTAAACACGCATACACACAAAACATATTTATAAATGTATTAAAAAATAATCATATAAATATATATTAATATATGAATAAATATATGGATAGAAAATATAATTATATATATCATCAAATAGATAACAAAACAGCATAGAGAAATGGTAAAGGTGCAGGTGCATGAGGGTGGGGTCTTAGGTTTGAATACAAGGGGAATCACACATGGGTGTGGGAATGAGAGAATTTCTAATAATGGGCCAAGGAGGGCCAGACAAGTGCTGATAAGAGAGTGGGGTGGGCGTCTAGCGCTGATAAAGGTGGGGGTGGCCTCCCTACTGAATATCACTCTTATTTATAATTTTTTCTACTTTTGACAGTGCTTTTATTAGTTTTGATAAAGGACTCTTTTATCAGTTCTAAAAAAAGGGTTGTTAAAGGGGGGATTTTATCAGTTCCTTTTTTAGCACTGATAAAAATCACCTTTTAACGGTGATTTTTTTAGCACTGATAAAAAAGGAATTTATCGTTGTTTTTTTAGCACTAATAAAAATGACTAACTTTTAATGGAGCTTAGATCAAAAAGATTTTTTTAACATTGATAAATGCTTTTTAGTGCTTTTGAAAGTCAGTTTTATAGTAGTGAATATTTCTCTTTCAATCAGAAAACCCACTTATTCTCGAATGCCTTTTTACCTTTTAGTAATTATATCAACTATCAAGTTCCATTAGTTTTAAATGAATAAATCACTTTATACATTATTAACTTTAACTATTTTGAATCATTAAGTGTTTTCAATTCTTCCAAACATTCGTGTTCTCCTATATCCATTAAGAGTCGAAAGTTCATATCATCCTTAAATCTTTGTGTTAGTCTTCTAACTCTAGTTGATCTCTCCAATTGAGTTGGATACTCTATAATGCATGGATTAGATTTGACTTCGGATGCCTGAACATCTAGTACTCCCACTCGTGTTTCATCCGCCCTTGAAATTTCTTGCACTTCTTTCAATAGTCACACCACTAGACTCTCAATGCTTCCATCAAAGTTCATTGGATTTTCTAAACTTATGGTTTCCTTACTCAGATTAACTTGGGATTATATAGTTAATTTATTTCTTTCAACTTCTTTCTCTACCAAGTTATAGTCCTTCCATATAATCTCTTCATTGAAGTGAAAAACTTGTCTTCTTTTGACTTGTCTATTATCTTCATCCCATAGCTGGAATCTGATGTTTTCATCACCATACCCAGTGAAGAAACAAACATTAGACTTAACCTCAAACTTTAACCTATCCTTATCATAAATATAAATGTATTTCATATTCCAAGGACTCTATGGTGTCCACCTTCTGGTCATTTTCTAGATCATATCCCCCACAGAAGTTCCTACATAACTACTAATGATGGACTTCTATTTACTTGATATTATACTATGTTGATATATTCAACCCAAATTACCTTGGAAATTCCATAGTTCAACCTCTTACTCTAATAATTTTCTATCAATCAACATCTTATTCATTCATTATGAAAATCTATTCTGTTGTTAAGTTCATGGAACCATTATTTTATGCCTTATCCCCTTATTCTTATAAAAGTTTTGAAAGTTGTATTCAGTGTAGTCACCATCATTGTTTGTATGAAGATGCTTCGAATTCAGGTTACACTCCCTTTATACCAAATCGTTCCATTGAGTGAAAACCTAAAATACATCAAACAAATACTTTAAAAATTAAATAAAAACATTCTGATTAATATCATTAAGAAAGGTTACAGAGTAGATGGAACTACTTTGAGACTGAATAGGTGCATTTCCCCAAAAATCAGAATATATATGTTTTAACATCTGGATTCTAGGCTTCCATCTATCTAAATTGAAGGAAACACTTCTCTACTTCACTAACACAAATCTTTCCCATCTTCATATTTCTATGTGATCAAGATTAAATATTTCATTTACTGTTATAACCTTAATTTTCTTCTCACTAAAGTGATTGAGCATGTAATTCCAAACATTTGGATCTTTCTATGTAGAAATTTTGGCCAATGTAATTTCATATGTGCTTCTGGTTAAATAAAGAGTTCCATCTTTTACACCTCTTACTACAACCAATGATCATTTGGTAACTTCCCATTCACATAGACAAAACCAAGTAAACAATCTCATATTATCTTGAATATTTAGTAAAATAATAAATGAATATCTCATGGAATGTAAGAATCAAGTCCACATCAATCTGAAACATGATGTGGTTGGTATCACTTAAAGTGTATGTTTTCAATATAAAAGTTTCATTTTAGTTTAAAATGTGTGTCACATTTTCAAAAACTAGGTAAACTAGTTAGTATTTTTTTTAAGATTTAGGAAAATGATCCTTCTCTCATTTTTGAAATTTAGGAATCAACTACATGTCAATCTGACACACAATTTGGTTGGTATGACTCAAAGAGCATGTTTTCACATTAAAAAATGGTCATTTTACTCTAAAACACATTTCATGTATCTAAAACCAAGAAAATGAGCTTGGGTTGTCCTAATAATGTATTAAAATGGTCCATAATTAATTTTTTATATGTAGTAATTAACAATATATAAATCCAACACATGATGTGGTTGGTATGAATTAAAGTGTATGTTTTCACATTAAAAGTGCAATTTTACTCTAAAACATGCATCACATAGACAAAACTGAGTAAATGAGATTATATTGTCTTAAAACTTTGATAAAATGTTTCATAATTCATTTTTGGTGTGTAGGAATTGAAATCAAATAATTATGATCTATGAAGTGGCCAGTATGACTTGAAGTGTATGTTTTCAATATAAAAGTGTTATTTTAGTTTAAAACACACATCACATTTACAAAACCTAGAAAATGATCTTGGGGTGTTTTGAAACTTTAGGAAAATGATCCATATTTCATTTTTTATGTTTAACAATTTAACACACATCAATGAGACACACAATGTGGTCAGTATGACTCAAAATGTGTGTTTTCACATTAAAAGGTGTCATTTTACTCTAAATCACATGTCACATAGAAAAAACCAAGAAAACATGATCATATTGTCTTTATACTTTATAAATATATATATATATAATTCATTTGTGACATATATGAATTGACTGCATGTCAATCCAACACACGATGTGCCCGGTAGGACCCCTAATGAGTGTTCACAATAAAAAATGTCATTTTAGGGTAAAACATGATTCACATAGACAAAACCAATAAACCGATATCATATTATATTTATACTTTAGTAAAAATATCAATAATTAATTTTTTATTTGTATTAATTGACCTCATGTCAACCTGACACACAATGTGGTCGGTATGACTCAAAGTGCACGTTTTCACAATAAAAGTGTAATTTTACTCTAAAACACATGTCACATATCCAAAACTAAGAAAAATAGCTCGGATTGTCTTGAAATTTTATTAAAATGAAACATAATTCATTTTTTTTGTTTAGGATTAAATCACACATCAATCTGACACACAATGTGGCCGGTATGACTCAAAGTGCTTTTTTTCAATATAAAAGTTTCATTTTAGTTTAAAACACACATCACATTGTCAAAACTAAGCCAACAAGATCATATTATTTTCAAAAATTATAAAAAAGATTCATAATTAATTTTTTGACATGTAAGAATATAAAACATATCAATACAACACATAATGTGGTCAGTATGACTCAAAGTGCATATTTTTTCATTTAAAAGTTGTCATTTTACTCTAAATACTTGTCACATATCAAAAAATAAGAAAAAAATCTTGGATTGTCTTGATACTTTAGGAAAATGATCCATAATTCATTTTGGACGTATTGGAATTTACCTCACACCAATATGACACATGATGTGCCTAGTAGGACTCCAAGTACGTGTTCACAATAAAAAATGTCATATTAGTATAAAATGCGATTTACATAGCCAAAACTGTGAAAATAATATTGTATTATCATGATACATTGTTAAAATGTTTCATAATTCATTTTTTATGTGTAATAATTGATCACACATCAATATAACACGCAATGTGGTCGGTATGACTCAAAGTGTGTGTTTTCACATTAAAAGTGTCATTTTACTCTAAGACATGCATCACATAGCCAAAATAGAGTGAACAAGCTCATATTTTCTTAATAATTTAGGGAAAAAATCCATAATTTTTTTATTATGTGTAGGAATTTACCATGTGTTATTCTAACACAAGATGTTGCCGGTATGACTCAAATTTCATGTTTTCACATTAAAAGTTTCATTTTACTCTGAAACATATGTCACATACCCAAATTGAGTAAACAAGATCAAATTTCCTTTATAATCTAGGGAAATGATCCATAATTCATTTATAATGATTAAGAATCGACCACACATCAATCTGACACATGATGTTTCCAGTTTGACTCAAAGTGCATGTTTTCAATATAAAAGTTTCATTTTAGTCTAAAACACGCTTCACATATCCAAAATCAATAAAATGATCTTTGATTGTCTTTAATATTTAGTAAAATGAGAGATAATTCATTTTTGGTGTTTAGGAATCGATCGCATCATCAATCTGACACACAATGTAGTCAATATGACTCAAAATGCATGTTTTCAATATAAGTGTGAACAAAGTCCCTCAGCAGAAGGCATGAACTACATTTATATATAGTGTATAAGATGTAATAACTAATAATATAATTAATCATATCAAAAATAAAAAATAAAAAAATAACTAATTAATATAATTTATAAATAATAATATATTTAATAATTAATAATGTAATTAAAATATTACTAATTAATGATATAATTTTTAACAACTATTTATGTAATTAAGATAATTAATAATTTATAATATCAGTAATATATTTAGTAATTAACAATATAATTTATCATATATGGATTATGTAACATTAAAATTATAATTTTTTTTACTTTTTAGGTACTATTACTAAAATGAACATTGATTTTATTATAGGTACAATCTTTTGTACAGAGGTAGATCATTAGAAAAATCCTACTATAAGAGTTTTGTTTTTGTACATTAAGTTGTAATTTTTTACTAATTGTAAATACACATCAATGTGAATATTTTGAATGAAATTTTTAATGTAAATTTTGAATTGAAATGATGGTGTAATGTAATATTTGTATTTCAATCAAGTTTTCTGTAATATTTGTATATCGATGTTATTATTCTTTCTAATTTGGTTTTCTATTAGGGTAGTTGTAGGGTGTCAACTTTACAGTAGCTAATATGGACTTTATCAACACTAAAAAAAGCACTGATAAAGGTCACCTTTATCATCACTAAAATAAAGAACTGATAAAGGTCGCACATTTTTCAGGATACTTAGCATGTCAACGCTTTTTAACATAAACAAAGCCTATTTTTATAGTGCTAATAAAGGTGGTTTCTGTAGTAGTGCATCGTAAGGCACATGAGAAGGAGTGTCTTGAAATACATAAAAACCATCAGCAAAATCCTAAACAATCTTCCCCCTTTTGATTATTTCAAAACACAAATGGGTTTCCAACAAAATATCCTATTAATTGAAATGATCACTACTGGAAATTCGGGCTATAGCCACGGTTCTAAACTGTGGCTATAGTCCCTCAAACCATGGCTATAGGTAATAGCCACGGTTCCTAAAACCGTGGCTAAGTTTGGCATGGATATAGGCCTAGACCTATAGCCACGGTTCCAAACTGTGGCTTTAACACTATAGCCACGGTTGCAACCGTGGCTATACTAAAGGCCGGACAGACTTAATTGCCATAGTTTATAACCATGGAATTATGTCTATAGCCACAGTTAATAACCGTGGTAATAAACCAATAGCCACGGTTTAAACCGTGGCTATAGGGTATCCAAATCCATAAAAAAAATACCCCCAACCCCCTCGACACCCCCCGGGAACCCCCTCGACATCCCCTGGACACCCCCCTGGACACCCCCCTACCACCCCCTGCCACCCCCTGCCAGTCCCCCCCTACCAACCCCTGCTAGTCCCCCCTTGCCACCCCCTTCCAGCCCCCCCTGCCCCCTGCCACCACCCCTGCTAGTCCCCCCTGCCCCCTGCTAGTCCCCCCTGCCCCCTGCTAGTCCCCCCCTGCCACCCCCTGCTTGTCCCCCTGCCAGCCCCCCCTGCTTGTCCCCCTACCAGCCCCCCCCCCCCCCCCGCCCCCTGCCCCCTGTTTGTCCCCCTGCTAGCCCCCCCTGCCCCCTACCAGTCCCCCGCCCCCTAACAGTACCCCCCTGCCTGGACACCCCTCCCCCTGCCTGGACACCCCTCCCCCCTGCTTGTCCCCCCTTGCCACCCCCCTGCCAGTCCCCCTGCCCCCTGCCACCCTCCCTGCCCCCTGCTTGTCCCCCTGCCACCCCCTGCTTGTCCCCCAGCTAGCCCCCCCTGCTTGTCCCCCTGCCAGCCCCCCCTGCCCCCTGCCAGCCCCCCCCCCACCCCCTACTTGTCCCCCTGCCAGCCCCCCCTTCCCCCTGCTTGTCCCCCTGCCAGCCCCCCCTGCCCCCTGCTTGTCCCCCTGCCAGCCCCCCCCCTGCCCCTGCTAGTCCCCCCCCCGCCCCCTGCTTGTCCCCCTGCCATCCCCCCCCTGCCCCCTACTTGTCCCCCTGCCAGCCCCCCCCCCCCCCTATTTGTCCCCCTTCTAGCCCCCCTGCTAGTCCCCCCCCCCCCCCCCCCGCCAGCCCCCCCTGCCAGCCCCCCTGCCCCCTACTTGTCCCTCTGCCAGCCCCCCCCCCCCCCCTGCCATCCCCCCCTGCCCCCTGCTTGTCCCCCTGCCAGCCCCCCTGCCCCCTGTTTGTCCCCCTGCCAGCCCCCCCTGCCCCCTGCCAGCCCCCCTGCCCCCTGTTAGTCCCCATGCCCCCTGCTAGGCCCCCTTCCCCCTACTAGGCCCCCTGCTAGGCCCCCTGTCAGTCCCCTGCTAGTCCCCCTGCCCCCTGATCTGATAACTAATTTTATCTGATCTCATAACTACAACATCTTCAGCACTACCATATTCAGGTTTAACCGATACCAATTCACCAATTCTGACATGTTTAGTAGCATGAGATAAGACAGGAACAGACTGAACTACATCAGATTTACAGACCATGTTTAGCACCCCTCCCCCCTGCTGGACACCCCCCCCCCTTCCTGGACAGCACCCCCCCCCCTCCCTGGACAGCACCCCCTCCCTCCCCCATGGACACTGGACCCCCCCTGCATATTTACCCCTGCTGGACACTAGACCCCTACTCCCCCCACCCCTACCAGCCCCCTTGTACCCCTGTTGGACAAAGGACTCCCCCCTGGAAACTAGTTCTTGGGATGCCCAAATCATATTTACCCCTATTGGACACTGGACTCCCCCCTGGACATTGGACTCCCCCTGCATATTTACCCCTACTAGACACTGGACCCCTACTGGACACTGGCCCCATACTATAGGTTCTTAGTAGGACCACCCCATACTATAAGTTCTTAGTAGGACTTGGGAAACACTTGAAACAAAATTCAGAAGTAGCTATATATGAGTAATCTAGGAAAGCATACATATAATCAGTCTGGAAAATAAAACAGAATAAACTATAAAATGTTTATGGAAATAAAATAAAACATATTTGAAATTGGAAAACATTACCAGAAAAAAATTTTATCAACTAAAAAAACTGCTTGGTGAAATCATGGTCACACATGCTCATCCTTAGATAAAATCTGATTGCATCTCATGTAGTACTGCATTAAAAAAAACATTGTAATTATGATTTGAAATAGAGTTACTAGATTTTATAGCACCGTGCTCACTATCTATAGGTGGTGAAATAGTTATACCTGGTGCCTGTGAAGTATCTGTGGGATGTTTTAAGATATTTTCTAGATCTGGACAGCACTGCATTTTCTCTATAGAGACATTCATAACCTGCATGGGATTAGGTTCCTGGACAGCCCTCTTGCACCCCCTTGCAACCCCCTGGACAACCCCCTTGAATACCCCCTGCTGGACAGCCCCTCCCCCCTGCTGGACTGCCCCTCTCCATGCCTGGACACCCCTCCCCCTGCTGGACACCCCTCCCCCCTACTGGACAGCCCTCCCCCCTGCTGGACACCCCTCCCCCCTGCGGGACAGCACCTCCCCCTATGGGACAGCCCCTCCCCCCTGCTGGACAGCCCTCCCCCCTGCCGGACACCCCTCCCCCCAGCCAGATAGCCTGTGACAGCCCGCCCCCCTACCTGATAGCCCGCCCCCCTGCCGGACAGCCCGCCCCCCTGCCGGACAGCCCGCCCCCCTACTGGACAGCCCCGCCCCCTGCCTGGACACCCCTCCCCCCTGCTGGACAGCCCTCCCTCCTGCTGGACATCCCCCCCCCCACTAGCCCCCAACCCCAGCCCCCAGCCCCCCACCAGCCCCCCCCCCCCCACCAGCCCCCCCCCCACCAGCCCCCAGCCCCCCACCAGCCCCCAACCCCAGCCCCCCCCCCCCCCCAACCCCAGCCCCCAGCCCCCCCACCAGCCCCCAGCTGCACCAGCCCCCCCCCCCATCCCCCTGCCCCCCCACAGCCCCCTGCCCCCCCCAGCCCCCAGCCCCCCACCAGCCCCCTGCCCCACCAGCCCCCCCCCCCCACCAGCCCCCAACCCCAGCCCCCCACCAGCCCCAGCCCCCCCCCCCAGCCCCCCACCAGCCCCCAGCTGCACCAACCCCCTGCCCCCCCCCCCCAAGCCCCCCCCCCCCCCCCCCCGCAGCCCCCTGCCCCCCCCCCCCAGCCCCCAGCCCCCCACCAGCCCCCTTCCCCCTACCAGTCCCCCCCTGCCAGTCCCCCCCTGCACCCTGCCAGTTTCCTGCTAGCCCCCCTACCCCTGGACACCACCTGGACCCCCTAAAATAAGTGAGTTGGAACATGAATTTAGATGAGGCCTTCAAATGTTAAGGGGTCTGGTTTAATTGGTTATAATTGGGTGAGGTTTGGAATGGTTTTAAAGTGGGATGCCTGGTGGAAAATGTGGGGTTGGTGCCTTAGAAGTTGAGAGGTGGGTAGGCCTGATTGGTGTTCAAGTTGTGGATGGGTTGCCTAGGTGGATTGAAAAATGGTGGGGGACTGGGAAGGAGTTCATAGTGGCTAAATTGAAGTGGGAGCTTGGAATTGTAGTAGGGCTTGAGTTTGGATTTTTTACTGAGAGTGGAAATGGCCCTGGAATAGCTGGTTTGATTTTGTTGGGTTGGCCATGGGATTTTTATAGTGCATCAAAAAATAGTCACTAGCAGGGCTTGGTTTGGTGTGAAATTCAGTCAAACGGTTGTGGGAACCATCATGGAAGCAACTACCAAATACAGACCTGAGCTAGTCTCCTCTACAGTGAAGACCCTTCATGGAAACCCCCCCATGCCACTGATAAGTGCAGAATTGTACAGAAATTCTGCAAGCCATCCTCTATTAATACTTCGTTGAAAGATGTTCTGAAAGGGAAAAATATTAATACCAAACACTATGTTATAAAAAAATACAAAGAAGGTTAAAAAGAGGTCACCTGGGGTACCAACAACCAACATACATGAATCAAGAAATAGAAAATAGATTGTTACCAACATTTTTTACACAACCAGAACATGTCTAGGACCATCATTACAGATCTCACCCTATAGGTTACACATGACATATACTAATAGGGCTGCCACATTTTACTCTACCTGTTGTTACACCTATTCATGCTCCTTCTCAGCTAGACATTCCTCAAGGACAGCCCCTCCACCCTGCTGGACAGCCCCTCCCCCTACCTGGACACCCCTCCCCCCTGCTGGACACCCCTCCCCCTGCTGGACAGCCCTCCCCCCTGCCGGACACCCCTCCCCCCTTGCCGGATAGCCCGTGACAGCCCTCCCCCCTGCCTGATAGCCCGCCCCCCTGCCGGACAGCCCGCCCCACTCCCGGACAGCCCGCCCCCCTGCTGGACAGCCCCGCCCCTTGCCTGGACACCCCTCCCCCCTGCTGGACACCCCTACCCCCTGCTGGACAGCCCTCCCCCCTGCTGGACATCCCTCCCCCTGTTGGACATCCCTCCCCCCTGCTGGACATCCCTCCCCCCCCCCACCAGCCCCCAACCCCAGCCCCCTGCCCCCCACCAGCCCCCCCCCCCCCACCAGCCCCCAACCCCAGCCCCCCCCCCCAACCCCACCCCCCCCCCAACCCCAGCCCCCCCCCATCCCCCAGCCCCCTGCCCCCCACCAGCCCCCTGCCCCCCCCCCCCCCCACCAGCCCCCAGCTACACCAGCCCCCTGCCCCCCCCCCCCCCAGCCCCCTGCCCCCCCCCCCCCCCAGCCCCCTGCCAGTCCCCCCTACACCCTGCCAGGCACCCTGCCAGTCCCTTGCTAGTCCCCCTACCCCTGGACACCACCTAGACCCCCTAATAGAGTTAGATTCCCAAATGAAGGGTAAGTGGTAGATTTCTAGTCTACACATGGATTTTCCGTTCATTGATCCCACTATAAGGCACATAGATTACCTCTCGATTTAGGAGGCATTAACACATGATAATGTAGAGTTTACCTCTACTCCAATTGAAGCCCCTTCCACCATTATAGCCTCCACTACTACGATGACAACTAATTCAATGGTACTAAGATAATAATTGTGACCGTGGCGTGACCGTGGCGTGACCGCGGCGTGACCGCGGCGTGACCGCAGCGTGACCACAACATGTTGGCCCGGTCCAGCGACATCCGCGGGGCAACATCTTCCACTTAGTTTCAAATTGGATGAGAGGCAGTGCTGGGAGGAGATATAGTTTAGGAATGAGGAAATATGAAAAATTATAGAGCTAACCATTCAATGTTTCTCTAATGAGGAGTAACTGCCTCAGGGTGTCATCCTAGAGCAGGGCCAAATCACGGCGTGACTGCGGCGTGACCGCGGCGTGACCGCGGCGTGACCGCAGCGTGACCACAACGTGTTGGCCCGGTCCAGCGACATCTGCGGGGCAACATCTTCCACTTAGATTCAAATAGGATAAGAGGCAGCGCTGGGAGGAGATATAGTTTAGGAATGAGGAAATACGAAAAATTATAGAGCTAACCATTCAATGTTTCTCTAAGGAGGAGTAAACGCCGCAGGGTGTCATCCTGGAGTAGGGCCAAATCACGGCGTGACCGCGGCATGATCGCGGCGTGACCACGGCGTGACCACCGCAGGGTGTCGTCCTGGAGGAGTCACCGCCGTAGGGTGTCATCCTGGAGCAGGTCCAAATCACGGCGTGACCGCGGCGAGACCGCGGCGTGACCGCGGCGTGACCGCGACATGACCGCGGCGTGACCGCAGCGTGACCACAACGTGTTGGCTCGGTCCAGCGACATCTATGGGGCAACATCTTCGACTTAGTTTCAAATAGGATGAGAGGCAGTGCTGGGAGAAGATATAGTTTAGGAATGAGGAAATATGAAAAATTATAGATCTAACCATTCAATGTTTCTATAAGGAGGAGTAACCCCCACAGGGTGTCGTCCTGGAGCAGGGCCAAATCACAGCGTGACCGCGGCGTGACCACGGCGTGACCGCGGCGTGACCGCGGCGTGACCGCGGCGTGACCGCGGCGTGACCGCGGTGTGACCGCAGCGTGACCACAATGTGTTGGCCCGGTCCAGCGACATCCACGGGGAAACATCTTCCACTTAGTTTCAAATAGGATGAGAGGCAGCGCTGGGAGGAGATATAGTTTAGGAATGAGGAAATACGAAAAATTATAGAGCTAACCATTCAATGTTTCTCTAAGGAGGAGTAACTGTCGCAGGGTGTCGTCCTGGAGCAGGGCCAAATCACGGCATGACCACGGTGTGACCGCGGCGTGACCGCGGCGTGACCGCGGCGTAACCGCGGCGTGACCACGGCATGACCGCAGCGTGACCACGGCGTGACCGCAGCATGACCACAATGTGTTGGATAGCCCTCCCCCCTGCTGGACAGCCCCTCCCCCTGCCTGGACACCCCTCCCCCCTGCTGGACACCCCTCCCCCTGCTAGACAGCCCTCCCCCCTGCTGGACACCCCTCCCCCCTGTGGGACAGCCCCTCCCCCCTGCTGGACAGCCCCGCCCCCTGCCTGGACAGCCTCTCCCCCTGCTGGACAGCCCTCCCTCCCCCTGCTGGACAGCCTTCCCCCCCTGCTGGACACACCTCCCCCTGCCCCCCTGCCCCCCTCCATCCTGCACCCTACCCCCTACCCCTGCCCCCCTCCACCCAGCCCCTTAGCCTACACAACACCCCCTGCACCCCCCCCCCCTGCACCCTCCCTGCCCCCTGCCCCCTCCACCCTCCCCCCTGCCCCTGTCCCCTGCCCCCCTGCCCCCTACCCCCCTCCACCCTGCCCCCCCTGCACCCCTCCACCCTGCCCCCTACCCCCCTCCACCCAGCCCCCTATCGAGCACAACAATTGAGTACCGTATAATTCAGCTCATAAAAAATATTTTAGAATTGGAACCATAAAACTATGATTAAATTTTTATTTTATGTTTGTAAAACTACATGGGAACAAAATAATATGTTAATATCACTCTAATAAAAACCAATAACTGAGAAGTGAAGTTCACATAGATGCCCATTACCAAGAATGGATGTTCCCCCTTGCTTGTCGGTTGCATGCCAATGTGCCCGCATTTGAACCAACACCAACCACCTCGTCCTATGGTAGAAATGATTAATTAGATATATGCATCAATTTGTAACAATAAAGAATTTTTTTATCTAATTAAAAACAAAGCATATAACTAATATATTAAAAACAAAATAAATGAATAACATAGAGTTCAAATAATCACAAAAAATGCATGAATGATACCCACTAGTTACTATATTAACAACTTCAACACATATTCATGGATTTTAATGTAGATGCATGTTAACATTTGAAGTTCAAAAATGATTTTTAGTAAAACATTAAAATAAGCATACACACCATAATTTCAATACAAATAGGTAGTAAAAAGGAAGCAACAACCAATAGATTTAACAATATGATTTCAGCAAACAAAATTTATTAAAAGGCAACTTCCAACCATTTATTTCAACTAAAAAAAAGAAGTGAATTTTCAAGTTTAAGTAGAAAAATCACATAATTTAAACTATTACTCCCATGGTGTAGATGCTCTATTCATTTGAGATCATTGGAAAAAATTTCCCTTCTTTTCTTGTTGAATAAATACCTTTGGTTTCCAAAATTTCATCTCCTATAAGTGTAAACATATACATTAATTTATAAAATTTAAAGTTCAAAACAAAACAAAACTAGAGTAAAAACTAAGGTAGATTGGTTCAAAGTTACTATGAAATATAACTTCTCTAGATCTATAAAAATCGTTGAATCTATACTTCAATAGTATGTGAAATTATGCTCACCAAAGTACTAAAAAAATAGAAATTATAACGTACATTCACTTATTCTATGTGAATAACATAATTTTTTTTAATAAAAATCAATAAAAAGGAATGTTTAAACAATGATTTAGAATTATAAAATTTAGGATTAGAAAAAAATTGTGTACCCTTACCTCACACTTAATTTTAAGTATATAATAAGAATTTAAACTCTTAAAAATTTAAGGGTGGAAGGAAACAACCTGAAAATTTTCTTAGAGTGAAAGAAGTTACTCAAAATGGGATTCCAGGTGAAGTGACCCACCTAACTTCCTACAAAAAAAGACCTCAATCAAAAAAACTTTATTAAAGAAGGTCAAATAAAAAAATTAAAAAGAGTAACAAGATAATCTTGGGTTTATCCCCCAATGGGTTCTATATTTAGATTGCTCACAATTGAAAAATCATTGATTCAACCCCAATTAGATGGAGGATGTGTCTTCTTACTTAAGAACTAGCATAAAATCTTCTTTCTAGCTATAGTAATCAACTCAAATAGTTTTTTAAGACCCCATTTTCATATAATTTTAATTTCACCACTTTGAAATTATAACTTCCTAGGAGTAATGGAAAGGGGGGGAAAAGGGGTATATTCCCTCTTCTTCAACTTGAGGAGTGATGTGCATAAATAGTAAAAAATCAATTCTTGGATGTGATTTTTCATCCGATTCAATATCCTATATAAATTCATTATTAAAAACCACATATGTATCAATATCCACTTTTTCATTAGTGCGCAACTTCAAAATATCCTCTTGCTCTTCGACCACTCCCAAACATTGAATTACAATTAGATTTTTTGAGTTTTAAAAGTTTCTCATTGGGTGTATTAATAACCTTCTCATGTACCTCTAGTAAATCATGAAGTTCACTTGAATCTACACAGCATACATAGGGAGAAGAGAAATCAAAATCATACACAAAAAAATCACAATAATATAAAAGAAAAGTTTGTTCAATTAAATAAAAAACTTCATTAATTTGGTCACCTTGCTCTTTTTAAAGAAAAAACGGTGATCCTAGGAGTGTTTATAAGTTAGAACTGATTTATTCAACCTCCTCCAACCTCTTATTAAAACAAAAATCCTCAATTTTATAATTTTTCAAAGTAAAGGAAAGGGTATCTTTAATTGGTTCATCATCTTAGGATTTCACAAGAATTTTGAAAGGATTATCAGGAATATCCCACTACTAAAAGACCACCTTAGAGAGGTGGGTTACATTCCTTCTATTTGTCCTTTGACATATTCATAGACCTAGTCCCCATTGGTAGAGAAAAATATGAGTAATCCCTTTTATCTTTCTAGTTGACCCTCCCTATCTTACTCTTCTCATACATGGATACATTTAATCCTGAACCTCGTCCTCTAAATCACCTAAAAAGTGGAAAGAACATTGGACACCCCTCCCCCCTGCAGCCCCCACCCCCTGTAAAGCCCCCTAGAAAGCCCCCCCCCCCCCCCCGCATCCCCCCTTCCCCCTGGACACTGGACACCCCCTGAACACTGGACTCCCCCCTGGACACCTCCCCCCTTGCCTGGACAGCCCCCCCCCCCTCCTGGACACCTCCCCCCTGCCTGGACACCCCTCCCCCCCTACCTGGACAGCCCCCCCTGACTGGACAGCACCCCCCTGCTAGACACCCCTCCCCCCTACCTGGACAGCCCCCCCCCCCCCGCCGCCTGGACAGCACCCCCCCTGCTGGACACCCCTCCCCCCTGCTGGACACCCCTCCCCCCTGCCTGGACAGCACCCCCCCTGCAGGACATTGTTGTCATACCACTAGATTTATCTCATATGATCATTGATGAATTTATTTCACAATATCAAAGTCATGATGGTCTGCTGAGTATAGAGGATAATCTTAATATTTAGAGTTATGCTTTCATGGACTATGACATCATCATATGGAAGAAAAACTAGATTGGACAGTTTAATACTAGAGTTCACTACAGGGTGGAATGAAATAGCCCAAATAGACCACCAAAATAGATTATAGACTTTAGATCACCATTCATACATTTATCCAGATTTTTTATTCTCTATAAAATATGAAAAAATAAAATTTCAACTCATGATTAGCTTAAAAAATCAGGGTCGCATATTGTTTCTGGTTGATCTATTTACTTCCAGGATAGAGAAAATGATCAATACTTATTTTTGAGATATAACTTTGACCAAAAACTATAGGAATATGCTAGATTTCTATTTGGGATGTCATTTAACACTCACCTATAGGTACCCAAGTTGCTTGAGCAGGTCTCCAAGGCTAGATGCAGCGAGCAGGTATAGAATCTTCTTCTAGAAATAGTGGAATCATTTTTTTATTGTGTGTACAACAAGGAATTCAAGGTTGTTCAATAATCAAGAACTAATTTTTCACCTCAACATGACGGAGCTTCTTATGGATTGAGTCTAACTCAAAAATTTCTTCCAAGACTTTGTAATCAAGAATATGGAATGTCCCATAGAGTTTTATTACTCATTGGATCAAATATCTCAAGAATATCACTCGACTCAATCTAGTTATTTCACCTGAAGAGGTGAATTTCACAAGCATTCTCAACTTTAGGAATCAAAGTGATAAATTGGGCATTGAAACCATGGGGATGCACCCCTGAGGTGAAGAAAGAAGAGACCAGCTTACAAACTTCCACTTTAATCTCCTCCCAATACTTTAAATAAAAAGAATTGCCAAATCCATCCAGACTAGGGGCACTACCAGCATTGAGACTGAAGACCACATCCTTAATCTCAAATTCATGGGGGGTGATTGTGAGAAAAATATTATCCTCATCAGAAACCATCGAAGGAACAATACCATCCATTAAGGTCCCCTCCATTCCAGGTCCATTGAAAAGCTTAGTGAAATAGTCAACAACATCTTCAGCGATTGCTTCCTTGTTATGCAAGATGCATTAAACAGTTCTAAGAAAAGATAAAGGCTAGTTGGCCCTTCGAATTCATTAAAGAGAGTTGAAGAATTTTGTGTTCCTGTCCTCATCCTGTATCCATTTGATTCTGAAAGTTTCCTTTTGAACACCTTCCCTCTTTGTAATAAGAGAGTTCAGCCTGGATATAACACCAAATTCTATTGAAATGTCCTGACTAAAATCAGAATTAGTAGCTTCATCTTGAATATGTTGCAGAGTCGACTCGAGAGTGAGGATCTCTTTATCCAAACCACTCTAATTGGCCTTGCTCCAAATTATCAGTTGGGACTTTAGTAACCTCAACTTGTAAGAGAAGGTCGATTCACCCCAGCTACAATTCATGCTGAACCAGAAACTTTTAATAAGATTGTCACATTCAGTCTGAAAAGACCAAGCATTATTGAATCAAAAAGGAAGAGGCATTTTTTGCTCTTTACTCTTGAAACTAACCAGAATTGGATGGTGATCTGAAGAAAATTTAGGAAGAGAAACGCTAGAAATTGAATCACATACATTCAGTAGATAATCTACTCATCAATGGAAATAACTTCAACCTTTCTGAATGAATAATGAGAAAAAAACCCATAAAAGATCCACCTAACTAGTGGAACCATTAGCAACAACCAAATTAAAACCAAATTTATTAAGTCCAGCAAAGCCTAATGAAAAATAAGCTTTAGGTTTAGAAATTCCAAGAAGCTTGGGCTTGTGAACCTGAATGTGTCTGTGCAAAGCATTGACTATCACAGAAATTCCTCACATCCAGATTTTTTATTTTCTCTCTTGTTGTGCCAGTCCCCCCACCCTCCCCACCCCCCAGCCCCCCCTCCCCCCCGTAGCCCACCTCCACCAGCCCCCAACCCCATCCCCCAGCCCCTAGCTGCACTAGTCCACCCCCAGCCCAGCTGCACCAGTCTCCCCCACCCTCCCCAGCCCCCTGCACCAGCCCCCCCCCAGCCACCTGTTACCCCCAGCCCCCCTGCCACCCCCCCCCCCTCGCAGCCCACCTGCACCATCCCCCAACCCCAACCCCTAGCTGCACCCCCCCCCCCAGCCCCCTGCCACCCCCCAGCCCACCAGCACCAGTCCCCCCCCCCCCCGCAGCCCACCTGCACCAGCCCCCAACCCCATCCTCCAGCTACGCACACCAGCCCCACCCCCAGCCCCCTGCTACCCCAGCCCACCTGCACCTGTCCCCCCTCCCCTGCCCCCCTGCACTGGCCCAAGGATCCTACATTGTTTCACCAAGGGGCTACATGGTTTAGACTTGGCTATGCGCAACTCATGCTAAAAAATTGTCTGCAATTCAAAATGAACTTAAAATTATCCTCACGAAGGGAGGTCATACTATTTTCCTCAAACCATGCACCTTAACCATGAAGAGTATGGAAACCTCAAAAATTTCCATGTTCTGACCTGGAACTCCATGGAGATAAAAACCAAAACTCTACTTAACCAAATAACAATAAAAGAACTATGCAGTGACATAGGGGCTATCATAAACTCCCCGCCATGCTACTTTTCCTCCTAGAATTTCCTTGGTCAAAACTAGAGACAAAGGAAAAGAGATGCAAAGGAAAATAGAACTAGCACACTGTGACCAGAATTTTTCTAGTACATTGTATCTTTTACTGCCTCTCTCAATGTCTCCCAACATTGTGCAAGTCTTACCACTTCCGATCTACGTATTCACATTACACATTAGGGGGTGAAACAAGATAAAACAGAACTACCACAGTAAACTGCAAATAAGTGAAATCTTGGTGTGAAGTGATGTAAAAGTAAAAAATCTCACATTGTTGTGCCCTATGACACCCCCTAGAAAATGGTGCATGAGATTATAGTATCTTCTCCTCAATACAAAAACATTTCATCAGTTTGTATGATAGATATGTGGCATGGATGTCATTACCAATTATAGGAGTTATTTTTGGAATTGTATACACTTTCTACTAATTTCTATGAAAGGGGAAAATAAAATCCCCCAGGACAGACCCTGGACACCCCCCACTGCCCTCCTACACCAGTTGAGAATCACTGCATCCTGTTGAGACGTAGTGTAAAAATGTTTAACAAACTCAAGTGAAACTGGAAATGCAAATTCTTGGAGAGAACTACAAATAATTCAACGAATATATGAGAAAACACCTGTTGAGAATCACTGCATTGCACTGCATCCTACAAATTTCAACATTATAAGAAAGAGCCCATATGATAACCTCCTCCCTCATCCCTAAATTGTTATAAATGATAAAACTAATTAATGGAACACAATAGAAAAATATATATTATATATGATATTAACGGACATAAAATAATGAGATGAATCCATCAATGCTTGATAAAATAAAAAACCTAATAAAACTAAAACAATAACCCTACATAAATTACATATGGTTCCCTAGATCTATATAAAACTATTAAACCATCCCTTTAGTGCCTTTAAATCCACCACATACTAACCTCCTAGATAATTTATATATCTCGCTCTACTAGAAATCACTAACTGTGCTTACAATTCCTTTGTAAAAGTAAAATTATAACCGCCACTCCAACCATAATGAAAAATCATTAGAAGATGGCCCATATCTACATGAGTGATACTTCCTAGGGTCAAAATGGAAAACCATCTGAGTGTGTATATTTATTCCACATATAAAAAATGAATCCTTTGACTCTAGAAGAAGGGAATGATAAAGTCTTTCCCTAACCAATTGATCATCATCCACAACTTCTAGAATAATCTCCTTTCCTATTCTTACTTCTACTAGATCATTATGATCCTGTTATCTTCTAATTATTCACCTCAAGTTCAATTTAAATAAAAAGATACATTTTATATCCTTCATAATTAGGAAGAAAATGTGATAAACCTTTGAAATTATGTCTAACATCAACCCATACTCAAACCGATGATACATAGAATGCTCATCACCTCCCAAGGTTAGAGAAAATTTCTGCAACTCCGTGAACTAAGAAGAATATTATATAATTCATATGCTTACATACATAAAAACTTGCCTCGACATCGGAAGAGAGGAGTCGGGGAGGTGGCGTCCGGGAGGAGGGTCGCGGTGAGAAGGAGGGTCGCGACGAGGAGCCGTCAGAAGATCTGAGTTGAGGAGGAGGGTCGCTGTGAGGAGGCGTCGGGGGGGAGGGTCGCGTCGGGAAGGAGGGTCGCGGCGAGGAGCCGTCGGGAAGGAGGGCACAGCGAGGAGGGCGCGGCGAGGAGGCATCGGGGAGAAGGAGGGCGCGGCGAGGAGTCGTCGGGAAGGAGGAGGGTGCGGCGAGGAGGCGTCGGGGAGGAGGAGGGCGCGGCGAGAGGGCAGAGGAGGCACCCGGTGATAATTGGGAGAAAAAAACAGGTTATGATTTAGCCACGGAGAGGGATATGAATCGTGGCGGTAGAAGAGATATAGCCACGGACCTATAAAACCGTGGCTATAGGTCCGTGGCTATAGCCCAGATTTGTAGTAGTGGATCAAAAAGGTAAGATCATTAAGTGTAGATCATGAAAAAAATAAATGAAGTATAATATAAGGCAAGTAAAGTAAAAAAAAAATAGGCATGTGAATTATAAAAATTAAACTTATCCTCTATATATACGAAATAGTTATAACTAGGGTCTTACCTGAGTGATAATGTCACCCCATAATCTTGTATTAAATCTTGGTTCAAATCCAGGTGGTAACAATTTCCATGGAACTATAGTAGCACTTTAGCACTGTAGCAATGCAGGTACTAGAGTAGGTAAGGTAGTGGAGTCCTATAATAGTAGTATTGTTCATCACAAATGGGTTTATGGGCCACTAAATTGGGCATTCATGCTACAGAGCCTCCAAGCCATCAAAACGTGGGCCTTTGAGATATGTACTGAAAGAAACTTCTAACTCATTGAGTGCAAGATGGTATGAGTTTGGGAACCAATGAAACTATATGTAGGATTTTCATTAAAGAGGCAATTGGTCGCTAAAATCAGCAAACAATTATTAGAGAACACTTCAAGATAAATGTCACACATACTTCTGCACAGGGCGATGATGGAAGGTTGCAAACAATACTTTAGGGTGACTAGGCTAGCATAGGTGGTTGACAACAATATGGGTGGGGTTATTACATTTTGGGGTCATTAGGCCACTTTTCAAGGCCTTTTTTACTCTAAAACTTTGGGACATGTAATCTGGGGATTTTTTATTTTATAAGTATTCCCACACAACCCAGTTAAAAAAAAATTATCTAGAAAATGATAGAAAATGTTATTTGAGTCATATATTAAATAACTAAGTCACAATGAGAACAAAAAACTCTCACTAATATGAATAAAAAAAGTATTTAAACTATCATTCTTGATAGTAAATCAAAAAAATTAAGAAATAAATAGTGTAATGAATAAATGACATGATAAACATTAAATATAGCTCCCTCTAAAACTATGAAAACTTATTTAATCTAAATTAGAAGTATCATCAATGTTAAGTGGTAATGAACACTCTCCCTTAATCTAAACACTTCCTTATGAAATAAGAATATGAAAATACATTCTCCTTTGGAAAACTCCACATCTATAAAAAAAATACTACAAAGATCCACAAAATAGGTTAAAGATATTAAAGAAATTCATAAATATATAAAATTTATCAATAAAAATTGAACGCCTGCTAGCATACCATTGAACTAAACAATAAAAGGTATGCATGATTGCCAACCTAAAACACTTTACCCAGGTATGATGACTAACATAGGCTAATGGGATTTATTATAACCCACTTAGGGACCAAAACCATAGAAGTGTTAAGATTATTGAAATTAAATATAGACTTTGTAGTAAATTAATGCTTATTCCCAAGGGATTGTATATATATAAATAAATAGTTAGATGTATAATATCCAAATAATCATCATCTAAAGCAATTAATAGTAGAAATTATTATAGTTTTACCTTTTAAAAATTAATTATTATACAAAATAGGATCTTTCCCAGTGTATCCAATACAATTTCTCTTCATTATCATCCTTATAGTGACATCATTTTATCAAAACATTCCCTTCAAGTGATGAACTCAGCCAGGGATTCATTCAACATATCTATTTTAGCTTTTAGTTTCTCATTCTTTTTTTGAAGACCATTAAAATCATCACAAACCATATCCTTGGTGGGTGAATCAATATTTGATGTTCCAAAGGATCGATTAAGAAATGAGAAGGGGGGCTGAATCAATTGTTCACTTTTTATAAGTTTTAATACTGTTAAAACTTAACCCCTGCAACCTTTTAAAGTTTATAACCTTACCATATTTTAGAAAATACCCATGCATGAAAAAGTAGGAAAGCATGTAAAGCACTCTATATTTACAAGGTTTGGTCTTAGTGTGAGAACCCACATCCTTGTCATAGCAACTCCCATGGGTTTATGGAAATTCACTAATTTGAAGAAGTGAATAAAACTTTTTCCAAATCCTGTTAGACGCCTTCTATCACTCTATAGGAATTATTATACTACCTCTCGTTAGTTTCCAAAGTTTTCTTTCAAACAATTCATCCAAAAAAAGTATAAATACTTTGTTTAATCTGCTCTATAAAAGTTCCTAGGTCTGATGATCCTGATTCCAATGGCCTTCAGTCCAATGAACTTAGTCTGACTGACACAATATGATAAACTCATTCTCAATCTGCATAACTCAAACTCTACTCAAATGATCAGTTTGATCTTCCTCAGTCTGATCTTTCTTAGTCTGATCTTCCTCAATACGATAAACTAAATAATTATATTTCTATCCTTCTAATGAGATCTTTATTATGAAAGAAATCTGACACAAATTCTTTAGTGATCCACCTTTTCCACACACGTGAAAAGGGTTGAAATGTATGAATGTGTTGTGCTTATATTTATAGGCATATCAGAATGGAAAAGGAGGGAAACTGAAAAATTATTCCCGCTTTATTAAATTCAAAAACTATGAGATCTATACAAATTTGAATTTCAATTTTGACCACTTCAACTCTTCACAAATATTCTAGAATCTTCTTGAGTCTTCCTAGTAATCAGGCTTCTCGAACTTCCTAACTTTTCTTTAGTATAATGGATCTTCCTTAGCTCATTACGAAGGAACTTCCTCAGCTCATTATGATGAAACCTCCTCAGATAATTATGATAGAACTTCCTCAGCTCATTCAGAATTGAATTTCCTCATGAGAGTCAGTCTAATTGACTTTCCTCCTCAGATTCAATCTGGTTAACTTTTCTTCTCAGAGTTAAACTGACAGACTTTTCTCCTCAGAGTCAGTCTGATTGAATTTCCTCCTTAGATTTTTACAGATTAACTTTCCTTCTCAGAGTCAGTTTGATGGAATCCTCATAAGGATGGAATTCTCATTATGATGGAAACTTCATTCGAAAACTTTGAAATTTATCAAACCTCATCAGCTATAACTCATTCAGATTTCTGAAAACATCTTTGCCTGATACTTCTAGATCTGATGAAAGCCATGTCTTGATTCCTAGAACTGATACAATCTTTATGATTCCCCCATTTCTTCAAAATATTTTACCATGAGAGTTTTCATGATTTATGATAACTTCAAGATTGAAAAAGCGTCGTCTGATTTCAGGTTAGAAAGTTAAAGAAATTTTTAACTCATGACACCACTATCTTTCTTAATTATCTTTAGCATCATTCTAACTTCATCACTCAAAAAATTATGACTTTATAACCAATGTCAATCCTAAATAATCATGTACTTTATGCTGATGGATCTGAGTCTAATGGTGCAATCGATCAATAACTTTACAGAACTTCCAGCTTTCATCTTCCTTATACCATCTGCATCTGGTACTTCTCAGTCTAAAAGCTTGTGTCCAAAAACCTATGTTTGGAAAAACAACTTTCTCAAAGACAAAAACTTTTCTACCCCTTTTTTTTAGATTCAAACATTCAACAACTTTCATCTTTCTTACAAAACGTCATTCTGATGGGTTGGGTCTGATCCTGAAGAATAAAAACATTCTTTTGAAAAAAGGTTAGTTGTCAAAAAATAAATTTTTTTGATAAAACAAATTGTCATAAAGGTTCTCCAATCTCCCCATTTGGATTTTTTTGCAAAACTCATTAATAACTTTTTCAACTCTCAGAAATTTTTCACAACTTAACTTTTTTAAACAAATCAAGTTTTTTGAATTTTACCAAAACACAACTTTTCTCAAAATAGAGTGTCCTTACACCACACTACTAGATAAAGTGATGTTTTTGAAGGAATTTCATACCTCGGTGGGAAGAAAATTATGCATCCATGTTAAGATAAACTTTCCTCACTTTTCTTTTTCACTCATTTTTCTTTCTCTCCTGCATTCTATAATAACCACAACTTCATATTCATAAAAAGATAAGTAAAAACTTCTTACAGTGTAAAAATTTGTTACTTTTTCTCCCCATTTTTCAACATAATCCAAATAATGGTGGGGTACTTCCTTATGATATTTAGGAATTCATTAGAGGAGGATGAACATGAAGTTGCAGCCTCAACTAAACAAACATATCTTTTAACATTTCCTTTATCAAGATATCAACAATTTGATACTTCATTGAGATATATTCAGAAAAACAACTCTAGTAGAAACTTTCTCTTTTATAAAGTGAAACTTTATATCAATTTTTTATCTTGAATATTGGACATCATTTTTAGAAAGATCAATTACACTCTGATTATCATAAATTATCTTTAATGGTTTAGAAACTTTTACTTTCAAATCTTCCAGTTGAACTTTCATCCACAACATCTGAGTACAATCATGAGTAGCCAAAACATATTCTGATTTTATTATACTCAAATTTATTGAACTTTTTTCTTACTATTTAAACTTATACAACATTCACCCAAGAAAAATGTTCCTCCTGAGGTTGATTTTGTATCATTACAATCTCCAGCCCAATCGACATCATAATAATAATGAAACTTCATCCCACAATTTCTTTTGTATAAAAACCTATGTGAAGATGTTTCTTTAACATATCACGAAATTCTCTTTTCTGCCAACATATGTGATTCTTTCAGATTACTTTAATACCTGACACAAAAAGTCATAACATAAAAAATATCATGCCTTGAGGCTATAAGATAAAGTAGACTTCCTATTAGCTTCCAATATTCTTTTTGATTCACAGTTTTTTCAAACTCATCTTTGATCAAATTTATCCCCACTAATATATGAGTAGAAATTTATTTAGATTATACCATTCCAAACTTTTGTAACAATTCCCCAACATACTTTTCTTGAGATAGGAAAATATATATTTATTTTTATTGAAATTGTAAACCAAGAAAGAATGCTAATTCTCCTAACATTGAAATCTTAGATTTTCTTTTCATTTATTTAGCAAACGTTTTACAAACAACTTCTCTATCCCCAAAAAAAATTATATCCTCAACATAAATAATTAAAATTAGAGTTTCAGAGTCCATATCTTTCACATATAAGTTTCTATCAACTTTTCCTTTAGAAAAATTCAACATTCTCAAAAAAATCAAGCTTAGAATACCATGTGCATGGAGCTTGTTTCAAATCATACAAAGATTTATTCAATATAATTTTTTTTTCATCCTCATCAAGTAAAAAACCCACAAGGTTGTTCAATGTAAACTTATTCTTCAATTTTTCCATTGAGAAATGCTAACATTACATCCATATGATATAATTTGTAATTCTGATGAGCATCTACTATAAGAAACATTCTAATAGTTTCTAATCTTGAAATGGGGGAAAATTTTTCATCAAAATCCACACCTTTCACCTGTGCATAGCCTTTACAAACAAGTATTTGTTTGTTTCTTGAAACTTCTCCATGTTCATTCATTTAGTTTCTGTAAACCTACTTTCTTCTGATAACATTTTTACCTTTTGAATGTGGAACAAGTTCTCATGTTTCATTTTTATCAATTGGATACAATTGTTCATTCATATCATTCACCCATTGTTTGTATAGAATAGCTTTTGAAACTAATTCTGGTTTAACTTTTGAAATAAGTGAAGTTTGATTTTCCAATTTTAGCTTCCTTCTGGTATGAAATGGAGCCTTCTGATTCCCAATAATATTTCCAGTCTCAACATGTTTTTGTAAAGTAGGAAATTTAAGAGTTCTTATTTCTTCTTCACTTTTCACATAATATGATTCGTCTAAATCTTCATGCACATCACTTTTCTAACTTTCATTTTCGTTGGAAACTTTCAGTTTTTCTTCCTCATCATTCCCAGAAACTTTTGTTAAAGAAGTTGGATTTTCAATAACTTTCACATCATATGATTCCACCAACTATTGTAAACTTTTGTTCTAACATTTGTAACTTCTTATATTAAGTGAATAACCTATAAAATTTCCTTCCTCAACTATCTCATCAAACTTTCCCATATCCATATTTTGTATTTTAAGTAAACATGGACTTATAAAAACTTTTTAAGTACTCCAATGAAGGTTTTTTATTATACTACATTTCATAAGATGTCATGTTGGTTTTCAATATAAACAAGAATTTGTTTTGAACATGTAAAACAATACTAACAGCTTCTCTCCAGTAGAACTTTGAAAGTTTTTATTCTTCTAACATACTTCTTCCTATTTCCACCAAACTTCTATTCTTTCTTTCTATGACTCCATTTTGTTGTGGAGTGTAGTGAGATTTATACTAATGTTTGATACCATTCTTTATTAGAAAAGTTTCAAGATTATTTCTTGTGAATTTGGTACCATTATATGTTCTCAAATTCATTATATAAATCCCCATTTATTTCTTAACTTATTTTCTAAAAAACCTAAACATTTCCATAACCTCTGACTTATGTTACATAAACATGATGTTTTTCATCTCAGTGAAATCATAAATAAAGGTGGTAATGTATAAATCCTTTTTTTATTAATGTCTCATCAACCCATATAAATCATAATGAATAAGTTCAAGTGTTCTAGTATATTTAATCTCAAATCTCAAATGACTTTTATAAGTTATCATACCTTTCTGAAAAGTTACACAAACATATTCTTATCTTATTTTCAATTTTGGAAAGTTTCAAACAACATCAAACTTAGAAAGTTTGTTCATGTTTTTATTTCCATGGTGTCCAAGTCTTCAATGCCACAAATTATTTTCATCTTCATCACTTGAGTAACATGAGTTGTTAAATTCTCTTATTTGGAAGAGATTCTCACTGGTTCTTTCTCCTTTTGTAATAAATTTTCCATTTTTCACACTTTTGGTAACACTAGAATCTTTTCTAAAGAGTACTTATTTTCCATCATCACAAAGTTTACTTACACTAAGTAAGTTATGTTTTAGTCCATCAACAAACAATACTTCCTTAGATTTCAACTTTTCTTCTTCAATATCAGCGATTATAATTCATCATATTTTTAGAAAACTATCATTCCCAAAGGTAACAACACCTATATCATGATTTTAAATATGTTTCAAGATTTTTAAATCACCAATCATGTGTGAAGAAAAACCACTATCAAGTATCCATGGTTTTTTCTTTTTTTACATGCTTTCAAGGCAATCTCAACAACAAAGGATCTTTCTTTAATTTTCTTCTTTTCAGCTTCCTTTTCTTTTCTCCCAGAAGGAACTTGTTTTTGAAGGAGTTTCATACATATTTTAGTATGATGACAATCCCAATCACATCTTCCACAAATTTTTTCTAGATATTCAAATTAATTTTTTTGTTGGAAAGTTTCTAACATCTTTAGATTTTTCTTTTCTAACTTCCTTTGTGTTAGAAAAATTATTCATTCTATTTTCACTACTTCTTACACTCTACTCAAAACTTCTTCTGGGTAGAGATAATTTGTGCGAAAAATTATAATACTTGTTCCCATAGATTCCATAGCACCAAAAAACCATCAAATATTGATTTTCTATTGAAGTAAGATCTTTCTTTATAGAAACTTTGTTAACTTTGAAAAATTCTTCCTAATTTAACAATCTCCGAACATGGACCATCTTTCCTCATGAGTAAGTTTTCATATTTTGCAGATGAAATAGGTTTCTCACATCCTTTTTCCACCTAGGATTTCACAACATTTTTTTAGAACCTAGAATGATTGAATAATTAGACAAAACATTATTTTTGGTGGGTGAGTATTTCACCTAATTCCTGATTTGAGCTCTCTCAGCAACTTTAGAATTCTAAGATTTTACTTCTGAAGCTTTTTTGAAGTTTTCATTCATCTTTCTCAAGGTATTTTTGGACTTAAGAAGTTTCGATTTAAACTTGTTAACTTCTTATTCCTTAGCTTCCAGCTTCTTAATACGATCTTCAATCATCATTCTTTATTCATCAATTATAAGTTTGTAACTTAAGACCTCCTGGATGTATTCTTATTCTTTCTTGAAAATATATTTTTTAACTTTATTAACTTTTTCACTATCTTTCTTTATCATTCTGATTTCTTTCTTAAGATATTTGTTTTTCCCAAGACATACAAGAAGTTATGTTTTGAGTTGATACTCTCTGTAAGATTCTTCACCTTCTTGTTCTTCAATATTTGAGGATTATTCTATTTTATCAACTTTTCCAATGAATGTTCTAACTTTTTTTGAACTTTCATCTTCTAAAGAATTGTTTTCGGTTGAGTCGGATTCAAATTTTTTACTCAACAGACTTCTCTTGTTCCCAGTAAACTTCTTCTTATATTTGTTAGATGACTTTTCTTATTTATCATTTTTGTTCCACTTCTTCCATCAAGGGTTTTCATCAGAATCATCTCAATATTCACCAACTTTTTCTTGGGGAAATTCAAAGAAAAGTGTTTGATTCCACTACACTCAAAACATTTAAGAGGAATTTTACCTCCATACTTTCCACTTCCTCTTCGATAGTTCTTAGATATAAGAGACATGATGTTTTCATTCAACTCATCATCCTATTTATATTAGGAGTAACAAGGATAAATATCTTCAACACCTTGTATTTTTATTTTTCTCATGGATTCAAAATCGATTTCATCTTTCATCTTCTTTTTAAACATTATAGCTTTCCTCATTTCATAAACAACAAGAAAGTTATGTGATTTTTCAAGAGATAAATCATCCTTATCTTCTAAATATGAAATTTTAGAATCAATCCTGTCTATAAAGTTTCGTCACAATTGTATAATATTTCAAAACATCTCTAAATACTCTAATGCTGCAAAGAATTTCATTTACTCTGGTGAAGTATTCATCAATAGTTTCTTCATCTCTCATTCTTATGTTGTCATACTTAATATGCCAAATTTGTAGCTTTGCTTCATTTACTTTATTATTCCCTTCAAAAATACTTTCCAGCTTATCTTACATACTCTTTTAAGTTTTGAGACCCATTACCATCATATAAAAATTTTCTAATAAGGACATAAGGATTAAATTTCTAGATTTTCCTTCAAATTCTATATTTGTAGTACCCTCAGTTTCTGTTATGTAACCCGAATTGATGATTTTCTTCGTTTCAAAATTTATGGGTGACGTATGGGAGAATCGGGAGATCCTGGAGTGATGTTTGAAGCAAAGGGGAAGGCGCACGGTCAGTGCACAGTTTGTAAAACTATGCATGTCTGACTGAGGAGGCAGTGGCTTCCACACGGTCAGCACATGGTTAAGGGAAACCGTGCGATGAGGTCGTGCGTGAAGGATGGCCTAGGAAGAAGCTAACACACAGTTAGCGTACGGTTTGTCAAACCGTGTGGACTAACCGTGTGATCACTTAAAGTTAGATCATAAAATTGTGGATCTAACTCGTTTTGCCTTTAATTTCCTTGTTTAAACCTCCTAAGCGACCCTAACTCGAGATTACTCTCCCTTGAAGGTTGGAAGACTTCTCCCAAGTGTTCCGTAGGTGATCTGAAGGCTTCTCTTGGCGAATCGAAGCCAAATTCTTAAGGTATGTGATCATTCTTGATCGTTTTCTTAGATCTACTTAGATCTACTTCTCTTCTTCTCTCATTTTCTTAGATCTATGCCCATTATGGGTAGATCTAAGGGTTTGGATGCCAAATATGACAAGATTTGTTCTTGGTTGTGTTAGGAGAAGAGATCTAAGTAGAGTTTTTGGATTTTTGACCCAGTGTTCTTGAGCGTTCTTCGTCTGTGGCTTCGTTTCGCCCAATTTGTTGAGGTAGGTGGCTTCACTCCTGATTCCTATTTCTTAGAACTTGAAGGCTTAGTTTCAAATTGTTTTCCTTGATTGAAATGGTTTGTTTATATGCTATGAAAGAATGGTTGAAACCCCTTTTTAGTAACGGGTGATGAAAATTGTGTGTTTTTGGAAGGTGGTTGTTGAAGTAAATTTAAAATGGTGATTTTAAATTGGCTATGGTTTTACTTTTTGAATGAAATGGTTTTCAATGAAAGGGTGATGCTTTATTGAATGGTTTTGAACACACTTGGTTTTGGGCATGGATTGCATGGTTGTGGTGTGTGTTCATATGCATTGGGATGGATAAGGGTGAGAAGTCCCCCCATCAATAGGTTGGGATGGATAAGGGCGAGAAGTCCCCCCATCAGTAGGTTGGGATGGATAAGGTCACGAAGTACCCCCGTCAAGGTAGTTCACTAATTGAGGACTTAGTGGAAGGATAACTCACCACTTGCGAGTATAGGGAGGTCTAGGTTTCAAGCATTTTTGGTTGTGTGGATTGGTGAAATGGAACGAATGTGCCAAATGGAAATGTGAATGGAATTGGGAACTTTGCTTAATTGCTTTTCTTGAGAAAGATGGGTTTTGTTAGAAAATGGTTTTGATTGGGAACTTGTTATAATGTGAACTCTTTTTTGGAATTGTTTTATATAAATTGTTTTACATAAATGTGCTAACATGTTTTATCCTAGAGGCATGGGTTGGGAAGACATCAGGGAAAACCTACTGAGTTTAATTACTCACCCCCTGCTTTGGCACGTTGGTGCTTTTGCAGATGTCATATACCGGGATGTTGGAAAAGGTAAAGTTCACATGTTTAGAGCACTGCTTCGTGATACTTGGGTTGGTTTGTGATGTTGGATCTTGGAGCTTGTGGAGCATGGAGTTGTATTGTTGTCTTGTAGTCTTTGTGTTTGTCTTTCCACTGCTTACTCTGATGTTTTCATGTTGGTTTCCACTGTGGTACTCGTGGTTGGTTTTTGATAAAATAAATGGTTGAGTTGTCTTAGCTTTTATCATGCATATTTTTAGTTGGTTTGGTTATGGTTGTTGGTTCTATGGATGTTCAAAAAGGGTAAATCATCCCCCCACTTGTTTGAAACCCTTCAACATTTATTACCAGACTTTGGCGCCTTGGGGATTTCGCTTAAGGCCTAGTAATGACTCGTTGATCTCTCAAGATAGTGAGAATTGGCAGGTCATTACAAATGGTATCAGCTTGTTCGGTCCTTGCCTAACAAGTGGTCATCGATGTGGTTAGTCCTGGAGTTGAAATTCCTTCTTGTCTATTCCTTGGGTGATCATCTTAGACAGGAGTAGGATTGTCGGAACTTGAAATGTATAGCATAAAAGGACGTAGCTATCCCGTTTATGCTGAACTTCAAGTTACCAGGGTGTTGGATACATAAGTGTTTTGGATACACTTTTAGAATGTTGCAAATCTCATTGTCATGGGTTTAGCCAATGAGATTAGCATGACATGCATTAGAGGAATGAATTCCCACTAGGATGACATCTCTCGTTGCGAAGAATGATTTGTGATTTTGGGCAAGGTGAAAATTTTTGAAAAATGAAGAGATTGATTTTCAAATGAAAGATTTTGAAAAGTGGATATTTAGTATATTTTGAAAACGAGTGGATTTTCAAAAAGTATGTGGGATGTTTTCAAAAATGGTTGATCATGTGGAAAATCTTGATGGATGGAAAACAATGATGTGATATTTTATGTGATATAAATTGAAATTCTAAGCCTTCAATTTCTAGGAAGTGAGACTAACAACATGCGTTGTTTGTATATAAAATGGAAATCGTTAGATGTTGTAGAAACCAACCCGAAGAAGCTGCGAAGAATGTGGTTGCCCCTGAACCACGTGTGAACCAAGAGCTGGTTCAGAGTATCATTCAAGCATTCCAAGATGTGGACACAAGGAATCAGAGGGATGAGTCAAGGCATATAGACCATTCGGTCCAGTTCCAGAAGAAAAATCCATGCATCTTTCGGGGTGATTCTGAACCAGAACGGGCGGAGGTGTGGCTGAGTCAGATGAATCGTATCTTTGATTTCATCGGCACACCAGCAGAACTGAAAGTAAAGTTGGCAACGTATATGCTAGAGGATCTTGAATGACAGTGGTGGGAGCTAGTGGTGCAGGCTAAGGTGGATCAAGGCCTGGGCTGGGAGGAATTTGAGGACTTTTTCAATAAACAATTCTATCCTCACACGTTCAAGATCCAGAGGACAATGGACTTTTTCAGCCTGAAGCAGGAGAATATCTCTGTCATAGAATATGCAGCTAAATTCATGAATTTAGTGTGCTTTGCACCGGAAGTTGCTGCAAGTGCGTCGCTGAAGGCACGCATATTTGAATCAGGGTTGCGATAAGAGATTCTCTCGAAGATAGTTGTGCTATGTATTACAGATTATACAGAGATGGTGAACAGAGCAATGATTATGGATGTCTATGATGTAATCCTGAGTATGGATTGGTTGTCAAGGTTTAAGGCTCACATCGACTATTACAGGAGAACGATTAGTTTCACGACTAAGGAAGACATTGACCTTCTCTTTATAGGAGAAAGGATAGTAAAGAAAGGTGCAAGGAGCTTGTTGGCACCAATGGTGGGAACGATTTCTTACCAATTAGCAGTGTTGACTTTGGAATCATTGGAAGAGATCGCGGAAAATAGTTTTCCAGCTGTGGTGGATCAATTTCTTGATGTTTTTCCCGAAAAAATATTAGGTTTACCACCTGTAAGAGAAGTAGAGTTTACAATTGATCTCCTTCCGGGAACCATTCCTATCTCACTTCCATCTTATAGGATGGTACCGACAGAGTTACGGTAATTGAAAGAGTAATTAGAGGAGCTGGAAAGTAAGGGTTTCATTCGGCCAAGCATGTCTCTGTGGGAAGCACCGGTTTTGTTTGTAAAGAAAGCAGATAGAACTTTGAGGCTATGTGTGTATTATCGTAAACTTAACCAAGTTACGATAAAGAATAGATATCCACTTCCATGAATTGATGACCTATTTGATCAATTGATGGGAGCTCAGTGGTTCTCTAAAATTGAATTGTGGTCAGGATATCACTAGTTGTGAGTTCAGAAGGAGGATATTCTGAAAACAGCCTTCAGAAGCATATATGGCCACTACGAATATGTAATCATGCCTTTTGGTCTTACGAATGCACCAACAGTCTTTATGGCATTGATGAATCGGATATTTCAGTGATATCTGGATTCTTTTGTTGTGGTGTTTGTGGATGATATATTGGTGTATTCAAGAACAAGGGTTGTTCATGAGAAACACTTAGCGATAGTGTTGGAAATCTTGAGGGACCATCAGTTGTATGCCAAATTATCAAAGTGCGATTTTTGGATACAAGAGGTACGTTTTCTGGTCCATGTCGTTTCTGAGAAAGGTGTTTTAGTGGATCCAGAAAAGATAGAAGCTGTTCTTTCTAGGCAACCGCCGAAGAATGTCTTTGAAATAAGAAGTTTTCTTGGTCTATCTGGTTATTACCGACACTTTGTTCGTGACTTCTCACGACTAGCTTCACCTATGACAACATTGACAAAGAAGAACATTGCATTTCAATGGACCGAAGAATGTCAGAGATCTTTTCAAGAGTTAAAAGTTCACCGTACATCAGCACCCATCTTGATTTTTTTCGGAATCAAGACAGGGGTATGTGGTGTATTGTGATGCTTCGAGAATAGGTTTGGGTTGTGTTCTCATGAAAGGAGACCATGTGTTTGTTTATGGCTCAAGGAATTTGAGAGTGAATGAGAAAAATTACCCAACACATGATTTGGAGTTATCTTCAGTCATCAATGCTTTAAAAAGATGGAGACATTATCTCTTTGGAGAGAAATTTACTGTGTTTACGGATCACAAAAGCTTAAAACAAATTTACTTACAGCAATATTTGAATCTGAGGCAGAGGATATGGATGGATTATCTTCAAATGTTCAACTTTGACTTAATGTATACACCTGGTAAGGGCAATTCGGTGGCCGACGCATTAAGCAGGAAGTCGTATGCTCAGTTGGAAAAGGAAGCTTCAGATGAGTGGCAGTTGATGTCGGTCCTAGATGACATGCGTATGGAATGTGAAGACCAAACCGATGTTGCAGTTTTCTTTCCAGTTGTTCTTGTTCCTGATTTGGTGGAGATAGTAAAGGGCGCACATGCATCCGATGTAGATTGTGTTGCAATGAGTTCAAAACTTAATGGTGGGGAGACCATTGAGGGATGGAAGCTGGATGGGAGTTCAGTTTTGTGTTTCAGAGATCAGATGGTTGTACCTATGTGTTTTCAGTAACAACTCCTTAATGCTTACCACCATTCAAGATGGGTTGTACATCTGGGTACACAGAAGATTTATAAGGCGTTGAAGGCGCATTTTTGGTGGAGCGACATGAAAAGGAAGGTGGTCGAGTTCGTCTCGCGATGCTTAACTTTTCAGCAGGTTAAAGCAGAGCATCAGAAACCAGCTGGTATGTTATAGTCTTTACCTATCCCAGTGTGGAAATGGGAGCAGATAGCAATGGATTTTGCTATAGGTCTTCCAAGAACGGTCTGGAAACACGATGCCATTTGGGTGATAGTGGATCATCTAACCAAGTTGGCCCATTTCATCCTGAGTCGTGAAACTCATACGGTGGAAGATCTTTCAAAAATCTATATCCGAGAAGTGGTAAAGAGGCATGGGGTACCAGTGTATATCATCTCATATAGAGATCCGAGGTTCACATCTCGTTTCTGGAAATCCTTACAACAAGCCCTTGGGACTCAGTTGACTATGAGCACGGCGTATCATCCTCAGACGAATGGGCAATCCGAGAGGATGATATAGACGTTGGAAGACATGTTGTGGTCTTGTGTAATGGACTTTAGTATCTTATGTGAGGAGAATATACCCTTAGTGGAGTTCTCATACAATAACAGTTATCAGGCCTCGATACGCATGGGTCCGTTTGAAGCAATGTATGGGCGTCCTTGTCGTTCTCCACTTTGCTGGGTGGAAATAGGTTAGACTTCACTAGTTGGACCGAGCCTTGCCCAAGAAATAATGGAGAAGATCCAGTTGATTAGAAAGAGGATGGAAATGGCTTAGAGTCGTCAGAAATCTTATGCATATCATCGTCGAAGACCGTTGTCGTTTGCGGTGAGTGATCGTGTCTTTTTGAGAATCTCTCCAAGGCTTGGACAACGTCATTTTGGGAAGCAGGGCAAATTATCTCCTTGATATATATTCCCTTTTGAGATACTGGAACGGGTTGGTGAGGTGGCGTATCGGTTGGCATTACCACCATGGTTTAGTGTAGTGCATAATATGTTCCATGTATCTCAGTTAAAGTATCAACCCGATCTTGACCATGTGATCAGATGGGATCACGTTGACCTAGAGCTGGATGCTTCATTGATACATATCCCGGTATGGATAGTGGATAGGCAAGATAATGTCTTGTGTGGAAAAAGAATCGGTCTAGTGTGGGTTTTACGACAGCATGGTCAAATTCAGGAAGAGACTTGGGAATGCGAGAAAGAAATGAAAGAGCAGTGGCCCGAACTATTTCAGGCAAGCGATAGTTTTCTACTTTACGGGGAGGGAAAGGCCAATGGTGGGGAGAATGTAGTACCCCCAGTTTCTGGTATGTAACCCTTACTTGATGCTTTTCTTGGTTTCAAACGTTATGAGTGATGTATGGGAGAATCGGGAGATCCTGGAGTGAAGTTTGAACCAAAGGGGAAAGCGCACGGTCGGCGCAAGATTTGTCAAACCGTGCGGCCAAACCATGCATGTCTGACTGAGGAGGCAATGGATTCTGCATGACCGACGCACAGTTAAGGGAAACCATGTGATGAGGTCATGCGTGAAGGATGTCCAAGGCAGAAGCTAACGCACGGTTAGCGCACGGTTTGTCAAACCGTGCAAACTAACTATGCGATCACTTAAAGTTAGATCCTAAAATTGTTGATCTAACTCGGTTTGCCTTTAATTGACTTGTTTAAACCTCCTAAGTGATCCTAACTCGAGATTACTCTCCTTTGAAGGTTGGAAGACTTCTTCCAAGCATTCCGAAGGCGATCCGAAGGCTTCTCTTGGCAAATCGAAGCCAGATTCTTAAGGTATGTGATCATTCTTGATTGTTTTCTTAGATCTACTTAGATCTACTTCTCCTATTCTCTTGTTTTCTTATATATACGCCTGTTATGGGTAGATCTAAGGGTTTGGATGCCAAATATGACAAGGTTTGGTCTTGGTTGTGTTAGGAGAAGAGATCTAAGGAGTGTTTTTGGAGTTTTGACCCGGTGTTATTGAGCGTTCTTCGTCTGTGGCTTGGTTTCGCCCAATTTGTTGAGGTAGGTGGCTTCACTCCTGATTCTTATTTCTTAGAACTTGAAGGCTTAGTTTCAAATTGTTTTCCTTGATTGAAATGGTTTTTTATCTGTTATGAAAGAATGGTTGAAACCCATTTTTAGTAATGGGTGATGAAAATTGTGTGTGTTTTGGAAAGTGGTTGTTGAAGTAAATTTAAAATGGTGATTTTAAATTGGCTATGATTTTACTGCTTGAATGAAATGGTTTTCAATAAAAGGGTGATGCTTTATTGAAAGGTTTTGAACACACTTGGTTTTGGGCATGGAATGCATGGTTGTGGTGTGTGTTCATATGCATTGGGATTGATAAGGGTGAGAAGTCCCCCCATCAATAGGTTGGGATGGATAAGGGCGAGAAGTCCCCCCATCAATAGGTTTGGACGGATAAGGTTGTGAAGTACCCCCGTCAAGGTAGTTCACTAAGTGATGACTTAGTGGATGGATAACTCACCACTCGTGAGTATAGGGAGGTCCAGGTTGCATGCATGGTTGGTTGTGTGGATTGGTGAAATGGAACAAATGTGCCAAATGGAAATATGAATGGAATTGGGAACTTTTCTTAATTGCTTTTCTTGAGAAAGATGGGTTTTGTTGGAAAATGGTTTTGATTGGGAACTTGTTATAATGTGAACTGTTTTTTGGAATTGTTTTATATAAATTGTTTTATATAAATGTGGTAACATGTTTTATCCTAGAGGCATGGGTTGGGAAGTCATCGGGGAAAACCTACTGAGTTTAATTACTCACCCCCTGATTTGGCACGTTGGTGATTTTGCAGATGTCATATACCGGGACGTTGGCAAAGGTAAAGTGCACATGTTTAGAGCACTGCTTCGTGATACTTGGGTTGGTTCGTGATGTTGGAGCTTGGAGCTTGTGGAGCTAGGAGTTGGGTTGTTGTCTTGTAGTCTTTGAGTTTGTCTTCCCGCTGTTTACTCTGATGTTTTCATGTTGGTTTCCGTTGTGGTACTCGTGGTTGGTTTTTGATAAAATAAATGGTTGAGTTGTCTTAGCTTTTATCATGCATATTTTTAGTTGGTTTGGTTATGGTTGTTGGTTATATGGATGTTCAAAAAGGGTAAATCATCCCCCACTTGTTTGAAACCCTTCGGCATTTATTGCCAGCCTTTGGCGCATTGGGGATGTTGCTTAAGTCCTAGTAATGACTCATTGATATCTCAAGCCAATGAGAATTGGAGGGTCATTACAAATGGTATCAGCTTGTTCGGTCCTTGCCTAACAAGTGGTCATCGATGTGGTTAGTCCTGGAGTTGAAATTACTTCTTGTCTATTCATTGGGTGATCATCTTAGACAGGAGTAGGATTGTCGGAACTTGAAATGTATAACATAAAAGGACGTATCTAACCCGTTTATGCTAAACTTCATGTTACCAGGGTGTTGTATACATAAGTGTTTTGGATACACTTTTAGAATGTTGCAAATCTCATTTTCATGGGTTTAGCCAATGATATCAGCATGACATGCATTAGAGGAATGACTTACCACTAGGATGGCATATCTCATTGCGAAGAATGATTTATGATTTTGGAAAAGGTGAATTTTTTTGAAAAATGTAGAGATTGGTTTTCAAATGAAAGATTTTGAAAAGTGGATATTTAGTATATTTTGAAAACGAGTGGATTTTCAAAAAGTATGTGGGATGTTTTCAAAAATGGTTGAACATGTGGAAAAGCTTGATGGATGGAAAAAAATGATGTGATAGTTGATGTGATAGAAATTGAAATGCTAAGCCTTCAGTTGCTAGGAAGTGTGACTAACGGCGTGCATTGTTTGTATAGAAAATGGCACTCGTTAGGCGTCGTAGAAACCAACCCGAAGAAGCTGCGGAGAATGTGGTTGCACCTAAACCACGTGTGAACCAAGAGCTGATTCAGAGTATCGTTCAAGCATTTCAGGATGTGGACATAGGGAATCAGAGGGATGAGTCAAGTCATATAGACCATTTCGTCCAGTTCCAGAAGCAAAATCCACCCATCTTTCAGGGTGATTCTGAACCAGAATAGGCAGAGGTGTGGCTGAGTCTGATGAATCGTATCTTTGATTTCATCGGCACACCAGCAGAACTGAAAGTAAAGTTGGCGACGTATATACTGGAGGATCTAGCACGACAATGGTGGGAGCTAGTGGTGCAGGCTATGGTGGATCAAAGCCTGGGCTGGGAAGAATTTGAGGACTTGTTCAATAAACAATTCTATCCTCACACGTTCAAGATCCAAAGGACAATGGACTTTTTCAGCCTGAAGCAGGAGAATCTCTCTGTCATGGAATATGCGGCTAAAGTCATGAATTTAGTGCGCTTTGCACCGGAAGTTGCTGCAAGTGCACCGCTGAAGGCACACATATTTGAATTAGGGTTGCGACAGGAGATTCGATCGAAGATAGTTATGCTCTGTATTACGGATTATACAGAGATGGTGAACAGAGCAATGGTTATGGATGTCTATGATGTAATCCTAGGTATAGATTGGTTGGCAAGGTTTAGGGCTCACATCGACTGTTAGAGGAGAATGGTTAGTTTCACGACTGAGGACAACATCGACCATCTCTTTAGAGGAGAAAGGATAGTAAAGAAAGGTGTAAGGAGCTTGTTGGCACCAATGGTGGGAACGATTTCTTACCAATTAGCAGCGTTGACTTTGGAATCATTGGAAGAGATTGTGGAAAATAGTTTTCTAGCTTTGGTGGATCAATTTCCTGATGTTTTTCCCGAAAAAAATCGCAGGGTTACCACCTGTAAGAGAAGTGGAGTTTACGATTGATCTCCTTCTGGGGACCAGTCCTATCTCACTTCCATCTTATAGGATGGCACCAATAGAGTTATGGGAATTGAAAGATAAATTAGAGGAGCTAGAAAACAAGGGTTTCATTTGTCCAAGCATGTCTCCGTGGGCAGCACCAGTTTTGTTTGTAAAGAAAGCAGATAGAACTTTGAGGCTATGTGTGGATTATCGTAAAATTAACCAAGTGATGATAAAGAATAGATATCCACTTCCATGCATTGATGACCTATTTGATCAATTGAGGGGAGCTCAGTGGTTCTCTAAAATTGACTTGCAGTCAGGATATCACCAGTTGCGAGTTCGGAAGGAGGATATTTTGAAAATATCCTTCAGAAGCAGATATGGCCTCTACGAATATGTAGTCATGCCTTTTGGTCTTACGAATACACCATCAGTCTTTATGGCATTGATGAATCAGATATTTCAGAAATATCTAGATTCTTTTGTTGTGGTGTTTGTGGATGATATATTGGTGTATTCAAGAACAAGGGCTGAGCATGAGAAACACTTAGAGATAGTGTTGGAAATCTTGAGGGACCATCGGTTGTATGCCAAATTATCAAAGGGTGATTCTTGGATACAATAGGTACGTTTTATGGTCCATGTCATTTCTGAGAAAGGTGTTTCAGTGGATCCAAAAAAGATAGAAGTTGTTCTTTCTAGGCAACCGTCGAAGAATGTATTTGAAATACGAAGTTTTCTTGGTCTAGCTGGTTATTACCGACGCTTTGTCCGTGACTTCTCACAACTAGCTTCGCCTATGACAGCATTGACAAAGAAGAATATTGCATTTCAATGGACTGAATAATGTCAGAGATCTTTTCAAGGGTTGAAAGTTCACCTTACATCAGCACTCATCTTGATTTTTCCGGAATGAGGACAGGGGTATGTGGTGTATTTTGATGCTTTAGGAATAGTTTTGGGTTGTGTTCTCATGTAATGAGACCATGTGGTTGCTTATGGATCAAGGCAGTTGAGAGTGCATGAGAAAAATTACCCAACACATGATTTGGAGTTAGTTGCAGTCGTCCATGCTTTAAAAAGATGGAGACAATATCTATTTGGTGAGAAATTTACTGTGTTTAAAGATCACAAAAGCTTAAAACACATTTACTCATGGCGAGATTTTAATCTGAGGTAGAGGAGATGGATGGAGTATCTTCAAATGTTCAACTTTGACTTGATGTATACACTGGGTAAGGGCAATTCGGTGGCCGACGCATTAAACAAGAAGTTGTATGCTCAGTTGGCAAAGGAAGCTCCAGATGAGTGGCAGTTGATTTCGGTCCTAGACGACAAGCGTATAGAATGTAAAGACCGAACCAATGTTGCATTTTTCTTTCCAGTTGAGCTTGTTGCTGATTTGGTGGAGATAGTAAAGGATGCATAGACATCCGATGTAGACTGTGTTGTAATGAGTTCAAAACTCAATGGTGGGGAGACCATTGAGGGATGGAAGTTGGATGGGAGTTCAGTTTTGTGTTTCATAGATCGGATGGTTGTACCTATGGGTTGTCAGGAACAACTCCTTAATGCTTACCACCATTCAAGATGGGTTGTACATCCGGGTACACAGAAGATTTATAAGGCGTTGAAGGCGCAGTTTTGGTGGAGCGGCATGAAAAGGAGGGTGGTCGAGTTCATCTCATGATGCTTAACTTGTCAGCAGGTTAAAGCAGAGCATCAGAAACCAGCTGTTATGTTACAGTGTTTACCTATCCCAGTGTGGAAATGGGAGCAGATAGCAATGGATTTTGTTATAGGTGTTCTAAGAATGGTCCGGAAACACGATTTCATTTGGGTGATAGTGGATCGTCTAACCAAGTCGGCCCATTTCATCCCGATTCGTGAAACTCATACGGGGGAAGATCTTTCAAAAAACTATATTCGAGAAGTGGTAAAGAGGCATGGGGTACTGGTGTATATCGTCTCAGATAGAGATCTAAGGTTCACATATTGTTTCTGGAAATCCTTACAACAAGCCCTTGGGAATCAGTTGACTATGAGCACGACGTATCATCATCATACGGATGGGAAATCCAAGAGGACGATACAGACGTTGGAAGACATGTTGCGGACTTGTGTAATGGACTTTGGTGGCTCATGGGAGGAGCATATACCCTTATTGGAGTTCTCATACAATAACAGTTATCAGGCCTCGATACTCATAGCTCCGTTTGAAGCATTGTATGGGCGTCCTTGTCGTTCTCCACTTTGTTGGGTGGAAATAGGTGAGACTTCACTAGTTGGGCTGAGCCTTGTCCAAGAAACAATGGAGAAGATCCAGTTGATTATAAAGAGGATGGAGACGGCTCAGAGTCGTCAGAAATCTTATGCGGATCATCATCAAAGACCGTTGTTGTTTGCGGTGAGTGATCATGTCTTTTTTAGAATCTCTCCAAGGCTTGGACAACGTAATTTTGGGAAGAAGGGAAAATTATCTCCTCGATATATAGGCCCTTTTGAGATACTGGAACGGGTTGGTGAGGTGGCGTATCGGTTGGCATTACCACCACGGTTCAGTGCAATGTATAATGTGTTCTATGTATCTTAGTTAAAGAAGTATCAACTCGATCCTGACCATGTGATCAGATGGGATCACGTTGACCTAGAGTTGGATGCTTCATTGATACATATCCCAGTACAGATAATGGATAGGCAAGATAAAGTCTTGCGTGGAAAAATCATCGATCTAGTGCGGGTTTTATGGCAGCATGGTCAGATTCAGTAAGAGACTTGGGAACGCGAGAAAGAAATGAAAGAGCAGTGGCCAAGACTCTTTCAGGAAAGCGATAGTTTTCTACTTTCTGGGGACGGAAAGGCCAATGGTGGGGAGAATGTAGTACCCCCAGTTTCTGGTATGTAACCCTTACTTGATGCTTTTCTTGGTTTCAAAAGTTATGGGTGACGTATGGGAGAATCAAGAGATCTTGGAGTGAAGTTTGAAGCAAATGGGAAGGCGCACGGTCGGCGCACGGTTTGTCAAACCGTGCGCCCAAACCATGCCTGTCTGACTGAGAAGGCAATGGCTTTTGCATGACCAACGCACGATTAATGGAAACCGTGTGATGAGGTCATGCCTGAAGGATGGTCGAGGCAGAAGCTAACGCACGGTTTGTCAAACCGTGCGGACTAACCGTGTGGTCACTTAAAGTTAGATCCTAAAATTGTGGATCTAACTCGTTTTGCCCTTAATTGCCTTGTTTAAACATCCTAAGCGCACCTAACTCGGGATTACTCTACCTTGAAGGTTGGAAGACTTCTCCCAAGCATTCTGGAGGTGATTCGAAGGCTTCTCTTGGCGAATCGAAGCTGGATTCTTAAGGTTTGTGATCATTCTTGATCGTTTTCTTAGATCTACTTAGATCTACTTCTCCTCTTCTCTTGTTTTCTTAGATCTACGCCTGTTATGGGTAGATCTAAGGGTGTGGAAGCCAAATATGACAAGATTTGGTCTTGGTTGTGTTAGGAGAAGAGATCTAAGGAGAGTTTTTGGTGTTTTGACCCGGTGTTCTTGAGCCTTCTTCGTCCGTGGCTTGGTTTCGCCCAATTTGTTGAGGTAGGTGGCTTCACTCCTGATTCCTATTTCTTAGAACTTGAAGGCTTAGTTTCAAATTGTTTTCCTTGATTGAAATGGTTTGTTTATCTATTATGAAAGAATGGATGAAACCCCTTTTTAGTAATGGGTGATGAAAATTGTGTGTTTTTGGAAAGTGGTTGTTGAAGTAAATTTAAAATGGTGATTTTAAGTTGGCTATGGTTTTACTGCTTGAATGAAATGGATTTCAATAAAAGAGTGATGCTTTATTGAAAGGTTTTGAACACACTTGGTTTTGGGCATGGATTTCATGGTTGTGGTGTGTGTTCATATGCATTGGGATGGATAAGGGCGATAAGTCCCCCCATCAATAGGTTGGGATGGATAAGGGCGAGAAGTCCCCCATCAATAGGTTGGGACGGATAAGGTCGTGAAGTACCCCCGTCAAGGTAGTTCATTAAGTGAGTACTTAGTGGAAGGATAACTGACCACTCGTGAGTATAGGGAGGTCCAGGTTGCATGCATGGTTGGTTTTTTGGATTGGTGAAATGGAACAAATGTGCCAAATGGAAATGTGAATGGAATTGGGAACTTTGCTTAATTGCTTTTCTTGAGAAAGATGGGTTTTGTTGGAAAATGGTTTTGATTGGGAACTTGTTATAATGTGAATTGTTTTTTGGAATTGTTTTATATAAATTGTTTTACATAAATGTGCTAATATGTTTTATCCTAGAGGCATGGGTTGGGAAGTCACCGGGGAAAACCTACTGAGTTTAATTACTCACCCCCTGATTTGGCACATTGGTGCTTTTGCAGATGTCATATATTGGGACGTTGGCAAAGGTAAAGTGCCACATGTTTAGATCACTGCTTCATGATACTTGGGCTGGTTCGTGATGTTGGAGCTTAGAGCTTGTGGAGCACAGAGTTGGGTTGTTGTCTTGTAGTCTTTGAGTTTTTCTTGCCGCTGTTTACTCTGATGTTTTCGTGTTGGTTTCCATTGTGGTACTAGTGGTTGGTTCTTGATAAAATAAATGTTTGAGTTGTCTTAGCTTTTATCAAACATCTTTTTAGTTGGTTTGGTTATGGTTGTTGGTTCTATGGATGTTCAAAAAGGGTAAATCGTCCCCCACTTATTTGAAACCCTTCGGTATTTATTGCCAGCCTTTGGCGCCTTGGGGATGTCGCTTAAGGCCTAGTAATGACTCATTGAGCTCTCAAGCCAATGAGAATTGGCGGATCATTACAATATTTATCTTATCAACAAAAGTCATTGGGGAATCATTCTCAATAGGTAGAAACCTAATTTTGGCAGCACCGAAAACTTCCAAGCCAAGAGATGGAAGATAAGGAATCATCCCATTTTTTCATCCATAATAATTTTTTCCATCAAATGTAGGAATTCCTTTACTATTTACATAATCAATATTATCCATGATAAGGATTCAACAAGGGAACCTTCGCTCTGATACAAATTGAAGTTCCAAAGGATTGAATAACAATTGAGAAAGGGGGATTGAATTAGTTGTTCACTTTTTATAAGTTTCAGTACTTTTAAAACATAACCCCTGCAACCTCTTAAAGTTTATAACCTTATCATCTTTTAGTAAATACCCATGCATGAAAAAGTAGGAAATCAAGTAAAGCACACGAGATTTACAAGGTTCGACCTTAGTGTGCGAACCTACATCCTTTCTATAGTCACTCCTGTGGATCTATGAAAATTCACTAATTTTAAGAAGTGAATACAATTTGTGTAAACTCCCATTAGACACTTTCTATCTATTGGTAGGATTGATTTTACTGTCTTACATCAGATTATAAAGTTTTCTTGTAACCAATTGAGGCAAAACCAAAGCATACAGACTTTTTTCAATCTACTCCACAAAATTTCCTGAATCTGATGACCCTGAGTCTGATGACCTTTAGATCGATTGAATCAATACGATGAACTCATTCTCAATCTGTATAACTCAAAATCTCTTCAAATGCTCATTCTGATGTTCCTCGGTCCGGTGAACAAAACAATTAGATGTCCGACCTTCTAATGAGATCTCTGTTCAGAAAGAACTCTAACTCAAATTCTTTAGCACTTCTCCTTTTCTGTACACATGAAAAAGGTTGTAAAGTACAAATGTATTGTGCTTCTATTTATAGGCATCTCAAAATGATGAAGGCGGGAAACTGAGAAACTCTTCATACTTTCTCAAATTCAAAAACTTTGAGATCTCTGCATATTTGAATTTCGAGTTTGAGCACTTCAACTCTTCACAAGTCTTCTGAAATCTTCTTGAGTTTTCTTAGTAATTAGCCTTCTCGAAGTTCCTAACTTTTCTTCAGTATGATGGATTTTCCTCAACTCATTATGATGAAACTTACTCAGCTCATTACAATAAAATATTATCTGGTCATTATGATAGAACTTTATCACCTCATTCTGAATTGACTTTCCTCATCAGTCAGTCTAGTTAACTTTTCTTATCAGAGTCAGTCCAGTTAACTTTCAATCTTAGAGTTAGTCTGATTGAATTTCCTACTCAGAGTCAGTTCGATTGAATTTCATCTTTAGAGTTAGTCCAGTTAACTTTACTTCTCGTAGTTATTCTCATGGATATTTATAATCAATTTTTTATGTTGCATTAAATTTCACATTAGCGAGAAATATATTACCGCGAAAGTTGAGATTTTTTTTATGAATTCTTGTTTATTATGTAATTCTCCCTTTTGTTTTCTTAGTCAATTGAAATCAATTGTAACCGATATAAACTGATTGATTCAGTTCATCTCAATTTTAAACTAATCATCGATCAATTTTTATTTTTAAAACATATATTGTTTAATTAGGTCTTTTAAACTGATGTATTTAATTGATTTAAATACATCTTTCACATTCCTAGTTATATTTACACTTTTATTTGAGATTTTTTTCCCAAATTGAATGGAACTTGAATCCTAATATCAAATCATATGAATTTATTGATATATATTTTTTAATATTATAAATATGTAATCGGCTGTATCATAGGTTTATTTTTCATTTAAAAATTTAAAATTTAAATACAAAATTAACAGTATATTTTCTTTGTAAATCCAATTCAAATCCGACTTATTCCCACCCAATCGTCACATCATGGACCCATCAGAAGCACTAGATAAAGATGACTCTGACCTCACCGCTGCAAGCGCTGGCAACTCTCTCCACAGCCCCCCAAAAGCATCGTCATCGCCGAAGTATCCATTTCCCCTCCCTAGAGATCTATTAACCTCTGGTCTCCACCCCCACATTCTAAAACACCTGACTGCCAGGTGCTGCATTCCCCTGCGTTGTCTGATGCCACTGTAAGCTCCCCGCGGATCATTCCTGGCCCTTCCGGCAATGTCCTGGCTGCCTTGTATCATAAAGATCAAAAAAAAAAGAAATCGTTCGCATGGTGATTATGTGATCCCTACTCAGGAGTATATTCGGTGGGCTGTGGAAAATGATGCGGGCGATGATGACTGGGGGTTCTCACCAGATTTGTGGCTTTCCACCATTGATTTTGTTCGTTCAGAGGGTAATTTTGGTGTTAGTTCCATGTTGATCCTGGAATTTGGAATTTTTACAAGGAAGTTAATAATAATGTGATTCTCTAGGTATTGCAGCGGCTGTGGCTATTAGAACAACTATAAGCTTGATAAAAACATCTTCAAACCCTAGTAGGGTGGCTCAGGTATCCCTCATAAACCGAGTTTTTAACTTAAACACTTCAACAGAATGACAAAGTGATGGATCATCTACTGGTTTAAATCAGAAGTATTTGGTGTATTCTGGTTTAAAACACCTGACTGCCAGGTGCCGCATTCCCCTGTGTTGTCTGATGCCACTGCAAGCTCCCCGATGCTCATTCCTGGCCCTTCTGGCAATGTCCAGGCTGCCTTGTATCATAAAGATCGAAACAAAAGAAATTGTTCGCATGGTGATTATGTGATCCCTACTCAGGAGTATATTCGTTGGGTTGTGGAAAATGATGCGGGCGATGATGACTGGGAGTTCTCACCGGATCTGTGTCTTTCCACCATTGATTTTGTTCGTTCAAAGGGTAATTTTGGTGTTAGTTCCATGCTGATCCTGAAATTTGGAATTTTTACAGGGAAGTTAATAATAATGTGATTCTCTAGGTATTGCAGAGGCTGTGGCTATTAGAACAACTATAAGCTCGATAAAAACATCTTCAAACCCTAGTAGGGTGGCCCAGGTATCCCTCATAAACCGAGTTTTTAACTTAAACACTTCAACAGAATGACAAAGTGATGGATCATCTGCTGGTTTAAATCAGAAGGATTTGGTGTATTTTGGCGTCACTAAATCATTAGGGGTTTCACAATGTTGTGCTAATTAAATTTTTGTTTTATTGCACGGTTTCCCCTTGACCTGTTGCCCTGCTATAGGGGAAAAAAGCTTATTATTGATTCGGTATGTTGTGATTGTTGTATGATTAGGTTGTTGCAGTAATCAAAACTCATTCACACACCTGTCTTGGTGATCTAATGGTTACTTTGAAGGTAGGAAAACATTATTTAGTGAACTATGCGATATGGATTCCTTCCTCTGCCTTTTCTTTTCCCCTTTTTTTAAGTGGCATTCAACTGATATGGGGTTTCATGACTCGTGGTAGGATCCTATGGGTTCAATTGGTTCTTGCATTCATCACAAAGCCTTTGATGAAGAAAAGTTTAGAAGGGGCTTATTTGTGGGTTTTGTTCTTGTACTTCAAAAGGTTTGAGTTTGCTTAATTCACTAAAGTTCCTAAGATATCCCATACTGGTCTTTTTTTCATGCTCCCTTATCTTAAATTGGATTATGTTGTTATATCAACTGTTTATTAAAAGTCTCACGATCTCTCAGGTTGGTGTCTTTTCACCATCTCATTTGGTGCGTTATCTCAACATAACACATAGCAATGTGGTAAAGGTATGCTATCTTTTTTTTACAGTCTTTTCACCGTCATATTTGGTTTTTTATATCGATATTACACACAACAACATGGTAAAGGTGAGTGTTTTCCTTATATAGAATCGTCCTTTGAAAGTGATCAGCAATTAGCCATCAATGTTAATTATTCGTAAGGATTCAATTTGTTTGATCTAAATGTTGGATTTGGTGCCTTAAAAACCATCTTCTTTGTACTTTATGATAAACCTGTATTCATTGGATGAATATTAATAAACTTCTTATCACATCATGATCGTTCTAAGAATAGCTGTCGCACTAAAAGGTCATAGTAGATTCCTGCTATGATAAGAACTCGGAAGTGTCATGACACTATTCTTGAATATATGTTCTATGGTCGGATGATATCATTTGAAGAGATACAAATGATACAGGCTATCAGGGGTGGGGGCTCATGAAACTTTGAGACACCTTCTCATGGTACGCACCTTTGGTAATATTCAGGAGGATATTACAAGAACAAGATCCGCTAGTAGGAAATCCACATTCATAAGTGTCATTGGATGTTCCTATCTGTGGATGTGTGTATTTTTCCTTAGACTTTAAGATTATTATTAATGAGTATTATGACTCGCTCACTTAGATGTATTGACAAAAACGGTGACGACAGATGTTTGCGGCGAGGTAGGATATGTTGGGCGCGTCACAAGTAATACTGCATTAATAAATAATGCGAGAAAATAATTGTCACTATTATGGAAGTAGATATCTCAAGCTCTTTGATAGAAATGATATAGCCTAACTAAATCCATGACCATGGTGTTCTCTAGGCAAGTTCAATTTCGGGAAGTCAAAGAATGAGAAATTGAACACATGGGTTGATGACACTTGCATGCAACCCGCTTGATTGAAGATATCAGGACAGAGAGATTATATCGCACGGTAAGTATTCATATGAGGTGACATGTCATTGTGACTTCAATTTCTTTCTTTTGGGTTCCTTGACCCATTGCTAGATAGTAATCTTGAACTTTAGGCAAGCTCGTCTAATGCCAATGAGAAAGAGGCCTAGAGGGTCGCACACTAAGTGTAGCCAGTATCTCAGTTAAATAATTTATTTATTTAACTAGTTGAATAAATATTATTCTTGGTTATGGTTTAATAATTATTCAAGTATGTCTGATTGTATTTATTTCGTCGCTAGTTATTCGAGAAAATATATTGCGGACAAAATATTTATTTATCAGCGAATAATGCAGTTATATGTATTTAATAAATAAATAGTCATTACTCGAAGCCCGATAAATATTTAAGAGGATTGGCGGACCAAGTATAACGTGTAAGTTAAGAACATGTTATGGAAATAATAGCATTGCTATTATTATTTGACATGGGGTTTTCATATGAAATAATAAATTAAGTAACGGCACCTGTGCTGATTATTTATTATTACCTGGTGAATTAAATTCATTAAGAACATGTCATGGAAATAATAACATTGCTATTATTATTTGATATAGGATTTTCACATGGAATAATAAATTAAGTAACAATACATGTGCTAATTATTTATTATTACCTGGTGAATTTAATTCCTCGTTATGTTATCATTCTCTATATAAACCAATGAGTCATTTTATCAGCTAACCAATCGTTGTGTGCACAACATCCTTGGATAAAAGCTTTCAAGCCTAGAGAACTCTTCCCTCTCCAAGAACGCTATCAAGAACGAGAGAGATCCTCCTCCACCGAATCAAAGAGAACGCTTTGGAAGTGATTCTCAAGGTGATCGATGGTGAACATCGCAAACGTAAGGATCTTCCGCGCTAGCACCCAGAGACTCTTTCGGCGACGTCCGTAGATATGTGGAGCACGTGTGAATCACCGCTAGAGGATTTATATATTTGTATTTTACATCACAACGAAGCCGCACCTCAGACCTATGATCGGACGCATCAACGAAGAAAGAATCTCCTTGGAGGTAATTCTATAATTAAATTAAATTAATTATAAACAAAATATGTCGATCCTATCTTCTCGGTTCTGGGTTCTCTCCTTTGTCTTTTATCATTGATTTCATTCTGTGGATACTGGCGTTTATCGTCGTATTAATTCTAAATTAAATCATCAATTATGACAATTTGCAAAGTTGGGTACACGCCCATCCTGTGTTTCTATTGCGCCCAAAACCTACACTAAAAGAATATTGCAACTCTAAAAGTTCTTGTTTTTCCATTCATTGATTTTTTTTTCTCCCTGAACTAGCCTTTGATCATTTAATGATCTACCAATTATGTCGAGGACAATACTAACCTTACACCCTCATGAAATGATCAAAGACATTGTATGCATGATTGATTTCCAATACGTTCACGAAGTCGAGATTCTTAGGTTGAAAAATAATAGAAACAAAAGAAAGCGATGAGATGACAATTTAGAATGGGTGGCGAAAAAATAAAAGGAAAAAAATTATAGAAAAACACGGATTTAACGTGGTTCAAACTGATTTGGTCCCACATCTATGATAAGAGCACCGCCCTACCTAGATTTTATTAATGCTAAAAAAACGGGTACAAGAGTAGTAACGAAGAACAAACGAACAGATCTTACAAACACAAAGCACAATAACTTAAAGAACACAAACAACAGAGACCAGAATACTTATAGACTAGTTGGCTTTACCAACTAGTTCTTGCTTTCTGGAAAAACCTGAAGATGTTATGGTCCGACTTCACGATCTGGAAATCACTAATGAAACCAAACAAAAAGCTCCTCACATCACTACTGGAAAACATACTTTTCCCAACACTTGTATTTGAACTGTTGGTATAGGTGATCTTTACCAACGGTTTTCATAAACCGTTGGTAAAGATGGATTTTGAGGGAGTTTTCCCAACGGTTTTTAATAACTGTTGGGAAAAAGATGCCCCAAATTTGACAAACAGCACACGACCCCCCCCCCCCCCCGATTCCAGAAGCATTGCGCGGCTCACCAAAAGCGATTCCCGACTCCCAGAAGCCCTTGAGAAGCCCCAACATAGGTGCACCTCTTCCATCGGATCAGCTGCCAGGTTAGACTCTTTCCACCTCTTCTCAAGGATATCCTTCTACCTCTTTTCAAGGATATCCTTCTATTCTCAAGGATATCGTTATTCCCTATTTCTAGGGTTTTTGGAAAATTTTATGATTAACTACTCCACAAATTGTGTACTCAAATCACTAAGTCCACAAATTGTGTACTCAAATCACTACATCGGTGTACATATTGTCCAATTAATGTTTTCATTACAGATTTACATTTATAAGGGAATGGTGTCTCTTTCTTGTGTTCTAATTTCAAAGATTCATAGTTTTTTTTAGTCTCAATGCTTAAAATATTATAGATTCATGTATATGAACTCATAAGAAATTGTTTGTAATATTTATTCATAGTATTTCATGAAAATCACTTGTTTCATTAAGATCATGTCAAACATGAAAATCTTATTCATCTTAATTTTTGGAGGTGAGTCATGCTATATGAGATTTTATGGGTTATTGTGAGGAGTTTCTTTCCCTTTAATTGATTGTTTCATAAAACATAAGTTGGTGTTGCATATATTATTTAATTGGAATTGGTAAAGTAAAATACTGGTCTCGGATTTCCGAGTTGGTTATTTAGATGGTATTCTCTATCAAAAGTGGGTATATCTCTATTAAATATGGGTGTATTTTCTAATTGACTAATGTATATATTAAACTGACCATGCAATACACATTTCCCACAATATGGAAGCACCACAAAAATCATAGATAGACATTACACACCACAAGACACCCATGGGAGACACCCCTTGAGGTAAAGTCCCTCTTGTAGCCTCTTTAATTTAAGAATGATTTAAATTGATTTTAGCTTCTTTTTTAATTCTGCTTAATTATATTGAATTGCAATCTTGAATAATTTTTCTTTAATATAATTGTTTCATTTGATAAATAAAGTCATGTTTTTATAATAAAACCCCTACAACGGAGGTGCGCTGTCTACGAAAACTCACAGTGATAGTCTAGGTGTGATAATTTGACTCTCAATCAGTAGTTTCAACTACCCAGTACCACTTTTAAAAAAAAGAATATAAAATATATATCTTTATCATACCACAATCCCGAATCAAGAGTCTGTTTTTATAACATACGATCAGTTTCTATAATGTGAAGGACAACTACATAGGATTTATTTGGAATCTTGGCCGGAAGATGCTGCCCCGCAGATGTCACTGGACCAGGCCAACACGCCGTGGTCATGCCGCTGTCACACTGCGGTCACGTTGCGGTCACGTCGCGGTAATGGCGTGATTTGGCCCTGCTCCAGGATGACACTCCGTGGCGGTTTGCAGTCCTGTCAGAATTCGATGTATGATATCTAGATAGAGTTTTAGATACATTACCCACCCTCCTCCCTGGACCCCGGACAACCCCCCACCATCCTCCCTGGACCCCGGACAGCCCCCCGGACAACCCCCCAACCCTCCTCTCTGGACCCCAGATCCCAATCTAAGCTCTCTTCAAGATTCACCCTAAATCCCAACGGAAAAGAGGGTTTTAGAGTTTCGGAAGAAGATGAGAGAAGAGTGCAAACCCTAATCGAAAAAAGGAAGCAAGGAGAGGATTAGACTCACCCGGATCTTCAATCCACACTTGACGACACTAAAAACACCCAAGTGATGTGTACGAGTCAACTCCACCTCAATCCGAGGCGCGATGTGGCCGGTACCACTCAAAGCGTCTCACTTTTCTTTGAAATGGACAACATTTTAAATGAAAACAAAAACTGACATACGGAAAACCGACCAAACGCATTCGGATTTTGTTGATACTTTAGGACAAGGATCCATGGGTCATTTGTGACATGTACGGGTCAACCCCGCCTCAATCTGAGGCACGGAGCTGCCGTTACCACTCAAAGTGTCTTTTTTTTAAATGGATACGCTTTTAAGTAAAAACAATTGACATACAAAAAACCGACCAAACACATTCAGATTCTGTTGATACTTTAGAAAAACAATCCATGGGTCATTTGTGACACGTATGAGTCAACCCCGCCTCAATCTGAGGCACGGTGTGGCCGACACCACTCAAAGTGTCTCTCTTTTGTTTCATAAGGACACCATTTTAAGTGAATACAACAACTGACATATGGAAAACCGACCAAAGACATTCGAATTCTGTTGAAACTTTAGGACAACGATCCATGAGTCATATGTGATGTGTACGAGTCATCCCCGCCTCAATCCGATAGCCGGTGTGGCCAACACCACTCAAACTGTCTCACTTTTAGTTGAAATGGACATGATTTTAAGTGAAAATAACAACTAGCATACAGAAAACCAACCAAATGCATTTGGATTGTGTTGATACTTTAGGACAACGATCCATGGGTCATTTTTGATGTGTGCGAGTCAACCCCGCCTCAATCCAAGGCACGGTGTGGCCGACACCACTCAAAATGTCACTTTTTTGTTTAAAATAAACACAATTTTAAGTGAAAACAACTAACATATGGAAAACCGACCAAACGCATTTGGATTCTGTTGAAACTTTAGAAAAACGATCCATGTGTCATTTTTGACGTGTACGAGTCAACCCCGCCTCAATCCGAGGTGCGGTGTGGCCGACAACACTCAAAGTGTCTCACTTTTCTTTCAAATGGACAACATTTTAAGTGAAAACAACAACTGACATACGGAAAACCAAACAAACGCATTCAGATTATGTTGATACTTTAGGACGAGGATCCATGGGTCATTTGTGACGTGTACAAGTCAACCCCGCCTCAATCTAAGGAACGGTGTGGCCGGTACCACTCAAAGTGTCGTAAATGACCAAAATATGCGTTTAACGGTCAAATGAATGCCGAACGACATCATAATGACTTGAAATCACACGAAAACAACCTAATTATTATTCGTGAGGTGTACGAAGAGAAGACACGTCATTCGGACGCACGGTTTGTGCGACATGACTGAATATGTGATTTTTAGGTGTTCGTCGTGCTTGAAAAGCTTGCGTGGGGTGGTCTAAACTGGCCGAACGATCTCAGAATGCCATGAAATGGGACGACAACAAAGGGTGGGTGAATTGTGAAATGGTCAGCCAGACGACACGTCAATCAGAGGTGTCGTGTGACCGCGGTGGCCGAAAACGCACTCTGTGTGTCGTAAATGGCCAAAACATGCATCGGTCAATGCATGCCGAACGACATTATAATGACTTGAAATCACACGAAAACACCCTAATTATTATTCGTGAGGTGTACGAGGAGACGACAAGTCATTCGGATGCGCAGTTTGCGCGACACAGCTGAATATGTGTTTTTTAGGTGTTCGACGCGCTTGAAAAACGTGCGTGGGGTGGTCGAAACCGGCCGAATTACTTCGGAATGCCATGAAATCGGACGACAATAAAGGGTGAGTGAATTGTGAAATGGTCGGTCAGACGACACATCAATCGGAAGTGTTGTGTGACCGCACTGGCCGAAAACGCACTCCGCGTGTCGTAAATGGCCCAAACACGTGTTTAACGGTCAAATGCATGCCGAACGACATCGAAATGACATGAAATCACATGAAAACACCCTAATTATTATTCGTGAGGTGTACGAGGAGACAACACGTCATTCAGACGTGCGGTTTGTGCGACACGACTGAATATGTGTTTTTTAGGTGTTCGGTGCGCTTGAAAAGCGTGCATGGGGTGGTCGAAACCTGCCGAACGACCTCAGAATGCCATGAAATCGGACGAAAACAAAGGGTGGGTGAATTTTGAAATTGTCGGCCTGATGACATGTCAATCAGAGGCGTCGTGTGACCGCGCTGGCTGAAAACGCACTCCGCCTGTCGTAAATGGGCAAAACATGCGTTTAACGGTCAAATGCATGCCGAACGACATCCGAATGACTTGAAATCACACGAAAACACCCTAATTATTATTTGTGAGGTGTACGAGGAGATGACACGTCATTCAGATGTGCGGTTTGCGCGTCACTGCTGAATATGTGTTTTTTAGGTGTTTGACGCGCTTGAAAAACCCGCGTGGGGTGGTCGAAACCTGCCAAACGACTTCCGAATGCCATGAAATCAGACGCCAACAAAGGGTGAGTGAATTGTGAAATGGTTGGTCAGACGACACGTCAATCGGAGGTGTCGTGTGACCGCGCTGGCCGAAAACGCAGTCTGCGTGTCGTAAATGGCCAAAACATGCGTTTAACGGTCAAATGCATGCCGAACGACATCATAATGACTTGAAATCACATGAAAACACCCTAATTATTATTCGTGCGGTGTATGAGGAGACGACACATCATTCGGACGTGCGGTTTGCGCGGCACAGTTGAATATGTGTTTTTTAGGTGTTTGATGAGCTTGAAAAACGTGCGTGGGGTGGTCGAAACCATCCGAACGACCTCGGAATGCCATGAAATCGGACGACAACAAAGGGTGGGTGAATTTTGAAATGGTCGGCCAGACGGCACGTCAATCGGAGGTGTCGTGTGACCGCGGTGGTCGAAAACGCACTCCACCTGTCGTAAATGGCCAAAACATGCGTTTAGCGGTCAAATGCATGCCGAACGACATCAGAATGATTTTAAATCACACGAAAACCTTAATTTTTATTCATGAGATGTATGAGGAGACGACACGTCATTCTGACGCGCGTTTTGCACGGCACAGTTGAATATATGTTTTTTAGGTGTTCGTCGCGCTTGAAAAACGTGCGTGGGATGGTCCAAACCGGCCGAACGACCTCAGAATGCCATGAAATCGGACGACAACAAAGGGTGGGTGAATTGTGAAATGGTCGGCCAAACGACATGTCAATCGGAGGTGTCGTCTGACCGCGCTGACCGAAAACGCACTCCGTGTGTCGTAAATTGCCAAAACATGCGTTTAATGGTAAAATGCATGCCAAACGACATCGGAATGACTTGAATCACACGAAAACACCCTAATTATTATTCGTGTGGTGTACGAGGAGACGACACATCATTTGGATGCGTAGTTTGCGCGGCACGACTGAATATGTGTTTTTTAGGTGTTCGGCGCGCTTGAAAAGCGTGTGTGGGGTGGTCGAAACCGGCCGAACGACCTCGGAATGCCATGAAATTGGACGAAAATAAAGGATGGATGAATTGTGAAATGGTCGGCCAGACGACACTTCAGTCGGCGGTGTCGTGAGACCGCGTTGGCCGAAAATGCACTCCGCGTGTCGTAAATGGCTAAAACATGCGTTTAACGGTCAAATGCATACCGAACGACATCAGAATGACTTGAAATCACATGAAAACACCCTAATTATTATTCGTGAGGTGTACGAGGAGACGCCACATCATTCGGACGCGCGGTTTGTGCGGCACGACTGAATATGTGTTTTTTAGGTGTTTGACGTTCTTGAAAAGCGTGCGTGGGGTGGTCGAAACCGGCCGAACGACCTCAGAATGCCATGAAATTGGACAACAACAAAGGGTGGGTGAATTGTGAAATGGTCGGCCAGACGGCACATCAATCGGAGTTGTCGTGTGACTGCGGTGGCCAAAAACGCACTCCGCGTGTTTTAAATTGCCAAAACATGCATTTAACGGTCAAATGCATGCCGAACGACATCAGAATGACTTGAAATAATACGGAAACACCTTAATTATTATTCGTGAGGTGTCCGAGGTGACAACACGTCATTCGTACTGGCGGTTTGCGCGACACGACTGAATATGTGTTTTTTAGGTATTCAGCGTGCTTGAAAAGCGTTGGTCGAAACTGGACGAACGCCCTCAAAATGTCATGAAATCGGACGACAACAAAGAATGAGTGAATTGTGAAATGTTCGGCCAGACGGAACGTTAATCGGAGGTGGCGTGTGACCGCGCTGGCCGAAAACGCATTCCGCGTGTCTTAAATGGCCAAAACATGCGTTTAACAGTCAAATGAATGCCGAACGACATCAGAATGACTTGAAATCACACGAAAACACCCTAATTATTATTTGTGAGGTGTACGAGGAGACAAAACGTCACTCGGACGAACGGTTTGTGCGACACGACTGAATATGTGTTTTCTAGGTGTTCGGCGCGCTTGAAAAGCGTGCGTGAGCTGGTCGAAACCGGCCGAACGACCTCAGAATGCCATGAAATAGGACAACAACAAAGGGTGGGTGAATTGTGAAATGGTCGGCCAGATGACACGTCAATCGGAGGTGTCGCGTGACCGCGTTGGCCGAAAATGCACTTCGCATGTCGTAAATGGCCAAAACATGCGTTTAACGGTCAAATGCATGACGAACGACATCAGAATGACTTGAAATCACACGAAACACCCTAATTATTATTCATGAGGTGTACGAGAAGAAGACATGTCATTCAAATGCGCGGTTTGCGCGGCACAACTGAATATGTGTTTTTAGTTGTTTGACATGCTTGAAAAGCGTACGTGGGGTGGTCGAAACCGGACAAACGAACTCGGAATGCCATGAAATCGGACGACAACAGAGGGTGAGTGAATTGTGAAATGGTCGGTCAGACGACACGTCAATCGGAGGTGTCGTGTGACCACGCTGGTCGAAAAATCACTCTGTGTGTCGTAAATGGCCAAAACACACGTTTAATGGTTTAATGAATGCCGAATGACATCGGAATGAATTTAAATCACACGAAAACACCTTAATTATTATTCTTGAGGTGTACGAGGAGACGAAACGTCATTCGGATGTGCGGTTTGCACGGCACGGTTGAATATGTGTTTTTTAGATGTTTGACGCGTTTGAAAAGCGTGTGTGGGGTGGTCTAAACCGGCCGAACAACCTCGGAATGTCATGAAATTGGACGACTACAAAGGATGGGTGAATTGTGAAATGGTCAGCCTAACGGCACGTCAATTGGAGGTGTCGTGTGACCGCGGTGGCCGAAAAAGCACTCTGCGTGTCGTAAATGGCCAAAACATGCGTTTAACGGTCAAATGCATGCTGAACGGCATCATAATGACTTGAAATCGCACGAAAACACCCTAATTATTATTCGTGAGTTGTACGAGGAGATGACATTTCATTCAGACGCGCTTGCAAAGCGTGCGTGGAGTGGTCAAAACCGGCCGAACGTCCTCAGAATGTCATAAAAACCGGACGACAACAAAGGGTGAGTGAATTGTGAAATGTTTGGCCAGACGACATGTCAATTCGAGGTGTCGTGTGACCGCAGTGGCCGAAAACGCACTCCGCGTGTCGGAATGACTTGAAATCAGACTAAAGCACCTTAATTATTATTCGTGAGGTGTACGAGGTGACGACACATCATTCAGACTCGCAGTTTGCGCAGCATGGCTGAATATGTGTTTTTTAGGTATTCAGCGCGCTTGAAAAGCATGGGTGGGGTGGTCAAAACTGGCCGAACGACCTCAGAATGCCATGAAATCGGACGACAACAAAGGGTGAGTGAATTGTGAAATGCTCGGCCAGACGACACGTCAATCGGAGGTGTCGTGTGACCGTGTTGGCCAAAAACGTACTCCGCGTGTCTTAAGTGGCCAAAACATGCATTTAACGGTCAAATGAATGCCAAAAGACATCGTAGTAAATTGAAATCACACGAAAACACCCTAATTATTATTAGTGAGGTGTACAAGGAGACGACACGTCAGTCGAACACGCGGTTTGCGCGGCACGGCTGAATAAGTGTTTTTTAGGTGTTCGGCGCGCTTGAAAAGCGTGCGTGGGATGGTCGAAACCCGCCGAATGAACTCAGAGTGTCATGAAATTGGACGACAACAAAGGGTGGGTGAATTGTGAAATAGTCGGCCAGACGACACGTCAATTAGAGGTGTCGTGTGACCGCGGTGGCTGAAAATGCACTCCGCGTGTCGTAAATTGCCAAAACATGCGTTTAACTGTCAAATGCATGCCGAACGAGATCAGAATGACTTGAAATCACACGAAAACACCCTAATTATTATTCGTGAGGTGTATGAGGAGACACCACGTCATTCGGACGCGTGGTTTGCACGACACGGCTGAATATGTGTTTTTTAGGTGTTCGTCGCGTTTGAAAAGCGTGCGTGGGGTGGTCAAAACCAGTTGAACGACCTCGGAATACCATGAAATCAGACGACAACAAAGAGTGGGTGAATTGTGAAATGGTCGGCCAGACGACAGGTAAATCGGAGGTGTCGTGTGACCGTGCTGGTCGAAAACGCACTCAGCGTGTCGTAAATGGCCAAAACACGCGTTTAACGGTCAAATGCATGGAGAACGACATCAGAATGACTTGAAATCACACGAGCACCCTAATTATTATTCGTGAGGTGTACGAGGAGACGACACATCATTTGGACACACGGTTTGTGCGACACTGCTGAATATGTGTTTTTTAGGTGTTCGGCGCGCTTGAAAAACGTGTGTGGGGTGGTCGAAACCGGCCGAACGACCTCGGAATGCCATGAAATCGGACGACAACAAAGGGTGGGTGAATTATGAAATGGTCGGCCAGAAGACACGTCCATCAGAGGTGTCGTGTTATCGCGTTGGCTGAAAACGCACTTCACGTGTCGTAAATGACCAAAACATGTGTTTAACTGTCAAATGCATGCTGAAGGACATCAGAATGACTTGAAATCACACGAAAACACCCTAATTATTATTTGTTGGGTGTACGAGAAGACAACACGTCATTTGGATGCGCGGTTTGCGCGGTACAGCTGAATGTGTGTTTTTTAGGTGTTCGGCGCGCTTGAAAAGTGTGCGTGGGGTGGTCGAAACCTTCCGAACGACCTCGAAATGCCATGAAATCGGACGACAACAAAGGGTGGGTGAATTGTGAAATGGTCGTCCAGACGACACGTCAATCAGAGGTGTCGTGTGACCGCGGTGGCCATAAACGCACTCCGCGTGTCTTAAATGGACAAAACATGCATTTAATGGTCAAATACATGTCAAACGACATCAGAATGAGTTGAAATCACACGAAAACACCATAATTATTATTTGTGAGGTGTACAAAGAGACGACATGTCATTTGGATGCACAGTTTGTGCGGAAGGGCCGAATATGTGTTTTTTAGGTGTTTGGCGCGCTTGAAAAGCTTGCGTGAGGTGGTCGAAACCGGCCGAACGACCTCGGAATGACATGAAATCAGACGACAACAAAGGGTGGGTGAATTGTGAAATGGTGTGCCAGACGGCACGTCAATCGGAGGTGTCGTGTGACCGCGCTGGCTGTAAACGCACTTCGCGTGTCGTAAATGGCCAAACTGCGTTTAACAGTCAAATGCATGCCGAACGACATCGGAATGACTTGAAATCACACGAAAACATCCTAATTATTATTCGTGAGGTGTACGAGGAGACGACAAGTCTTTCAGATGCGGAGTTTGCGCGACACGACTGAAACCGTGCGTGGGGTGGTCGTAACCGGCCGAACGACATCGGAATACCATGAAATTGGACGACAATAAAGGGTGAGTGAATTGTGAAATGTTCGGTCAGACGATAGGTCTATCGGAGGTGTCGTGTGAACGCGGTGGTCGAAAACGTACTCTGCGTGTCATAAATGGCCAAAACATGCGTTTAACGTTCAAATGCATGTCGAACGACATTAGAATGACTTAAAATCACACGAAAACATCCTAATTATTATTCGTGAGGAGTATGAGGAGACAACACATCATTTGGACACGCGGTTTTCTCGGCACGGCTGAATATGTGTTTTGTAGGTGTTTGGTGCGCTTGAAAAGCATGCATGGGGTGGTCTAAAGCGGCCGAACGACCTCAGATTGCCATGAAATCGGACAACCAAGGGTGGGTGAATTGTGAAATGGTCGGCGAGACGACACGTCAATCGGAGGTGTCGCGTGACCGCGTTGGCCGAAAACGCACTCCGCGTGTCGTAAATGGCCAAAACATGCATTTAATGGTCAAATGCATGCCGAACGACATTGGAATGACTTGAAATCACACGAAAACAGCCTAATTATTATTCGTGAGGTGTAACAGGAGACGACACGTCATTCGGACACGCGGTTTGCGCGACACGACTGAATATTTGTTTTTTAGGTGTTCGACGCGCTTGAAAAACTTGTGTGGGGTGGTCTAAACCAGCCGAACGACCACCGAATGCCATGAAATTGGATGACAACAAAGGTTGGGTGAATTGTGAAATGGTCGGCCAGACGACATGTCAATCAGAGGTGTCGTGTGACCGCGGTGGCCGAAAACGCACCCCGCGTGTCGTAAATGGCAAAAAATGTGTTTAACAGTCAAATGCATGCCGAACGACATCATAATGACTTGAAATCACACTAAAACACCCTAATTATTATTCGTGAGGTGTACGAGGAGAAGACACGTCATTCGGATGCGCGGTTTGCGCGGCACAGCTGAATATGTGTTTTTTAGGTGTTCGACGCGCTTGAAAAGCGTGCGTGGGATGGTCAAAACCGGACGAACGACCTCAGAATTCCATGAAATCAAATGAAAACAAAGGGTGGATGAATTTTGAAATGGTCAGCCAGATGCCACGTCAATCAGATGTGTCGTGTGACTGCGCAGGCGTAAAACGCACTCTGTGTGTCGTAAATGGCCAAAACATGCGTTTAACGGTTAAATGCATGCCGAACGACATCGGAATGACATGAAATCACACAAAAATACCCTAATTATTATTCGTGAGGTGTTCAAGGAGACGACACGTCATTCGGACGCACGGTTTGTGCGACACGGCTGAATATGTGTTTTTTAGGTGTTTGGTGCGTTTGAAAAATATGCGTGGGGTGGTCTAAACCGGCCGAACGACCTCAGAATGCAATGAAATCGGACCACAACAAAGAGTGAGTGAATTGTGAAATGGTCGGCCAGACGACAGGTCAATTGAAGGTGTCGTGTGACCGCGCTGGCTGAAAACGCACTCCGCGTGTTGTAAATGGCCAAAACACGCGTTTAACAGTCAAATGCATGCCGAACGACATCAGAATGAGTTGAAATCTCACGAAAACATCCTAATTATTATTTGTGAGGTGTACGAGGAGACGAAATGTCATTCGGATGCACGGTTTACGCGACACGGCTGAATATGTGTTTTTTAGGTGTTCGACGCGTTTGAAAAGCGTGCGTGAGGTGGTCAAAACCGGTCGTACGACCTCGGAATGACATGAAATCGGACGACAAAAAAGGGTGGGTGAATTGTGAAATTTTCGTTCAGACGGCACGTCAATCAGAGGTGTCGTGTGACCGCGCTGGCCGAAAACGCACCTCGCGTGTCGTAACGGGCCAAAACATGCGTTTAACGGTCAAATGCATGCTGAACGACATCAGAATGACTTGAAATCACACGAAAATACCCTAATTATTATTCGTGAGGTGTATGAGGAGAAGACACGTGATTCGGACGCGCGGTTTGCGTGGCACAGCTGAATATGTGTTTGTTAGGTGTTTGGCTTGCTTGAAAAGCGTATGTGGGGTGGTCGAAACAGGACAAACGACCTCAGAATGCCATTAAATTGGACGAAAACAAAGTGTGGGTGAATTGTGAAATGGTCGGCCAGACGACATGTCAATCGGAGGTGTCGTGTGACCGCGCTGGCCGAAAACGCACTCCGGGTGTCGTAAATGGCCAAAACATGCGTTTAACGGTCAAATGCATGCTGAACGACATCAGAATGACTTGAAATCACACAAAAACAACCTAATTATTATTTGTGAGGTGTACGAGGAGACGACACGTAATTCGGCGCGCGGTTTGCGCGGCACGACTAAATATGTGTTTTTTAGGTGTTTGGTGCGCTTGAAAAGTATGCGTGGGGTGGTCTAAACTGGTCGAACGACCTCGGAATGCCATGAAATCGGACAACAACAAAGGGTGGGTGAATTGTGAAATGGTCGGCCAGACGACATGTCAATCGGAGGTGTCGTGTGACCGTGCTGGCAAAAAACGCACTCTGCGTGTCGTAAATGGCCAAAACATGCGTTTAACGGTCAAATGCATGCCGAACGACATCAGAATGACTTAAAATCACAGGAAAACACCTTAATTATTATCCTTGAGGTGTACGAGGAGACTACACGTCATTCGGACGCGCGGTTTGCGCGACACTGTTGAATATGTGTTTTTTAGGTGTTTGGTGCGCTTGAAAAACCTGCGTGGGGTGGTCGAAATCTGCCGAACGACGTTGGGATGCCATGAAATCAGACGACAACAAATTTTGGGTGAATTGTGAAATGGTCGGCCTGACGGCACGTCAATCGGAGGTGCCGTGTGACCGTGCTGACTGAAAACGCACTCCGCGTGTCGTAAATTGCCAAAACATGCGTTTAACGGTCAAATGAATGCCGAACGACGTCTAAATGACTTGAAATCACACGAAAGCACCTTAATTATTATTCTTGAGGTGTACGAGGAGACGACACGTCATTCGGACATGCGTTTTGCGCGGTACGGCTAAATATGTGTTTTTTAGGTGCTTGACACGTTTGAAAAGCGTGTGTGGGGTGGTCGAAACCGGCCGAATGACCTCCGAAAGCCATGAAATCAGACGAAAACAAAGGGTGGGTGAATTGTGAAATGGTCGGCCAGACGAGATGTCAATCAGAGGTGTCGTGTGACCACGGTGGCCGAAAAGGTACTCTGCGTGTCGTAAATGGCCAAAACATGCGTTTAACGGTCAAATGCATGCCGAATGATATTAGAATGATTTAAAATCACACAAAAACACCCTAATTATTATTTGTGAGGTGTAAGAGGAGACGATACGTCATTCGGACTTGCGGTTTGTGCGACACGACTGAATATGTGTTTTTCAGGTGTTCGGCGCGCTTGAAAAACTTGCGTGGGGTGGTCTAAACCGGCCGAACGACCTCATAATGCCATGAAATTAGACGACAACAAAGGGTGGGTGAATTGTGAAATGGTTGGCCAGACGACACGTCAATTGGAGGTGTCGTGTGACCGCGGTGGCCGAAAACGCACTCCGCATGTCGTAAATGGCCAAAAGAGGCGTTTAATTGTCAAATGCATGCCGAACGACATCAGAATGACTTGAAATCACACGAAAACACCCTAATTATTATTCGTGATGTGTACGAGGAGAAGACATGTCATTCGGACGCGCGGTTTGCGCGACACAGCTGAATATGTGTTTTTTAGGTGTTTGGCGCGTCTGAAAAGCGTGCGTGGGGTGGTCGAAACTAGCCGAATGACCTTGAAATGCCTTGAAATCGGACGACAACAAATGGATTCTGAATTGTGAAATGGTTGGCCAGACGACACGTCAATCGGAGGTGTCGTGTGACCGCGCTGGTCGAAAACGCACTCCGGGTGTCGTAAATGGCCAAAACATGCGTTTAACGGTCAAATGCATGCCGAACGACATCAGAATGACTTGAAATCACACGAAAACACCCTAATTATTATTCGGGAGGTGTACGAGGAGACGACACGTCATTCGGACGCGCGGTTTGCGCGACACGACTGGATGTGTGTTTTTTAGGTGTTTGGCGCGCTTGAAAAGTTTGCGTGGGGTGGCCTAAACCGGCCGAACGACCTCGGAATGCCATGAAATCAGACAACAACAAAGGGTGAGTGAATTGTGAAATGGTCGGCCAGACAACATGTCAATCGAAGGTGTCGTGTGACCGCGCTGGCCAAAAACGCATTCCGCGTGTCGTAAATTGCCAAAACATGCATTTAACGGTCAAATGCATGCCGAACGACATCTGAATGACTTGAAATCATAGGAAAACACCCTAATTATTATTTGTGAGGTGTACGAGGAGACGACACGTCATTCGGACACACGGTTTGTGCGACACGACTGAATATGTGTTTTTTAGGTGTTTGACGTGCTTGAAAAGCGTGCGTGGGGTGGTCGAAACCGGCCGAACGACCTCAGAATGTCATGAAATCGGACGACAACAAAGGGTGGGTGAATTGTGAAATGGTCAGCCAGACGACACGTCAATTGGATGTGTTGTGTGACCGCGATGCCCAAAAACGCACTCCGCATGTCGTAAATGGCCAAAACAGTGGGTTCTAGGTCCAAACCAAAGTCCCTTTGGGAACCCAATACCAAAGACATAATTGAATATCAATACCCACTACCCATGATGGGGATTCATCTCACATCACACCCAGGAGAGCAAATTACAAATAGCCACATACCCCCTTATTCTAATTGAAAAATCTATAAAAAACATGTAGTCTATTCGGGTTACCCATCTCATATGTCGAGATTGACCAATGTTTCCCACCAACACATTAGGAAAAATTTATACATGGATACATAATCATTAGAGGAATATAAACATCCCATGTGCTTCCTATAACTCATCAGAGGTCTAAGCACATGAGCACTACCATTGTGTATCTTATGGGTATTATGATCCTTGCCACTCTACCCAAGTTTTTCTGTTGGTTTTAAGATACTCAACCCAAGACCATGACTAAACATCCCATGTGCTTCCTATAACATGTAGGTTTTTTCCCTCACACCTGGACACCCCCACCACCCGGGACACCCCCAACCCCTTGTATGTCATATTTTATGTGTTATATATAATTCAGAATTCTGTATGCAAATAATTAATTTTGTTTGTGTTATTGATTCATAATTCAGAATTCATTACACAATTCATTCTTCATGTATTCAATTGAGAATTCAATTATGAATTCTGTATTGTATAGGGTAATTGGGTTCATATACATGATTATAATTGTGCTACATTCCATGGTTATAGTAGTATCATGTTTTTAAGTGCTTTTGTGTGCTATATCAGGTGTTTTTGTTGCTGTTAAGAGTGTATGCAGGTGTAGTTGAGTGTGCAGTGGAGGATTTTAGGTGCTGTCAAATTATGGTATACACTATACCAACGGTTTACTAAACCGTTGGTATAGTGCTGTACATATTTTTACCAACGGTTTTAGTAAATCGTTGGTAAAACATTGAAATGCTCCAGCAATGCCAACGGTTTGTAAAACCGTTGGCAAGACTCTTTACAAACCGCCTTTTCCAACGGTTTTAGTAAACTGTTGGTATAGTGCTGTATTCCTCCAGCAATGAAAACAGTTTATAAAACCGTTGGCAATGCTCTTTACAAACCGCCTTTCCCAACGGTTTTATAAAAACCGTTGGTATATAGTATACCAACAGTTTGGCAGCCTTTATCAACGGTTTCAAACCGTTGGTAAAGGCTTAATTTCCAGTAGTACATGTACCTGCTCTCAACTTAATGAAAACATGGATACAAGCATGCTCCTCCAAGGACAACAAGCTCTAGCTCCAATAATCTCTCTCGTGCTCTCTCTTTTCTTTGGGATGAACCGAATGATGTGAATGACAAATACTTGCGGCAGCCAAGCTGCAAGGGTAATCATGAAGGCTTGACAGTCAAGGTTGTGATGTAACAACCGAGCGCAGGTGGATGACCCTGATTAAATCATATGTAACAACCTGCATCCAATGATAGCATATGAAAGAGGCGAAGGCAAATGCGGGGTAAGATTAATAATGAGCTGCGTGAGATCAACTCAAACTCAAACTGGTGGCGTAAGAATAAAACAAAAATCAAACATGGCACATAAAAACAATATGACACTGCGTGCTCCTTTGGTGAACTCTCCGTGTATAATACATTTACTACAAAGAGCCACAAAATAGGTTAAAGATGTTCAATAAATTCATAAAGATATAAAATGTATTAAAATAAAAAAAACATTTGAACACCTGGTAGCATACCATTGAATGAAACAATAAAAGGTATGCATGATTTCCAACCTGAAACACTTTACCTAGGTATGATGACTAGTATAGGCTAATGGGATTTATTATAACACATTTAGGGACCCATACCATAGAAGTGTTAGGATTATTGACATTAAATGTAGATTTTTCAATAAAGTCCTACTTATGACCAAGGGATTGTGTTAATCTCAATGAATAGTTAGATGTATAATATCTAAATAATCCACATCTAAAACTATTAATAGTAGAAATTATTATATTTTTACGTTCTAAAAAGTAATTATTATACAACATATAATCTTTCCCAGTGTATCTAATACAATTTCTCTTCATTGTCATCCTTGTAGGGACATCAGTTTATCAAAACATTCCCGTCAAGTGATGAACTTATCCGGTGATTCATTCAACCTCTCTATTTCATCTTTTAGTTTCTCATTCTCTTTTTGAACATCTTCAAAATCATCACAAACCATATCCTTGGTGGGGGAATCGATATTCATTAACTTCTCCTTCAGTTATATTTGAATTAACATCTCATTGAATGCAAACTTATGAGTCTCTTAAATATTATTGTAAATCTCAGTGGTATTCATAAACTCACTATACAAATTATCACACACAATTTTAAATTCTTAAACATTGGTTGTATGATTAGCGGATCCAACGTCATTAGGTGTGATGTGAGATATAGTTTTGCATGCCTTTAAAGTGCATGAGTTTCTTTTTAAAATGTTCTTCATGCTTAGATAATATATATCTAAAGTCTTGCATGGCCTTCTTCTTATTCCTTCATACAGTTACATTCTTTTTGCGTGGCAACCTTTAAATCTTATTTCACAAACAATTCATCATGAAAATGAATATTTTCACTACCTTCTTCTATTCTTCTTTACCCAAATAAGGGATGAGCACTTGTTGCAACATTGTGCACTCCTTAGCACATATCTTTAACATTGAAATCTGGTTTCATAAATCATCTCGTTTAACATGGATAATTGCTCAAGCATGACATCCAATGTCATCAAGTGACTCCATAACAATTCTCCACGCATCACCACTTCTCACCATCAACTCACCAAACACATATTAACATGTCATTAATGAAAAATGAAACATTGGGGCCAATATGTGCACATATGTAAATCCATATAAAACATGTGGAAATATGTAAATAAAACAATTTAGAGATCAATTCACTCATAATCATGACATAATAAATTCAATGAAGTATAAGTATAACCCAATGAATGGGAGTTGAGTCAAGAAAATTCTTACCACTTTGTAACTTTCAAGTCAAATCCGCTTGGATGAAATAATTCGAATTAACACTTAAAATACAGTGATGTATAAATGATTCATGATATAACATGTTAAAGGTGGCAATATATACACTATATAAAAGAAATTAAGTGCATAACATAAAAATATGCCTTAATGAAAGAAAATTGAGATGAAATCTCTTACCTTAATCCATGTAATAACTAGAAATCATCTCATGATACATCTCAACCTTAAAATAAACATCATTTGTTCTATTAATTTTCTCATGACTAGAACTAGAGAGATACGAGTATTACTACTAAAGAATGGCAAACCTAACTTAAAGAGAGAATTCACCCCTTATATAGCCAAACTTAAAATGTATATGAAATCCAGAGGGGATAAGATAGGTTCATGAATCCGTGGTGAGTCACAAAAGATGATAAAATCACATTTATAGGTGATAATATAAAAATATTGCTTCTTGTTGGTATTTTATTCTGCACCACACAACATCGCATAGAAAGAATCTACAAATCATTTAAAATAATATTCAAGGTCATGCTAAGATTTTCTAAGGCCAAATCTCTTATTTAATGATTCATAAGCTTCCAAATGCGAAGCTTCATGGAGGTCGAGCTGTTATGGATTACAGAGAAAGCTGGAAACTCTTACCAAATCATACGGAGATAAAAATAAGGTTTTATCTAGATATTTCACGAGAGGAAGAATGCGACACGATGCAGTAGGTTAGATTTGAGAGTGGCACTTACCTTTACGTGTAGATTACCTTGACGTGGAATTTTAAAGTATAATTTAACCCTTTCATGAGGTTGTTTTAATTTTACGTGGTTTTGATATTACCTTTATGTAGCTTCAAAACTTCCACGTTACCCTTACGTGAGGTTTTGGAGATCATTATACAGGTTCTATTTTAGGGAGACTACCCTTATTGCAACTATATTTTTGACCTTTACATGAAATTTGAAACTGGAAATTACCTTTATGTAGGAATACATGCACCCTTATGCGAGCTTTGAGTTGTATGCTTTATCTCTATGTGAGGTTATGTTACCCTTACATGAGGTTGTTTTACCCTTATGTGAGGAGCATGTTACCGTTATGTAACCTGTTGATAGAGCAGGTTACCCTTTACCCTTATGTAACCTGTTGACAGAGCATGTTACCCTTAAGCAAGTGACAGAGTACCCTTATATCGGTACCGCTGACCTTTACGCAATATATAGAATAACCCGCATACCCTTACGCAAGTGGGGTTTCGGGTGAGCTAGTCTTACGTAGTGAGCACTACCTTTATGCCAGGGCTAGTCTACCCTTACTACTTTACCTTTATGCATTTAAAATTAAAATAGCTTCTATCTTTATACATCTTCCTCCTCCACCACTGCCCCCACGTTCTCCTCCGTCGCGGCCGACGCCGCCGCCGCCCTCGACAGCACCTGCCGCCCCTCGTCACGCACGTAAGTCGTGAGCACCACGACCGTCACGACCAGCCCAGCGGTGGGGTGGCGGGAAACGTGGAGGTGATTGAAAATTTGTTGTACGGCGGGCATGAAGTCGGGTATTCGGCAGCGGAGGAGGGAGGCGGTTTGGTGTCCTTCTTCGTTGAGCACGCGGTTGAACCACAAATCCACCGGGAGGAGGCGGAAAACCAGGTCCATGGCTGGCGGTCAGCTTCCGTCGGGGATTTCGGTGAAGTAGAAGGAGGGGCGGGTGGGGAATGGATGAAAGTGGCCTTCCAGCTCCATGGACGGGCCAAACCCTCCCAACTGCAGCACTTCCTCCAGCAGCTCCATGGGGACGAAGACGCAGAAAATTATTCAAAACAGATTCAGCCTCCACGAATGAAAAAATGAACCGGGAACGACCTGCAACCCGCTATTTATATAGGAACCGCGGTCCGATTCAGCCAATGGTCGGCTATTCAGACAACTGGCACCCCCGCCTAAGTTTCCTAATCCCGCGCCTGTCGATTCCCCCCACCCCCGCTCCCTCCTCCTCCCCTACCGCCGCGTTGCCCCGCCTCCTGCAGTCAAGCCCCGCCGCCGTCAATCCCCCATCCCGACACCGACGACGACCCCCCCTCCCCACCGCCGTCGAGCCCCCATCCCGGCGTCCCACCTCTCCCCGCCATCGAGTCCCCATCCCGCCGCCCCCCCTCTCCGCTCGCCCCGCCGTCGAGCCCCCATCCCCTCCAACCCCATCGAAGCCCCCCGATGCGCCGACCCTCCTCTGGGAATGGGTCACAAATCTAAACCATGCGAGTCTGTCATAATTTTCAGTTCAAAATTTCAAAACAGAGAACAAAAAAATTGAAAAGAAAATTATAAACACAAAAATTTCACAATGAAGTCATTTTTATTGAAATAGAGATGGTTGAATAAATTCAAATTATGTTTTTCCTAAAAATTATATCTTTATTAACTTGTGTAATTGAATGAATTGATTTGTTGAAAGAATCCATTAAGGTAATTTTACTTGGTCAATTTTAACAAATACTATCCTATTTATTTTAATTCCAAATAGTAGGACTCTAACTAAACGAAATTGATTTAAGTACCAATATTAATTATAAATGAAAAATAATGTCTAATATCACAGTCCAATACTTTCCTATCACATTGGGTATCCTCCCTTAATTTGTTTTATCTAATAAAACAACAATGTAGTAAAAAAAATATTAATCCCAATATAATAATGAATCAATACATTAAATCAACATGAAAAATTAATCTATTAATAATCAATCAATATCCTCCCGCTCTTGATTCGTCATCACTTAGAGTGATTACTCACTCATAAAAGTATGATCATCCATCATGAATGAATATGTTGTATTAAGAGATAAAAAATAATTTAACTTACAAGATAAAATCAGGGAAAACATTAAAGGTAGATTGAGAAACTTAACAAGCATTCAAGGCTTCAATTACACACTCTTCAGCAAGAATATCCTTGTTAATGTTATCTATAGAATATTATAAGTCATTAAATGTGTATTTTCTCTCAATGAAATTCAGAAGCATAATGTATTTTAACTTTGTACTATATCACAGTTTAATGTAAGGGGTTGTTGTTCAATGAGATGTATGTAAATTAAAAGCTCTTATGTATTCCCCTTGAGTGGAATTATTCATAGTGTAGTATCACAGTTTGTGTTCTACGGGGCTTGTCTCCAGCATTCCAATTTCATAAGCATAATGTATTTTAACTTTGTACTATATCACAGTTTAATGTAAGGGGTTGTTGTTCAATGAGATGTATGTAAATTAAAAGCTCTTATGTATTCCCCTTGAGTGGAATTATTCATAGTGCAGTATCACGGTTTGTGTTCCACGGGGCTTGTCTCCAGCATTCCAAATTCCGATTCCCCAAGGATTATGGTGTAGACTTTTGATAAATTTGTCATGATATCCTTCTTAAAATCGTTATTTTGGTTAGTATGAGACGCGATAGTGTCTGTAGTTGCAGTGAAAGACTTCTTTTCATCACCAATTAAGCAATCTCATTCCAGTTTGCAGTTTGAAGGTTATAACCATAACACAATGTTCCTGGGCTCCTACCCATTTACTGTTATATAGAAATGCTACAACATAGTGCTTCTTAGTCAAGGAGCAAGATCTCATTTGAATTTTCTATGTTAGTTTTACATAGATTTCATATGGAATTGGATATCTAGTTATGCAGTGATTACCTCCTTTCGATTCATACACATCTCCACTCGAACTCAATAGTGCTACAATATCAATGGTTACAACATCATTTCTTTTATAATTCCTTTAATTTAATAATCACTCTAAAAAACCCAAACATCTCCCTCCTACTCCAAATCCTTGAGAACAAAATCAATTGGCTATTGATTGATTATTTAAGTATTAAAATCATTGTAAATTAGTATGTATGTTTTTGGGTTTTTAGTCAACACACAGGATACTCCCACCCTACTAATTCCATCCCCAGACCACATTAAGAGTTATTGAAGGACATAATTTCATTTTATGGCTCATATTAAAGTGAATAATTATCCAACGTGAGTTAATTATTGGATTTTGAATTTAAAATTGATAATTCAGTGATGGTGGGAATTGTGTTTCTACAACATGACTAGAAAAAGAGTCGAGTGTAGAAATAAGTGTAAAGAGGATGTGACAACTAGGAATATATCAAGATATTGGTTTGAATAGGTTCATTTAGGTGCAATCCTTGAATATTGATGATCAAAGACATACTATGAAGAATATGAAATACAATGGTTCTATAGTTCATTTCTATGTTTGTTCTTAGTTATTGATGATCAAGAATTATATATACATCAAGATATCATAATTATAGATTAATTAAGATATTATATGGTGAAGAAGTTTTTTATGGTTGAATTTTAGAGTTTAAATTGTCATAGTCAAGAATTAGTGGTGATACTGTGTTAATTGTAGATTTAGATGTTTTGTGGTAATAAATTATTCTTTTTGTTGTCTCATTTGATAGTTGTACAACATCCTCACCATCTGAATCACGCAACAAGTTTTTCTTCAGATAATCAATCTAGAGATCTCACATTTCTCACAGAAATTGACCTATATGAAGCTATCGATTCTTCAACACATCCTTTGTGCAGGTCCTCATTTACCCTAACATATCCTTTGGAAACTCCCTACTACCATTACATGAACTCCGGTTACCTTTACGCATGTTAAGAATGACCTATATATAGCTCCCTATTTCATTGAATTACCATTATGTAGTGTTCCCTTACCCTTATGTAGCTCCCATTTATCTTTTCATAGATCCAGTGGCTTGGGAGATACCTTTCTTCAACTCATGATAATTCAATGATACCTTTGAGCCGCTCATATCAAATGATCGACCACATGTGTAAATGATTGACTGTGAACCACTTGGATCAATTGCAAGAAAGTGAGGACCGACTGCATGACTAGTGTACTGATCGTGCCTATCGATTGTGTGGTTGTTGGTCGACCACACATACAATTTACTTACCATAGAGATCGACCGTGCGGTAGTGGATGAATAACATGAGTTAACAGATCAACTGCATGACTTAATGACTAAGTGCATGCCTTAGCAGATCGAATGTATGAATGAACGTGCGCTGGATCAATCGTAAGCTCCAGCCATGTTCAATCACTTATAAACATTTTAAATCCCCTTTATGAGTTTATGAAACATCCTTAGCTCAATTCCCATGAACTTGCAACATGTATACTAAACCTTGATCATCAATGATATTTCATTGCACTTTAATCTTCATCCAACTTGATGCTTCATCCAAGTGTTGTTCCACACATATTACAGGAGTCACATGCAGTAGCACATTGGGATATTGGCCTTTTACCAATTCATGGGTCTTAAATCCCCAATCATCAAACTCCAATTTGCTAGCCGTATATCAAGTTGTACACTGCAGCCACCACTTCACTTTTTGTGGGATTATCGTAGATAACATTGAAGGTTTATGTGTTTTAATTTTCAAGGTCTAAATATGTGAAATTTGTTTTAACTGTTTGTTGTACATGAAATATTGTTTATGTGTTTAATTTCAAAGGTGGAAAATTTTGAATGTTGAATTCACCAAGTTATTAATTACTTATATTCTAACATGCATGTGTTTTTAGCATGTTTAATTTTACATTTAATTTTTTAAATATTTAATACTGATTTTTTTTTATTATGCTCGGATACTTCGATTATTTTTATGTAGGCTTGTTACAAGGCTTGTCTACTCGGCCCGTGTTCTTGCTTTCTGATTTGTGCATTCCTTTAGGGATAAATGTGAGTTGTTGATCAATCCGAGCTAAAGTTCGCCCGGGAGGACCGAAAACACACTTTTAGTTTCATAAAACACCAAAATGCATGTTTAACGGTCAGATCCATAGAAAATGATCTCGGAATGATTTGAAATCATAGGAAAACCATATTATTATTATTGTGTATGAGGAGACGCCACGTCAATCGGATGCGCGGTATGTCCGGAACGACCGAATATGCAATTTTTAAAGGTTTGACACCCTTTAAAAACACGGGGGGGGGGGGGGGGGGTCAAAACCAAACGAATGACATCTGAATGTCATGAAATCAGACGCCAACAACCGTACAGTAAATTGTGAAATGGTCGAGAAGACGATACATCAATTGGAGGTGTCGTTTGTCGGAGAGGACATAAAGCACACTTTTAGTGTCATAAAACACCAAAACGTGTGTTTAACGGCCAAATATATAGCAGACGACTTCAGAATGACTTGAAATCACAGGAAACCCGTATTATTATTATTCATGATGTGTACGAGAAGACGACATATCAACTGGACGAGCGATCTGCCCGTAATGACTGAATATGCAGTTTTTAAAGGTTTGACTTTCTTTAAAAACACATGGGGGGTCAAAACCAACCAAACAACCTTTGAAGGTCGTGAAATCAGACCACAAAAACTGTAGATTGAATTGTGAAATGGTCGAGTATACGGTATGTCAATCAGAGGTGCCGTTTTCCTGAGATGACAGAAAACACATTTTAGTGTCATAAAACACCAAAACATGCCTTTAATGGTCAGATATATAGCAGATGACTTCGAAATGACTTGAAATCATAGGAAAACCTTTTTATTATTATTCATGATATGTAGAAGAAGACGACATTTCAATCAGACGAGCGGTCTGCCCGGAATGACCGAATATGCGGTTTTTAAAGGTTTGACGTCCTTTAAAAACACGTGGGGGGTCAAAACCAGGATGATGGAAAACGCAATTTTAGTGGTCATAAAACACCAAAACACGCGTTTAATGGTAAGATATATAACAAACGATTTCATAATGACGTCAAATTACAGGAAAATCATCATATTATTATTCGTGATGTGTATGACTAGATGACACGTCAATCGGACAAGCGTTTTGCCCATAACGACCGAATATGTGGTTTTTAAAGGTGTGATGCTCTTTAAAAAGGTGCGTCTAGGGGTAAAAACCAACCGAACCACATTCGAATGTCGTGAAATCAGACGACAACAACTGTAAAGTGAATTGTGAAATGTTCGAGTAGACGGAACGTCAATCCGAGCCAGTGTTTGTCCGCGAGGACCGAAAACGCGCTTTTAGTGTCATAAAACACCAAAACGCACGTTTAACAGTCAGATCCATAGAAAACGATCTCGAAATGATGTGAAATCATTGGAAAATTGTCTAATTATTATTTGTGATGCGTGCGAGTAGACAAAACGTCAATCAGGCGTGCGGTCTGTCCGAAACGACCGAATACACTGTTTTTTAAGGTTTGGCGCCCTTTAAAAACATGCGGGGAGTCAAAATTAATCGAATGACCTCCGAATGCCATGAGATCATAGAAAAACAACCGTTGAGTGTATTGTGAAATGATTGAGCAGACGATACGTCAATCAAAGGTTTCATTTTCCTGACATGATAAAAAACGCAATTTTAGTGTCATATGTAGAATGATAAAATAAGAGAAACCGAACCCCCAAGGTGTACACTCTAAAGGAGCCCTTGGGGTGCTTTTATAACAAATAGTAAAGACCACACCGGACCTCAAGTCCGATTTGGGATGCAGACTCCAACATCATAAAATACCAAATCGTGCATTTAACAGTCAGATTACATACGATCTTGGAATGATTTGAAATCATAGGAAAATCGTCTTATTATTATTCACGACGTGTACGAGCAGATGAGCGATCTATCCGGAAGGACTGAATATGCAGTTTTTAAAGGCTTGATGTCCTTTAAAAATGTACGTACGATGGTCAAAACCAGCAGAATGACATCCAAATGCTGTGAAATCAGACAACAACAACCGTATTGTGAATTGCGAAATGGTCGAGCAAACATAACGTCAATCCAAGTCGGCGTTTTCCCGGGAGGATTGAAAACGCACGTTTAACAGTCTGATTCATAGAAAACGACCTCAGAATGATGTGAAATTACAGGATAACCGTCTCATTATTTTTTGTGATGTGTAAGAGGAGACGACATGTCAATCGAACATGCGGTCTGTCCGAAACGACTGAATATGTGGTTTTTAAAGGTTTGACACCTTTTAAAAACACGCAGAGGGTCAAAACCAACCGAATGATCTCCGGATGCTGTGAAACCATACTACAAAAATCGTATAGTGAATTATGAAATGGTCGAGTAGAAGACATGTCAATCGGGGGTGCTGTTTGTCCAGAATGATAGAAAACACACTTTTAGTGTCATAAAACACAAAACATGCATTTAATGGTCAGATATATAGTAAACGACATCAGAATGACTTGAAATCACAAGACAACCGTATTATTATTATTCATGACGTGTATGAGCAGACACATCAATCGAACGAGCGGTCTGCCCGTAACGACTGAATATGTTGTTTTTAAAGGTTTGACACCCTTTAAAAAGGCTTTTGAGGGTCAAAACCAACTGAACGACATCTGAATGTCTTGAAATCAGACGAAAACAACTGTAGATTGAATTTTGAAATGGTTGAGCAGAAGGAATGTCGATCTGAGCTAGCATTTTCCCGAGAAGACCGAAAACACACTTTTAGTGTCATAAAACAGTTAAACGCATGTTTAACGGTTATATCCATAGCACACGACTCCGTAATGATGTGAAATCAAAGGAAAACCGTCTATTATTTTTGACATGTACGAGGAGACGAGACATTAATCGGACGTGCGGTCTGTCCGAAACGACCAAATATGCGGTTTTTAAAGTTTTCACACCCTTTAAGAACACGTGGGAGGTCAAAACCCACCGAACGACCTTCGAATGCCGGGAAATCATATAACAACAATAGCAGAGTGAATTGTGAAATAGTAGAGTAGACAGTACGTCAATCGAAAGCGCAGTTTGCTTGAGATAACGGAAAACATAATTTTAGTGTCATAAAACACCAAAACGTGCATTTAACGTCCAGATATATAGAAAACGACCTCAGAATGACTTGAAATCACAGGAAAATCATCTTATTGTTATTCGTGATGTGTACGAGCAGGTGTCACGCCAATCAGACGAGCGGTCTGTTCAGAATGATCAAATATGCGGGTTTTAAAGGTTTGACGCCCTTTAAAAAGATGTGTTCGGGGGTCAAAACCAACCGAACGACATACGGATGCCATGAAATCAGATGACAACAACCATATATTGATTTTTGAAATGTTTGAGTAGATGAAATGTCAATCCGAGTCGGCATTTCCCGGGATGATCGAAAACACTCTTTTAGTATCATAAAAGACCAAAACGCGCGTTTAACAGTTAGATCCATAGAAAATGACTTCGTAATGACATGAAGCCAGAGGGAAATTGTCTAATCATTATTTTTGATGTGTACGAGGAGACGACACGTCAATCAGACGTGTGGTCTGTCCTGAATGATTGAATATGCAGTTTTTAAAGGTTTGATGCCCTTTAAAAGCACGTGGGGGGTCTAAATCAACCAAACAGTCTCCGAATGCCGTGAAATAATAGGATAACAACCGTAGAGTGAATTTTGAAATGGTCGAGCAGACGATACGTTAATGGAAGGTTCTGTTTGCCCGAGATGATGAAAAAAACAATTTTAGTGTCATTAAACATCAAAACGTGCGTTTAACAGTCATATATATAGCAAACGACCTTGAAATGACTTGAAATCACATGAAAATTGTCTTATTATTATTCGTGACATGTACGAGTAGACGACACATCAATTTGGAGAACATTCTATCTGGAACGACCGAATATGTGGTTTTTAAAGGCTTGACGGTGCGTCTGGAGGTCAAAACCAACCGAGCGACATTCGAATGTCGTGAAATCATAAGACAACAACCGTGGAGTGAATTGTGAAACGGTCGAGTAGACAGAACATCAATCCGAGTTGGTGTTTGTTCGGGAGGACCGAAAACACACTTTTTGTGTCACAAAACATCAAAACGCTCGTTTAACTGTCAGATCCATAGCAAACAACCCCAGAATGATGTTAAATCAGTGTACAACCGTTTAATTATTATTTTTGACGTGTATAAGGAGACAAAATATCAATCGGATATGCGGTCTGTCCGAAACGACCGAATATGAGGTTTTTAAAGGATTGATGCATTTTAAAAACACGTGGGGGGTCAAATACAATTGAAAGACCTCCGAATGTCATGAAATCAGATGACAACAACCATTGAGTGAATTGTGAAATGATTGAGTAGACGGTATGTCAATCGGAGGTGCCGTTTTTCCGGGATGATAGAAAAGAAACTTTTAGTGTCATAAAACTTCAAAACGTACGTTTAATGATCAGATATATAGCAAACGACATCAGAATGACTTGAAATCACAGTACAACCATCTTTTTATTATTCGTGACATGTTCAAGTAGACGACACGTCATTCAAATGCACGACCTGTTCGGAACTACAGAATAAGCGGTTTTATATTAAAAAAATGATTTGAAATTATTAATATATTTTCAAAATCAAATAACTTCGGTCTGTTGTAATAAGTTTTAATTGAAATATTTTATTCCTGTTGGACCCCATTTTAGTGTAATGAGTATTTCCGAGTCCCACATCGGAATATCCCGCCTTGTAATTTATTTTACTCATCTATAAAAGGATATCTCCGCCTCACATTGAGGTAAGGGGAATTCGCCATCTATATAGTATCAGAGGGTACTCTCTAACCCGAACCCTCCCTCTTCCTTTTTTTTCTCTCCCGTCTAGGGTTTCGAGAAAATCCCATGCGGATTCCAAGTTCTGTTCGGCCCCGCCTCTGCCCTCACCCTCCTGGTTCTGTCTGGTGGATCTCCTCCTGCTGCTGCCTCCTTCCCCGACAGGATCCTGCCACCGCCTCCTTCCTGCAGGCAAACAGGCGGTCGACTGTAAATGGATTTATACGATCCGTTTCAATGTCGATGGCACTCTTCATCGCCTCAAAGCCTGCTTTGTGGCGAAGGGCTTTGCTCAGACATATGACATCGACTACTTTGAGACCTTCTCTTTGGTTGCCAAGATGGCCTCTTTCCACCTATCCATCTCTCTGGATGCTCATTATCACTGGCCGCTTCATCAACTGGATGTCAAGAATGCCTTTCTCCATGGCTTTCTTGACGAAGAAGTCTACCAGCAACAACCTCCCAGATTTTGTGCCTCTGTAGCCGACTCCCATGTCTGCCGCCTTCGTCGATCCCTGTATGGCCTCAAGCAGTCTCCTCGTGCTTGGTTTGACCGCTTTGGCACCGTCGTCACCGCCTTTGGCCTTTCTCACAGTATGAAGGATCACACCGTCTTCTTCCGTACGACGTCAAACGGTTGTATCTTGCTGGTGGTATATGTTGATGATATCATCATCACAGGGAGCGACTTCACTGGAATCTCCCAACTCAAGGCGCACCTTCACTACCACTTCCATACCAAAGATCTTGGTCCTCTCACCCAATTCCTTGGCATCGAGGTCTTCCATTCTGAGGAGACTATCTTTGCCAATGGAAATATGCCCACGATATATTGCAAGATGCAAGGTTGAGTCAGGCGACTGTAGTGGACACTCCTCTTGAGCCTAGGGAGTGCTCTCTCCATGCCAACTCAGCACCCTTTCCTCACCCAGAGAGCTACCATTTTCTGGTGGGCAAACTCAATTACCTCACCATGACACGACCAGACATTGCCTGCACTGTTGGAAAAGTGAGCGAGTTCATGGAGCATCCAAACAGATCTCAGTGGGATGTTGTTCTCTGCATTGCCAAATACATAAAGACAGACCTTGCACGTGGCATTCGGTACCCACATCACTTTCATTTGGATGTTGAGACCTTTTGTGATGCGGACTATGCAGGTTGCCTTGCTACCCGCAAGTGGACTTCTAGATTTGCCGTGTTCTTGGCCGGTAACCTCATCTCATGGCGCAACAAGAAGCAGACTGTCGTCTCCAGATCTAGTGTAGAGGTAGAATACCGTGTCGTGACCACAGTCACCACTGAGATCCTCTGGCTTCGTCATCTCCTCCATGAGTTTGGTTTTCCACCGTAGTCATCTGCTCATATCTGGTGTGACAATCAGGCAGCCACGAAGATTGCATCAAATCCCGTCTTCCATGAACAGACGAAGCATATCGAGGTGGACTGGCACTTTCTTCGCCACTATCTGAAGCATAACCATATCAGTTTTGGCCATATTCTGACGACGGATCAACTTGTCGACATCTTCACAAAAGGCCTCCCTGGAGCTCGTTTGGACTCTCTTACTACCAAGCTGCATATTCATAGCCTCCACGACTTAGCTTGAGGGGGAGTATGTATGGTCTTGTTCGATGTCGTCTTTTTCCTTTTTGTGGGACTCTCAGTCCAAGCTGGGCATGTTCAGCTTGAGGGGGAGTGTTGGATCCCATTTTAGTATAATGGGTATTTCCGAGTCCCACATCGGAATATCCAGCCTTGTAATTTATTTTACTCATCTATAAATGAATATCTCCGCCTCACATTGAGGTAAGGGGAATTCGCCATCTACAATTGCATTTAAATTATTAGTCATATTTTTTACTGCACTAATTATTTTATTAAATTTTGTCATGCAATTTTATTTAATGATGGGTGTGGAGCTTGGAAGATGATGAAGTAAAAAGATTTATGGACCTTGGTTTTACATATTTTGGAAAAAAATATTGTATTTTTTGAAATATGGTGTTTTTCTAATTGTGGTGTGATTTTTTAAAAAAAAAATAAAAAAAATTATAGCGGCTGCTATATGGAAGTTGCTATAGGCTAGGCCAAGTGAGCCTATAGCGATCGCCAAATGATGGTCCAGAGCGGGCCTATGACGGTGGCCAGTATAAGCAATCCTGTGTATAGCGACCGTCAAACGACGATCGCTATAGGTGACCTCGACCTGGTCTATAGCGTCCGCCAAATGGCAGACGCTATAGGCAACAACGACGGGACTAAAGGGAGGCACTATAGGCCTTTAGCGACGACTTTTGACGGTCACTAAAAGATAGGCCTTTAGCGATGACTTTTGGCGGTCGTTAAAAGCCATTTTTCTATCAGTGGTTGTCCCTGTTTGGTTATGATTTGAAGGCCTACATGTTCAAATATTTAATGTGGAATCCCTTTTAGTCATTCCTAATCTCATTGGAACTTCCATTATGAATGATTTAGCCACCTCTAAACTATCAAAACCCTTCTTTAGAAGGATTTTTATAGTGGTGGATGTCTCCAAACCTCTACCTTATGTTATATAGACTCAAAATGTTAAGAAGGTAACCAGTAGACAACACATAGACAGCAGAAATAGATAACAAATAGAAGGATCTGATATATGTAGAATGGTGCAAGTCAATACAATATAGTACAAGTATACAAAATAACAAAAAGAAACCAAAATGTATCCCCTATCGCATCGCAAGCCTCAGCTTGGTTCCGTGCACTCCTACTCCGAGCAGCAGGTCAAGTACCTGTACTAGGGAATTTCCCCTTCTCATTACCTGAAATCATATAATCTGATTGGATCCAAAACATGACCCAAACAGGGTGTGAGACTGAATCCCAGTAGGCAACCACCAAAGATCTGTGCTAATCTGTCAGTGAATATATAAAACAGGCAGTGTATTATGGAAAGTAGTAAACAAGGAAACTAGCAAGACCGACCCAAGCTTGTACTTTGGATTGACGTCGCTTTAAGTATCCATTTCATTCATTAATCACTTCATTCATGTGTTTAAACCATTCCTTGAACCTGTTCTTGGAATACTCAATTCGGAAACCAGGCATCGTTCAGGGAGAAAATCCACCAACACCCTACAAGTCCGTTCCGGCGAACCTCCTAGGTTCCTTCGCCTCGCTCTAGGTGCGGTATAGTCCATCATCTGATCCTGTCCCCGTGATCCTATAAATAAGATCTGGGTGTCGCCCATGACATATCATGCCCTATCGAGTCCGTCCATGGCATCTCACACTGGATCCATGATTCACTCGGCATTTCAGTAACATTGTCTCATATGAGTCCGTCCATGGCAACTCACATTGGTTCCATGGTTCACCCATGACTTTGTTTCACATTTTAAGCAGATCAAAAGCATTTAACTCACGTGGGCTAGCAACTCAAGAATTAGCATACAAGTGTAATGGGAAAAACTCCATCCCATACCCGCAACCATTTCAATTACAATTCATTTTATTGCAATTCCATTCATACTCAATTTCCATTTTTAACAACCCACAAAGGAAGGAAAAGGCATCCAGGGTCAAAACCCCTAAAAGATCCATTCAAGGCAACGCACCCAAGGGGTGATTCCTGTCCTAGGTGTATAACCTAACTCAAGCACATACCATCCCATTAATATTACCTACAACACGCTAGGAAATAACAGGGTTAAATTGCAGGCTCAAGCAATACCCCAAAGTGGGCGTGCGGCACTCCGACATATATAAACTGCTTGACAATTAGCGAAAAGCACGAGACCACCTACCTTAGGCTCGTACGAGATAGCTTGTCCAGTATCAGGATCTGATTCGTCCTGGTTTGGAAGAAAACTGAAGAACAGACGAAGAACGAGAAATTAGGGAATATGAGCCTTAATCCAATCTGCGTTCATTATTACCAGAAGAATCGAGAAGGATTAAAAAGGAATTGATGACTTACCGTTACGGATCTATCAAGATGAACGGCAGTAGAAACGGAGATCGGACGAAGAAACTGGATTGAAATCCTCCGAAGTCTCCTTGAGCTTTCCCAGGCGCCTCCCCTGCTGTCCGGTTGAATAGAATAGGTTTAGTTTAGGTTTTTATAAAATTTAATCAATTTAATTAAAAATTAATTAAATTTTCAAAACACAGCAAGTCGCCCGGTTTACCCGCACAGCCTGTCAAACTGTGCGGAGACCGTGCGGACCTTACTGGAAGGCAAGGGGCAACCGCACGGCCACCCCGCACCGTTTCCTCAAACCGTGCGCAGGCCGTGCTCCAACCTCTGCCAAGCTTGCACCAAGGCGCACGGTTTACCTAGGCCGTGTGCAGGCCGTGCACAAACCGTGTGCCAGGCCATTTCCAGCCTAAAATTTCGTTCCGGGCTCCGAACAAGCCCCGAACACCTCCGTAACTCCCTCGGTTAAGTTAGGCATCCACATTAGGCCTCAACAAAACATTTAAACTGAAAAGAAAAAGATGCGTACCTCATACGAAAACCTGGGTTCTTACAATCTTCCCCCCTTATAGCAATTCGTCCTCGAATTTCTCTCTGAAGGGTGGTCAAGATTCATCTGCGAACAGCTCTGGCCACTGAGCATGTACGTCGGACTCTCGCTCCCAAGTCTCATCCTGTAACCGGCCGTGCTGCCATAACTCCCGTACTAGAGGAACTGACCGGCCTTATAGAACCTTCGTGCTCCTATCAATGATACGAATCAGATGCTCCTCAAAGGATGCATCTACCTGAAGCTCGACCTCCTCAGGTTGGAAGGTATGAGACGGGTTTGAGCAGTATCGCCGTAACTGAGAAACATGGAACACGTCATGCATGGCTCGGTACCTCTGAGGTAACTGCAACCGATAGGCTACCAGCCCAATCCTCTCCAGAATCTCAAAAGGCCCAACATATCTCGGCGATAGATTACCCTGTCTTCTGATCTGCCTGTGTCCCAGCCTCGGTGAAATACGCAAGAAAACCTAATCCCCGACCTCAAACTCTAGGGGTCGTCTGCGACGATCAGCATATGACTTCTGATGAGACTGTGCGGTAGCCATCCGCTTCTGTATCAACCGGACCTGCTCAGAAGTCTCCTGCACAAGACACGGTCCCAGTAAAGCTGCCTCACCTACCTCTAACCAGCACATGGGTGATCGGTATGGCTTACCATATAAAGCCTCGTACGGTGCCATTTGTATAGTCGCCTGATAACTGTTGTTATAGGCAAACTCAACTAGGGGAATATGCCTCTCCCATGAGCCCCCAAAATCCAGGACGCATACTAGCAGCATGTCCTCAAGCACTTGTATCGTACGCTCTGACTGACTATCAATCTGAGGGTGGTATGCTGTGCTCAGATGCACCTGTGTACCCAGTGCCCTCTAAAAACTCTTCCAGAAGCATGACGTAAAACGAGCATCCCTGTCTGAAACAATGGTGCGCGGGACCCCGTGGAGTCGTACTATCTCCCAGATATACAACCTTCCCAGATCATCCACACCGAAGGTCTTCTTGATCGGCAAGAAATGAGAAACCTTCGTGAGCCTATCAACCACAACCCACACAACATCGTTACCTCGAGGTGACATCGACAAACTAGTCACAAAGTCCATCGCAACATCATCCCATTTCCACTCCGGGATAGGTAACTGCTGTAAAAGCCCAGCTGGCCGCTGGTGTTCCGCCTTCACCTGCTGACAGGTGGAACATCTCGTGATAAAACTAGCCACTTCCCTCTTCATACCCGACCACCAGTACTGTCGGCGCAAGTCAGGATACATGTTAGTGACTCCGGGATGAACTGCCCAAACCGAAGCATGAAACTCCCGCATCCGCTCTTCTCTAATATCCATTGAAACCCATACACGTCCATGGATACGAAGAACTTCATCCTCGCCTATCGTCCAACCAGGAGGAGGGTCCTCACCTGACACACCTTTCCCTAGAACTAGGCCTTCTGAATCTGATAGCTGTCTCATCCTTACTCTGTCCAGGAGGGTAGAAGTCACAGCTAAAGACGATAGGAAAGACTGCCCTTGGCTATTCTGCACATCAAGATGCATCTCAGAGAACAAGGACATAAGCTTCCATTCATTGCTAACCTGTTGCACTGCTTGCATTTGAGTCCTCCTGCTCAATGAATCGGCCACTACATTGCCTTTACCCAGCGTATAAGTGAGCTCAAAATCAAAGGACTGTAGGTACTCCACCCACCGTCGCTGCCTAAGATTCAAATCACGCTGAGTAAATATATATTTGAGGCTCTTGTGGTCTGTGTACACCACAAAACGCTCTCCCAATAAATAATGTCTCCAACAGTGCAATGCATGAACAACTGCTGCTAGCTCAAGATCGTGCGTCGGATAATTCCTCTCGTGTGGCCTCAGCTACCGAGATCCGTATGCCACGACTCTGTCTCCCTGCATCAACACTGCACCCAGCCCAATACCTGATGCGTCACAATAAACCGTGTAACTGTTGCCCTGTTCTGGTAGTATCAGGACTGGTGCTGATGTCAACCTTCCTTTCAGCTCCTGAAAGGCTGCTTCACAAGCATCTGTCAATACAAATTTCACGCCCTTCTTAGTCAGGTCTGTGAACGGTGCTGCTAAGCGTGAGAAATCCTGTATGAAACAACGATAATAACCAGCAAGCCCCAAGAAACTCCGTATGTCAAAGACATTCTTGGGCTGTTCCCAAGAAACCACAGCTCTAACCTTCTCTGGGTCTACAAACACTCCCGTCTCAGAGATAACATGACCCAAGAAGTGAATCTGATCCATCCAAAAGTGGCACTTAGTAAGCTTTGCGTATAGCTGATGCTCTCTTAGTGTATTCAGGACGATCTCAAGATGGTTTGCATGGTCGTTTCGATTTCGAGAATACACCAAAATATCATCCACGAAAACCATGACAAACGAGTCCAAGTAAGGACGAAACACGCGATTCATCCAAGCCATGAAAACCACTGGCGCGTTCTTGAGACCGAACAACATAACCAGATACTCATATAAACCATACCTGCTACAAAAAGTTGTACTAGGTATGTGTACAGGTCAAACACACACCTGGTGATACCCTGACCTCAAATAAATTTTTGAGAACACCCTAGCTCCTCGAAGCTGATCAAACAGGTCATCTATCCGTGGAAAGGGATGTCGGTTTTTAACCGTCAGTTGGTTCAGCTTCCGATAGTCCACACACAGCCTAAGAGTTTCGTCCGCCTTTTTCGCAAAAAGGACCGGCGAACCCCACGGAGAAGTACTGGGTCGAATAAACCCCTTTGCCTCCAAATCTTCGAGCTGTTTCTTGAGCTCTTGAAACTCCATCGTAGCTATCCTGTAAGGAGGAATGAATACTGGTGCAGCTCCTGACAGTAGCTCAATGGAGAACTCCACCTCTCTCTCAGGAGGTAAACCTGAAAAGTCGTCAGAAAAAACATCCCTGAAGCGCTCAACTACTTGAGGATGGTCCGTCCGACTCACTCCCTGATCATCTAGAAACAAACTAGCGATCTCAACTGTCATCCCATCCAGCCCACGATGCTCTGGTCCAGCTCGGCTTGCCTGGAGATCCCACTCGCCCTTAAGATTATACACTGCACCCTCTGGTGATGTGAAAATCACCCTCCGATGGTAACAATCAACATAGGTTTCATAAGCTACTAGCCAGTCCATACCGAGAATGACATCAAAACCTGTCATTTCGAGAACATAAAGATCCCAGACAAAGTGACACCCTCCAATCTCAAGGGGGCACCCTCTGCACTTACGTACAACCTCTGCCCTAACTCCTAGTGGTGTGTCCAGCGTCAAGACGCCATCAGAAGACAACACAACTAGCCCAAGGCTTTTCACTATAGGCGCAGATATAAAACCGTGTGATGCACCTGTATCAAAGAGGGAAGATGAAATAATAGATGCTACTAAGATCGTACCTCTCACCGTAGACGGTCCCGCTCCCTGATCCTTGGAAGTAGGCTGCACTGCATACATCTGGCCCGAACCACGACCCTGTGATACAACCTCACTACCCAGAACTGGCCCACTCTGATGTCTCGGTGTACCCTGTGCCTGGCTACCTCTGCCACGACCACTACCTCAGCCTAATCAGCCAGTCGCACCCCAACTCCCTGTCTGATGAGAAGCTGCCGACCCTGCTCCTGCATATGGAGTCGGTGCGGACCCTCTATCACTGGCTGGTGGTGGAAACGTTCTGCAGAAACGTTGAAGATGACCCATCTTTCCACATGATCGACACTCGACTGGGTCCCTTGGACACTGCGGCTTCGTGTGTCCCAACCTACCGCATTGGTAGCACCTCAGATTGCTAACCGAAGATAGGTTCTGACCGCTAGAATCACTGTGTGGAAGCTCCAGACAACACTTCCTACTAACAGTCACTGCAGTACCTGATCTCGATGCCGCACCGCTCTGGCTCGTGCCTCCAGCCTCTCTCAGGTTACGTTCTGTGATCAGCACCTGGTTCAAAATTCCAGAAACGGTAGTCAACCTGAAGATATTTACCTGAGATCAGATGTCATATCTCATACTATCCTCAAAACACCTGGCCCTCGACAGCTCATCACCCATCAGGATAGGTGCGAAGCGCTGAGGCTTAGTGAAACGGGGCGAGTATTCCATCACTGATAACGCGCCCTGCTCCAGACACAATAACTCCCAGGCTCGATCGGCCCTCAAAGTCCTGGGATAAAAGAAATCATAGAAGGTTGTATGAAACTCTAACCAAGCCATCTCCCGATGACGATCCGACTAGGTGATCACGTCCCACCACCTCTTGGCGGAATCACGCAGCATGTACGTAGCGAGCATGACCCTCCTCTCCGGAGGCGTCTCCAAATGCTCAAAGATAGACAGTATCACCTCTAACTAGGACTCTACAGCCTGTGGTCCACCATCCCCTGAAAACGTAGGTGGATGTTGCTGCTGAAACTCACACGTCAAATCTGCCATAGTCGGGCCAGGTCGCGGTGCTCCCTGAACGGTCTGCATAAAACACAACAAGTTCTCACGGAATTGTGCCTCAACACCTGTGTCCGGCAGAACCGCTGGTGCCGCAGCTGGCACAACTGGAGTTTCCTCTAGTATCCCATGGCCTACCATCTCCGGAACGTGGTCATCACCGTTCTCCCGACGTACGAATGGAGGTCGCCGTGGTGGCATGACTCTGAAATGCCAAACACACGCCTCAGTTCAAGATTTTTAACGAGATTCAAAACTCACGAGCACAAGAACAAGTACAGGACAGGTCAAGACCTTCCTAAAAACCACGTCAACCCACAGCCTGCTCCTAAAGCCAGGACTGCATAAGGAACAGTCACCAAAAACCACTAGAGTCACTACCTCTTGCCCACTCAGAAGCCGGGTCTAGGTTAGGCTCTATTTCCAACATTCATTCTTTTAACATACCTTTGTTCAAAAGTTTCAACCAATGGTCCACCAAGTTCCGATCCCTGAGGGCTCATAACACCTCATGAATCAAAATTTGATGCCCACATAACTATGCAATTTAGTTTCATTTAGCATTACATCCCATTGGTGCGTCATTTCCCAATCCATAAGGGCCCATACACCTTATGAATTGAAAGATGACGTCACTCTTCATTCATTGCACCCAATCTAGCACAACAGTAGGCACACCTATCAATCAACTACTAGAACAGCATGCCATAGCTATCACAACACCTATCACAACAACATGCAATATCTAAGGCATTCTAGATAGCATGACATAATGAATGACATGTGATTCCTAACAAGGTGCCTATATGATGCATGAGATGGCAAACCCTCATCTCATCGGGTTGCAATGAAATAGAACCCACAATAATATTAATAGTATTAGCAAAAACCCCCCAATGGTGAAATCAGAACAACTGTAATAATCAAAACCAGAAACACAATTCCATACGAGGCAACTTGGCTTTTCCCTGTATGCAGGTTTGCAACTCCCGAGCACAGTTTATTACCAAAGTTCCTTCCCTTCCTACTCCTGTCTATAGTCGCCAAATAGTAAGTCAAATCAGAAAAGGAAACCTACCTCTCTGATACCACTTTGTAACATCCTGACCTGACTTACCATTCAACCCGGTAGCCGGACTGGTCGCCACATGGCCTCAAGCGCATCTTCCCAAACGCCAGAGGTTGCTGACTAGCAGCGAGGGCCTAGGTGAGTTCGTGGGGAGACTATGCCCTCATTACCAAAGTATCACAGCGGAATTAAAACATACAATAGCGAAAGAAGGTAACCACTAGACAACTCATAGACAGAAGAAATAGATAACAAATAGAAGGATCTGATATATGTAGAATGGTGCAAGTCAATACAATACAGTACAAGTATACAAAATACCAAAAAGAAACCAAAATGTATCCCTTGTCGCATCGCAAGCCTCAGCTTGGTCCCGTGCACTCCTACTCCGAGCAGTAGGTCAAGTACCTGTACTAGGGCGTTTCCCCTTCTCATTACCTGAAATCATATAATCTTCTTGGGTCCAAAACATGACCCAAACAGGGTGTGAGACTGAATCCCAGTAGGCAACTACTAAAGATCCGTGCTAATCTGTCAGTGAATATATAAAACAGGCAGTGTAATATGGAAAACAGTAAACAAGGAAACTAGCAAGACCGACCCAAGCTTGTGCTTTGGCTTGGCGTCGCTTTAAGTATCCATTTCATTCATTAATCACTTAATTCATGTGTTCAAACCATTCCTTGAACCCGTTTCTCGAATAATCAATTCGGAAACCAGGCATCGTTTAGGGAGAAAATCCACCAACACCCTACAAGCCCGTTCCGACGAACCTCCTAGGTACCCAGCCTCGCTCTAGGTGCGGTATAGTCCGTCATCTGAGCCCGTCCCCGGGATCCTATAAATATGATCCGGGTGTCGCCCATGACATATCATGCCCTATTGAGTCCGTCCATGGCATCTCACATTGGATCCATGATTCACTCGACATTTCAGTAACAAGTCTCATATGAGTCCGTCCATGACAACTCACATTGGTTCCATGGTTCACCCATGACTTTGTTTCACATTTTAAGCAGATCAAAAGTTTAACTCACGTGGGCTAGCAACTCAAGAATTAACATATAAGGGTCAAGGGGCAAAACTCCATCCCATACCCACAACCATTTCAATTACAATTCATCTTATTGCAATTCCATTCATACTCAATTTCCATTTTTAACAACCCACAAGGGAAGGAAAAGGCATCCAGGGTCAAAACCCCTAAAAGAGTCATTCAAGGCAACGCACCCAAGCGGTGGTTCCTGTCCAAGGTGTATAACCTAACTCAAGCACATACCATCCCATTAAGATTACCTACAACATGCTAGGCAATAACAGGGTTAAATTGCAGGCTCAAGCAACACCCCAAAAGTGGGCGTGCGACACTCCAGCATATATAAACAGCTTGACAATTAGCGAAAAGCACGAGACCACCTACCTTAGGCTCGTATCAGATAGCTCGTCCAGTATCAGGCTCTGATTCGTCCTGGTTTGGAAGAAAACTGAAGAACATACGAAGAACGAGAAATTAGGGCATATGAGCCTTAATCCAATCTGCGTTCGTTATAACCAAAAGAATTGAGAAGGATTAAAAAGGAATTGAGGACTTACCGTTGCGGGTCTAACAAGACGAATGACGGTTGAAACGGAGATCGGACGGAGAAACTGGATTGATATCCTCCAAAGTCTCCTTGAGAGCTTTCCCAGGCGCCTCCCCTGCTGTCCGGTTGAATAAAATAGGTTTAGGTTAGGTTTTTATAAAATTTAATCAATTTAATTAAAAATTAATTAAATTTTCAAAACACAGCAGGTCGCACGGTTTACCCGCACGGCCTGGAAAACCGTGCGGAGACCGTGCGGACCTTACTGGAAGGCAAAGAGAAACCGCACGACCACCCTACACGGTTTCCTCAAACTGTGCGCAGGTCGTGCTCCAGCCTCTGCCAAGCCTGCACCAAGGCGCACGGTTTACCCAGGCCATGTGCAAACCGTGTGCCAGGTCATTTCCAGCCTAAAACTTTGTTCCGGGATCCTAACAAGCCTCGGACACCTCCGTAACTCCCTCGGTTAAGTTAGGCATCCACATTAAGCCTCAACAGAATAGTTAAACTGAAAAGAAAAGGATCTGTACCTCATACGAAAACTTGGGTTCTTACAGTTGCGGGAGACGAAAAGACCGTTGGGGAAGGAGAAATCCATTGAGGAGGCGGGCGACGGGAAGCGACGGGAGGCGTGGGGGCCGTAGTCGCCGGGAAGGGCCGGGAGGGTGCGCGGGAGCCGGACGTAGCCGCGACGGAGGGTCGCGCTCAGGTGGAGGCGCGACGGGAGGGTCGCCATCGGGAGGAGCCGCGGCGGGGCGTCGGGAGTGTCGCGCTCGGCAGGAAAGGCGCACCGGGGAGAGCCGCGACAGGGAGGGCTCGCGCGCAGAAGGAGCGACCACCGTGAGGGAAGGTGCACCGAGGAGCCAGACCGGGCAGGAGGTGCCGGGGAAGTTGGATGCAAAAATGTACCGGGGAGGCGGGGCCGGACTTAGCCGGGAAAACCGCAAAGAAGAGCGGGGAAATAAAATTGGAAGGAGGAGAGTTCGGGATTAGGTTTCCTCTGATACCATGTAGGTTGAGAAACCCCCTTTCGTCCAAAGAGAGGTGGATGCCTTCTTTTATAGAATGAGAAGGCGGAATATACAACGGAGTATTCCTATGTGGGACTCAGAAATACCCATAAGAATAAAAAAGGGTTTAACAAAATGCATAATTAAATATTCCCTATGTGGAATTGTTTTTTATGGTATGTTCACCCTTGATGATTTCTTTAATGTTATTGTCTCATCACCCCCAAGTTTTGATGGATTTGTGTTTGTGTCTATTGTCGGGGGTATGAATATGCTACTCAACTGCTAGATCATTATTACATTTGTTTATCCCATATAGGATGGAAACAAATTTCTTTTTGTTAAATCAATGAAATCCATTGATGCACTTCTTCTCTTTGCTCAAGGAAATCTGATAGGAACCAAGCTCCAGCTACCTTGTGTTTATATAAAAAGGGAGCAGAAATACAGCAAATAGGAGGAAATTACAACAGAAATGAGGGAGGAGATCGGGAGAGGCTCCCGCCCAAGCCAAAATGCCGATCTGCTCAAAGAAGCCCACTAAACTGATAAACTCCAGGATGCCCTCATCTTAACGCTCCACCCTTGTTTATAATCTTCCTCCCTAACAAACTAAGAATATTCCCCCATAACAAACTCTAACAAACTCACCCCACATCCCCTATAACAAACTACCCCTTACAAAGACAATAATACCCCCAAACTAATTGACAACATGTCTCTATCACTGCCACCGTCCCGAAAACCACATTTTCCTCAAGGTGGTGGATCTCGCAGACATGCCACACGATCTCCCACACCAGTCGTGGTTCATGGAATTGAGGACAAAGGGTGTTGGCTCCCCCCACTCTCTAGGAAATCTCCCAAATGCGTCGGCCCTCATCATGGATCGGTTTCGGATAGACGAGTTTGAGAATGCCTCCTTCCATAATGTTCTCCTTCCTTCCATTGGAGAGGCCCCTTGTGTGCTTCCATGAAGTGCGCCGCAAGTACGGCTGGTACCACCCAACTTCTGGTGGATAAAAACTGTGTGAACCGTCTATATGAGCCTGGGGGCCCCAGCCCGACACCGCAGGCATGACGTGTGTAGCTGGAGGTAAAATAACAAGAGCTCGGGTAGGAGCTGGGTCAATCTGGTGTGGCTCGTGCTCCAACATTACGAACGTGGAAGTGTCAGGCTCCTCAATATGCGGGAAAACTATCACAGACTGGCTGGAGAAAGTGTTTTTAGGATATGTGGCCAGTCCTGTGCTCCAGTTGTGCATCTCACGTTCGGTAGGCCCCTTGGAATGCGATGCGGACAACTGTGGTACCATCGGCAGGAACTCAGATGTAGTTGCAGAGGGTTCGCTAACGGAGTTTCCAAAATCCTTAAGGATTGCTTCTTTAAGATGTGCCCAGGTGAACGTTGGCGCACACCCTTTGACCACTAAAAACCAAAGTGCAGACATATCTGACATACAGAGGTGTGCCATTGACACCTTTATCTGATCTGGTGTTTGATTGTGCGAGAAATAATCCTCAGCCCCTGAGATCCACGCCTCCAGATATATGACCGAAAATTCTGGTAGAATCTCTTCTTGTAAATATTTTTCCTGATTTCTAGTCACCCGGGCCAATGATGTCCAGAGTTCCAGCATTTGAGGTGCCATAGAGTGCCATGTTCGAACAACAAGGCTTTCCCAGGTAAGCGCGTATCCTCTGGTAGAGAGCAGGAAGCGTTCAGATCCCTTGATGGGCAGACCCTCCGCAGTTTCCTTTTTTTTGTAGCGCTACTGTACTGTACCTTTGCGGAAGAAAATCGAAAAGATGAGGCGCCCCCCCCCCCCCTCGTCTTTCGTTTCGGAGCTGTGCGCCCCTCGTTCCGGTGCTGCGTGCTCGCCTGGTGAGGGAAGAACCGACAGTGTCGCGGCGCAAAAAAGCGAGATGACGGGGCTCCTGCGTCAAAAAAAGGTCTGTCAGCCTCGGCCCGTCCGTCGGTCAGTCGAGCTTCGGTGGAGTGATGTAGGACATTTACCGTCATGCGGGTCATGAGGCGATATGAAGCGAATAAGCTCTGTGGATTGGGTCGGCAAGGCACAACGCACAGGAGAGACGTCCTGAATTCGGTTGGAGAAAAACGCAGGCGGAGGTTGCGGATTGGCAGGACCGGACGCGACTCCTCTTGTGTGTGGTGCGTCGGGTGCCAGCGAACAGGCAGAGCGCAGCAGCTGTGGGCGTGAAAAGCCTCAAGCCTCCCGCACTGGAACCGGAAGAATGGCCTGGTGCTTCGGCAGCAGGGAGCAACAGCAGGCCGTGCCTGCTGCAGCCTGCAGGAAAGAGAACAGTTGCGCGCGCCAGCCGCAGGAGAGGCGAGCAGGTCTGGATCGTCACCTCCGTGTAAATTCCAAGTACTGTGGTGTGCGCAGCTGCTGGATGTGATGAAACCGGTAGTGCGCCTCCTTTGAAAAGTCAGGAGGCAGCCGCAGGTATCCAGCTGTGCGAGTGTGGAGGTATCCGGCAGATCAGACCAATTGATAGGAACCAAGCTCCAGCTACCTTGTGTTTATATAAAAAGGGAGCAGAAATACAGCAAATAGGAGGAAATTACAGTAGAAATGAGGAAGGAGGAGATCGGGAGAGGCTCCCGCCCAAGCCAAAAGGCCGATCTGCTCAAAGCAGCCCACTAAACTGATAAACTCCAGGATGCCCTCATCTTAACCCTCCACCCTTATTTATAATCTTCCTCCTTAACAAACTAAGAATATTCCCCCATAACAAACTCTAACAAACTCACCCCACATCCCCTATAACAAACTACCCCTTACAACGACAATAATACCCCCAAACTAATTGGCAGGTCTCTATCATGTAAAATGGGGAAACCCACTTACCTTCAAGGTGAGGTGGGGCTCTTCTTTTATAGAATGAAAATGCGGAATGTACAAGGGAGTATTCCGATGTGGGACTCGGAAATACCCATAATAATACAAAAGAGGGTTTAACACTCCCCCTCAAGCTGGACAGACCCAGCTTGGACAACAAGTCCCACAAAAAAGAATAAGATGACACCACACAAGACCCATAAAAACTCCCCCTCAAGCTGGGTGTCAGATGTGGTGGATCCCCAGCTTGGAACTGAGCGAGGCAAGACGAGCACCAGGGAGGCCTTTGGTGAAGATGTCAGCAAGATGTTCTGCCGTCGGAATGTGGCTAAAGCTGACATGGTTGTGCTCCAGGTGGTGGCGAAGAAAGTGACAGTCCACCTCAATATGCTTCGTGCGTTCATGGAAGACGGGATTCGAAGCAATTTTAGTGGCTACCTGATTGTCACACCATATGTGAGCAGAAGTCTGCTGAGGAAAGCCAAGATCCTGGAGGAGTTGCCGAAGCCAAATGATCTCGGTAGTGACGGTGGCCATGGCACGGTACTCAGACTCGTTACTGGAGCGAGAGACGGCCCTCTGTTTCTTGCTGCGCCAAGAAATGAGGTTGCCTGCCAAGAAAATGGCGAACCCAGAGGTAGATTTCCGAGTGGCAAGGCAGCCAGTGTAATCAGCATCGCAAAAGGCCTCAATATGCTGATGAGGATGCTGGGAGTAGTGAAGACCACGGGCAAGATCCCGTTTGATGTACTTGGCGATGCAGATGGCAGCATCCCACTAAGATGTGGTTGGATGCTCCATAAATTGACTCACTTTGGCTACCGCACAGGAAATGTCGGGTCGAGTCATGGTGAGATAATTGAGTTTGCCCACCAATCGACGGTACCGCTCGAGATGTGGGTCTAGAGCTGAGGAGGCATAAAGAGACTGTTCGCCAGGCTCCAGAGGAGTATCGACCGCAGTGGCCTGAGTCAGCCCAGCATCCTGCAATATATCCAGTGCATACTTCCGTTGGCAGAGGGAGATGGTGGCAGAGGAGTAGGAAACCTCGATGACGAGGAAGTATGTGAGAGGACCAAGATCCTTAGTGCGGAAGTGCTGGTGAAGATGGGCCTTGAGATGGGTGATACCCACAGAGTCGCTGCCGGTGATGACGATATCATCCACATAGACGACCAATAAGATGCAGCCATGTGGAGTCGTCCTGTAGAAGATAGTGTGGTCTTTCATACTGCGGGAAAACCCAAAGTCGCTGACGACCATGCAAAAGTGGCCAAACCAAGACCAGGGAGACTGCTTGAGGCCATAAAGAGAGCGGCGAAGACGGCAGACACGAGATTCAGCGCCGGCGGCACAAAATCCGGGGGGCTGCTGTAGATAGATTTCTTTCTCAAGGAAGCCATGGAGGAATTCATTCTTGACATCCAATTGATGAAGAGGCCACCGATGATGGGCGGCGAGAGAGATGAATAGCCGGATAGAGGCCATCTTGGCAACCGGGGAGAAGGTATCAAAGTAGTCTGTTTCGGTGCGGATGTGCGCCGGGTTTCTGTTTCGACGCTGTTCCGCCAGGACGCGTTCGCGCGTGCACCCGTTGACGCGAGGGGATGGGCGCACGGCTTGTGGCCCCGCAGTCCCGCTTTCCAAAGGTGGGCGACATCCGTCCCTTGTTCAGGGGCGTCTGCTCCTTGATCGAAACCGGGATGATGGGATGTCGGCTCCTCCTTCCGTGGACGTCTCCTCGGAACTCGTCGCCTAATCCGGGTCTCCCTCATAGATTTAAGACGTGCTCGTGGATCTCGTTCCCGGCGCCATATCTTCATGGACATCGGTTAATTACGCTGCTTCCGCCCGGACGCTCCAAGGGGTCTGGTCGGGGCAGCAACCTACGGTGAGGAGATCGGGTGGCTCTGGGTGTCGGGGACTGTGACTCTGCATGTCTGCCTTCCGTCCCTAATAGGGCTTCTCGAAGGCGCGATGGCCTGAGGCATCCCATGCCGGGTACGGGGAACTGCGTTGCCTGAGGTTTTCCTCAGCTTCCCATGTTTAACACGGGGTATGCCGCGAGTTTAACGTCCAGCGGGGACGGCATCGGACTGATCAACACGAGAAGTGGATCAGATGACAGAACCCCTTGCGGGGAACCTCCAACGCTGGGGCCAGCACATGGGTAGCTTCCCGAGTGAAATGGAGTGGAATGAGATGGCATGACCCCACCGGGATGTGGCGGCCCGGGTAAGGATCAAGATGGATGATGGAGTGAAGAGCTTGGACCCCGTAGCGGCTTCCTACGTACCGCGCATTAGCGCGGATCAAAGTCAGCGTAGTTCGGATATACAGTTTAACGTCATGCTGGACGTCGGCAAGCCGACTCACGAAGAGGTCGAGGCTGCTGGGCGAAGGGTTGAACCGAACCACCTCGCACAGAGGGGGATGGAATGGCCGGGTGGATCACAGTTTCACGTCATGCTGGACGCTGAATCGAAAAAATGCAGTGGGGAAGCACAATGGAGATACACACGTGCAGTCTCCCACAGGGGCGGATTCATAGGTGAATCGACGCAAGTGTGAACCCAGGAGGGGTCCACTGATGGACGAACCGACATGAATACGACTGGGACGACCAGGTGGTGGGCTTGAACCTCGGAGAGGCTTCCTACGTACCCTGTTTAGGAGACAGGGATCAAAGTCCACGTAGTTCGTTCGGTCAGGACTTACGCACTGAGGCAGCCCGGATGCGGCAAAGCTCAGTTGGAGAGGGACTTGGGCCGAAGGTGAGAGACCTCGATCCCTGTCACGCCCTCTACTGGCTTCGGCAGTGGGGAAGCACGATGGAGATACACATGCGCAGTCCCCCACAAGGAACTAGGGGTTTGTAATACCCTACCCCCGTGGGCGAAGGCCACTCCAATCCCGACATCCCTGCAGAGACGAGTGGGTGGGGGCCACATCCAAACCGGGAGGGGGACCCTGCGTGCGAGGCACGGGATCGGATGAAGCGGACGGTTTAACGTCTTGCCGGACGAAGTACAGTTTAACGTCGTGTGTTGAGGACGAAGCGGACGGTTTAACGTCTTGCCGGACGAAGTACAGTTTAACGTCGTGTGTCGAGGACGAAGAAGACGGTTTAACGTCTTGCCGGATGAAGTACAGTTTAACGTCGTATGTTGAGGACGAATGCAGTTTAACGTCATGTTGGACGAAACACTTGGCAATTTAACGTCTTGTCGCGCGGATGAAGTACAGTTTAACGTCGTGTTGGACGAAGATGCTTGGCAGTTTAACGTCTTGTCGCGCGGACGATATGCTAGGCAGTTTAACGTCGTGCAGCTTGGACGTATGCTGAACAGTTTAATGTCTTGTAGCTCGGACGAATGCAGTTTAACGCCGTGCGGGATGTAGAAGCCGCCGATAGGCCCGTGTCACTTCGCGCGAGCCTGGAGGGTCGCACGGGAAGACAACGCATGGTGCGGGCACTCGGGATGAGGGTCATCGGGCGCCACGCAGGCGGGTACCCAAAGGGGGCCAAAGGGGGCGACCTTGGCGGATTGCGCGCAAAAGAGGAGCTTGGCGCGCAATACCGCGGGTCGGCGCGCAAATGGGCAGGCTGGCGCGCAATTGGGCCAGTACTTTGCGCGCGGATGATTGAGATTGCGCGCACTGGGCTTCGGATAGCGCGCGGGGGCAACGGCCCATTCTTTTAACGAATGACCACTTTGAAAAGGGGGGGTGCGCGCAATCGGGTTGGATTGCGCGCACCCGGGGGCAATTGCACGCAAGAGGCTTCTTTTGCGCGCGAAGGCCTTTGGGGGAAGAGTTATTCAAAGGAAAGGAGACAAAGGGATTGCGCGCGAAGGTGAATCCCGAGGCTTTATTGCACGAAAGAAAGGAGGTTACCTGAAGATCGGCATTGCGCGCGGAGGGGTTGGATTGCGCGAACGAGCGACGCTTCGGATTCTGGCAACCTTCAAAACGTCGGGGGTCGCCTTATATTTATAGGCAACCCCGGGCGCGGAATCTGGTTCGCGGGCGCGGAATATCCTTCGCGGGCGCGGAATCTGGCCCGGCGCGCAAGGGAGCCGCGCGGGCCACGGGCGCGCAAAATTGCGCGCCGGCCCAGCGCATTGCGCGCATCCCGAGAGGTTTGCGCGCGGCTCGACAACTTTGCGCGCGGGTCTCCAAAATTCCGCGCAAGGCCTCCGGGCCCTCCGAAACATGCTTCCGACTCCAAATATGACCTCGCTTTCCACATCCAGAGCTTCGTTTGGGAACAACGGACTTTTCCGGCGTCTACAAAAGCCCCCCCTCGGAATCTGATCGGCGAGAGGTCGCAACGATTGGGTTCCGAGGGACACGCCGGAATGCCGAAGTCCTGGATGGCACGGGACTGTGGCGCGCAAAAAAGGGTGTCGGGCGCGAAATTCGCTGTCGCGGTCGCGCAAAGCGCTTTCCGCGCAGTGCGGACACCCGGCCTCGCCTATAAATAGGGGCCCTGGGTCCCCCCGTACCGTACACCGGCCTTCCACACGATAAGCTTCTGAGATCTCGTGCACGAAATTGCCCTTTCCGGCGCGGAATTCACCCGCTCGTCGCGCAAACCTTCCGGATTTCGGCCTGTTTTTGCGCGAACACCCGGGGTTTTCCGCGACAGACTTCCCAATTGCGCGCCGTCCAATAGGATTGCGTGCCAACTCTCAAACTTCTCTACCAGCCTCTTCTGATTCCGCACGCCTCATCCCTTAACCCACACGACTCCCGGAGCTTCTGAGATGGCCGCGAATCGAGGGAATGAGGGGGATGCCGCCATTCGCAGAGCTGAGATGGCGGCGAACGAGGAGGTCTACGGAGCCAAGGAGATTGTTTCCAACAATCAATCCTTATTCGACTTGCTGACGCCGGCCCAGAAGACATATCCGCTGTCGGACAACCTGCCGCTCTGGAACTTTGGCATCCTAGATGAGGTTCCGGTGCCAGGGTTCGAGATTGATGCGCCACGGACCTAGGTGACTCGGGAGGACGAGCTTCCCCGCTATAACATCACCAACAATGGGCATCCTGCCAGGGAGACCAGACACTTAGATGTCTATGTCCTGAACCCGAGGACGCGAACCATCGTCGGAAGTGAGCCTACTGCGGAGAACTCTCCAGCCCTCTACTCGAGCACATATCGCCAGAGTGTCACCGACGACACCAAGGGCTGGCTGAAGGACTGGGACTTGCGGTCTGGGGGCAATTTCACCAGTGAGTGGGCCTGGGCGTTCTGGGTACGCCACACTTGCGATCACTTCGCGGAGGAGCTGCGGTACATCGGCCTGTTTGAGGCGGTGTGGACGTCGCAGTTCCACTTCTACCAGCAGTCCGAGCTCGGGCCGGAACTGTTCACCCGCTGGTCCCCGGATACCAACACCTTCCATCTTCACCATGGGGAGGTCGGCATCGGTCTCTGGGACATCCACTGCATCGGAGGCATCCCACTGGAGGGTTACCAGTATGATGAGTTCCTGCCTCCGAAGAACACCTGGGAAGACAGGTCACAGACTCCCATTCTGACATGGCATCTACTTGACCTGGCTACGCAGCGGCTCGGGATCAAGGACTTCCAGAAGGACATAGCCTACAAGGAGTGGTTCAGCCAGTTCTTGGAGCATGACCCAGCGGTCAAGATGCCAGGCAGGGGGAAGCAGTGCCCGACCGCGACTCAGAGGAGCCGGAACGGGTCGTACTGGCGGGTCCTGGAGACGGGCGACTACCGCTCATGGGGGTACCGCGTCATCGAGGCCCGGGACCCAAATGTCCGGTACGCGGCGTTCCTGGCCGCCTTTCTGAGTGGGTGGCTTCTGCCGGTGCGGGACGCGAGAATGGGCGTCCGCCCGGTGACACTGGCGATGGCGGGCGCCATGGATGCCAATAAAAGATACAACCTCGGGGTCCCAGTGCTGGCTAAGCTGTATGCCATCCTGGGACGCATCTCGCGAGGGGGGTCGCCACGAAGGATCTGTGGGCCCTTCCAATTCTTCCACGGCTGGGTGGCTGCTCACCTTGGTGGGTACACGTTTCCGAACGCCATCATTCCTCCGGGCAACGGCCTGCGACCCTCCCTGCTGAACATTGCGGGGGTCGCTCCGATGACCCTAAATGAGGAGGGCGTGAGGATTCAGATTGGCAATCATGCCAATTTCAACTTCAGCCCGTTCCCCACTCCCGTCGGCTAGATGATCGACAATGGGCAGGGTCCGCTGGAGCAGCACGAGTACTTCCTGAACATGCGGGGCGGGGTGCTCGTGGCTCGGATCGACGGGAAGGTGATCTGCGAGCCCTACGTGCCAACCCGGTTCGCCAGGCAGTTCGGGTGCCTTCAACGGATGCCGAAGAGGGTATTCACTGCTGTCCGGGAGGAGACGAACCCTGGCATCCTTCGCCAGATGTGGCTGATGTTCGCCACTTTCGGCTCTGGCGACATCATCACTCTCCCTCCTACCGGGGTTGACGCAGGCTTGGCAACCGAGTACGCCGAACACTGGGCCATCGCGTACCCCAAGGGGCTTCTACGGAAGCCAGTTCGGCGGCTTGAGGTCACCCGTGCGGAGACCGGGCGTCAAGGAAGGAGGCGAGGCGCCGCCACACGGGGGAGAACGGAGGCGCGCCATGCAGCGGAGCCGGCGCGGGCAGGGACTTCGGCGGCGGGCACATCACAGGCTGCCGCCACGGCCTCGGCGCCCAGAGAGGGGGCACGTGCGGTGGTCGAGGAGCGGCCCGGGAAGCAGGTAAGGCGTCTGCTCGAACCCTCCCACGATGTAGTCTTCCCGGCGCTGTGGTCGGCCTGGATGACCCTGCGGCAGTCGCTGGGGACCGAAATCATCTGGCAGAAGATAACCAGCGAAGGAATCCATCTGCCAGAGGTCGGGCGCCTCCAGGTCACCGACAGGGTGAACTTCCACCGGCGGTATGCGTATCTGACGGCCATGGACGAGTACGCGCGCCAACGTGGTCAGCGTGCGGAGCCGTCCCTTCTGGTGAAGGTGATGCTCGGTCTAGAGCCTGCTCCAGAACAGATGCCGCCGGAGGAAGATGACAGTAACGACAACTCCGAGGAAGAGGAGGAGACGGGGGAGGATGAAGGCTCCGAGGGAAGGTCCCATCAGGGGAGCCCGCGGGAGAGCGGCGAGGTGGCTGGCTCTGACAATGTTGATGTCACTGAGCTCCTCGAGGTCCGCTTCTATCCCTACTCAACCTGCTTCATCCATTCTCTTATACAGCTCCTAACCCATTTCTCCACCTTTCTCAGGAGTGCACGGATGCTGGTCATGCATCCTCAGCAGGAGTAGGAGAGGCGCCAGCAGGACAAGGCCGGGACCAGACACCCATCATTGAATTGACAAGCGCGGAAGGGTCCCCTGCTGCAATTGTTCCTGCGGCGGCCGGGACAGCGGAAGATGATGCTCTGGATTCCCGTAAGTCTCCTTACCTTACTGTCGGTGTTTGCCGTTGACGATCCGTGACTAACCATGGCATGCCTTGCGCAGTGATCTCAACATTGGAGGCTCGTCGGGCAGCCGAACCCGGGCCATCCACGAGTGGAACAGTGGTAGACATGCCGCCTGTTCCGGAACAGACTTCCCACACCGAGCCGGCCCCACCAACTGCTGATCAAGGGGCTGCGGACGCCGGCGGTGCTGCCATCGGAGAGAGGTCAGGGGCTGACGAGGGTGTCAACGCTGCTGGGGCGAGAGAAGAAGGTCGCCCAGATGTTGGGGAACCTATCCCCCGTGAGGACATCCCAGGGGCGGACCCCGCAGCAGACCTGCTGGCTGCCTTCCCTGCCTACCGGCCTGCCGACCCCGAGGAGATGGACGACTCGGACGCGGAGGCGGTCGAGGAGAGACGGATAACGCGACGCAGGGGGTGGAAGTTCATCCAGCGCTTCCTCAAGCGAGACCCATCGGAGTGGCTGGGGCGCATGGGATCACTTCAAACCTGGCTGCGCTTCCTGTGTGCCGGGGGAGCTGATGCTCAACGCCTCCATCTGACGGTCCGTGATTTCATGGCCGAAAAGATGCGCGAGAGCCGCCGGCGTGCCGACGTCGCACAATGTCGGGACATGTCGGAGAACACGCGGGCGCTCCTCGCGGCGGAGCAGGAAGTCCGGCGTCTCGAAGGGCAGGCGGCAGAGAAGGAGGCTTTCGTCGCAACGTGCACCGAGCTTGTGGAGCAACTAGCAGCCCAGCTGGTTGACGCCTAGGTACAGCTGACGGAGGTGGGCCAATAGATGGTCACACTCCAAGTCGAGCGCGAGCGTGCACAGGCCAGGATCGGCGAGCTGCGTGCTGCGACCGCCGACGAAGAGAGGGAACGCAGAGAGCGAGAAGCAGCTCTGGAGGCCGCCAGCCAAAGGGTAGCGGCGTTGGAAAGACTTATTCAGCACGCTAATCCCTAGGGGCTTTGTTTTTTCCACTCCCAGAACATTTGCTTCCGCTACTCAATATTTCGATCCATTTGTATGAACCAATATATTTATCTGCATCTTTTGGCTTAACATGCTCAACCACAATTCATTGTCTCGCGGGAGCGTTAACCAAGCTTCAGGCATCCACAATTGGGCCTGGATTTCTAAAGAAAAGAGGGAGATCATTCCTAGGAAAGGAGACCTCAGACCTAATCAATGTACCATCCCCCCAACTTGTTCCGACACATGAGCGGGACAACGCTAGGGGCGTTGGGATTTTATCCGAACATAGGGAAATGAGAAAGGGTGAATCGCGTGTCCCGAATTCATAAATCCACAACGGTCGGCCTTCCAGGAAATGCCCAAGACGGCAAGCGGACAATGGATCAATCGACCATACTACTTCGATAGACGGACCGAAGGTCATCATTCATATTGCAGGAGGCGGATCACATGTCATCATCAATGCCGCTTTGGGGGTTCCTTCAGGCACAAGGGTGGAAATCCAGATCAACAGGGCATGCGAAGCGTGGGGCGAAGTGACGATTTGTTCGGAAAGAATCCAACGCTCTCAAAATTGCGCCACCGTGGGGGAAGCGTATTAGGCGGATGCACTAATCTGGCCGTGAATCACCCCAATTCTCAGACGAGGAAACTGTCGCTTCCCATCATTTGCCATGGGGCATCCCGAACTGAATCGGGGAGAAATATGCACCACTCTACCGGAAGCCAGGCCAGACGGCCGGCGATGAGGAGGGGCGGGACTTAGCGATCCCTGAGGCTGGACCCGAGTCGAAATGCCCGGGCGTTCCTACGTACTCCATCAGGCTGGAGATCAAGCCACACGTAGTTCTGAAAGTGCAGTTTTAACGTCATGCGGGACGTAGAACCCCGTTTGGGGAGATCTTAGTTTAAAGTCGTAGAGCTCGGACCATAGGGGTATATCTTAGTTTAAGGTCTTAGAGCTCGGACCATAGGGGAAGATCTTAGTTTAAAGTCTTAGAGCTCGGACCATAAGAACCTCAAAGTACGCCACATCGTGGTCTTATCCCCTGGATATGCGAAGATTCACTGAGGGATAGTGTCAAGAGTGTCGAGGTTTCGCCTGGTCAGAATGGGAGGTGGAAAATGTAATGTGAATCATGCGGCCATTCACTCAAGGACTGGGGGCACCGACGTAACGATATGGGGGTACTGCCGACCGTGGCGGAAAAGCAGCATCCATATCGCACTGACCGTTGATGGAATGAGGCAGCAAACGAGCATCAACCGCTCAAGCGTAGGATTCATATCGATTTGCTGCCCGAGGCCCTTGGGGGCACCAGCCCGAGTCGGTGGGAGAGCACTGAGGCATTGTGTCCAGACCGCTCACGGGGGCTCCACCCAGGGCGTAGGCGATGGGTCCGAATGAAAGGTAGCACGAAGCCTGAAAAGTGGAAGAAACCTGACCAAGCTGAACCTGACCCTTCCTGGCAATAAACCAGAGTACTCTTGACACCGGTGGACCACTGCAAGGGGTCGAGGGACACGCCTTGAGGGTGACCCGAAGGCGGCGGATTCCCCAGAGAAGGGGGAATCTTTAAGAGGTGGGGGCTGGACCCGAAGTTTCAAACATCCGGGCGTTCCTACGTATCCCATAAGGATGGGAATCAAGCCACACGTAGTTCTTGAAGCGCGGCGCAACACAACCGGGCACCGGCGCGGGGAGGGGTGCGGGTCTGACCCTCGCACACAGAAGAAGCGGCATTTGATATTTCTTGTTTGTCCTTAAAGGTGGATGGTTTTTCTTTGTGCAGCGATAAGCCTGTGATTAAGAAATCCCTAGCGTCGCCGCAATAATCAAGCCATGAAAGGCATTGATAAATGGCGTGGTTATTAACCAGCGCCCAACGTGAGTGTCCCTTGAGTAGAACATCACGATGCAGTGCCGTTTCTCGTCGGGCGGCCAAGATGATCACAGTTTACGGTCGTGTGGTAGGACCAGACAACACAGTTTAAGGTCGTGTGGTTCGGACCATGGAGGAATCCGCTCATTGCGATATGGTAGACTCGGCAGAGGTGGGAACATACCCAACCCTGCGGTCACGCACGATTCCAGGAGAAGGTTCCCGGGATAGAGGCCTGCGTATGTCCATCACCCGAGAGGCAGAGATGCTAGCCTCCAGCTATACTGGGCCCAGAACGTGATTGTTCGGGCGACTCCTTCCTCCTTATGGGGACGAGGGTCCAGCTACACATGGCCCTTAGGGAGGACATCAGCATATATCCTTGGTGCTCAGATCGTGGGAGCCTCGAAAGACACCATTACCCTGGTTGGCCTGCCTAACGTGTAGAGGTGTACTGAAGGTCAGTATGAAGAGAGTGTCGAGATTCCACTACAACGCACAGAGGCAGAGTGTGATGAGGACTACGCAACCAATGTTCAGAGCCTGAAAGAGCCGACATGGCGATCAAGGATGTCGCTGACCATATTCGCAACACAACATCCGATCGCGTCAGCCTAGAATGGGGCAAGCAAACGAGCATCAACCGCTCAAGCGCAGGACTCATATCGATTTGCGGCCCAGGACCCGCCGGTAAATCAACCCGGAGCGGTAGGAGAGCACTGAGGCATCGTACCCAAACCGCTAACGAGGATCCCTTTGAGTGAAGGCTCAAACAAGAGGAAGCGCGAGGCCCGACAAGCAACACAGGACTTGTTGGGATTGAATCTGACACTACGGGTCATAGACCGAAGTACTCAAAACATGTTAACAGATCACCGGAAAGGGTCGGAGGACTCACCCTGAGAGCAACCAAAAGACGGAAGATCTCCGCGATCAACCAAGAGACGGGGCTGGACCTGAAACACAAGCGTCCAGGCGGTCCTACGTATCCCATAAGGATGGGAATCAAGCCGCACGTAGTTCTTGAAGTGCAGTTTAACGTCATGCAGGACGAATGCTGAACAGTTTAACGTCTTGTAGCTCGGACGTGGTGCAGTTTAGCGTCATGCAGGACGAAGATGCTTGGCAGTTTAACATCTTGCAGCGCGGACGTGGTACAGTTTAACGTCATATTGGACGAAGATGCTTGGCAGTTTAATGTCTTGCAGCGCAGACGTGGTACAGTTTAACGTCATGTTGGACGAAGATGCTTGGCAGTTTAACGTCTTGCAGTGCGGACGTGGTACAGTTTAACGTCATGTTGGACGAATGCTGAACAGTTTAACGTCTTGTAGCTTGGACGAATGCTGAACAGTTTAACATCTTGTAGCTTGGACGACTGCTGAACAGTTTAACGTCTTGTAGCTTGGACGAATGCTGAACAGTTTAATGTCTTGTAGCTTGGACGAATGCTGAACAGTTTAACGTCTTGTAGCTTAGACGAATGCTGAACAGTTTAACGTCTTGTAGCTTGGACGAATGATACTTGGCATTTTAACGTCTTGCCGCGCGGACGAGGTACAGTTTAACGTCATGTTGGACGAATGCTGAACAGTTTAACGTCTTGTAGCTTGGACGAATGATGCTTGGCAGTTTAACGTCTTGCCGCGCGGACGAAGTACACTCAGGAAAAGTACTGCTTGAGGAACCTAGCGTTGGTGGGAGGAGTGACACGCTCACCATCCATAGTCGCTAGGGAGTACGCGCCATTGGGATAGACCTTGTGGATGACAAAAGGTCCCTCCCACTTGGGCTCCAACTTGGGCGGCTTCCTGCCGGGGATCATCGGTGCTCTCAGGGCTAATACCAGGTCACCCTGCAGGAAGGAGCGGAGGTGAACCTTCTTATTGAAAGCTCGAGCCATTCTGCTTTGATGCCTCTCCAAGTTGTGCAAAGCGCGCAGTCTATTCTCATCCAGTGCTTCCAACTCAACTAGACGGGCTTCAGCAGCTCTGTCCGGCGCTTGCTCGTCGTAGACCGCAGTGCGCAAGGACGGTAACTGGATCTCGATGGGCAGGACGGCCTCAGCTCCATACACCAGGGAATAAGGGGTCATCTGGGTGGAATTGCAAGTCATCGTCTGATAAGCCCAGAGGGCGTTGGGGAGCTTGTCCGGCCAACTCTTCTTGTTCTGACCAACCATCTTTTGCAGAATGTTAGAGAGGGTCTTGTTAAACGCCTCGATCTATCCATTCGCCTGCGCATGATAGCGAGATGTATGGTTCGAGTGAATGTTGTACTTGGCGTACAACTTCTTCAACTCGGCTGCTTGGAAATTGGCTCCGTTATCCGTGAGGATAGCGTGAGGCACTCCAAATCGATGTATGATGTTGGAGGTCACGAAGTCAGCGATCGAACAGGATTTGACCTCTCTGAGCGGAATCGCCTCTGCCCATTTGGAGAAGAAGTCCGTGGCGGTCAGAATGAACCGGCACTGGCGAGCCGTCGCCGGCGGGTAAGGTCCCACAACGTCCATCCCCCAGACTGCAAAGGGCCAAGAATACCTGGTGGTATGGAGAGGCTCCGGCGGCCGATGCAAAAAAGTTCGCATGAACCTGGCACACATGGCACCTCCTGGCATACTCGATGCAGTCATGGATCATGGAGGTCCAGAAGTATCCCAACCTCCGAATCTGGTGGGACAGCTTCGGCCCAGTCTGATGGGCACCGCATGAACCAGGATGAACCTCTTGCATGACTCGTGGGATCTCAACTCCCTGAAGGCAACGGAGGAGAACACCATCAAATCCGCATCTGTAGAGGATCTGCTCCAGGCCGGGACTGCTCTGGAGGGAAAACTGCGATGCGCAGCGTCGAACTCGCTCGCGCTCGGCCCGATTCGACGGGAGAATGCCATGTTGGAGGTACTCAACCAAAGGCGCCCTCCAATCAGGGGCTGATTCGACTGCCATATCTGGGGTACTCGGGGCTCCGGGCACAGGGGCAACCGCGGTGAGATTACTTACCGACGGGTCGCGATCTCCCTCCGGGGTAACGGGGGCGATGAGCCTGCGGTGCGTCACGCGGACGATCAGGTTGTCCTATTCAGGCTCTGCAAGTGACGCAGCAAGGCTGGCCAAAGCATCTGCTTGACCGTTCTGCGACCGGGGAATATGGACAATTTCTGGCCGAGAAGGGAACTGGGCCATCAGAAGGAGGGTGCACTCCAGCAATGGCACAAGTTCCGGCTTCCTGACAACATAGTCGCCATTGATCTGCTTAACAACCAGCTCGGAGTCCCCTTTCACACACAGATGGGGAACGTCGATCTCGAGAGCTAACTCGAGGCCAGTGATGAGGGCATGGTATTCCGCCTCATTGTTGGTACAGCCCTCTGACAACAGGAAAGAGTATGGCAGCATGGCTTGCTCCGGGGTAATGAAGATGATACCCAAGCCCACTCTGTTGAGCTTAGGATTATCGAGTCTTCTACCGGTGGGGCTCCGGGAGGCACCGTCAAAGTGCATCTGCCAGCATGGACCGGCATGATCGACCGAGAGAATAGCCTCATCGGGAAAGCCTAAATCCAGCGGCTGATCCGCGGAGGTCGGGTGAGCAGCCAGAAAGTCCGCCAATGCTTTCCCTTTGATGGCCTTCTGAGACACATACCTGATGTCGAACTGCTGGAGAATCACAGCCCATCGCGCTAGACGACCAGTCAACATAGGCCGGCTCAGGATATATTTCAACGGGTCTACCCGAGAAACCAACTGTACCTCATGGTGCTGCAAGTAGTGCCGTAATTTCTGTACGGCAAATACGAGCGCCAGGCAGCTCTTCTCGATGGGGGAATACCTAACTTCCGCATCGAGGAGCATGCGACTGAGGTAATAGAGGCTATTCTCTGTTCCCTCGTTGTTCTTCTGGGCGAGAAGGGCACCAAGGGACCATTCCAGGGCGGTCACATAAAGGACCAGCGGCTTCCCGGATACAGGCGGCATCAGGACCGGAGGCTGAAGCAGGTACTGCTTGATTTCCTCGAAAGCGGTCTGACACTCTTTATCCCATACATAGGTGGCACCTTTCTTCATGATCCGAGAAAAGGGCTTACACTTGCCGGCCAGATTCGCGATGAATCGGCGTATATAGGCTAAGTGGCCTTGGAACCCTTGCAGTTCCCGGAGGTTACCTGGGGGAGGCATCTGGCTAATCGCCCTGATCTTCTCCGGGTCGATCTCAATACCCCGGTACCTTACCACAAAGCCAAGAAACTTCCCGGAGGTGACCCCAAAGGCACACTTCAACGAGTTCATCTTCAGGCAGCGAGACCGGAGGAAGCCGAACACTTTCTCAAGATCTTTGAGATGGTCCTGACGCTGGCGCGATTTGACCACCAAGTCGTCGACGTAGCATTCCACCAGTGTGCCGAGGATTGGCTTGAATATGCGGTGAATCGCCCGTTGATAGGTGGCACCTGCATTCTTCAGGCCGAAGGGCATGACCTGGTAACAAAAGATACCTTGGGGGGCCCTGAAGGCAGTGAACTCTTCATCCTCAGGGGCCATCCGGATTTGGTTGTATCCGGAGTATCCATCCATGAAGGAGAGGGCTTGGAACCCTGTCGTGGCGTCAATCAACAGCTCCGTCACCGGAAGGGGAAAATCATCCTTCGGACAGTGGCGGTTGAGATCGCGGAAGTCGATGCAGACTCTGATCTGCCCGTTCTTCTTCCTGACCGGCACAATGTTGGCCAGCCATTTGGGGTACTGAACTTCCCTCACGAAGTTGGCTTTGATAAGCTTGTCAACTTCGGCCTCAACCATGGCACCGTGGAATGGGTGCATCTTCCTGGGAGGCTGCTTGAACCCGCGATGGTTCGCCGGGAGACCAAGGCGGTGGACGGCTACCTGGGGATCTAGCCCCGACATCTCGTCATAGCCCCAAGCGAACACATCACGGTGCTGCCTGAGAAAGTCCACGTACTGCTGCCGCTCCTCAGAGGGCATGGCGGCACTGACCAATGTGGGTCTCGGATCTGCTTCGGTTCCAAGGTTCACTTGTACTAACTCATCGACCGTGGCGGAGACGCCCTCCTCAAAGGCTGGGGGTGCATCTTCCACGTCCTCTCCACTCGGGGAGGGATCGTCCACGGGAGAGACTGCGTTGGAAACTGCATTGGGGCTACCAGATCCTGCTGGGCCACTGGTGCTGGCACGGGCGGTCGCGGTCATCTCATCAGGAGACTCACAGGCCGTCGAGACCATGGCTACGTCCAACCGTTGAATCGGGAGGACGTAAGCGTCATCCAAGCTTGCCCAGGGATCACTTGAAACAGCGACAGGCTCAACCTCACCTGCCAGGATCTGCTTATCCTTACTCTTGTAATAGTCCGCGTCCAGATAGCGGGCTTCACATGAGGCAAAAGGAGAGGCATCTCCTTGAAGCACGCCTACTCGACCGTTAAGGGAGTATTTGAGGCATTGGTGGTATGATGAGGGAACCGCCGCATGAAGGTGGAGCCATGGCCTGCCCATCAATGCGTTATACGCAGTGTCCTGAGAGACTACCATGAATTCGGTGTTGGCAACCAAGTCACCGAACTGGGTCTTCAAGCGTATCTTGCCGACCGGAGTTTGCTCGGTGCGGTCGTACCCCTGGATCCTGAGGTCGGAGGGAATCAAGTCATCCTCAGACAACCCCAATCTCCGGAGTGTCCGAGTGGGAATCAGGTTAATCCTGGACCCCGTGTCGACAAGACAGCGTCGGACTTCAAGGCCATTGAACTGGCCGGTAACATACAGCGGACGAATGTGCCCCTGTATAGGAGGGTCTTCATCCTTACCAGAGAACGAGATAACTGCCTGGCATTCGGCGTCCTCAATCGTTTCGGCGTGAAAGGCCTCTGCAGCCGCAACCTCTGTCTCAAACTGGAGGGGGATCTTCAGGGCTTCAGCGAGTGCCTCGCGCATCTCAGATGACATGCGCAGAGCCTCAAGGATGGAGAGTCTCGCTGGGATGTCGGCCAAGTGCTTCAGGACATCATACTTTTTGGCCAAGCGCGAGCTCCTGGTTGCAGGAGGTTGCTCTGCGGTTGGAGGAATGACGGGCCTTGCTGGTTGGGACGGTGGCCGACTGGTGCTTGGCGCATCTCGTTGTTCATTGGTTGAAGCCCAGGAAGTAGCCGCCGTACTCGGGCCAGGAGGCCGGGATGGACTCGTGGCAGGGCGGAGCTGATCGCGACGCGGCTGAGGCGGTTCTGCCTGGTCCCACACCACAAACAGTGGCGGAGGCGAATCCATCATCCCCGGATGGGGGGGCTGCGCACGTTGAGCTCGGTTTTGAGCCTACTGCCTAGTCTCAGTGGCGTGCACGGCCTGGATGGAGGTACCAACTGCTGTGCTCCAGCGACTCCTGTTGTTGCGGCTCCTCCGACGGTGGCGACGGCCGGGGACACTAGGGAGGTCCACCCGGTGTTCTTCAACGTCGGGAACCGAAAAGGGATTTACCAGCTCGACGGTATTAACCGAAGCGTACCCAACACTGTCATCGGACGAATCATCCATCACTGGGCAGATCCGAGGAGGGATCCCCATCTCTGGGGGCATGAAATCGCCGAGAGTGCGGGATAGTGGCGGAACTGGCGGGGCGCGCTCTTCCTTCTTGCGCCGCCGCCGTTTGCTCTTCTCAGACGAGGCAGGCTGGGATGACGATGCCGAAGCAGCACCCACAGATTCTGGGGGCTCAGGCTGATTCAAGCGCGCATGGATGATTCCATGGGCGCGAATGATCGTCTTGCGGGCCATCCAGTTATTATACTTCTGGGATCCGCGGTTGGAGACCAGCTGCCATTCATCCTCATTGCCACTATCGTCATCTGATCCCATGAACACGCCCGCCACTTGTGCTGGAGCTGGGCCCAACCTGATTACATTGTTGTTAATCTGGTCTTGGAGCCAGTCCTTAAACACGTAGCACCGCTGGATGGTGTGCCCCAGGGCCCGATGGTAAGGGCAGTAGCGGGGGCTATCCGTGAGATGTGCCTCCTCTGGCCTCCAACACTCAGGCAGTCGCACAATCCTCTGCTCCAGGGCGCTCCGGGAATAACCGGGGACCTGATCCTCGTGAAATGAGTAAGTCAGGTATCGCGGGCCCCTGGGAGCATGGTCTTGACGAGGGGCTGGAGGGGCCTGTCGAGGAGGTGGACCCTGATTTTCTCGCCTGGGTTGTGGCGGTACATTACGCAGAGGGGCCGGCCGGTTCTGGGGCTGCCGCTGCTGGGCCGGGAACTGAGCTCGTGGAGGCGGATTCCTGTGAGGCTGTGGAGCTAGCCTCGCCGGCAGCAGCTCCAACGGCCTGGGGGCCTCTACCTGGGCAACAGCAGCGGGCTCAGCCCTGCTGACTCTCCTTGCAGGAATCGTAGGAGGCAGCGGGTGTGCCTGACTGGCCTGTTGCAGGGCTTCCTCAAGACGTTGAGCTTTGTCTGAGAATTCCCTGAACCCTCCGGGGTAATTCTGAGTGATCAAGGAAGGGACCAGCTCGGTCTTGACGTTCCCGACGCACATTGTCAGCAACTGCTCCTGAGTCAATGGCATGTCAAGGGAATACGTGAGACCCTTCAATCGGGCGACGAATTCTGCGACTCGCTCATCAGGCCTCTGCTTGCACTTGAAGAGGTCTGCGATACTCGTCTTCCGGGTCGTGGAACTAAACTGGTAGAGGAATTGTCTACAAAGGTCCTCCCAGCTAGTTATCGACCCGACGGGGAGATGGCTGTACCAGACAAATGTTGGCCCTTCCAGTGTCTGGACAAAGCAGCGAAGCTTAGCGGCCTCTTGCTGCGCCGGATTTCCCAACATAGGCCCGCACCTCGAGTTGAAATGGGCCAAATGTTGTGGCGGATCTCCAGTCCCGTTGAAGGGGGCGAAAGTGGGATTCCCGAATCCCGGAGGCGCCGGCATGTCATCCACCCATGCTGGGTATGGCTTGCCGTCCGGTGGGATTGCCACTTGCCGAGTCTCCAAGGCTTCCAAGCGGGCGATGAGTGCCGCCATCGGATCGTCCGGACATGGGTTCCAGTCCTGGCGAGGATCTCTAACCACGAGCGCATTGCATGGCCCTTCAATCGGGTCGTCGACCGGGTCGTCGAACTCGGCAGCTCGTGGGATGGCGGGCGGAGCGGCCCTTGGGGCAGCGGGAGGAATCCGAGCGGGGTCTCTCAGGTAGTCACGCCGCTCGGGAGGGTGCAGTGAAACATACCGCGCCCTCTTGCCATAGGCAATGGCCTCTCCCCTGTCAGCAAACACGGCATAATCACGGTTGCCCGGGAGAGCCTCATCGAGGGGTGGTTGTTCCTGTCCCTGCTGTCCTGGCCTAGGATCACCGTAGTCAGGCCGCTGCTCTGCAGCGCGCTCGGCGAGGAGCTGGTCAACTAGCTTCTTCTGCTCGGCGAGCTGTTGACGTAGCATAGCCTTCTCGGGATCCTCATCCGCCCTCTGCGTGGAGGCAGATGGGTCGGCGGGCTTTACAGCCCCGCCGTGCTCTTTACCTTTGCTGACGTTTCGGCTCAACGTCAGTGCTTCAGTGGGTGTGGGGAGACCCAGGAGGTTCCTCTGGTGACGAGTAACTCTCACCGATGGATCCAACAACGGCTTGTCTTCGGGGGGAGAGCCCCCGTCGGGAAGTTCCAAGTCGTTCCCCTCTCCCGACAGGTCAGCCATATTGACCGTTTCCGTCCCTGGGGATGTACCCTCAGGGCCACCCAGTGAATCGGGCTGTCGGCGAATCGCACTGAAGCGTAGGGCAGCGTACTGCCCCCATCCACGGATATACACGTGGGGGGTGGCTCCCTCGATAACCTTGCGGAGTACTTGAAAACACTCAACGCATCGTTGTCGGAGGGCCTCATGGTGCTCAAATGACCCGGGGTGCCGAACCGTGGGGAGCATGGCCAGGTCAATTTGACGGCACTGCTCACCAATATCCTCCAGGTGTGCTTGACTCCCGGGATATGGCATTTGTAGGCGGTGAAGACGGGAGTGAGTCTCCCGGAGAGTTCGGCGGAAGCATTTGAACTCATCCGGGGTGAGTGATTCGGGTGCATCAAAGTCCGGTCCTGCGACTGGCCAAAACTTCTCAGGGAAGTGGCCCTCTGCAAGGATGGTCCAGAAGCTCCATGACTCAAACTCGGGACCCAGGTCTCCTCGGTCCTCTTCAACGACTGGGAATGGACGGGGAACCAGCAGTGGTGCCGAGGCGGGCCGCCGGGCCGACGGGCTGGCCGGTGGTGAATACGGCGAGCAGGCCGATTGGCCTCCACATCCCGGGCCGCCCTCTGAGGGTGGCGGTGCCCCAGCTACCACATCACGATAGGACGGGCCGGCGAGCGAACATCCTGTCGTAGCTTCGGTGCTCTCCGTGGGTGTACTAGATCGTGGTTCGACCGTCGGTCCCCAGAAAAAGTCTCCGACTTCTCCGATCGAGGCAGAAGGTGCTTCCGGAGGGGCCGGTACCAACCGCAAGCTTGATCCTTGGGGGTCTACCAGGCCCTCGCTACTCCGGATATACCTTCGGAGAGAAGCGGGGATCACATCGATCTCTCTCTCGGGAAGTACGAGGCTGACGTGCCGCATTCCTACCCCTGCCCCTAACTGGCGGGATCGGGGGGAGGGCTCCGTCGCCGAATCATACTCCGCCTCTGTATCAGAGAAACGAACCGGTCGGATCTCTGTCCGGAATTCCGTAACATTATTCCCTCGGCGTCGACGCCTCGCCCTCCTGCCCCTGGGTGGTTCTTCGGGGCATGGCTGATCTCTATCTTGGCATCCTCTAGCCGCACCGGTGTTGGGGCCAAGAGGACTAGAAAGCAAGGTGCGAGGAGCACCGGGACAGATATCAAAGGGGACGCGAGGAGAGATGCTTCTGGGCAGGCCTCCGGGCCGGGATCGGAAGGTGGGATGACCCATGCCTCTTGGATCGGCCACACGGAGTAGCCCCTGTTGGTGAATAGCGCTACCGCGAGGTGGTCCGCGGTGGCTATTGCCTGTACCAGCAACCGGGAGAGTCAACCCAACCTGCCTTTGGGGCGGTCGGGGCCTCGATCCGGGTTGGGCATAGAAGTGCCCCTGCTCAGGATGCACAGGGGCCTGGTGACTGGAGCCAGCAGTGGCTTGAGCCAACGCGGCCGCTGTTGCTAGGGCCCCAAGGTGGGCACCCTCTTCCGCTCGTGCCCGACGTTGGCGTCAGGACAGACGAGTCGGGATGAGTGGCGCGGGCAGGTGGAGAGCCCGTTCTTCGACTTGAGAGGCCTGGCGGCGATGTCGCCGTGGCCTGACAGGAGCCCTTTTCGCGGATCCCTGGAGCGAATACCGGATAGGGTGGTCCCGGGCATCTTCCACCTCATCCGCATAGGGGAAGGAGTTGTCGGAGCGCTCCGGGGATAAGCTCCCGAAGCGGTTGGACGTCGAGGTAGGCAGCGGTGCCTCCCTGCGCGGCCCTCTGGGGCGGCGTTGGTGGCGAGGTGCAGCTTCCTCGAGGTCTAGGCGAGCCATGTCCCTGGTGGGGATGACTCCCTCTTCCTCATATCTCCGCACCAAATGGTTGATCACCATTCTCTGGATGACCTCCGAGGGGGAGAGAGGGCGTGGTTTCCCCGCAGCTGCGGCTGCTGGGATGGCTGTGGAACGGGCGGGACCGCGTGGAGTAGCCGCGTCGCTGTTTCCCCTACCCCTGCGCCAGTGGGCGGGTGGCGATCGGGCACTGGATTGGGCGACTTGATTCCTGAAAGCAGGGAGAAAAACCCATTAACACTGACAGGAAAAGGAATCGACTACCAACCATTAGTGCCACGACACCCTCCGTGGGGGGGAACCCAGGCCATCGACGTCGTGAGACGGAGTGCCCGATTTCCCTTCCCCAGCCCCTGGCGGGTTCCGTGCCCCGGTGTTGAATGCTCGGTCGAGCAACATGCTAGTCTTCCGACACCTCCGAAAGCCATCGGTCTTCGTATTGAGGAGAAGAGATTCACGTCGGGTTCACCATTTTTCTGTTTCGGTGCAGATGTGCGCCGGGTTTCTGTTCCGACGCTGTTCCGCCAGGACGCGTTCGCGCGTGCACCCGTCGACCCGAGGGGATGGGCGCGCGGCTTGTGGCCCCGCAGTCCCTCTTTCCAAAGGCGGCCGGCATCCGTCCCTTGTTCAGGGGCGTCTGCTCCTTGATCGAAACCGGGATGATGGGATGTCGGCTCCTCCTTCCGTGGACGTCTTCTCGGAACTCGTCGCCTAATCCGGGTCTCCCTCATAGATTTAAGACGTGCTCGTGGATCTCGTTCCCGACGCCATATCTTCATAGACACCGGTTAATTACGCTGCTTCCGCCCGGACGCTCCAAGGGGTCTGGTCGGGGCAGCAACCTTCGGTGAGGAGACTGGGTGGCTCTGGGTGTCGGGGACTGCGACTCTGCATGTCTGCCTTCCGTCCCTAATAGGGATTCTCGAAGGCGCGATGGCCTGAGGCATCCCATGCCGGGTACGGGGAACTGCGTTGCCTGAGGTTTTCCTCAGCTTCCCATGTTTAACACGGGGTATGCCGCGAGTTTAACGTCCAGTGGGGACGGCATCGGACTGATCAACACGAGAAGTGGATCAGATGACAGAACCCCTTGCGGGGAACCTCCGACGCTGGGGCCAGCACATGGGCGGCTTCCCTAGTGAAATGGAGTGGAATGAGATGGCATGACCCCACCGGGATGTGGCGGCCCGGGTAAGGATCAAGATGGATGATGGAGTGAAGAGCTTGGACCCCGTAGGGGCTTCCTACGTACCGCGCGTTAGCGCGGATCAAAGTCAGCGTAGTTCGGATATACAGTTTAACGTCATGCTGGACGTCGGCAAGCCGACTCACGAAGAGGTCGAGGCTGCCGGGCGAAGGGTTGAACCGAACCACCTCGCACATAGGGGGATGGAACGACCGGGTGGATCACAGTTTCACGTCATGCTGGACGCTGAATCGAAAAAATGCAGTGGGGAAGCACAATGGAGATACAAACGTGCAGTCTCCCACAGGGGTGGATTCATAGGTGAATCGACGCAAGTGTGAACCCAGGAGGGGTCCACTGATGGACGAACTGACGTGAATACGACTGGGACGACCAGGTGGTGGGCTTGAATCTCGGAGAGGCTTCCTACGTACCCTGTTTAGGAGACAGGGATCAAAGTCCACGTAGTTCGTTCGGTCAGGACTTACGCACTGAGGCAGCCCGGATGCGGCAAAGCTCAGTTGGAGAGGGACTTGGGCCGAAGGTGAGAGACCTCGATCCCTGTCACGCCCTCTACTGGCTTCGGCAGTGGGGAAACACGATGGAGATACACATGCGCAGTCCCCCACAAGGAACTAGGGGTTTGTAATACCCTACCCCCGTGGGCGAAGGCCACTCCAATCCCGACATCCCTGCAGAGACGAGCGGGTGGGGGCCACATCCAAACCGGGAGGGGGACCCTGCGTGCGAGGCACGGGATCAGATGGAGCGGACGGTTTAACGTCTTGCCGGACGAAGTACAGTTTAACGTCGTGTGTTGAGGACGAAGCGGACGGTTTAACGTCTTGCCGGACGAAGTACAGTTTAACATCGTGTGTTGAGGACGAATGCAGTTTAACGTCATGTTGGACGAAACACTTGGCAGTTTAACGTCTTGCCGCGCGGACGAAGTATAGTTTAACGTCGTGTTGGACGAAGATGCTTGGCAGTTTAACGTCTTGTCGCGCGGACGATATGCTAGGCAGTTTAACGTCGTGCAGCTTGGACGTATGCTGAACAGTTTAACGTCTTGTAGCTCGGACGAATGCAGTTTAACGTCGTGCGGGACGTAGAAGCCGCCGACAGGCCCGTGTCACTTCGCGCGAGCCTGGAGGGTCGCACGGGAAGACAACGCACGGTGCGGGCACCCGGGATGAGGGTCATCGGGCGCCACGCAGGCGGGTACCCAAAGGGGGCCAAAGGGGGCGACCCTGGCGGATTGCGCGCAAAAGAGGAGCTTGGCGCGCAATACCGCGGGTCGGCGCGCAAATGGGCAGGCTGGCGCGCAATTGGGCCAGCACTTTGCGCGCGGATGATTGAGATTGCGCGCACCGGGCTTTGGATAGCGCGCGGGGGCAATGGCCCATTCTTTTAACGAATGGCCACTTTGAAAAGGGGGGGTGCGCGCAATCGGGTTGGATTGCGCGCACCCGGGGGAAATTGCGCGCAAGAGGCTTCTTTTGCGCGCGAAGGCCTTTGGGGGAAAAGTTATTCAAAGGAAAGGAGCCAAAGGGATTGCGCGCGAAGGCGAATCCCGAGAATTTATTGCGCGAAAGAAAGGAGGTTACCTGAAGATCGGTATTGCGCGCGGAGGGGGTTGGATTGCGCGAACGAGCGACGCTTCGGATTCTGGCAACCTTCAAAACGTCGGGGGTCGCCTTATATTTATAGGAAACCCCGGGCGCGGAATCTGGTTCGCGGGCGCGGAATATCCTTCGCGGGCGCGGAATCTGGCCCGGCGCGCAAGGGAGTCGCGCGGGCCACGGGCGTGCAAAATTGCACGCCGGCCCAGCGCATTGCGCGCATCCCGGGAGGTTTGCGCGCGGCTCGACAACTTTGCGCGCGGGTCTCCAAAATTCTGCGCAAGGCCTCCGGGCCCTCCGAAACATGCTTCCGACTCCAAATATGACCTCGCTTTCCGCATCCGGAGCTTCGTTTGGGAACAACGGACTTTTCCGGCGTCTACATAGTCAACTCCGTATGTCTGAGCAAAGCCTTTGGCCACAAGGCGGGCTTTGAGGCGATGGAGAGTACCATCGGGATTCAGCCCTACCGAGGGCGGGGCGCCGGGGCGAGTCGCCGAGGGTGAGGCGCCTGGGCGGGATGCGCCGCAGCGAGGCACTGGGGCGAGGCGCCGGGAGTCGGGGAGCCGGGAGCCGGGACGCCGGGGAGCCTGGGAGCCGGGACGTCGGGGCGAGCCGGAGACGCCGGGGAGCCGGGAGCGCGCGGGAGCAGCGGGAGGCGCCGGGAGCAGCGGGAGGCGCCGGGAGTAGCGGGAGGCACCGGGAGCAGCGGGAGGCGCGGGAGGCCGTCGGGGCTTGGACGCCAACGGGAAGAACCGCACCGGGAGGATGGAGGGCCGCCGGGAGGTGAGCCGCAGGGGCTGGGCGCACGCACGGTGGGGCTGGCCGGGAGCGCCGCTGGGAGGGAGGTCCGCCGGGAATGGCCAGGCCGGAGAGGAGCCGGGCGAGAGAGCAGAGCCGGGATAGGAGGGGGGGGGCTGCCGGGAATGGCTAGGGCAGCAGGGAGAGAGGCGGCGCCGGGAGGACGCCGGGAAGCCGCAGAGGAGGGAGGGTTCGGGATAAAAATCCCTCTGATACCATGTAAAATGGGGAAACCCACTTACCTTCAAGGTGAGGTGAGACTCTTCTTTTATAGAATGAAAATGCGGAATGTATAAGGGAGTATTCCGATGTGGGACTGGGAAATACCCATAATAATACAAAAGAGGGTTTAACAAAAATCATTGATGCGCTTCTCTTTGATTGACGCGCTTCTTCTCTTTGTGCGTGTGTTGTGAATATTTTATGTAAGGAAATCATTTTCTCAAAATTGGGCTCTTGATAATTTTTTAGTGTTTGGTGTGTTCTGTAAAGTGCAATCAGTCTAAAACATTTCATGAGGTTAATGGGAAACAAATGCTTTTTTTCCTGGAACTGAGATTATACATTGTAGGGTGTATTGGGTTTGGACTATGATTTTACCTTGGAAATATGTATAAATCCATAGCCTGAATTCTAACTTGACCTGTTTATTATTATTTCAGCTGGACATGGAGTGTGTGCAGCATCTGGGGCTTACATGTTTATGGTAATATAATACTGATTTTCTAAATCTCTTGCTTCATTTGTAGTTGGACATGGAATGTTTGGAGCATCTGGGGCCGCATCATTAAGGTAAGATAATATCAATGCCTTGTTGTTTTAGTGTTCTCACTCACCTCTTTCTTTCCCTTTGTCTTGGTTTGAAATGTAAATGAACAACCTGATTTCAAAGCTATAAAACGTGGAGTGTGTATATGACCACACAAAGATTATTTGGAAAGTGACAATGTTAGGAGTCACAAAGCAACCAACCCTCAATTGAGGGCTTCAATATTGTATTTCTATATGGAACTGAAAAATACAGCAGGAGACTAGCAGAAAAATAAGGGTAACAGTAGAAAACTCTCCCGCCCAATCCCTTAGGCCCCAAATTCAACCAACTGAATGCCCACGCCTCAATCCTCCGCCTGTCCCTTTAAAGCAGAAAACTCTCTCTCTTTCCACGTGTGAGTCAGCTGGGTCTGTTAGACTAACCGCATTCCCTCCCGCTTCAGGAATGACAAGTCTACCCTTACTAGAATAAACCCTCCAGACCCCAGGTAAATCCCGGGCTCTATTAGACAAGAATCCAAATATTTTCAGGTGATGATTTTCCCTACTTACCACTAAGGAAAACATTGATGGGGTGTGTGGAGCATCCGGGCATTGCATGTTTAAGGTAATATAGTATTGATTTTTTAAACCTCTTGCTTCATCAGCAGTTGGACATGGAGTGTGTGGAGCATCGAGGGACTGCATTTTTAAGGTAATATAATATCATTGTTTCAGTGTTCTCACTCACCTCTTTCTTCCCCATTGTCTTGGATAGAAATGCTAATGCACAACCTGATTTCAAAGCAATAAAAAAGTAGATCGAGGTTATGATCACTCAAGATTATTTTGAAAGAGACAAGAATCCAAATATATTCAGGTAACCTTAACTGTTGACATTGTGTTGTTTAATTTTAAGGATTATAAGAAGTGGTGGCCTAGGAAGTCTTCTTTCTTGCAACATTCCGTCTACTTGTTTGTGCCTTTCTTTCAGTTAAGCATATATTTAATGTATATGTTTAGTAAATACACTGTTGAGTAGTGATGTTTTTTTTTACATTTGTAATTTTTTCTTTTGAGTTTTTGTTTACAACTTGTATTGTGTTGTTTTATAAATTCTTATAGTTTGTTCCTTTCTTTCAGCTGGCATATATTTATGTTATATATTGTTTTGTAAATACACAAGCAGATAAGTGACTGCTGCTATCACATCATACACACAGAAACATATGTGTAATAGCAGCATTTAACAGAGTTGCACACAGGCTGACACATAGATGTCTGTTGCTATTACACATAGAGACTCTGAACAACTCTAACATAGTATTTAAACACATATCAAAGTTTAAATACATAGCAGTTTTCAAGTTTTGTATAACAGGAATCATGTTACTTTCAATAAAAAATAACCACCCACATGGAGGCATACCTCTAACTTTATCAAGTTAAGGTGTTTTATGGAATACATGCAATGGATTATCATAAGTAAAACTAATTAACCCCACTTTCGTAGTCCAAACTAAAGTTAGGACATAGTCAATACTTTGGTAACCCACTTCATTCTTGTTAAATAACTACTACCGGACAATGCTTCAATGTCACTATTTCAATGTCATTATTTAACATTTTACATTGTTCAAAGCCTTGGTAATGTTTTCTTGATGATCATATTGAATTTTAAACTATTTTAAACAAATATTTGGTTGTAATAAGTGCTGGAATTTCTGAATACTACTTAGAAGGGGTGCTTATTTTTTATTAAAAGTAACATGATTCCCGTTATGGAAAACTTGAAAACTTTTATGCATTTAAACATTTATATGTGTTTATTGAAGGTAACATGATTCCCATTATCACTTGAACTGAATCACTTATAATAAGTGATAATTGTTATAAACAACTTAGTGAATTGGTTCTTACTACTGTCATTTAGGAACACTACCGGTGCATATCCTCGAAAAAATCGAGCTTCGAATTTCTAAATGAGGAGACTTTTGATCGAAAAGAAATACTTGAAAAGGTTGAGAAATGAATGACTGCCTTTGAAGAAGAATTGTTACATGAAGAGTATAACAAGGTGCTTCAACTTTTGTGTTTTCTTTTTCTTTCTTTTTCTTTCTTTTTCATACCTTGGCACCCTTACTGTTGTCACTTTTTTTATTTTAAGTTAGGATGAAAATCGATATAATTCTGGACTGGGCACTCATCTTTCTCTCAAACGAGCTGAAAAATCTCGCTCTATGGTTATTAAAATCCCAGGTAAATGCATTCCCTCATAAGTGATGTGTTAAGCAGTTTTCATCAAGTGTTGTCAAATTAAACCTTTATCAACTACAAGCGTTAGGTTTTATGTGTGGGTCCATGGTTATATACTTAATTTCAACCGGGTCTTTTGATATGGATTTTTACCACACTCGTGTTTGTGATTGGGTCCCTTGGGAATTGTATCACCTACCTTTCTGAAAGACAGGATGGTTGGATATTTGATGTTGGCTATGTTAGTTTGGTTGCACGGTCTATTTACGACCATGCTTACAATTGTCATTTTATTTGTTACTCAAGTATATGGGCTCAAATGCTAGTATGATGCGACTTTGGTGCATGTGGGGTGTACTCTCTCTTTCCTCTCCTCTCATCCTAAACATTGTAAGTTCCCAAATTCTCGAATAGGACTTTAGTTTTTACATTGTGTTTGTGTGAATGGGGTTTTGTGCTGCTTGAATTTTCTTTTTTACATCAAATGAATCTTGAACCATAAACCAGGATTCATCATAACTGTAGTGACTCTTTCATTGAGGCTACATTTGGTTGAAATGGTACTGGAGTATGTTGAGCTTTTATTACTGTGATATTTTCATCATTTGGTTTTTTTACTTATTTCTAATTTTATGTATTATTTCCTTGAATATGCCTATTTTTAACATATTTCACCACATGTTCCATTCATACCAAATAAACTATTCAAAAGACTTTCTTGCTTATTTTTTCATTTATATTGAAAAAGGCTTTCTTATGCCAAACATAGCCTAATAATTTTTGGGTTCGTCAAATTTGGAACACCCATGGTTGATGCTTTGGCTTCAAAAGTTAGATCATGGGAGAAGGAAAGGTCACGAAGTTCACATATGATGGGGTAACAACTTCTTCACATATAATGGCTAGTAGCCGGTACAACCATTGATTAGTTCTTTGCTAGATTGTTTTTTACCTTACCCTTATTCAATGTCTTGCAGTTTAATTTGCTTTACAAGCTGGAAGTGAAGGTTCTGGGCGTAGCGGAAGCACGTGGGTGGATGTGCCCACTTGACTTTTTGTCATTAGCAATGATCAATTCAGGATCAATACGACGATAAACGTCAGTCTCTACGGACCGATTCACAGAAATAGACAAAGAAGAAGAAAGGTCCCGAAACCACAAAAGTGGATCGTCATAGGTTGATTATAATTAATTTAATTAATTGACAAGAAGTACCTTTTGGGTGTTCTTTCTTCGTTGATATTCTTGATCACGTTCTGATGAGATTCGTCGTTGTGTCGCAGAAGCCAAGGGTAGACTTCCTCTAGTAGTGATCCACACGTGCACCACGTATCTCTGGACGTCGCCAAAAGTGTCTCCGGGTGCTAGCGTGGAGAAACCTTTGCTTGTGTTGCCCGTCTTGATCCTATGGAAGAGGATATCTCTCGGTCTTGAGAGCATTCTTGGAGGAAGATGTTCTTTTGGCCTTGAAAGAATTCTTCAGAATTGTTGTGTATAACGATTCTCTTGTGTGAAAAGAGTTGGGGTGTGAGGATATTTATAATCAGGTTTGAGGTTGTATAGTTATGATAATAAATAAACGCGTTACACGTTATATTTATTTCATTGACTCTTATTGAAAACCTCATGTCGAACAATTAATTTTTTGACATGCGCCCACGCTGATTATTATAAATATCATTTAATAAAACAATATTATATCATCAAAATCCCGATTGGAAAACTACACGGTGTGTAATCATTAATACACGACGTGTACTTGTTTTCCACAAAACTACACGACATGTAATCATTAATTCACGACGTGTTCTTGTTTTTCATTTCCTTTCCAAAATGAAAACTATACGGCGTGTAATCATTAATACATGATGTGTACTTGTTTTTCATGAAAAACTACACGGCATGTAATCATTAATAGATGACATGTATATCTTGTTTTTCATTTCCTTCTTCCTGCATCATTAAAAAGATTTAGGTTTCCTTGAATAATTATTAAACCACGTACGAGAATAATCTTTATTCTACTTGAGATACTTGGATAAACTTAGTGTGTGACCCTTTAGGCCTCTTTCTCATTGGCATTAGGCGGGCTTGCCTAAAGTCCAAGATTACTGTCTAGCAACGGGTCAAGGCACCCAAGAGAAAGAAGTTGACGTCGCATTGACGTGTCACCTCATACGAACGCTTACTGTGTAATTTAATCCATTTGTCTCAATATCTCATCAGGCTGGTTTCATGACAGTGTCATAAACCTATATGCTTGATTCGTCTTTCTTTGACTTCTAGAAATAAACTCATCGTGACACCATGACCATGTAATTTGTGCGACAGTTCTATTTCAATCAAAGGGCCTGAGATATCTACTTCTATAAATATGGAAGGGAAAAATCTTTTCTCGACTTATCCATTAACAACATGTCATTCGTGACGCACCCAACGTACCATACTTCTCGTCAACTCTCTTCGTGATGGTTTTCGTCAGCAAATCTAAGTGTGTGAGTCATGACATGAGTTAATGATAATCTTCCAGTCTGAGGACCATTACACACGCTCGTAGATAGCAATGTCTGATGACACGAAGACATGCAGAATTGTTATTGGCGGGTCTGTTCTCATAATCTCCCATCTTGGAGATTACCAAGTGCAAACTCCATGAGAGTCTCGTCTTCTTACGAGTACTCGCAGATGACGGTCTGTATACTATGTGTCCTATCATAGTATGTCATCCAACCGTAGAACTTTATTTAAGAATATAGTTATAGCATTTCAAGTTTCTCATCATAGCAGAGATCTGCCATGACCTTATTAATGCAACAAATATTACAGGACATTATTATATTAGTCATGTAGAACAATGAACAATATATAATAAGAGTACATTCAAATAATCAAAGTACAAAATATTTGGTTCTCAGGACACCAACCCTTACAAACTCCCACTTGGATTAGAGTCAGTTGCCTACGACTTTTCGTCCGCTAGACCTCACATGATGATCATGTTTCTGCTGAGTCAAGACTTTAGTCAAGGGGTCCACCACATTGTCTTCCGTGGAAATACTGCTCACTACAACTTCACATCTCTGAGAAAAATCACTCAAGAGATTATACTTTCGAAGTATGTGCTTTGTCCGCTGATGTGACCTTGGCTCTTTTTCAAGTCACCGCTGCAGTATTATCACAATAGATTGTGATAGGATCTTTACTGCTAGGTACTACATCTAGCTCTTGGACGAAGCTTCGCATTCATACTGCTTCTTTAGCTGCCTCAGAAGCTGCGATATACTCGAACTCTGCTGTAGAATCTGCCACCACACTTTGCTTTGAACTCTTCCAGCTCACTGCACCTCCATTCAAACTGAAGATGTATCCAGTATGCGACTTCATGTCATCTTGATCAGTTTGGAAACTAGCATCTACATGTCCTCTGATGACTAGTTGCTCATTTCCTCCATAAACCAGGAACATATCCTTAGTACGCCTCAGATACTTAAAGATAGTCTTAACTGCCATCCAATGACGGTCTCCTGGATCAGCTTGATATCTTCCTATCGCACTTAATGCGTAAGCAACATCTAGCCTTGTACATAGCATAACATACATAACTGACCCAATCGTGGATGCGTAAGGGATCCTTGCCATTTTCTTTCTTTCCTCATGTGTATGAGGACACATTTTCTTGGAAAGATGAATTTCATGTGACACTGGCAACAATCCCCTCTTGGATTGTTCCATACTGAATCTCTTTAGTATCTTGTCAATGTATGTACTTTGACTCAGACCCAGCATTCTCTTGGATCTATCACGATGGATCTTAATCCCAAGAATATATGATGTTTCGCCCATGTCTTTCATGGAGAAGCATTTATCTAACCATGCCTTAACTGACTGTAAGACATGTACTTCGTTTCCGATTAGTAATATGTCATCAACATATACTATTAGGAAAACGACTGCATTTCCACTAAACCTCTTGTAGACATAAGGCTCACATTCGTTCTTAACAGAGCCAAATTCCGTTACAGCTTCATCAAAACGAATGTTTCATGACCTTGATGTTTGCTTTAATCCATAAACAGATTTCTGCAACTTGCATACCTTGTTGACATCATTTGGAGTCACGAACCCTTCAGGTTGTGTCATGTAGACATCTTCCTGGAGGTTCTCGTTAAGGAATGTTGTTTTGACATCCATTTGTCAAATTTCATAGTCATGGTAAGCGACAATGACCAATAGGATTCTGATGGATTTCAGCATCGTAACCGGTGAAAAGGTTTCATCATAGTCAATTCTTTGACGCTGTCTAAAACCTTTTGCAAGCAGTCGTGCCTTATAGGTGCTGACTTGTCCCTCCATGTCCAGTTTATTCTTGAATACCCATTTATTACCAACAGGCTTTACATCAACTGGAGGATCTACCAAAATCCAGACTTGGTTTTGGTACATGAAATCCATTTCAGAATTCATGGCTTCTTGCCACTTGGCAATGTCTGTGCCTTCAACCGCTTCCTTGTAGGTAAGAGGATCATCATTGTCAACCAATAATGAGTCACCATCCTCGGTGACAAGAAAACCATATCGTTCTGGTTCTCTCACCTCTCTCGTGCTCCTACGCAGTTCTTATGTCTCTGGAAGAGATTGTTCTTCCATGGGGCTTTGTGGAATCTGTTCTTGTACGAACTCCTGTGTATCTTGAGCCTTGACTTCATCGAAGCCTATCTCGCTCCCACTATCTCTTTTGGAGATTTTCTCCCTCTCAAGGAATATGGCGTGTCTTGCCACTGTAACCTTTTTGTCTGAGGGGTTGTATAGGTAATATCTCCTTGTTTCCTTGAGATATCCTATAAAGATACACTTTGTGCCTCGGGGTGCAAGTTTGTTACCTGAAGAGGCATTAACAAAAACTTCGCTACCCTACACATGTAAATTCGATAACATGGTTTTGCGTCCACTCCATAACTCGTATGGAATACCATTTATCGATTTAGTTGGTACTTAGTTTAGTATGTGTGCTGCTGTTTGTAATGCATATCCCCAAAAGGATAATGGAAGACTCGCATGACTCATCATTGATCTCATCATGTCTAACAGGGTACGGTTTCTCCTTTCACTTACGTCATTCCACTGAGGCGTGTAAGGAGGAGTGAGTTGAGATAGAATCCCAAACTCACGTAAGAAATCAATGAAGTCTTGATTAAGATATTCTTTTCCTCTATCTGAGCAGAGTTTTTTAATCTTCTTACCAAGCTGGTTCTCAACTTCATTCTTGTATTCTTTGAACCGATCAAAAAAATCTGACTTATACCTCATTAAGTAAATATATCCATATCTACTAAAATCATCAGTAAAAGTTATGAAGTACGAGAACTCACCCCCTGTTTCAACTGGAAATGGTCCACACACATCTGTGTGAACTAATTCTAGAAGCTCTTTAGCCCTTTCACCTTTCCCATTAAATGGGGCTTTGGTCATTTTGCCTTGTAGACACACATGACATACACCAAGTGGTTTTAGTTCGAAAGAATCTAAATACCCATCCTGATGTAATTTTGTCAAACGTTTCGCATTGACATGACCTAGCCGGTGATGCCAAAGTTGGGTGTGGTATGAGTCATGTGAATTAACTTTGTCATTGATTGTCATTACTTGGTTTGTGTAGTCTAACACATAAAGTCTGTTATATAAATGTGTCCTACCAAAACAAATGTTATCTTTATAAAAGTAGCAACATCCACTTTCAAACTTGAAGATGAATCCATCTGTATCTAATCTGGATACTGAAATAATGTTTTTGGTTACAGAGGGTACATAATAAAATCCTTTCAAAACCAAGACCATCCCAGTATGCAATGTGAGGTGGTAGTCTCCGACAACTACAGCAGTGAGTCTGGCTCTGTTGGTTACTCGTAGATCCACCTCACCTCGGTCAATCTTTCTGAATCTATTTGGTTCTTGTATTTGGATACAGATATGAGCACCACAAGCAGTATCTAATACCCAATTGGTAGAAACAGATAGATTGCATTCGATAACAAATGCACATGAAGCTTCCTCTTGCTTCCTTGGCTGGGTGTAGTTTTTCTTCCAGTGGCCCTTCTTGCCACATGCGAAACAAACAACATCTTGTTCTCTTGCCTCCCCTTTGATCTTCTTTTTCCTAGAAGGCCTTGAAGAAGATTTGGGCTTAAAGCTCTTCGTCTTCCCTTTCCTTTTATTCACCATGAGGACAGAAGGTTTTTCACGCTTCATGTCATTATCCACTTGGTGAATGAGGATAAGAAGATCAGATAGAGACTTCTCAATGTTGTTCATGTTGAAGTTTACGACAAAGTTTGAGAAGCTCTGGGGAAGTGATGCAAGAATGAGATCGGTATCCAGTTCTTCGGGGAGTTTAAACCCTAGAACCTCCAAGCGCTCAATGTAGCCAATGAGCTTGACTACATGAGGCCTGGCTGGGGCACCCTCTCCAAGCTTGTTTTGAAATAGAACATTGGAGATCTCAAACTTTTCCTGTCTTGCTCTCTCTTGGTATAGATCACGGAGGTGCTCGAGTATGCTATAGGCATCCATGTCTTCATGAGACTTAATGAGCTCACTAGACATTGATGATAGCATCAAATATTGAACGTCGAGTGCATTGTTCAAATGTTGACCATAGACCAGGAAATCTTCATCACTTGCCCCCTGCGCAGGTGAATCAGGAAGTGAGGACTCCATCACGTAAAATTTTCGTTTATGACGTAAGATAACCCGAAGGCACCTAAACCATTCCTAAAAGTTACTATTGGTGATGATATTGTTTTTGTCCAGAATTGATCACAGAGAAAATGTGGTTGACGAGTTTTTCATATCGATTCTACAAATTAAAAGAGCAGATTTATCAATACCTTTTGATTACATTTTATGAAAAATAAATAAATGAATTTATTAATTCTCCCACTATTTTATCAAGTCCCAATGACCCTCACCATTGAACCCGAAATGTCTAGTTGCTTTGACATTTTAGTGGCAAGGATCCATATTTCCCTTCGCATAACCCCAACAAGGGTTTGTCAAGCTATTTGAAGGTATTTAGGTAGGTGGGTCTTTGCCAACTGTAAGTTTACAGTTCCTTGATCTGTTAAGTGGACTCCCCAATCCTGAAATCCTGACTTGGATTTTCTCAACACTTGCCTCCATTTTACAACAAGCTTAGCTAGGACTACTCCTCTTGATGTAAAATGTTTAAGTCAACCCGAAACTTTCATAAGAGATTCCTTTATAGAAGTAAGTGTCCCAACAAGGGTTGGTCAAACACATAGTTTTATTGAGTTTTGCACTTAATCAAGTAACGGAAGGCTTGGTCTAACTTAATATGGTATTTGAGAGATTTTATTCTTTATGCGTAGTTTTGCATTATCAAATGCTTGTTAATATTAAGTGATGCTTGCTAAGTGATTAACCATGTTCTGATAATGTTTACACATAGTCCGGTTTTTATTTTATTCTATCTTTGCATGCTTGTTTATTTCATTAATTATGTGATCACGACAACACATACATAATAAATAAATCATGCAATCAGACCGAAATAAAATAAGATGGCATAATCATGAGCTTCTATTGGTTAGCTTATCTAGCGGTTTGATAAGCTAACCCTGACCTAGGGAAAAGCACCTTGAACCGATGGTTCATGTTTTGCAGCTCCCACCTGTCCACCTTTGTATCTTCTTGGGTTGGTTTCGCCTCAGCTTCAGGTTTTGAACTGTCTCCTCTGGCTTGGGAGATCCTCCATTATATGAGATTTACATTAAAGAAACCATGGGCACACATGCCCTACATTTTATTGGAAGAAGGCTCGCAGGCCAACGAATTTAAATTTAACAAATTTAAATGAAATCACACACACATACAAAGGGTCTTTGGTCTAGCTCATGATCATCCATAGCATGCAACGACATTTACGCATATTTATAATTCAAATTCTTTTAATCGTTCTATTATTTAAGATAATTCGCGCTTGAAATTAATTAATTATGATCTTATAATTAATCAATTCTTTATCTTAAATTCCTTTCTGAATTTCCTTGAGATTCTTCTCATTCATATCTCTTGTACAAGTCTTTGTACTTTTGGAGGAAACCTGGTAAAATTCCATTTCTGGAAAGTACACGACGTGTAGTTTATATTTACACGACGTGTATTTCTTTTCATCCTTTATCCAAAGTACACACCGGGGGCTTTGGCGTGTTCTCTATACTTTGGAAATTTTGGAGTACACGGCGTGTAGATTAATCTAACACGGCGTGTACTTCCTTGTTACGCGGTTATCGTCCTGACAATCCCGTGTACGAGGAACACGGCTTCTCCTTGTACAGGGTTTCACCTGGGCTGGATCGGACTACACGTCGTGTTGATTTAACATACATGTCGTGTATTTCAGTTCCACGTGTCGTTCATTTCTGATCAACACGGTGTAATAAAACTCAGGTATACTCAATTCACACGGCGTGGTTTGGCGGACCAGTACCGGTTCATTGAACCTAAGTACACGGCGTGTAGTTTTCATTACACGTAGTGTATTCCCGTGTTGTACAGACAGAAAGAGCGGATCCTCCGGATGAGTTCTTCATTTTTATTTTAATCAAAATTAAAATTAAAAGGTCGTTTCTGTGATGTGAACCGTGAAACGAAGGAGGAAGAATAGATCTCGTTAATTTAGTTTAATAGAACGATTTATCACGAATTTAATCAAATATAAATGTGTAAATTATCAACGAAAATTAAATAACTATAATCAACGTTGTAACCTCCCTTTGATACCAATTGAAGGTTTCGGGCGCAGTGGATGCACGTGGGTGGATGTGCCCACTTTGCCTTTTGTCATTAGCAATGATCAATTCGGGATCAATACGACGATAAACGCCAGTCTCCCCGGATCGATTCACAGAAATAGACAAAGAAGAAGAAAGATCCTAGAAGCACAAAAGTGAATCGTCACAGGTTGATTATAATTAATTTAATTAATTGACAAGAATTACATTTTGAGTGTTCTTTCTTCGTTGATATTCTTGATCATGTTCTGTTGTGATTCGTCGTTGCGTCGCAGAAGCCAAGGGTGGACTTCCTCTAATGGTGATCCACACGTGCACTACATATCTCTGGACGTCGCCAAAAGTGTCTCCGGGTGCTAGCGTGGAGAAACCTTTGCTTGCATTGTCCGCTTGAGATCGTCTTGATCCGATGGAAGAGGATCTCTCTCGGTCTTAAGAGCGTTCTTGGAGGAAGTGATTCTTTTGGCCTTGAAAGAATTCTCCAGAATTGTTGTGCACAATGATTCTCTTGTGTGAAAAGAGTTGGGGTTGTGAGGATATTTATAATCGGGTTTGAGGTTGTAGAGTTATGACAATAAATAAACGCGTTATGCGTTATATTTATTTCATTTACTCTTATTGAAAACCCCATGTCGAATAATTAATTCCTTAACATGCACTTACACTGATTATAATAAATATCATTTAATAAAACAATATTATATCTTCAAAATCCCGACTGGAAAACTACACGGCGTGTACTTGTTTTCCATAAAACTACACGGCGTGTAATCATTAATACACGACGTGTACTTGTTTTTCATTTCCTTTTCAAAATGAAAACTACATGGCGTGTAATCATTAATACATGACGTGTACTTGTTTTCCATGAAAAACTACACAGCGTGTAATCATTAATACACGGTGTGTATATCTTGTTTTTCATTTGCTTCTTCCTCCATCATTAAAAAGATTTAGGTTTCCTTGAATAATTATTAAACCACGTACGAGAATAATCTTTATTCTACTTGAGATACTTGGATACACTTAGTGTGTTACCCTCTAGGCCTCTTTCTCGTTGGCATTAGGCGAGCTTGCCTAAAGTCCAAGATTACTGTCTAGCAACGGGTCAAGTCACCCAAGAGAAAAAAGTTGACGTTGCATTGACGTGTCACCTCATACGAATGCTTACTGTGTAATTTAATCCATTTGTCTCAATATCTCATCAAGCAGGTTTCATGACAGTGTCATAAATCTATATGCTTGATCCGTCTTTCTTTGACTTCTAGAAATAAACTCGTCGTGACACCATGGTCATGGAATTTGTGCGACAGTTCTATTTCAATCAAAGGGCCCGAAATATCTACTTCCATAAATATGGAAGGGACAAATCCTTTCTCGAATTATCCATTAACAACATGTCATTCGTGACGCACCCAACGTACCCTACTTCCCGCCAACTCTCTTCGTGGCGGTTTTCGTCAGCAAATCTAAGTGCGCGAGTCATGACATGAGTTAATGATAATCTTCCAGTATAAGGACCATTACACACGCTCGTAGATAGCAATTTCTGATGACACCAAGACATGCAGAATTGCTATTGGCGGGTCTCTTCTCATAATCTCATATCTTGGAGATTACCAAGTGCGAACTTCATGAGAGAGAGTCTCATCTTCTTACGAGTACTCGCAAATGACGGTCTGTATACTATGTGTCCTATCATAGTATGTCATCCAACCGTAGAACTTTATTTAAGAATATTGTTATAGCATTTCAAGGTTCTCATCATAGCGGGGATCTGCCATGACCTTATTAATGCAACAAATATTCCAGGACATTATTATATTATAGTCATGCAGAACAATGAACAATATATAATAAGAGTACATTCATGTAATTAAAGTACAAAACCATTGGTTCTCAGGACACCAACCCTTACAGGAAGATCACACTATTTTAAGGCAATAGAAAGAACAAGAACAACGAAGTCGGGTATACTTGATTCCTTTGGTTTTTTCGTTCCCCTTACACTTTCATTTATTTCTATTTTGGTTTCAATTCATGTAGCTATTATGCACTGATTTGTGGGTATGCTCTTTGGTTTGTGTTGTGGATCTTGGAGTTGAAGGGTGTGACATAACAGTGATTTGAGGTTCCTCACTGGCACTAGAGTTGACTTGGTTTGTTTATTTCGGTTCCATATCTAGTATTGTAGCGCTGGTGATGCGAGCCGTGTGGCTTGCAACTTCCGGTGGTTCCCTGGCTTCGACATCCGCGGGCGAAGACTACGAAGAACCTATTTCCATACCTTGGAGACGGCTCCAGAGGGGTGGCACCGTGAAGTTCTGTTTGTTATTAGAGTGCTCTTTCTGTGTGGCTCTGGGACTTTCTGGTCTCCAAAAATCTCTCTCTTTGTTTGAACGGTAAAGGGGCGTGGTGTCACTACCAATATGTGTGTGTGTGTTTGATAAACACTTTCCTTTTATTATTACATCAAAACGAGTTTCTTTTTTCAACTCAAATAACTATTTTTTTAAATACCTTAAAATACACTTGATCTCTCGTATCTTCTATTTTTTAAGGATATAGCTAAACTGATTTTGTGTTGAATAAAATTCTGCATCATTTTATGAATGCATGTATTTTATAAAAAACCTTTTTGACTTATTTATTTATATTAAGTATGAAAATTGATTGAGTACATAAATTATAAATGTTATCAAAAATCTATTTTTAGCGTCCTTTTGCCTTGCTCCCATCTAGTCACCTCTATGTCACAGGATGGGCGTCTCAGCACAGCGGTTCGCTCGTGCGACGCCTCAGCCCCCTCCAAGGCGGGTGGGGTTCAGTTTTTCAGCTCTTCGTATGTGAGGTTCACTGGTTTCGTCCTGCCATGGATTCATTAGGAGAGTTTCCCCAACTCTCAACCAGTGGTGTCAAGTCTGACATGCACCATCCTTCTCTTTGTCGGGGCGACTACCATCTTTTAGATAGGAACAAACCAGATAAACCGCATCTTTGATGTTCTTGCTGGTGTGGGATATGACCCCCATGATTGGGTCATGACATTCTCCCACCACCATTCCATGCACACCCTCGTGCATGCAGGATCATGACCTTCTGTGTGTTCGCGAAATGGTGCTTCCAACTAACCGACTACCAAGCATGGCCTCAGGGGACACTCTTTCCTTATCGTTGACATCAATGACTCACCCACTCTCTGGGTCGCAAACCACCGTGGTTCACCCTCTCTCAGGGTCGAAAACCACCTCCATGAGACCCACCCTTCATAGTGGCGTCTCTGCCTCTGACTTCTCTCGAGCGTGACCTTCTCTGTCGTGTCACCTTCGCATGACACCCCGGGACTCCGCTCCCACCACCAAGGTTCGTCCGGCAGCATTCCGCAACACTACGAGGCACATTCCCTCTGATACCACTTGTCACGGACTGAACGTCTTAGCACAGCGGTTCGCCCGTGCGGCACCCCAACCCCCTCCATGGCGGGCGGGGTTCAGCTTTCCAGCTCTTCGTATGTGAGGTTCACCGGTTTCGTCCTGCCATGTACTAATCAAGAGAGTGGCCCCAACTCCCAACCAGTGGTGTCAATTCTAACACGCATCATCCTCCTCTTTGTCAGGGTGACTCCCGTCTCTTAGATATGGACAAACCAGACGAATCATAGCTTTGATGTCCTTGCTGGTGTGGGACAGGACCCCCATGATTGGGTCGTGACATCTAGCTCTCAATCCCATCACTGCCAATCTGTCGTGACGCCCCATCCCATTGTTACATAGTCTCGATCATATCATCTTATAATTGGGTTTGAATTATCTTCACTCTATAATATAATTGGCCTATCTCAGTGCTAGAAGTAGGCTTTGTCAGCGTAAGAGTGTCCTGATAATCGGAACGCCCTTAAAAGCGTTTGGTTTTTATAAGACCTTAACACCACGCAAAATGGGATTTAATAGCTTTAGAAATAATGTTGATAAAGGTCTTACTGCTGTAGTGTGATATTTGAATAACATCACATTCCAATAAATACACATGTATGCAAATTCATAATTTAATTGAAATAAAATTTACATCACAAATACAAAAAAAAACACTATTATTTATTCATTTCAAACAATGTTTTGTATAATTACATTTATAATTACTATCCACAAACATTTAAAAATATCAATGGTTCATTGTCTTTGACACCCGCGACCCCCTTCAAAAAAGCTCAATCATGGTATCAGTTGCTGAACAAACCATCCAAACTAGAGCAAAAAAATTCACATGTATAAGAAAACAATTCTTATGTTAGTTATACTATAAAGAAATAAATTAAACATAAATAGGAAACAATACATTAATAAAATGTCAATTTTTAATAAAAGGATACACCTGGAGTCATATCGATCATGCTATGCTTCGAATTGAGATATGACATATTCCTACATAACACAAATGACTTAAGTATTGTGTATATCACTCGTCTTTTTTTACTAAAATGTCATTTTAAACTAGAAACACACATTTTGTGTCATACTGGTCACATCGTGTGCCGATTTGACGTGAGATAAATTCTTACACGTCACAAATGAATTATGGATAGTTTTTTTAAATTATCAAGACAATTCGAGCGTCTTTGCTCGGTTTTTAGTAACATGTTTTGAACTAAAATTTCAATTTTAAACTGGTAACAGTTACTTTGAGTCCTATCGAGCACACCGTGTATCAGATTGAGGTGTGTCTGATTCTTACATGTCAGAAATGACATATGGATTGTTGTTCTAAAGTATCAAAACAATCAAAATGATTTTGCTTGGTTTTGGGTACCTCACTTGTGTGTTTTACTAAAATATCAATTTTAATTAAAAGGATACTTTGAGTCATATCGGTCACACCGTTTGTCAGATTAAGGTGCGACTATTTCCTACACGTCACAAATGAATTATGAATCATTGTCCTAAAGTATCAAATTAATTCGAATGAATTTTCTTGGTTTTGAGTATGTCACTTGTGTTTTTTTACTAAAATGTCATTTTAAACTGAAAACACGCACTTGAAGTCATACCGATCACATCATGTGTCAGTTTGACGTGAGACTGAATCTTACATGTCACAAATGACTTATGGATAATTTTCTTATATTATCAAGACTATCAGAGTGTGTTTGCTCAGTTTTTAGTGAATGATACATGTTTGAACTAAAATGTTAATTTTAAACTCATAACAGACACTTTGAGTCAAAACGGGCACACCATGTATCAGATAGAGGTGCAGTTGATTCCTACACGTCAAAAATGACTAATGAATTGTTTTCTTAAAGTATAAAAACAACATGAATGCACTTTCTTGGTTTTGAGTATGTAACTTTTCTTTTTTACTAAAATTAATTCATTTTTAAATAAAGACACACTTGAAGTCATAACGATCACATCGTACGTCAGATTGATACGTGATTGATTTCTACACGTCACAAATGATTTATGGATCATTTTCTTAAAGTATCGGAATAATAAAATGTGTTTGCTCAGCTTTGATCATGTCACTTGTCTTTTTAATTTTAAACTGGAAACATGCATTTTGAGTTATACCCAAAACATCGTGTGTTGGTTTGACGTGAGACTGATTCGTACACATTAAAAATGAATTATGAATCATTTTCATAAATTATCAAGATAATCAGAGCACGTTTTCTTGGTTTTTAGTGAGTGATGCATGTTTTGAACTAAAATGTCAATTTTAAACTGATAACAGATACTTTGAGTCATATTGAGCACATGGTGTATCGGATTGAGGTGCGGCTAATTGCTACATGATAAAAATTACTTATGGATCATTGTCCTAAAGTATCAAAATAATATGAATGTGTTTTATTAAAATGTTAATTTTAAATAAATAGATACACTTAAAGTCATATTGGTCGCATCGTGAGTCAGATTGAGGCGCGGTTGATTCTACTTGTCATAAATGACTTGTGAATCATTTTCGTAAAGTATTAAAACAATATAAATATGTTTGGTCTGTTTTGAGTTTTTGATGTGTGTTTTGAACTAAAATGTAAGTTATAAACTAAAAACATACAGTTCGAGTCATAGTGAGCACACCGTGTATCAGATTGAGGTGCGGTTGATTGACCCATTTCCTTGTTTCCATTATCTCAGTTGCAGTCTGGAAGTCAAATCTCTCACTAGCTTGAGCAGCTTCCAACAAACCACCCCAACTTGAGCAAAAGAATCCACCTGTATAAGAAAACAATTCTTATGTTAGTAATAAATTAAGCATAAATATGAAACAATACATTAAAAAATGTCAATTTTAAACTAAAATCGCACAATTTGAATTATACTGGGTATACCATGTATCAGATTGAGGTTTGGTTGATTCCACTATGTATATTTATCCTACAATGCATTCAACATTTTGGGTTATCTAATAATATTGTTGTTTGATAACCCAGAATGTTGAATGCATTAGAGAATAAAAAGAAAATTGCATCATCATGAGTGCATCATCTATTTTGAGTGCATGATCGTAGTACATGAGTGAATCATCTTTGTTGACGAGGTCATTTTTTCATGATCTCTTTGAAAATTAACAAAATAAGTATTAGATAAAAATGATAAGAGAATTAACTAAAAAAGTAGATAAAATGATGAGAAAATAAACTAAATAAGTAGTAGGAAGTCACATCTTCATGATATATGTGTACATTCTGACACCAGGTATGTTGTCTAGTTGTTTATAAACAAATATATTTCGTCTTATGAATACGAGGACTTTTGAAAGTCATGGTAGTACTAAAAAAATATAAATACACAAAGGATTAAAAAATCTTTTGAATGAAATAGTAATTATCTTCAAAAATACCTATTTAGTGATGCTGGTTTGTTGATGGTAGATGATATCTCATAAATTTTCAAACATAATAACCATAATATTTTCCATTGGTTTGTTTCAGACACTATAAAAACATTAAAAAATATAAGTAATTTGTTTTGATATGTGTTTTGATAGTGTTATTTTATTATATATACTCTAATACTTATCCATTTATAGAATTCAATAGGCTCCTTGTACGCACGGACTACCCTCATACCATGATTTTGATGATATTTAGACACCGCCTAATCATAACAGAATTCTCATTAAAATATAATATAAAATATATAACTTAAAATTAGTTCTAAAACGTTGGATGTAGTGTATTACAAATTGACAAAAGTCATCACTTGTGGTCAGTTTGTTGGGTATCCATGCATTGAATCCAGAAAATAAATCTTTGGAGTATCCAAATTGACTGCAATGACTACCCAATGTTTCCTAAAAAAATGAATAAGTAATGAAAAAAATGAAAATATACTTGATATGATTAAATTGTAGAGTCGTACCCCTGCATCATTGGTAATAAGAAGATTCGGATGTCTGTAAGTTTGCTTTCAAACACTACGACTAGTTTTTCCACTATTGCATCAATTTGATCTGAATCCAATGAGGTTAGTTGTGTAGAAGCGATGCGAGGACAAATGAGTCCATATTTATGTTCATAGGGTTTCCCATCAAATAGTATTGATATAGATGCCTTCAAAAAATATGAATTATATTTAGTCATAATTAACATATTAGATCAACTATTGGAAAAAAATCATGAAAACACACCTCGTGTATACATTGTTAACTGAGACTCCCAGCCAGTCATACTTGAGGATTTCATTTACATTCTCAAGATTAATGTAGTCTGTAATGGCCTCTCCGTACATTTTTTCTTAAAAATCAACTATGACATTACTACCACTTTGTAACCTTGTATCCATAAGAACATTAAATGTTAGTAAATGCGGATATTGAACGAGTGGGGTAAAGGTAATCTACGAAGAACTTTTTGATTGGTCGGTTGATGCTTGAGATCGTTTTGATTTGACCTTTAGTTTCACCCCCTTCCCTTTGTCCGTCTGTATTAACATTCATTGGTTTAGACATTTTTTCATTAATTGTTAAAGGTTTAGCATGAAAAATAAATTGAAAATAAATACCTCCTTATCGACATGTTTTTTTACAAGATCTGATGGTCATGTTATGAATGTTCCAATATCTTGCTCGACCGTATGAATATCTACGTCATAAAGTGGAACATGTAGCTTTATGCTTGACTCATGATCTATGCTAATCCCCACTCTCACATGACCTATTGGAAGTTGTCTATTGTGTAGAGTATCATCTTGGATATTGAACACGGTAGCCCTCGCAACAAGGCGACGAGTGAGTGTTGATAGATATAAATCACAATTATTTTCACCCTATAAAATATTGGTACAAGAAAGATACCAGTGTCTGTCTGATTCAAATTTCACATAAACAATTATGAGAATATTGATTACCTCACCTAAGACAGCTCTTTCAAAAGAATGACTCACCTCAAATATGGTGGGGGGGCATCAAACAATGGTTGTTCTTGTGTAATTTCTTCTCTTTGCTTCCTTCCCATAACATTTTCTAGCAACTAGACCGCCAAATAAATTTTCTTGAAGAGTAACTAATCATGACTGCATCTCTTACATTTTTTATCTTTACCCCCTATTCATTTCTTTTCTCAAAATATGTTTGGGATGTCACCCCAAAACCCGCACATCTGTTGTGGTCATACTTTTCTAGCCTCTTCAAGGCCACTGACAATAGTTGTTCGTCTAGTACAACTGATGATGATTTCTGTGTCTAAGTCAGATGCAAAAAAAGGAAAATAAGTAATCATTGTTATGTAATACCGATTTAAATATTTTTTTTGTATTATATCATACTAACACGTGTTTGTCACACTTTTTGTGGGTTTTCATCTATTAGCATCTCATATTTATTTACACATGCCTCCTTCCATAGCACATGACGTGAGATGTAAGTGGATTTGTATTTGGATTCATCAATTTGCATATAAATAGAAGAACATAATTATGTTGTTGTTTCATGCCACACATAAGTATTACAGTAGATTTAAAACATGTACCATTTTTTTCAAGTGAAGTGTACGTCATCCTTACTTTATGATTAGGGTATGTTGGTTTTGATGTCCATTGCTTATTCTTAGTACTCAATTGTTATTTCATAAATTAACAATTCTTAATCAAAGTGATTAATACATGTATTGTTAAACAATGTATTACCACCCTCAATGTACCTAAAAAGATGTCTCCCCACGACAACCATTAAACACATCCTATGATTCTTGGCTTATTAGGTGTGCATACATATGCGGTGGGTGAATGTTTATTTTCCCTTCAACATATTTGAGATGAAACTTGATAAGAATTGTCTGAAATCCTCTTTGAGCCTTTCCAACAAACATTAATACAAATTTCCTTCAGGAGTCATCTACTATAAATGCACCATTCAAGAGATAATGAATCGTAAGTCAATGTTTTATTATTATTTTTTAGTAAAATAAAGGATATCATAATGTTACCCTAATAACTTCCCAAATCAGTGTCTCAAGTACATGCACAATATTGTGCCACAAATCTATATCAATAAGCATGCGCTCCTGAGTGATGAGCCCAATGAAATTACCAAACATGGACTTTTGGGGTTAACAACCTAGCCACATGCATTCCATCGACACATGCATAAGTCATTATCTGCAGAAGTGGTTGAACATTTAATTTAAATTATGTAAATGTAGCAATGAATAGATAATAATATGGGGTAACACAATGGATATTTTTAAAAAATATAACCTGATTATTGAACTCTTTTTTTAAAGGTTGAAGAGATTTGAACCCTCAATCGAGTATCCAAATCCATTCATTGTGGTCTCCTTTAACATACAAGACCTCATTTATATTGGGACTGCTGTGAAATGATTTTGATATCACAATGAAAGGGTTATCCTCAGTTGAATTTTCACCTGACCCTTCAGTGCTTTTGGTCGATAACATAACAATTGACCACTTTTGGTTTACGGGATTTGGAAAATAAAATACTTGTACTTCTTATGGTTCCGTTATAAATGATTCGTTATTGTTCCCTTACTGAAATATACTTTCATGAATATCAATTCATCTGTTTTAATAGAACTCCTATTATCAACCCACTTGTATTGAAAAATTAACACTTGGAATATTGCATAATCCAGCTCCCATATTTTTTTGATGGTGCCAAAGCATGACATATTCATATAAATTGGATTTATATCCTTAGTATCAGATACGTGAATTACTTCATCAACAAGTGTAACTCCACTATTTTTCATGGTACTTCATTCATCATGTTTATTTTTATAGAAAGTATAACCATTAATTACATAACCATTATAAGATAATACATTAACACTTGATCCTCTGGCTAGCCATCAAAGTCATTCTAAAATTGAATCTAGATTTTCATCTGACTCTTTAAAAATATGGTTTTAAAATCATCTTATAAATTGTTTATTATGTTTATTTGATATCCGGCTTTCAGCCTTTGATGGATTCAAATTCCTAATTTTTTTGGGTTTCAATATACAGGGAAACCTCTAAACTATTATGAAAAACATAAAGGTGGGACTACTCCCGATCTGTAATAGTGATTGTGACAACATCTATTCTAGAAATTCCTTCACCCATAAGCTGCCCAATGTGATGATATTTTAGGAGACCAATAGTTTCCACCTCATACAGGTAGTAGATACATAATTCAATGTCTTCCTCAACAATATATCACTCCGCAATACAACCTTCTGGTTGAATTCAATTTTTGACATCCCGTTTCAAAATCTTCATATATCGTTCAATGATGTACATCCATCTATAATGTACAAGACCGCATAGTTGAATCTCTCTTACCAAGTGAACCATCATATCAAAGAATACTAGTGGGAAGAACATTTCCAATTCACATAACATGACGACGATTTCCTTTTCCATAGTTGAAAATTTTACTGGGTCTATAATTTTGTTGCATATAGATTTGAAAAAGAAACAGAGCTTAGTTAATGTATGATGTACATTCTTGGAAAAAATTTAACATAAAGCTACATACATTAGATCTTGTATCAAAACATGACAGTCATGTGATTTTAGACCTTTTAACTTTAAATCAGTCATTGACATGATATTATTGATATTTGATAAATACCCCTATAGAACCTTTACATCATTCAAGAAGTTTCAAAACTGATATCACTCCTATCTAGAAATAGTGTAAACAGCTGGAGGAAGAAAATCTGTTTTTCACCCTTCACTAGCACCAACTATCCACATATTCCCATGTCAATCATATCCAATATAACCTTAATTCCATACTTTGTTTTGTTGAGTGTATTTAGTAACGTGTCAATGAAACTATCACATACATTTTTTTCAACATGTATAACATCAAGAAAATGTCTGACATACAAACAAATCCAATATAGTAATTAAAAAAACTGATCTCTTTTTCCAGCCAGTTTTCATAAGGTTTTTTGAAAAAGGTTTACCAAAAGCAGTGTCTGTATCTTTTACTTTCTAAAATAGTTGATCACCTGTTAGTGGAGACAATGATATACTTTTTCTAAACTCTCATCAAATGATGTTGTCCAATATCGATACTTATGTCACCAGGGTAGAAATCTATGATATCCTAGAAACAAATTCTCCAATGAATGCTTCATCCTAATTAATAGTGTACTTTGTTCACAAATGGAGCACCCTTCAGTTCCTTTAGTTCCATATCCTAAAAAATTTCCATAAGTAAGAAAGTTGTTTATCATCCCGTATAACATAGATCTCAATGTGAAATCTTATTTGCTGTAAGAATTATACAATGTAACATCTGAATATCACAATAATTTCTAAATATCGATTAATGGTGCCAAATAAACATCCATATCATTACCCGGTTGTTTCAATCCTGATATAAGTATAGATTACATAATGTATTTTCATTTTATGCATAACCATAGTGGAAAATTAGAATTTACCAATATAATCATCCATGTACTGTGAGTGTTTTTTTGAAAAACAGAAGGATTCACTCCATCTGTAGATAGCGCAAGACGAAGGTTTCTTGACTTATTTCCAAATTCAAGATACTCATGATCAATTCTCTTCCTCTGAGGAGAGTCTACCAGGTGGCAAAGTTTCCCAACTATATTTCTTGTATCTGCATTCTACGTTAATTGCCTCACAGTCTCCTCACTTCCATATAGGTGTCTAAACCTTGGAATTATTGGAAAGTACCATAAAAATTTGTTAGGACTCAATTCATCTTTTTTGTATCAAGAATCACCACACTTTGTGAGCATTCTTTAAGCGATTTTTGGTCCTTAATAAATATTATATAGTCATTTGGACAAACATGTATTCTTTCAAAGATTATACCCATTGAATGTAGCATTTTTTTAGTATCATATTTTCGGCTAGGAAGCTCATTATCTTTTAGGATCATATCATTCAAGAGATAAAGTAGTTCAGTAAAACCGACATCACTCCATCTATTTATATATTTTAAATTATATAGATTCAGTATGGTTGACAATGTCGTATATTTAGTACAACCAGCATATAATGGTTTCTTTGCACAACTCTTTAACATCTCAAATAATTTTGGAAAATCACTAAATTTATCTTCAACTGTCATTTCCATTTCCTTAATATGATCTTCATTATCATTCACACATGTAATCACATCCTCGATACTGTCTTTTTTATTGTCCACACTTGTAATCATATCAGATGATCCATAAAACACAATGTTATCCCAGTCACTAGCTACATTCAATTTTTCCCCGACTTTAGTCCAACATATATAACTTCAATCTATTCCATGATAGATCTAGTGTTCTTACAACTCCTCTAGACTAATTATTCTTGAATAACAATAGTATAAACATGGAAAAAGAATTTGAGAAGGGTAATATGTATGATCTTTTTCAAACTTGATGAACTTGTTCACCCCGTCTTCATACTCTTTTTTCATACTATTGGAATCCATCAATTTTCAATTCATATCCATCATATTTGATTTGGTAATATTAATATTTTAAAAAATAAATAAATACACAAAATGGTCCTTTCAAGTAAGGGGAACCCGACATTTGAACGTTTCAAAAAAAATTAACATGCTTTGATGGAAATGGGTAATTGAAGTTAAGAAAAGAATTACTCCACTGATGGTAGGTGTTATCCTCTGAATTAATCCACAATGATCATCGGTACCTGTTATGGGATGACTAATGCTCATGGCAGTTCAAGTAACATAGGTTTATATCTAGAAGAGATGGAGGATGAGTCTTAGGAAAAAAATGAAATAATAACTGTTTGGGAGATGAAATTGATGAGGATGACATTTGTCTCCATAAATCTAAATGTTCCCAGGTTGGGGAGTTGGTGAAGAACTAGAAAACATTTATTTGTTTGCTGTATAAAGTTGAAAAAAGTAGCAGTAGTAGTATGATCCCTACAAGGGGCTCCTTGATTAGTGTAACCATGAGAAGGCTCAGTTGGATGGTCTTACACGCACTCATGTTGAGACATGCATTGCAGTTTCAATAGTCAAAGAAAGCCTTCAATTACTCCATGAAAAGGAAAAGACTTTTGGTACGAGGAATACATCTCTATAGCGCTTAGCTTCATGTGAGTCCAAGTTTGTGGGAGTGGGGTCACGATAGATATCCTATGGGTTGGATGGAGTTAGTGACATACCCTTTCCATGGTGTTATTATCAATCTATATTATGTATGAGGTGGGATTCTGTGTATCTAGGAGGTATATGAAAGTTAATATGATCATATAAATATAGATACCACCCATTGTCCTTACACAGGTATGAATTTATAAATATACATACCACTCATCCCATTGTATTTTTAAATATAGCCACCACTCAACTTTTTGACACATATTTTAAGGAGTGTTCAAAAAGGAAAAGGAAATTAGTAAGTGTGTGGATCAAGACTTTAATCAATAAAAGTGGTTAATTTCTAAAGAGTAATTGTAAAAGAAAATGTGTATCACTTATTTAGCACCTCTTCTCAATGATAAATTACCACTGCCCTAGAATCATTAATAAGGACTGTTTCTCAAAAAGGTAGTCCTATATGCTCTCCTATAATATTCTTCTTCAACATTTTCTTTTTTATAGTATCCCTATGCATTCCAAGGTAATACATTGTTTCCCTTTTCCAGTTTCATACTTTATATAAAATACAAACCAATCCCTAATTTTTTGGATGTATTTTGATAAGTGGCCAGCGACTAAAGTGAAAGTCTAATTCAAGTGGGTGATGCAAGAAATTAAATAAACTTATTTCTTAAAATATGATTGATAGTTCAGACAAAAGATCATGGGGGATTTAATTGAATTTGAGTTTACTAATTATTTTTATATATTAAGAAATATTAACCTAAATGTAGGAATCAATAATAAGGTTTGTTTTAAAAATTTAGTAAGATATTTCTTTATCAATTAAGTTTTTAAGTAAAGGAAATTAACATCTAATTGAATTTTATATTACTAAAATTTTCTTCCAATCCTTTTACATATAATTAAACAATAATATTCATTATATAGAGTTTAGAAATATATAACAAGATTTAATGATAAATCAAAATATACATTTGAATAAAACATATAATGTTATAAAAGTTTTCAAAATTTATTTAAGAGTTAGATTAAAAAAATTATATAACACCTATTGGTATTTTATTTTCATTTAATTTTTTTATTTTATTCATATATTTAATATGATGAAAATCTATTCAATTCATTAATATAAGGATCCAACAATAACATTTATTTTAGAATTTTAGAAAGATTTTAAAAAATATATGTCAAGAATATATAATTGAAAATCTAGACACAACTTATTAAATTCATGGTTAAAAATAAATATATATGTAGAAAAAAGACATATATTTGGATACATTGATTATTTTTCTCATTTCAATGTTTTATATCAAACATATTTTTTAGGATCAAACTAAATTTTACTTCACTAAAATTCTTTTGTTTCTTTAAAAAATTATGCAGTAGTAAATCCAATATAATCCGTCAATACTAAAATTTAACTATAATACTTAATTTCATATAATCAAACAATATCAAATAATTAATATATATTCAGGAAACTTAAATGGGTTGAGGGATGATGGAAATCAGGGGACCCTTATCGATAACTGGGATGAGTTCATGAAGAGTGTGAGGACCACCAAAGAAAAGGGATGAGATGGGTAAGGGCCTTTGGTGATGATTATAGAATACCCCAATGACGGTGGGTGGAATAATCAATAATACAAATTTTTTGTTCAAACATACCAGAAATAAAAAACCAATTTTGATCCACAGTGTTTGAAAAAACTGAAGTCCAAGATATACATCATGGTCAATAGAGACTTTATGATGATTGTGAAATTCCATGCTAGACGTCGTGAATGTTGCAGTGGTGATGAAACACCCACATGAATTATACTATGCCACATAGGGATGGTTGGGTCAAACAAGAAGAGGATCAACCAAGATTGAGGCGAATCGTGAACACTACTAGAAATACAGTCTTTCCCAACGGTTCTGAACCGTTGGGAAAGGCTGCAGAACCGTTGGTATATGTTATACCAACGGTTCTGCAAACTGTAGGGAAGGAAGATGTTGGGAAAGATTTTCTTAACGGTTTACTATGAACCGTTGGTATAGGGTGGGGAAAGCTAACCTATCCCAATGGTTGTGCCAAACCGTTGGGAAATCCCAAGTATTCCACTTTTTCCCAACGGTTTTAAACCGTTGGGAAAGGTTTTTTACCAATGGTTCGTTGAACCGTTGGTAAAAAAAGCATCAGAGATGCTATGCCAACGGTTTGAAACCGTTGGCATAGCCTATGCTGTGAAAATTGCACAGCAGCCTGCAATTTGCACAGCAACTCTGCAATTTGGACAGCAAGCCTCATTTTGTGCATTCCATTATTTTGTGCATTCCCTCCCATTTTCAATCCAATTATTGTACCTGCAATAAACTAACACATACATATACAATTATTTTACCTGTAATAACCAACTAACACATACATATAGAAAACAAATTCATACACATTTAACATATAATGCATCCTGGAACTATACACATCCATAATTAAATTAGAATTCATAACGTAATTATAAACATACATAATTCATTTAGAATTCAATTTAAAATTTAGATGACAATTATATGTTGAATCCGGAATTCAATTAATTATTTGATCGGTTTTTTGTGTACCATATATTTTTACCTGAAATGATGTCCATTTTAAACAAAATACATACACCTGGAGTGATACTGGCCACACTATGCCTCGGATTGTGGCGAGGTTAACTCGTACACGTCACAAATGACCCATCGATCATTGTCCTAAAGTATCAACATATTCCGAAAGCGTTTGCTCGGTTTTCTGTATGTCAGTTGATGTTTTTCACTTAAAATAATGTCCTTTTGAAACAAAAGACAGACACTTTGAGTGGTGCCGGCCACACCGCGTCTCAGATTGAGGCGGGGTTGATTCGTACACGTCACATATGACCCATGGATCGTTCTCCAAAAGTTTCAACAGAAACCGAATGCGTTTGGTCGGTTTTCTGTATGTACTTAAAATGTTGTCCATTTTAAACAAAAGAGAGACACTTAGACTGATCCCGGCCACACCGCGACTCAGATTGAGCCCGGTTTGGCTCGTACAGGTCACATATGACCCATGAATCGTTGTGATAAATTATCAACAGATTCCGAATGCGTTTGGTCGGTTTTCTGTATGCCAGTTGTTCTTTTCACTTATAATCATGTCCATTTTAAACAAAAGAGACACAGTTAGAGTGGTGTCGGCCACACCGCGCCTCAGATTGAGGCGGGGTTGACTCGTACACATCATATATGACCCATTGATCGTTGTGCTAAAGTATCGACACAATCTGAATGCGTTTGGTCGGTTTTCCATATGCCAGTTGATATTTTTCACTTAAAATGACGTCCTTTTGAAACAAAAGACAGAAACATTGAGTGGTGGCGGCCACACCGCACCTCGGATTGAGGCGGGGTTGACTCGTACACGTCACATATGACCCATGGATTGTTCTCCTAAAGTTTAAACGGAAACCGAATGCGTTTTGGTCGTTTTTCGTATGCCAGTTGATGTTTTTCAATTAAAATGGCGTCCTTTTGAAACAAAAGACAGACACTTTGAGTGGTGTTGGCCATACTGCGTCTCAGATTGAGGCGGGGTTGATTCGTACATGTCACATATGACCCATGAATCGTTCTCCTAAAGTTTCAACAGAAACCGAATGCGTTTGGTCGGTTTTCCGTATGTACTTAAAATGTTGTCCATTTTAAACAAAAGAGAGTCACTTAGAGTGATTCCGGCCACACCGTGCCTCGGATTAAGGTGGGGGTGACTCGTACACGTCACATATGACCCATGGATCGTTGTGAAAAAGTATCGACACAATCTGAATGTTTTTGGTCGGTTTTCTGTATGTCAGTTGATGTTTTTCACTTAAAATGACGTCCTTTTGAAACAAAAGACAGACACTTTGAGTGGTGGCGGCCACACCGTGCCTCAGATTGAGGCGGGGTTGACTCGTACACGTCACATATGACCCATGGATCGTTCTCCTAAAGTTTCAATGGAAACCGAATGCGTTTGGTCGGTTTTCTGTATGTACTTAAAATGTTGTCCATTTTAAACAAAAGGGAGCCACTTAGAGTGATCCCGACCACATTGTGCCTCGAATTGAGCCCGGGTTGACTCGTACACATCACATATGACCCATGGATCATTGACCTAAAGCATCAACACAATCCAAATGCGTTTGGTCGGTTTTTCGTATGTCAGTTGTTCTTTTCACTTATAATCCTGTCCATTTTAAACAAAAGAGAGACACTGTGAATGGTGTCGGCCACACCGCGCCTCGGATTGATGTGGGGTTGACTCGTGCACGTTACATATGACCCATGGATCGTTGTGCGAAAGTATCAACACAATCAGAATCCGTTTGGTTGTTTTTCCGTATGTAATTAAAATGTTGTCCATTTTAAACAAAAGAGAGCCACTTAGAGTGATTCCGGCCACACCGTGCCTCAGACTAAGGCGGGGTTGACTCATACACATCACATATGACCCATGGATCGTTTCCCTAAAGAATCAACACATTTAGAATGCGTTTGGTCGGTTTTCCATATGTCAGTTGTTCTTTTCACTTATAATCCTGTCCATTTTAAACAAAATACATACACAAGGAGTGATCCCGACACACTGTACCTCGGATTGAGGTGAGGTTAACTCGTACACGTCACAAATGACCCATCGATCGTTGTCCTAAAGTATCAACATATTCCGAAAGTGTTTGCTTGGTTTTTTGTATGTCAGATGATGTTTTTCAATTAAAATAACATCCTTTTGAAACAAAAGACAGACACTTTGGGTGGTGTCAGCCACACCACATCTCAGATTGAGGAGGGGTTGATTTGTACACATCACATATGACTCGTGGATCGTTCTCCTAAAGTTTCAAAGGAAACCGAATGCGTTTGGTCGGTTTTCCGTGTGTACTTAAAATGGTGTCCATTTTAAACAAAAGAGAGACACTTAGACTGATCTCGGCCACACCGCGACACGGATTGAGCCTGGGTTGGCTTTTACAGGTCACATATGACCCATGGATCGTTCTCCTAAAGTTTCAACGGAAACCGAATGCGTTTGGTCGGTTTTCCGTATTTACTTAAAATGTTGTCCATTTTAAACAAAAGAGAGCCACTTAGAGTGATTCCAACCACACTGTGCCTCATATTAAGGTGGGGTTGACTCATGCACGTCACATATGACCCATGGATCGTTGTCCTAAAGCATCAACACATTTCAAATACATTTGGTCGGTTTTGCGTATGTCAGCTGTTCTTTTCACTTATAATCCTGTCCATTTTAAACAAAAGAGAGACACTGTGAATGGTGTTGGCCACACCGCGCCTCGGATTGAGGCGGGGTTGACTTTTACACATCACATATGACCCATGGATCATTGTGCTAAAGTATCGACACAATCCGAATGTGTTTGGTCGGTTTTCCGTATGTCAGTTGATGTTTTTCAATTAAAATGACGTCCTTTTGAAATAGAAGACAGACACTTTGAGTGGTGTCGGCCACACCATGTCTCAGATTGAGACGGGGTTGATTCGTACACGTCACATATGACCCATGAATCGTTCTCCTAAAGCTTCAACGGAAACTGAATGTGTTTGGTCGGTTTTCCGTATGTACTTAAAATGTTGTCCATTTTAAACAAAAGAGAGCCACTTAGAGTGATTTCGGCCACACCGTACCTCGGATTAAGGTGGGGTTGACTCGTACACGTCACATATGACCCATAGATCGTTGTGCTAAAGTATCGACACAATCCGAATGCGTTTGGTCGGTTTTCCGTATGCCAGTTGATGTTTTTCACTTAAAATGACGTCCTTTTAAAACAAAAGACAGACACTTTGAGTGGTGCCGGCCACACCGCGTCTCAGATTGAGGCGGGGTTGACTCGTACACATCACATATGACCCATGAATCATTCTCCTAATGTTTCAACGGAAACCGAATGCGTTTGGTCGGTTTTCTGTATGCCATTTGATGTTTTTCAATTAAAATGACGTCCTTTTGAAACAGAAGATAGACACTTTGAGTGGTGTCGGCCACACCATGTCTTAGATTGAGGCGGGGTTGATTCATACACATCACATATGACCCATGGATTGTTCTCCTAAAGTTTCAACGAAAACCGAATGCGTTTGGTCAGTTTTCCGTATGTACTTAAAATGTTGTCCATTTTATGAGAATCCTCATGTGTCTATTAGTGGAATGGTATTTACTTAAAATCTTGTGGACATTCATATAAAATATTTTTATATCATTATTAGTATGGATTAGATTTTAGTTTATCATGCTATGAAATATTTCGGAGCTAACAATGTCATGCCCAATGAATACATCTCTTTTATAACATACCAAGAATCTATGATATTGATTAGATGTGTAAGTGTGATTTACATTGATTATCATGATGAAAATAAATAAAATATATATTATAGATTTTCTAGTATTAAATGAAATCAAGGAGGGTGGGGGGGCTGTCCGGCGGGGCTGTTAGGGGGGTTGTCCGGTGGGTGTGCGGGGGGCTGTCCGGGGGGTGTTCGGGGGGTTGTCCGGGGTCCAAGGAGGAGGGTGGGGGGCTGTCCGGGAGGCTGTCCGGGGGGTGTCTGGGGTCCAGGGAGGAGGGTGGGGGGGCTATCCGGGGGGTTGTTCGGGGGGCTGTCTGGGGTGTGTCCGGGGGTGTTCGGGGGGTTGTTCGAGGTCCAAGGAAGAGGGTGGGGGGGCTGTCCGGGGGGTTGTCCGGGGGGCTATCCGGGGTCCAGGGAGGAGGGTGGGGGGGCTGTTCGGGGAGCTGTCTGGAAGAGGGGGGGCTACCCGGGGGGCTGTCTGGGGGGCTGTCCGGGGGGCTGTCCGGGGGGCTGCCCGGGGTCCAGGGAGGAGGGTGGGGGGGGGCTGTCCGGGGGGCTGTTCGGGGGGCTCTCTGGGGGCTGTCCGGGGACTGTTCGGGGGGTTGTCCGGGGTTCAAGGAAGAGGGCGGGGGGGTTGTCTGGGGGGCTGTCTGGGGGGCTGTCCGGGGGGCTGTCCGGGGGGCTGTCCGGGGGGCTGTCCGGGTTCCAGGGAGGAGGGTGGGGGGGCTCTCCGGGGGCTGTTCGGGGGGCTGTCCGGGGGCTGTCTGGGGTCTAAGGAGGATGGTGGGGGGTTGTCCAGGGTCCAGGAAGGGGGGGGGGGGGTTCCCAAACACACAACCACTAAAAGACAAAAACATCCATAAAAACAGATAATATATAAAAATAACTCAACTCCAATACTATACTACGAGTCTAGATAAAACCAACAACTAGACTAGATTAAATATCAAATATCAGTAATATTAGTCAAAAATGTAATGAATCAATTTGTCTCACATCACCATCACCATCATCACCCTCGTCCTCATCCCCATCATTGTCCTCGCCCTCCTCAGCGCCCTCCTCCTCACTCTCTCCCTCCTCCTCGCCCTCGCCACCCGCCTCGCCCTCCTTCTCTCCCTCCTCTTCCGCATCAGACTCCTCGCCATCATCATCGTCATGTTGGACATCGTCCTGACCACCACTAGAACTGTCACCTGGTGCACCATATATAGAACGTATCGACGACATATATTCATCAAAAGCTGGGCTGGCCTCTGCTGGAAGTGTTGGACGTAGAACTTCAATAAATTTCATAAACGCACTGTTTTCCCTAGCAGACTGTTCTGCCGTCTCTGTGGCCCTTTTCTCAGCCTGTTCTGCCTGTGCCCTAACTTGCTGCAGCTCGGTGGCACTACAGCTCATACCTGAGGAGGACCAATACCTCATCGGGGCTATCCTAGGTCGGCAGCGTACTCTGCCAGAATGCTCCTCTCTCAACACCTGATGTAAGTGATCTTTTGGCCCAAAATTGTCTGGTTCTTGGGCATCGAGGGCCTCTAAAGAATCCAGTTATAAATATAAATATATCATTAAGTTACAAAATAGATATTAAAATATAAATTCAAAAGATTAAAACTTACAATCTGCTGCTGAGTTGCTTCGTTGACGGTACTTCCATCCTTTTTCCGTCTACTCGAGCAAAACAATTTTGCTCGAGGCACACGTCCTTCAATATTTTGTATTTGCCTCTACAATGACATTGAAAACTAAAGTTATATGAAAACTTTAGAAAAATATTAAATAATTGAGGAAACAAAAGAAAGTGTAAGTCGTAAAGGAAACTTATAAACAATTGTCATACCTGCTTCCTCTCATGATCAGGCATCGTAGTGTGTCCCAGTGTGTGGAGGTATTTTTTGCATCAATGTTCTTTTTATTTTTTCCAAATGATTCTTAAATAAAATTCGAAAATGAAACAGATAATATTAATGCAAAACATGAAAGTTATTATTTAAATACCTCAAATGTTATTAATACCTTAAACTGGGTACTCGTCCAATGAGTAATCATCTAACGATACTGCTCTATAGGACAATCATCCACCACTGGTACCGCCTCTAACTCAGTGCCAACTCTAGCAACTCAGCCAATATACAACTCATGCTTATAGTCTCTCCAAAGCTGGCCTAAATCCTTTAGACGTTCCGGTCGTGCACCCTTACCATCGGGAAAATTAAATCGAAGCTGACATCAAAATATTAATTCATATAAATACAAAAACAATTCATGGCATTAAATAGAACAGATTTTTTTACCCATATCTCTATCCAAGCTCTATCCTTGACCTCATGTGGCAAATGTCACCACGATAGCGGGCTGACGGGAATGATGTCGGAGTATTTGGAAAGCGTTGCCAAAAAACTCCGACATTGTTTCCCTGTTTTCTCAACCATTTGGTTGTCTTCATTATAATCCACCATAACTTGTGTGCGGCGGTTCCACACCGAACGCATGCGTGTACGCCCCCGCCCACACCTCCTGTTAGTAGATGTATCTGTCATGAAAGAAAAACAAATATTTTATTAAAACATGTTATAATGAAAATAAATATTGCTATAAAAATTTGTTAGGGTTCTATAAATATACCTGTGTTGGTCTGATCGCTGAGCGCCGCTGGATCCACAGAAACTGATGGAACACCCTGTGGTGGAACAGGAGTCGAAGACGATGGAATATAGAAGCTCGGAGAGACAGAAGTAAAAGAAAATGAAGATGAGGCAACTGTCTGACCAGATGCTAACTGGGGAGTGAGAATCATCATGGGATGTGAAAATGACAGGCCAGAAGATGCAGAAGGTAGTGAAAACATGAGAGGCCTAAATATCATGTGTGTCCCTAACGACACACTGGGATCAGAATGTGGGAAGGATGACATGTCAGTGGGAGGGGCAGGGTCTAGTCGGGTACGCGCAGCTGCTCGTCCACCTCTGGTACGAACCCTCCTCGTACCACCGGCCTGAGTACTAGGACCAGTACTAAGCTCCTCGTCGAATAACTATCAACGTATAGGTGGATCCTACAAAAATGTTTACAAAAAAATTAATCACATGACATTATATATTCTTTAAATATATCAATTTGAAATAAAGTACTCACTACAGGCACTAATGATGGAATTCCCAACTCCGTCATTCAACGATTTTTCTCCATCATTTTTTTCCTTCTTCTCTCTTCAATTGGCTTCATTTCCTGCTTTTGAAAACAAATATGTAATTAATTAGAAAAAGTAAACTAATGTGTAACCCAAAAAACTAAATATATGAGGGAATATGGGGATTCATTGGTAATTTAGCTATCAATTGTTTTAGAAGAGCTTGAATGGATTTAATAAATCATACAAGTTGTAATGTTCACCAAGTTAGAAATATTGTTTGACTATGTTTAAATACAGTTCAATTCCAAATTAGAAAATGCAATTCGAATAAAACTGCAACTAATAAACATTGAAAATTCACATAACAGTCAAGTCAGCTAAAACATATGTGTGATCAATACTAAATCAATTTGAATATTACCAACCTTAACAACCCAACTCGAGGTAAACCAAATGAATTGAGAACATGGATGAATGATTTTATATATTTTCAACCACAACTTCAGGTTCACAATCAACTCTGACAATTGAGCTATTGGAGTCATCAAAAGAAATAAATGGATTAGTTCCAATGGCACTAGGGACAGTGTCAATTCCATCATCACCATCATCAAAAATATGTTTTGGAATTACTTTAACTATGACACAAAATTCAGGTCGAAGTTGGTCTTTGACATAAAAAACTTGTTTATCCATTGATACCAACACATATGGTTCTTCGGTAGCAAGAGTGTGAGTCATATTAATTACTCGAAATCCACAATCATCAATAAATGTGTCATGTCTCGTCATCGAATCAAAAGATTATGGAGTCTGGGGATCAATGGAAAGTGCTATATTACTTTCTGTGGAATGCGGGATGGTGTTCCATCAGATTTTGACTTCCAGCGGGATGTGACACATTTTATACAATCATTTCGTTCAGCGGTTTCCTCCCAGAATAAACTGCAATCTTTCGGGCAAGCATGAATTTTGTTTCTTGAAAATCCAAGTTCCTCAACTAACTTCCATGCCATATAGTGGTTTGAGGGAATATCTGCATCATCTGGAGGTAAATCCTTCAAGAGGATAAGAATGTAATCGATTGCTGTATTAGAAATCCCATACATAGTTTTCCCATGAAACAATCGGATTAAAAATTCCAGCTTTTTCATTTTATCGCATTGTCGATATACTGGAGTCGTGGCAGCATCATTCAATTTTTTCACCCTATCAATATCATCATTTTCACTAGATGCATCAGCTGTCCTCATATTGAAGTCTTCTTGAGTCAAAATCCTTTCTTTTTCATGATGACGAATAAACGAAAACCGATCATCTAACAAATTCTCCATTCCAGTCCTTTCATTTCGATCATCACCAATTTGAGATTTCATTTTCTCCCCATTGTGATACCACACAAAGTAGTTTGCTTGAAAACCATTTTTGGTTATGTGGTAGCTGACTTCTTCACGACTCAACCAAGGTCTACCAACACAATTGGAACATGGGCAGTGTATGCGACCACTATCTGAAGCATTGTGAAATGCAAAATCTATAAAGCTCTCCAAATTGTTTTGAAAATCGCTTGAGATCTGATCGGTTTCATACATCCAACTTCTGTCCATTCTGTAAAAAGAATTTATATAAGTCATTTTGTCATAAACAATTCAATAGGTTTGAAGTTTAATAGAAAATATCTTTCGAAATCTATTTTAAATAATAAAATCCCTTTGATCATTTTTAACAAATATTTGGAGTATTCTCAAGGCACCCCCATTTGGAAAAGTCACATTAAATGCCCAATTTCCACGCCAAACCATTGAAAACAATTAACATGAGACAATCATCGACCACAAATAACTTAACTAGAAATTAAAAAAATAGAAGCCAAATGTGATATAGAATTTAATGTTAAGTTAGGGGAAATGAGATTAAATAGAGGAAACAACATCATAAATGGTTCCAACATCATAACTTTTGATTAAAACCACCCGTAATATGAATGTGAATGCCTCATACACCTAATCCCTAATAAAACAAACCAAATCTCCAATTAAAACATTGAATTTAGGGTTTTCACCCCACTTGGACAGCTCTACCCCCACCCCACCCACCCCACTTGGACAGCCCTACCCCCACCCCACTTGGACAACCCAGCACACCCCCACCCCAAGTGGACAGCCCTACCCCCACCCCACTTGGAAAACCCACCCCCCCCCATACCTGGACACCCCTACCCCCCACAACCCACTTGGAAAACCCACCCCCCCACCCCACCTGGACAGCCCTACCGTCACCCCACTTGGACAACCCATCCCCCCCACCCTACCTAGACAACCCCTCCCCCACCCCACCTGCACACCCTCCCCACCCCACTTGGACAACCCTACCTAGACACCCTCCCCCACCCAACCTGCACACCCTCCCCCACCCCAAACAGCCCTACCCCCACCCCATTTGGACAACCCAACCCCCTCCCCCACCCTACCTAGACAGCCCCCTCCCCCACCCTACCTAGACAGCCCCTCCCCCACCCCAAACAGCCCCACCCCCACCCCCACCCCATTTGGACAACCTAGCCCCCTCCCCCACCCTACCTAGACAGCCCCCTCCCCCACCCTACCTAGACAGCCCCTCCCCCACCCCAAACAGCCCTACCCCCACCCCCACCCCATTTGGACAACCTAGCCCCCTCCCCCACCCTACCTAAACAGCCCCTCCCCCGCCCCAAACAGCCCTACCCCCACCCCATTTGGACAACCCAGCCCCCTCCCCCACCCTACCTAGACAGCCCCTCCCCCACCCCAAACAGCCCTACCCCCACCCCATTTGGACAACCCAGCCCCCTCCCCACCCTACCTAGACATCCCCTCCCCCACCCCACTTGGATAGCCCTCGACATCCTCCCCCACCCCATCTGCACACCCTCCCCCACCTCAAATTGAAACATAAATTCATCCAAATCAAAATCCAATTTTCAACTAAAATAAATTCCACCAAAATTACCATATCACCCCAATAAACAAACCCTTTACCAGTTTGAAGTGTAGAACAAAAAACATAAAACAAATTTAAGGGTTCCTTAGACAGCAACCCTAATTTAGCCTAAATCAAAACATCAAACACCAAAAAAATAGAGAAATAACGCTAAAACTAAGGTAACACTTACTAATTTGAAGTGTGAAATAAGATTTTGTTTGATTGAAGATGGATCTTGGGTGGAAAGAGTGTCGTGGCCGAGAAGAATTCAGGAGCTCGATTAGGTTCTGTCAGCAATCAGGCTGGGTGGGGGTTCGGTTGGCCTGTATTTGGGGGAAATCTTTCCCAACGGTTCTTAAAAACCATTAGGAAAGATAGATTTTTCCCAACGGTTTCATTAAACCGTTGGGAAAATTGATTTTTTCCCCATCTTTCCCAACAGTTTGATGAAACCGTTGGAAAAACTAATTTTCTTCCAATCTTTCCCAACGGTTTCATCAAACCGTTGGGAAAAATGAATTTGTATAGATCAATACCAACGGTTAATGAAAACCATTGGTAAAAATCAACTATACCAATGGTTCAAAAGAACCGTTGGTATACAACTGTTGGGAAAACCATGATTTCCAGTAGTGGAAGCGTCTTACCCAAAATAAAAAAACAAGGAGGACCAAATCGACACTCTGAGCTTGAAGAAGACATGAAGACAAGGTGAAACAACTGAAGAACCGAGTGTGGTCGGAGATACTAACAAAATAAATCGACACATACCTTTGGAGAGGATCGATTCATCGAGAAAGTTGATGATGACCGAGAGCGGTGACAACAGTAGGGTACAACAAGAGCATCGACAGTAGTTGGGTTCCATGAGACCTCGAAGGCATGAGAGAGGAGACTCTGTTAGGGTTATTTTTATTAGACTAGGTAATACTTTTATCAACGCTTTCAAAAAAGCGTTGATAAAGAAACACTTTTATCAACACTAAAAAAGTGATAATAAAATGATTATTTATCAGCGCTGATAAAAAGTAGTTTTATCAGTGCTAATAAAGATGAATCTTTATCAATGGACAAAAACATTGATAAATATCTAATTTTAATAATATATATATATATATATATAATTATAATTATAAATAAATATATCTAAAAATATATTTATATAATTATATATATTTATATTATTATATATATATATATAAAATTATAAATATAATAAATATTTTTTTATTTAAATATATTTATTATAATTTTATAATTATTTAAATATATATATTTATAATTATAATTATAAATAAATATATTTATAAATATTTGTATGTAATTATAAATATATGTATATATATAATTATATATATATATATTGAATCATAGGAAGGATGGAGCTTCTCAAATCACTTGGAGCGCTCTCCCATGGCAACGTGACGATGATTCTCTTATGAGTTCTTAATCCTCGACTGTTTGTGAGCTACGGTGATCGATCATGGAGGCTACTTCAGATCTCCCTAGTCAACCTTCCAAACCTAAACATCCTACCATGAAGGGATTCACTTCTGTAGAGATCCTACTCAAGGGAGATACTTTGACTAAAAGTACCCTATATGAGTTGTAGATATCCAGATCTAAGGATGAGAGATTTTTTATCAATGTGGATTAAGATGCGCTGAAGGAGAGATTGGATTTGTGAGGGTTCTCTCTAATTGGATGTCTAATCTTTGCAAAAGGCCATAAATCTTTGAATGGAGATGACCTCAAATTAAAGATATCCAGAATATGGGGATTCAATAACTGGAAAATTATTCCAATTGGTAAGGGATATTTTCATCTTTTTTTTTCAGTATGAGCAGTAGCATTCAAACACTTGGGATTTTAGTTTTTATAATCTCAACCCAGGCATCTTCCAGTTTTCTGCATGGGAGCTCAATTTCAACCCTCATAATCAAAACCACACAAACACCCAGATCCGGGTTAGGATGTGTGATCTTAGACGGGTTTTGTTTTGTATCCCATGATCCTTAGTGACATAACCACCAACATTGGTGATCCTATTAAATTAGAAGAGAATACTATATAATGGAAGTTCAGTAATTATGAGAGGGTGATGATGGACGATGATTTGAAAAAACCCATTTTGAATAATTCTATCCTTATTTTCAATGGTGATAGGCTTGAGGTTAATTTTGAGTATGAATCAAGTCCCCCTTTTTGTGATTTCTGCAAGATGATTGGGCATCTGGTATCAGATTGCAGACATGTACAGAATTTGTAGGTGAAGAAAACACCCCCCTCCCAATGCCAAAATTGGCATATAAAATTGGGAAAAGAAAAAATTGATTTTACACAATGCCAAAAGCATCCCTTTTAAAAAAAATTGGAACACACCTGGATAAATTATACCAAAAAAAATACTTAGTTTCAATAATCATTATCTTCTTCCCTCTCCATTACTATAATTTATTGGAAGAATATTTGATGGAACCCTCACACATAGGAAGAAACACCTTCAAACCCTATGATTCCACTGAAGGTGGATTATGCAGTAGCAAATGCAAAAGAAGATCATTGGAGGTGGTCATAATAAATTGCAGCAGAAACACACTATATTTTATTTCTTTAAAATCAAATGATTATTAAAATAGATAAACACACCCTTTTTATAGGGATACAAACTTAAAGAAAAACAAATGAAGGAAAATCAAACATAAATAAAAGTCCAAAAAATGGTGTTGTAGGTGCCACCCAACCATCCAAATCCAGACACGTCAAGTAGCCCAACTTGAACTCTCTAATATTCCATCATTGTAGTGTATGTTTGGTGTCATCCAAGTAAATAAAAGTTTATTATTCAACAAGGAAGAGTTAAAAATCTAGTTCTTTAGTGTCGATGATGTGAGGGTTCATTACAGTATCCGAGAACACTGCCCCTATCAGCGCTGCCTTAGGCTTTGACCAACCATCATTGATAGGGTGATCAGGGAAGGAAGATGGGTGGAGTTCCAGATCTAGTATTGTAGTGTCAATGATGTGAGTCACATGCCTTACAACTTCTAGTGGTTCCCTGGCTTCGAGATCTACGAGAAAAGACGACGAGGAACCTATTTTCATACCTTAGAGATAGCTCCAGTGGGGTGGCACCATGAAGTTTTGTTTGTTATCAAAGTGCTCTTCTTGTGTGTCTTCTTGGACTTTCTCCCTTAAGTGAACTTTCATGGCTACTAAAGATCTATTTTTCTTTTACCTTGAGTGGAAACAGGGCATGGCATCATCAATAAAGAAGCTTATATATATTCTTTTTTTTAACATATGTTTCCTTTTATTATTACATAAAAACATATTTACTTTTTTAACTCAAGTAACTAAATGTATTTTTTTTAAATAACTTAACACATATCTCATCTATCATATTAAGGAAATAACTAAATCGATTTTATGTTAAAGAAAATCCTACATCACTTTAAAAATTCTTTTTTTTATAAAAATATTTCTATATCATATTTATATCAGAGACTAGTATAAGGGATTTTATTTTAGTAATGTTGTTACTAATCTTTTTAAGACCCTTTTATTTTCCAATTTTTTTACTTATTTATTTATATTATGTATGAAAAATTATTGAATACTTAAACTAGAAATGTTCTCAAAAATCCATTTTTAGCATCCTTCTACCCTACTCTCTTCTAGTCACCCCTTTCCCTCACTTTCAATCTCGCCACCACCAATCCGCCATGGCAACCCATACCACTATTCCATAGTCCACTTAATCTCATAATCTCACAATTGGGTTGGAATTACCTTCACTCCTACAAATTTCATCTTATGAAGCAGTAACATTTTGATGCCACCATGCTTAGTACTGTCCGGATAGTTGAATGTTTAACTACATGTGAGAAGATTTCTGAGAAATAAATACCTTCCTTCTATTGAAATACCTTTGCCACTATCCACACTTTTTAACACTTCTTTCCATAAGCATTACCACAGATTTAGTTTTATCAAGCGCTACCCTTTATCAACGCTAAAAAAATGGTAATAAAGGTGTACTTTTATTAGTGATAAAAAATGATGATAAAAGGTGTTTTTATCATCTCTAAAAAAAGTGTTGATAAAAGTATCCCTTTATCAGTGCTTGTTTTAGTGCTGATAAAAGTACCCCCTTTATCAGCGCCTTTTTTAGCACTGAGAAAGGATACTTTTATTGGTGCTTAGCGGTAATAAAGGTATGCCAATAATCAGTGCTAAGATGATTGTTTTTATCACTGATAAAAGGTTTATTTCATTAAAAATTTATATATCATTAAAAATATATATTAATATATAAATATATTTATATTAATATAAATAAAATATATTTTATAAAATATGGTTTATATAATAGAAAATATGTAGTCACAATTAATATATAAGATATACAGTGGAAAATGGTTTATAAAATAATTAAAAAAATAATATTAATTGACAATTTGCTAGTTATTATTGATTAATATTCATTTAATAATTATTTAAAGATATAAAAAATCAATAAATCAATAAATGATCTAAAATAAGTTGAAAACATGACTCGAACTTCAAATAACCATAACTTTTGATCTGGGTATATGTTTGAGTTCTACCATATATCAAATTGAATCTTGTGAAAAGATGTATATTGTGGTGACCCTTATCATCATTTTTTATGGTAAAAAATCCCAAATTTCCTCTAAAATTGAGTTTTTTTCAGGGTACCCTCATTTTTTAACATTTTATGGAATTTCATTCTCATTTAAGAGAGTCTTATTATATTCTTTAGTGGAGACTCAATTTATTCTCAAGTATTACACACATATAGATATTATGGAATTAAAATTTTATCATTTTCCATATTATACTATAATGTATAATTAAATATATACACATGTATTCATATTTGTATATATTTACACACTACCTTTTAATTTTATAAATAAATATGTAAACATAATTACATATAGAATATCTTTTGAAATATATAAACCATGTCTAAAAATAATAATATCTATTTTGTTTAAAAAAATATATGAATATTTATATACCTATACAATGTTTATATAATGTATACATATTTATAAATATATTTTTGTGTGTGTCTATATTAATAGATTGATATATCTTTTTTTGGTGGAGAGTCAATTTATTCTCAAGTATTACACACATATGGATGTTAAAATGTTCAAATTTTATCATTTTTCATATTATACTATTATTTATAATTAAATATATACACATGTATACATATTTTTATATATTTACACAAAAAAATATAAAAAAATATGTAAACATATTAACATATAAAATATATTTCTAAATATATAAACCATATCTAAAATAATAATATCCATTTTATTTAAAAAATGTATAAATATTTATATACCTATATAATGTTTATATAATGTGTATATATATAAAAAATATATTTTTGTGTGTGTTTATATTAACAAATTGATATTATATATATATTCTAATATATGTATATAAATATTAACATATAATTAATTTAAATAAATATAAATATGTATAATTATATTTATAGATACACACACATATATAATATATATAAATGTATGTATGTTGTATATATGTATGTATTTATTTATTTATTAATTTGTAAACACGCATACACACAAAACATATTTATAAATGTATTAAAAAATAATCATATAAATATATATTAATATATGAATAAATATATGGATAGAAAATATAATTATATATATCATCAAATAGATAACAAAACAACATAGAGAAATGGTAAAGGTGCAGGCGCATGAGGGTGAGGTCTCAGGTTCGAATCCAAGGGGAAGCACACATGGGTGTGGGAATGAGAGAAGCACTACTAAAGGGCCAAGGAGGGCCAGACAAGTGTTGATAAGAGAGTGGGGTGGGCATCTAGCGCCGATAAAGGTGGGGGTGGCCTCCTTATCGAATATCACTCTTATTTATAATTTTTTCTACTTTTGACAGTGCTTTTATTAGTGTTGATAAAGGACTCTTTTATCAGTTGTAAAAAAAGTGTTGTTAAAGGGGGGATTTTATCAGTTCTTTTTTCAGCATTGATAAAAATCACCTTTTAACGATGATTTTTTAGCACTGATAAAAGAGGTCTTTATCGTTGTTTTTTTAGCACTAATAAAAATGACTAACTTTTAATGGAGCTTAGATCAACAAGATTTTTTTAACATTGATAAAGGCTTTTTAGTGCTTTTAAAAGTCAGTTTTATAGTAGTGAATATTCCTCTTTCAATCAGAAAACCCACTTATTCTCGAATGCCTTTTTACCTTTTAGTAATTATATCAACTCTCAAGTTCCATTAGTTTTAAATGAATAAATCACTTTAACCATTATTAACTTTCACTATTTGGCATCATTAAGTGTTTCAATTCTTCCAAACATTTTTGTTCTCCTATATCTATTAAGAGTCAAAAGTTCATATCATCCTTAAATCTTTGTGTTAGTCTTCTAACTCTAGTTGATCTCTCCAATTGAGGTGGATACTCTATAATGAATGTATTAGCTTTGACTTCTGATGCCTGAACATCTAGTACTCCCACTCGAGTTTCATCCACCCTTGAAATTTCTTGCACTTCTTTCAATAGTCACACCACTAAACTCTCAATGCTTCCATCAAAGTTCATCAGATTTTCTAAACTTATGGTTTCCTTACTCAGATTAACTTGGGATTAGATATTTAATTTATTTCTTTCAACTTCTTTCTCTACCAAGTTATAGTCCTTCCATAGAATCTCTTCATCTAAGTGAACAACTTGTCTTCTTTTGACTTGTATATTATCTTCATCCCATAGCTGGCATCTGATGTTTTCATCACCATACCTAGTGAAGAAACAAACATTAGACTTAAACTCAAACTTTAACCTATCCTTATCATAAATATAAATGTATTTCATATTCCAAGGACTCTATGGTGTCCACCTTCTGGTCATTTCCTAGATCATATCCCCCACAGAAGTTCCTACATAACTACTAATGATGGACTTCTATTGACCAGATATTCTACTATGTTGACATCTTCAACCCAAATTACCTTGGAAATTCCATAGTTCAACCTCTTACTCTAATAATTTTCTATCAATCAACATCTTATTCATTCATTATGAAAATCTATTCTGTTGTTAAGTTCATGGAACCATTATTTTATGCCTTATCCCCTTATTCTTATAAAAGTTTTGAAAGTTGTATTCAATGTAGTCACCATCATTGTTTGTATGAAGATGCTCCGAATTCAGGTTACACTCCCTTTCTACCAAATCATTCCATTGAGTGAAAACCTAAAATACATCAAACACATACTTTAAAAATTAAATAAAAACATTCTGATTAATATCATTAAGAAAGGTTACAGAGTAGATGGAACTACTTTGAGACTGAATAGGTGCATTTCCCCAAACATCAGAATATATATATTCTAACATCTGGATTCTAGGCTTCCATCTATCTAAATTGAAGGAAACACTTCTCTACTTCACTAACACAAATCTTTCCCATCTTCATATTTCTATGTGATCAAGATTAAATATTCCATTTACTGTTAGAACATTAATTTTCTTCTCACTAAAGTGATTGAGCATGTAATGCCAAACATTTGGATCTTTCTATGTAGAAATTTTGGCCAATGTAATTTCATATGTGCTTCTGGTTAAATAAGGAGTTCCATCTTTTACACCTCTTACTACAACCAATGATCATTTGGTAACTTCCCATTCACATAAACAAAACCAAGTAAACAATCTCATATTATCTTGAATATTTAGTAAAATAATAAATGAATATCTCATGGAATGTAAGAATCAAGTCCACATCAATCTGAAACATGATGTGGTTGGTATCACTTAAAGTGTATGTTTTCAATATAAAAGTTTCATTTTAGTTTAAAATGTGTGTCACATTTTCAAAAACTAGGAAAACTAGTTAGTATTTTTTTTTAAGATTTAGGAAAATGATCCTTTTCTCATTTTTAAAATTTAGGAATCAACTGCATATCAATCTGACACACAATTAGGTTGGTATGACTCAAAGAGCATGTTTTCAGATTAAAAAAGGGTCATTTTACTCTAAAACACATGTCATGTAGCTAAAACCAAGAAAATGAGCTTGGGTTGTCCTAATAATTTATTACAATGGTCCATAATTCATTTTTTATATGTAGTAATTAACTACATATAAATCCAACACATGATGTGGTTGGTATGACTTAAAGTGTATGTTTTCACATTAAAAGTGTAATTTTACTCTAAAACATGCATCACATAGACAAAACTGAGTAAATGAGATTATATTGTCGTAAAACTTTGGGAAAATTATTCATAAATCATTTTTGGTGTGTAGGAATTGAAATCAAATAATTATGATCTATGAAGTGTCCAGTATGACTTGAAGTGCGTGTTTTCAATATAAAAATGTTATTTTAGTTTAAAACACACATCACATTTCCAAAACCTAGAAAATGATCTTGGGTTGTTTTGAAACTTTAGGAAAATGATCCATATTTTATTTTTTTTATGTTTAACAATTGAACACACATCAATGAGACACACAATGTGGTCGGTATGACTCAAAATGTGTGTTTTCACATTAAAAGGTTTCATTTTACTCTAAATCACATGTCGCATAGAAAAAACCAAGAAAACATGATCATATTGTCTTTATACTTTATAAATATATATATATATATAATTCATTTGTGACATGTATGAATCGACTGTACGTCAATCTAACACACGATGTGCCCAGTAGGACCCCTAATGCGTGTTCACAATAAAAATGTCATTTTAGTGTAAAACATGATTCACATAGACAAAACCAATAAACCGATATCATATTATCTTTATACTTTAGTAAAAAGATCAATAATTCATTTTTTATTTGTATTAATTGACCTCATGTCAACCTGACACACAATGTGGTCGGTATGACTCAAAGTGCAGGTTTTCCCAATAAAAGTGTAATTTTACTCTAAAACACATGTCACATATCCAAAACTAAGAAAAATAGCTCGAATTGTCTTAAAATTTTATTAAAATGAAACATAATTCATTTTTTGTGTTTAGGATTCAATCACACATCAATCTGACACACGATGTGGCCGGTATGACTCAAAGTGCTTGTTTTCAATATAAAAGTTTCATTTTAGTTTAAAACACACATCACATTGTCAAAACTAAGCCAACAAGATCATATTATTTTCAAAAATTATAAAAAAAGATTTATAATTAATTTTTTGACATGTAAGAATCTACAACATATCAATACGACACATAATGTGGTCGGTATGACTCAAAGTGCATATTTTTTCATTTAAAATGTGTCATTTTACTCTAAATACTTGTCACATATCCAAAAATAAGAAAAAGATCTTGGATTGTCTTGATACTTTAGGAAAATGATCCATAATTCATTTTTGACGTATAGGAATTTACCTCACACCAATATGACACATGATGTACCTAGTAGGACTCCAAGTACGTGTTCACAATAAAAAATTTCATATTAGTATAAAATGTGATTTACATAGCCAAAACCGAGAAAATAAGATTGTATTATCATGATACATTGTTAAAATGTTTCATAATTCATTTTTTATGTGTAATAATTGATCACACATCAATATGACACGCAATGTGGTCTGTATGACTCAAAGTGTGTGTTTTCACATTAAAAGTATCATTTTACTCTAAGACATGCATCACATAGCCAAAATAGAGTGAACAAGCTCATATTTTCTTAATAATTTAGGAAAAAAATCCATAATTTATTTTTTATGTGTAGGAATTTACCATGTGTTATTCTAACACATGATGATGTCGGTATGACTCAAATTGCATGTTTTCACATTAAAAGTTTCATTTTACTCTAAAACACACGTCATATAGCCCAAACTGAGTAAACAAGCTCAAATTTTCTTTATAATCTAGGTAAATGGTCCATAATTCATTTATAATGATTAAGAATCGACCACACATCAATCTGACACATGATGTTTCCAGTATGACTCAAAGTGCATGTTTTCAATATAAAAAGTTTCATTTTAGTCTAAAACACGCTTCACATATCCAAAATCAAGAAAATGATCTTTTATTATCTTTAATCTTTAGTAAAATGAGAGGTAATTCATTTTTGGTGTTTAGGAATCGATCGCACCATCAATCTGACACACAATGTAGTTAGTATGACTCAAAATGCATGTTTTCAATATAAGTGTGAACAAAGTCCCTCGGCAAAAGGCATGAACCACATTTATATATGGTGTATAAGATGTAATAACTAATAATATAATTAATCATATCAAAAATAAAAAATAAAAAAATAACTAATTAATATAATTTATAAATAATAATATATTTAATAATTAATAATGTAATTAAAATATTACTAATTAATGATATAATTTTTAACAACTATTTATGTAATTAAGATAATTAATAATTTATAATATCAGTAATATATTTAGTAATTAAAAATATAATTTATCATATATGGATTATATAACATTAAAATTATAATTTTTTTTACTTTTTAGGTACTGTTACTAAAATGAACATTGATTTTATTATAGGTACAATCTTTTGTACAGAGGTTGATCATTGGAAAAATCCTACTATAAGAGTTTTGTTTTTGTATATTAAGTTGTAATTTTTTACTAATTGTAAATACACATCAATGTAAATATTTTGAATGAAATTTTGAATGTAAATTTTGAATTGAAATGATGGTGTAATGTAATATTTGTATTTCAATCAAGTTTTCTGTAATATTTGTATATTGATGTCATTATTCTTTCTAATTTGGTTTTCTATTAGGGTAGTTGTAGGGTGTCAACTTTATAGTAGCTAATATGGACTTTATCAACACTAAAAAAGCACTGATAAAGGCCACCTTTATCAGCACTAAAATAAAGCACTGATAAAGGTCGCACACTTTTTAGGACACTTAGCATGTCAGCACTTTTTAACACAAACAAAGCCTATTTTTCTAGTGCTAATAAAGGTGGTTTCTGTAGTAGTGCATGGTAAGGCACATGAGAATGAGTGTCTTGAAATACATAAAAACCCTCAACAAACTCCTAAACAATCTTCCCCCTTTTGATTATTTCAAAACACAAATGGGTTTCCAACAAAATCTCCCATTAATTGAAATGATAAAAAAGGTAAGATCATTAAGTGTAGATCATGAAAAAAATAAATGAAGTATAATATAAAGCAAGTAAAGTAAAAAAAATAGGCATGTGAATTATAAAAATTAAACTTATCCTCTATATATACGAAACAGTTATAATTAGGGTCTTACGTGAGTGATAATGTCACCCCATAATCTTGTATGAAATCCAGGTGGTAACAATTTCCATGGAACTATAGTAGCACTGTAGCACTGTATCAATGCAGGTACTAGAGTAGGTAATGTAGTGGAGTTCTATAATAGTAGTATTGTTCATCACAAATGGGTTTATGGGCCACTAAATTGGGCATTCATGCTATAGAGCCTCCAAGCCATCAAAACGTGGGCCTTTGAGCTATGTACTGGAAGCAACTTCTAACTGGTGGAGTGCAAGATGGTGTGAGTTTGGGAACCAACGAAACTAGATGTAGGATTGTCATTAAAGAGGCAATTGGTCGCTAAAATCAGCGAGCAATTATTAGAGAACACTTCAAGATAAATGTCGCACATACTTCTGCACATGGCGACGATGGAAGGTTGCAAACAAGACTTTAGGGTGACTAGGATAGCATAGGTGGTTGACAACAATATGGGTGGGGTTATTACAGTTTGGGGTCATTAGGCCACTTTTTAAGGCCTTTTTTACTCTAAAACTTTAGGACATGTAATCTGGGGATTTTTTATTATATAATCATTCCCACACAACCCAGTTAAAAAAAACTTTATCTAGAAAATGATACAAAATGTTATTTGAGTCATATATTAAATAACTAAGTCACAATGAGAACAAAAAACTCTCACTAGTATGAATAAAAAAGGATTTAAACTATCATTCTTGATAGTAAATCAAAAAAATTAGGAAATAAATAGAGTAATGAATAAATGACATGATAAACATTAAATATAGCTCCCTCTTAAACTATGCAAACTTATTTAATCTAAATTAGAAGTATCATCAATGTTAAGTGGTAATGAACACTCTCCCTTAATCTAAACACTTTCTTATGAAATAAGAATTTGAAAATACATTCTCCTTTTGCGAACTCCCCATCTATACAAAATTTACTACAAAGATCCACAAAATAGGTTAAAGATATTAAAGAAATTCATAAAGATATAAAATTTATTAAAAAAAATTGAACACCTGCTAACATACCATTGAACTAAACAATAAAAGGTATGCATGATTGCCAACCTGAAACACTTTACCTAGGTATGGTGACTAACATAGGCTAATAGGATTTATTATAACCCACTTAGGTACCAAAACCATAGAAGTGTTAAGATTATTGACATTAAATGTAGACTTTGTAGTAAATTAATGCTTATTCCCAAGGGACTGTATAAATATAAATAAATAGTTAGATGTATAATATCCAAATAATCACCATCTAAAGCAATTAATAGTAGAAATTATTATAGTTTTACCTTTTACAAATTAATTATTATACAAAATAGGATCTTTCACAGTGTATCCAATATAATTTCTCTTCATTATCATCCTTATAGTGACATCATTTTATCAAAACATTCCCTTCAAGTGATGAACTCAACCAGTGATTCATTCAACATATCTATTTTAGCTTTTAGTTTCTCATTATTTTTTGTAAGACCGTCAAAATCATCACAAACCATATCCTTGGTGGGTGAATCAATATTTGATGTTCCAAAGGATCGATTAAGAACTGAGAAGGGGGGTTGAATCAATTGTTCACTTCTTATAAGTTTCAATACTGTTAAAACTTAACCCATGAAACCTTTTAAAGTTTATAACCTTACAATCTTTTAGAAAATACTCATGCATGAAAAAGTAGGAAAGCATGTAAAACACACTATATTTACAAGGTTTGGTCTTAGTGTGAGAACCCACATCCTTGTCATAGCAACTCCAATAGGTTTATGTAAATTCACTAATTTGAAGAAGTGAATAAAACTTTTTCCAACTCCTGTTAGACGCCTTCTATCACCCTATAGGAATTATTATACTACCTCCCGTTAGTTTGCAAAGTTTTCTTTCAAACAATTCATCCAAAAAAAGTATAAATACTTTGTTTAATCTACTGCATAAAAGTTCCTAGGTTTGATGATCCTGATTCCAATGGCCTTCAGTCCGATGAACTCAGTCTGACTAACTCAATATGATAAACTCATTCTCAATCTGCATAACTCAAACTCTACTCAAATGCTCAGTCTGATCTTCCTCAGTCTGATCTTTCTTAGTCTGATCTTCCTTAATACGATAAACTAAATAATTATATTTCTATCCTTCTAATGAGATCTCTATTCTGAAAGAACTCTGACGCAAATTCTTTAGTGATCCACCTTTTTCGCACACGTGAAAAGGGTTGAAAAGTATGAATGTGTTGTCCTTATATTTATAGGCATCTCAGAATGGAAAAGGAGGGAAAGTGAAAAACTCTTCCCACTTTCTCAAATTCAAAAACTTTGAGATCTATACATATTTGAATTTCAATTTCGAACACTTCAACTCTTCACAAATATTCTTGAATCTTCTTGAGTCTTCCTAGTAATCATCCTTCTCGAACTTCCTAACTTTTCTTCAGTATAATGGATCTTCCTTAGCTCATTACGATGGAACTTCCTCAGCTCATTATGATGAAACTTCCTCAAATCATTATGATAGAACTTCCTCAGCTCATTAAGAATTGACTTTCCTCATCAGAGTCAGTATGCACTACTGGAAATAGTACCTATACCCACGGTTTTAAACCGTGTGTATAGCCCTTGAAACCGTAGGTATAGGATATACCCACGGTTTCAAGAACTGCCGGTTGTAGTGCCGTTGCAATAGGGCTATACCCACGGTTTGCATAGAACCGTGGGTATAGATGAAGAAAAATTCACATTACCCACGGTTTAACAAACCGTGGGTATACTGATTTAAATCTCCCCATATGTACCCACGGTTTGCAAACTGTGGGTATACTGATTTAAATCTCCCCATATGTACCCACGGTTTGCAAACCGTGGGTACACTGAATTAAGCTCCCGAAATGTACCCACGATTTGGCAAACCGTGGGTATAGACTTGTTCCCCAGGGCGAGCAGCTGCAACTCCACCTCCCTACCGTTCTACACCTACAGACATATCAATCCTGCCATTCAGATATATCAGAAATCAATAATAATATGAAAATACCTACTCTGGTATATCAATCCCAACATGAAAATACAATGGAAATTAGAGGACCTCGTCAAAGCATCTTGACTAAAAAACAGAGGAAGACTCACATTCTTACCCTAACTGTAGAATGGGTGTATATTCCCATTACCTACAAAGATTTTTCTTAGTAGATCCTAGAAATGATGGAATCTAGGACATCAATTCCTAAACATATCCTACAAACCTTCCAAAATGTGATCGCATCAGTGGAAATATCTAGGAGTTAGGTCTAGTTCAGTTCAAGGATATGGTATGTGATGATCTGATAATATTTCAAGTGTTGAGTCCTTCATTTCATCCACTTGTCATCCAACCTCAAAACATCCTATTTCATTTCATTCAATAAATGTAGTGGAACCAAACAGGGCCTTATGGGAACACCAAATTTAGTGTCTTCAAGAAAACCAGTACAGTTGAAATAAAAGATGCTCACCTTCTTGGGCATCAAAAAATGAAGTAGGGTATCAGATGATAAAGAGCTTGGACAATTTTGGGAAGATCCCTTACCTGGATTCATAGGGATAAAATTGAGAATTGGACATGAGAATTCAGCATGATATGAAAATCACCCCCCCCACCATAAATAAATTCCAAATGTTTGACCCCATTTGATGAAGGCGTCCTTTATACAATTATCATATCACATATATACAGAGTTTAAAATCATCAGTGAAACTTACCACATTGGTGTGTACAACACCAGGTGAAACACAAACTACACTGATACCAGACTCAGCAGGCAGCCACTTGTGGAGGACACTGCTAAACATGATCTGCAATGAAACAGTGACACTGTTTTGAATTTCATTGTTCAAAAAAACAGAATATCGTGCAGATTAAAAAAAACAATTTCCCATCCCATTCAAACACTTTTCCTACTTTTTCTAAATGTTTAGAGTGAAGTTGAGGGTTTATAAGGCCTTTAAATCATTGGACAACCAAACACCGTACAGCTGCATGTGCACCTGTGCAAGCTTGCTGCTGGAGTATGTTGGGTCGGAACAAAAGGGAGTGACGGCAAGAGGGGGGGTGAATTGCCTTTTAAAAACAAAAACCAATTTAAAAACAAATTGAATCAAAGTTTAAGTGCAGCGGAAAATAAAAGAGGCAATCACACAAAAACTTGATAACGGAGTTCGGCCAAAACCCGGCCTACGTCTCCGCTCCCAACTCAACCGTTGAGAGATTCCTACCGCTTGCTTTTCAATAGTTTTAGCAAGAAACCCACTAGGCTTTGAGGTAGCACTAGGACCTATTACAGCTTGCTTTTGATGGTTGAGCAAGAACCCACTTGCTTTTGATGGTTTAGCAAGAACCCACTATCCTTCTTACAGGTGAAGGATAGCTCACCTATGTCACAAGCCTTTTAAAAGGAAAGGCTTGAAGAAACCTCTTCACACCTTAGTGGTGATGTGAAACCCAAAAGAAAGGGAGGTTGAGAAAGAGTTTGGGGTTTGTAGGCACAAACCCAAATTTAAAGCTCAAAATAAATAAAACTATAAAAACCGTAATTGAGGAAGACTTGGGCGCCAAGGTATGATGGAGTTGATGTAGCGTGCTCTCCCAAGCTTCTTGAGGTGCTCCTTGGATTGGAAATAGGTTGGAGCACTTGAGGATCCTTGAAGGTGGAGCGCCGGAGGTTCGCCAAATGTTCAACAATATGTCCGAGCACTTGGTATATGATCTGGTTAGTGTCCGGGGCTTCCTCAGCCTTTATTTATAGGCATGAAACCCATTGGGGGCCTTCGGAGCCGTTGGAAAAGGCATCGGAGCCGTTGGAGCCCAAAAGAGGGTTGACTGGTCAAACCCAACGGCTAGTTTGACTGGGCTACCGGCTGGCCGGTACAGGTCCACCGGCTGGCCGGTGCCTTGGCAGAGGAGAAGAGCTTCTGCCCAGGCCGCACCGGCTGACCGGTGACAGAGCCACCGGCTGGCCGGTGGTGAGGCAGTAGCCTTCACTATTGGGGCTGGGTGCCACTGGCTGGCCGGTGCTGAGGCCACCGGTTGGCCGGTGGGGAGGCAGTAGCTACCCCTTGAGTCTGGGTGCCACCGGCTGGCCGGTGGTGAAGCCACCGGTTGGCCGGTGGACTGAATTGCAGTCCATTTTGGCCTTTTGCCTTCTTGGCCTTCTTGGCCCAATTCCTTGGCACCTTAAATGAATGCCTATCATCCAAAAACACTTAAAACAAAATTAGAAACATAAGAGGGTGATTGTGATCATGAAAATAAAACCATGAGGGGTACGAGAGGTACAACAATCTCCCCCTATTTTGATGATCACAATCACCAAAACAAACAAAGTAAAATACGGAAATTAAAGACATTCTTAAAGGATAATTTGAAAATAAATCAAAGCATGATAGAGAAGATTTCTCCCCCAATCAATCAAGCAATTTCTCCCCCTTTGTGATTATCAAAATAGAATGGGGCATAAAACTTGATTGAGGGAAAATTGAAAATCAAGATTTTAAACCAATTGAAAAAAAAAACAATTGTTGAAAATTTTGAAATGAAAATTGAATAACAGTTTGAATTGAAAGTTTTGAATCAAAAACCAATTGAAATTTGAAATTGAATAACAGTTTGAATTGAAAGTTTTGAATCAAAAACCAATTGAAAATTGAAATTTGAAACCAAATGAAATTTTTGAAATTGAGAGTTTTGAATCAAAAATGAACTGAAAATTTTGAATCCAAGTGTTGAGTTTGAAAAGAAAAATTTTGAATACACAAAAAGGCTTAAAAGATCCTAACTCCCCCTAAATAAAAACAATAGGTCACCGGGAATAGGAAACAATTTTTGGCCCGGAGAGACTCGCCAAAAGGGATTTTTCAATCCAAATTTGTTTCATGGCGGGTCTTCTCCTATAAAATTCGTCACTATAGAAAATAGATTTGGGTTGACCGTACCGGGGCGTTTTTACAATTACATTCATAAATAAGGTGCCCGGTTTTCTTACAATAATTACAAAATTTATAACTAGAGCTCCCCCTAACAAAAACAGTGGGTGCATGGGAGAAGGAAGCTTGGTTGGTATAGCCAAGTCCATGGGTGGTTCTAGATATTCGTTGGGAACCTAGGAGATTGTTTAAATTTTTTTCCCCTTGGGTGAACTTAGCTAGAGTCTCCCTAAGGTCCTTGATGGTTGATTCCAAAGAATCAACATTCGAGAGGTTTTGGATTTTAAGGGTCAACTCCTCCTTCTCTTTGAGAAGTTGTTCTTTTTTAGAGGAGAGTTTTTTGAAATTCTTTTTCAAGGCAACGAATTTTGAAGAGATCTCATGAAAACCATTTTCTAGTTGGTCTCTAGTGTGTGAGAGTTCTTCATAAGATAGATGATTTAAAGAATTGGAATTTGAAGAACAAGAGGAGGAGTCGGAAGATGTTACCTCATGGAATGCCATTAGGCATTTTGTACCTTGGTCGCTCGAGGAGGATGAGGATGAGGATGAGGTGTCACTCCATGTCGCCTTGAGGACCTTTTTCTTTCCTTTTTCCTTTGGCGTGGCCCGTTTTTTGTTGAGTGGGAAATCGGGCTTGTAATGGCCCTTTTCGCCGCACCCATAGCATTTCACCTTGGGCTCGGCTCTTGCGGTGGGTTCTTGCTTTCGCGCCTTGCGAGATTTCTTCTTCTTGTGCTTCTTCATGAATTTTTTCATTTGGCGGGTGAGATTCTCCATTTCCGAGTCGCCGCTCGATGATGAAGAAGATGAAGATGAGGATGATGAGGAGGAGCTTACTTCTTTTTGTACCTTGAGGGCGATGTTCTTTGGAGCTTTGATAGGTGTGCCCTCCTTTTGTGCTTGCCTCCTCATCGTGATCTCGTACGTCATGAGAGATCCGATGAGCTCCTCTACTGGCATATTTTTGACGTCCTTCGCTTCTTGGATCGCCGTCACCTTTGGTGCCCATGAGCTCGGAAGGACCCATAGGATCTTCTTGACCATTGTTTCTGCAGAAATGTCATCTCCAAGAGATTTTCTACCATTGCACACATCAGTAAATCGAGTAAACATTTCAGAAATTGATTCATTTGGGTGCATGGAAAAAGACTCAAAATCCTGACGGTACATGTCCAATCGAGTATCCTTTACTTTGTTGGTCCCCTCATGGGTAACCTCCAAAAGTTTCCAGATTTCATGTGCGGAGGTGCATGTGGAAACTCGATTGAACTCATTTCGGTCAAGGCCGCAATGAAGAGCATTCATGGCTTTGCCATCAAGCTCAAAATTTCTAATGTCGGCTTGGGTCCATTTGGATTCATCGGGGGTAGACAAAGTGTAACCTTGCATGACTATTTTGTAAATAGGATAACCTATGCTTCTTAAAAAAGTGGTCATGCGGGTCTTCCAATAATTATAGTCGGTTCCATCAAAAAATGGAGCCCGACCCAAAGAGAAACCCTCGGGGGCGAAAGAGGATGATGCCATCACAATGGATCTTTGAATTTGAAACCTTTTAAGGTATTACTCAAATTACCCCTCTGATACCAAATGTTGGGTCGGAACAAAAGGGAGTGACGGCAAGAGGGGGGTGAATTGCCTTTTAAAAACAAAAACCAATTTAAAAACAAATTGAATCAAAGTTTAAGTGCAGCGGAAAATAAAAGAGGCAATCACACAAAAACTTGATAACGGAGTTCGGCCAAAACCCGGCCTACGTCTCCGCTCCCAACTCAACCGTTGAGAGATTCCTACCGCTTGATTTTCAATAGTTTTAGCAAGAAACCCACTAGGCTTTGAGGTAGCACTAGGACCTATTACAGCTTGCTTTTGATGGTTGAGCAAGAACCCACTTGATTTTGATGGTTTAGCAAGAACCCACTATCCTTCTTACAGGTGAAGGATATCTCACCTATGTCACAAGCCTTTTAAAAGGAAAGGCTTGAAGAAACCTCTTCACACCTTAGTGGTGATGTGAAACCCAAAAGAAAGGGAGGTTGAGAAAGAGTTTGGGGTTTGTAGGCACAAACCCAAATTTAAAGCTCAAAATAAATAAAACTATAAAAATCGTAATTGAGGAAGACTTGGGTGCCAAGGTATGATGGAGTTGATGTAGCGTGCTCTCCCAAGCTTCTTGAGGTGCTCCTTGGATTGGAAATAGGTTGGAGCACTTGAGGATCCTTGAAGGTGGAGCGCCGGAGGTTCGCCAAATGTTCAACAATATGTCCGAGCGCTTGTTATATGATCCGGTTAGTGTCCGGGGCTTCCTCAGCCTTTATTTATAGGCATGAAACCCATTGGGGGCCTTCGGAGCCGTTGGAAAAGGCCTCGGAGCCGTTGGAGCCCAAAAGAGGGTTGACTGGTCAAACCCAACGGCTAGTTTGACTGGGCTACCGGCTGGCCGGTACAGGTCCACCGGCTGGCCGGTGCCTTGGCAGAGGAGAAGAGCTTCTGCCCAGGCCGCACCGGCTGACCGGTGACAGAGCCACCGGCTGGCCGGTGGTGAGGCAGTAGCCTTCACTATTGGGGCTGGGTGCCACCGGCTGGCCGGTGCTGAGGCCACCGGTTGGCCGGTGGGGAGGCAGTAGCTACCCCTTGAGTCTGGGTGCCACCGGCTGGCCGGTGGTGAAGCCACCGGTTGGCCGGTGGACTGAATTGCAGTCCATTTTGGCCTTTTGCCTTCTTGGCCTTCTTGGCCCAATTCCTTGGCACCTTAAATGAATGTCTATCATCCAAAACACTTAAAACAAAATTAGAAACATAAGAGGGTGATTGTGATCATGAAAATAAAACCATGAGGGGTACGAGAGGTACAACAGAGTATCCCACTAAACTGGTGAACTTCCTTTCACCAGAAATAACATTCATATCTTCAGAGTCGACAAAGCCAACATGATGTATCTATTGAAAGGAAGAGAAAAATTTATCTCAAACCCATAATTGGGGTGCAAAGAAAGCAGTAATGAAATGAAACGCGGTCAAAAATCAGCTAATAAATCATGTAGATGTAACGAGTAAACGAGCAAAGCACTGAGACTAGACATGCTCATAAAGTTTTGCACTTTCAATTTAAGAAGTAATATGTAAAAGACAATAAATTGTTTAGACAAAAGAACTTACAACAGAATTCATGTTAACAATTCGACTTGGAGAATCTCTAATAAGATATGGCAAGAGCAAAACTGTAAGTAATGCTGGAGCCAAATGATTCACTTGCATATGTTGCTCGTATCCATCCTCTGAAAACTTCTGTTGTTCTAATTATAATAAAATATTATCTCATGTTGAGTTATTTGTGTAAGATTCCTCAACCCTATCACAACCTGAACCACTTTATGTCTAACTCAAACCTGTTTAACTCATGTCATGTCCAGATATCATGTCAAGTTAAAAATTGTCACCTCCAATTGAGGCAAACAGAAAATAATTTTAAAAAATCTAATACAGAAATCAGATGCCCCCATCAAACAGTATTGGCCTCCTACAATGAACATTAAAAACCTATGATCAAAGCACATGAAGGAATAATAATTCATTTACCATTGGAATTCCCAAAGCCTTAAGATCCCTATCACCCATGTGTAACAGGGCTGCCATGTCAACCTAGAAAACATGAAAACATGAAAACGGAAAAGAAAGAATGTGTAGACATGAGTTGAATTCAAAAGCTAAAATAAATAACCCTCACTTATGGTTAACAATTAATAATTAAAATATTAACAACGTATTAATGCGCTTATGTTAGTTTATTTCTCCGACCAAGAGAACTAGATTAACCTAGGCAGAATCAATGGACTTGACCATAGAGAAGTTCATGATTTTAGAATGATCTTGAATCCAATTTATTCGACTCGTTCATGAATGAAAGAGGTGGACATCTCTTGTTAAACATACTTTGAAATTGATATCTCACTTCTATGTTTATTAATTGTCTTTAAATATCATTTAAATTCTTGTTTTAAAATTTTGTTTGAACTGATGTTTTCTTACAAATCACCAGGTTAACAATTAAGTAATGTCGGGCTCTTGCAGATCACTCGTGTTACTTGTGGGATCGACCTTGGACTCTCGTTGTTCTACACCTTAGTAGTATAGTGAAGGATCAAGTATATTCATAAATTCTAAACTTGATAGTCAATTGAAAGTAAAGACATCGGTCGACGAGTCAAGTAACTTCACTCGTTTCAATTATAGAAATACCATTTTATCCTTCAATCAATACTTGTACATCTCTTCCAGTTTCAAAATCATAGGTCTCATATGGGTACACAAACATGTACATGAAAATGAAGGCATTGTTATAGAAGTTCCATAGAATCATCATGTGATTTGTTTAGTGTTTTAATATATTCATTCTAGAGTGACTGGGATGGGACCCTTTCTTCTATCACCATGCCTAGTGAACCAGGAGCTTCCAAGAGGAACCTGACCCATTTCAAAGATAGTTCTATAATTTAAATTTTTTGATGGTTAAATACATGATCCTCCCCCTCCCCCCCTGCCCAGCCCCTCCCCCCTGCCCAGCCCCTCCCCATCCCTCCCCACTGCCCAGCCCTCACCCTCCCCCCTGCCCAGCCCTCCCCCTGCCCAGCCCTCCCCCTCCCCCCTGCCCAGCCCTCCACCTGCCCAGCCCTCCCCCTCCCCCCCTGCCCAGCCCCTCCCCCTCCCTCCCCACTGCCCAGCCCTCCCCCCTACCCAACCCTCCCCCTGCCCAGCCCCCTCCCCCTCCCCCTCCCCCCCTGCCCAGCCCTGTCCCTGCCCAGCCCCCCTCCCCCTCCCCCCTGCCTAGTCCCTCCCCCTCCCTCCCCACTGCCCATCCCTCCCCCTGAATCTCCCTGCATGAAATATGTAGATGCATGACATGTTTTATTTGGATGCAGACCCAACCAGGTAAGGTACTGCAACTGTTATAAAACATCCTAAAATTTTGATAAGGTACTACAACTCACTGTATTACAGAACAGATTATAACAGAAAACAAATCTAAAATCGGGTGTCCAACTAAATATATTCCCTTAAGGTATGTTTATTTAAGGCAATACAACTCACTGTAATACAAAACAAATTATAACACAAGAAATACCAGTCAAACTCATGAAGAATGTGATTATCACTATATCATTTACTGCTTGAGTTGTAAACAATATAAACTTCCATACATCCTATCATGTTGAAGAGTTAGTTGGGAAAAAAATACCTTCATCAATCCTTGCTGAGACATAAATGATACACATCTCTTAAATTTCTTCTCCATGCTTGTAAATCAAAGGCATTCATTCCATCAGCCCATGCACATTCACCAATATTTCGGTTCATCGCTATGCTGGGATGAGAACAATCAAAGTATGTCTAGAAACTCTTAGAAATGACCCACAAAAATCAATATACAGTGGAGTCAATAGTGAAAACATATCACCTGCATTCATATGTTGGATGAAAGGGAGGTTAACTCCATGATTTTACGACCAATAACCTGCATTCATATAGTGTGTAAATGCAAATGAAAAATGATGCATGGTAGGGAGGTTAATTCCACAATTTTAGGAAAACATACCTGTTGTAGAGATCTGACACTTATTAGTGCAGGATTCCCTTGATCTCTTCATGTGCAGAGTGAGTCACCTACAATATATAAATAAAAATAATCAATATTCATCTTAAAAGATGAAGTGCGTAATAACATATGAAAAAGTATTATGCGAAGGGAAATACTGCAAATTGTCTAGAAGATTATTTCAACAATATTACGAGAACATACCTATTGCGGGGCGAGCAACACATCGATCAAGATTCGATTGAAGTGGCTGCTCTGGGCGGTTTTGTTAACATCCACCTCACCCGTGCACTTGCTTTGTGTTTCCAGTGCACCCTTCAAGAACACTTTTAGCTTCCAGAATGTTGATTCACTCTGCATACCACATACCAATTATGGCCGGAAACAGAGAGGAAACAGAGCATTTGTGCTGTGATGAATAGTCAGAAATGTCAGGTTTAATGATAGTAACCAGAAGTGTTTACCTTCAACTGGAAGACAATGCCCCATTGATGATTGTTCAGAAGGCGCTGAAGAAAGGTGATGTCCTGGGAGTGGTCGATCCTCTAATGCGCCATGGTAATCAACTAAATCAGCTGCAAATTCATTTCTGGGAGCACTTGAAGTCCTACTGCATCATATTATGAAAATATGAGTCTGGGGTTAAATTGGATATTTGAGGATGCAGTTGAGTAAAAAGAAAACTTGTCATGATGTAAAAAATGGTGTGGTAAAACCATACCTTTAGCGACGGTGGATAAGTTGACACCGTGTCCAGCTCCTCCCCCAGCCCCTCCCCCTCCCCACCTCCCCCTCCCCCTCCTTCCCCACTGCCCAGCCCCTCCCCCTCCCTCCCCACTGCCCAGCCCCCCCTGCCCAGCCCCCCCCCCCCACTGCCCAGCCCCCCTGCCCAGCCCCTCCCCACTGCCCAACCCCTCCCCCTCCCTCCCCACTGCCCAGCCCCTCCCCCTCCTCACCTGCCCAGCCCCTCCCCCTCCCTCCCCACTGCCCAGCCCCCCCTGCCCAGCCCCTCCCCCTCCCTCCCCACTGCCCAGCTCCCCCTGCCCAGCCCCTCCCCACCTGCCCAGCCCCTCCCCCTCCCTCCCCACTGCCCAGCCCCCCCTACCCAGCCCCTCCCCCTCTCTCCCCACTGCCCATCCCCTCCCCCTCCCCACCTGCCCAGCCCCTCCCCCTCCCTCCCCACTGCCCATCCCCCCTGCCCAGCCCCTCCCCCTCTCTCCCCACTGCCCATCCCCTCCCCCTCCCCACCTGCCCAGCCCCTCCCCCTCCCTCCCCACTAAACAAGCTTTTTCTTTTGTGTTTGGAGTCTTCCTAAAACACACAAAACCACATTAAAAAATTAGATAAAGGAAAGCTGAAAACCACAAACAACATATGAAACATCTAAATTAGTTAGTCATCTCCGAATATTCATATAACTTCCAGATCACATACCAATCAGTGCCTTTATGTTTAAAGAAAAAGATCAGAAGCAACTAAACCTTCTCAACGCCTTCAATAGATGAGCTCTTCTGCTTCAAAGTGGAGGACACGGTCATACTCGCCTGATGAACATCCTCTGCATGTAGAGTATATGAAAAAGAGATTACGTGAATACAGCCCCCTCCCCTCCCAGCCCTCCACTGCACCCCCCCTCCCAACCTTCCCCTCCCAGCCCCCCCCCCCCCAACCCTCCACTGCAGCCCCCCATCCCAAGCCTCCCCTCCACTGCTAAGGCTGAGATTAGATGGTGAGATAATAATTAACACACCAAACCATAAAAAAAAAAATTGCATGTGAATATTACATCAAGAATTTTCAAATAACACCCCCGATGAAAACATAATCCAAAATGCATTTCATTGCATAAAGAAATTCACATACAAGCAGTCCACCAATACAAAAAAAATTAAAACTCCAACACAAGTCTCTCTGCTAAGTCTAAAATGGAGGGGATTAATATCCCCCCATCACCATCATCGTCATCCACGTGTCCAGCATCATCATCATCAGCAGCAACATCATCAGCATCATCATCACCAGCAGCAACATCATCAGCATCATCATCACCAGCAACAACATCATCATCATCATCATCAGAAATCTCATCACCAACAACATCATCAACAACATCCTCACCAGCTCTATCTCCACCACCTTCATCGCCACTAGGACCCTCATGGGAATCACCCGAGGCATTTTGTAAAGAGCGCATTGATTCCATACATGAATCAAAATTGGCAGCAACCTCTGGTGGTAGTGACTGACTCAACATTGACATAGCTTTCATGAAATGTTCATTCATTAGCTTACTTTTTTCACGCTCCTCTAATACTATTTTCTTTGTCGCAACTAATTCAGCACGCGTACTTTCCAACTCAGAGGCCTTAGAGGCATTAGAGGAGTCCGATGATGACCAATACCTAGAGGGGACAATGTTTTTGCCTGGTCTACAACAGACTCTTCCTGGATGCTCCACACCTAACACCTGAATCAAATGATCATTTGGCCCTAAGTTGTCAGCTTCCTCATCCATGGACTCCAAGGCAGACTGTTGAAATTATACACATATTAAATTATGAATTGCGTATAAATGTTTGAAATATATATAAAAAAACTTACAATTTTTTCTTGTGTTTTTGAATTAACTGCAGTTCCATCTTTTCTTTTCCTACTGAAGCAGAATAATTTGGCATGAGGTACAGGACCTTTAATGCCCCATTCAGCTTGCTGTATATGATAAATGCACAAATTTGGATTACAACCATATATGATAAATGCAAAAAATTGGATTGAACGTACCATCCGCTTCTCATGATCGGGCATTGTAGTGCACCCCAATGTGTGTAGATATATCATTTCATCTTTGTTTTTTTTGTTTTTCGCTAACACTTCCTAAGAAACAAAAAAACAATACAAGTAATAAGAATTAAATTTTATATAAAAACCATTAAATATGGGTAGTACCTTATACTGTTCAGTCTTCCAATGTGAGATCATTTTTTGATATTGACTTTTTGGACAGTCAAGGTTTGTGGGTACACCCTCTAACTCAGTACCCACTCTGCTCCTCCAACCAATATGTAACTCATACTTGTATGACCACCAATACTCTCCAAGATCACTCAACCTAGCAGCTTTGGCAGCTTCACCGTTAGGAAAGTTAAATCGACTCTGCAACGAAAATGTTAAGTCATATAAATACATTACTAATATAAATATAAATTTATAAAATTTGCGTACCCATATCTGCGCCCATGCCTTATCCTTGATGTCAGCACTGATATGTCTCCATGAGACCGGTTCCACTGGAACGATATCATGATATTTGGCTAAAGTATTCATGAAACTTCTACACTCCTTAGCATTTTTACCTACCATTTGATTTTGAGGATTGTAATCCACCATAATCTGAGTTTCGCGATTCCAGGCATCCCGCATTCGAGTGCGCCCACGTCTCCTACTAGAAGATCCCACTAAATAACATAAGAGGTGAAAAGAGAAGAGTTAAGTGACAATACAATAAGACAAAAGTGAAATTCTATAATTTGAAACATTTATAATAAAAAAACTTGATGCAGGCTCCTGAATAGGCTGTGAGGCATCCGTGGACTGTGCTGGATCAACATCCTCCGAAGGAAGTATCTGTTCCACAGCATGCTCCGACTGATCTTGATGAACAGGAGTGGAAACTAAAGGAATAGACTCAATATGTGTATGATGGATGGTAGGAAAAGGAGGTGGTGTAGACATGTCAGAATATGCGTAGTAGGTCTGGGGATACATGAATGGATATGGAAATTGTGGAGGTGAGAACATCGATCGAGTCGGCGTGGACATGGAATGGGAAAAAGAGGGTAAATGGGATGATGATGGCAGCATGTATGGGAACATCCCAGGGGTCTCAAGCGGAGGGCAGACATGTGTGGTAGATGGGATTTCCACTGATGGGTCAGTGTGGGGAGTGGTAAGACGGGAGCTCCGCCTAGGTCTAGGAGGATCCCTGCTCGGTCCCATACTAGGAAGAGGAATCTCTGAAGTTATATATCCCTAAAATAAATTTGATCAAAAATATGAACTTCATATTATATGTAATGTGGAAGATAAATATTAGAATTATTATACTCACTGAAGACAACTCACGCTCACGTATAACAGGATCAACATCAAATAATCTTTTCTTGCAAGCTTCTGTAGTTTTCTTCATAATCTGTATAAGAATGAAATAAATATTTTTTAGCAACAATTTTTACAAATCATACATACAACTTAGAAGCCAAAGAAGACAAAAAATGTCATAACATCTTTCAGTAATGATAATTTACAACCAAGTTATACAATTTTTAAAACCACATTTTAAACCCAGTTTTATGAATTGAAATAAATATAATTAAATGAAACGAAACCAAACAATACTAAAACAGACATATCATTCCAAACTAAAACTAAATTAAAGTAATTACATTCATACCAACCTGAGAAACTCACGTCAAGGTAAACTGAATGAACTCTGAATATATATGGTTGCTTTTATATATTACCCTCCACTACCTCAGGTTCAACGTAATCTCTCATAATGGGACAATTTATGTCATCAAATACAATATTTTGGCTAACACCGATAGGGACGTCAATGGTGACAATTTCCTCCCCATCATCATGAAAAATATGTCTTGGGATTACTTCATTAATGACACCGTAATTAGGTTTCAGATGATCTTTCACATAAAACACTTGTTTTGCCATTGATGCCAAAATGTATGGTTCATCAGTATGCAAGAATCGACTCATGTCAATAACTCTAAATCCGCAATCATCAATAAATGTACCATGTCGCGTCATTGAATCAAACCATTTACATTTCATCATAGTGACTCGACCTTGAGAGTAGTAATCCAATAACAATATTTTATCAACCAGTCCATAATAATACACATCTTCATATCGAGGTCGACTATCTGATGCACTGGCATAACAATATGTTCTAGCAGTTAACATAACGCCATCATGCTGTGTTCTCATTTTCACCGCTTTATCAGTTGTAACAAATTTATATCCATTGATTATTAAAGATCTGCAGTCACGAACCAAAGAATTGGGACCAAAAGCCAACGCTCTTAATTCTTGAGAAATGAAGTCAGCAGGTAAACTCAATACCTAAAATACATATGAGTAATATAATTAAATATATATCTATATTTTAAGGTATATAATGTAATGGTCATAACTTTTATTTCAACCAAGCTAGGAACTCTTGGCTATGCATAGCCTCTCTCCTTCTCAACGGCAAAGACCGATGAAATCTACTTATAATTTGTTTATGTTCTCTACATAAAATGACAATAAAAGTATAAGGTATATGTGATATGATATCGTATGAGATAACATATATATATTCAAATTACTTACTTGATATAGGCATCGAACAAACCACAATTAAATAAGACTGTACGGTGTTCCATATTTCGCTCTTCAAAGCTCAATGTAACCAATGTATATGACTGACCCGACAATTCCACCTGTTTGGGGAAGAGATGGAAACGAGGGCTAAATTTCCTCATACTGCTCATCTTCATTTCTCATTGGTCGATTATGTATTGTGCTCACATCAGACAAATACATTGAACAAAAATCCATACATTCTTGGGCCAGATAACTCCTCACAATGGAACCTTTAGGATAATTCTTATTTCGGACATATGATTTCAAAGTGCACATATTTCTTTCAGTGGGATACATCCATCGAAAAGCGACTGGTCCCCCAAGAAGTGTCTCAGTTGTAAGATGAACTGTTAAATGCAACATGCCAGTGAAAAAGGATGGAGGAAATTTTTTTTCCAACTCACACAGAATTAACGGAGCCTCTTGCTCCATTTTTATCAACAATGATTTGGATAACCTTTTAGCACAAAGGTCTCTAAAAAATGACACAAACGAATCACTGCCACTCTTACATTATTGGATAGCAAATGCCGAATTGCTATTGGAATCAAATCATGAAGCAGGATGTGATAATCATGAGTTTTTAGGGATTTCAATTTCAAATGTCTTCTGTCGACTCGTTTAGATATGTTGCTGGAATAGCCATCTGGAACCTTGATATTCTCCAATATTGCCAAAAATCGATCTTTCTCTGCCGGTGTCATCACATAAGAAGCACAGGGAACTTTCCATTTGTTTTCACCGATACCAACAGGATGTAGTTCTGGTCGAATACCCCAATCCAATAAATCCCGACGAGATCGGAGGTCATCTTTGATCTTCCCCTTAATATTCAAAAGAATTTCAAGCAACATTTCACATATATTTTTCTCAATATGCATTACATTTAAACAATGACGTAACAAATTAGTAAACCAATATGGAAACACAAAAAAAAAATACTTCTCTTTTTCCAATTTTAAGTGACTTTAGTATCATCATTCTTCCTCTTTCGAGATTTCAAATGACCTTTCCCTAATGAAAAGCTGAAATCTTTCAATTCATCAAGCACATCACTTCCTGACATAGGTTGAGGTGGTTCTTCAGTGTCAACATTATTATCAAACCTCTGACGATTCTTCCTGTATTGATGATCCATTGGCAAGAATCAGTGATGCCCCATGAAACTAAAACTACGAAGATATTTAAGCCTTCTCGATCGTGTATTCTTCATACAAATGGGACATGATAGTTTTCCCTTCATGCTCCACCCAGAAATCATTGCATATGCAGGGAAATCATTTATGGTCCATAGAAGGGCAACACGCATCTGAAACATATTCTTTGAAGAAGCATCAAATGTCTGCACACCTAAATCCCAAAGTTGTTTCAACTCTTTTATTAAAGGCTACAAGTAGACATCTATATCACCACCAAGATCCAAAGGTCCAGATATCAGTATACTCAAGAAAGTGAAAGGTTTTTTCATACAAATCCACGAAGGAAGATTATAAACATGAATAAAAACCGGCCATGTGCTATGAGCAGTAAGCATCTGACTAAACAGATTAAAACCATCACATGATAGGCCCAATCTGACATTACGCACCTCAGCTGCAAAATCAGGATGTTGTGCATCAAATGTCCGCTATGCTAATCCATCTGCAGGATGGACCAGCTCATCATTACCTTTAATTCTCTCAACATCATGCCATCGCATATTGACTGAGATTTCTGGAGACATGAATAGATTTGGAAGTTTGGGAATCAATGGAAAGTGCCACATGACTTTCTGTGGCACACGAGATGGTGTTCCATCTGCATTTGTCTTCCATCGAGATGTACCACATTCTTTACAGTCATTACGATCAGCTATTTCCTCCAAATATAAACTGCAATCTTTCAGACAAGCATGGACTTTATTAGTAGCAAATCCAAGCTTCTTAATTAACTTCCATTCCATGTAATGATTGGAGGGAATATCTGCACCATCGGGAAGCAAGTCCTTCAAAAATGTAAGAATATAATCAATGGCGGTATTAGAAATCCCATACATGGTTTTTCCATGATATAACCGCATTAAAAATTCCAACTTGGTCATTTTAGTACATTCTTGATATACTGGAGTTCTGGCATCATCCAATAAAATTTTCACTCTCTCAACATCATCGTCTTCAACATTTTCCTCATGTGTACTGATATCATTGTCTTCTTGCACCAGCATGTTATCTCTCTCGGAATGATGCACATATGGAAACCAATCAAATATCAAATTCTCCATGTCACTTCGTTCATTTCGTTTATGAACAGTCGAAGATTGACTCGTCTCTCCATGGTGAAACCAAACATTATAGTTAGCTTGAAATCCAAATTTCGTTAAATGGTAACTAACTTCTTCTCGTCTTAACCATGGTCTTCCAACACAATTATAGCAGGGACACTGTATACATCCTCCATATGACACATTGTTAAATGCAAAATCTAAAAAATTCTCCAAATTACTTTGAAACTCGGTTGAAATCCAATCGGTACGATACATCCAGCTTCTATCCATTCTATAACAAGAAAAAAAATTATCATTCAATTAATAATGTAAATCATATTTTAAAAATTCATTACAATCAATTTTATTATTAAATTAATCAATGCATATTAGTAGCTAGAAAAACATATTTAATGACAAGAGGAGTCCATGATTGAATAAGTAGCAATAATAAGAATGATCAGGATAAACCATCTTTCCATATTTATTTTCCATGTAAATCTAGAAAGGATCACATTAGATATCATTGTAAATCCTAAACCTGGATAAGAAATCCAAGATCTATTTCCTTTACAAGGATAATAAATAATATCTAGCAATAATAAGAATAACAACAAACAAATGATAAATTATATTTAAATCTCAAGGACTGATTAAATTCTATGTAAATGGTTTGGTTTCTTGGCTTAAAAAATCATGCTCTAACCATGGGAAGTTCACTACCTATTCAAGTCACCTGCATGGTTTGGAGACATAGTTTTGTAAACCCTATGATAATCATGATGTTGATTCTCTTTAGAGTTACATAGTTACCATGGAATTGTTTCCATGTTAGCTCTAAAAGTACCCCTACCATATATCACCCACTACTCCTCTCCAATAGGCTTAATAGTTACGTTGGGGGACTACACTATTCCCTCTAACCATTATCACCATTAAATTATTCAACCCCCCCCCCAATCTCCCAAAATCTACCCAATACATCACCCAATAAATGTAATAACTCAAATAAACTCTTAATAAAGGCTAAAAATAAGGCATAATGCACCTAGAAAGTGAGTGGTTGTTCCATTATCCCCCTCTAATGACTTTTTGACCATAATATGTGTCTCTAGAAGTTTAAATCTAACAAGTAGGTCTAGTAATGCTAAACATATGATTCCTTATCACATTTATCTTCTTTAATATGTATGTTCTTCTATAAAACCTTAACAAGAGGCTTCATCTTCCTTCATAGTTCCTTTATTCATCGATCAACAATCCATATTGGACCTTTCTCAAACAAATCATTTACCCCCAACACACCATTCTCAATATCAATTACATTTGAAGGATAATTATTGAAATTTATAAGTAGTAACACATGGGAAACATCATATATAATAGAAAACTGATGAATTTGATGATACCCGGAGGAGAGGGAGCCGAGAGGGGGGAGCGGGGGCGTCGCTCGAGGTGGGGGCAGCAGGCGAAGGCCTGAATGTTGAGGCAGAGGTGAAGTCTGGGAGGTCCAGGTCGAGAGCGGAGGCGGAGGCCGGGAGGCGGAGCTGGGAGGTAGGGTTGAAGTGGGGGGAGCACGGCGGAGCCGGGACGTGGAGCCGGGAGGCGGAGCCGGGAGGCAAAAAAGTATTTGATAAACCTAGAAAAATGTCGCCCTCTATACACATCATGGAAATATCAAATGAAATGATATTTCTCCCCTTTATACAATAAACATAACACTATTTTTGTTTGAGTTTTTGAAGTGTAAACATTTCATGAATAGTTGCATAACTTTACATTGCACAACATAATTAATGGGAATAATACGATTCTATGCTTACCATAAAAGTTAGGTATAACTTCACACCATAAAATTTTGTCTAGAAATCATTGTTTTACTCTGCATGGATGGGCCTATGGAAGTCAAACACATTGAATAAGTCATACTTTATGGGAAAAATATTGTATTTGGGATATTATACTAGTTAAATTATATAGTAAAGTGTTTTCATTTCAGCATTGAGGACAACATTGATGATCCTTCGGTGTTCACATGTCATTTTTAAGGCTATGTCTAGTGTCAAACACCTTGTAAAGAATATCATATGCCCAAACTAGTTATCATTTCTATAGGATATGTCACCATTCCCCATGATTGAGTGAGAATGAATGATTAGGGTATAAAAGGACCCTTGAAGAGACAAACCCACAAGCACTTCATATACTTTTATTATTTGTATAGATTTCATGGTCTTATCAAGCCTTCTTAAATTAATCACACCCTCTATAATATCTTATCCATGTAATACCATCACTCCTAGTGATATTTTCCCTCATTTTGGGAGTCCCACATGGAGATATAGATGATAGTTTTTATGCTCGTGATGATCGTTTTAGGGAACCTGATGGCTAAAGGATTATGTATAGTAATAGAGGATAACATGGTGCTAATTAGGGAGATCTTGTATCATAAGGATAGAAACTATTGTTTTAATTAGTTTTATGACCAGTAATAATATTTGTTAAATAATAAAATTGATAAATATGAATCTTACATGAAGAAAATAATGAACCCAAGAAATCCATAGGAAAATCATTCATAGAGATTCTAAGTGAACATTTAAGGAATTTTAAACATTTGGACAAGAAGTTATCAGAAATTTACACACTACAGTTAGCTGGGTTGATTTATTTCCCACTCTATCGACCATAATCGGTCAAAAATAATTTTGAAGCTTTGGATAAATTTGTATATACCCTAAGCAGAATGACATCTACAAAAAAACATACAATAAATTCTAGAAAAATGAGGGAAATTGAAGTGAAATGACTAGGGGAAACAAAAATCAGCCACTTATTCAATGAAAATCAGCTAGCAGAAATTGTGCAGTTAACTTGATGAGGCATTTGATATAAGAATCGGTGATTAGTTTAAAAAGAATAAAAAATCAAGGAGAAAAAATTACAAACCTAAATGGAATGAATCGGCGGGGACGTTGCCAGAGGAGAGGGATCCGACAGGGGGAAGGGGAACGTCGCTGGATCTGGAGGAAGGGAGGCAGAGGCCAAGACGTTGAGGTGGAGATGAAGGCCAGGAGGTCGAGGTTGGGAGCGGAGGTGGAGGCCGAAGAGGGGATGAGATGGCCGGGAGGCGGAGGTCGGAGAGGGGAGTAGAGGGCTGGGAGGCAGAGGTCGGATAGCCGGGAGGCAGTGGTCGGGGAGGGGAGGAGAGGGTCGGAGGTGGAGGTCGGGAACCTAGGGGAGGAGGAGAATCGATCGTGGAGTGTGAGAGTGAGGAGGAAATCCCGATGGGGGGTGAAATTGTGGATTGAATACCCATGGTTTTAATAAAACCGTGGGTATTGATAAACAAAAAATGCCTATTCCCACGGTTTGGTAAGAAAATCTCACAACCAACAGTGACTGCTTCTCATAGTGACTTGATATGCTGCACACTTGTCACAGTAACTCAACCTACCACACATCATCTTCACCTCATGGTCAGTTGACACCGACACTTTTGAACAAAAAACTCAAACATGTGTAAGAATATGCAATGGAAACTTAAGAAACAATGGTTTACCAACACAAATAGACACATGACCTAGCAAAAAGAATTTATTTAAGCAAAACATAAAAGAGAAAAAGTAGAAAATCTTTGGTTGCCTACCATGAAACATTGTCTTTAAAGTCTTATGCAAAAATCAAACCCTTAAAACTTTCCATCTGTGATCATTCAATGTTTAAGATTCATTGGTGGTTTCACTTTAATATTGTCTAAGGAATCAACAACAGGACCACTCAAGAAGTTTCCAAATTTAGAAGTAAAAAATGTTCAGCAAAATTAATCTAAATCAGAGTAGGTAAAATGTTTTGTAGCTCAACTTGACCCTCAAACCCTCTCTCTTAGCTCTAAAACTGGCTATTAGAAGCCCGATAATATCACTTATTTGATAAAAAAATTCTCCCAAATCCCCCCACACTTAGAGTATTGCAGAAACTAAGAAACAACATTCAAACTAGCAACAACCTCCTCAAAATTTCCAAAAAAGATTCCTAAAACTACTTGTAAATTAAAGAGAACTGAAGACACACATTTGAAAGATTTGAACTCAACATCCAAAATTTAATTTCCAATGTCCACAAAAGAATTAAATTTTTTTAACCTTTGATATTACGGTTGTAAATCATCACACACAACAACTAACTCACCAGGAAAAAAGTTTTCATGGAATTGCACTTGTTCAAAATGAACAAGATATTGTTTTTTAGCTGTGTATAAACCAAAAAACTCCCTAACGTTATAGATTTGTAGACATTCATCCTAATGTGGGAAAATATCATAAACATTCTCATAAATTCTAGTAATAATAATTTACAAAACAACCTATAAATTGGGATTTATAGAAGGAACTCCATCATTAGATGCCTGAGAGTGAGTAACATCTTCTTGAGTAATACATTCAATGGGCTAGGGAATTCTAATCTATGTAACCTCTAGAGGAAAAGAACAAGAATCGAATATGAACTCAATTTTAATGAACTCATTCTCAGCAACATCAATTAGGTTAAAAATTAACTCATATTTTTGATTTTTAAAAACCATAATCTCCTCCACATCATCAACATCCTGGAGGGTTTGTTTTATTTTGGACACATCAATGATAGCACCTCCAGTAGCAAGGAATGATCTACATAGGATGATTGAATAAAACCCTAAAAGTTCAATCATTGATTGACAAATTTCCAGAACTTATTCCAGAACTTATTTCCAAAAGGATGAACTAGTCAGGAGATTACATCCTGATTCTCAGTAAGATGTACAATATTACCTTGTTTAAGAGATATCGAGGCGGAGTCGAAGGCCAGGAGGTCCAGGTTGGGAGCTGGGATGCAGAGCCGGGATGCGGAGCCGGGACGTGGAGCCGGGAGGTGGAGCCGGGATGCAGAGCCGGGATGCGGAGCCGGGAGGCGGAGGCCGGGGAGGGGAGTCGGAGAGGGGAGGAGAGGTCTGGGAGGCGGTGGTCAGGGAGGGGAGGACAGGGCCGGGAGTCAAGGGTCGGGGATGTAGGGTTGAATAGGGGGAGCGCCAAGCGAGGAGGAGCCCGATACTTCGGGCACGATGGATGTTTTAATACCCATAGTTTTAATAAAACCGTGGGTAAAGATAAATAAAAACAACCTATTCCCACGGTTTATAAAACCGTAGGAATATGTGTGTGCGGATAAACCCCATTCCCAGTAGTGATGATTGACTTTCCTCCTCAGATTAAATCTGGTTAACTTTTCTTCTCAGAGTTAGACTGACATACTTTTCTCCTCAGAGTCAGTCTGATTGAATTTCCTCCATAGATTTTTACCGATTAATTTTCCTTCTCAGAGTCAGTTTGATGGAATCCTCATAAGGATGGAATTCTCATTATGATGGAAACTTCATTCGAAAACTTTGAAATTTATCAAACCTCATCAGCTATAACTCATTCAGATTTCTGAAAACATCTTTGCCTGATACTTATAGATCTGATGAAAGCTATGTCTTGATTCCTAGAACTGATACAATATTTATGATTCCCCCATTTCTTAAAAATATTTTACCATGAGAGTTTTCATGATTTATGATAACTTCAAGATTGAAAAAGCATCGTCTGATTTCAGGTTAGAAAGTTAAAGAAATTTTTAACTCATGACACCACTATCTTTCTTCATTATATTTAGCATCATTCTAACTTCCTCACTCCACAAATTCTGAATTTCTAACCAACGTTGATCCTAAAGAATCTTGTACTTTATGCTGATGGATCTGAGTCTAATGGTGCAATCGATCAACAACTTTACAGAACTTCCGGCTTTCATCTTCCTTATACCATATGTATCTGGTACTTCCCAGTCTAAAAACTTGTGTCCAAAAACCTATGTTTGGAAAAACAACTTTCTCATAGACAAAAACTTTTCTACCTCTTTTTTTTAGATTTGAACATTCAAAAACTTTCATCTTTCTTACAAAACGTCATTCTGATGGGTTGGGTCTGATCCTGAAGAATAAAAACATTCTTTTACAAAAAGGTTAGTTGACAAAATTTTGATAAAACAAATTGTCATAAAGGTTCTTCAATCTCCCCATTTGTATTTTTTTGCAACACTCATTAATAACTTTTTCAACTCTCAGAAATTTTTCACAACTTAACTTTTTTAAACAAATCAAGTTTTTTGAATTTTACCAAAACACAACTTTTCTCAAAATAGAGTGTCCTTACACCACACTACTGGATAAAGTGATGTTTTTGAAGGAATTTCATACCTCGATGGCAATAAAATTATGCATCCATGTTAAGATAAACTTTCCTCACTTTTCTTTCTCACTCATTTTTCTTTCTCTTCCACATTCTATGATAACCACAACTTCATATTCATAAAAAAGATAAGTAAAAACTTCTTACAAAGTAAAAATTTGTTACTTTTTCTCCCCCGCTTTCAACATTATCCAAATAATGGTGGGGGACTTCCTTATTTTATTTAGGAATTCATTAGAGGAGGATGAACATGAAGTTTTAGCCTCAACTAAACAAACATTTCTTTTAACATTTCCTTTATGAAGATATCAACAATTTTATACTTCATTGAGATATATTCAGCAAAACAACTCTAGCAGCAAATTTATCTTTTATAAAGTGAAACTTTATATCAATTTTTTTATCTTGAATTTTGGACATGATTTTTAGAAAGATCAATTACACTCTGTTATCATAAATTATCTTTAATGGTTTAGAAACATTTACTTTCAAATCTTCCAGTTGAACTTTCATCCACAACATCTGAGTACAATCATGAGTAGCCAAAACATATTCTGATTTTATTGTACTCAAATTTATTGAAATTTTTTTCTTACTATTCCAACTTACACAAAATTCACCCAAGAAAAAGTTCCTTCTGAGGTTGATTTTGTATCATTACAATCTCTAGCCCAATCAGCATCAGAATAATAATGAAACTTCATCTCACAATTTCTTTTGTATAACAACCCATGTGAAGATGTTTCTTTGACATATCTCAAAATTCACTTTGCAGCCAACATATGTGATTCTTTCAGATTACTTTAATACCTGGCATAAAAAGTCATAGAATAAACAATATCAGGCCTTGAGGCTATAAGATATAGTAGACTTCCTATTAGCTTCCAAAAGTCTTTTTGATTCACAGTTTTTCCAAACTCATCTTTGCTCAAATTCATCCCCATTGAGATATGAGTAGAAATTTCTTTAGATTATACCATGCCAAACTTTTGTAACAATTCCCCAACATACTTTTCTTGAGAAAGGAAAATATATTTTTCTTTTTATTGAACTTGTAAAACAAGAAAGAATGTTAATTCTCCTAACATTGAAATCTTAAATTTCCTTTTCATTTCTTTAGCAAATTTTTTACAAAAAACTTCTCTATCCCCAACAAAAATTATATCCTCCACATAAATAATTAAAATTAGAGTTTCAGAGTCTATATCTTTCACATATAAGTTTCTATCAACTTTTCCTTTAGAAAAATTCAACATTCTCAAACAATTTTCAAGCTTAGAATACCATGTGCATGGATCTTGTTTCAACTCATACAAAGATTTATTCAATATTAAAACTTTTTTTCATCCTCATCAAGTAAAAAACCCACAAGTTTGTTCAATGTAAACTTATTCTTTAATTTTTCCATTGAGAAATGCTAACTTTACATCCATATGATATACTTTTTAATTCTGATGAGCATCTACTGCAAGAAACATTCTAATAGTTTCTAATCTTGAAATGGGGGGAAATGTTTCATCAAAATCCACACCTTTCACATGTGAATAGCCTTTACAAACAACTATTTTTTTGTTTCTTGAAACTTCTCCATGTTCATTCAATTAGTTTCTGTAAACCTACTTTGTTCTGATAACATTTTTACCTTTTGGATGTGAAACAAGTTCTCATGTTTCATTTTTATCAATTTGATGCAACTGTTCATTCATATCATTCACCCATTGTTTGTGTAGAATAGATTTTGAAACTAATTCTGGTTTAACTTTTGAAATAAGTGAAGTTTGATTTTCCAATTTTAGCTTCCTTCTAGTATGAAATGGAGCCTTCTGATTCCCAATAATATTTTCAGTCTCAACATGTTTTTGTAAAGTAGGAAATTTAAGAGTTCCTCTTTCTGCTTCACTTTTCACATCATATGATTCGTCTAAATCTTCATGCACATCACTTTTCTAACTTTCATTTTTGTTGGAAACTTTCGGTTTTTCTTTCTCATAATTCCCATAAACTTTTGTTAAAGAAGTTGGATTTTCAATAACTTTCACATCATATGATTCCACCAACTATTGTAAACTTTTGTTCCAACATTTGCAACTTCTTATATTGAGTGAATAACCTATAAAATTTCTTTCCTCAACTATCTCATCAAACTTTCCCAGATCCATATTTTTTATTTTAAGTAAAAATGGACTTCTAAAAACTTTTAAGTACTCCAATGAAGGTTTTTTTGTTATACTACATTTCATAAGAAGTCATGTTGGTTTTTAATATCAATAAGAATTTGTTTTGAACATGTACAACAATACTAATAGCTTCTCTCTAGAAGAAATTTTAAAGTTTTTTATTCTTCTAACATTCTTCTTCCTATTTCCACCAAACTTCTATTCTTTCTTTCTATGACTCCATTTTGTTGTGGAGTGTAGTGATATTTATACTGATGTTTGATACCATTCTTTCTTAGAGAAGTTTCAAGATTATTGCTTGTGAATTTGATACCATTATATGTTCTCAACTTCATTATATAAATCCCAATTTCTTTCTTAACTTATTTTTTAAAAAATCTAAACATTTCCACAACCTCTGACTTGTGTTTCATAAACATGATGTTTTCCATCTAAGTGAAATCATAAATAAAGGTGATAATGTACAAATCCTTTTTTTATTAATGTCTCATCTACCCACATAAATCATAATGAATAATTTCAAGTGTTCTAGTATATTGAATCTCAAATCTCAAATGACTTTTATTAGTTATCGTACCTTTATGAAAAGTTACACAAACATATTCTTATATTATTTTCAATTTTGGAAAGTTTCAAACAACATCAAACTTAGAAAGTTTGTTCGTGTTTTTATTCCCACGGTGGCCAAGTCTTCAATGCCACAAATTATTTTCATCTTCAACATTTAAGTAACATGAGTTGTTAAATTCTTTTATTTGGAAGAGATTCTCACTGGTTCTTTCTCCTTTTGTAATAACTTTTCCATTTTTCACACTTTTGGTGACACTAGAATATTTTCTAAAGAGTACTTATTTTCCATCATCACAAAGTTTACTTACACTAAGTAAGTTATGTTTTAGTCCATCAACAAACAAGACTTCCTTAGATTTCAACTTTTCATCTTCAATCTCAGCCATTATAATTCATCATATTTTTAGAGAACTATCATTCCCAAAGGTAACAACACCTACATCATGATTTTAAATATGTTTCAAGATTTTTAAATCACCTATCATGTGTGAAGAAAAACCACTATCAAGTATCCATGGTTTTTTCTTTTTACATGCTTTCGAGGCAATCTCAACAATAAGGGATCTTTCTTTAATTTTCTTCTTTTCAGCTTCCTTTTCTTTTCTCCCAGAAGGAACTTGTTTTGGAAGGAGTGTCATACATATTTCAGTATGTTGAAAATCCTAATCACATCTTCCACAGATTTTTTCTAGATATTCAAATTAATTTTTTTGTTGGAAAGTTTCTAACATCTTGAGATTTTTCTTTTCTAACATCCTTTGTGTTAGAAAAATTATTCATTCTATTTTCACTACTTCTTACACTCTGCTCAAACCTTCTTCTGGGTAGAGATAATTTGTGCTAAAAATTATAATACTTGTGCCCATAGATTCCATAGCACCAAAAAACCATCAAATATTGATTTTCTATTGAAGTAAGATCTTTCTTTGTAGAAACTTTGTTAAGTTTGAAAACTTCTTCCTACTCTAACAATCTCCGTACATGGACCATCTTTCCTCATGAGTGAGTTTTCATATTTTGCAGATGAAATGCGTTTCTCACGTCCTTTTTCCACCTAGGCTTTCACAACATTTTTTCTAGAACCTGGAATGATTGAAGAATTAGACAAAACATTATTTTTGGTGGGTGAGTATTTCACCTAATTCATGATTTGAGCTCTCTCAAAAACTTTAGAATTCTCAGCTTTTACTTCTGAAGCTTTGTTGAAGTTTTCATTCATCTTTTTCAAGGTATTTTTAGACTTAAGAAGTTTCGATTTAAACTTGTTAACTTCTTATTCCTTAGCTTCCAGCTTCTTACTAAGATCTTCAATCATCATTCTTTATTCATCAATTTTAAGTTTGTAACTTGAGACCTCCTGAATGTATTCTTCTTCTTTCTTGAAAATATATTTTTTAACTTTATTAACTTTTTCACTATCTTTATTTATCATTCTGATTTCTTTCTTGAGATATTTTTTTTTCTCAAGACATGCAAGAAGTTCTGTTTTGAGTTGATACTCTCTGTAAGATTCTTCATCTTCTTCTTCTTCAATATTTGAAGAGTATTCTATTTTCTCAACTTTTCCAATGAATGTTCTAACTTTTTTTGAACTTTAATCTTCTAAATAATTGTTTTCGGTTGAGTCTGATTCAACTTTTTTACTCAACAGACTTCTCTTGTTCCCAGTAAACTTCTTCTTATATTTGTTGGATGACTTTTCTTATTTATCATTTTTGTTCGACTTCTTCCATCAAGGGTTTTCATCAGAATCATCTCAATATTCACCAACTTTTTCTTGGGGAAATTCATAGAAAAGTGTTTGATTCCACCACACTCAAAACATTTAAGAAGAATTTTATCTCCATACTTTCCACTTCCTCTTTGATAGTTCTTAGATATAAGAGACATGATGTTTTCATTCAACTCGTCATCCTCTTTATCTTAGGAGTAACAAGGATCAACATCTTCAACACCTTGTATTTTTATTTTTCTCATGGATTCAAAATTCATTTCATCTTTCATCTTCTTTTTGAACATTGGAGCTTTCCTCATTTCATAAACAACAAGAAAGTTATGTGATTTATCAAGAGATAAATCATCCTTATCTTCTAAATAGGAAATTTTAGAATCAATCCTCTCTTTAAAGTTTCTTCACAATTGTAGAATCTTTCAAAACATCTCTAAATCCTCTAATGTTACAAAGAATTTCATTTACTCTGATGAAGTATTCATCAATAGTTTCTTCATCTCTCATTCTTATGTCGTCGTACTTAATATGCCAAATTTGTAGCTTTGCTTCATTTACTTTAGTATTCCCTTCGAAAATACTTTCCAGCTTGTCTTACATACTCTGTGAAGTTTTGAGACCCATTACCGTCATATAAACATTTTCTAATAAGGACATAAGGATTAAATTTCTAAATTTTCCTTCAACTTCTATATTTATCTTATCAACAAAAGTCATTGGGGAGTCATTCTCAATAGGTAGAAACCCAATTGTAGCAGCATCAAAAACTCCCAAGCCAAGAGATAGGAGATAAGGAATCATCCCATTTTTTCATCCATAATAATTTTTGCCATCAAATGTAGGAATTCCTTTACTATTGGCATAATCAATATTATCCATGATAAGGATTCAACAAGGGAACCTTTGCTCTGATACAAATTGAAGTTCCAAAAGATTGAATAACAACTGAGAAAGGGGGCTTGAATCAGTTGTTCACTTTCTATAAGTTTCAGTACTTTTAAAACATAACCCCTGCAACCTGTTAAAGTTTATAACCTTATCATCTTTTAGTAAATACCCATGCATGAAAAAGTAGGAAATCAAGTAAAGCACACGAAATTTACAAGGTTCGACCTAAGTGTGCGAACCTACATCCTTTCTATAGTCACTCCTATGGATCCATGAAAATTCACTAATTTTAAGAAGTGAATACAATTTGTGCAAACTCCTATTAGACACTTTCTATCTACTGGTAGGAATGATTTTACTGTCTTCCATCAGTTTATAAAGTTTTCTTGTAACTAATTGAGGAAAAACCAAAGCATACAGACTTTGTTAAATCTGCTCCACAAAAGTTCATGAATCTAATGACCTAAGTCTGATGACGTTTAGTTCGATTGAATCAATACGATGAACTCATTCTCAATCTCTATAACTCAAACTCTACTCAAATGCTCAGTCCGATCTTCCTCTGTCCGGTAAGCAAAACAATTAGATGTCCGACCTTCTAATGAGATCTCTGTTCAGAAAGAACTCTATCTCAAATTCTTCAGCACTTCTCCTTTTTTGTACACATGAAAAAGGTTGTAAAGTACAAATGTATTGTGCTTCTATTTATAGGCATCTCAGAATGATGAAGGTGAGAAACTGAAAAACTCTTCATACATTCTCAAATTCAAAAACTCTGAGATCTCTACATATTTGAATTTCAAGTTTGAGCACTTCAACTCTTCACAATTCTTCTGAAATCTTCTTGAGTTTTCTTAGTAATTAGCCTTCTCAAAGTTCCTAACTTTTCTTTGGTATGATGGATTTTCCTCAACTCATTATGATGAAGCTTACTCAGATCATTACAACAAAAGATTATCAGGACATTATGATAGAACTTTCTCACCTCATTCTGAATTGACTTTCCCCATCAGTTAGTCTAGTTGACTTTTCTTATCAGAGTCAGTCCAGTTAACTTTCAATCTTAGAGTTGGTCTGATTGAATTTGTCAGTTCGATTGAATTTCCTCTTTAGAGTCAGTCCGGTTAACTTTCCTTGTCGTAGTTATTCTCATGGATATTTCTAATCAATTGTTTATGTTGTATTAAATTTCACATTAGCGAGAAATCTATTACTGCGAAAGTTGAGATTTTTTTTTATGAATTCTTGTTTATTATGTAATTCTTCCTCTTGTTTTCTTAGTCAATTTAAATCAATTGTAACCGATATAAACTGATTGATTCAGTTCATATCAATTTTAAACTAATCATCGATCGATTTTTATTTTTAAAAGATATATTGTTTAATTAGTTCTTTTAAACTGATGTATTTAATTGATTTAAATAGATCTTTCACATTCCTAGTTATATTTACACTTTTATTTGAGATTTTTTTTCCCAAATTGAATGGAACTTGGATCCTAATATCAGATCGTATGAATTTATTAATATATATTTTTTAATATTATAAATATGTAATCGGGTGTATCATAGGTTTATTTTTCATTTAAAAATTTAAAATTTAAATACAAAATTAACAGTATATTTTATTTGTAAATCAGATTCAAATCCGACTTATTCCCACCCAATCGTCACATCATGGACCCATCGGAAGCGCTGGCAACTCTCTCCGACTTATTCCCACCTGCAAGCGCTGGCAACTCTCTCCACAGCCCCCCAAAAGCATCGTCATCGCCGAAGTCTCCATTTCCCCTCCCCAGACATCTATCAACCTCTGGTCTCCACCCCCACATTCTAAAACACCTGACTGCCAGGTGCCGCATTCCCCTGCGTTGTCTGATGCCACTGCAAGCTCCCCGAGGCTCATTCCTGGCCCTTCCGGAAATGTCTGTTGGAAAAGCCTGACCGTTCGACACGAAAACACAAGCGAGAATGGAAAGATGATTGAAGGAAAAAAACTTGAACACAAATGATGTTTTGTGCACCACCAATTGGGATGCTTTTCTGGAGAGGTTTTCATTTCATTATATAGGCAAAAAAAACAAGACGTATTTACAACGTAATTAAAACCACGCGGCAGCCTTAATGAGGTCAAACCGCGTTGACTCATCAATGAGGGGAAAAAAAACCGGTGAAATAAATTCTTAATAAAAATAGTCAACAATCACCCCCCTAATTTTTATTGCGTTCTCTGGATCTCAACGACGCCGATCTTCGCACGCAACTTCTGAAACTGGCGCGCCCAAGTGACTTCGTGAGAATGTCTGCAGGCTGCTATTCCTCCCTCGAAACCTTCTCCTTGCTCGCCGCCGGCTTCTCTGCAATGAATGTGGCATGCAGGTGGGCGGGCTTGGCTCGTTGGCCGTAATGAAGTGTAACTCACCAGGGTCGAGCTTGCGTTGTGCAAACCCAGGCGGTGTTGTCGGACTGATAATGTTGCCGATGGTGCGAAATCGAAGCGGGGCGTCGTCGTGATCAATGTCCAGTGCTTCTGCCATATTGGATGGCGGTGAAGCAAACTCCACTGTGGTTGATGCCACGGGTATCACCTTAACCACATCTGGTGTTGCATCTTCTGCTAAGTTCGCACTAATGGGTTTGAGTGATGAGCTCTGGTCTCCAACAGTGTTGTCGGCCTCCACATTCCTTGGTCTACATGCCTTTGTGTGTTCGACGGTAAATGGATCCTCACTACTCCACACAGCTTGTTCACCATGAGCACTCCAATCCCACTGTTTTGCCTCGTCGAAGGTGACATCGCGCGTTACATGCACGCGCTTGCTGACAGGGTCATACACGCGATATGCCTTGGACCCGAACTCGTACCCGACGAAGATCATCGGCGTACTCCGGTCATCCAGCTTCTTCAGGTGAGGCTTCACATTCTTAACATGCGCGATGCAGCCAAAGGTGCGAAGAAAGTGCACCGTCGGTCGTTTTCCATGCCAGGCCTCATACGGTGTCATTCCGTCAAGGCTCTGAGTCGACGCTCGGTTAAGGATGAAGATGGCGGTGGAGACAGCCTCACCCCAAAACATCCCGGGAAGACCCTTAGCCTTCAGCATGCTTTGAGCCATAGACACCACGGTTTGGTTGTGTTGTTCAATGACCTCACCCTGCTGTTGTGAAAAGGGAACCTTGAGTTGTCGTTGTACGCCACGATCAGTACAGTATTCACCGAATTCTACTGAAGTAAAATCGTCACCGCGATTAGTGCGGAGAACCTTCAGCTTGCGCTCTGTCTCCACCTCCACTGTGGCTTGAAAGTGTCTGATTGCTGCTGGAGCCTGGTCTTTGCTTGCAAGAAGTTTGACCCACATGTAGCGGCTCATGTCATCCACGAGTAGCAGAAAGTAGCGGTTCCCGCTTGGCGTTGTTGGCGTGATTGGCCCAAAAAGATCACCGTGGACAAGGTCGAGGACTTGTTCTGCACGATGCTTCACTTGCTCGGGGAAAGACGCTTGTTGCTGCTTCCCAGTGAGGCAGTTGTCGCAGACTTGATCTATTTGATCAATCCGCGGAAGCCCTCGCACCATATCGTGTTGAGCGATCTTGGGCAGAGAATGGGAGTTCAGGTGGCCGTACCTTTCATGCCATCGCCATGCCACCTCTGACCCCCTTGTTGACAAGCATGTAGGTTGTGCAATGCTGAGTCTTAGCTTGTACAGCCGGTCGGGGAAGCGCTGCGCCCTAGCCAGCAGGCGTCGTTGCTTGTCCCGAATCTTCATGATGCCTCCCTCGATTAAAACCTGACAACCATTCTCATCGAGTTGTCCGATGCTGATGATGTTGGCGGTGAGGCTCGGGATGAAGTATACCCTCGTGAGTGCGTGGTGCTCACCGGTTTTACAAGTGAATAAGATTGTCCCGCACCCCTCGATATTAACGACAGATCCATCACCAAACTTCACGGTGCCGCGGATCCCAGAGTCAAGCTCAGAGAAGGCAGCACGGGAACCGGTCATGTGGTTTGTGGCACCAGTGTCGAGGTACCACAGGTCGTCGTCGCACGCCTCCCTTTGAGCATGTTGTGCAAAGACCTTCGCCTCGACCACTCGGAGAGGACTGCAATGTGGCAGTGAGGAGTTCGAAGTGGCAGATTGTGGTGGTGGTGTATCGGGCATCGCAGTACACGCCCTTACCATAAGGAGTGTCGGCTCGTCGTCGTCACCATGGGTTAGAAGAGCCTTAGCATGTCTCATCCTGCTGCGACAATCGTTGGCCCAATGACCCATTTTTCCGCAGTAGAGACATTGGTCTCTTGAGGCGTCATGACTGTCATTGGATCCCCTATCATCCCTTCGTGGTTGTCGGCGACGCCAGTTGCCAGTCTTGGAGTCGTTGAGGGGTCCATCCCTCGCTGACCGCTCCTTCATCCGTGCATCCCACTCCTCCTCGGTGAGGAGCAAATTCCCTCCATAGTCGATGGTGGGTGCCGGGTCAAAACGGTCTTCCGCCGCTTTGAGTCTCCCTGTTACCTCCTCCACAGAGAGCGTAGAGATATCGAGAAGCGTCTCAATTGAAAGGGCAATTTGGGAGAACCTGGAGGGGACGACGCGCAAATACTTCTCAATGACCTTGTCTTGAGGCTCCGGATCGCCGAGGATCGTGAGTTGGTTGACCATCCCGGTGAGCCGCATTGCGAAGTCGTCCACCGATTCGCCGTTGTGAAAAACAATGCCTTCGTACTCCTTACGGAGCTTTTGAGCATTGGCTTTGCGAACGCGATCAATGCCGATGCGCATGGTCTTCACGGTGTCCCACGCTTCCTTGGCAGTTTCCTTGACGGCGAGTATGGAGATCATCTCCGGCGGGACAGCGCGGAGGATGGCCTCCAGCGCCATCCGATCTTCCTGGAATTCCGCACTGCCATTGTCGACGGCATCCCAAAGACCGCGTGCTTGAAGCATGACCTTCATCATCAAGGACCAGTCGCTGTAGTTTGTCTTCGTGAGGATCGGGTACGTCGCCGATCCCCCGATCTCCTTCACCACTCGATGTACCACCAGAGGGCCGCTACCGCTGTCAACGGGGGGTCTGGGACGTGCCGATGATGTCTGGGAGAGTCGGGGCGATGAGGGCTCGGAGTTCGGCATTGTGGATGAAGTCATCCTCGCTCTGATACCAAATGTTGGAAAAGCCTGACCGTTCGACACGAAAACACAAGCGAGAATGGAAAGATGATTGAAGGAAAAAAACTTGAACACAAATGATGTTTTGTGCACCACCAATTGGGATGCTTTTCTGGAGAGGTTTTCATTTCATTATATAGGCAAAAAAAACAAGACGTATTTACAACGTAATTAAAACCACGCGGCAGCCTTAATGAGGTCAAACCGCGTTGACTCATCAATGAGGGGAAAAAAAAACCGGTGAAATAAATTCTTAATAAAAATAGTCAACAATGTCCAGGCTGCCTTGTATCATAAAGATCGAAACAAAAGAAATCGTTCGCATGGTGATTATGTGATCCCTACTCAGGAGTATATTCGGCGGGCTGTGGAAAATGATGCGGACGATGATGACTGGGAGTTCTCACCGGATCTGTGGCTTTCGACCATTGATTTTGTTCGTTCAGAGGGTAATTTTGGTGTTAGTTCCGTGCTGATCCTGGAATTTGGAATGTTTACTAGGATTTTAATTATAATGTGATTCTCTAGGTATTGCAGAGGCTGTGGCTATTAGAACAACTATAAGCTCGATAAAAACATCTTCAAACCCTAGTAGGGTGGCCCAGGTATCCCTCATACACCGAGTTTTTAACTTAAAACACTTCAACAGAATGAGAAAGTGATGGATCATCTGCTGGTTTAAATCAGAAGGATTTGGTGTATTCTGGCGTCACTAAATCATTAGGGGTTTCATAATGTTGTGCTAATTAAATTTTTGTTTTATTGCACGGTTTCCCCTTGACCTGTTGCCCTGCTATAGGGAAAAAAAGCTTATTATTGATTCGGTATGTTGTGATTGTTGTATGATTAGGTTGTTGCAGTAATCAAAACTCATTCACACACCTGTCTTGATGATCTAATGGTTACTTTGAAGGTAGGAAAACATTATTTAGTGAACTATGCGATATGGATTCCTTCCTCTGCCTTTTCTTTTCCCTTTTTTTTAAGTGGCATTCAACTGATATGGGGTTTCATGACTCGTGGTAGGATCCTATGGGTTCAATTGGTGCTTGCCTTCATCACAAAACCTTTGATGAAGAAAAGTTTAGAAGGGGCTTATTTGTGGGTTCTGTTCTGGTACTTCAAAAGGTTTGAGTTTGCTTAATTCACTAAAGTTCCTAAGATATCCCATACTGGCCTTTTTTTCCTGCTCCCTTATCTTAAATTGGATTATGTTGTTATATCAACTGTTTATTAAAAGTCTCACGATCTCTCAGGTTGGTGTCTTTTCACCATCTCATTTGGTGCGTTATCTCAACATAACACATACCAATGTGGTAAAGGTATGCTATCTTTTTTTTGCGGTCTTTTCACCGTCATATTTGGTTTTTCATATCGATATTACACACAACAACATGGTAAAGATGAGTGTTTTCCTTATATAGAATCGTCCTTTGAAAGTGATCAACGATTAGCCATCAATGTTAATTATTCGTAAGGATTCAATTTGTTTGATCTAAATGTTGGATTTGGTGCCTTAAAAACCAACTTCTTTGTACTTTATGATAAACCTGTATTCATTGGATGAATATTAATAAACTCCTTATCACATTATGATCGTTCTAAGAATAGCTGTCGCACTAAAAGGTCATAGCGGATTCCTGCTATGATGAGAACTCGGAAGTGCCATTACACTGTTCTTGAATATATGTTCTATGGTCAGATGATATCATTTGAAGAGATACAAATGATACAGGTTATCAGGGGTGGGGGCTCATGAAACTTTGAGACACCTTCTCATGGTACGCACCTTTGGTAATATTCAGGAGGATATTATAAGAACAAGATCCGCTAGTAGGAAATCCACATTCATAAGTGTCATTGGATGTTCCTATCTGCGGATGTGTGTATTGTTCCTTAGACTTTAAGATTATTATTAATGGGTATTATGACTCGCGCACTTAGATGTATTGACAAAAACCGTGACGACAGATGTTTGCGGCGAGGTAGGATATGTTGGGTGCGTCACAAGTAATACTGCATTAATAAATAATGCGAGAAAATATTTGTCACTTTTATGGAAGTAGATATCTCAAGCTCTTTGATAGAAATGATATAGCCTAACTAAATCCATGACCATGATGTTCTCTAGGCAAGTTCAATTTCGGGAAGTCAAAGAATGAGAAATTGAACACATGGGTTGATGACACTTGCATGCAACCCGCTTGATTGAAGATATCAGGACAAAGAGATTATATGGCACGGTAAGTATTCATATGAGGTGACATGTCATTGCGACATCAACTTCTTTCTCTTGGGTTCCTTGACCCCTTGCTAGATAGTAATCTTGAACTTTAGGCAAGCTCGTCTAATGCCAAGGAGAAAGAGGCCTAGAGAGTCGCACACTAAGTGTAGCCAGTATCTCAGTTAAATAATTTATTTATTTAACAAGTTGTATAAATATTATTCTTGGTTGTGGTTTAATAATTATTCAAGTATGTCTAATTGTATTTATTTCGTTACTAGTTATTCGAGAGAATATATTGCGGACGAAATATTTATTTATCAGCGAATAATGCAGTTATATTTATTTAATAAATAAATAGTCATTACTCAAAACCCGATAAATATTGAAGAGGATTGACGGACAAAGTATAATGTGCAAGTTAAGAACATGTCATGGAAATAATAGCATTGCTATTATTATTTGACATGAGGTTTTCATATGAAATAATAAATCAAGTAACGACACCTGTGCTGATTATTTATTATTACATGGTGAATTAAATTCATTAAGAACATGTCATGGAAATAATAACATTGCTATTATTATTTGATATAGTATTTTCACATGGAATAATAAATTAAGTAACAATACATGTGCTAATTATTTATTATTACCTAGTGAATTTAATTCCTCGTTATGTTATCATTCTCTCTATAAATCAACGAGTCATTGCATCGGCTAACCAATCGTTGTGTGCACAACATATTTGGAGAAAAGCTTTTAAGCCTAGAGAACTCTTCCCTCTCCAAGAACGCTCTCAAGAACGAGAGAGATCCTCCTCCACCGGATTAAAGAGAACGCTTTGGAAGCGATTCTCAAGGCGATCGAAGACGAACATCGCAAACGCAAGGATCTTCTGCGCTAGCACCCAGAGACTCTTTCGGCGACGTCCGTTGATACGTGGAGCATGTGTGGATCACCGCTAGATGATTTATACCCTTGTATTCTACATCACAACGAAGCCGCACCTCAGACCTATGATCGGACGCATCAACGAAGAAAGAATCTCCTTAGAGGTAATTCTATAATTAAATTAAATTAATTATAAACAAAATATGTCGATCCTATCTTCTCGGTTTTGGGTTCTCTCCGTTGTCTTTTATCATTGATTCCATTCTGTGGATACTGGCGTTCATCGTCGTATTAATTCTAAATTAATCATCGATTATGACAATTTGCAAAGTTGGGTACACGCCCATCCTGCGTTTCCGCTGCGCCCAGAACCTACTCTAAAAGGATATTGCAACTCTAAAAGTTCTTGGTTTTCCATTCATTGATTTTTTTTCCTCCATGAACTAGCCTTTGATCATTGAATGATCTACCAATTATGTCAAGGACAATACTAACCTTACACCCTCATGCAAAATGATCAAAGACATTGTATGCATGATTGATTTCCAATACGTTCACGAAGTTGAGATTCTTAGGTTGAAAAATAATAGAAACAAAAGCAAGCGATGCGATGACAATTTAGGATGGGTGGTAAAAAAATAAAAGGAAAAAAATTATAGAAAAACACGGATTTAACGTGGTTCAAACTGATTTGGTCCCACATCTATGATAAGAACACCGCCCTACCTAGATTTTATTAATGCTAAAAAAACGGGTACAAGAGTAGTAACGAAGAACAAACGAACAGATCTTACAAACACAAAGCACAATAACTTAAAGAACACAAACAACAGAGACCAGAATACTTATAGACTAGTCGGCTTTACCACCAACTAGATCTTGCTTTCTAGAAAAACCTGAAGATGTTATGGTTCGACTTCAGGATCTGGAAATCACTAATGAAACCAAACAAAAAGCTCCTCACATCACTTTTGGAAAACATACTTTTCCCAACACTTGTATACCAACGGTTCTTTTGAACCGTTGGTAAAGATGGATTTTGAGGGAGTTTTCCCAACGGTTTCATCAAACCGTTGGGAAAACACTGATTTCCCAACGATTTTTAATAACCGTTGGGAAAAAGATGCCCCAGATTCGACAAATAGCAGGCGACCCCCCCCCCCCCCTCGATTCCAGAAGCAGTGCGCAGCTCACCAGAAGCGATTCCCGACTCCCAGAAGCCCTTGAGAAGCCCCAACACAGGTGCACCTCTTCCATTGGATCAGCTGAAGTCCACGAATTGTGTACTCAAATCACTACATCGGTGTACACATTGTCCAATTAATGTTTTCATTACACATATACATTTATAAGGGCATGATGTCTCTTTCTTGTGTTCTAATTTCAAAGATTCATAGTTTTTTTTTAATCTCAATGCTTCAAATATTACAGCATCATGTATATGAACTCATAAGAAATTGTTTGTAATATTTATTCATAGTATTTCATGAAAATCACTCGTTTCATTAAGATCATGTCAAACATGAAAATCTTATTCATATTCATTTTTGGAGGTGAGTGATGCTATATGAGATTTTATGGGTTATTGTGAGGAGTTTCTTTCCCTTTAATTGATTGTTTCATAAAACATAAGTTGGTGCTGCATATATTATGTAATTGGAATTGGTAAAGTAAAATGCTGGTCTCGGATTTCTGAGTTGGTTATTTGGATGGTATTCTCTATCAAAAGTGGGTATATCTCTATTGACTATGGGTGTATTTTCTAATTGACTAATGTATTTATTAAACTGACTATGCAATACACATTTCCCACAATACGGAAGCACCACAAAAATCATAGATAGATAGTACACACGACAAGACACCCATGGGAGACACCCCTTGAGGTAAAGTCCCTCTCGTAGCCTCTTTAATTTAAGAATGCTTTAAATTGAATTTAGCTTCTTTCTTAATTCTGGTTAATTATATTGAATTGCATATCTTGAATAAGTTTTCTTTAATATAATTGTTTCATTTGATAAATAAAGTCATGTTTTTATAATAAAACCCCTCCAACGGAGGTGCGATGTCTACAAAAACTCACAGTGATAGTTTAGGGTGTGATAATCTGACTCTCAATCAGTAGTTTCAACTACTTAGTACCACTTTTAAAAACAAAGAATATAAAATATATATCTTTATCACACCACAATCCCGAATCAAGAGTGTTTTTTATAACATACGATCGGTTTCTATAATGTGAAGGACAACTACATAGGATTTATTTGGAATCCTGGCCGGAAGATGTTGCCCTGCGGATGTCGCTGGACCGGGCCAACACGTCGCGATCACGCCGCTGTCACGCCGCGGTCACGCCGCGGTCACGCCGCGGTCACGCCGCGGTAATGCCGTGATTTGACCCTGCTCCAGGATGACACTCCGCGGCGGCTCGCAGTCCTGTCAGAATTCGATGTATGATACCTAGATAGAGTTTTAGATACATTACCCACCCTCCTCTCTGGACCCCGAACAACCCCCCCACCATCCTCCCTGGACCCCGGACAGCCCCCCGGACAACCCCCCGGACAACCCCCCAATCCTCCTCCTTGGACACCGAATCCCAATCTAAGCTCTCTTCATGATTCACCCTAAATCCCAACGGAAAAGAGGGTTTTAGAGTTTCGGAAGAAGATGAGAGAAGAGTGCAAACCCTAATCAAAAAGAGGAAGCAAGGAGAGGATTAGACTCACCCGGATCTTCAATCCGCATTTGACGACACTCAAAACGCCCAAGTGACGTGTACGAGTCAACTCCGCCTCAATCCGAGACGCGGTGTGGTCGACACCACTCAAAGTGTTTCACTTTTCTTTGAAATAGACAACATTTTAAATGAAAACAACAACTGACATACGGAAAATCGACCAAATGCATTCGGATTCTGTTGATACTTTAGGACAAGGATCCATGAGTCATTTGTGACGTGTACAAGTCAACCCCGCCTCATTCCGAGGCACGGTGTGACCAGTACCACTCAAAAGTGTTTTTTTTTTAAATGGATACGCTTTTAAGTAAAAACAACTGACATACGAAAAACCGACCAAACGCATTCAGATTCTGTTGATACTTTAGAAAAAAAATCCATGGGTCATTTGTGACGTGTACGAGTCAACCCCGCCTCAATCTGAGGCGCGGTGTGGCCGGCACCACTAAAAGTGTCTCTCTTTTGTTTGAAAAGGACATCATTTTATGTAAATACAACAACTGACATACGAAAAACCGACCAAAGGCATTTGGATTCAGTTGAAACATTAAGACAACGATCCATGGGTCATATGTGACGTGTACGAGTCATCCCCGCCTCAATCCGAGAGCCGGTGTGGCCAACACCACTCAAAATGTCTCACTTTTATTTGAAATGGACATGATTTTAAGTGAAAATAACAACTGGCATACAGAAAACTGACCAAACGCATTCGGATTGTGTTGATACTTTAGGACAACGATCCATAGGTCATTTGTGACGTGTACGAGTCAACCCCGCCGCAATCCGAGGCGCGGTGTGGCCGGCACCACTCAAAATGTCACTCTTTTGTTTAAAATGAACATCATTTTAAGTGAAAACAACAACTAATATACGGAAAACCGACCAAACGCATTCAGATTCTGTTGAAACTTTAGGAAAAGGATCCATGGGTCATTTTTGACGTGTACGAGTCAACCCCGCCTCAATCCGAGGTGCTGTGTGGCCGACAACACTCAAAGTATCTCACTTTTCTTTGAAATGGACAACATTTTAAGTGAAAACAACAACTGACATGCGGAAAACCAAACAAACGCATTCAGATTCTGTTGATACTTTAGGACAAGGATCCATGGGTCATTTGTGACGTGTACGAGTCAACCCCGCCTCAATCTAAGGAACGATGTGACCGGTACCACTCAAAGTGTCGTAAATGGCCAAAACATGCGTTTAACGGTCAAATGCATGCCGAACGACATCAGAATGACTTGAAATCACACGAAAACACCCTAATTATTATTCGTGAGGTGTACGAGAAGACGTCACGTCATTCGGACACGCGGTTTGTGCGGCACGACTGAATATGTGTTTTTTAGGTGTTCGACGCGCTTGAAAAGCTTGCGTTGGGTGGTCTAAATCGGCCGAACAACCTCAGAATTCCATGAAATCGGACGACAACAAAGGGTGGGTGAATTGTGAAATGGTCGGCCATACGGCACGTCAATCGGAGGTGTCGTGTGACCGCGGTGGCCGAAAATGCACATGTGTCGTAAATGACCAAAACATGCTTTTAACGGTCAAATGCATGCCGAACGACATCGGGATGACTTGAAATCACACGAAAACACCCTAATTATTATTCGTGAGGTGTACGAGGAGACGACATGTCATTCGGACGCGCAGTTTGCGCGACACAACTGAATTTTTTGTTTTTTAGGTGTTCGACGCGCTTGAAAAACGTGCGTGGGGTGGTCGAAACCGGCCGAACGGCCTCGGAATGCCATGAAATCGGACGACAACAAAGGGTGAGTGAATTGTGAATTGGTCGGCCAAACGACACGTCAATCGGAGATGTCGTATGACCGCGCTGACCGAAAACGCATTCTGTGTGTCGTAAATGGCCAAAACATGCGTTTAACGGTCAAATGCATGTCGAAGGATATCAGAATGACTTGAAATCACACGAAAACACCCTAATTATTATTCGTGAGGTGTACGAGGAGACGACACGTCATTTGGACGCGTGGTTTGCGCGGCACGACTGAATATGTGTTTTTTAGGTGTTTGGCGCGTTTGAAAAGCGTGCGTGGGGTGGTCGAAACCGGCCGAACGACCTCAGAATGCCATGAAATCAGACGACAACAAAGGATGAGTGAATTGTGAAATGGTTGGCCTGACAGCACGTTAATTGGATGTGTCGTGTGACCGTGGTGGTCGAAAACGCACTCCGCGTGTCGTAAATGGTCAAAACACGCGTTTAACGGTCAAATGCATGCTGAATAACATCAGAATGACTTGAAATCACACGAAAACACCCTAATTATTATTCGTGAGGTGTACGGGGAGACGACACGTCATTCGGACACGCTGTTTGCGCGACACGACTGAATATGTGTTTTTTAGGTGTACAACGCGCTTGAAAAGCGTGCGTGAGGTGGTCGAAACCAGCCGAACGACCTCAGAATGCCATGAAATTGGACGACAATAAAGGGTGGGTGAATTGTGAAATGGTCGCCAGACGACACGTCAATCAGATGTGTCGTGTGACCGCGGTGATCGAAAACGCACTCCGCGTGTCGTAAATGGCCAAAACATGCGTTTAACGGTCAAATGCCTGCCGAACGACATCGGAATGACTTGAAATCATACGAAAACACCTTAATTATTATTTGTTGGAGTTTGCATCCCACATCGGACTTGATGTCCGGTGTGGTATTTAGTATTTATTATAAATTAACCCCAAGGGCTCCTTTAGAGAGCACACCTTGGGGGTTCGGGTTCTCTCATTTTATCATTCTACATGGTATCAAAGGGATCTTAATCCCGACCCTCCCTCCCTAATTATTTTTTTTCTCCCTTGCTTTAGGGTTTTCCCCGTCCGGGGGGCGGCGACTCCAATCCAAATAGCCGCCCCCCGCCCTCGCTGCTCCTCCTGGCCGCGCAGGACCTCAGTCACGGAGGCTTCCCTCTGTTCGGCGGTGCTCCTCCCCGGTGCGCCTTCCCTTCCGGCGCGCGGTCCTCCTGCGAGCGAGCCCTTCCCGTCCGGCGGGCTTTCTTCCCCAGCGTCTCCTCCCTCCTGCACGTAGCCTCCTGTGCGGACATCCAGCCCCGCCTCCCTCCCTCTGTCCGGTGGATCTGTCAGCCCAGCCCCCTGCCGGCTATCTCCCCCTGCCGGTGATCTCTCCCAAGCAGCGGATATGCCCCTGCTGGTTCTTCTTCCCCCCCGACAGCCTGCCTCCATTCCTGCCGGCTCCTCCAGCAGCAGCCGACCTCAAGCCTTCCCGGCCCCTGCGCACAACCTTCCGCCGGCATCTCCCTCCTGGCGAACCGGTCCAAGAAAACCGGTCCAAGAAAACCGGTCCAAGCTACTCCCTCCATGCCGGCCTCAAGCCTTCCCGACCCCTGCGCACAGCCTTCCGCCGACATCTCCCTCCTGGCGAACCGGTCCAGGCGAACCGGTCCAAGCTGCTCCCTTCATGCCGGCCTCCTCCTGCTTCCTGCGGAATCCTCGCCTCTCTGCCCGACGCCTCCTGCGGAATCACCGCATCCCATCGTCGGTGCCTCTTGCGGATTCTCGACACTTTGACGACCGACCCTCCCGAGCGGAATTCTTGGCGCTTTGACGATCGGCCCGACATTACGGATTTTCCGGTGCTCTGACGACCGACCCGCCAGTGTGGATTTTCCCGACGCTCTGACGACCGACCCGCTAGTGTGGATTTCCCGACGCTCTGTTGTTCGGCCCCGCACCTTTCCGGCGATGACCCATCCTTTTTCAGCGGCATCACATTACCATCGTGAGGGGGAGCAACATCAACAACGATTTTATTATTTCCGTTTTCTTCTGTTTTTTGTCGTGTATTTGTCATCAAGCTAGGCATTTCCAGCTTGAGAGGGAGTGTTAGCATCTGTTTTTTGTTGCTTTCTTTTCATTATGTGTCCAAGCTAGGTACACCTAGCTTGATGAGGAGTGTTAGAGTCTGCATCCCACATTGGACTTGAGGTCCGGTGTGGTATTTAGTATTCATTATAAATTAACCCCAATGGCTCCTTTAGAGAGCACACCTTGGGGGTTCGGGTTCTCTCATTTTATCATTCTACATTATTCGTGAGGTGTACGAGGTGACGACACGTCATTCGGACTCGCGGTTTGCGCGGCACGGCTGAATATTTGTTTTTTAGGTATTCAGAGCGCTTGAAAAGCGTGTTTGGGGTTGTCGAAACCGGCCGAACGATCTCAGAATGCCATGAAATCGGACGACAACAAAGGGTGGGTGAATTGTGAAATAGTCGGCCAGACGACACGTCAATCGGAGGTGTCGTGTGACCGCGCTGGCTGAAAACGCACTCCGCGTGTCTTAAATGGCCAAAACATGCGTTTAACGGTCAAATGAATGCCGAACGACATCGGAATGACTTGAAATCACACGAAAACACCCTAATTATTATTCGTGAGGTGTACGAGGAGACGACACGTCATTCGGATGCGCGGTTTGTGCGGCACGACTGAATATGTGTTTTTTAGGTGTTCGACGCGCTTGAAAAGCGTGCGTGGGGTGGTCGAAACCGGCCGGACGACCTCGTAATGCCATGAAATCGGACGACAACAAAGGGTGGGTGAATTGTGAAATGGTCGGCCAGACGACACGTCAATCAGAGGTGTCGTGTGACCGCGGTGGCCGAAAATGCACTCCGCGTGTCGTAAATGGCCAAAACATGCGTTTAACGGTCAAATGCATGCCGAACGACATCAGAATGACTTGAAATCACACGAAAACACTCTAATTATTATTCGTGAGGTGTACGAGGAGATGCCACGTCATTCGGACGCGCGGTTTGCGCGACACGGCTGAATATGTGTTTTTTAGGTGTTCGCTGTGCTTGAAAAGCGTGCGTGGGGTGGTCGAAACTGGACGAACGACCTCAGAATGCCACGAAATCGGACGACAACAAAGAGTGGGTGAATTGTGAAATGGTCGGTCAGACAACACGTCAATTGGAGTTGTCGTGTGACCGTGCTGGTCGAAAACGCATTCCGCGTGTCGTTAATGGTCAAAACAGGCGTTTAACGGTCAAATGCATGGCGAACAACATCAGAATGACTTGAAATCCCACGAAAACACTCTAATTATTATTCGTGAGGTGTATGAGAAGACGACACGTCATTCGGACGCGCGATTTGCGCGACACGGCTGAATATGCCTTTTTTAGGTGTTCGGCGCGCTTGAAAAACGTGCGTGGGGTGGTCGAAACCGGCCGAACGACCTCAGAATGCCATGAAATCGGACGACAACAAAGGGTGGGTGAATTGTGAAATGGTCGGCCAGACGACACGTCAATTGGAGGTGTCGTGTTACTGCGCTGTCCGAAAACGCACTCTGCGTGTCGTAAATGGCCAAAACATGTGTTTAACGGTCAAATGCATGCCGAAGGACATCAGAATGACTTGAAATCACACGAAAACACCCTAATTATTATTCGTGAGGTGTACGAGGAGATGACACGTCATTCGGACGTGCGGTTTGCACGACACGGCTGAATATGTGTTTTTTAGGTGTTCAGCGCGCTTGAAAAACGTGCGTGAGGTGGTCGAAATCGGCCGAACGACCTCAGAATGCCATGAAATTGGACAACAACAAAGGGGTGGGTGAATTGTGAAATGGTCGGCTAGACGGCACGTCAATCGGAGGTGTCGTGTAACCGCGGTGGCCGAAAACGTACTCCGCGTGTCGTAAATGGCCAAAACATGCGTTTAACGGTCAAATGCATGCCGAACGACATCGGAATGACTTGAAATCACACGAAAACATCCTAATTATTATTCGTGAGGTGTACGAGGAGACGACACGTCATTCGGACGCGCGGTTTGCGTGGCACGGCTGAATATGTGTTTTTTAGGTGTTCGGCGCGCTTGAAAAGCGTGCGTGGGTTGGTCGAAACCGGCCGAACGACCTCAGAATGCCATGAAATCGGACGACAACAAAGGGTGGGTGAATCGTGAAATGGTCGGTCAGACGACACGTCTATCGGAGGTGTAGTGTGACCGCGGTGGCTGAAAACGTACTCCGCGTGTCGTAAATGGCCAAAAAATTCGTTTAACGGTCAAATGCATGCCGAACGACATTGGAATGACTTGAAATCATACGAAAACACCCTAATTATTATTCTTGAGGTGTACGAGGAGACAACACATCATTCGGACGCGCGGTTTGCGCGGCACGACTGAATATGCGTTTTTTAGTTGTTTGGCGCGCTTGAAAAGCGTGCGTGAGGTGGTCGAAACTGGCCGAATGACCTCAGAATGCCATGAAATCGGACGACAAAAAGGGGTGAGTGAATTGTGAAATGGTCGGCCAGACGACATGTCAATCGGATGTGTAGTGTGACCACGCTGCCCGTAACGCACTCTGCGTGTCGTAAATGGCCAAAACATGCGTTTAACGGTCAAATGCCTGCCGAACGATATCGGAATGACTTGAAATCACACGAAAACGCTAATTATTCTTCGTGAGGTGTAACAGGAGACGACACGTCATTCGGACGCGCGGTTTGCGCGACACGACTGAATATGTGTTTTTTAGGTGTTTAGCGCGCTTGAAAAACTTGCGTGGGGTGGTCTAAACCGGCCGAACGACCTCAGAATGCCATTAAATCGGACGACAACAAAGGGTGAGTGAATTGTGAAATGGTCGGCCAGACGGCACGTCAATCGAAGGTGTCGTGTGACCGCGGTGGCCGAAAACGCACTCCCCGTGTTGTAAATGGCCAAAACATGCGTTTAACGGTGAAATGCATGCCGAACGACATTAGAATGACGTGAAATCACACGAAAACACCTTAATTATTATTCGTGAGTTGTACGAGGAGAAGACACGTCATTCAGACGCACAGTTTGCGCGACACAGCTGAATATGTGTTTTTTAGGTGTTTGACGCGCTTCAAAAGTGTGCGTGGGGTGGTCGAAACCGGTCAAACGACATCAGAATGCCATGAAATCGGACGACAACAAAGGGTGGATGAATTGTGAAATGGTTGGCCAGACGACACGTCAATTGGAGGTGTCGTGTGACCGCGCTGACCAAAAACGTACTCCGGGTGTCGTAAATGGCCAAAACACGCGTTTAACATTCAAATGCATGCCGAACGACATCAGAATGACTTGAAATCACACGGAAACACCCTAATTATTATTCGTGAGGTGTACGAGGCGACGCCACGTCATTCAGACGTGCGGTTTGCGCGACACGGCTGAATATGTGTTTTTTAGGTGTTTGGCGCGCTTGAAAAATTTGCGTGGGGTGGTCTAAACCGGCCGAACGACCTCGGAATGCCATGAAATCGGACAACAACTAAGGGTGAGTGAATTGTGAAATGGTCGGCCAGACGACACGTCAATCGGAGGTGTCGTGTGACCGTGCTGGTCGAAAACACACTCCGCGTGTCGTTAATGGCCAAAACATGCGTTTAACGGTCAAATGCATGCCGAACGACATTGGAATGACTTGAAATCATAGGAAAACACCTTAATTATTATTCGTGAGGTGTACGAGGTGACAACACGTCAGTCGGACACGCGGTTTGCGCGACACTGCTAAATATGTGTTTTTTTAGGTGTTTGGCGCGTTTGAAAAACTTGCGTGGGATGGTCGAAACTTGTCGAATGATGTCAGAATGCCTAGAAATTGGACGACAACAAAGAGTGGGTGAATTGTGAAATGGTCGGCCAGGCGGCACGTCAATCGGAGGTGCCGTGTGACCGCGCTGGCTGAAAACGCACTCCGCGTGTCGTAAATGGCCAACACATGCGTTTAACGGTCAAATGCATGCCGAACGACATCAGAATGACTTGAAATCATACGAAAACACCCTAATTATTATTCGTGAGGTGTACGAGAAGACGACACGTCATTTGGATGCGCGGTTTGCGCGGCACGACTGAATATGTGTTTTTTAGGTGTTTGGCGCGTTTTAAAAGCGTGCGTGGGTGGTCGAAACCGGCCGAACGACCTCAGAATGCCATGTACGACACGCCTGTCGTAAATGGCCAAAACATGCGTTTAACGGTCAAATGCATGCCGAACGACATCAGAATGACTTGAAATCATACGAAAACACCCTAATTATTATTGGTGAGGTGTATGAGGAGACGACACTTCATTCGGACGCGCGGTTTGCGCGACACGACTGAATATGTGTTTTTGAGGTGTTCGGCGCGCTTGAAAAACTTGCATGGGGTGGTCTAAATCGGCCGAACGACCTCGGAATGCCATGAAATCGGACGACAACAAAGGGTGGGTGAATTGTGAAATGGTCGGACAGACGACATGTCAATCGGAAGTGTCGTGTCACCGCGGTGGCCGAAAATGCACTCCGCGTGTCGTAAATGGCCAAAACATGCGTTTAACGGTCAAATGCATGCCGAACGACATCAGAATGATTTGAAATCACACGAAAACACCCTAATTATTATTCGTGAGGTGTACGAGGAGAAGACACGTCATTCGGACGCGCGGTTTGCGCGACACAGCTGAATATTTTTTTAGGTGTTTAGCGCGCTTGAAAAGCGTGCGTGGGGTAGTCGAAACCGGTCGAACGACCTCAGAATGCCTTGAAATCGGATGACAACAAAGGGTGGCTGAATTGTGAAATGGTCGGCCAGACGACACGTCAATCAGAGGTGTCGTGTGACCGCGCTGGCCGAAAACGCATTTTATGTGTCGTAAATGGCAAAAACACGCGTTTAACGGTTAAATACATGCCGAACGACATTGGAATGACTTGAAATCACACGAAAACACTCTAATTATTATTCGTGAGGTGTACGAGGAGACGACACTTCATTCGGACGCGCGGTTTGCGTGACACGACTGAATATGTCTTTTTTAGGTATTTGGCGCGCTTGAAAAGTTTGCGTGGGGTGGTCTAAACCGGCCGAACGACCTCGGAATGCCATGAAATTGGACAACAACAAAGGGTGAGTGAATTGTGAAATGGTCGGCCAGACGACATGTCAATCAGAGGTGTCGTGTGACCGCGCTGGCCGAAAACGTACTCCGCGTGTCGTAAATGGTCAAAACATGCGTTTAACGGTCAAATGCATGCCAAACGAAATCGGAATGACTTGAAATCACACGAAAACAACCTAATTAGTATTCGTGAGGTGTACGGGGAGACGACACGTCATTCGGACGCACGGTTTGCGCGACACGACTGAATATGTGTTTTTTAGGTGTTTGACGTGTTTGAAAAGCGTGTGTGGAGTGGTCGAAACCGGTCGAACGACCTCGGAATGCCATGAAATCGGACGACAACAAAGGGTGAGTGAATTGTGAAATGGTCGGCCAGACGACACGTCAATCGGAGGCGTCGTGTGACCGCGCTGGCCGAAAACGCACTCCGCGTGTCTTAAATGGCCAAAACAGTGGGTTCTAGGTCCAAACCAAAGTCCCTTTGGGAACCCAATACCAAATACTTAATTGAATATTAATACCCACTACCCATGATGGGGATTCATCTCACATCACACCCAGGAGAGCAAATTACAATTAGCCACATACCCCCTTATTCTAATTGAAAAATATATAAAAAACATGTAGGCTATTCCGGTAACCCATCTCATATGTCGAGATTGGCCAATGTTTCCCACTAACACATTAGGAACCATTTATACATGGATACATAATCATTAGAGGAATATAAACATCCCATGTGCTTCCTATAACTCATCCGAGGTCTAAGCACATGAGCACTACCATTGTCTATCTTATGGGTATCATGATCCTTGCCACTCTACCCAAGTTTTTCTGTTGGTTTTAAGATACTCAAACCAAGACTATGACTAAACATCCCATGTGCTTCCTATAACATGTAGGTTTTTTCCCTCACACGTGGACACCCCCACCCCCCGGGACACCCCCAACCCCTTGTATGTCATATTTTATGTGTTATATATAATTCAGAATTCTGTATGCAACATAATTAATTTTGTTTGTGTTATTGATTCATAATTCATAATTCATTACACAATTCATTCTTCATGTATTCAATTGAGAATTCAATTATGAATTCTGTATTGTATAGGGTAATTGGGTTCATATACATGATTATAATTGTGCTACATTCCATGGTTATAGTAGTATCATGTTTTTAAGTGCTTTTGTGTGCTATATCAGGTGTTTTTGTTGCTGTTAAGAGTGTATGCCGGTGTAGTTGAGTGTGCAGTGGAGGATTTTAGGTGCTGTCAAATTCTGGTAATGCACTATACCAACGGTTTACTAAACCGTTGGTATAGTGCTGTACATATTTTTACCAACGGTTTTAGTAAACTCTTGGTAAAACATTGAAATGCTCCAGCAATGCCAACGGTTTGTAAAACTGTTGGCAACACTCTTTACAAACCACCTTTTCCAACGGTTTTAGTAAACCGTTGGTATAGTGCTGTATTCCTCCAGCAATGCCAACAGTTTATAAAACCGTTGGCAATGCTCTTTACAAACCGCCTTTCCCAACGGTTTTACAAAAACCGTTGGTAATGGGCTACTGCCACGCCTTACTTGCCAACGGTTTGCCAAACCGTTGGTATATAGTATATCAACGGTTTGACAACCTTTACCAACGGTTTCAAACTGTTGGTAAATGCTTAATTTTCAGTAGTGCATGTACCTGCTCTCAACATAATGAAAACAAGGCTACAAGCATGCTCCTCCAGGGACAACAAGCTCTAGCTCCAACAATCTCTCTCGTGCTCTCTCTTTTCTTTGGGATGAACCGAATGATGTGAATGACAAATACTTGCGGCAGCCAAGCTGCAAGGGTAATCATGAAGGCTTGACAGTCAAGGTTGTGATGTAACAACCGAGCGCAGGTGGATGACCGTGATTAAATCATATGTAACAACTCGCATCCAATGATAGCATATGAAAGAGGCGGAGGCAAATGCAAGGTAAGATTAATAATGAGCTGTGTGAGATCAACTCAAACTGGTGGCGTAAGAATAAAACAAAAGTCAAACATGGCACATAAAAAGAATATGACACTGCGTGCTCCTTTGGTGAACTCCCCATGTATAATACATTTACTACAAAGAGCCATAAAATAGGTTAAAGATGTTCAATAAATTCATAAAGATATAAATCGTATTAAAATAAAAAAAACATTTGAACACCTGGTAGCATACCATTGAATGAAACAATAAAAGGTATGCATGATTTCCAACCTGAAACACTTTACCTAGGTATGATGACTAGTATAGGCTAATAAGATTTATTATAACACATTTAGGGACCCAGACCATAGAAGTGTTAGGATTATTGACATTCAATGTAGATTTTTCAATAAAGTCCTGCTTATGACCAAGGGACTGTGTTAATCTCAATGAATAGTTAGATGTATAATATCCAAATAATCCACATCTAAAACTATTAATAGTAGAAATTATTATATTTTTACCTTCTAAAAAGTAATTATTATACAACATAGGATCTTTCCCGGTGTATCTAATACAATTTCTCTTCATTGTCATCCTTGTAGGGACATCAGTTTATCAAAACATTTTCGTCAAGTGATGAACTTAGCCAGTGATTCATTCAACCTCTCTATTTCATCTTTTAGTTTCTCATTCTCTTTTTGAATATCTTCAAAATCATCACAAACCATATCCTTGGTGGGGAAATCGATATTCATTAACTTCTCCTTCAGTTATATTTGAATTAACATCTCATTGAACGCAAACTTATGAGTCTGTTAAAGATTATTGTAAATCTCAGTGGTATTCATAAGCTCACTATACAAATTATCACACACAACTTTAAATTCTTAAACATTGGTTGTATGATTAGCGGATCCAATGTCATTAGGTGTGATGTATGATATAGTTTTTCATGCCTTTAAAGTGCATGAGTTTCTTTTTAAAATGTTCTCCATGCTTATATAATATATATCTAAAGTCTTGCATGGCCTTCTTCTTATTCCTTCATACAGTTACATTCTTTTTGCATGGCAACCTTTAAATCTTATTGCACAAACAATTCATCATGCAAATGAATATTTGCACTACCTTCTTCTATTCTTCTTTACCCAAATAAGGGATGAGCACTTGTTGCAACATTGTGCACTCCTTAGCACATGTCTTTAACATTGAAAACTGGTTTAATAAATCGTCATGTTTAACATGGATAATTGCTTAAGCATGACATCCAATGTCATCAAGTGACTCCATAACAATTCTCCACGCATCACCACTTCTCACCATCAACTTACCAAACACATATTAACATGTCATTAATGAAAAATGAAACATTGGGCTCAATATGTGCACATATGTAAATCCATATAAAACATGTGGAAATATGTAAATAAAACAATTTAGAGATCAATTCACTCATAATCATGACATAATAAATTCAATGAAGTATAAATATAACCCAATGAATGGATGTTGAGTCAAGAAAATTCTTACCATTTGGTAACTTTCAAGTCAAATCCGCTTGGATGAAATAATTCTAATTAACACTTAAAATACAATGATGTATAAATGATTCATGATATAACATGTTAAAGGTGACAATATATACACCATATAAAAGAAATTAAGTGCATAACATAAAAATATGCCTTAATGAAAGAAAATTGAGATGAAATCTCTTACCTTAATCCATGTAATAACTAGAAATCATCTCATGATACATCCCACCCTTAAAATAAACATCATTCCTTCTATTAATTTTCTCATGACTAGAACTAGAGAGATACGAGTATTACTACTAAAGAATGGAAAACCTAACTTAAAGAGAGAATTCACCCCTTATATAGCCAAACTTAAAATGTATATGAAATCCAGAGGGGATAAGATAGGTTCATGAATCCGTGGTGAGTCACAAAAGATGATAAAATCACATTTATAGGTGATAATATAAAAATATTGCTTCTTGGTATTTTATTCTGCACCACTCAACATCGCATAGAAAGAATCTACAAATCATTTAAAATAACATTCAAGGTCATGCTAAGATTTTCTAAGGGTGACTCTCCTATTTAATAATTCGTAAGCTTCCAAATGCGAAGCTTCATGGAGGTTGAGCTGTTATGGCTTACAGAGAAAGCTGGAAACTCTTACCAAATCATACGGAGATAAAAACAAGGTTTTATAAATGGTGATGTGTAGCGTTTCACTAATCTCAAACTTCTATGTCAATAAAAACGATATGTAAACCAATATTATAATGACATATTATATATATATATATATATATATTCTTTGATTTTATCTAGATATTTCACGAGAGGAAGAATGCGACACGATGCAGTAGGTTAGATTTGAGAGTGGCACTTACCTTTACGTGTAGATTACCTTGACGTGGAATTTTAAAGTATAATTTAACCCTTGCATGAGGTTGTTTTACTTTTACGTGGTTTTGATATTACCCTTATGTAGCTTCAAAACATCCACGTTACGCTTACGTGAGGTTTTGGAGATCGTTATACAGGTTCTATTTTAGGGAGACTACCCTTATTGCAGCTATATTTTTGACCTTTACATGAGATTTGAAACTGGAAATTACCTTTATGTAGGAATAGGTGCACCCTTATGCGAGCTTTGAGTTGTATGCTTTATCTCTATGTGAGGTTATGTTACCCTTACATGGGGTTTTACCCTTATGTGAGGAGCATGTTACCGTTATATAACCTGTTGATAGAGCAGGTTACCCTTTACCCTTATGTAACCTGTTGACAGAGCATGTTACCCCTAAGCAAGTGACAGCGTACCCTTATATCGGTACCGCTGACCTTTACGCAATATATAGAATAACCCACATACCCTTACTCAAGTGAGGCTTTGGGTGATCTACTCTTAGTGAGCGCTACCTTTATGCCAGGGCTAGTTTACCCTTACTACTTTACCTTTATGCATTTAAAAGTAAAATAGCTTGTATCCTTATACATCTCCCTTATACATCTCTTTAAAACAGAAGGTTCATCTTTTTACACATAGTATATTTTTTTTAAAAAAGGTTGAGAGTAAGTCCTCTTTATTAAACAAAAAAACAAAATAACCTATTTTATGACTAGGTAACATAGAACCTATTGCATAGAAAGGTCAAAATGCCAAAGAAAACAAAAAAATACAAAGGTCAAAACGGGTTCAAAGGAAGCAAACATCGAATCAAAGACAAGTAAAATAAACGTCAATGTAAAATTTTCGAAAATAAAAGCATTACACGTCCCCAGAGGACCCAATGCCTCCGTGTCCTCATACGTCAGCCGTCATCGCCCAACGACAGACCGGGCAGCTGTGCCGGCGCTCGAGCCAGGTTGAGATGCACTGCCCATGAAAACTGTGGCAGCACGGCAGGGCGACTGCCCCCGAACCCTCACCCATCTCCTCCAGGCAAATCATGCAAACATTCCCCTCCCCCCCAACCTCTTCCTCCTCCACCACTGCCCCCGCGTTCTCCTCCGTCGCGGCCGACGCCGCCGCCGCCCTCGACGGCACCTGCCGCCCCTCGTCACGCTCGGAAGTCGTGAGCACCGCGACCGTCACGACCAGCCCTGCGGCACGGGAATATGCTTGGAGGATTCGGACCAGAACTTCACCGACGAGGTCCTCCACGAAACCAGGATCCAGGTCGGGGCCCAGCTCGGCGGCCATGAGGCGGAAGTCATCCAGGGTGGCGGTGGGGTGGCGGGAAACGTGGAGGTGATTGAAAATTTGTTGGACGGCGGGCATGAAATCGGGTATTCGGCAGCGAAGGAGGGAGGCGGTTTGGTGTCCTTCTTCGTTGAGCACGCGGTTGAACCACAAATCCACCGGGAGGAGGCGGAAAACCAGGTCCATGGCCGGCGGTCGGCTTCCGTCGGGGATTTCGGTGAAGTAGAAGGAGGGGCGGGTTGGGAATGGATGAAAGTGGCCTTCCAGCTCCATGGACGGGCCAAACCCTCCCAACTGCAGCACTTCCTCCTGCAGCTCCATGGGGACGAAGACGCAGAAAATTATTCAAAACAGATTCAGCCTCCACGAATGAAAAAATGAACCGGGAACGACCTGCAACCCGCTATTTATATAGGAACCGCGGTCCGATTCAGCCAACGGTCGGCTATTCAGACAACTGGCACCCCCTCCTAAGTTTCCTAATCCCGCGCCTGTCGACTCCCCCTACCCCCGCTCCCTCCTCCTCCCCTACCGCCGCGTTGCCCCGCCTCCTGCAGTCAAGCCCCGCCGCCGTCAATCCCCCATCCCGACACCGACGTCGACCCCCCCTCCCCCCCCGCCGTCGAGCCCCCATCCCGGCGTCCCACCTCTCCCCGCCGTCGAGTCCCCATCCCGCCGCCCCCCCTCTCCGCCCGCCCCGCCGTCGAGCCCCCATCCCCTCCAACCCCATCGAAGCCCCCCGATGCGCCGACCCTCCTCTGGGAATGGGTCACAAATCTAAACCATGCGAGTCTGTCATAATTTTCAGTTCAAAATTTCAAAACAGAGAACAAAAAAATTGAAAAGAAAATTATAAACATAAAAATTTCACAATGAAGTCATTTTTATTGAAATAGAGATGGTTGAATAAATTCAAATTAGGTTTTTCCTAAAAATTATATCTTTATTAACTTGTGTAATTGAATGAATTGATTTGTTGCAAGAATCCATTAAGGTAATTTTACCTGGTCAATTTTAACAAATACTATCCTATTTATTTTAATTCCAAATAGTAGGACTCTAACTAAACTAAATTGATTTAAGTACCAATATTAATTATAAATGAAAAATAATGTCTAATATCACAGTCCAATACTTTCCTATCACATTGGGTATCCTCCCTTAATTTGTTTTATCTAATAAAACAACAATGTAGTAAAAAAAATATTAATCCCAATATAATAATGAATCAATACATTAAATCAACATGAAAAATTAATCTATTAATAATCAATCACTATCCTCCCGCTCTTGATTCGTCATCACTTAGAGTGATTACTCACTCATAAAAGTATGATCATCCATCATGAATGAATATGTTGTATTAAGAGATAAAAAATAATTTAACTTACAAGATAAAATCAGGGAAAACATTAAAGGTAGATTGAGAAACTTAACAAGCATTCAAGGCTTCAATTACACACTCTTCAGCAAGAATATCCTTGTTAATGTTATCTATAGAAGATTATAAGTCATTAAATGTGTATTTTCTCTCAATGAAATTTAGAAGCATAATGTATTTTAACTTTGTACTATATCACAGTTTAATGTAAGGGGTTGTTGTTCAATGAGATGTATGTAAATTAAAAGCTCTTATGTATTCCCCTTGAGTGGAATTATTCATAGTGCAGTATCACGGTTTGTGTTCTACGGGGCTTGTCTCCAGCATTCCAATTTCATAAGCATAATGTATTTTAACTTTGTACTATATCACAGTTTAATGTAAGGGGTTGTTGTTCAATGAGATGTATGTAAATTAAAAGCTCTTATGTATTCCCCTTGAGTGGAATTATTCATAGTGCAGTATCACGGTTTGTGTTCCACGGGGCTTGTCTCCAGCATTCCAAATTCCGATTCCCCAAGGATTATGGTGTAGACTTTTGATAAATTTGTCATGATATCCTTCTTAAAATCGTTATTTTGGTTAGTATGAGACGCGATAGTGTCTGTAGTTGCAGTGAAAGACTTCTTTTCATCACTAATTAAGCAATCTCATTCCAGTTTGCAGTTTGAAGGTTATAACCATAACACAATGTTCCTGGGCTCCTACCCATTTACTCTTATATAGAAATGCTACAACATAGTGCTTCTTAGTCAAGGAGCAAGATCTCATTTGAATTTTCTATGTTAATTTTACATAGATTCCATATGGAATTGGATATCTAGTTATGCAATGATTACCTCCTTTCGATTCATACACATCTCCACTCGAACTCAATAGTGCTACAATATCAATGGTTGCAACATCATTTCTTTTATAATTCCTTTAATTTAATAATCACTCTAAAAAACCCAAACATCTCCCTCCTACTCCAAATCCTTGAGAACAAAATCAATTGGCTATTGATTGATTATTTAAGTATTAAAATCATTGGAAATTAGTATGTATGTTTTTGGGTTTTTAGTCAACACAGAGGATACTCCCACCCTACTAATTCCATCCCCAGACCACATTAAGAGTTATTGAAGGACATGATTTCATTTTATGGCTCATATTAAAGTGAATAATTATCCAACGTGAGTTAATTATTGGATTTTGAATTTAAAATTGATAATTCAGTGATGGTGGGAAGTGTGTTTCTACAACATGACTAGAAAAAGAGTAGAGCGTAGAAATAAGTGTAAAGAGGATGTGACAACTAGGAATATATCAAGATATTGGTTTGAATTGGTTCATTTAGGTGCAATCCTTGAATATTGATGATCAAAGACATACTATGAAGAATATGAAATACAATGGTTCTATAGTTCATTTCTATGTTTGTTCTTAGTTATTGATGATCAAGAATTATATATACATCAAGATATCATAATTATAGATTAATTAAGATATTATATGGTGAAGAAGTTTTTTATGGTTGAATTTTAGAGTTTAAATTGTCATAGTCAAGAATTAGTGGTGATACTGTGTTAATTGTAGATTTAGATGTTTTGTGGTAATAAATTATTCTTTTTGTTGTCTCATTTGATAGTTGTACAACATCCTCACCATCTGAATCACGCAACAAGTTTTTCTTCAGATAATCAATCTAGAGATCTCACATTTCTCACAGAAATTGACCTATATGAAGCTCTCGATTCTTCAACACATCCTTTGTGCAGGTCCTCATTTACCCTAACATATCCTTTGGAAACTCCCTACTACCATTACATGAACTCCGGTTACCTTTACGCAGGTTAAGAATGACCTATATATAGCTCCCTATTTCATTGAATTACCATTATGTAGGGTTCCCTTACCCTTATGTAGCTCCCATTTAGCTTTTCATAGATCCAGTGGCTTGGGAGATACCTTTCTTCAACTCGTGATAATTCAATGATACCTTTGAGCCGCTCATATCAAATGATCGACCACATGTGTAAATGATTGACTGTGAACCACTTGGATCAATTGCAAGACAGTGAGGACCGACTGCATGACTAGTGTACTGATCGTGCCTATCGATTGTGTGGTTGTTGGTCGACCACACATACAATTTACTTACCATAGAGATCGACCGTGCGGTAGTGGATGAATAACATGAGTTAACAGATCAACCGCATGACTTAATGACTAAGTGCATGCCTTAGCAGATCGAATGTATGAATGAACGTGCGCTGGATCAATCGTAAGCTCCAGCCATGTTCAATCACTTATAAACATTTTAAATCCCCTTTATGAGTTTATGAAACATCCTTAGCTCAATTCCCATGAACTTGCAACATGTATACTCAACCTTGATCATCAATGATATTTCATTGCACTTTAATCTTCATCCAACTTGATGCTTCATCCAAGTGTTGTTCCACACATATTACAGGAGTCACATGCAGTAGCACATTGGGATATTGGCCTTTTACCAATTCATGGGTCTTAAATCCCCAATCATCAAACTCCAATTTGCTAGCCGTATATCAAGTTGTACACTGCAGCCACCACTTCACTTTTTGTGGGATTATCGTAGATAACATTGAAGGTTTATGTGTTTTAATTTGCAAGGTCTAAATATGTGAAATTTGTTTTAACTGTTTGTTGTACATGAAATATTGTTTATGTGTTTAATTTCAAAGGTGGAAAATTTTGAATGTTGAATTCACCAAGTTATTAATTAATTATATTCTAACATGCATGTGTTTTTAGCATGTTTAATTTTACATTTAATTTTTTAAATATTTAATACTGATTTTTTTTTGATTATGCTCGGATACTTCGATTATTTTTATGTAGGCTTGTTACAAGGCTTGTCTGCTCGGCCCGTGTTCTTGCTTTCTGATTTGTGCATTCCTTTAGGGATAAATGTGAGTTGTTGATCATTCTGATCTTATAGCTTAGGAGAACCCCTTTTGTGCTTATGGGTGTGTTTATTGAGTATATTATGATGAATATCCATAATTCCTTTTTGGCCTGCTACTATGTGTCATGTACCCCAGAGTGACTTGAAATCATAGGGCTATCGCCTTATTATTATTTGTAACGTGTAAAGGTAGACGACATGTCAATCAAACGCGCTCTCTCTCGTGAACGACCGAATATACGGGTTTTAAAGGTTTAACGTCCTTTAAAAACACATTGGGGGGGGGGGGGTCAAAACCAACCGAACGGTCTCTGAATGCCATGAAATTAGACAAAAACAATCTTAGAGTGAATTTTGAAATGATTGAGAAGACTGTATGTCAATCAGAGGCGTCGTTTGCCCGAGATGACGAAAAAAACACTTTTAGAGTCATAAAACATCAAAACGTGCGTTTAAAGGTCATATCAATAGAAAACAACATTAGAATGACCTAAAATCATACGATAAACGTATTATTATTATTTGTGACGTGTATGAGTAGACTACACGCCAATTGGAAGTACGGTTTTACCGGGATGACAAAATATGAGGTTTTTAAAGGTCTGCCCTTTAAAAAGGTGGGTTTGGGGGTAAAAACCAACTTAACGACATCCGAATGTTGTGAAATTAGATGAAAATAACCATAGAGAGAATTTTGAAATAGTCGAGCAGACGAAATGTCAATCCGAGCTAAAGTTCGCCCGGGAGGACCGAGAACACACTTTTAGTTTCATAAAACACCAAAATGCGTGTTTAACGGTCAGATCCATAGAAAATGATCTCGGAATGATTTGAAATCATAGGAAAACCATATTATTATTATTGTGTAGGAGGAGACGCCACGTCAATCGGACGTGCGGTATGTCCGGAACGACCGAATATGCAATTTTTAAAGGTTTGACACCCTTTAAAAACACGGGGGGGGGGGGGGGGGGGGTCAAAACCAAACGAACGACATCTGAATGTTATGAAATCAGACGCCAACAATCGTACAGTAAATTGTGAAATGGTCGAGAAGACGATACGTCAATAGGAGGTGTCGTTTGTCGGAGAGGACATAAAGCACACTTTTAGTGTCATAAAACACCAAAACGTGTGTTTAACGGCCAAATATATAGCAGACGACTTCAGAATGACTTGAAATCACAGGAAACCCGTCTTATTATTATTCATGATGTGTACGAGAAGACGACATATCAACTGGACGAGCGATCTGCCCGCAATGACTGAATATGCGGTTTTTAAAGGTTTGACTTTCTTTAAAAACACATGGGGGGTCAAAACCAACCAAACAACCTTTGAAGGTCGTGAAATCAGACCACAAAAACCGTAGAGTGAATTGTGAAATGGTCGAGTATACGGTATGTCAATCAGAGGTGCCGTTTGCCTGAGATGACAGAAAACACATTTTAGTGTCATAAAACACCAAAACATGTCTTTAATGGTCAGATATATAGCAGATGACTTCGAAATGACTTGAAATCATAGGAAAACCTTTTTATTATTATTCATGATATGTAGAAGAAGACGACATGTCAATCAGACGAGCGGTCTGCCCGGAATGACTGAATATGCAGTTTTTAAAGGTTTGACGTCCTTTAAAAACACGTGGGGGGTCAAAACCAGGATGATGGAAAACGCAATTTTAGTGGTCATAAAACACCAAAACACGCGTTTAATGGTAAGATATATAACAAACGATTTCATAATGACATCAAATTACAGGAAAATCATCATATTATTATTCGTGACGTGTATGACTAGATGACACGTCAATCGGACAAGCGTTTTGCCCATAACGACCGAATATGTGGTTTTTAAAGGTGTGATGCTCTTTAAAAAGGTGCGTCTAGGGGTAAAAACCAACCGAACCACATTCGAATGTCGTGAAATCAGACGACAACAACTGTAAAGTGAATTGTGAAATGTTCGAGTAGACGGAACGTCAATCCGAGCCAGCGTTTGTCCGCAAGGACCGAAAACGCGCTTTTAGTGTCATAAAACACCAAAACGCACGTTTAACAGTCAGATCCATAGAAAACGATCTCGAAATGATGTGAAATCATTGGAAAATTGTCTAATTATTATTTGTGATGCGTGCGAGTAGACAAAACGTCAATCAGGCGTGCGGTCTGTCCGAAACGACCGAATACACTGTTTTTTAAGGTTTTGGCGCCCTTTAAAAACACGCGGGGAGTCAAAATTAACCGAACGACCTCCGAATGCCATGAGATCATAGAAAAACAACCGTTGAGTGTATTGTGAAATGATTGAGCAGACGATACGTCAATCGGAGGTGTCGTTTTCCCGACATGATAAAAAACGCAATTTTAGTGTCATATGTAGAATGATAAAATAAGAGAAACCGAACCCCCAAGGTGTACACTCTAAAGGAGCCCTTGGGGTGCTTTTATAACAAATAGTAAAGACCACACCGGACCTCAAGTCCGATGTGGGATGCAGACTCCAACATCATAAAATACCAAATCGTGCGTTTAACAGTCAGATTACATACGATCTTGGAATGATTTGAAATCATAGGAAAATCGTCTTATTATTATTCACGATGTGTACGAGCAGATGAGCGATCTGTCCGGAAGGACTGAATATGCAGTTTTTAAAGGCTTGATGTCCTTTAAAAATGTACGTACGGTGGTCAAAACCAGCAGAATGACATTCGAATGCTGTGAAATCAGACAACAACAACCGTATTGTGAATTGCGAAATGGTCGAGCAAACATAACGTCAATCCAAGTCGGCGTTTGCCCGGGAGGATTGAAAACGCACGTTTAACAGTCTGATTCATAGCAAACGACCTCAGAATGATGTGAAATTACAGGATAACCGTCTCATTATTTTTTGTGATGTGTAAGAGGAGACGACATGTCAATCGAACGTGCGGTCTGTCCGGAACGACTGAATATGCGGTTTTTAAAGGTTTGACACCTTTTAAAAACACGCAGAGGGTCAAAACCAACCGAACGATCTCCGGATGCTGTGAAACCATACTACAAAAATCGTATAGTGAATTATGAAATGGTCGAGTAGACGACATGTCAATCGGGGGTGCTGTTTGTCCAGAATGATAGAAAACACACTTTTAGTGTCATAAAACACAAAACATGCGTTTAACGGTCAGATATATAGTAAACGACATCAGAATGACTTGAAATCACAAGACAACCGTATTATTATTATTCATGACGTGTATGAGCAGACACATCAATCGAACGAGCGGTCTGCCCGTAACGACTGAATATGTTGTTTTTAAAGGTTTGACACCCTTTAAAAAGGCGTTTGAGGGCCAAAACCAACCGAACGACATCTGAATGTCTTGAAATCAGACGAAAACAACTGTAGATTGAATTTTGAAATGGTTGAGCAGAAGGAACGTCGATCTGAGCTAGCGTTTGCCCGGGAAGACCGAAAACACACTTTTAGTGTCATAAAACAGTTAAACGCATGTTTAACGGTTATATCCATAGCACACGACTCCGTAATGATGTGAAATCAAAGGAAAACCGTCTATTATTTTTGACATGTACGAGGAGACGAGACATCAATCGGACGTGCGGTCTGTCCGAAACGACCAAATATGCGGTTTTTAAAGTTTTCACACCCTTTAAGAATACGTGGGAGGTCAAAATCCACCGAACGACCTTCGAATGTCGGGAAATCATATGACAACAATAGCAGAGTGAATTGTGAAATAGTCGAGTAGACAGTACGTCAATCGAAAGCGCAGTTTGCTTGAGATAACGGAAAACATAATTTTAGTGTCATAAAACACCAAAACGTGCATTTAACGTCCAGATATATAGAAAACGACCTCGGAATGACTTGAAATCACAGGAAAATCATCTTATTGTTATTCGTGATGTGTACGAGCAGGTGTCACGCCAATCAGACGAGCGGTCTGTTCAGAATGATCGAATATGCGGGTTTTAAAGGTTTGACGCCCTTTAAAAAGATGTGTTCGGGGGTCAAAACCAACCGAACGACATACGGATGCCATGAAATCAGACGACAACAACCGTATATTGATTTTTGAAACGTTTGAGTAGATGAAATGTCAATCCGAGTCTGCATTTCTCGGGAGGATCGAAAACACTCTTTTAGTATCATAAAAGACCAAAACGCGCGTTTAACAGTTAGATCCATATAAAATGACTTCGTAATGACATGAAGTCAGAGGGCAATTGTCTAATTATTATTTTTGATGTGTACGAGGAGACGACACGTCAATCAGACGTGTGGTCTGTCCTGAACGATTGAATATGCAGTTTTTAAAGCTTTGATGCCCTTTAAAAGCACGTGGGGGGTCTAAATCAACCAAACAGTCTCCGAATGCCGTGAAATAATAGGATAACAACCGTAGAGTGAATTTTGAAATGGTCGAGCAGACGATACGTTAATGGAAGGTTCTGTTTGCCCGAGATGATGAAAAACACAATTTTAGTGTCACTAAACATCAAAACGTGCGTTTAATGGTCATATATATAGCAAACGACCTTGAAATGACTTGAAATCACATGAAAATTGTCTTATTATTATTCGTGACGTGTACGAGTAGACGACACATCAATTTGGCGAACATTCTATCTGGAACGACCGAATATGTGGTTTTTAAAGGCTTGACGGTGCGTCTGGAGGTCAAAACCAACCGAGCGACATTCGAATGTCGTGAAATCATAAGACAACAACCGTGGAGTGAATTGTGAAACGGTCGAGCAGACAGAACATCAATCCGAGTTGGCGTTTGTTCGGGAGGACCGAAAACACACTTTTTGTGTCACAAAACATCAAAACGCTCGTTTAACTGTCAGATCCATAGCAAACAACCCCGGAATGATGTTAAATCAGAGTACAACCGTTTAATTATTATTTTTGACGTGTATAAGGAGACAAAATATCAATCGGATATGCGGTCTGTCCGGAACGACCGAATATGAGGTTTTTAAAGGATTGATGCATTTTAAAAACACGTGGGGGGTCAAATACAATTGAAAGACCTCCGAATGTCATGAAATCAGATGACAACAACCGTTGAGTGAATTGTGAAATGATTGAGTAGACGGTATGTCAATCGGAGGTGCTGTTTTTCCGGGATGATAGAAAAGACACTTTTAGTGTCATAAAACTTCAAAACGTACGTTTAATGATCAGATATATAGCAAACGACATCAGAATGACTTGAAATCACAGTACAACCATCTTTTTATTATTCGTGACATGTTAAAGTAGACGACACGTCATTCAAATGCACGACCTGTTCGGAACTACAGAATAAGCGGTTTTATATTAAAAAAAATGATTTGAAATTATTAATATATTTTCAAAATCAAATAACTTCGGTCTGTTGTAATAAGTTTTAATTGAAATATTTTATTCCTGTTGGACCCCATTTTAGTATAATGAGTATTTCCGAGTCCCACATCGGAATATCCCACCTTGTAATTTATTTTACTCATCTATAAAAGGATATCTCCGCCTCACATTGAGGTAAGGGGAATTCGCCATCTATATAGTATCAGAGGGTACTCTCTAACCCGAACCCTCCCTCTTCCTTTTTTTTCTCTCCCGTCTAGGGTTGCGAGAAAATCCCCTGCGGATTCCAAGTTCTGTTCGGCCCCGCCTCTGCCCTCACCCTCCTGGTTCTGTCCGGTGGATCTCCTCCTGCTGCTGCCTCCTTCCCCGATGGGATCCTGCCACCGCCTCCTTCCTGCAGGCAAACAGGCGGTCGACTGTAAATGGATTTATACGATCCGTTTCAATGTCGATGGCACTCTTCATCGCCTCAAAGCCCGCTTTGTGGCGAAGGGCTTTGCTCAGACATATGACATCGACTACTTTGAGACCTTTTCTTTGGTTGCCAAGATGGCCTCTGTCCGCCTATCCATCTCTCTGGCCGCTCATTATCACTGGCCGCTTGATCAACTGGATGTCAAGAATGCCTTTCTCCATGGCTTTCTTGACGAAGAAGTCTACCTGCAACAACCTCCCAGATTTTGTGCCTCTGTAGCCGACTCCCATGTCTGCCGCCTTCGTCGATCCCTGTATGGCCTCAAGCAGTCTCCTCGTGCTTGGTTTGACCGCTTTGGCACCGTCGTCACCGCCTTTGGCCTTTCTCGCAGTATGAAGGATCACACCGTCTTCTTCCGTACGACGTCAAACGGTTGTATCTTGCTGGTGGTATATGTTGATGATATCATCATCACAGAGAGCGACTTCACTGGAATCGCCCAACTCAAGGCGCACCTTCACTACCACTTCCACACCAAAGATCTTGGTCCTCTCACCCAATTCCTTGGCATCGAGGTCTTCCATTCTGAGGAGACTATCTTTGCCAACGGAAATATGCCCTCGATATCTTGCAAGATGCAAGGTTGAGTCAGGCGACTGTAGTGGACACTCCTCTTGAACCTGGAGAACGCTCTCTCCATGCCAACTCAGCACCCTTTCCTCACCCAAAGAGCTACCATTGTCTGGTGGGCAAACTCAATTACCTCACCATGACACGACCAGACATTGCCTGCACTGTTGGAAAAGTGAGCGAGTTCATGGAGCATCCGAACAGATCTCAGTGGGATGTTGTTCTCTGCATTGCCAAATACATAAAGACAGACCTTGCACGTGGCATTCGGTACCCACATCACTTTCATTTGGATGTTGAGACCTTTTGTGATGCGGACTATGCAGGTTGCCTTGCTACCCGCAAGTGGACTTCTAGATTTGCCGTGTTCTTGGCCGGTAACCTCATCTCATGGCGCAACAAGAAGCAGACTGTCGTCTCCAGATCTAGTGTAGAGGCAGAATACCGTGCCGTGACCACAGTCACCACTGAGATCCTCTGGCTTCGTCATCTTTTCCATGAGTTTGGTTTTCCACCGTAGTCATCTGCTCATATCTGGTGTAACAATCAGACAGCCACGAAGATTGCATCAAATCCCGTCTTCCATGAACAGACGAAGCATATCGAGGTGGACTGCCACTTTCTTCGCCACCATCTGAAGCATAACCATATCAGTTTTGGCCATATTCTGACGACGGATCAACTTGCCGACATCTTCACAAAAGGCCTCCCTGGAGCTCGTTTGGACTCTCTTACTACCAAGCTGCATATTCATAGCCTCCAAGACTTAGCTTGAGGGGGAGTATGTATGGTCTTGTTCGATGTCGTCTTTTTCCTTTTTGTGGGACTCTCAGTCCAAGCTGGGCATGTTCAGCTTGAGGGGGAGTGTTGGATCCCATTTTAGTATAATGGGTATTTCCGAGTCCCACATCGGAATATCCCGCCTTGTAATTTATTTTACTCATCTATAAATGAATATCTCCGCCTCACATTGAGGTAAGGGGAATTCGCCATCTACAATTGCATTTAAATTATTAGTCATATTTTTTACTGCACTAATTATTTTATTAAATTTTGTCATGCAATTTTATTTAATGATGGGTGTGGAGCTTGGAAGATGATGGAGTAAAAAGATTTATGGACCTTGGTTTTACATATTTTGGAAAAAAATATTGTATTTGTTGAAATATGGGGGTTTTGTAATTGTGGTGTGATTTTTTAAAAAAAAAATAAAAAAAATTATAGCAGCTGCTATATGGCAGTCGTTATAGGCTAGGCCAAGTGAGCCTATAGCGATCGCCAAATGATGGTCCAGAGCGGGCCTATGACGGTGGCCAGTATAAGCAATCCTGTGTATAGCGACCGTCGAACGACGGTCGCTATAGGTGACCTCGACCTGGTCTATAGCGTCCGCCAAATGGCGGACGGTATAGGCAACAACGACGGGACTAAAGGGAGGCACTATAGGCCTTTAGCGACGACTTTTGACGGTCGCTAAAAGATAGGCCTTTAGCGACGGCTTTTGGCGGTCGCTAAAATCCATTTTTCTATCAGTGGTTGTCCCTGTTTGGTTATGATTTCAAGGCCTACCTGTTCAAATATTTAATGTGGAATCCCTTTTAGTCATTCCTAATCTCATTGGAACTTCCATTATGAATGATTTAGCCACCTCTAAACTATCAAAACCCTTCGTTAGAAGGATTTGTATAGTGGTGGATGTCTCCAAACCTCTACCTTATGTTATATGGACTCAAAATGTTGAGAAGGTAACCAGTAGACAACACATAGACAGCAGAAATAGATAACAAATAGAAGGATCTGATATATGTAGAATGGTGCAAGTCAATACAATACAGTACAAGTATACAAAATAACAAAAAGAAACCAAAATGTATCCCCTGTCGCATCGCAAGCCTCAGCTTGGTTCCGTGCACTCTTACTCCGAGCAGCAGGTCAAGTACCTGTACTAGGGCGTTTCCCCTTCTCATTACCTGAAATCATATAATCTGCTTGGGTCCAAAACATGACCCAAACAGGGTGTGAGACTGAATCCCAGTAGGCAACCACCAAAGATCCGTGCTAATCTGTCAGTGAATATATAAAACAGACAGTGTATTATGGAAAGCAGTAAACAAGGAAACTAGCAAGACCGACCCAAGCTTGTGCTTTGGCTTGACGTCGCTTTAAGTATCCATTTCATTCATTAATCACTTCATTCATGTGTTCAAACCATTCCTTCAACCCGTTCCTGGAATACTCAATTCGGAAACCAGGCATCGTTCAGGGAGAAAATCCACCAACACCCTACAAGTCCGTTCCGGCGAACCTCCTAGGTTCCTTCGCCTCGCTCTAGGTGCGGTATAGTCCGTCATCTGATCCCGTCCCCGGGATCCTATAAATAAGATCCGGGTGTCGCCCATGACATATCATGCCCTATCGAGTCCGTCCATGGCATCTCACACTGGATCCATGATTCACTCGGCATTTCAGTAACATTGTCTCGTATGAGTCCGTCCATGGCAACTCACATTGGTTCCATGGTTCACCCATGACTTTGTTTCACATTTTAAGCAGATCAAAAGCATTTAACTCACGTGGGCTAGCAACTCAAGAATTAGCATACAAGGGTAATGGGCAAAACTCCATCCCATACCCGCAACCATTTCAATTACAATTCATTTTATTGCAATTCCATTCATACTCAATTTCCATTTTTAACAACCCACAAAGGAAGGAAAAGGCATCCAGGGTCAAAACCCCTAAAAGAGCCATTCAAGGCAACGCACCCAAGGGGTGATTCCTGTCCAAGGTGTATAACCTAACTCAAGCACATACCATCCCATTAAGATTACCTACAACACGCTAGGAAATAACAGGGTTAAATTGCAGGCTCAAGCAATACCCCAAAGTGGGTGTGCGGCACTCCGACATATATAAACTGCTTGACAATTAGCGAAAAGCACGAGACCACCTACCTTAGGCTCGTACGAGATAGCTTGTCCAGTATCAGGCTCTGATTCGTCCTGGTTTGGAAGAAAACTGAAGAACAAAGGAAGAACGAGAAATTAGGGAATATGAGCCTTAATCCAATCTGCGTTCGTTATTACCAGAAGAATCGAGAAGGATTAAAAAGGAATTGATGACTTACCGTTGCGGATCTATCAAGACGAACGACGGTTGAAACGGAGATCGGACGAAGAAACTGGATTGAAATCCTCCAAAGTCTCCTTGAGCTTTCCCAGGCGCCTCCCCTGCTGTCCGGTTGAATAGAATAGGTTTAGTTTAGGTTTTTATAAAATTTAATCAATTTAATTAAAAATTAATTAAATTTTCAAAACACAGCAAGTCGCCCGGTTTACCCGCACGGCCTGGCAAACTGTGCGGAGATCGTGCGGACCTTACTGGAAGGCAAGGGGCAACCGCACGGCCACCCCGCACGGTTTCCTCAAACCATGCACAGGCCGTGCTCCAACCTCTGCCAAGCTTGCACCAAGGCGCACGGTTTACCTAGGCCGTGTGCAGGCCGTGCACAAACCGTGTGCCAGGCCATTTCCAGCCTAAAATTTCGTTCCGGGCTCCGAACAAGCCCCGAACACCTCCGTAACTCCCTCGGTTAAGTTAGGCATCCACATTAGGCCTCAACAGAACAGTTAAACTGAAAAGAAAAAGATCCGTACCTCATACGAAAACCTGGGTTCTTACAATCTTCCCCCCTTATAGCAATTCGTCCTCGAATTGCTCTCTGAAGGGTGGTCAAGATTCGTCTGCGAACAGCTCTGGCCACTGAGCATGTACGTCGGACTCCCGCTCCCAAGTCTCATCCTGTAAACGGCCGTGCTGCCATAACTCCCGTACTAGAGGAACTGACCGGCCTCAGAGAACCTTCGTGCTCCTATCAATGATACGAATCAGATGCTCCTCAAAGGATGCATCTACCTGAAGCTCGACCTCCTCAGGTTGGAAGGTATGAGACGGGTCTGAGTAGTATCGCCGTAACTGAGAAACATGGAACACGTCATGCATGGCTCGGTACCTCTGAGGTAACTGCAACCGATAGGCTACCAGCCCAATCCTCTCCAGAATCTCAAAAGGCCCAACATATCTCGGCGATAGCTTACCCTGTCTTCTGATCTGCCTGTGTCCCAGCCTCGGTGAAATACGCAAGAAAACCTAATCCCCGACCTCAAACTCTAGGGGTCGTCTGCGGCGATCGGCATATGACTTCTGACGAGACTGTGCGGTAGCCATCCGCTTCTGTATCAACTGGACCTGCTCAGAAGTCTCCTGCACAAGACGCGGTCCCAGTAAAGCTGCCTCACCTACCTCTAACCAGCACAGGGGTGATCGGCATGACTTACCATATAAAGCCTCGTACGGTGCCATTTGTATAGTCGCCTAATAACTGTTGTTATAGGCAAACTCAACTAGGGGAATATGCCTCTCCCATGAGCCCCCAAAATCCAGGACGCATACTTGCAGCATGTCCTCAAACACTTGTATCGTACGCTCTGACTGACCATCAATCTGAGGGTGGTATGTTGTGCTCAGATGCACCTGTGTACCCAGTGCCCTCTGAAAACTCTGCCAGAAGCGTGACGTAAAACGAGCATCCCTGTCTGAAACAATGGTGCGCGGGACCCCGTGGAGTCGTACTATCTCCCAGATATACAACCTTCCCAGCTCATCCACACCGAAGGTCTTCTTGATCGGCAAGAAATGAGAAACCTTCGTGAGCCTATCAACCACAACCCACACAACATCGTTACCTCGAGGTGACATCGGCAAACCAGTCACGAAGTCCATCGCAACATCATCCCATTTCCACTCCGGGATAGGTAACTGCTGTAAAAGCCCAGCTGGCCGCTAGTGTTCCGCCTTCACCTGCTGACAGGTGGAACATCTCGTGATAAAACTAGTCACTTCCCTCTTCATACCCGACCACCAGTACTGTCGGCGCAAGTCAGGATACATCTTAGTGACTCCGGGATGAACTGCCCAAACCGAAGCATGAAACTCCCGCATCCGCTCTTCTCTAATATCCATTGGAATCCATACACGTCCATGGATACGAAGAACTTCATCCTCGCCTATCGTCCAACCAGGAGGAGGGTCCTCACCTGACACACCTTTCCGTAGAACTAGGCCTTCTGAATCTGATAGCTGTCTCATCTTTACTCTGTCCAGGAGGGTAGAAGTCACAGCTAAAGACGATAGGAAAGACTGCCCTTGGCTATTCTGCACATCAAGATGCATCTCAGAGAACAAGGACATAAGCTTCCATTCGTTGCTAACCTGTTGCACTGCTTGCATTTGAGTCCTCCTGCTCAATGCATCAGCCACTACATTGCCTTTACCCGGCGTATAAGTGAGCTCAAAATCAAAGGATTGTAGGTACTCCACCCACCGTCGCTGCCTAAGATTCAGATCACGCTGAGTAAATATATATTTTAGGCTCTTGTGGTCTGTGTACACCACAAAACGCTCTCCCAATAAATAGTGTCTCCAACAGTGCAATGCATGAACAACTGCTGCTATCTCAAGATCGTGCGTCTGATAATTCCTCTCGTGTGGCCTCAACTGCCGAGATCCGTACGCCACGACTCTGTCTCCCTGCATCAACACTGCACCCAGCCCAATACCTGATGCGTCACAATAAACCGTGTAACTGTTGCCCTGTTCTAGTAGTATCAGGACTGGTGCTGATGTCAACCTTCCTTTCAGCTCCTGAAAGGCTGCTTCACAAGCATCTGTCCATACAAATTTCACGCCCTTCTTAGTCAGGTCTGTCAACGGCGCTGCTAAGCGTGAGAAATCCTGTATGAAACGACGATAATAACCAGCAAGCCCCAAGAAACTCCGTATGTCAAAGACATTCTTGGGCTGTTCCCAAGAAACCACAGCTCTAACCTTCTCTGGGTCTACAAACACTTCCGTCTCAGAGATAACATGACCCAAGAAGTGAATCTGATCCATCCAAAAGTGACACTTAGTAAGCTTTGCGTATAGCTGATGCTCTCTTAGTGTATTCAGGACGATCTCAAGATGGTTGGCATGGTCGTTTCGATTTCGAGAATACACCAAAATATCATCCACGAAAACCATGACAAACGAGTCCAAGTAAGGATGGAACACGCGATTCATCAAAGCCATGAAAACCACTGGCGCTTTCGTGAGACCGAACAGCATAACCAGATACTCATATAAACCATACCTGCTACAAAAAGCTGTACTAGGTATGTGTACAGGTCAAACACGCACCTGGTGATACCCTGACCTCAAATCAATTTTTGAGAACACCCTAGCTCCTCGAAGCTGATCAAACAGGTCATCTATCCGCGGCAAGGGATGTCGGTTTTTAACCGTCAGTTGGTTCAGCTTCCGATAGTCCACACACAGCCTGAGAGTTTCGTCCGCCTTTTTCGCAAAAAGGACCGGCGAACCCCACGGAGAAGTACTGGGTCGAATAAACCCCTTTGCCTCCAAATCTTCGAGCTGTTTCTTGAGCTCTTGCAACTCCGTCGTAGCCATCCTGTAAGGAGGAATGGATACTGGTGCAGCTCCTGACACTAGCTCAATGGAGAACTCCACCTCTCTCTCAGGAGGTAAACCTGAAAAGTCGTCAGAAAAAACATCCCTGAAGCGCTCAACTACTTGAGGAAGGTCCGTCCGACTCACTCCCTGATCATCTAGAAACAAACTAGCGATCTCGGCTGTCATCCCGTCCAGCCCACGATGCTCTGGTCCAGCTCGGCTTGCCTGAAGATCCCACTCGCCCTTAAGAGTATACACTGCACCCTCTGGTGATGCGAAAATCACCCTCCGATGGTAACAATCAACATAGGCTTCGTAAGCTACTAGCCAGTCCATACCGAGAATGACATCAAAACCTGTCATTTCGAGAACATAAAGATCCCAGACGAAGTGACACCCTCCAATCTCAAGGGGGCACCCTCTGCACTTACGTACAACCTCTGCCCTAACTCCTAGTGGTGTGTCCAGCGTCAAGACGCCATCAGAAGACAACACAATTAGCCCAAGGCTTTTCACTATAGGCGCAGATATAAAACCGTGTGATGCACCTGTGTCAAAGAGGGCAGATGAAATAACAGATGCTACTAAGATCGTACCTCTCACCGTAGACGGTCCCGCTCCCTGATCCTCGGAAGTAGGCTGCACTGCATACATCTGGCCCGAACCACGACCCTGTGATACAACCTCACTACCCGGAACTGGCCCACTCTGATGTCTCGGTGTACCCTGTGCCTGGCTACCTCTGCCACGACCACTACCTCGGCCTAATCAGCCAGTCGCACCCCAACTCCCTGTCTGATGAGAAGCTGCCGACCCTGCTCCTTCATATGGAGTCGGTGCGGACCCTCTATCACTGGCTGCTGGTGGAAACGTTCTGCAGAAACGTTGAAGATGACCCATCTTGCCACATGATTGGCACTCGACTGGGTCCCTTGGACACTGCGGCTTTGTGTGTCCCAACCTACCGCATTGGTAGCACCTCAGATTGCTAACCGAAGATAGGTTCTGACCGCTAGAATCACTGTGTGGAAGCTCCAGACGACGCTTCCTACTAACAGTCGCTGCAGTACTTGATCTCGATGCCGCACCGCTCTGGCTCGCGCCTCCAGCCTCTCTCAGGTTACGTTCTGTGATCAGCACCTGGTTCACAATTCCAGAAACGGTAGTCAACCTGAAGATATTTACCTGAGATCAGATGTCATATCTCAGACTATCCTCAAAACGCCTGGCCCTCGACAGCTCATCACCCATCAGGATAGGTGCGAAGCGCTGAGGCTCAGTGAAACGGGCCGAGTATTCCATCACTGATAACGCGCCCTGCTCCAGACGCAATAACTCCCGGGCTCGATCGGCCCTCAAAGTCTCGGGATAAAAGAAATCATAGAAGGTTGTATGAAACTCTAACCAAGCCATCTCCCGATGACGATCCGACTAGGTGATCACGTCCCACCACCTCTTGGCGGAATCACGCAGCATGTACGTAGCGAGTTTGACCCTCCTCTCCGGAGGCGTCTCCAAATGCTCAAAGATAGCCAGTATCGCCTCTAACCAGGACTCTGCAGCCTGTGGTCCACCATCCCCTGAAAACGTAGGCGGATGTTGCTGCTGAAACTCACGCGTCAACTCTGCCATAGTCGGGGCAGGTCGCGGTGCTCCCTGAACGGTCTGCATAAAACACAACAAGTTCTCACGGAATTGTGCCTCAACACCTGTGTCCGGCAGAACCGCTGGTGCCGCAGCTGGCACAACTGGAGTTTCCTCTAGTAGCCCATGGCCTACCATCTCCGGAACGTGGTCGTCACCGTTCTCCCGACGTACGACTGGAGGTCGCTGTGGTGGCATGACTCTGCAATGCCAAACACACGCCTCAGTTCAAGATTTTTAACGAGATTCGAAACTCACGAGCACAAGAACCAGGACAGGACAGGTCAAGACCTTCCTAAAAACCACATCAACCCACAGCCTGCTCCTAAAGCCAGGACTGCATAAGGAACAATCACCAAAAACCACTAGAGTCACTACCTCTTGCCCACTCAGAAGCCGGGTCTAGGTCAGGCTCTATTTCCAACATTCATTCTTTTAACATACCTTTGTTCAAAAGTTTCAACCAATGGTCCAACAAGTTCCGATCCCTGAGGGCTCATAACACCTCATGAATCAAAATTTGATGCCCACATAACTATGCAATTTAGTTTCATTTAGCATTACATCCCATTGGTGCGTCATTTCCCAATCCATAAGGGCCCATACACCTTATGAATTGAAAGATGACGTCACTCTTCATTCATTGCACCCAATCTAGCACAACAGTAGGCACACCTATCAATCAACTACTAGAACAACATGCCGTAGCTATCACAACACCTATCACAACAACATGCAATATCTAAGGCATCCTAGATAGCATGACATAATGCATGACATGTGATTCCTAACAAAGTGCCTATATGATGCATGAGATGGCAAACCCTCATCTCATCGGGTTGCAACGAAATAGAACCCACAATAATATTAATAGTATTAGCAAAAACCCCCCAACGGTGAAATCAGAACAACTGTAATAATCAAAACCAGAAACACAATTCCATACGAGACAACTTGGCTTTTCCCTGTATGCAGGTTTGCAACTCCCGGGCACAGTTTATTACCAAAGTTCCTTCCCTTCCTACTCCTGTCTATAGTCGCCAAATAGTAAGTCAAATCAGAAAAGGAAACCTATCTCTCTGATACCACTTTGTAACATCCTGACCTGACTTACCATTCAACCAGGTAGCCGGACTGGTCGCCACATGGCCTCAAGCGCATCTTCCCAAACGCCAGAGGTTGCCGACTAGCAGCGAGGGCCTAGGTGAGTTCGTGGGGAGACTATGCCCTCATTACCAAAGTATCACAGCGGAATTACAACATACAATAGCGGAAGAAGGTAACCAATAGACAACTCATAGACAGCAGAAATAGATAACAAATAGAAGGATCTGATATATGTAGAATGGTGCAAGTCAATACAATACAGTACAAGTATACAAAATTCCAAAAAGAAACCAAAATGTATCCCTTGTCGCATCGCAAGCCTCAGCTTGGTCCCATGCACTCCTACTCCGAGCAGCAGGTCAAGTACCTGTACTAGGGCGTTTCCCCTTCTCATTACCTGAAATCATATAATCTTCTTGGGTCCAAAACATGACCCAAACAGGGTGTGAGACTGAATCCCAGTAGGCAACTACTAAAGATCCGTGCTAATCTGTCAGTGAATATATAAAACAGGCAGTGTAATATGGAAAACAGTAAACAATGAAACTAGCAATACCGACCCAAGCTTGTGCTTTGGCTTGGCGTCGCTTCAAGTATCCATTTCATTCATTAATCACTTCATTCATGTGTTCAAACCATTCCTTGAACCCGTTTCTCGAATAATCAATTCGGAAACCAGGCATCGTTCAGGGAGAAAATCCACCAACACCCTACAAGCCCGTTCCGACGAACCTCCTAAGTACCCAGCCTCGCTCTAGGTGCGGTATAGTCCGTCATCTGAGCCCGTCCCCGGGATCCTATAAATAAGATCCGGGTGTCGCCCATGACATATCATGCCCTATTGAGTCCGTCCATGGCATCTCACATTGGATCCATGATTCACTCGACATTTCAGTAACAAGTCTCGTATGAGTCCGTCCATGACAACTCACATTGGTTCCATGGTTCACCCATGACTTTGTTTCACATTTTAAGCAGATCAAAAGTTTAACTCACGTGGGCTAGCAAGAATTAACATATAAGGGTCAAGGGGCAAAACTCCATCCCATACCCGCAACCATTTCAATTACAATTCATCTTATTGCAATTCCATTCATACTCAATTTCCATTTTTAACAACCCACAAGGGAAGGAAAAGGCATCCAGGGTCAAAACCCCTAAAATATTTCATGAGGTTAATGGGAAACAAATGCTTTTTTTCCTGGAACTGAGATTATACATTGTAGGGTGTATTGGGTTTGGACTATGATTTTACTTTTGAAATTTGTATAAATCCATAGCCTGAATTCTAACTTGACCTGTTTATTATTATTTCAGCTGGACATGGAGTGTGTGCAGCATCTGGGGCTTACATGTTTATGGTAATATAATACTGATTTTCTAAATCTCTTGCTTCATTTGTAGTTGGACATGGAATGTGTGGAGCATCTGGGGCTGCATCATTAAGGTAATATAATATCAATGCCTTGTTGTTTTAGTGTTCTCACTCACCTCTTTCTTTCCCTTTGTCTTGGTTTGAAATGTAAATGCACAACCTGATTTCAAAGCTATAAAACGTGGAGTGTGTATATGACCACACAAAGATTATTTGGAAAGTGACAATTTTAGGAGTCACAAAGCAACCAACCCTCAATTGAGGGCTTCAATATTGTATTTCTATATGGAACTGAAAAATACAGCAGGAGACTAGCAGAAAAATAAGGGTAACAGTAGAAAACTCTCCCGCCCAAGCCCTTAGGCCCCAAATTCAACTAACTGAATGCCCACGCCTCAATCCTCCGCCTGTCCCTTTAAAGCAGAAAACTCTCTCTCTTTCCACGTGTGAGTCAGCTGGGTCTGTTAGACTAACCGCATTCCCTCCCGCTTCAGGAATGACAAGTCTACCCTTACTGGAATAAACCCTCCAGACCCCAGGTAAATCCCGGGCTCTATTAGACAAGAATCCAAATATTTTCAGGTGATGATTTTCCCTACTTACCACTAAGGAAAACATTGATGGGGTGTGTGGAGCATCCGGGCATTGCATGTTTAAGGTAATATAGTATTGATTTTTTAAACCTCTTGCTTCATCAGCAGTTGGACATGGAGTGTGTGGAGCATCGAGGGGCTGCATTTTTAAGGTAATATAATATCATTGTTTCAGTGTTCTCACTCACCTCTTTCTTCCCCATTGTCTTGGATAGAAATGCTAATGCACAACCTGATTTCAAAGCAATAAAAAAGTAGATTGAGGTTATGATCACTCAAGATTATTTTGAAAGAGACAAGAATCCAAATATATTCAGGTAACCTTAACTGTTGACATTGTGTTGTTTAATTTTAAGGATTATAAGAAGTGGTGGCCTAGGAAGTCTTCTTTCTTGCAACATTCCGTCTACTTGTTTGTGCCTTTCTTTCAGTTAAGCATATATTTAATGTATATGTTTAGTAAATACACTGTTGAGTAGTGATGTTTTTTTTTACATTTGTAATTTTTTCTTTTGAGTTTTTGTTTACAACTTGTATTGTGTTGTTTTATAAATTCTTATAGTTTGTTCCTTTCTTTCAGCTGGCATATATTTATGTTATATATTGTTTTGTAAATACACAAGCTGATAAGTGACTGCTGCTATCACATCATACACACAGAAACATGTGTAATAGCAGTATTTAACAGAGTTGCACACAGGCTGACACATAGATGTCTGTTGCTATTACACATAGAGACTCTGAACAACTCTAACATAGCATTTAAACACATATCAAAGTTTAAATACATAGCAGTTTTCAAGTTTTGTATAACAGGAATCATGTTACTTTCAATAAAAAATAACCACCCACATGGAGGCATACCTCTAACTTTATCAAGTTAAGGTGTTTTATGGAATACATGCAATGGATTATCATAAGTAAAACTAATTAACCCCACTTTCGTAGTCCAAACTAAAGTTAGGACATAGTCAATACTTTGGTAACCCACTTCATTCTTGTTAAATAACTACTACCCGACAATGCTTCAATGTCACTATTTCAATGTCATTATTTAACATTTTACATTGTTCAAAGCCTTGGTAATGTTTTCTTGATGATCATATTGAATTTTAAACTATTTTAAACAAATAGTTGGTTGTAATAAGTGCTGGAATTTCTGAATACTACTTAGAAGGGGTGCTTATTTTTTATTAAAAGTAACATGATTCCCGTTATGGAAAACTTGAAAACTTCTATGCATTTAAACATTTATATGTGTTTATTGAAGGTAACATGATTCCCATTATCACTTGAACTGAATCACTTATAATAAGTGATAATTGTTATAAACAACTTAGTGAATTGGTTCTTACTACTGTCATTTAGGAACACTACCGGTGCATATCCTCGAAAAAATCGAGCTTCGAATTTCTAAATGAGGAGACTTTTGATTGAAAAGAAATACTTGAAAAGGTCGAGAAATGAATGACTGCCTTTGAAGAAGAATCGTTACATGAAGAGTATAACAAGGTGCTTCAACTTTTGTGTTTTCTTTTTCTTTCTTTTTCATACCTTGACACCCTTACTGTTGTCACTTTTTTTATTTTTAGTTAGGATGAAAATCGATATAATGCTGGACTCGACACTCATCTTTCTCTCAAACGAGCTGAAAAATCTCGCTCTATGGTTATTAAAAACCCAGGTAAATGCATTCCCTCATAAGTGATGTGTTAAGCAGTTTTCAGCAAGTGTTGTCAAATTAAACCATTATCAACTACAAGCGTTAGGTTTTAGGTGTGGGTCCATGGTTATATACTTAATTTCAACCGGGTCTTTTGATCTGTATTTTTACCACACTGGTATTTGTGATTGGGTCCCTTGGGAATTGTATCACCTACCTTTCTGAAAGACACGATGGTTGGATATTTGATGTTGGCTATGTTAGTTTGGCTGCACGGTCTATCTACGACTATGCTCACCACTGGCATTTATTTGTTACTCAAGTCTATGGGCTCAAATGCTAGTATGGTGCGACTTTGGTGCATGCGGGGGTACTCTCTCTTCCCTCTCCTCTCGTCCTAAACACTGTAAGTTCCCAAATTCTTGAATAGGACTTTAGTTTTTACATTGTGTTTGTTTGAATGGGGTTTTGTGCTGCTTCAATTTTCTTTTTTACATCAAATGAATCTTGAACCATAAATCAGGATTCATCATAACTGTAGTGACTTTTTCATTGAGGCTACATTTGGTTGAAATGGAACTGGAGTATGTTGAGCCTTTATTACTGTGATATTTTTATCATTTGTTTTTTTTTACTTATCTATAATTTTATGTATTATTTCCTTGAATATGCCTATTTTTAACATATTTCACTACATCTTCCATTCATAACAAATAAACTATTCAAAAGACTTTCTTGCTTTTTTTTCATTTCTATTGAAAAAGGCTTTCTTATGCCAAACATAGCCTAATAATTTTTGGGTTTGTCAAATTTGGAACACCCATGGTTGATGCTTTGGCTTCAAAAGTCAGATCATGAGAGAAGGAAAGGTCACGGAGTTCACATATGATGGGGTAACAACTTCACATATAATGACTACTAGCCGGTACAACCATTGATTAGTTCTTTGCTAGATTGTTTTTTACCTTCCCCTTATTCAATGTCTTGCAGTTTAATATGCTTTCCAAGCTGGAAGATCACACCATTTTAAGGCAATAGAAAGAACAAGAACAACGAAGTCAGGTATACTTGATTTCTTTGTTTTTTCCCTTCCCCTTGCACTTTCATTTATTTCTATTATGGTTTCAATTCATGTAGCTATTATGCACTGATTTGTGGGTATGCTCTTTGATTGTTTGTGGTGTGGATCTTGGAGTTGAAGGGCGTGACATAACAGTGATTTGAGGTTCCTCGCTGGCACTAGAGTTGACTTGGTTTGTTTATTTCGGTTCCAGATCTAGTATTCTAGCGCTGATGATGCGAGCTGTGTGGCTTGCAACTTCCGGCGGTTCCCTGGCTTCAACATCCGCAGGCGAAGACTACGAAGAACCTATTTCCATACCCCGGAGACGACTCCAGAGGGGTGGCACCACGAAGTTCTGTTTGTTATCAGAGTGCTCTTTTCCGTGTGGCTCTGGGACTTTCTGGCAACCAAAAATCTCTCTCTTTGTTTGAACGGTAAAGGGGTGTGGCGTCACTACCAATATGTGTGTGTGTGTTTGCTAAACACTTTCCTTTTATTATTACATCAAAACAGGTTTCTTTTTTTAACTCAAATAACTATTTTTTTTAAATACCTTAAAATACACTTGATCTCTCGTATCTTCTATTTTTTAAGGAAATTGCTAAACTGATTTTGTGTTGAATAAAATTCCGCATCATTTTATGAATGCCTGTATTTTATAAAAAACATTTTTGACTTATTTATTTATATTAAGTATGAAAAATGATTGAATACATAAACTATAAATGTTATCAAAAATCAATTTTTAGCGTCCTTTTGCCCTGCTCCCATCTAGTCACCTCTATGTTATGGGCTGAGCGTCTCAGCACAGCGGTTCGCTCGTGTGACACCTCAGCCCCCTCCAAGGCGATTGGGGTTCAACCTTTTAGCTCTTTGTATGTGAGGTTCACTGGTTTCGTCCTGCTATGGATTAATCAGGAGAGTGGTCCCAACTCCCAACTAGTGGTGTCAAGTCCGACACGTACCATCATTCTCTTTGTCGGGACGACTCTCATCTCTTAGATAGGGACAAACCAAATGAACCGCATCTTTGATGTTTTTGCTGGTGTGGGATATGACCTCCATGATTGGGTCGTGACATTCTTCCACCACCATTCCATGCACACCCTCGTGCATGCAGGATCGTGACCTTCTGTGTGTCCGCGAAATAGTGCTTCCAACTAATCGGCTACCAAGCATGGCCTCAGGGGACATTCTTTCCTTGTCGTTGGCATCAATGACCCACCCACTCTCTGGGTCGCAAACCACCGTGGTCCACCCTCTCTCAGGGTCGAAAACCACCTCCATGAGACCCACCCTTCATAGTGGCGTCTTTGCCTCTGACTTCTCTCGAGCGTGACCTTCTCTGTCGTGTCACCTCCGCATGACACCCCGGGACTCCGCTCCCACCACCAAGGTCCATCCGACAGCATTTCATAACACCACGAGGCACATTCCTTCTGATACCACTTGTCACGGGCTGAACGTCTTAGCACAGCGGTTTGCTCGTGCGGCACCCCAGCCCCCTCCATGGCGGGCGGGGTTCAGCTTTCCAGCTCTTCGTATGTGAGGTTCACCGGTTTCGTCCTGCCATGGACTAATCAGGAGAGTGACCCCAACTCCCAACCAGTGGTGTCAAGTCTGACACGCACCATCCTCCTCTTTGTCAGAGCGACTCCCATATCTTAGATAGGGACAAACCAGATGAACCACAACTTTGATATTCTTGCTGGTGTGGGACAGGATCCCCATGATTGGGTTGTGACATCTAGCTCTCAATCCCATCACTGCCAATCTATTGCGGCGCCCCATCCCATTGTTCCATAGTCTCGATCTTATCATCTTATAATTGGGTTGGAATTATCTTCACTCTATAATATAATTGGCTTATCTCAGTGCTAGAAGTAGGCTTTGTCAGCGTAAGAGTGTCTTGATAATCGGAACGCCCTTAAAAGCGTTTGGTTTTTACAAGACCTTAACACCACGCAAAATGGGATTTAATAGCTTTAGAAATAGTGTTGATAAAGGTCTTACTGCTGCAGTGTGTTATTTGAATTACAACACACTGCAATAAATACACATGTATGCAAATTCATAATTTAATTGAAATAAAATTTACATCACAAATACAAAAAAAAACACTATTATTTATTCATTTCAAACAATGTTTTGTATAATTACATTTATAATTACTATCCACAAACATTTAAAAATACCAATGCTTCATTGTCTTTGACACCCACGACCCCCTTCAAAAAAGCTCAATCATGGTATCAGTTGCTGAACAAACCATCCCAACTAGAGCAAAAAAATTCACATGTATAAGAAAACAATTCTTATGTTAGTTATACTATAAAGAAATAAATTAAACATAAATACGAAACAATACATTAATAAAATGCCAATTTTTAATAAAGGGATACACTTGGAGTCATATCGATCACGCTATGCGTCGAATTGAGGTGGGACATATTCCTACATGACACAAATGGCTTAAGGATTGTGTATATCACTTGTCTTTTTTTACTAAAATGTCATTTTAAACTAGAAACACACATTTTGTGTCATACCGGTCACATCGCGTGCCGATTTGACGTGAGATAAATTCTTACACGTCACAAATGACTTATGAATAATTTTTTGAAATTATCAAGACAATTCGAGCGTCTTTGCTCGGTTTTTAGTGAGTAACACGTTTTGAACTAAAATGTCAATTTTAAACTAATAACAGTTACTTTGAGTCCTACCGAGCACACCGTATATCAGATTGAGGTGTGTCTGATTCTTACATGTCAGAAATGACATATGGATTGTTGTTCTAAAGTATCAAAACAATCAATATGATTTTGCTTGGTTTTGGGTACGTCACTTGTGTTTTTTACTAAAATATCAATTTTAAATAAAAAGATACTTTGAGTCATATCGGTCACACCGTTTTTCAGATTAAGGTTTGACTATTTCCTACACGTCACAAATGAATTATGAATCATTGTCCTAAAGTATCAAAAATAATTTGAATGCATTTTCTTGGTTTTGAGTATGTCACTTGTGTTTTTTTTACTAAAAATGTCATTTTAAACTGAAAACACGCACTTGAAGTCATACCGATCACTTCGTGTGTCAGTTTGACGTGAGACTGAATCTTACATGTCACAAATGACTTATGGATCATTTTCCTATATTATCAAGACTATCAGAGTGTGTTTGCTCAGTTTTCAGTGAATGATACATGTTTGAACTAAAATGTTAATTTTAAACTCATAACAGACACTTTGAGTCAAACCGGGCACACCGTGTATCAGATAGAGGTGCGATTGATTCCTACATGTCAAAAATGACTAATGAATTGTTTTCTTAAAGTATAAAAACAACATGAATGAACTTTCTTGGTTTTGATTATGTCACGTATCTTTTTTTACTAAAACTAATATCATTTTTAAATAAAGACACACTTGAAGTCATAATGGTCACATCGTACGTTGGATTGATGCGTGATTGATTTCTACACGGCACAAATGATTTATGGATCATTTTCTTAAAGTATCGGAATAATCAGAGCACGTTTTCTTGGTTTTTAGTGAGTGATGCATGTTTTGAACTAAAATGTCGATTTTAAATTGATAACAGATACTTTGAGTCATACTGAGCACATGGTGTATCGGATTGAGGTGCGACTAATTGCTACATGATAAAAATTACTTATGGATCATTTTCCTAAAGTATCAAAATAATATGAATGCGTTTTTTCTATTTGGAGTATGCCACTTGTCTTTTTTATTAAAATGTTAATTTTAAATAAATAGATACACTTAAAGTCATATTGGTCGCACTGTGAGTCAGATTGAGGCGCGGTTGATTCTACTTGTCATAAATGACTTATGGATCATTTTCGTAAAGTATTAAAACAATATAAATATGTTTGGTCAGTTTTGAGTTTGTGATGTGTGTTTTGAACTAAAATGTAACGTCCCCGACCCGGAAGCCACTAAACCGGTGCTCCGAGCCGGGTGATCACATGACCTTTAGCGCGACTCCCTGTACGCCAAAGGCTGCCGACTAGCAGCATGAGTCTATGGGGTCAAGTGGGGAGACTATACCCCCTCTTTATCAGAGTAAGCCACAACAGAATAACCAAATAGCGGAAACAATAACCAATAAACAAGGAACATGTATAACAACCATTTCCAAAAATAAATATGCCATGTCATACTACATTGCAAGAGTGAACAAAAGCCCAAAAATAAAGACAACGGCCAAAATCCCAAAATGATCCCGACTCCAAATCCGGATCCTCCACCAAGTGCTACCCATGTCCACTCAGCTATCTAGCAAGGACCCTTGCCCTTGTCCTGACCTGCAAACATGAAGTCTGCTCGGGTACCCAACGACGGCCCGAGCAGGGTGTGAGTACAACTCAGTAGGCCACCACCAACGGTGTCTACAAAATATCCAGTATAAACAGGTAGTGCATGCAACAGAAATATGAATGATAATTGCCAAGTGATTATTTAAGGTGCCATTAACCAGTTCAGAGCCAAAGCCATTGCCACTTCCATTACCATTCATTTCACACCAATTATCATCACTTACCATTTCATCACATTTCCATGGGTTAAACACATACATTATGTTACATGGGTCTAAGGCCAACAATCACATGCAAGAGGGTAAACACCTCGTTGTCCTATCTCACTAGGACCAACCCCCCTCATAACAACCATATCCTCACCTCGAAGCCTCAGTTCGGGTGGATGCAACCATATCCTCACCTCGAAGCCTCAGTCCGGGTGTATGCAACCGATAGGGAAACAGAGCATCAGTCCTATCCCTACCCCGTGCATTTAGGGTGGAGTTCAGAGCATCAGTCTTCACTCAACCCGTGGGCGTAGAGCCTCGGTCATACCCCACACTACCAAGCCATGTGCACATGCTTATATATAAGTAACCATCTACCTTCCAACCATTGCCCAGCGACAACCATCATTCACAACAACCCACATGGGAAACCACATTATGCCTTAACCCATTAACACATTACCATTTCACATCATTTAACCACTCACCCAATTCCCATGTGTTATGCCTATCTCACTAAGCATTCAACACTAGACTCATAATCTATCGCATTATGGTCTTTAATCAGTTTACACATTAACCCATTTAACCCGTTCTTCATTCCCATGAATCAACATTTAACCCATTTCAAATAACCCCTAGGTTATTTCCAAGTCTAGGTGCATCACCTAACTTCTATTCCAAGTTCAACCAATCATGCCAACATAGTTATCAAGGGCTCTACAATTCATTACAACAAGGTCACTTGTTTAATATCAAACCCTAAATCTGGGAAAAGCCGGCACATCCCATGGATGGCCCCAATTAGGTCAAGTTTATCCCAACACATCCCACGTGGATCGTGAGGGTTCCCATTTTCCATTTTAAACACCATTATTACCAAACATGCCAAGGTTATCCAAAACATAACCAAAGGAAAGCAAGAACACAACTAAACATGCACAAAACCCTAAATAACCATGGGATATAACTTGTAGACCATCTACCTCTAATCCGTGGTTGAACGCACCCTCAATTGAGCCCTTAGACCTCGATTCGACCAACCCTTGGAGCTTCAACCTAGAACTCACCCAAAAGATAGGGTTTTAGGGTTTCAGAACAAGAGGGAGAGAAGACACAAACCCTAAACCAATAAAAGAACCAAGGAGGAGATTAGCCTTACCTGGAGCTTCAATCCGCAACCAACGTCACCAAAAACGCCTTAGAAATGAGGGAGATCGATCTCTTGGAGCTATTGGGCAAATTGGTTCGTTCCTAGGGTGAAGAGGGAGGAAATGGAGGAAAATCCCGAGTTGGGGTTATAAAGCCCAGAGTGGCAATTTTGTAAATTTTCCAACTTTAAGTGGCCGCACGGTTTAGCCGCACGGTTTAGCCACACGGTTTGGAAAACCGTGTGCAAACCGTGCTCACTCCACTGCCCGGAGGATGGGGAGTCGCACGATTTAGCTGCACGGTTTGGCAAACCGTGCGTAAATCGTGCGCTCGCTTCTGTCCGGAGGAGGGAGGGTCGCACGACTTAGTCTGGGCAGGCCGCACAGTTTGACTGACTGTGCGAAGGCCGTGCGCCTTGGTCTGCTTTGCCCAGACTCCCCTTCTTTCGTGCCCCGAGCCCCCGGAACACCCCCAAGGCCTCTCACACTTCCAAGAAACCTTTCAAAGCCCCAAAAGCAAAGGGTTCAACCCAAAACACAACAAAGCATACCTTTCCAAAAACCGGGATCTTACAACCTCCCCACCTTATAATGGCTCGTCCTCGAGCCGAGCTTCCAAGCCTCATTGCTCCACCGAAGAGAAGAGTTCGGGCCACTGAGCCCGCATATCCGGTTCCCGCTCCCAAGTTTCTTCCTGAACTTTCCCATGCTGCCATAGTACTCGCACTAATGACACAACCTTGCCTCGCAAGACCTTTTCACTACGATCCACCACACGAACCGGATGCTCCTCAAAGGACACATCAACCTCAAGCTCCACATCCTCAACATCAACAACATGAGATGGGTTAGGGTGATACCGTCAAAACTGTGACACATGAAACACATCATGCATCCCACCATACCGCTGTGGAAGAGCCAATCGGTAAGCCACTGGTCCGATCCTCTCCACAATCTCAAAAGGTCCCACATACCTGGGTGCCAACTTACCCTGCTTCCGAATCCGTCGGTGACCCAATCTTGGCGACACCTGAAAGAACACTTTATCACCCACCCCAAACTCGAGAGGTCTACGCCTCTGATCTGCATACGACTTCTGCCTACTCTGAGCCGTAGCCATTCGCTTCCCGATCAACTTAACTCTCTCTGAAGTCTCCTGCATGAGACTTGGTCCCAACAACTCAGATTCACCGGCCTCTAGCCAACACAACAGAGATCTACATGGTCTCCCATAAAGCGCCTCAAATGGTGCCATCTGAATTGTAGCCTGAAAACTGTTGTTGTAGGCAAACTCAACCAACTAAAGGTGCCTCTCCCAAGAACCACCAAAGTCCAAAACACAAGCTCTCAACATGTCTTCCAACACTTGGATTGTACGCTCCGACTGCCCGTCCGTCTGCGGGTGGAAAGCCGTACTCAAAAACACCTGCGTACCAAGCGCCTTCTGCAACCCTTGCCAGAAGCGTGATGTGAACCGCGGATCTCGATCCAAAACTATGGTCTGTGACACCCCATGTAACCGCACGATCTCTCGAACATACAACTCACCCAACTGATCGACTGTATAGGTCTCCTGAATCGGTAAGAAATGAGTCGCTTTCGTTAACCGATCCACAACTACCCAGATTGCATTATTCTTCCGCGGCGTCCTCGGAAGACCCACAATAAAATCCATTGTTACATCATCCCACTTCCACTCCGGAATGGGCAATGGATGCAACAAACCACCTGGGCGTTGATGCTCGGCCTTCACCTACTGACAGGTAAGGCACTGTGCCACAAAGCCTGCAACTTCCTTCTTCATTCCATGCCACCAAAACTGCCTTCGGAGATCACGATACATCTTGGTCAAATCAGGATGCACTTCCCACTTTGATGCATGGAACTCATGCATCAACTCTTTTTGCACACACTTTGGCACAATCACATGATCACGAACACTAACAACACTGTCCACACCGACAACCCATCCAGAAGGTAGCTCTCCACCTTTAAGCTTTTCCTTCATGGTCAAACACTCAGGATCATCAAGCTGACTTTCCTTAACTCGACTCAAGAGTGTTGAATCCATCGTCAAGGAAGCAAGAGTGACCTGACCATTCTCCTCCTGCACCTCTAGGTGCATCTATGCAAACAAATCCATCACCTTCCACTCGGTGCTGGACTCCTGAACTGCTTGATTCTGAACCTTCCTACTCAGAGCATCAACAACACTATTTCCCTTTCCTGGCATGTACACCAACTCGAAGTCAAAAGACTGGAGATATTCAACCCATCTTCGCTGCCGAAGATTCAGATCCCGCTGTGAGAAGATGTACTTTAAACTCTTATGGTCCGTAAACACGGTAAACCGTTCCCCCAACAGATAGTGCCTCCAGCACTTCAAGGCGTACACCAATGCAGCCAACTCAAGATCATGAGTGGGGTAGTTCCGCTCATGGGGTCTCAATTGCCTTGACCCATAAGCCACAACCCGCTCATCTTGCATCAACACAGCCCCAAGTCCGATTCCGGCCGCATCACAAAACACGATATACTTCTTACCCGGCTCAGGTAAGATCAAGATAGGTGCGGTTGTCAACCGCTTCTTCAACTCTTGAAAGACATTCTCACAAGCCTCAGACCATTCGAACCTGATTCCCTTCTTGGTCAAGCCCGAAAGTGGTGCTGCCAAGTGAGAGAAATCCTGAATGAACCTTCGGTAATACCCGGCCAAGCCCATAAAACTCCGAACATCAGAAACACTCTTGGGATGCTCCCAAGATACAACTGCCTGCACTTTCTTTGGATCCACTGACACACCTGCCTCTGAGATGATGTGACCCAGAAAATGCACCTCACCTATCCAGAATTGACACTTTGATAGCTTGGCGTATAGCCGATGCTCTCTTAGCGTACCCAGGATGATGTCAAGATGTTGGGCATGATCGACGTGAGTTTTCGAGTACACTAAGATATCGTCAATGAAGACAACCACAAACCAATCTAGATAGGGATGAAAGATCCGGTTCATCAAAGCCATAAACACCGCCGGTGCATTGGTCAAGCCGAAATGCATTACCACAAACTCAAACAACACATACTGACTCCGGAAAGCTGTCAGTGGCACGTCGGAAGACCTCACCCTCAACTGGTGATAACCCGACCTCAGATCAATCTTAGAAAACACTGATGCACCCCTCAACTGATCAAATAGGTCATCAATTCTAGGAAGAGGGTACCGATTTTTCACCGTCATCTGATTTAACTTCCGATAGTCAACACACAGTCTCAACGACCCATCGGCCTTTTTCTCAAAAAGCACGGGAGATCCCCAAGGAGACGTACTAGGACAGATAAACCCCTTACGCTCCAACTCCTCAAGCTGTACCTTTAGCTCCTAGAGTTCTGCCGGTGCCATTCGGTATGACGGAATAGAAACTAGCTCCACTCTCGGCAGCAACTCAATCGTGAACTCGACATCCCTCTCGGGTGGTAACCCTGAGAAATCATCAGGAAACACGTCCTGAAACCGATCCACCATAGGGGGAAAATTAGGTTGTTCCCCTCCCTCTCTATCATCAAGCATGAGACATGCCACTTGAGCCGTGAGTTCACTCATCCATTGACCCAACGGTCCTGCACGACCTATTCGAACATCCCACTCGCCACGGTGGACATAAGTGTCACCCTCAAGTGACCTGAACGATACTCTGCGACGATAACATTCGATGTGCGCCTTATAAAACACCAACCAATCCATTCCCAAGATTAGGTCAAACCCTGACATCTCGAGAACGAACAAGTTCCTTAGAAAACGATACCCACCAACTTCCAAGGCACATTCCTTGCACTGCTTGATATCCTCAACCCGCACTCCCAATGGGGTGTCAATTGACATAACTCCACACACTCCCTCTACATGTAAACCCAACACTACAACAAGTTGAGCAGAGATAAAAGAGTGTGTGGCACCTGTGTCAAACAACGCACTAGAAAACGTAGAAGCTACAAGGATCGTACCTCGAACAGTCGATGGTCCAACCTCGCCATCACCAGACGCAAACTGAACTGCCTGAAGCTGACCTGCCCCTCTACCCTGGGCCCCAACCTGAGTACTCTGTGCTACACTGCCCTACTGGCGTGAGCGATCTTGCCCTGGAGTTCCACGTCCACCGCCCCTGCCAGCACGGCCTGTGGAGCTCCAACTGCCTGCCTGATACCGGGCAACTGATCCTCTTCCCGTATCCGGTATCTGCTTTCCACCATCATGATCCCCTGCCTGCCGAGGATTCCTGCAGAACCTCTGCACATGTCCCATCCTTTCGCACGAAGGACACTCAACTGGAGGTCGAGGACACTGACCACGCATATGCCCCGGCCTACCGCACTGATAGCAGAACACCAGATTCCCACTCTGAGAGGCTGACCCTCTCTTCTGATCACATTGCTGGAAACCTTCCAAATGACGCTTCCGACCTTCGGAAGATGCACCACTTGTTCGCCCCACTAGCACGACAAGCCCACCACCCGAAGCTCCCTTCAGGTTCCCTTCAGAGATGAGTGCCTGATCCATCACCTCTGCAAACCTCTTCAAGTGAAAGATATTTACTTGAGACCTGATCTCATGTCTCAGCCCATCCTGGAAACGCCTTTCTACCGCTGCCTCATCCCCGACTAACACTAGGACGAAGCGTCGCAGATCAGTGAAGCGACTAGCATAGTCCATAACCGACAACGATCCCTGAGTCAGGCTCATTAACTCTGCAGCCCGCTCCTGCCTCAAAGTCTCTGGGTAGAAATGCTCCCAAAACTTCTCCTGAAAAACCTTCCACGACATCCCCTCAGCCTGCTCGGTCTGAGCCTGAATGTCCCACCAACACCTTGCCTGACCCCGCAACATATAAACGGCCAACTTTACTTGCTTTTCAACAGGGGTCTCCAGATGATCCAGTATCGTCTGGACGGACTCTAACCAGAACTCTGCTACCTCTGGCCCACCCTCTCCGTTGAAAGTCGGAGGGTGTTGCAGCTAGAACTCCCTCCCTGGTCAGCTCAAACATACTCGGTGCAACCCACCCTGGGTCCCGATCCATCATCTGTATAAGGCGAGCCAAGTTCTATCGGAACTGGTCTTATCTACCTTCATTGATCACCACATTTTCTTGCTCTTCTACCGGAGGAGTGTTCTCAGCAACATCCTCCCGTTGCCCAACTGGAAACCGACGTCGTGGTGACATCTCTCTACAATGCCAAGCACGAGATTTAGAACGCATACCATAAACTTTCATGACTTCATCACAAAGTACTCCCTACGAGCCACAACAACCCACTTGTTTCATTTCATTCTTCTCATTATTTCTTGGTTTCATGAAATGCATAATGCACCCTACTTTCCTGCCTCACACACCCCTCCCGTGCGTGTGCCAAATACAATGCATGTCACCCATCTCCCTAGGTGCCTACAATGATGCATGAGTACAAATCCTCGTGCCATTAAGGCCAAGAGCCAAATATTGTAAAACAATCACATCAAACCACATGTGCATCACCCAATGGTGAAATATCATCAACTGCAACAACACACAACCAAGAACAACATTTCCCACCCAGGGTGACTTGGGTTTCCCCCCGTACCTGGGTTGGCTACTTCCAAGCATGAGCTCATTACCAAGGCCCTACACATCTTAACCCTTGGCTACCAATCCCAAATAACAAAACCCCAGAAAAGGAAAAGAAAGACCTCCTCTGATACCACTTTGTAACGTCCCCAACCCGAAAGCCACTAAACCAGTGCTCCGAGCCGGGTACATGACCTTAAGCGCGCCTCCCCGTATGCCAAAGGCTGCCGACTAGCAGTGGGGGTCTATGGGGTCAAGTGGGGAGACTATGCCCCCTTTTAATCAGAGTAAGCCACAACAGAATAACCAAATAGCGGAAAAAATAACCAATAAACAAGGAACATGTATAACAACCATTTCCAAAAATAAATATGCCATGTTATACAACAGTGAAAGAGTGAACAAAAGCCCAAAAATAAAGACAATGGCCAAAATCCCAAAATGGTCCCGACTCCAAGTCCGGATCCTCCACCAAGTGCTACCCATGTCCACTCTGCTATCTAGCAAGGACCCTTGCCCTTGTCCTAACCTTCAAACATGAAGTCTGCTCGGGTACCCAACGGCGGCCCGAGCAGAGTGTGAGTACAACTTAGTAGGCCACCACCAACGATGTCTACAAAATGTCCAGTATAAACAGGTAGTGCATGCAAAAGAAATATGAATGATAATTGCCAAGTGATTATTTAAGGTGCCATTAACCAGTTCAGAGCCAAAGCCATTGCCACTTCCATTACCATTCATTTCACACCAATTATCATCACTTACCATTTCATCACATTTCCATGGTTTAAACACATACATTATGTTACATGGGTCTAAGGACAACAATCACATGCAAGAGGGTAAACACCTCGTTGTCCTATCTCACTAGGACCAACCCCCCTCATAGCAACCATATCCTCACCTCGAAGTCTCAGTCCGAGTGGATGCAACCATACCCTCACCTTGAAGCCTCAGTCCGGGTGGATGCAACCGATAGGGAAACAAAGCATCAGTCCTATCCCTACCCCGTGCATTTAGGGTGGAGTTCAGAGCATTAGTCTTCACTCGACCCGTGGGCGTAGAGCCTCAGTCATACCCCACACTACCGGGCCATGTGCACATGATTATAAATAAATAACTATCTACCTTCCAACCATTTCCCAACGGCAACCATCATTCACAACAACCCACATGGGAAACCACATTATGACTTAACCCATTAACACATTACCATTTCACATCATTTAACCATTCACCCAATTCCCATGTGTTATGCCTATCTCACTAAGCATTCAACACTAGACTCATAATCTATCCCATTATGGTCTTTAATCAGTTTACACATTAACCCATTTAACCCGTTCATCATTCCTATGAATCAACATTTAACCCATTTCAAATAACCCCTAGGTTATTGCCAAGTCTAGGTGCATCACCTAACTTCTATTCCAAGTTCAACCAATCATGCCAACATAGTTATCAATGGCTCTACAATTCATTACAACAAGGTCACTTGTTTAATATCAAACCCTAAATCCAGAAAAATCCGGCACATCCCATGGATGACCCCAATTAGGTCAAGTCTATCCCAACACATCCCACGGGGATCGTGAGGGTTCCCATTTTCCATTTTAAACACCATTATTACCAAACATGCCAAGGTTATCCAAAACATAACCAAAGGAAAGCAAGAACACAACTAAACATGCACAAAACCCTAAATAACCATGGGATATAACTTATAGACCACCTACCTCGAATCCGCGGTCGAACACACCCTCAATAAAGCCCTTAGACATCGATTCAACCAACCCTTGGAGCTTCAACCTAGAACTCACCCAAAAGATAGGGTTTTAGGGTTTCAGAACAAGAGGGAGAGAAGACACAAACCCTAAACCAAGAAAATAACCAAAGAGGAGATTAGCCTTACCCGGAGCTTCAATTCGCAACCAACGGCACCAAAAACTCCTTAGAAACGAGGGAGATCGATCTCTTGCAGCTCTTGGGTGAATTGGTTCGTTCCTAGGGTGAAGAGGGAGGAAATGGAGGAAAATCCCGAGTTGGGGTTATAAAGCCTAGAGTGGCAATTTTGTAAATTTTCCAACTTTAAGTGGTCGCACGGTTTAGCCGCACGATTTGGCAAACCATGTGCAAACCGTGCGCACGCCACTGCCTGGAGGAGGGGGAGTCACACGATTTAGCCACACGGTTTGGCAAACCGTGCGCAAACCGTGCGCTCGCTTCTATCCAGAGGAGGTAGGGTTGCACGGCTTAGTCTGGGCAGGCCGCATGGTTTGGATGACTGTGCGCAGGCCATGCGCCTTGGTCTTCTTTGCCCAGACTCCCCTTATTCTGTGCCCCGAGCCCCCAGAACACCCCCAAGGCCTCTCACACTTCCAATAAACCTTTCAAAGCCCCAAAATCAATGGGTTCAACCCAAAACACAACAAAACATACCTTTCCAAAAACCGGGATCTTATATAAAATGTAAGTTATAAACTAAAAACATACAATTCGAGTCATAGTGAGCACACCGTGTATCAGATTGAGGTGTGGTTGATTGACCCATTTCCTTGTTTCCATTATCTCAGTTGCAGTCTGGAAGTCCAATCTCTCACGAGCATGAGCAGCTTCGAACAAACCACCCCAACTTGAGCAAAAGAATCCACCTGTATAAGAAAACAATTCTTATGTTAGTAATAAATTAAGCATAAATATGAAACAATACATTAAAAAAATGTCAATTTTAAACTAAAATCGCACAATTTGAGTCATACTGGGTACACCATGTATCAGATTGAGGTTTGGTTGATTCCACCATGTATATTTATCCTACAATGCATTCAACATTTTGGGTTATCAAATAATATTATTGTTTGATAACCCAGAATGCTGAATGCATTAGAGAATAAAAAGAAACTTGCATCATCATGAGTGCATCATCTATTTTGAGTGCATGATCGTAGTACATGAGTGAATCATATTTATTGATGATGTCATTTTTTCATGATCTCTTTGAAAATTAACAAAATAAGTATCAGATAAAAATGATAAGAGAATTAACTAAAAAAAGTAGATAAAATGATAAGAGAATTAACTAAAAAAAGTAGATAAAATGATGAGAAAATAAACTAAATAAGTACTAGGAAGTCACATCTTCATGATATATGTGTACATTCTGGCACCAGGTATGCTGCCTAGTTGTTTATAAACAAATATATTTCATCTTATGAATATGAGGACTTTTGAAAGTCATGGTAGTATTAAAAAAATATAAATACACAAAGGATTAAAAAATCTTTTGAATGAAATAGTAATTATCTTAAAAAATACCTATTTAGGGATGCTGGTTTGTTGATGGTACATGATATCTCATAAATTTTCAAACATAATAACCATAATATTTGCCATTGGTTTGTTTCAGACACTATAAAAACATTGAAAAATATAAGTAATTTTGTTTTGATATGTGTTTTGATAGTGTTATCTTATTATATATACTCTAATACTTATCCACTTATAGAATTCAATAGGATCCTTGTACGCATGGACTACCCTCATACCATGATTTTGATGATATTTAGACACCGCCCTATCATAACAGAATTCTCATTAAAATATAATATAAAATATATAACTTGAAGTTTAGTTCTAAAATGTTGGATGTAGTGTATTACAAATTGACAAACGTCATCACATGTGGTCGGTTTGTTGGGTATCCATGCATTGAATCCAGAAAATAAATCTTTGGAGTATCCAAATTGACTGCAATGACTACCCAATGTTTCCTAAAAAAATGAATAAGTAATGAAAAGAATGAAAATATATTTGATATGATTAAATTGTAGAGTTTTACCCCTGCATCATTGGTAATAAGAAGATTCGGTTGTCTGTAAGTTTTCTTTCAAACACTACGACTATTTTTTCCACCATTGCATCAATTTGATCTGAATCCAATGAGGTTAGTTGTGTAGAAGCGATGCGAGGACTAATGAGTCCATATTTATGTTCATAGGCTTTCCCGTCAAATAGTATTGATATAGATGCCTTCAAAAAATATGAATTATATTTAGTCATAATTAACATAGTAGATCAGCTATTGGAAAAGAAATCATGAAAACACACCTCGTGTATACATTGTTAACTGAAACTCCCAGCCAGTCATACTTGAGGATTTCATTTACATTCTCAAGATTAATGTAGTCTGTAATGGCCTCTCCGTACATTTTTTCTTAAAAATCAACTATGACGTTACTACCACTTTGTAACCTTGTATCCATAAGAGCATTCAATGTTAGTAAATGCGGATATTGAACGAGTGGGGTAAAGGTAATCTACGAAGAACTTTTTGATTGGTTGGTTGATGTTTTAGATCGTTTCGATTTGAAATTTCGTTTCACTCCCTTCCCTTTGTCCGTCTGTATTAACATTCATCGGTTTATACCTTTTTTCATTAATTGTTAAAGGTTTAGCATGAAAAATAAATTGAAAATAAATACCTCCTTATCGACATGTTTTTTTAGAATATCTGATGGTCATGTTATGAATGTTCCAATATCTTGCTCGACCGTATGAATATCTACATCATCAAGTGGAACATGTAGCTCTATGCTTGGTCCATGATCTACGCTAATCCCCACTCTCACATGACCTTTTGGAAGTTGTCTATTGTGTAGAGTATCATCTTGGATATTGAACACGGTAGCCCTCACAATAAGGCGACGAGTGAGTGTTGATAGATATAAATCACAATTATTTTCACCCTATAAAATATTGGTACAAGAAAGATACCAGTGTCTGCCTGATTCAAATTTCACATAAACAATTATAAGAATATTGATTACCTCATCTAAGACAGCTCTTTCAAAGGAATGACTCACCTCAAATATGGTGGGGGCATCAAACAATGGTTGTTCTTGTGTAATTTCTTCTCTTTGCTTCCTTCCCATAACATTTTCTAGCAACTAGACCGCCAAATAAATTTTCTTCAAGAGTAACTAATCATGACTGCATCTCTTCCATTTTTTATCTTTACCCCCTATTCATTTCTTTTCTCAAAATATGTTTGGGATGTCACCCCAAAACCCGCACATCTGTTGTGACCATACTTTTCTAGCCTCTTCAAGGCCACTGATAATAGCTGTTCATCTAGTACAACTGATGATGATTTCTGTGTCTAAGTCAGATACAAAAAAGGAAAATAAGTAATCATTGTTATGTAATACTGATTTAAATATTTTTTTGTATTATATCATACTAACACATGTTTTTCACACTTTTTGTGGGTTTTCATCTATTAGCATCTCATATTTATTTACACATGCCTCCTTCCATAACACATGACGTGAGATGAAAGTGGATTTGTATTTGGATTCATCAATCTGCATATAAATAAAAGAACATAATTATGTTGTTGTTTCATGCCACACATAAGTATTACAGTAGATTTAAAACATGTACCATTTTTTTCAAGTGAAGCGTACGTCATCCTTGCTTTATGATTAGGGTATGTTGGTTTTGATGTCCATTTCTTATTCTTAGTACTCAATTGTTGTTTCATAAATTAACAATTCTTAATCAAATTGATTAATACATGTATTGTTAAACAATGTATTACCACCCTCAATGTACCTGAAAAGATGTCTCCCCACGACAACCAGTAAACACATCCCATGATTCTTGGCTTATTAGGTGTGCATACATATGCGGTGGGTGCATGTTTATTTTCCCTTCAACATATTTGAGATGAAACTTGATAAGAATTATCTGAAATCCTCTTTGAGCCTTTCCAACAAACATTAATACAAATTTCCTTCAGGAGTCATCTACTATAAATGCACCATTCAAGAGATAATGAATCGTAAGTCAATATTTTATTATTATTTTTTAGTAAAATAAAGGATATCATAATGTTACCCTAATCACTCCCCAAATCAGTGTCTTAAGTACATTCACAACATTGTGCCACAAATCTATATCAATAAGCATGCACTTTTGAGTGATGAGCCCAATGAAACTACTAAACATGGACTTTTGGGGTTAACAACCTAGCCGCATGCATTCTATCTAACCTCGAATTTGATGCCTTTGCTTCTCACCTTAATAATTTTTGCTAACAATGTCATGCTACGATGATCCTGTTTTTTCTAGGACATCGGTTTTTCACCATCTATCATTTCCTCAGGTTCAACATCGTCAATATGTTGTTCCTCTGGATTGGTAGCAATGACATGTGCAAAAGGTTGTTATTCCTCTGCATTGGAAGCACTAACAGGTTGAGAAACCTGTTGTTTCTTAGGATTGGGAGCATCGACACATGCATAAGTCATTATTTGCAGAAGTGGTTGAACATTTAATTTAAATTATGTAAATGTAGCAATGAATAGATAATAATATGGGGTAACACAATGGATATTTTTAAAAAATATAACCTGATTATTGAACTCTTTTTAAAGGTTGAAGGGATTTGAACCCTCAATCGAGTATCCAAATCCCTTCATTGTGGTCTCCTTTGACATACAAGACCCCATCTATATTGGGACTGCTGTGAAATGATTGTGATGTCCCAATGAAAGGGTTATCCTCAGTTGAATTTTCATCTGACCCTTCAGTGGTTTTGGTCGATAACATAACAATTGACCACTTTTGGTTTACGGGATTTGGAACATAAAATACTTGTACTTCCTATGGTTCCATTATAAATGATTCATTATTGTTCCCTTACTGAAATATACTTTCATGAAACTCAATTCATCTATTTTAATAGAACTCCTATTACCAACCCACTTGTATTGAAAAATTGACACTTGGAATCTTGCATAATCCAGCTCTCATATTTTTTTGATGGTTCCAAAGTATGACATATTCATATAAATTGGATTTCTATCCTTAGTATCAGATACATGAATTAATTCATCAACAAGTGTAGCTCCACTATTTTTCATGGTACTTCATTCATTATGTTTATTTTTATAGAAAGTATAACCATTAATTACATAACCATTATAAGATAATACATTAACACTTGATCCTCTGGCTAGCCATCAAAGTCATTCTAAAATTGAATCTAGATTTTCATCTGACTCCTTAAAAATATGGTTTTGAAATCATCTTATAAATTGTTTATTATGTGTATTTGATATCCAGCTTTCAGCTTTGATGGATTCAAATTCCTAATTTTTTGGGGTTTCAATATACGGGGAAACCTCTAAACTATTATGAAAAACATAAAGGTGGGACTACTCTCGATCTGTAATAGTGATTGTGACAACATCTATTTTAGAAATTACTTCACCCATAAGCTGCCCAATGTGATGATATTTTAGCAGACCAATAGTTTCCACATCAGACAGGTAGTAGATACATAATTTAATGTCTTCCTCAACAATATATCGCTCCGCAATACAACCTCCTGGTCGAATTCAATTTTTGACATTCCGTTTCAAAATCTTCATATATCATTCAATAATTTACATCCATCTATAATGTACAAGACCACATAGTTGAATCTCTCTTACCAAGTGAACCATCATATCAAAGAATACTAGTGGGAAGAACATTTCCAATTCACATAACATAATGACAATTTCCTTTTCCATAGTTGAAAATTTTACTGGGTCTATAATTTTTTTGCATATAGATTTGAAAAAGAAACAGAGCTTAGTTAATGTATGATGTACATTCTTGGAAAAAATTTAAAATAAATCTACAGACATTAGATCTTGTATCAATACATGATAGTCATGTGATTTTAGACCTTTTAACTTTAAATCAGTCATTGACATGATATTATTGATATTCGATGAATACCCCTATAGAACCTTTACATCATTCAAGAAGTTTCAAAACTGATATCACTCCTACCTAGAAAGAGTGTAAACAGCTGGAGGAAGAAAATCTGTTTTTCACCCTTCACTAGCGCCAACTATTCCCATATTCCCATGTCAATCATGTCCAATATAACCTTAATTCCATACTTTGTTTTGTTGAGTGTATTTAGTAACGTGTCAATGAAACTATCACATACATTTTTTCAACATGTATAACATCAAGAAAATGTATGACATACAAAAAATTCCAATATAGTAATTAAAAAAAACTGATCTCTTTTTCCAACCAGTTTTCATAAGGTTTTTTGAAAAAGGTTTACCAAAATCCGTGTCTGTATCTTTTACTTTCTAAAATAGTTGATCACCTGTTAGTGGAGACAATGCTATAATTTCTTCTAAACTCCCATCAAATGATGTTGTCCAAGATCGATACTTATGTCACCAGGGTAGAAATCTATGATATCCTAGAAACAAATTCTTCAATGAATGCTTCATCCTAATTAATAGTGTACCTTGTTCACAAATGGAGCACCCTTCGGATCCTTTAGGTCCATATCCTAAAAAATTTCCATAAGTAAGAAAGCTATTTATCATCCCATATAACATGGATCTCAATGTGAAATCTTATTTGCTGTAATAATTATACAATGTAACATCTGAATACCACAATAATTTCTAAATATCGATTAATGGTGCCAAATAAACATCAATATCATTACCCGGTTGTTTCAGTCCTGATATAAGCATAGATAACATAATGTATTTTCATTTTATGCATAACCACAGTGGAAAATTAGAATTTACCAATATAATCAGCCATGTACTGTGGGTGTTTTTTTTTGAAAAACAGAAGGATTCACTCCATCTGTAGATAGCGTAAGACGAAGATTTCTTGACTTATTTCCAAATTCAAGATACTCATGATCAATTCTCTTCCTCTAAGGAGAGTCTACCAGGTGACAAAGTTTCCCAACTATATTTTTGTATCTGCATTCTATGCCAATTGCCTCACAGTCTCCTCACTTCCATATAGGTGCCTAAACCTTGGAATGATTGGAAAGTACCATAAAAATTTGTTAGGACTCAATTCATCTTTCTTGTATCAAGAATCACCACACTTTGTGAGCATTCTTTAAGTAATTTTTGGTCCTTAATAAATATTATATAGTCATTTGGACAAACATGTATTCTTTCAAAGATTATACCCATTGAATGTAGCATTTTTTTAGTATCATATGTTCGGTTAGGAAGCTCATTATCTTTTAGGATCATATCATTCAAGAGATAAAGTAGTTCAGTAAAACCGGCATCACTCCATCTATTTATATCTTTTAAATTATATAGATTCAGTATGGCTGACAATATTGTATATTTAGTACAACCAGCATATAATGGTTTCTTTGCACAACTCTTTAACTTCTTAAACAATTTTGGAAATCACTAAATTTATCTTCAACTGTCATTTCAATTTCCTTAATATGATCTTCATTATCATTCACACATGTAATCACATCCTCGATACAATCTTTTTCATTGTCCACACTTGTAATCATATCAGATGATCCATAAAACACAATGTTATCCCAGTCACTAGCTACATTCAATTTTTACCCGACTTTAGTCCAACATATATAACTCCATCTATTCCATGATAGATCTAGTGTTCTTCCAACTCCTCTAGACTAATTTGTTTTTAATAACAATAGTATAAACATGGAAAAAGGATTTGAGAAGGGTAATATGTATGATCTTTTGCAAACTTGATGAACTTGTTCACCCCATCTTCATACACTTTTTTCATACTATTGGAATCCATCAATTTTCAATTCATATCCATCATATTTGATTTGGTAATATTAATATTTTAAAAAATAAATAAATACACAAAATGATCCTTTCAAGTAAGGGGAACCCGACATTTGAACGTTTCAAAAAATTTTAACATGCTTTGAGGGAAATGGGTAATTGAAGTTAAGAAAAGAATTACTACACTGATGGTAGGTGTTATCCTCTGAATTAATCCACAATGATCATCGGTACCTGTTATGGGATGACTAATGCTCATGGTAGTTCAAGTAACATAGGTTCATGTCTAGAAGATATGGAGGATGAGTCTTAGGAAAAAAAATTAAATAATAACTGTCTGGGAGATGAAATTGACGAGGATGACATTTGTCTCCTTAAATCTAAATGTTCCTAGGTTGGGGAGTTGGTGAAGCACTAGAAAACATTTATTAGTTTGCTGTCTAAAGTTGAAAAAAGTAGCAGCAGTAGTATGATCCCTACAAGGGGCTCCTTGATTAGTGTAACCATGAGAAGGCTCAGCTAGATGGTCTTACAAGCACTCATGCTGATACATGCATTGTAGTTTCAATAGTCCAAGAAATCCTTCAATTACTCCATGAAAAGGAAAAGACTTTTGGTACGAGGAATGCATCTCTATTGTACTTAGCTTCATGTGTGTCCAAGGTTGTGGGAGTGGGGTCACGATAGATATCCTATGGGTTGGATGGAGTTAGTGACATACCCTTTACATTGTGTTATTATCAATCTATATTATGTATGAGGTGGGATTCTGTGTATCTAGAAGGTCTATGAAAGTTAATATGATCATATAAATATAGATACCACCCATTGTCCTTACACATGTATGCATTTATAAATATACAAACCACTCATCCCATTGTATTTTTAAATATAGCCACCACTCAACTTTTTGACACATATTTTAAGGAGTGTTCAAAAAGGAAAAGGAAATCAGTAAGTGTGTGGATCAAGACTTTAATCAATAAAAGTGGTTAATTTATAAAGAGTAATTGTAAAAGAAAATGTGTATCACTTATTTAGCACCTCTTCTCAATGATAAATTACCACTGCCCTAGAATCTTTAATAAGGACTATTCCTCAAAAAGGTAATCCTATATGCTCTCCTATAATATTCTTCTTCAATATTTTCTTTTTTATAGTATCCCTATCCATTCCAAGGTAATACATTGTTTCCCTTTTCTAGTTTCATACTTCATATAAAAAACAAACCAGTCCCTAATTTTATGGATGTATTTTGATAAGTGGCCAGCGACTAAAGTGAAAGTCTAATTCAAGTGGGTGATGCAAGAAATTAAATCAACTTATTTCTTAAAATATGATTGACATTTCAGAAAAAATATCTTGGAGGATCTAATTGAATTTGAGTTTACTAATTATTTTTATATATTAAGAAATATTAACCTAAATGTAGGAATCAATAATAATGTTTGTTTTAAAAATTTAGTAAGATATTTCTTTATCAATTAAGTTTTTAAATAAAGGAAATTAACATCTAATTGAATTTTATATTACTAAAATTTTCTTCCAATCCTTTTACATATAACTAAATATTAATATTCATTATATAGAGTTTAGAAATATATAACAAGATTTAATGATAAATCAAAATATACATTTGAATAAAACATATAATGTTATAAAAGTTTTCAAAATTTATTTAAGAGTTACATTAAAAAAAATATTATATAATACCTATTGGTATTTTATTTTCATTTAATTTTTTTATTTTATTCATATATTTAATATGATGAAAATTTATTCAATTCATTAATATAAGGATCCAACAATAACATTCATTTCATAATTTTAGAAAGATTTTAAAAAATATATGTCAAGAATATATAATTGAAAATTTACACACAACTTATTAAATTCATGGTTAAAAATAAATATATATGTAGAAAAAAGACATATATTTGGATACATTGATTATTTTTCTCATTTCAATGTTTTATATCAAATATATTTTTTAGGATCAAACTAAATTTTACTTCACTAAAATTCTTTTGTTTCTTTAAAAAATTATGCAGTAGTAAATCCAATATAATCCATCAATACTAAAATTTAACTATAATACTTAATTTCATATAATCAAACAATATCAAATAATTAATATATATTCAGGAAACTTAAATGGGTTGAGGGATGATGGGAATCAGGGGACCCTTATCGATAACTGGGATGAGTTCATGAAGAGTGTGAGGACCACCAAAGAAAAGGGATGAGATGGTTGGGTAAGGGGGTTTAGTGATGATTATAGAATACCCCAGTGACGGTGGGTGGAATAATCAATAATACGAATTTTTTTTTCAAACATACCAGAAATAGAAAACCAATTTTGATCCACAGTGTCTAAAAAAACTGAAGTCCAAGATATACATCATGGTCAATAAGGACTTTATGATGATTGTGAAATTCCATGCTAGATGTGGTGAATGTTGTAGTGGTGATGAAACACCCACATGAATTCTACTATGCCACATAGGGATGGTTGGGTCAAACAAGAAGAGGATCAACCAAGACTGAGGTGAATCATGAAGCGTCTTACCCAAAATAAAAAAACAAGGAGGACCAAATCGACACTCTGAGCTTGAATAAGATAGGAAGACAAGGTGAAACAACTGAAGAACTGAGTGTGGTTGGAGATACTAACAAAATAAATCAACACATACCTTAGATTTGGAGAGGATCGATTCATCGAGAAAGTTGATGATGACTGAGAGCGGTGACAACAGTAGGGTACAACAAGAGCATCGAAAGTAGTTGGGTTCCATGAGAGCTCGAAGGCGTGAGAGATGAGACTCTGTTAGGGTTATTTTTATCAGACTAGGTAATACTTTTATCAACGCTTTCAAAAAAGCATTGATAAAGAAACACTTTTATCAACACTAAAAAAGTTATAATAAAATGATTATTTATCAGCGCTGATAAAAAGTAGTTTTATTAGTGCTAATAAAGATGAATCTTTATCAGTGGATCAAAACACTGATAAATATCAAATTTTAATAATATATATATATAATTATAATTATAAATAAATATATCTAAAAATATATTTATATAATTATATAATTATATATATTTATAAAATTATAAATATAATAAATATTTTTTTATTTAAATATATTTATTACAATTTTATAATTATTTAAATATATATATTTATAATTATAATTATAAATAAATATATTCATAAATATTTGTATGTAATTATAAATATATGTATATATATATAATTATATATATATATTGAATCATAGGAAGGATGGGGCTTCTCAAATCACTTGGAGCGCTCTCCCATGGCAACGTGACGACGATTCTCTTACGAGTTCTTAATCCTCGACTGTTTGTGAGCTACGGTGATCGATCATGGAGGCTACTTCAGATCTCCCTAGTCAACCTTCCAAACCTAAACATCCTTCCATGAAGGGATTCACTTCTATAGAGATCCTACTCAAGGGAGATACTTTGACTAAAAGTACCCTAGATGAGCTGTAGATCTCCAGATCTAAGGATGGGAGATTTGTAATCAATGCGGATTAAGATGCGCTGAAGGTTAGGTTGGATTTGTGAAGGTTCTCTCTAATTGGCTGTCTAATCTTTGCAAGAGGCCATAAATCTTTGAATGGAGATGACCTCAAATTAAAGCTATCCAGAATATGGGGATTCAATAATAGGAAAATTATTCCAATTGGTAAGGGATATTTTCATCTTTTTTTTTTCAATATGAGTAGTAGCATTCAACCACTTGGGATTTTAGTTTTTATAATCTCAACCCAGGCATCTTCCAGTTTTCTGCATGGGAGCTCAATTTCAACCCTCATAATCAAAACCCCACAAACACCCAAATCCGGGTTAGGATGCGTGATCTTAGCCGGGTTTTTTTGGCATCCCATGATCCTTAGTGACATAACCACCAACATTGGTGATCCTATTAAATTAGAAGAGAATACTATATAATGGAAGTTCGATAATTATGAGAGGGTGATGATGGACAATGATTTGAAAAAACCCATTTTGAATAATTCTATCCTTATTTTCAATGGTGGTAGGCTTGAGGTTAATTTTGTGTATGAATCAAGTCCCCCTTTTTGTGATTTCTGCAAGATGATTGGGCATCTGGTATCAGATTGTAGACATGTACAAAATTTTTAGGTGAAGAAAACACCCCCAAGAAAAAGAATGCAGTGAGGGGTAGGGCCTTGGTTTTAGAACCTTCAATGTATTCATGAAAGGACATGAAGGATGTGACTGCCAAGGCAGGGCAAGACATAACTGTCAAGGGAAAGCAAGCGCATGGTGTGAATGACTCATGTTCAGAGGCTATTGAAATCAAGTTTGGAAAAACTCCATTAGTGATGAAAAAGTATATTGATAAGGCCGACCCTCCATAGGGACATAATTATATATCCGACAGACCTGATGGTTCATGGGAATCATTGGTATCCTATGATGGAATTGGTTTTGACCATGAAGAATCTGAAAAAGAGCTTGTCGTACAGGCTGAGATTGATGTGAAGTTGAGGCAAGAGAGAAGACCGGTTGCCTCTTTTGACTAGAAGGGTAAGAAGAAATATGATATTGATTCCAGCATTTTAACTAAATGCACAAAAGGTACTGTTAATAGTGGGGGACCCTTGGATGGAGCTAGGAAATATCATTTGGTCGAGTCCCATAATTCCATTGAATTGCTTTCGAGAAAAAGTGATTTATTGAAAACCTCCGATCATGGGAGGAATTCCAATATATTGGTTGTCGTACCTGCAAGTGTCAACCAACGAAAGGAGACCAATTCACTACTCCAGTCTCAACTAGTAAAAAATTACAAGGCTCAGGCAATACAAACCCTGGAGATTTCACCCAACTCTTCTGAAGCACCTAGTTTGTTTGAAGAGCGAGGAAAGAAGGAAGACAAAAATAGCATGGATGACTTGCTTGATGGATCTCAGGTAAGGTAACTAGCTTGATTGACATATTGAATAGGTCCAATATCAAGGAGGTGTTCCTTGTGGAATTTGACAATGCTCACTAAGTCGAAGTTCAGCCCCCAAGCATCATTATAGGCCTTGCGATCGGAAAGTCAGTATTGGGCTCAGGTCCGGCGAAAGATCCAACCCCACTGGATGATATTGATGACGAGACATAGCAACATTCCAAAACATGAAGGGGTCTTCATCTCAGAGGTAGGGGTATTGTCTGATCCCATAGATGAATATTTCTTGTTTTGAAGTCGTTTTTCACTTTTTTTTCATTCCCAATCTCCCCTTGTACTCTGTATTAATTTTATTTTAAATAAATTTCAGAACCATGGGCTAACACATGGTTCGTGCCATCTTAGTATATTTATATAATAATATATTTATTTATTAATATATATATATATATATATATTTATAAAATTATAATAAATATATTTATTATTTAAATATATTTATTGTAATTTTATAATTATTTAAATTTATATCTATTTATTTCTAAATATAATTATAAATAAATATAAATAAATATATTTATAAATAATTACATATATATTTATATCAATTTATATATATATAATTATAATATAATAATAATATTTATTATTTAAATTTATTTATTATAATTTTACAATTATTTAAATATATATATATATATATATAATTATAAGTATATGTATTTAAAAAGTATTTATATATAATTATAAATATAATAAATATAATAAATATAATAAATATAATAAATATAATAAATATAATTATAATAATTTTATAATTATTTAAATATGTATTTATTTTGTTTATAATTATAATAATAAATAAATATATTTAAAAAGTATTTATATATAATTATAAATATATTTACATAAATATATATATTTATTAATATATAATTATAATTATAATAAATATACTTCTTATTTAAATATATTTATTATAATTTTATAATTATTTAAATATTTATTTATTTATTTATAATTTCATAAATACTTTTTTAAATTATATATATTTATAATTTTATAATTAAACATTTAAATTAAAAAATTATTAAAAAATCACTTAAATAAATTAATTACATAAATCTCAAACATATTTTAAATGTTAAAACTTAATAAATAAAAACAAATAAATATTATTCATATAAATTACAAACATATTGAAAATATTACATGATAGTAAATAAATATATGTATAAATAAATATTACAAAATGATTAAATATATTTTTATCATTATTAATGAATATATAATAATAAATGAATAAATAAAATTAAATAAATTACAAAAATATTAAAAAGTGAATTCATAACATTTATGTGAATTACAAACATACATATGTACACATACATATCTACACATACACATATACATAAACACATGAATATACACACATAAACATACATACATGTAGTTATACATGTACATATATTTTAAATTATTTAATATTAATATAAATATACTCGAAAAGGTCCGAGTGCAGGTTGGCAAGTCAACCCACACCCACCGAATCTATTAAGAAAATAGTAAAGTACAAAGAAAGGAAAGCGAGACACAACAACGTTAGAAACACCCATAAATAAGGAAAAACAAGTGATCAACTCCTGCCACTCCCTCTGGATCCCAAATTCCTTGGATATCGACCTCTGTCCTTTGGGTGTCTCCCTCTCCGCCATGACTTAGCCCGTTGGGGCAGCACAATCTCATCACTCGATGGCGAATCCTAGAAGTCCTCTGGAATGATGTTTCTCATGTATTTACGTGAAATATTCTGAAATTCAAGCCTCATATTATGTCGACAACCATCTTCAATTTTCTTTGATAACGATTTTTAGACTGTCAAATAATCCCTCTATCCAAATATCCGGTTCCATTTTGTCAAATGTAACTTCAAACTGTAATTCAAACCATTTTTCCATTTCATCTATAAGGTTTTGGGGGTACCTCTCACCCTTATAATCCACTGGAGGAGCCTTGACATTTTTTCCCTTACAGCTTCACAATCCATGATTGAGACATTTCCAAAATAATCATAAGTAGATTTCATAAGCTCATAAAATTTAGATGGATAAGACCAATACATATTTTCATTCGATCTCATCCACCTACTATCCCTTTCTTGATTTATAACATCCTTGTTGGAATCCTTAACATAAAAAGATCTTACCTCGACAATTGCTGGAGGTTGCAACACTAATAGATCTTGTTGATCATCAAAAACATGAGAGGCCATATGACCAGGATGCAGAAGAATCCCCTACAGATTAGGCTAATCACCACTGCCTCTAGCCTTCATTCCTGCTTCCACATGCGAACACTACTTGCTATTATCCTCATCGGCACCAGCAGCAGGGACATCCATCATTGCACATATCTAAAGAACAGTCCCCTCAATAGAAACCCGATCTGCTACATTCTCAGGTGCATTAGAAGACCTATTTTTTCTAGGAAGGACCATTTTATATCCCTCCTCAAAATCTCATTTTTTTTTATTTTCTAAAAGCCACTTTATGGTTAGTGGTAACCGAAAAATTCAAAATTCAACTATAGAAACATTACACACTTCAAAAACAAAGACTTTGGAAGACATAATGCACAATAACTAGATTTAGAAAACAGTAGCAAAAGACCAACCCTTCATCGTCACCTCATCAACATCACCTTAACAAAAAAAAATCGAACCTTTGAGAAAAAATTTTGAAATTTGAATTTCAAAATTTCAAATTCAAACAGCCACCATCATTCTCCCCTCGGTTGACACAACAACTCACACATCGCATCCTAACCACTGTACATGTCTCACACCATTGCCGGTGAAATTGTCACAGGCACCGACATCTCACCACCATCAGCCACATCGTTGCTTCCGCTATAGATATTCCATAACCGGATCTCAAGGGACATCTGAAATAATAAAACCAGTCAAAGCAGCTTTACAACAAAAAAGAACAAGCCCAGTGTGAAACCATGGACCGAGAGTAATCCATTTCAAGAGTCGCCTCCTACAACACCGATGACCTGACTGCTCGAACTACATATCCCAATACCCAATGGAAACAACCGCATGAGTCCGAACGGGAGTAGAGAGATGGAATCCTAGAGCAAGAGCAGAGAAAGGAGTGGAAAAAGGATATGATAAAGAGTTCTGACTGTTGCCATGGCCACTGAGCCTGTCCATCCAAGCCACCACTAAGAGAACCACAACAAAAGAGGGCCAAACAGGACGGAAAAAAACCGCAAGAGAGAGACTACAACCAAGAAGGGAGACCACAAATAGGAAAGGGAAAGCACAAGGTAAAGAAGGAAAATAGGGACGATAGAGAAATCCATAAGGGTGCACCGTTGGCCTTACCACCTTCACCATCCCAAATCAACCTCAAATGCCATCAATCTTGACCAAAAGTGGGGTCTTGCACAATGGGTGAGTCAATAAGAGCAGAGGAGGAGGCATTACATGTAAGATCGGTTCCAGGAGACACAAACACCATATGAAAAGGAGCCCTAATGAGAAACAAGAGGAAGAATCTTGCTAGAAGACACCACCATCATAATCCCAAATTACCAAGATGCATCAAGTCAAGATGAGATAGGGTTTGTTCACGATGTTACCAATTACAAGAGAGAAGTTCACACCGAACGAGAGTTGGAAGGAGAGAAAGGAGACGAGAAGGAAAGAAGAGGAAGAACGCCAGAGAAGGATCTCTCACCGCAAGGGGGTGATGAGAGAGAGGGAGCGTCGACACTAGGAAAACCCTAGCACAAGGGAAGAGTAGAGACCCGTGGAGTGGTGGACATCCATTTGATATCCCTCATCATCCAAAACTTTCATGCCATTGGTCAGATGCCTATCCGACTCCTTATCAACCATCAGTCCCAAAGGCATCAGAGACTGAGCCGAAGCCACTAGATCCTCCCTTGAGGCACCTTCATCCCCGATCAAGACACCATAACCTCCATATACCTACCCCAGGTTCAAAGAAAGTGCAGATGATGGTGGATAAATCCTATCAGCAACCAAATTTTCACTAAACACCACATCATCAAAAAAAAGTTTCATTTCGAAGAACACCAGTATCTAAAGGATCAGTGATCCCACTCTCCTTCACAGGCCTTAAGATACTGGTTGGTAGAGGAGAAACACCCTCTAATATATCATTCCCTGATACACTCTTCCTCACATATACAGGATTGGATCCATCAGGAATGGGTAATTTACGCTTGTAATTCTCAACCCAGTGCCCAAACTTTTTACAATTATTGCATCTCAAACCTCTATTAAAGATTTCTATAACATATCCAATACAGAAGCAATTAAAGAAAAACTTAGGTACATGATCATTTTCAATGTCGAGCTCAAATTTAAATTCACTAACAACCAAATAGAAAATTTCAACTAACATTTAATTGAGATCAAACTCAACCAAAATTATGGCATAATGTCCATACTTGTCCATCACAATTTCCTTGTCAAATTTAATTAGAGTGCCTACAACCAAAGAAACATCCCATAGAATATTTTGGTGCCAAAAAAACTAGTTCATCCCTCTCACCTAAATCCAAGACTAAACGAAAGAATTTCTAGCCCGATGTGGATCAAACCAGGGATCCTAATCCTGAAATCTAAGGACCCGTAGTTTGAGATTGACATAATCGCAACTCCAAGCTTTTAGCTTAAGGTCCTATAGATTGAAAGTAATATGATAATATCCCATTCCAATCGACACAATGTGCTAATCAAAAAATCCCCAAACTTGCATCAATCGATTGCTCAAATCCTCAAGCTTCCATGTATCACCCTTCACCTTTGGAGTGATCCACACAATAATCAAGTGCTTGAAAGACTTTATCCGATCCTAAAAAATATCAGGCTTAGCTTCAACCAAAGTAACACCTCCATTCCTTGAAATCCACTTGTGAAATTTTGAAACAAATCAAGAACTTGGAAAAAATGTTCAGAATTCTCAAACCTCATCAAATTCACGGCCTTCATGGGATGATACCGCAAATCCCCATACAAGGGATCCGTCTGATCATGATCCCCTTCTAAAAAGCACAACTGCGTATTGTGCGAGTGAGGTCTGACCTCCATATCCTTTGGGGGCACAATAGTAACCTCCACTGGAGCATTTTTAGCTACATCTATAGGCATCAAAGAGGTATTAACCATCATCAATTCTCGATTCCCCTCTGTAGAGCGCAACCGCACCTTGCGCGAACCAGATTTGTCATCGACATCCTTCGAAGAAACAATAGGAACATCCAGATTCGAGACCATCATCAGGGATTGATATTCCTCTATAGAGTGAAACCATGCCCTGCATAAATCAGATCCTTTATCCACCTCTCTTTACATGCCCTTGAGTGAGAGGGAGTGACTAGATTCGAGAATTGGATCTCTAATTTTCACCGCATGCTAAACCTTTGAAACATGGGTTTCTGAAGACGACACGATTTGGTTCACTTTGATAGCCTCTTTCACCTGCTTCACGGTGCAAACAAAAACCTCCCTTGGATCAAAATAACACTCCAATCCAAATCCCATCACCATGTAGCCCTAATCACTATTGTTACCTTTGAAGGAAGCACTCCCAGCCCACATCACCCTCATCTCTCAATGATAAAATAAATATATATCTAAATAAATATATTCATTTATATATTATATAATTATTTAAATAAGATATTAATATATTATATTTATTTTAATTATATATGCACGTTTTTTAATTAATGTATATAAATAAACTATTAAACATTTTGACTAATATAAATTTGAATTTTTTTTAATATATAAAATTATGAAAATAGGATTTATTTTTGATTAAAAAACGATGCTGCTAGCAACTGTGGTCGGATATGGTGACCCCTGCTCGATGGCATGGGTGTGAGTGGGTATCGGTGTCTACTGACGTTGATTGATGGGGCTACGACTGGTATGGCCAGTGGAATGAAATTGGGCTTCACCCCACAATGAGCTGCAATGTAGGAGCTACACAACATCGACGATGCTGAAGGCATGGCTCGACGGTGTTGTGGCAGTCTTGATGGAATTGGACATGCGAATGAGGCGAGATTGAGCGGCGGAAGGTGGCCGATAGCGGCAAGCGACGCTAGTGTGAGGACACGTGATGAAAGGAGGGTCCTACAGGCCAAAAAAATTAGGCCTATGGGCTGGAGCATGGGGCTGGGCCATGGTGATGAGCCTACGGGCCCTATATAATAATTAAATAGGAGGGACTTGATGGGTGAGTTATCCCTTAGGAGGGCTATGACCTGCCTGTTTGGCACTGTGAGTGTGTGGCGTGTGTGTGTTTTATTGTAATTATACCTCCCAACACATAATATAATTTTTTTTAATAAATATTGGTATATAACTATAAATATTTGTATGTAATTATATATATTAATATAATTATATATATTTATTAATATATAAGTATATATAACTAGAAATATAATAAATATATTTATTATTTAAATATATTTATTGTAATTTTATAATTATTTAAATGTATATTTATTTATTTATAATTCTAATTATAAATAAACTTTTATAACTTTTTATATATAATTATATATATACATATAGATTAGGTGCTTGGGGGTATAATTACATTGAAACACACACACAGACACACACACCATATACACAGATCAGAGAGGCAGACCATAGCCCCCGAGGGGATAACCCGCCCACCAAGTCTTATTTATTTATTACATAGCTCGCAGGCCTAGTGAGTATGAAGCCCATAACATGACCCAAAAGCCCAGTGCAACGCCATGCCTACATCATTCTGCCTGTGTCACCTAGCCTGTGTCATGCTTGCATCACTGCCTGCCTGCATCATCGTCTGCATCACTGTCTGCATAGTACTGTAATAGTACCCACATCCACTCGGATTTGAACCTAGATCTGATACAGAATTACGAGGAGCCTTTACCACTCGGGTAAGCCCCCAACTGCTATATAATTATACATATATTTGTATAATTATATATATATGTATATAATTATATATATTTACATAATTATATATATTTATATAAATATATATACTTATATAATTATATAACTATATATATGTATATACTTATATATATTTAAATAATTATATATATGTATACAATTATATAAATATATATAAGTATATATATATATATAGTTATATATATTTATATATATACATATATATATTAGGTGCTTAGGGGTATAATTACAATAAACACACAAACCACACACATAGGTAAAAAAGACAGGTCATAGCCCCCCCTAAGGGATAACCCATCCATCAATCCTTATTTACTCATCACATGGTCCGAAGGCCAAGTGGGCATGAAACCCATAACATAGCCCAAATGCCCACAAACTGGCCCAAAGACCCAGTGCAGCGTCATGCCTACATCACCAAGCTTGCGTCATGCCTGCGTCACCGCCTGCCTGCGGAAATTCGCTCCCACCCGGATTTGAACCCGGGTATGATGCATGATTATAAATACATTTATTATAATTTTATAATTATTAAAATATATATTTATTTATAATTCTAATTATAAATAAATATATTTATAAATACTTTTATATAATTATAAATATTTGTATATATTTATAAATATATTTATATAATTATATATATAATTATATATATTTATTAATATATAAGTATATATAATTATAAATATAATAAATATATTTATTATAATTTTATAATTATTTAAATATATATATACTTATTTATTTATTCCCTAAAAGCCCGAAGACCATACATTTTTTTTTATTATTTTAGATAATCCCCTTTTAACGGTTGAGGGTGAACCTTACATGGCCCGAAGACCCAAGAGGAATATTAACCTCATACATGACCCTGGAGGCCTATAGAGATCTGATACCACAAGAGTTGATCCACCCAGCATATATATATATATATATATATATATATATATATATATATATTAACACCCAAACTTGCAAGGGTGCACAACTGGTATTGCCCCGTGCAATGATACACAATGCCTGGTACTGATGACAAATGTCATACCCTCTCGATCATCCCAATCTGGTATCCCTACGAATTTGGATGCTATTGCTCTGACCCCATTTGGATATGCGTTGGAGGATGATCAAATTCCCCCTGCCATTTCGTCGAGGCTACCCCCTGTTGATGCCCACTCGTAGTTGACGTCGCCACCGCCTAACGTCTCCACTAGGGGCAACCACCGAAGGTCCCGCCTGCTACAAGCCCTGCTAGACCCCACCTCCATCTCTTACCATTGCTTGCCCCGCAGTGGACGTCGTCGCCGCTGAGCGTCGCTGTTGAGGGCCACCATCAAAGGTCCTGCCTTGCTATGAGCCCTACTAGACCCACCCTCCGTCACCCGCCACTGGAGACTTCGCCTCTATCTCCCGCTATCGCTCGTCCCGCATCGTGCTTAGGGCGCCTGCCACTCCTCCAAAATATCATCACTTCATGCCTGATAAATCCCCAAATTTGTGGCTGTCAGGGATTGAACCCTACTTGATGCATTTTTATGGGGTTTCCAAAACCACTTGGCCAAGACTCCAACTACTTTATTTATTTATAATTATAATTATAAATAGACATATTTATAACTGTTTGTGTATAATTATAAATATATTTATAAAATTATATATATATATATAATTATATATATTTATTAATATATAATTATATATAAATATTTATTATAATTTTATAAATATATAAGTATATATTTATATATTTATAATTCTTATTATAAATAAATATATTTATAATTCTTATTATAAATAAATATATTTATAAATATTTGTATATAATTATAAATATATTTATATATTTATATAATATATATAATTACACAATTATATATATGTATATAATTATATATATTTATATAATTATATAAATTCATATAATTATATAAATTCATATAATTATATAAATTCATATAAATAAATATATATATATATTAATATATGTAATTATAAATATAATAAATATATTTATTATTTAAACATATTTATTATAATTTTCTTATTATTTAAATATATATTATTTATTTATAATTTTAATTATAAATAAATATATTTATAAATATTTGCATATATTTATAAATATTTGTATGTATTTATAAATATATTTATATAATTATATGTAAGCATATATCTTTATATATATTTATTAATATATAAATAAATATAAATATAATTATAATAAATATATTTATTATGATTTTATAATTATTTAAATAAATAAATATATTTTTAATTTTATAATTTCTTTTTTTAAAACATTATATATATATTTGAATTATTAAAAAATATATATTAATATATCATATTTATATTAATTTTATAAATACATTTTTAATTAATGTATATAAATAAACATCATTTTTTGAATATGAATACGATAATTTTATATATATTAACAATATTTTTAATTATAAGTTTTTATTAGTGCTAAAAACAGCGCTGATAAAGATCTACCTTTATCAGTGCTAAAAAAATGCTGATAAGGGGTACACCTTTATTAGCACTAATAAAAATTACCTTTATCACTGCTTTTAGTTAGTGTTGATTAAGGCTGATATTTTATCAATGCTTTATGTTTAGTTCTGATTAATGTTGGCGTTGGGCAAGACACATTCTGTGGTAGCGTTTATGACCGCTAAAAAAACGATGATAAAAGTCCCTTTTATTAGCGTTTTTTAGCACTGATAAATATGACCTTTATCAGTGCTTTATTTTAATGCTGATAAAGGTCATGGAAACTTGTGCAAAACATGCAATCTTACAGAAACCACTACCACATATCACATTTTATCCAACGCTGGTTTTCTACCAAGTGATTTTCAAATGTTAATAAATATCAAATATGGTCCATTCATGGACCAATTGATCTTTTATAATGAATATATTGACCCCTAAATAGTAAAAACTCTATTAACGCAGTTAAGGTTAAAGCGGTGTTTTGGAGCGTTACATGTGCTTATGTTAAGATTAATTTCAAACGCACATGGTATTATTATTTTATAAGTTAGATATCATATTTAGAATCAATGAGTCTAAATTTTCTAACATTTCTCACTTTAATTTAGTCTTAAAGAATAAATTATCTAGGTTAGAAAACTAATTATCTTGGTAAAAACAAAAAGGGTAAAATTGAGTAAACTTAAATACTAAGGAACAAAATGATAAAAATGCTTTTCTTTTTATGTGGTGGAGGTGTTTCTCAACCACATCAACCCTCCCCTCCATTATTATTCAATTTTTGAGGGACACGAGGTAAGAGAGACCTCCCAATAGTGAATACTTTTGAGTATTTAAAAGAATGCCACTCCTCCTCAACTATAAAATGGAACTCACTCTCCCCCTCTTCACAATTTAAAACCACTTTGGTTTAGCCAAGACCTACCCAAATCACTTCCAAAATTCCCTCCCCTCATCCCAGAATCCTTAGTTTTTTAATTAAGTGAACCTTTGGAGGCTTTATTATAGACATAAGGAGGATACCCGAAGAAGAGGTAATATTCTTCAACAAACATCTTTATTATTTCATTCTCTACCTCCTTCAATTTCTATTATACCATGATTATATAATAATATCAATATATTCCATATACTAAGAATTTGTTATGTTAAGGGTATGACCTAAAACCACACACACTTCCATCAAATGGGTTACCGAATCATCATTCGTGTGTACGATGGACTATCGCCTCGTGAACTGATGTTGTTCATTTTTCCATTACCACCTCTCAAGGTTGGTATTATGATGCTTATAAAGTATATATATAATATTTATAACATAATTATACCTTTGGTGTCATTATATCATATATACCTTATTACTTTCCATTTCGTAGGTTACACGATAACGTCGCTCATGTGTACGACGGACTACCACCTCACGAAGCGATGTGATTCGTTCTTTACTAAGGCTCTACATAGAAGGTGATAAAGAGAAATGTTAATGATTATAAGTGATATTCATGAAATAATTGTTATATTTATGATATATTCATAATTCTATAAAGATAATATATCATTTTATTTTGTTACACTTAAAGATGATAACATCATTCGTGTACGTGTGGACTACCGCCTTCACGAAGCAATGTGACTCTCTTTTCATCACCACACCACGTGGATGATATATATATGTATATTTAAATAAATAATATGGTATATATGATATTATGATCATTATGTAATGATAAAATATTACTTAAACCCTTTCCATAATGATCATTGAAAAATAGAAAATGTTACTCATGCGTACATACAGCCTACCGTCTCCATGATCATAACGTACATTATTTTTCATAACCATAATTCATTATTGGTCCTAAAAGTATAATTTATTTATAAATATGATGATTATGTCATGATTATTATTTTGGATATGATGAAACTATGTAATACGTGCAAGAACTGGGTCTTTAATGACAAAACACACATGAGAAAACAAGGCAATTAACACCTGAAACAACAGAAATAAAGAAATATTATTAACGAAAAATTGATAAGATGATATAAAATTATCATATATTATATTATAAATATTAATATGATTCTATAATAATTTAATAACATGTTTAAAACCACTATATATGATTTTAAATCATGTTCACCTAAAAGGAAGTGTGGGGTAAGAGATTTCATCTCAATTTACTTTCCATTAAGACTTATTTGTTATTATACACCAATTAAATTTTCTGTGGTCTATATACTTCCCCTTTGTCATGTTATATCATGATTAATTCATACTTCATGGTATTTTAAGTTCCACTTTTCATTATTTCATCTAAGGGGATTTTACTTAAAAATTACTAAGTGGTAAAAGTTATTGTGCAATATCACTTTCTTTTGTGATTGTTAACTTTTTCTCGAAGAAAACACTTTCTTGATCACTTTTCATTAGTCATTAATTTTTTATTAAATATCCACATTATTATATGATGTATATGATTATTTCTTAAACTGTATAACATTTTTACATATGATGTGTACTGTTAAATTTATTTGACTAACTGGGGAAATATTGATAAATATATATCTTTTACTCAATATGGATATTTGATGATGAGACAAATTGTTCATTAATTAAATAGATTATTAGATATATGAGGAATGATTTGGACATGAAGTAATGTGTGGGGCCCAATATAATATAGTCCCTTGATTCATCAGTAGGTCACATGAGTCAAATTAAGTGGCCATATTAAACAAGTTTCTACTCTGGTTTTAAACCATCTAGTGGAAAGTATTGATGATAGAGGTACCATGATGCTTGAGATCATGACATCCAATAATTGATCATTTCCTTCATTCATAAATAAATTATTATTACCCATGATATTTTCTCTATGATATTATCTATGGATGCATTTTATTCTTAGTTTATGGATTAAATGAAATGAGTTTTCAGTTATTTACCTTGCCTTATTGATTATTCTTATTAATTCATGATGGATTCTTCTTTAATTAACCCTTATTGAGAATTTTAGCTCACCCTTTATTTTGTTTCCTTCCCCCAAGTTATTAAGAAGAGATATTTGAATGAGTTTTCAAGGATACCATTTATTAGATTTTATTATGTATTTTTTTATTTTTTATTCCCAATGTAAAATAGGTATTATGTATGTATCTAGATCTCCAAAACTGATAAACTGACCGCTCCTTTAGGGTTTTATTTCTTATATCCATTCCAATGTAATAAAGTAAGGCATCAGATCTAGGATACTAGAGTCAGAGTCATTACAGTTGGTATCAAAGGAAGTTTAGTAGAAATCTTGGGAACTAGATTTAGAAAAACATAGATTAGGGAACACAACCTTATGATAAAATTTGGTAATACGTATAGAATAATATCTTGATGTTTTGTTAAAGTAGATATTATGTGGTTTTTCCTATTAATACATCCCTTTATATATACTATAAGTGGATGTGGTTCTAGAACAAAGGCACCTAAGGGTAATAACTTTGAAAAAGGAACATTGGGTTTGACTCGAGCATTACCCAGTACAGAACAACGGGCCTTACTGCACACCTGGTTTGGAAATCCCAGGGGATATGCTTAGGATAATTCACATATTCTCTTCAAAACATTATGAAGGATTTCAAAACAAAGATATTCCCAAAAGAAAAAAAGTTTAGGATTCTGAGATTAACAATGAATAAATTTTAATTTATGCCGAGTGTTATACCATATTTTGAATGATACATTATGATTTAAAATTCATAATCTTATGAGATAAACTAGTATATTACATTGTTTAGAAATGGTACCTATAAGGAATAAGGGATTCAATACTTGTGGCCAATGTAGATATTTCCCCACTGAGGAATCCAATATAGTTGGTATTGGAATTGAGCAAGTTGTGGCTATATTTGGACAGCTTAATCAGGTTATAAAAAATAAGCTTTCCCAGATAGAGTAATCTATTCTATGGTGATATTCTCCTATATTGGTTCACTTTATGCAATATAGAACCCTTTAATTTAGTTGGAATATTGATCCAACGGTAGCTGAGTAATGGATGAAGTATCTAGAGAAGATATTTATGGATTTGTGATTTGGTGAAAAGGAAAAGGTTACACTTGCAGTGTATTGTCTCAAAAGAGATGATGATCAATGGTGGTCATTGATCCAGAATACTAGGGAAGAATAGGAAATAGAACTCATGGAATTAAAAGATTTTAAGGAGACATTTTTCAACAAATATTTCCCTTATGAGCAACAAAATGAGATGAAGAGAATTTTCTTTAGCTTAAATCAAAAGGAATAATAAAGTGTTATGGAGTTTAAATATTCCTTCACAAGGTTAGATTTGTATACTACATATTACATACATAACAGGAGATGCAATATTAAATATTTATTTGAAGGGATTAAGCCAAGTCTCTGAAGGGTGTTGGTCCCTCAAAATTTTTCTTCATACGATGAAATAGTTTTATGTTCTATCAAGATAGAGAAAGAATTATCCAAGTCTTATGGATTAAAAGGCAAGTAAGAGAAGAATAGGATGGAAGAAAAAAGCATGGATAAAGGGAAGGTATAGAAGGATTTTCCCACATGTGATAACTATGGAAAGAATCACCCTAGGAAATGCTTGAAAGGATTGTGAGTTTTTTATAAGTGCAGATAAAAGGGCCACTAATCTTGTGACTATAATGGAAATAAATAAATTTACAATGTTCAATGCTTTAACTTTAAGGATACAGGGCACTGCGTAAATGAATTTCCCAAGTTTCAAGTGAATATACCTCAAAAGAAACTAAGAGATCAAGGTCAAGATTATTTTATTGATACAACCAATGTGGAATGATTAATGTTCTTGTGTATTTGGATCCAAAAAATATGGTGTAAAAATATTTTATTGATGACATTCTAATCATAATAATTATGAAATATATAAATATTGTATTGTAATACCATTTCATTAAGTATTTGAGATCATATATTGAATGGTACCAAGAAAAGTGATTCAGTAGCAAGTTATTTTTTTTGGAAAACACATGGTTGGGGGAAAGACAAACCTTAATATATTCCTGATGTTGATATAATGATGTTTGGATAAAGATATGATTGAAAAGGATAAAGTAAATTGGATACTACTAACTAACTTGGAACCGATTAATGATAAGATCATTTTGGAAATTTAGATACCTTCTCTCTAAAGTTTTAGATCATAATATTTTGGAAGATTCATAAGGTTAACCATTTATGAAATGGTTTATGTTGACCTTTATATAATGTTTAAAGATTAATGTATTACTTCACTATATAAAGATTCATGCATAATGGATAACTTGTGATAACCGTATTTCTTTTGGAAAATAGTTTGAGATAGATGGAATGAATTTTCACTCTTTTATGGGTCTTATGATCCATTAAAAGTGAATTTTAATGTTTCAGGCATAAAAAAAATTAATTTTTGGGGTAAGGGATGTATTAGAAATTGATCGAAGCATAACCGATGGATGAAATTGCACTTATAAAATAGAAACACATCAAGTAAGTATATTTCCTTATATTCTTAGACTATAAAAGAATTATTCAACTTTAGGAAAATTATCTTGAAAACAAAATGTTATCCTAATGCCTTTATTTATGTTAAATTGATGATCTTTCAAATTATCATATATTTATGGTTTTGAGGCCCTTAATATTCCATTTATCATTCAATTTATTGTGATAAATGATCTCAATCACTCTATAAATATTTATTATTTCCCTCTATGTTCATATCTTCACTTTCCACCAATGTTATCATACTTATAATTCTAGATATGTGTTATTCCATATGACCTTTATATTTCACTTTCTCTCTTATTAAGGGGATATTTTATTAACTCTTTTATGATGTGGTTTTTTCAAGAATGGTATTTCCAAATTTCAAACCCTTAATTACCGAGATCAAGTTAAAATTGTGAAGACATAATTTATTTAAGGTTGGTAGAATGTAACACCCTGAAATTTTAAAATATAAACATCATATTTGATAGCGTATATGACACATAACACCAAGCGTAGAAAGGAATATAACATTCTATGAATTTATGATATATTTACTATTTTAAATAAATTAAATACACTATATAGCCAGAAATTCACATGACACTGAGTTTATCTTGAATTACACACAACAAAAAGTTTCTTAGATAACTTTCATTAAACACATGACTGAGTTTTACCGAACAATAATATATTATTAATATTATTATTTGATATGACAATTATCACCTAGTTATTGGAATGAAGGGTATAAATAAGATTAAATAACTTATAAAAATATATAGTTTACACAAATTTATTGGTTATCTATTGATTATAAATAATAATAATAATAATCAATTAAAAGAAAAATAAATTTTTTCGAAGAAACTTGATTTCTGAAAAAGACAGTTTAGTCGCACTTGGCGCACATAATTTAAAATTAATTTTTACTACTTTTATAAAATTTATATGAAAAAATAAAATTAATTTTCTAAATTTTAAAACCAAAATTATCTTAGGGTTATTTTTTGGTATTTTTTTGAGAAGTTTCTTTTTTAATGAATAGTGAGAAATATTGAATTTTAATTGAAAACTGCCTTTTAATTTAAATATTTTATAATGTCATATTATATTTTTAATTGGTTTTAAAGTAAAATTAGATCAATTTTATATAAATTAATATAATTTAGGTCATTAGAATAATTTTCATAATTAAATTTAATATAAAAACATTGTCAACTTTTGAACATTTTCACTTTAAAAACTTGCGTTCTCATCGAGTCTGCGAGATTAATTTTAAAATAAATTCTACTATTTATGTGAGTTGAATTTAGAAAAATGGATTCCATATTTGGAATAAGAATAATTTATATTATGTAATAAGTTTAAATTATTTTTTACCATAATGGTTAGGAAAAATATTTTAAATTAATTTCCACGATTAAGGAAAAAATGAGTTTATCGGGGGATTAAACTTAGTAGATAAGGGGTAAAATGACCTACCAACTTGTCCAATAACCATTTGATGGAAATATTTATAACATTATCACATTATTATTTATGTTTTTGAGTTATTGGGATACTATTCCATGAAAGTGATGTATATAATAAGTTAAGTAAAGAAAAAGACAAAAAAAGGAACCTTCCTTGCCTTTAATATATATAATGCTTTGAGATAGGAAAAAACAAGAACAATGGTTTAGTTATACATATTATTTTGAAATATAAATTAGTTTTAATTATCATAATAATTTATATTTAATTTTTATAGATGAATTAGTTACTTGAAATGCTTAAGAAACACCAATATAGTAATTATTTAGTTAATAATTAACTAAAATAAATGATACTAAAAATATTAAAATTGAGGTAAATTGAATGAATTATTATCTTACATTAATTTTGTAGATGAATATATCATTTTACATAGGTGTGAACTTAATTCAGTCAAATTAAATCATTGTATTTATATTTTTAAATTCAAATTAAATAAATAATGTCAAAATTGATATTAATGTTATTTTATAATAAATGATATTTTATTAAATGATTTAAAATTACTAAAAATAAAATATTATGTCAATAGATTTTTATATATTAATAAATATAAAATAAGGTCCATTCATGGACCAATTTATCTTTTATAATTAATATATTGACCCCTAAATAGGGAAAAACACTGTTAGCGCAGTTAAGGTTAAAGCGGTGTTTTTGCGCGTTACACTTGCTTCTGTTAAAATTAATTTAGAACACACATTATATTTTTATTTTATAAGTTATATATCATATTTATAATCATAGGGTCTATATTTTCTAATAATAATCACTTTAATTTAGCCTTAAAGGATAAATTACCTAGGTTAGAAAACTAGTTATCGTGGTAAAAATAAAAAGAGTAAAATTGAGTAAACTTAAAGGATAAGGAAAAAAATGATAAAAATGATTTTATTTTTGTGTTTTTGAGGTGTTTATAGACCACATAAACCCTACCCTATATTATTATTCAATTTTTGAGGTACATGAGGCAAAGGGGACCTCCCAATAGTGAATACTTTTGAGTATTTAAAAGAATGCTGCTCATCCTCAACTATAAAAGGGCACTCACTCTCTCCCATTATTCAAAATTTCAAACCAATTTGGTTCATAAAATCCCTACCAAAATCAATTTCCAACATCTCTCCCCTCATTCTATAAGCCTTATTTTGGGCATAAAGTGAACCTTCAAGAAGCGACTTTATTATTTCCTTCTCCACCACCTTAAATTTATTTTATACCATGATTATATAATAACCTCAGTATCTTACATACACAGAGATGTTATTATGTTAAGGTCATGAAATAAAACCACACAAACTTCCTTTAAATGTGTTATGAAATCATCATTCGTGTGTACGACAGATTACTGCCTCGTGAACCGATGTCATTCGTTTTCCCATTACCACCTCTCAAGGTTAATTATTAAGATGGATATAAAGTATATATATAATATTTATAATATAATTATACTCTAGATTCATTATATAATATATACCTTATTAATTTACATTCTATAGGAGACATAATAATATCGCTCGTGTGTACGACAGACTACCGCCTCACAAAGCGATGCGATTTGTCTTTCACTAACTCTCTAAATAAAAGGCGATAAGGAATAATTTTAATTATTATATGTTATATAAATGAAATAATTATGATATTAATTAAATATTAATCATTATATAAATATAATATATCATTTTATTTTATTACACTTCAAGATGATAACATTGTTCATGTACGTGTGGACTACCACCTCCACGAAGCGATGTGACACACTTTTCATCACCACCCCACATGGATGATATATATATATGTATATTAAAATAAATAATATGGTATATATGATATTATTATCATTTTTAAATTTTAAAATATTACTTAAACCCTTTCTACAATGATCATTGAAAAATAAAAAATGTTACTCATGCATACGTATGACCTACCGTCTCCATGATCGTAACATACATCATTTTACATAACTATAATTCATGATTGGTCTTATAAGTATAATTTATTTATAAATATTATGATTATTTCATGATTATTATTTTGGATATGATGAAACTATGTAATATGTGCAAGAACTGGATCTTTAATGACAAAGCATTCATTAGAAAATAATGAAATTAACACTTGAAACAATAGAAATAATGAATGATTATTAACGAACGAGTGATAATATGTTAAACAAGTATAATATGTGATATTATAAATATTAATATGGTTATAGAAAAAGTTAATAACATGTTTAAAACAACTTTATAGGAGGTTAAATCACATTCACCAAAAAGGAAATATGAGGTAAGGGCTTTCATCTCAATTTACATTCCATTGAGACTTATTTTTTATTATGCATCAATTCACTTTTATATAGTGTATATAATTCCCATTTGACATTTAATATCATGATTAATTTATAATTCATGTTATTTTATGCTTCAATTTGAATTATTTCATCCATGGGGGATTGAATTGAAAATTACCAAGTGGTAAAAGTTATTGTACAATATTACTTTATTTTGTGATTCTTAAATTTATCTTGAAGAAATCAATTTCTTGATCATTTTTCATTTTTCATTACATTTATCCTAAATATCTAGATTCTTGTATGATGTATATGATTATTAAATAAACCATTTACCATTTTTACATACATTATGTAATTTGAATGTTGTTTGATTATCTAGGGAAATATTGATAAATATGTATCTTTTATCCAACACAAATATTTGATGATAAGACAAATTATTCATTAATTAAATTAATTATTTGATATATGAGTAATGATTTGGACCTAAAGTGAGGGTGATTCCCTGTATAATATAGCCCATTGATGCATCAGTAGGTCTCATGAGACAAATTGAGTGACCAAATGAAATGGGTTTCTACCTATAGTTTTAAAATATCTTGTGAACATTCTTGATGGTAGAGGTACCATGATGCCTGAGATCATGGTGTCCAACAATTAAGAATTTAATTCATTCAGAAATCAGTTATTATTATCCATAGGATTTTCTATATGATATTATCTATAAATGCATTTCATTCTCAGTTTATTGATTAAATGGAATGAGTTTTTAGTTATTTAATTTTTCATATTGATTATGCTTATTGATTCATGATATCTTCAAATTTACTTAACCCTTATTGAGCATTTGATGTCACCATTATTTTGTTTCCTTTCCTCATGTTATGAAGAAGAGATCTTTGAATGCTTTTTTAAGGATTTAGTTTATTATATTCTATTATATATTATGTTTTATTTTCTATTCTCAATGTAAAATGGGTATCATTTATGTATTTGGTTATCCAAAACCACTAAATTGATCACTCATTTAGGATTTGATTCCTTATATCTATGCCAATGTAATAAAGTAATGCAATAGATCTAGTCTACTGGGGTTGGGGTTGTTACAGGTTTTAAATTAAAATAAGTTTTGTTTTATTACAAATAATCCAATAATTTCCATAGGAATCAGAATTATACTTTATTTTGTTGTAAAATCATTTTTATTCTTAAAAGGGGAATTTTTTAAAAATGGGTTTTTATTGAATATTATGAACTTATATTAAAATTATTTTTTTACCATATATAAAAATTGAATCTTTTAAAATGGATTCCAAATTTTATGTATAGATTTTATAATTTGATAATGAGTTCAATTTTAGTTTTAATCATATTGAATTGTTACTATGGTAAAATTTTGACACCACAGTAAAGGTTAAAAGGGTTAAATAGAGGTTAAACTAAAATATAAGGCTTTAAATATCTATGAAACTTGTCTAAATTTAATTAATTTAGTTCATTTAAACCTTATACAATTTATCTTAAAAATTGGAACAAATTTTCTCTACTTTACAATAGAGATATTTTTTATATTTTAAAGTTATTAATATTTTCAAGGGTTCCACTCCTGTCACTTATAAAAAGAAACCTTATCTCCACACCACTTCACACACATTTTTCACATTATCTCACAAAGGACTACTCAAATCCATAAAAAAACATTTTTCTATGTCTTAGAGGTCCTGGTCTCACCAAAATATCAAGCCTATATGGCTTAAGGTGTAAGATAAATGAAGATATTCAAGGGGGAGGTATAAGTATTAACCGAATTCATTCAAGTTTGTTTTTTTCTTTTAACTCATTAAAATATCTCATAAAAATCCTTATATAATTAAATAATAATATTTAATACACGTAAATTTTATTATGTCTCTAGAATAAATATTTTATATCTTTTTTTTATCCAATGTAAAATTAAAACATCGCTTGTGCGTTCATGCAGACTATCGTCTCTATGAAGTGATGTATTTCATTTTTCACCACTACCTCACATAGCTAGTTATAAATATATATTTAATGGATATATATGATATTTATTACATTATTATTTTTTAATAATAATGTATTATCCACCTTCTTACCCTTATATCTATTAGAAAATGAAAATGTTGATTGTGCGTACGTGCGAACTACCACCTCCATGAACGACACTTTTCATTTTTCATTACCATCAAACATGGATGATCATAAGGATAAAATTAATTAATAAAAATTATATTTATATTATGATTATGATTATATACATTTAAACCTTTATCTACTTTATTTCCTTTAAATCCACTAGATAAATAAAAATGTTGCTCATGTATAAGTGTGGACTACCTTCTCTATGAACGACATAACTCGTTTTTTATCACTACCTTACACGAATGGTTATAAAAGTATATTTAATGTATAAAAATGATATTTATAACATTTTTATGACTTTTGAGATTATGGAAATATAACACCTTTGACCCTAGCCAACACAAAAAAGTTGTTTTGGACCGAACGACCCCAAAATGTCTGACATGAACTTTACTGATTTAGTAACTAAATAGAGGATGGTAATAAATTAAATGATTGGAATAATGAGAACTTAATAAACATGAAAAAGGTTATTAATAAATTAAATAATTAATATATTTTTATTATTTAGGAATGTAAAAGACGTACGTCGTGAGTTGAGACTTGAGGTAAGGGATTTATCATTTCAATTTCTATTCTTTGAAATATATGTCATTTTCACCACATGTTTTCTTTTATGTGGTGTATAATTGTTCCTATAGATTTATTTAATTATTAATTTTATAAAATTAAAATGGATTATAAATCCATTTAATTTTATCACCTTCAATTTTCTTTTGATTTAAACATTACTAATGTCATAAGGGATTTTTCTTTTAAACTTTGTTTTAAAGCTTTCCCCCAACTATTTTCCTCCATATACATGTCCTTAAAAATGTTTCAATAATGTTATTATCTATATTCAAATAATTTTTTAAATAATTTTTATAATACCTTTTAATTTTTAAAAACGTTTTAGAAAATTAATTTTTTTAACGTTTTCTATATTGGTCACTTTTGAATCTTTTTACCAAAGTGCAAAAGAATGTTTTTTTAATTTTTACTGCAAGATCGCTTATTTCTGCTATGATAATTGTTATTCATTATCAAAATTAATCTAAAAAATTTTATGGGTTTTTCGATAAGATATCATTCCTATTCCTCTGAATTTTTATAATATTTGTTTAAAGGAAATAGACATTTCTCCTTATTTTTATGTGAGAATGGATTTTTTTCTTATGTGTTTAAATGATTTTTTCAAGGGTTTCATGATGAAAAAGTACAATATTATATTTTTTTATTCATGATATGGTAGGAATTATATATGATGATGTGTGGGACAGGGATATAGTTATCTAATGTATTGTGTAATGATTTAGTTTTCAATGACAAAATGTTGGAGATAACCAATTAGGTTACTCCTATTGAAGGGGTTTTATGTAAGAGTTTAACATGGGTTTGGATATAATGCCTAAAGATATAACACCCTGATATTTTAAACTATATTTCTTCTAAATAAATTTAATCTCTTTGATATCTTATAATACACTAAACCACAAGACTTTAAAATAATAGTATCATGTTCAATAGTATATACGACACACAACATCGAGCCTAAACAAACTTTCAGATAGTATTAAAATATGACCATTATAACCTAGACATTTCATTGGATCATATGAATAAGATTAACCAAATTATGAAATATATATTTATAGGTCCTAATAAATAAAAAATTATTGATAAATTCTTAGTAAATAATCACTCAAATTTTAAAAAAATCCATTTTGAGCTTCAAAATACATATTCTTCAAAAAACAGTTTTACTTTTCATTTTAGGTTTGGAATTATAAAAAATTTATACAAATTTTAGAAATTTTATTTTATAAAAATAATATAATGTTTGAAATTGGAATATCAAATTTATCTTAGGGTGATTTTTTTTCAGAAAAGTGTGATTTTCCAGTGAGTAGTAAAAAATAATGTTTTTTTGTAAAGCTGTCATTTTTTAATTAATTAAGTAATTTAAAATTACCATTATGAATTAAATTTTATTTAAAAGTAAAAAATTATTATATATATATATTTTAAATAATTAAATACATTTTAATCATATTTATACCTGATTTTGGTATAAGTTTATTTTTAGGCTTAAAAACAAAATTTTCTAAAAACCGTTTTTAAATGCCCAATGTTCCTCCATTTTAATTAATTAAAATAAACACTAATAAGTAAGTATTTAAATTAAATTTATATATTATGTATATAAATATATTAATTTAAATCCATATAATTATTATTAAAATCCATATAGTTAATATATGATCATCTTATGCTTGAAAAATGAATTTATTAAAAACTTGTTCTTTGACACGTCTACGAGTTTGATTTTAAATTAAATTCTGCTACTTCTTTGAATTGAATTTGGAAAAATAAATTTAATATTTGAATATAGAATAATTTATATTATATAATATGGTCAAATTAATTTTTTTTCATAATGAATTGTGATAACAGTAAAAATATTTTACCATGGTTAAGGTGAAAATCTGTTTATCGGGGGGTTAAACTAAGAATATAAGGGTAAAAATGACCTAAAAACATCTCTAAATACTATTATATTTATATAATTAGATATTATAACTTATAATGTTCAATAATTATCCATTTTTTATCCTTTTTTCATCTTAAAAACATGGGTATGATTTATTCTTTTCAAAAATTCCATGTGTTTTCTCCTCAATTATAAAAGGGCACTACCTCCCTTCACTTATTCACACCTATAAATACATTTGGATCAACCAAACCCTACAAAAATGTCATGAAACCATCCCCACAATGACATCATAATTAGGGGAGAGATATGGTGACTTCCTGAGTCCCACCTCCAGTAGGCCCTAGGTTGGCGACTATCATTGAGGGTATAATAACTATGCATATGGGAGGCATTACACTCTAAGAGAAACATGCATAAGAGAGAGATAAGAAGGATAAAACAACCAAAACATGATCAAACACACACACACACATATAAATAAAACCCAAGTTTAAACATGAAATTCCATACAATACTAAACAACAGAAAGGAAAACTACAAGTACCAAAAAGGTAAAGATGAAAACGACCACAAATCCCAAACAACTCATAATAAACCATCGGCTAGTAATATCTAGACTGATCACTAACCTACTCCATATGACCTGAAATATAGTTTATGTGTATGTAGGGTGATCATAAAAGTATACTCAATAGGATCCTCCCTAGAGCCTCTCATGTAAAAGATAAATAAATCATGCTAAAGCACAATGAAAAAAATTAAACTAACTCATCACCTAAATGGGTATAATAATTTCCAAAAATCACCATGGATAACTCTCACCAAGTATCACATACAATAGAGCATATAATATATTAATGAAATATCAAGGGTACCCCGCTCCCGCTTCCCCACTAGTTTTCCACTCCGCCCCAATGTCGCGCGTCTTGAGCATCTCTCTCCAAAATAGGCTAGCATGAAAACACTAGGGAAAGGCATCACAACATGAAACTTGTGAATAAAATCAGCACATTATCCCATCCAAATATCCATTTATAGTAATGAGGCAGTTTCTAAGATCCACCACAACCCGTACAACGTGTATCATACATCATATATTACACCTCAATCCATAACAACCCATACACTGAATAAGTATCTTAAGACATCATATCCTATACCCATTATACCTATAATAATCATTTAGAAACTATATCTAGTAATACATGTGTATGAAATAACAAAAATCCATCACATCCCTCTATATAAATATATGAGAAAACTAACCGCTATGTATACTAGTACAATTAACAACTAAGAGAAGAGAGTAGGGCCAAAGGGGGTAGCCAGCTATCCATCCTCTCACCAAGATGTTGGGGAAAACACCCTCCCAAAGTCTACTGCGTGTTAGTTACCCTAACTTACATGGGTTGGGCAGTGTATGAAATCATAGAATATACATGATATAATACAATTCACAAATACACTATGGGCATAACCTAGTTTTAGACTCAATTGAATCTAAGGTTGATTGGACTCCCAACCGCCACTACTAAGACCAAATAACCTATAAGATCACAAGAATATAAAAGATTTATATTAATTACTTCTTTTCTTTTAATAATTTCATTATATTAATTAATTCATTAGACGTTAATTAACTATTAACATTATTCCACATTACCTTACATTTCATTACATTACATTACATTAACCATCAGAGTAAAGTCCATGCATTCCAGGCATAATCCAAAGCAAGTCCATGGTTTATCAATATTAACATCTTTTAACCAACCCCATGGGATAATAATAATTCATTCATTATTAGTATCATTCTATATTTAGGTACTATAGGGAAACCATGCTAAGCTACCACCAAGAAGAAACATGAAACCAAGCATCTCATCAACAAAAGGTAATCCTAGCTTCAACCTTTTTCATTATCTCTGGTTTCATCCCCTACAACCACATGCACATAACAATTTATTTCACCATCATAGTCATTATATGCTACCACATCATTTAGGCCTCCCTACCCACATATCATAATAGCCATCCCAGGCTCACATCATATCTGGGCCTCCTTGACCCATGTCACAATAGCCATACCAGGCTCAGCTGTATCAGGATCATATCATAAGGATCATATTCAAAGAATATCATAAGATAATAAGAAAAAAATCAATAGGTAAACTAGGACCTGAAAAACAATGCATTTAGCCTTCTCATGCAAATGAGCTGGCACGACTCCAAAACAAGGCACTCAGCATTCTCAAGAAAATGGGAAACTTAGGCCCCAGAAAATATATTTCACACAACCTGTTCTTATTCAATCTGAAATTAAATTATTCATTATTAAGAGGTTCTAAATATGGGCAACCTAAGGCATTGGGATATAATAATCTATCAAAGTAAAAATAGTCTCTTAGAATTTATTCTGGTTTCAAAAAACCTATAGAAGTACCATTCTCAATTATTATGTTTTTAAATTATTTTAAAAAAATGGAATCAACATGATTTAAATTATTTATCAATTCCATTAATCACATGGAAGATCAATTTTAATGAAACTTGTGCATTTCATCAATTTGATTATCATCAAATTATATCAACCACTAGATTACAAACACACATCTTCTTTATTTACATAAGCCAATTATTTATCAATTAATTATAACTTTACATTATGTACCAATTTACTTCAGGAATGAAATGATAATACATAGCATAAGAACATGAAAAAAAGCAAGTAATAAATATCACACTATCTAGAAAAACAAGAGGCAAGCCTCTATCATGGTATAAAGAAACAATATCATGAACATGCGATCGAAAAAAATTTCTTTAATCTAATTAAATATTTATTAGGTTAATTCCATTTCTATCCAAAGGGATAAACTGTGATCAATTTATGATTTCACATAAATAAAATAAGAGAAGCAATGAATCCCCTACCTAAATGGTGTTAATGTTCTTTTCATGAGAATGGACCACGTCATGGATCTTTGATCACTTATCCCATAATAATTGCATCCATCCAAGGACACTATGGAACAACTGCACCAAAAAACCCCAATAAAAACCCCATTAGAAACATGGGATATGATTCTCCATTTCATGGAAATAAGAAACGGGGGTAAATTAGATCAAATTGAGATAAACTTCTAGAAAAAAAAGAAGGAACACACCTTGGATCAACTCGGTTCACCACAGATTGAAGATGGGAATCTATGGATTTATTATTTTCAAATGGATCTAAAAATTCCAAGGAAGAGAGCCGGTGGTCTCCTAGAATAAAAGAGAGAGGTGTGGATGACCATAGGGTTTAGAGAAAACCTAAGTGGATAGAAAATTTAAATATTTACTACATCGGGGATTTAAATTATGTGTAATCCCCTTTCACGTCGTGTAAATGTTGGGTTTTAGTTTTTTTTAAAAAATCTTAACTTTTTATTATTTAACCATAAAAATATACACATTATGAACCAAAATTTCATAAGTTTTAATCTTCACATGCATGATGTGAAAGACTTACACGCCATGTATTCTTCCTTCTTCCATATTTTCACAGCCAAACCACTCCAAACCAATTTTAAACCTCCTTTGAGTACCAAAAGCCTCAGAAACTTGCAAAGGGTTGGACCACATAGATCTGGGACCTTACATTAGATACCTATCAAAAAATTATCATCCTCGAGAACACAAAACCAAACCCAGAGAGGAAAAAAAGGATCATCCGAACAACTACCCCATGAGATAGCTCTCAAAGATCTCACCATCTCAGGAGATTAACCACCTCACTTAGAGGAAAATAGCATAAAACCATAAAACAACAAAAACCATCTCCTAAACACTCTCTCTATGGAGATACCTATCAAACAAGAGTAAATACACAATAAGAAACAAGAGGAAACCTTATCATAAACCATAAAGGTCAACATTTACAAATGAACAACGCTACAAGAGAAAAGATAAACATCCCACAACTAAGGGTACTGAGTGTGCAGATGGGACTCACGTTCCTAAGAAATCTACTACATGCCAATTTTTTTTCTAAAATACATGAAACAAGGGAATAAAATTCCCACATAAAACCTTATTTTGGTAATCTTTGATCTCCACAGGACACTCCTTGAAGGTCACATCATTTTTAACATCGATCTTGCTCCAATTAATGAAATGATAGTCATTATGAAGATAATGATGAAGGTGTGACATGTGAAATACATCATTTATTTGGATCATCTATAGATATAGTGTTATCCAATACACTGTGGAACCAACGGGAGCCAACACTTTGAAAGTCCCAACAAACTGAGGAGAAATATTTCTCCCATGACCAAACCTTCACTACCCATGATGAGGATTCACCTTCAGGAACACATGATCTCTAACGTATAACTCCATAAGTATCCTAATATGACCAATATAGGACTTATGATGATCCTGCACTACTTTCATGCTCTGTTGAATTACCTAAACCATCTCTGTTGTATTCTATACTAGTTCCGGCCTGAGAATTGTTTCCTCTCTAAACCCAGTCTAGCATAATGGAGAATAGAAATATTGGATATAAAAATATCTAAATGGATCTATACCAATTTTAGAGTGAAAAATATTATTGTAAGTAAAATAAACCAAAGGTAGGTTCCATATCAATGAACCTCCAAAATATAGGACACAAGAGCGTAACATGTCTTCAAGAGTCTGAATGGTCTGCTCTATCTGACCGTCTATCTATAGATGAAAAGTAGTTCTAAGTAATTAATGATAACTAAAAGCATTATAGAGACCTATCCACACCCTAGAGGTAAAATGAGGACCCTGATTATAAATTATCATCCTTGGAACTTTGTGGAGCTGCACCACCTCCGTCGGATACTTCCTTGAAAAAACCTCCACTGAGATCGACTCCCTGATCGCTATAAAGTGGGATGATTTCATCAAATGATACACTATCACCCATACAGAATCATAGCCTCCCTAAGATTGAAGTAAAACAATAATTAATTCCATATATATGTCCTACCACTTTCACTAGGGAACATATAATGACTGGAGAAAACCACCGGTAACACGGTGCTCAACCTTCACCTTCTTACTGAACAAACATCAAGAAACAAACTCCGCAACTGAATGATTCAACCAAGGACACCAAAACTGACCACTCAAATCTTGGTACATATTTTTCACACCAGGATGTACCACCAAAGTTAAACTATGGAAATCTCAAAGAACCAGCCCACACATCACCGAAGGAATGAAAATCCTTCTCTGTAACAACACCCGGTGTTGTCCATCTTTAGACCAATCATCTAGGGCATCGACAAAAACAACTCGATCTCTCCAGACCACCACCTAAAAATCACCAAGCTAAGACTCCTCCAACTGCTACAAAAAATATTACTACACTGTCATCTAGAAAAGAAAACATCCACCTCTAACCTCTCCCATATTAAGATTCATCATTGAGAGTTCTTCCATCACTCTATAGGAATCCCCAGATTCACGCATAAAATCATTATGTGACTTCATTATTAGATAACCAAATACAAAATTTCTCTTTCATGGCATATATGAAATCTAGAATTCATAATCCTGCAAGAATTCCATCCACCAATGCTGACACAATTTCAAGTCATATTGGGAGAAGACATACCTCAACCTATTATGGTCAGTAAAAACCATAAAATTCTCATCGATGAGGTGATTTCTCCACAAATTAAAAGAAAACACAACTTCCACTAACTCAAGATCATGGGTAGAATAGTTATTCTCATGGGGATGTAACTTCCAAGACCCATAAGAAACAACCTATCTATGCTACATCAAAATGCAACCCAATCCAAGACATGAAGCATCATAGAAAACCTTAAGCTAAACTCCCTCTGTTGGGAAAAAAATAAATGGATCACTGAACAACTTCTCTTTAAAGTACTAAAAAGATTTATAACACTGATCATTCCATAAGAAATACTAGTCCTTATGGTTCAAGGCTATCAAAGGATTCACAACTAGAGAGAAATTATCTACAAACCTCCTATAATTTCCTACAAGAACAAGGAAAATTTGCACCTCTTCCACTATCTTGGGTGATTCCCAATACAAAAACTGACTCTATTTTCAAGGGTTCCACAACTACTCTCTATTGGGATACCACATTTCCCAAGAAACTAACTTCATGAGCCTAGAAATTACACTCATAAAACTTCCCAGATAGCTTCTCATGAAGAAGAACTCCCAAAACAACACTCAGATGCTCTGTATGCTCCTTAGACGTGGAGTTCCGTTGATGAAAACTACCATGAACTTATCCAAGAACTCTTGGAACACTACTTTCTCAAACCCATGAACACATATGAAGCATTTTTCACACCTAAAAACATCACAATGAACTCATACTGCCCATTATGATAACAAAAATAAGTCTTCTGAATATCCTCATAATTCACTCGCATCTGATGATATCAGGACCGCAAATCGATCTTTGAGAACCAAATTTCTCCCTTAAAATGATGGAATAAATCATCAATTCATTGAAGAGGATAACAGTTCTTCACTTTCACTTGGTTTAAGTGATGGTAATTGATACAAAGATGAAAACTTCCATTTTCCTTGATGAAAAAAATTAGTGCACCTTGAGGTGACACAATCAGCTGAAAAAAACCTTATTACATATATCATCAAGATGTAATCGTAGCTCTTGAAACTAAGAAGTTTGAATACTATACGGTGACATTGAGATAAGATACATGACCAGATATATTTTGATCCCAAACTCAATCTCCCATAAAGGGGGTAACACTACAACCTCCTCTAAAAATAAATTATGATACTCTTCTATAACCCTGGGAAACACCAACTATTGAACCTTTGAATAACTCAACATCAACTAGGCCATAAAATATGACAAATATAGAACATACCTATGACCTATCCAAGGGTCTCTCACACCAAAAAATTCTACTGTCTCTCCATCGACATGTACCTTATGCATCACATCACCACATAATCCCATCCACATATCCATATATAATAACCAAGTAGATTCTAGGATCCACCACATCTCGTACAATGTGTATCATACATCGAGTATTATACCTCAAGACGTTACATCCCATAAACCGAGTAAGTACCTCAATACACCACAACCTATACCCTTTATACCTATAATAATCATTTGGATACTATATTCGACAATAAATGTGTGTGAAATGACAAAAATCCATCACAAAACTCTACACACATATATAGGAAAACTAATCACCGTGGATACCGGCAAAAGTAACTATTAAGAAAAGAGATAGAGGATAGAGGGGGTAGTAATCCATCTATCCTCCCATAGGGATGTTAGGGAAAACACCCACCCAGAGTCCACTGGGTGTTAGTTTCCCTAACTAACATGGGTGGGGTAGTGTTTGAAATCATAGAATATAAATGATATACTATAGCTCATAACCACACTTTGGGCATAAAATAGTCTTAAAATCAACTATAGATAATATCTCTGAGACTCCAAACTGCCATTTCTAAGACCAGATATCCTATAAGCGCACAAGAATATAGAATAAATATATTAATTAATTATTTTATTTTAAGAATTTCTTTCTTTTAATTAATTCATTAGCCATTAATTAACTATTAAAATTATTCCAAATCACCTTAAATTTTATTACATTAAATTACATTAACCATCAGAGTAAAGTCCATGCCCTCTAGGAATAATCCAAACCAAGTCCATAGTTTATCAAGATTAACATTTTTTTATCATTTTAATTCCCCTATCAACTAACCCCATGGGTTAAGAATTATTCATTCATTATTAGCATCATTCCATATCCAAGTACTCTAGGGAAACCATCCTAAGCTACCACTAAGAAGAAACATGCAACAAAGCACATCCAGTTGCCTTAAGAAGTGGGGAAAAGAATTAAAATAAAATAGGCAACCCATCCATAATCCATTTAATAAGTTCATATGTGAGAATACCAGCCCTCATCATCTCATCAACAATAGGTAAGCATAGATTCAACATGTTTCATCATATAGGGTGACATTCCCAACACCCACATGCATATACCGATGAATCTCTCCATTGCAGGCATCACTTGATAGGACATCAGCTAGGCCTCCCTACCAACATATCACAATATCCATCCCAAGCTCACATTATATTCGGGCCTCCCCAACCCATGTCACAACAGTCATCCCAAGATCATCTATATCAGGTTCACATCACAAGGCTTATATCTAGAGCTCATCACAAAGATAAAAAGAAAAAACAAGCAATAAATAGGGAAACTGGACCCTCCAAAATAATTAATTCATCATTATCATGTAAATTTTCTCACACGACTCAAAAATAAGGCACGGAAACTTCTCAACCAAATGGGAAACTCAGGACCTAGAAAATATCTTTCACACAACTGGTTATTATTCTATATTGAATTAAACAATTAATTATTAATAGGTTCCAACTATGGGAAACCTAAGGAATCAATCTATAATAAGATATTAAAAACAAAACATACTATTAGTATTTATTCTGGTTTCAAAAAACCTAGAGAAGTACCATTCTCAATCATCAAACCTTCTAAATTAATATCAAAAAATATAATCAACATGATTTAAATTATTTATCAATTCTATTAATCATATGGAAAATAAATTTAAATTAAAAATTTAAATTTCATGAATTTTATTATCATAAAATTACATCAACCACCATATTACAAACATGCCTCTTCTTTAATTATTTAATCCAATTAATTATCTATTAATTATAGCTATAAATTATTTACTAATTTCCATCAGGAAATAAATTATAATCCATAGTATAGGAACATGCTAAGAAGCAAGGAATAAATATCACACTATTTATAAAAACAAGACGTAAACCACTATAATGATATAAAGCAACAACATCATCAACATGCGATTACAACTAATTTATTCAATATGGTTCAATATTTATTAGGTTAATTCCATTTCCTTATAAACTGATAAACCATTATAAATTTATAGTTACATGTAAATAAAATAATATAAGAAATGAATCAACTATCTTAAAGGTTTCAATGTTCTTTTCATGAGAACAGACCACGTCATAGATATCCAATTACCTCTCCTATAAAAACTACATCAATTTGAGGACTCTGCATCAAAAACATATAAAAAAACCATGAAAAAACCCATTATATTCATGGGAGATGATACTAAATTTAATTTAAAGAAGAAATTGGAGGAAACAAGATCAAAATAGAAGAAAATACTAGAAAATTAAGAAGGAACACACCTTGGATTAACTCGGGTCACCATGGTTCGAAGATGGGAAGCCAAGGATTGATTCCCGTCAAAGGGTTCTCAAAACTCCTAGGAAGGGAGATGCCAGTCACCTAGAATAAGAGACTAAGAGAGGTGAAACTATATATATGGTTTGGAGAAAACCCAAGTAGCTGAAACATTTAAAGATGTACTACATTAGGGATTTACACAACATGTTATCCCCTTCCAAATCATGTAAATGTCATGGTTTGGTTTTCCCTGAAAAATGCATTGATTTTTATTATTTAACCCTAAAATTTACACATCATAAACTGTACCTAAAAAATTTGTGAATTGCAGATACACAACTTGAAATAATCACATTTCGTTTATTCACCTTGATTCCATATTTTTGTAGCTAAACCCCTCCAAACCACTTCCAAGCCTCCTTCAAGTACCATGAGCCTCAGAAAATCACAAAGGTAAGGACTAAATGGATCATGGACCTTAAAAAATATATCTCCCGAACATCCTTAGGAAAATTATAAAGCTTTTTTTTGTTCCCAAAAGACTAACCCTAGTGTCCTTAATAAGAGATCCAATGGATTTTCTTCTAATAGAAGGTAATTTTATTCACTAAGTTTCTTCCTTTTATTTCTTATTTTTTCACATTCAATTATGACTTAAAAGTTACAATATAATAACACCAATATCTACCATATAATGGGATTTTATTATGTTGATGGTGTAATATTTATCTACTCCTCCTTCCTAAAATGGGAATCAAATTCATCACTCATGTGTACGGTGAACTACCCCCTTGTGAACTCATGTAATTTTTTTTCAATCATCAACTCACATGGATAGTCATAATGATAGAAATAATGAATAAATATAGTAAATATTAAATTATATTAGTTTTTTAAAATTAATATAACATCCACTTCCTTACCTTTTCACCCATTAAGCGAATTATATCACTGCTTATGCGTACATACGATCTACCATCTCCACAGAGTGATGTGACTCATTTTATATATCTAGATTTAAATAATGATTTTAAAAATTAATAAAATAATAAAATATGATATTTATTAAATTAATATCATTTTAGATATGATATAACAATATACTATATACAAGAACTGTAACTTTCATAACAAAACATACATGAGAAAACAAGGCAATTAACTCTTGAGACAATAATAATAATAAAATATTATTAATAAATGGGTGGTAATATGTTATAAAAGGAGAATATATGATATTATAAACATTAATATGGTTCTATTATAAATTAATAAAATTCCTAAAACCATTATATAGGAGGTTAAATCATGTTCACCCAAAAGGAAGCGTGAGGTAAGGACTTTTGTCTTAATTTCCTTTCATTGAGAAATATTGTAATGTTATACACCTACTTTATTTATATGGTGTATATACTAACCATTTTATAGGTAACATCATGCATACTTTTGAATTAATAGTATTTTAGGTTTTAATTTTAAATATTCCATCCAAGGTTATTTGAATTGAAAATTACCAAGTGGTAAAAAATTTCATAACTCAATTTATTTTCATTAGGTTATATTACTTCATCGTTTTATTTGATATTATAAGATTATGTGTGTAATGAGGTGTATATACTAACCATTTTATTTGTTATATTATGAATATATTTATACTCATGGTATTTAATATCTCATTTTATGTTATTCATTTCAAGGGGCTTATGATTCAAAAGTTACCAAAGTGGTAAGAAATTTATGTTTCAATCTCATTTGAATCAATATTTTTATACTTGAATTTACATTAAAGGAAATTATTTGATCATTTTCAAATAAAACCCTTTATTTTATTCTTCTTTGGTTATTAATGATGTTTTCAATTAATTATACCATTTTCCTCTATTTGGTAATTAAAATGGTTGATAGAATATTTTTAATAAAATATGACATCATTTCTCACTTTAGTTGAAAATCATTTTTCTCCCAAATCTATGTTTTCTAAAAATATTTTGAAAAAGTATATTACTATGATTGTTTAAAGTAATTTTACCCATAATTTTATTTTTAATTTTTTTTAAAAAGTAATATTCCTACCATTTTACAAACAAGTTACGTTTTAATTTTCTTAAAAAATGTGAAAGGGATATTTATTTTTAACATACTCAACATGAACAAAACTGTTTCAAATTCATAAATAGTATTTTCCTTGAAGATTCCTTTACAATATTATATGGTTATTTTAAACTAATTTTTTCCTAGTATTATATTGTTCTTTAGTTTTTAAAAGTTATTTTCAAATTGAAAAGGGTATTTTCCTCAAGAATGGTTTAATGATATTTTTATTGTATTTCTATTCATCAATGAAAAAAAAATTAAATTAATTTTACTCCAATGGGGATATATTGTAATGATATCATCCATATTATTTCTTTAGATTGTTTATGACCTATTTGAATAGGGAAAGTATTGACATTTACCCTCTTGATTAATTTTGTATTCATTAAATTCCCTTTAAATATTCACTTTATTGTGATCATTGGATATTAAATTGACATTAAATATCCATATTATTTCTCATGGAAATTCTTATTGATTAAAAATTATATCATTTCAAAATACAGTGTTTTACTTTAAAAGTTATTTGATTAACTGGGAAATTACTGATAATCTATATTATTTTCTCAACACAGACATATTTTGATAAGGAATATTTTTCACAAATTAAATCAATAACTCTATATATTAGAAATTCATTAGAGATACAATGATGTGTGGGGCCATGAATTATATATCCTCTTGATGCATCGATAGTCTCATGAGGCGAATCAGTAAGCTAATATTAAATGGGTTTTTACCTATCGTGTTAAACTATCTTATGAAAGGTCTATATGGTATATATATCCTGATTTATGAGATCATGAAATTTGATATTAATAATTTCCTTTATTAAGAATTTAGTTATTATTATCCATGATATTATTGCATTGATATTATCCATGTATGCATTTTTTTCTCAAGTTGTTGATTAAATGAAACATGTGTTCAGTTATTAACCATGTGGATTATATATTCCATTATAATTTTATTTTAGTGATTTGAACATAAGAAAATTCATATTGAATATTTATTCCTTGGAGTAAGAGATGAAGTGGATATTGATAAAAGCACAACCAAAGGATGAAATTGTGCTTATGGAAATAAAAAGACATCAAGTAAGTATATCTTATAGTGTTCTCTATCTAAATAGTAAAATAACCCCTCAACATTAGGAAAATAATATTGAAACAAAAATGTAATTATATTACCTTTATATATGATGAATTAATGGTTATTTATCTTTATATTGATCATTTTTATTTCTTGTGATTAACAATCCCTATCACACTCCATAATTATTTTTGATTTCTTCCATGTCTATATTATCACATACCACTAATGATATCCTACTTAGAAATATAGTTATGTGTTATTATAGAATAATTTCAATATTTATTTTCTCTATTATATAGAGAATGTTTTGTTAACACCATTTTTGATGTGGTTTTTCAAAAAAAGATTTTTTAAAATTTTGACCCTTGTTTTCCAAGTGCAAGTTCAAATTGTGAGGATGAAATTTATTGAAGGTGAGTAGAATGTAACACCCTGATTTTTTAAAGTATATTTATTATGAATAAATTTAATATATTTTATATATTGTGTTACATGAAATCCCAATACTTTAAAATAATAATATTATTTTCGATAACGTATATGACATGCAACACCAAGCCTAAACGAACTGTGAGATAATATTCAAATATGACTGCTATAACCTAGTTGTTGAATTAGAGGGTATAAATAGAAACAACTGAATAATTATATATATATATATATCCTTATCAGTAAAAATTTATTGATAATTTCTTAGTAAATTATCATTCAAATTTTTAGTAAAGTCATTTTATGCTTCAAAATACTTATTCTTCAAAAAATGGTTTTATTTTTCATTTTATGTTTGAAATTATAAACAACTTATAATAATTTTAGAACTTTACTTTTATAAAAATAATATCATTTTTTAAATAACCATATCAAAATTATATTAGGGTGAAAATTTAACATTTTTTTGAAAAGAGTGATTTTCTAATGAATAGTAAAAAATGCTGTTTTTTTTGTAAAACTGCAATTCATTTCAATAAATTAATTAATCTAAAAGTCTTGTTATGAATTTATTTTTATTTAAAATTAAAAAAAGTATTATTTATTTATATTTTAAATAACTAATTACATTTTAATCATATTTATACCTGATTTTGGTATAAGTTTATTTTTATGATTAAAAATGCAATTTTCAGAAAACTGTTTTTAGATGCATAATGTTCCTTCATTTTAATTAATTAAAATAAAAACTAATAAAGAAATATTTAAATGAAATGTATAGATTATACATCTAACCTAATTAATTTAAATTCATATAATTATTATTACTAGTTATATAGTTAATATAAGTTCATTATATGCTTGAAAATGAATTTCTTAAAAACATATTTTTTGACACATATGTGGGTTTTATTTTAAATTAAATTATACAAATTTAGTGAATTTAATTTATAAAAATGGATTTAATATTTTGAAAAAAAAATTATATTATATAAAAATTTCAACTTATTTTTTGGTCATAATTAATAGTGAAAATAATAAAAATATTTTATCATGGTTAAGGTGAAAATGGGTATACTGGGGGTTTAACTAAGAAGATAAAGAGGTTAAAATGGACTAAAAATAGTCTAAATCCTATTTTATGGACATATTTAGATATTATAACATCTAAGGTTCTATAATTATCCATTTTGGATCCATTTTTCATGTGAAAATCATGGGTATGATTTATTATTTTTAAACATTCCATGTGTGTCCTCCTCCTCAATTATAAAAGGGAACTCCCTCCCCTAATTTCTTCACAGCTCTAAAGCCATTTGAATAAAAAAAAATGTAAAAAATATCTCCCCAAAATCCTTATAAACATTATATAACTTCTTTTCTTTCCAAAATAATAACCCTATGGTATTTAATAATAGATCCAAATGAGGATATTCTAAGCGAAGGTTATTATCTTCACTAAGTTCCTTCTTTTTATTTCTTCTTTATCCACATTAAATTATGTCTTAAAAATTATAATATAATAAAAAAATTATATCTAATATAATTATATGTTATTATGTTTATGTAAGAGTATTTATCCATACCCTCCTCCATCAAATGGGAAACAAATACATCGCTTGTGTGTACGACGAACTACCGCCTCCCGAACAGATACAATTTATTTTCCATCAAAAACTCAAATGTATAGTATTAATGATTTAATTAATGAATACATATGATAAATATGACATGATATTAATTATTTAAATTTAATTTAATATCCACTTCCTTACCCTTTCACTCATTAAGGGAATGATATCATCACTCATGTGTGTGTATGACCTACTGTCTCCATGAAGAGATGCGACTCATTTTATAAGTCCAACATTCAAGAATGATTTTAAAAATGAATCTAATAATAAAATTTAATATATATATCATTAATATAATTCTTAAGATGATGAAAATATATCCTATACACAAGAACTAGAATTTTCATGATAAAAAATGCATGAGAAAACATGGTAATTAACACCCAAACCAATAATAATAATAATAAAATATTATTAATGAACAGGAAATAATATATTATAAGAGGATCATATATGATATTATAAATATGAATATAGATTTTTTATAAATTAATGACATGCTTAAAACCATTTTAGATGAGTTTAAAGTTCATTCAACCAAAAGGAAGCATGGGGTAAGGAATTTTGATTCAATTTCCTTTCATTAAGGCCTACTATAATGTTTTGCACCTAATTTATTTGTATGGTGTATATAATGAAAAATTTAATTTTTATATAATGAATCCTTAATAATTAATAGTATTTTAAACTTTCATGTGAATTATTTAATACAAGGGGATTTGACTTGAAAATTACTAAGTGGTAAAGAATTTCATAAATCAATTTCTTTTAATTGGGTTATATCACTTCATCATTGTCTTTGATATTCTAAGATTATGTGTTTATAAAGGTGTATATAATGCCCCTTTGATGTATTATATCATGAATATTTTTATATTCATGGTATTTAATGTTTCATTTGATGTTATTACTTTCACGGGGCTTACGATTCAAAAGTTACCAAAGTGGTAAGAGATTTATATTTCTATCTCATTTTAATCATGACGGTCTATAATTGAATTTAAATTGAAGGAAAATATTTGATCATTGGATAATAAAACCCTTTCATTTTATTATATTCTATTTATTCATGAAGTTTTCATATAATAGTACCATTTTCCTCTCTTTCCTAATTAAAATTATTGAAAAAAAGTTTTTAATAAAATCCAGCTTCATTTCACTCTTCAGTTGAAAATACATTTTCATCAAAATCCATGTTTTAGAAAAATATTTTAATTTTTTTAAATATGATTGTTTAAAGTCATTTTTACCCATAATTGTTTTTTTACAAATTTTTTTAAAAGGAGCCTTCCTTTTATTTTTCAATCAAGGTTATTTTGAATTTTCTTACAAATATATGAAAAGAATCTTTGTTTTTAACATACTAGGCATCAACAGAACCTTTCCATAATCATGAAAGATTATTAATTTTAATATTATTTTACAATTTTACAAGGTTATTTTCAAAAAAAATATTTTTCCTAATATTTTGGAAATTTTTTATTTTTTAAAAGTGATTTTCAAAGTGAAAAGGATATTTTCCTCAAGAATGTTTTAATGGTATTTTTATGGTATTTATATTCATAAATGAAAACAACCCTATATTTTACTAAGACTAAAATATGGATATATTGTATTGATACCATCCTTATTCTTTCTCTGGATGGTTTATGACTATTTTGACTAGGGGAAGTATTGAAATTCACTCACTTGATTAATTTTGTATTCCTTAACTTTACCTTAAAACATTAACTTTAACATTATTAATGGACATTATATTTATATTAAATATCCATATTATTTATCATTGAAATTATTATTGATTAAAATGAATATAATTTCTAAATATGGTGTTTTACTTTAAAATTTATTTGATTAACTATGGGATTATTGATAATATGTATTCTTTACTAAATACAGATTTTTTTGATAAATTATAGTGTTCATGAATTAAATTAATCATTCAATATATAAGGAATTCATTAGATATGTAGAGATTAGTGGAGCCTAAAATTATATATCCCCTCGATGCATCAACCATCTCATGAATTGAATTAGTAAACTACAATTAAATGGGTTTTTACCCATAATTTTAAACTGTCTTGTGAAAGGTATTGATAGTATATATATCATGATGTATAAGATCATGAATTCCAATATTAATCATTTGCTTCATTATGGATTCAGTTATTATACCAACCCAGGACCCACACTCCCAGATCCTATGATGACATCAATAACTTTACATTCCCTGATTTAATATCGATAATTATGACCCAAAATTTTACATCCAAACCTTACAAAATAAAAAGGAAAACTTGGATCACTTACATTATTGAGGACCTTTTAGGCTTATATTTTTAGAAAATTAGGACAAAATCATACCTAAACAATTAACATGAATTTAAATGATCATTTCTCCTACTTAACACAACTTTTATTTCCAGGCACAGCGGAAGCGCGGTTGGGCCGACACCTAACTTTAATTTTTACCATGATCAATGATTATTTTGGGATCAATAAGATGATGAACTAAAGTCTCCAAGGAATAGAATCAAATATTTAGATAAAAAAGAAGAGACCTGAAACCTTTAGAGAGGATCTTGCACATCATGTTTATAATTAATTTAAATTTAATTTCTAAAGAAATAAAATACCTTGTTCTTTGGTACTTTCTTCATTGATGATGTTGATCATCTAGGATGACACTTTCAGATGGTCTCATTGCACTTGTGAGGATCAAAACTAGAATCCCTCTAACGGTGATCCACATGTGCTCCAATGGTCTTTGATTGACGCCACTCACTTTCCAGGTTCTATCATGGTGAAGTGAATGTCTTGCATCAATCAATATTGATCTCTTGTTCTTAAAATTTGAAGAAGGTCTCTCATTCTTGAGAGGGAGAGAGGAGAGGATTCGAGGGAAAATTCCTGACTTGGAATTGTTCTTGCGTCACCGGTTTCACATCCATGACACAATAGACATACCTATCTATTTATTGACATGGGGATTCAGTTATAATATTTAATTGCATAACAACAATTAAATACATTCATAAACTTAGAGAAAACCCATGCTACATAATAACAATAACCGCATCATTATTTGTGGTGCGTAAACTTGGGAAAAACAGAATCATAAATGAAATCCCATGACACATAACTATAAGAGGGTTATTGTTATTTTGTTTTGTTCCAACTAGTTAAATAATTATTTAACATCTTTCAAATAATTATTTTACTACTGGAACAACCTTGGTCTTCTCAAAATCCACTTCCATTTATTGAACAGATGAATAAATAAATAAATAATTTATTCTCTTAAATAAATATTTTATTTTAAAACTAGTAAATAAATATTTATTAAATGTTAAATAAAATAAATAAATATATTTTTATTCAAAATCCTACGAATAAATATTTATTTAATTTATGAAATAATTTTAACTTGAATAAAATTATTATACTGTATTGATATTAATATTTATTCCATTAATTAAATTCAAATATAATTTAACCGAGACCACTATAAACACTTAGTGTATGACCCTCTTGGATTATTTCTTGTTGGAATTTGGAGAGCTTGCCTAAAGTCCAATAGTAGCGTCTAGAAATGGGTCAAGGCACCGATGAGAAAGAACTTAAAGTCACAACAATGACATCTACATACGAACGCTCACTGTGTAATATAATCCCTTTGTCTCAATATCTCATCAAGATGGTTTCATGATAGTGTCATCAACCTTTATGATTGATATGTCATTCTATGAATACCTGAAATAAAATTTTCATTACACCATGGACTTTTAATTTCATGCAATGGTTCTATTTCAATCAAAGGGCCGAGATATCAACTTCTATAAATAGAAGGGACAAATCCTTCCTTGACTTATCCATTAATAACACATCATTCCTGACACACCCAATGTACCATAATTCCCTTAAACTATTTTCATGATGGTTTTTATTATTAAATAAAAGTGCATGAGTCATGAAACATATTAATGATAATATTAAAGTCTAAGGACCATTACACACACTCTTATATAGGAATATCTGATGACACCAAAACATGTAGAATTCATACTAGTGGGTCTGTTCTCAAAATCTCTCATCTTAGAGATTACTAAATGTGAACTTCATAAGAATAAGTCTCATATGATTACGAGTACTCTCACCTGATGGTATGTATACTATGTGTCTCATCATAGTATGTTATCCAAATGAAGAACTATATTTAAGAATATTATCATATCACTTCAAGGTTCTTATCACAGCAGGGAACTACTATGAACTTGTCAATGCGACAAATACTCTAGGAAATTATTATAGTATAGTCATGAAGAACAATGAAAAATATGTAATAAGATGTTTAATATTTAAATATATTAAATATTCATGTAACCAAAGTAAAAACAGTTGGTTCTAGTACACAAACTCTTACAAACTCCCACTTGGACTAGAGCCAACTACCTATGACTTTCAGTCTGCTAGACCTCACATGATGATCATGTTTCTGCTAAGTCAAGGCTTTAGTCAAGGGGTCCATCACATTGTCTTCCATGGAAATAATTCTCACTGTAACTTCACTTCTCTGATAAAAATCCCCCAAGAGATGATTCTTCTAAAGTATGTGCTTCATCTGCTGATGTGACCTTGGCTCTTTTGCAAGATCCACCACTACAGTGTTATCACAATACAATGTTATGGGATATTTACTACTAGGTAACTCATCCAGATCCTCTAGATGAAGCTGCACATCCAAACTGCTTCTTTAGCTACCTCAAAAGCTAAAATATACTCAGATTCTGCTGTAGAATCTGCGACCACACTCTACTTTGAGCTCTTCTAGATCACTGCACCTCCATTTGAAGTGAAGATGTATCATGTTTGTGACTTCATGTCATCTTGATCAGTCTATAAAGTATTATATTCATATCCTCTGATGACTAGTTCCTCATCTCCTCCATAAAATAGGAACATATCCTTAGTACACCTCAAATACTTTAGGATAGTCTTGATTTCCATCTAATGGTGGTCACCTAGGTCAGATTGATATATGCATATCGCATTCAATGCATAGGCGACATCCATCTTATTACATAACATGACATATATGACTGACCCAATCGCTGATGTGTATGGAGTCCTTAACACTCTCTTTCTTTCCTAATGTGTCTAAGGACACATTTTCTTTGAAAGATGAATTCCATGTGATGCTGGAAACAATCCCCTCTTGGATTGTTCCATACTGAATCTTTTTAGTATCTTTTAAATGTATGTAATTTAACTTAGGCCCATCAATCTCTTGGATCTATCGTGATGGATCTTGATCCCAAGAATATATTCTGCCTCACCCAAGTCCTTCATGGAGAATCATTGATTCAACCATGCCTTAATAGATTATAAGACTGGTATCTCATTTCCAATAAGTAATATGGCATCAACATATACTATTAGGAAAACAACCGCACTCCCACTAAACCATTTGTAGACATAAGGCTCATATTCGTTCTTTATAAAACCAAATTCCATTATGGCTTCATCAAAATGAATGTTCCATGACCTGGATGCTTTCTTTAATCCATAAATGGATTTATGCAACTTTAATACCTTATTGACATCCTTTGGAGTTATAAAACATTCAGGTCGTGTCAAGTAGACATCTTCTTGAAGGTTCCCATTGAGGAAGGTTGTTTTTACATCCATTTACCAAATATCATAGTCATGGTAATACACAATGGCAAGTAGAATTATTATGGATTTCATCATTGCAACTGGTGAAAAGGTTTCATCGTAGTCAATTCCTTAACACTTTTTGAATCCTTTTTCAACCAGTCATGCCTTATAGGCACTGAATTGTCCCTCCATGTCCATTTTCTTCTTGAATACCCATTTGAAAATAACATGCTTTACATCAACTGGAGGATCTACCAAAATCCAGACTTAGTTTTGGTACATGGAATCCATTTCCGAATTCATGGATTCTTGCCACTTGGAAACATCAGTTCCACTTACTACTTCTCTGTAGGTTAGAGGATCCTTATTATCAATTAATAATGAGTCACCATCCTTGGTAACTAGAAAACCATACCGTTCTGGTTCTCTAACCTCTCTTGTACTCCTACTCATCTCTTGTGTCTCTGGAACATTTCTTTCTTCCACGGGGCTTTGTGGAATCTGTTCATGTACCAACTCTTGTATACCTTGATCCTGGACTTCATCGAAGTCTATCTCACTCCCACTATCTCTTTTGGAGATGTGATCCTTTTTATGGAATATGGAATGTCTTGACATTATAACCTTTTTGTATGAGGGGTTTTATAGGTAATATCCCCTTGTTTTCTTATGGTATCCTATAAAGGTACACTTTGTGCCTCGGGGTACAAGTTTATTACCTGAAGAGGCCTTAACAAATGCTTCACTTACCCAAAAATTTAAATTCAATAACATGGATTTCTTTCCACTATATAACTCTTATGGAATACTATTTACCTATTTAGTTGGTACTTGGTTTAGTATGTGCACTGCTGTTTGTAGAGAATATCCTCAAAAGGATAATGGAAGACTTGCATGACTCATCATTGATCTCACCATGTCTAACAAGGTGCGGTTCCTCCTTTCTCTCACACTATTACACTAGGGTGTGTAAGGATGATTGAGTTGGGATAGGATCCCAAAATCCTGTAAGTAATCAATGAAGTATTGATTAAGATATTATTCACCTCGATCTGAGCAAAGTTTCTTAATCTTCTTACCAATCTAGTTCTCAACTTCATTCTTGTATTCTTTTAACTTATCAAAAGAATCTAACTTATACCTCATTAATTAGAGATATCCATACCTGCTAAAATCATCAGTAAAAGTTATTACGTATGAGTACCCACCCCTTTCTTCAACTGGAAATGGTCCACACACATCGGTGTGAAATAATTAAAGAATCTCTTTAGCCCTTTCACCTTTCCCACTAAATGGGGCTTTGGTAATTTTACCTTATAAACATGTGTGACATATGAAAACCGGTTTTAGTTTAAAAGAATCTAAATATTCATATTGATGTAACTTTGTTAAGCATTTCTTGTTTACATGACATAGTCGGTGATTCTAGAGTTGGGTGTGGTATGAGTCATGTGAAGTATCTTTGTTATCAATTTCCATTACTTGGTTTGTGTAATCTAGCATGTAAAGACCATTTTATAAATGTGACCTACCAAAAAAAATGATCTCTTTATAAAAGAAGAAACATTCATTTCTAAATTTGAAAAAAAATCCATATGTATCTAATCTAGATATAGAAATATTTTTTTAGTAACAAACGACACATAATAAAAACCCTTTAACACCAAGATCATATTAGTTTGAAATGTGAGGTGGTAGTCCCCGACAGCTGCAGGATCAAGTTTGGCTCTGTTGGATACTCCTAGATCTACCTCCCCATATTCAATCTTCTTGAATATACTTGGTTCCTATATTTGGATACATATGTGAGCACCACAAGATGTATCTAATTAACAATTTGTAGAAACAAATATATTTCATTCGATAAAAAATGCACATGAAGATTCCCCTCACTTCTTAGGTTGGGTGCAGTTCATCTTCTAGTGGAACTTATTGCCACATGTGAAACAAAAAACTTCCTATTCCCTTGCTTCCCATTTGATCTTCTTTTTCTTGGAAGGGCATGAAGAATCTTTGGGCTTAAAGATCTTCACCTTCCCTTTCCTCTTATTTACCATAAGGACAGAAGTCTTTTTGTGCTTTATATATTTGTCCACTTGGAGAATGAGGATAATAAGATTAGATAGAGACTTCTCAATGTTGTTCATATTGAAATTAACAACAAAGCCGGAGAAGATCTGAGGGAGTGATGCAAGAATGAGGTCGATACCCAGTTCTTTGGGGAGTTTAAACCTTAGAACCTCCAGGAACTCAAGGTATACAATGATCTTAACTATGTGAGGCCTAGCTAGGGCACCCTCTCTAAGATTACTCTGAAAGAGTTCCTTGGAGATCTCAAATCGTTTTTGTCTTTCTCTCTCCTGCTAAAGACCACAGAGGTGCTTGAACATACTATAGGATCCATTTTTCGTGAGACTTCATGAGCTCACTAGACATTGATGATAACATCAAACACTGAACATAGACCATGTCGTTTATATGTTTCTTGTAAACCAATAACTCTTTGTCACATTCCTCTTGGTCATGTGGACAGGTAATGCTGACTACATTACGTAAAACTTCCGTTCATGGTGTATAATAACCCAAAGGTGTCTAAACCATTCCTAGAAGTTACTGCTGGTGAGGATGTTGTATTTATCCAGAATAGATCGTAGGGATAATGTGGTTGACAAGGTTTTAATTTTATTCTACAAATAAAATATTAGACGATTATTACTTTATTGATTACATTTTATGAGAAATAATAAATTAATTTTATTAAGTCTCCCACTATTTTATCAATTCCTAATGGCCCTTACCATTGAACTCAAAATGTCCAGTTTCCATGACATTTTAGTGGAAATGATCCATATTCTCCTTCAAATAACCCCCAAAAGGGTTGGTTAAGATATTTGAAGGTATTTAGGTAGGAATTTCTTTTCTAACTATGGGATTGCAGCTCCCTGATCTGTTGAGTGGACTCCACAATCCTGAAATATTGACTTGGATTTCCTCAACACTTGCCTACAATATTTACACCAAGTATAGAAATGGATACTCATGTTGATTCAATATGGTTAAGTCAACCCAAAACATTTCATAAGGTCTTCCTGTATAAATGTAATTGTCCCAACAAGGGTTGTTCAAACACATAGTTTCATCAAGTTTTTCCCTTAATCAAGTAATGAAAGGCTTATTCTGACTTAATATTTTATTGAGGGGTTTTTATCTCTTATGCGTAAATTGTATTATTATATTTATCACATGATTATTAATATTAAGTGGAACTTAATTAAGTTATTAAACATGTATTGGTAATATTTATGCACAGGCTTGGTTTATTTTATTTCCATCCTGTATGATTGTTAGTTCATTAATCATGTGATCAAGACAACACATCCATAATGAAAAACCATGAAACTGATAGAAATAAAATAAAGTAAAGGGAATGATCATGAGCTTTTTCCAAATGATTACTTTATCTAGAATTTGATAAACTAACCCTCACCTAGTGGAGGAACACCTTTGAGTTTATAGCTTTCTAAATGTCCACATTTATATCTCCTTAGATTAGTTTCATCTTGGATCCTCACTTGGACCACCTCTACCCGCTTGGGATCTTCATCCATTATATATTCTTTTTAAAATCACATGCATGTGAGGGGTAAAAAGGGGTTTACATAAAAGAAATCATGGGAAAAAAGGCCCTACATATTAATGAGGAGAGATTGTTCACATGCCAACAATTAATTTAATAAATAAATTAAAAGGAAACCAATCACACACAATAGTCTTGGTCTGGCTCATGATCACCCACATACATGCAACAAGTTACACATTTAATAAAACTAGCATTCAATTCTTTAATAGTTCTTATTAAGTCAAATTATACTTGAATCGATTAATTATTATATTTAATTAATCAATCCTTTTATCTTAATCCTTCTCTAAATTTCCTTGAGATTCTCATCCTTGTACATAAATACACCTTGGAGGTAAACTAGTGAATACCCGTTCAAATCTACCCAACATGTATTATATTCAAATACTATCTTACTATTATTACATATGGCATACAAGATGTTTCAATGCATAGATTAACAACCTATAGTATGATTTATACATGATATGTAGTTCTGAACATTACACAAACATTAAAGTTCTAATTCTGTATAATTTGGTAAAGTATATGGTGTGTAGTTCCGACTATAAAACGAGTACTTCCTTCACCGTCTTTCCCGAAGTACACTCCTAATTACTCAACGTGTGAAGCTTACTTAATAAATTTCAAAGTACACAGTGTGTACAGTGGACTACACACTGTTTTGTCTCTATGTTACATGATTACCGGTCGGCTTAGCCGTGTATGGGATACACGGTTTGGCCCCTGACCCAAAGGGACTACACGCCGTGTGCAGTGGGCCAGATGACGTGTAATTAGGTAAGTGTGTTCCTATCTGTCTTAGTCAACATGTAGTGTAGAATTAACAACACCACGTGTAATAAATACACATGGCTTGAGTAATTTCCAAATTACTCCTAATGCACTGAACACGACTGCACGATGTGAAATTAGGATTACACTGTATGTATGGCATAGAAAATGATGTGTAAGTCCGAACACATAGAGTGTACTATCATGTCACCTAAGCAGAATCGTCGGCACCTCCCGATGAATTGTGTATTTTAATTTTAATCCCAAAATCATTCATTTCTGTGAAATCTGTGAGAAATGAAAAGAGGAAGAACATATATCAAAATTCAAATTACAAGAATGATTAAACTTGAATTAAAAAAATAAATTATTAAAACGTAAATCACCAATAAATTATTTAAATAATTATAAACTTCGTTGAACCTCACTCTGATACCAATTAAAGGTTCCAGGTGCAGCAAAAGCACGGTTGGGCCAATACCCAACTTTAATTTTTACCATGATCAATGATTATTCCAGGATCAATACGAAGATGAACGCTAGTCTCCACAAAATAGAATCAAAGAATTATAAAAATAAGGAAGTGGACCTAAACCTTTAGAGAGGATCTTTCACATCATGTTTATAATTAATTTAAATTTAATTTCTAAAGAAATAAAATACCTGATTATTTAGTACTTTCTTCGTTAATGATTTTGATCATCTGGGATGACCCTTTCGAATTATCTCATTGCACTTGTGAGGATCCAAACATGAATCCCTCTAGTGGTGATATAAACATGCTCCAATGATCTCTGATTGATTCCACTCACTTTTTAGGTGCTAGCACGACATAGAAAATGTCTTTCATCGATTGATCTTGATCGCTTGTTCTTCCATTTTGAAGATGGTCTCTCGTTCTTGAGAGGGAGAGAGGAGAGGAGTCAAGAGAAAATTTCTGACTTGGAATTGCTCTTGCGTTACCAGTTACACATCCATGGAACAATACATTTACCTATTTATTTATTGACATGGGGATCCAGTTATAATATTTAATTTCATAAAAACAACTAAATACATTCATAACCTTAGATAAAAACCATGTTACATAATAACAATAACCGCATAATTGTTTTTGGTGCGAAAAATTGTGCAAAAAAGAATCATAAATGAAATACCATGCCACATAATTATAAGAGGGTTATTATTATTTTGTTTTTTGTCAACTAGTTTTTAACTTGAATAAAATTATTCCACTATCTTGAGAATAATATTTATTCCATTAATTAAATTCAAAAATAATTTAACCAAGACCACCAGAAACACTTAGTGTGTGACCCTATAGGATTCTTTCTTGTTGGCATTAGGAGAGATTTCATAAAGTCCAAGAGTAATTTTTAGAAATGGGTCAAGGAACTGAAGAAAAAGAAATTAAAGTTACAATAATGACATCCACATACGAACACTCACTGTGTAATATAATCCCTTTGTCTCAATATCTCATCAAGATGGATTCATGATAGTATCCTCAACCTTTATTATTGATATGTAATTTTATGACTACCTGAAATAAACTCTTCATTACACCATGGACATGGATCTTTGTGTGATGGTTCTATTTCAATCAAAGGGTCGAGATATCAACTTCCATAAATGGAAGGGACAAATCCTTCCTCAACTTATCCATTAATAACATGTCATTCATGATGCACCCAATGTACCCTACTTCCTACCAACTATCTGCATGATAGTTTTCATTATTAAATCAAAGTACATGAGTCATGACATGCATTAATGATAATCTTAAAGTATAAGGACCATTACACACACTTATAGATAAAAATATCCGATGACACCAAAACATGCGAAATTACTACTAGTGGGTCTATTCTCAAAATCTCCCATCTTGGAGATTACCAAGTGAAAACTTCATGAGAAGAAGTATCATTTTCTTATGAGTACTCACACATGACAATCTGTATTCTATGTGTCTCATAATAGTATGTAATCCAACCACATAACTATATTTAAGAATATTGTCATAACACTTCAAGGTTCTCATCATAGTGGGGAACTGCTATGACCTTCTCAATGCAACAAATACTCCCAGACATTATTACACTATAGTCATTTAGAACAATGAACAATATGTAATAAGATGTTTAATATTTAAATATATTAAATATTCATGTAATCAAAGTACAAAAAGTTGGTTATAGGACACCAACTCTTACAATATTTATATTAAATATCCATATTATTTATCATTTAAATTCTTATTGATTAAACTGAATATCATTTCTAAATATGGTGTTTTACTTTAAAATTTGTTTGATTTACTATGGTATTATTGATAATATGCATTCTTTACTCAATAATTTTTTTTTTGATAAAGTATAGTGTTCATGAATTAAATTTATCCTTCAATATATGAGGAATGCATTAGACATGTAGTGAAAAGTGGATCCTGAAATTATATATCTCCTTGATTCATCAATTGTCTCATGAAGTGAATCAGTAAGCTAAAATTAAATGGGTTTTTACCCATAATTTTAAACCATCTTGTGAAAGGTCTTGAGGTATACATATCATGATGTATAAGATCATGAAGTCCAATTTTAAGCATTTACTTCATTAGGGATTCAATAATTATAACAACCCAGGACCCACACTCCCAGATCCTGTGATGAAATCTATAAATTTACATTACTTTATTTAATACTAATAATCCTGACCCAAATTTTTCCATACAAACCTTACAAAATAAAAAGGAAAACTTGGATCACTTACATTATTAAGGAACTTTTTGGTTTATATTTTTAGAAAATCAGGACACAATCCTATATAAAAGATTAATATGAATTTAAATGATCATATCTCCTACTTAACCCATCTTTTATTATTTTACAATAGGTCACTAACATCATCCTTGTGAAATCATTTATAGATTTTTTTTTTCAAACTCATTCTTTATAACCAGGGGAAAAGGAAACATAATAAGGGTGATCTCAAAAGAGCATTAAGGGTCAACATAATCATTAAAAATTGAATTTAATAAATGGGAATAAGAGTGCATAAGGGTATGATAGCATAATTAAAGTGCATGAGTGAATCATAAAATAATTCAAACTCATCAATACCTAGATCATCAAATATCAAAACATGGAAAAAGAAAGTCATTAGAATCAATAATAACAAGCCATGTGATATCAATCCTGATCATGATTATTATTATAAACCCATAGAGTGCACAAATAAAACACGTACGTAACTTGGGATATCATTTTCACTTCACTCTAAAAATCTCTCTTACAAATAGAATAACCCTACAGTTGACATACATACCCAATGAATTGGAGGTATATCAAAGACCCACCTATCCTTGGTTTATCATAGAACCACCCTTCATTGGTTTATCACAGAACCAACCATCATTGTTTTATAACATAACCACCTATTAAATGTATAAGTACAATTACATAATCATAACACATAAAATCTTTCATTTCATTATAAACTCATAGTAACAACCATTATCACTTTTATAACTTGATTAACCCATTGAAAAGAAATGAGTTATATAAAAATATCTTTTAAAAATGATTAACCCATGGAAAATAAATGGGTTACATAAAAATATCTTTGAAATATGGTTAACTTATGGAAAAGAAATGGGTTCCATAACAATCTATTTAAAACAATCTTAATCCATACAAAAAAGAATGAGGATGGTATCTACCACGACCCTCCTTCAAAATGAGGGAAGGGATGGAAAAGTGCCATGAACCTCCTTATTCAAGATGGAAAAGAGATAATGACCCCCCGATTCCTACCTCTAGTAGGCCCTAGGGTAGAGAACATCACCAAGGGTATAGAAATATCACAAAAAATGGGAGGCATTACCCTTTTTATAATAACCAAGATTGGGAGATAAGATGTATCAACCTCAAAAAACACTAAGGAAGATACATAAAAGAAACCCAAATCCATCCCACATGCATATTTAAAGTAAATATTCTAGAAATAAAATGGAAATATCTAAATTAAATACCAAAAGAACATAGCTAAACAGCAACACAACAACTATCCCGTTGACCGAGCTAGAAAGTTCTAGCACGGTTTGCAAAATCTTCTTGGAAAACTAAAAAAATTTTTATATACGTTGGGTGAGAATAAAAGCATACTCAGTAGGAAAAACCAAATTCACTCCTGCACAAGTGGGAGAAGCATAATAATTCCCCTGTGAGAAAACATCAGAAACTCAAAAGCACCTAACAAGGTATACTATACACCCCCAACCTGACCAAGGAACGCTCACTAAATAACACAAGTAAAGTAAATTAAAGTTGTAAGAAAATCAATATTTGGGTACCCCACACCACTTCCCACTGGTTAAATTATCATCCTTAATGGAGAACTTCCTGACACTACCATGCTCTTCCACAGGCCTCTCACAACCTACTCGTACACATCTAGGCCAAATACCACATCCTACTCAAAAACACCCAGGCCACAAAAACATCACATCCTGTCTGTAGAAACCTAGGCCACAAAACTACAACCTCACCTTGAATACACCTTGGTAATGTAAAACATATATCATCCTAAAGACACTTGGGAAGCACACCTTGCCTGCGGAAACCTGGGCCTCACAAACGCACCACAACCTTCCCGAAGAGTCTAGGGCTACCAATTCCTAAAAGGGGGAGAAGAGAAGATCTGATAACCATCCATCCATCCTCCCACTGGAATATTGGGAAATGACACCCTCCCCCATAACAATGGGGATGTTCATCATATAGTCCTCAACACGAGTGGGGTGTGTATAGAAATCACAATGAACTACATGTATATATATAGGTACCAAAACACTTATCCCGACCTATGGGTTTTCAAAACAACAACTACCCCACACCAAAACTTCCCTTGCTTCCAACCCAACATGGACATACCACCACGAATGATGGTCACTTCCCTAAGTTGATAAATGAACATTGCTTCACTAAAATCCACAACTCGAAACAGACCCCCAACCAATTCATTTAACCATTTATCATTCTGCATTATCAATTTATTTATTTATTTATTCCTTACCTACCTGGAAAACTACCAAACACAGCACACCAAAAGTAGCATCATAACCCACACATACTTCAAAAAGTCTCTGAAAACTCCGTGAAAAAGGCCCACGTAAGGTAACACCATCCTTCTTCAAAATTATCCCTCTTAAACAATCCTCCGTATCCCCAATGCACGAAAAGAACCACATTCAGAAAAAAAATCAAAACTCAACCATCTTGCAGTCCCACTACACACTCCCCTTTCCGGGACACCCATTCAACCACTTCCACCATCATTATTCAAAGTAATGCTACCCTTTCCTTCATCTAAATAATCAAAACCCCCAAAAAACCTCATTAATACCACACTCGGTAGACCCGCCACACAACAACACCACACCCAACACACCCATAAAAATAAACATAAAACAACCCAATCCTATAGCCCCGCTACCCAACCACTGCCCAGATGTAGTTCCACTGCATAACAAGTTCATCCATTCAACAATCAACCAATCTCTCAACATGAGATTCCATTACACCACCCGTACTACCCCATACTCACAACCACACTCCCAGAAGCATCACCACATGGACAACAAAAAACACACAGTCGAATAGATCCACACACAACACACAACCAAAAAAAATGGCAAGGTGTATTCAGATTTAGAAACCCTAATTCTTTAATTACACTTTCATTATTCAAGGGTGATCATAGAATAAGTTCATTATTGGGGAATCCTTTCATTTAATCGCTTATACGTGATTAATTAAGTTTTCATGTTCACAACCATTCAATAGAAGATTAACAACAAGTATTCATGAGTATGGTATGCCAACAGAGACCACAAATGACCAGGATTTTCAGAGGGCATACAACCAATACGATTCACAGTGTGGATCAAAGACAACAGATAAAAAAAATACAAACATCATTGTCATCTCCCTACCCCTTATTTATTACTTCATTTAAAAGGATCCAACCATATTCACAAGCAGGAATCAGTATAACCACACAACATGATACAAAATTGAAAGACAGATGAAGGAATCCCTACCTGGAACAACAGAAGATCAATAATTCCTCATTGTGCCAAAAATAGGGGGTCGCGCAAGAAGTAGGAGAAACTCATAGGAAAAAATTGAATAGACTACTATAGAACAGGTGCATGACTCCTTAGGGAAAAAAGGTTCTAGGTGCACCAAGAGAAAATAGAAACACACTGTTAAGAGAAGGTCTTGGATTAGAAATGTCAGATCCTATATCGACAGAAGGGAAATGGTTTCAAGGGGCATTAAAGTTGGATCATAGACAAGACCACATGGTTTGACTATTTCAAAGTCCTGATAACATTAATATCTTAAAGATATAATTAATATCATTTTAAACGCATTTACAAGCACTCAAACATGGTTTTAAACTCGATTTATGTCAAATAAAATGTAGGAGGGGAAAAACTGGAAAAACTGGGAAAAACATGAAATGACTCACCGATGGGTGAGTCACTAACATGAGTCACCAATCGTGAGTCATCAAAACCTGGCTCTCCAACGCGAGTCACAGACATGAATCACCAACATGAGTCACCAAATCCATTCACCAATGCCACTCACTGTTTCCACTCGTCAACGCCACTCACCGATGCCCATCCTACTAACGCCCAACCTACCAATGCCTTGACCTATTAATGCCTTGAGCTACCAACACCCTGAGTCAGTGACGCTGAGCTACCTAAGTGATTCAACAATGAATACCTAATGAAATTGAGCTACTGACATGATATAATAATTCCATCCTACTAATGTTGAGCTACCAACACGAGCTACCAATGCCAACCTATCGATACTGAGCTACCAACGCGACTCACCAACACCTGACTCATCGATGTAAAAAATGTAAATTTGTAAAACTCTTGAAATGAGCTATCATTGCCTCCCAAAACACCCCAAACACTGGATTTTGAAAAAGTAATGGACAAGAGAGGTCCAAAACATTACATTAGATACCTCTCAAATAATTCTCGCCCTTGAGAATTCAAAACCAAACCGAGAAGAAAGAGGGGTCGGAACAACCACCAAGTAAGATACCTCTCAAGAAAAAACCACTATGTGTTGCTCGAAAGCTGGAGTGAAACCTAAACATACAAGAAAACCTCCTCCTAAATCTACTAACCCAAACATACACAAGATACCCCACTCAAGAACCAACTACCCAGACACATGAATTAGGGAATTATTTCCTTCATGTTGAGATACTATCCGCTATGGGCAACACTGACTCAGCTACACGAGTTTAATTGAATCTCAATTAATATGTCTCGATTAGGAATCAGGTCTCCCCATTTTCACATGCTAGGAATTTATCACACACTATAGAATAAGAAAGAAACCCATCTTATAACAAATAAGGTTCAAGCACTACATCAAAAATCAAAACACACAAGAACAACTCAAAACAACTCCAGGTACTGGGTACACATTTTTTGTCTCTTTCTCCCAAGTACTCTCCTCCGATCCACAATGCCTCCAAAACACATGAACCAAATAAAGGTTCCATCGACATAAAAACTTCTCCCGACAATCCTAGATCTCCTATAGATGCTCCATAAACGTTGGGTCATCCTTAATATCCAACTCTCCCCAGTCAATGATTTGGGAGTCATCATAAAGATACCAACGAAGCTAGGATACATGAAAGACAACATGGATCCTCTCCAACTATAGTGGTAATTCCAACTGGTATGACACCTCGCCACCTTGACCTAACACCTCGAAGGGTCCGATGAACCTGGGAGAGATCTTTCTCCCCCTACCGAACGCCTGCTACCCACATTGAGGGGAAACCTTCAAGAACATGTGGTCCTCAACTTTGAACAAGGGCCTTCTACTACAATTGGTATACGACTTCTGCTGGTGTTGTTCTGCCTTCATCCTCTCATAGATAAGCCACACCTTCTCGATCGTACTCTGCACTACATTCAAACCAAGAATAGATTCCTCCCCAAATTCAGTCCAACACAAAGGTGAACGAAACTACCTCCCATAAAAGGACTCGAACAGAGACATACAAATGGAAGAGTGATAGTTATTATTGTAAGAAAACTCTACCAAGGGAAAATTTTGCACCCAAGACCCACCAAAGTCCAAGATTCAAGCTCACAACATATCCTCCAATGTTTGGATGGTCCTCTCTATCTGCCAATCTGTCTGAGGGTGGAAAACAGTGACGAGGCATAACTGAGTGCCAAAAGAATGATATAATCCCATCCATACTCACAAGGTAAAATGCATATCATGATGTGAGATAATGCATCTCGGAACCCCATACAGCCACACCACCTCAACCACGTACCTTTTCACTAAGGCATCTACTACGCTTGACTCCTTGATTTCTAAGAAGTGAGATGATTTCATCAGCCAATCCAATACTACCCAGATTTCATTGCATCCTCCCTAAGCCTTGGGAAATCCTATGATGAAATCCATTGATATTTCATCCCAATTCCAACCAGGGATATCTAAGGGATGCAACAAACCATCTGGAACATGGTTCTAAACCTTCACCTTCTAGCACACTAGGTACTATGCCACAAACTCCGACAATGATTGTTTCATCTCGGGCCACCATAAATATTCCCCCAAGACACAATAAATCTTGGAAACTCTTGGATGTACTACTAGGTGCGAGTTATGAAAATAATGGAAAATCCCTCACATAACACAAATAGAACAAACATCTTCTCATGGAACAACATCCGATTCTAACCATCCCTCCAGAGCATCACCCTGGTCAAAGTGATCATGCATTAACTCTTCCTATGAGTCTCCCCACATAGATTCCTCCATATTATTCCTCATATATGACTAAATAATCATCTAGAATAGAAATCCTCTTCCTCCATCCATTCCTACATCTAATTGAAAGGCAAAAAACTCCTCGATTTCTCTATAAGCATCTGAAGATTCCTGAACCACCTCCTTCTGTGACTTCCTACTCAAAGAATTGGACAAAACATTCCCATTTCCTGAGGTTTAGGAGATATAAAAATCATAGTCCTGGGAAAAAATCTATCCACATCCACTATTGGAAGTTCAGATCTTGCTGAGAAAAGATGTACCTCAAGCTCTTGTGATCCATGAAAACTACAAAGTGATCCCCAATGAGGTAATGTAACTATAAATTGAGTGTGAACACAACCACTAAAATCTCTAGATCATGGGTGGCGTTGTTACATTCATGGGGACATAACTTTCTCGACCCATAAGAGATCAATCCATGTTGCTGCATCGGTACACATCCCAAGCCTAGATGAGAAGCATCGAAAAACACCTCAAAAATCACCCCATAATTTAAAAACTTGAGCTCCGGGGAATTGAAAAAATTACCCTTCAGATAGATGAATACCAACTGGCATGGATAACTTCACACCCCTTTTCTTGTTAGATCTATCAATAGAGATGTTACTCGAGAGAAATCAGGCATGAATCTTCGGTAATAGTCTACCAGACCGAGAAGGTTGTGAAACTCTACAACATTATTGGGTTCTTCCCAAGAAACAACTACCTTGACCTTTGGAAAGTCCACTAATACACCCTATTGAGACACCAAATCCAAGTAAGCGTACCTACAATGTCCAAAACTTTCACTGATAAATATTTCTGTAGATTTGGTGGTATCAAAGGACCTCTAGGATAGTCCTGAGATGCTCAGTATTATACTCCTATGAATTATAGTAGATCGAGATGTCATCAATGAATACAATGATGAATGGGTCTATAAACTCAAAGAAGATAGAGTTCGTAAGTACCACGATTACGATCAGTTCATTTGTAACACCAAACGACATAACCATGAACTTGAAGTGCCCATAAATTCACCTAAAATCATTATTTAAGATGTCACCCTCCTTCACACTCAACTGGTGATACCCAGACCACAAATTAATCTTAGAAAACCAACTTTCTTTTCTCAACTAGTTGAAAATATCATATATCCTCAGGAGAGGGAAATGGTTCTTGACTGTTATCTGATTCAATATCTGGTAGTATATAAAAAACTTCATGCCACCATCTTCCTTCTTTGAAAACAAGATTTGATCACCCCAAGACGACACACTGGGCCAGATAAATCCATTTTTTATCATATCATTAATCTTGATCCGTAAATACTGTATCTTAGAAGGTTCCATATTTAAGGATCCATCGAAATCAGATTAGCACCGGGTTGTAATTCTACACCAAAATCAATGTCACGTTAAGGGGGTAGAGTCACAACCTCATCAGGGAAAACATCCAAGAACTCCCCAAAAACTCTAGGAACCCCACCATCCCAGTATCCACTGATTCTATTGATATATCATCCAACAAGGAAACAAAAGTATCTACATGCCGACTACCCATCATATAACTCTAATTGCTAACAAAATCCACACATTGGCCATCCTTTTTTGAAAAAATAATTCTTCTTAGGAAGTAGTCAATAACATCATGCATAGAGTACAAACATTAGATGATAAGGGTAATATCATATGGCTGCATTTGTAGTAGAAATATATCCCCACTAGACTGATGTAACCCCAACATCAGTCTACATCCTTGGAAAACATAAAACAAGATGGTCCAATCTCTGACTGGTGTACTTAACACAATGGGAAAAAATTATCTCTATATACAGTCCTAGAGCATGGTATAGATCGAGTTCAATAAAGGAGTGAAAATATCCTGAATCAAACATGGTATAAACAAGTGTACTGAATAAACTGGTCATACCTCAATCAATTTCCAAACCTGCTGGAACTACTACCTCTCCAGTGTGAAAATGACCATGCTCAGCTCCTCTACCCCTCTAATGTTGGATAACTCCCTAACCACACCTACTTAGAGGTTCTTGTGGAACACCCTGAGACCGGCCTCCACCTACTCCATCTACCCTTAGAGGAGCAGGAGCCTACTGTCCCTACTACTGAAACGGTATGGATAACAACTTCTGCTGAGGTGGGCGCTAAACCTTCCCACCTCCACCATAGTGAGCTCAAACTGGTAATTGAATATGAAGGTGTCCATGGCCTCCACAAGTGAAACACCACAATATTAAGCCTATGGGAAAAGGCCGACGACTAGAAGGTCGAAACTGGAACTGCTGGGGTTAGCTCCCCATTGGTTGATACCTAGAAGGTCATAATGTTGGAGACCTACTACTGATAGACTTCCCCTTTGAAGAGCTCAGTTGGTTACCCTCTCATGGTAAAAATCCTCATGAGTTCATTATTTCCACTACCTCATCCTTATTCTAAACCTCTATATATGTCAGTAAGGTGAAGGGAGTAACTTCATACCTGAGAGAAGGAAGAAGTGCCTCCTCTAAAAATCTCGCCCAAGACTCCTTATCTGGGAAGAGATCCAGAGCAAAGTGAAGTAGATCCTTGAACTTGATCCCAACTCCCATATAGACATACTTCATTTCTGGAGGGAGAGTAGCTCTTTTTGCTTTTTAGTCTTCATGGATGAAGAAATGAATTTTTCCTGGAACTCCTCAAAATCAATCCACAAAAAATCACCATCCTTTCTCTCCCCCAGGTAAAATGTCCACCACTGACACAAAAATCCCCTCATTTGAATAACTTTCAATAGAACCTGGTACTCCAACAGAGCCCAGATCAAGCTGAATGTGATCACTGGATCCTCAAGACAACTCTCCATCTCTATATCTGAAATGCTTCCTTCATACTTTCACAGAGTCTACTGTTGGAAATCACGAAGGGTATTCTACCACTGATCATCTTCCCCCACCGGGTTAACCATCTTTAGGTAAATTGGGTCATCCTACTAAGCCTCCATTTCTCGAGCCACTCATGGATGATGATCGGGTTCCATAGTTGAAAGGTAAAAAAGGAACCCCTAAGCCCGAGTAGTATGAAATTTATTTAGGATTAATTTTAACTCATTGTTTATTTAATTTTTCCCAAAACACCTAATAAAAATAAGAATACAATTATCATGATGCATGTACCTTTCCTAGGGTCTCTACCCCACCAATGGTGTAGCCTCACTTGGTCGTTCGGTAAGCTCAGAGTCCTTGAATTAGATCACAGGGCCCCCTAAAATCCCGTGTCCTAGCCAATATTTCTTGGCCTATGTCATGAACCAAGATCGGATAACACTACTTCCATACCATCCCATTCAATCCTCACTATGCCTAAGTCAAAACTCCATCCTATCTCTCAAACATCTCCTTTGATACCATTCTGTCACAACCCTCCTTATTCAAGACGAGGGAAGGAATGGAAAAGTGTCTTGACCTTCCTTATTCAAGATGAAAAAGAGATAATGACCCCTGAGTTCCACCTCCAATAGGACCCGGGGTGGCGACCAACACCAAGGGTATATAAATCTGACAAAAAAGGAGGAATTACCCTTTTTATAGTAACCAAGATTAGTATATAAGATGTATCAACCTCAAATAACCCCAAGGAAGATATATAAGAGAAACCAAAACCCATCCCACATACAAGTTTAAAGTAAAGATACTAGAAATTCAATGAAAATATCTAAAGTAAATACCAAAAGAAAAAAGCTAAGTAGCGACACAATATCTATCCCAAAGCCCAAGCTAGTAAGGTCCAACACAGTCCATGTAATCTCCCTAGAAACCTAAAAATAGTTTTATATACATAGGGTGATCATACAATAATAATTAGTAGGAAAAGACAAAGTCACTCGTGCACAAGTGGGAGAAGCATACTAATTCCCCTATGATAAAACAATAGAAACTCAAAATCACATAATAAGGTATACTATCCACCCCCAACCTCACTAAGTAATGCTCACCAAATAACACAATTCAAGTAAAGTAAAGTAGTAAACACATCGATATTTGGGTACCCCAAACTACTTACCACTGGTTAACTACTCATCTCTAACAATGAACGACTTGATTCTACCACACTATTCCACAAGCCTCGCTGTCACAACTTACCTGCACACACCTAGACCACATACCATATCCTGCTCACAAACACCTGGGCCACAACAACATCACATCCCGTCTGAAGACACCTGGGGCACAAAACCACAACCTCATCCCAAAGACACTTAGGGATAGTACAACGTATCTCATCCTAAAGTCACATGGGAAACACACCTCACCCGCAGACACCTGGGCCTCACAACCAAACCAAAAACTGCCCAAAGAGTCCAGGGATACCAATTACTAGAAGAAGGAGAAGAGAAGAGCCAATAACCAGCCATCCATCCTCCCACTGGGATGTTGGGAAATGAAACCCTCCCCCATAACAATTGGCGTGTTCGATACATAATTCTCAACATGGGTGGGGTGCATATAGAAATCACAAGGAACTATATATATATATATATATATATATATATATAGGTACCAAACACTAATCCCAACCTATAGTTTTACAAAAAAATAACCATCCCACACCAAAAATTCCCTTACTGCCATCCCTACATACATGTACCACCATGAATGACAATCACTTTTGTAAGTTGATAATTGAACACAGCTTCACTACAAGACACAACTTGAAACATACCCCCTAACAATTCATTTAACCAGTTTTCATTCTACATCATCAATTTATTTATTCCATCCCTACCCTGGCAACTACCAAACACATCACACCACAAGTAGCATCATAACCCACACATACTTCAAAAATTCCCTAAAACCTCTGGGCGAAAGGCCCATGCAAGGTAACACTATCATTCTTTAAAATTATCTCTCCTAAACCATCCTCAGTATCCCATCTACACAAAAATCACCACATTCAGCAAAAAAATCAAATCTCAATTAGCTTGTAGTCCCACTGCACACTCCCATTTCTTGGACACCTCTTCAACCACTACCACTACCATTATTCGAAGTAATGCCACCCTGTCCTTACTCTCAACAAAAAAACCCCAACACACCTCATTAATACCACAATAAGTAGCCCTACTGCACAACAACACGACACCCAACACACCCATAAACATAAACATAACACAAACCAATCCTGCAACCTTGCTGCCCAACCATTGCCCAGATGTAGTCCCAATGCATAACAATTTCATCCATTCCAAAATCAATCAATATCTCAACTTGATATTCCATTAAACCACCCATACCACCCCATAATCACAACCACACTCCCATATGGTCAAACAGATCCATACACAACACACAACCACACCAAACAGAAATGTGTATTCAGATTTAGCAACCCTCATTCTTTAATTCCACTTTCATTATTTAGGGGTGATCACAGAATAAGTTCATTCTTAGGTCATCCATTTATTTAACTGGGTATACATGATTAATAAAGTTTTCATGTTCATATCCATTCAATAGAATATTAACAACAATTATTCATGAGTATGGTGAGAAAATAGAGGCCATGAATGACCATGTTTTTTCAGAGGGAATATGACCAACGTAATTCCAACCATGGATCAAAGATAACAAATAAAACAATAAAAAAATCATTTTCATCTCCCTGCACCTTATTTATTACTTTGTTTAAAATTATACAACCGTACTCACAAGAAGACATCAATATACCCACCTCGCATGATACACAATTGAAAGAGAGATGAAGGAATCCCTACCTAGAATAAAAGACGATCAACAATTCCTACTTGCGTCAAAAACAGGGGGTTGCGCAAGCATATGGAGAAACTCCTAGGAAAAAACTGAACAGACTTCTATAGCATAGGTGCATGACTCCTTGGGGAAGAAAGGATATAGACAGACCAAGAGAAAATGGAAACACACTGGGAAGAGAAGGTCTTAGCTTAGAAAATCCAAATCCTATATCAACGGAATGGAAATGGTTTTAGGGGACATTAAAGTCAGATAGTGGCCAAGACTATGTGTTTTGACTATTTTAAATTCCTAGAAGCATTATGATATTACAAATATAATTAATATCCTTTGAAAAAACTTTAGAAGCGCTCAAACATGGATTTAAAATCAATTTACATCAAATAAAATGTAGGAGGGGGAAAACTGAAAAAACTAGTAAAAAATGAAAATGACTCAATAATAGGTGATCCACCAACACGAGTCACCAATAGTGAGTAACCGATGAACGAATAAATGATGCAAGTTACCAATGCGACTAATTGACATGAGTCATCAATGCCATTCATCGATGCCACTCACTGATGCCACTCACCGACACCACTCACTAATTCCCATCCTACTGACACCCGGAATATCTATGCCTCGACCTAATGATGCCCTAACCTACCAAAACCCTAAGTCACTGAAACCTTGAGTCACTGATGCTGAGCTATCGATGTAATCTACTAACGCCTACCTACCAATGCTGAGCTACCGATGCGAGCTACCGACGTGAGATACTGATGCCAACCTACTAATGTTGAGCTACGAACACAAGCTATAGATGCCAAACTACCATTGATGAGCTACCTATGTGACTTAACAATGCCTTAATAACTAATAAAAAAACTATAAATTTAGAAAACTCTTGAAATGATCTATCATTGCCTCCTAGAACACCCCAAACCTTGGATTTTGACAAAGTAATGGATCGGGGAGGTCTGACCCATTAAAATATCAATACAAAATATAAATAGTCGAGGATAAGTAAAAAAAGGGTTATTTATGTGGATTAATGGAAATATCATTAAAATACCATTAATTTTTTTTGAGGATAATACCTTTTTCAGTTTGAAAATCAGTTTTTAAAACATAAAACATTTTGAAAACATTTTTATTTGAAAAGAACCTTGAAAACATATAAAGGAAGATCTGAAAATAATTTTAAACAATCTTCAAACCATATTTTTTTTAAAATCCTTTTACTTAAATTTTTTCTTAAAATATCATTTAAAGACATTCTGAATTTTTTTTTGGAAACATTTTTTTGAAAGAACACAAATTTCTAACTAAAGAGATAAATGAAGTCTGATTTTATTAAAAATAATTTCTCAAAAACTTTAAGTACCAAAGAGTAGAAAAAATGGAAAAATTACTTTTAAGTATAATTAATAACCAGAGGAGAAGATTATTCTTGAGAATTATAAGAATTCAACATCAGAGAATTAATCATACACAATCTCAATAAACGATGAGATTGTAACAATATACTCTTACCCCTTTTGTAACTTAGAATTGTAATCAACATGAAGTAATAACATTAAAAAAACATAGAATAAAATTAAAAATAAGTATATTAATGATATATCATGTTAAAGTGGCAGTATATATACACCTTATAAAATAATATAGGTATATTACTTAACATATGTCACAAGGAAGGCAAATTGAGACAAAAAATCCCTAACTGCTTTGGTAACTTTGAAACCGTAAACCCCATGAAATAGATATGATCAAATGGATATTTATATCCCCATAAATTTAATTATATTAGTCATAAAATAAATTCATTTTCATTATATACACCACAAAACAAAAAATAATTGGTGAATATGGGATGTATCTCACAGAAATAAAAGTGAGACAAGAAAAACCCTTACTACTTGAGTAACTTTTGAATCAAGAAATCGATGAAAGAATAAAATAAATTGAAACATTAAATATCATGAAATAAATTAAATTCATGATATAGCATTTTATCAAGAAGTATATATACCATAAAAATGAAATAAGTGGTGAATATAGCATAAGTCTCACATAAATAAAAGTGATACTTGAAATCCCATTACCTTGAGTCTGATTCGTCATGCTTGTTCTTTATATTAAAGAATAATGAACTAATATTGATTATTTAATTTATTTATAATAATTTTAAATTTTATTATTACTTTAATATCACTTATTAGTATGTTATATACAATTACTTAATCACTTAAGTTTAGGTAGGATGTTTTGATGATATTTAGCTTATGTATCAAAACTGACTTTGGTAGGCCGAATAAGGTCAAAGAAGTAATTATATAAATATATCAAGAATAATAATCATGAAATAATTATCATATTTATACATAAATTATACTTTTAAAACAAATCATGAAATATGGTTAGGAAAATGAACCAACGTTAAGATCATAGAGACAATAGGTCGTACGTACATATGATTAATATTTATATTTTTCAATGGTCATTATGGAAAGATGGTAAGTAATATTTTATATTTATAGAATGATAAATATATCATAAATACCATTATATTTAATTATATATACTTATATATATCATTATTTTTGATTTGGTGATAAAATAAGAAGGATCACAATGCTTTGAGGAGACAGTAGTCCACACATCCACAAATAATGTTATCACTTTTCAACATGTTAAAAGGTAAGAAAGAAAGTGACAAATTATATTTATATAAATATATTTATGTCATGAATTTAATATATATGTCATATATATCACATATTTTTATTAAACCCATACTTAATACATTCCATGTAAAACATGAATGGATCACATCGCTTTGAGGAGACCGTAGTCCACACATCCAAAAACATGTATTATATTCAAATACTATCTTAATCTTATTATATATGGCATAAAAGATGTTTCAATGCATATATTAACAACCTATAGTATGATTTATACATGATATGTAGTTCTAAACATTACACAAACATTAAAGTTCTAATTCTGTGTAATTTAGTAAAGTATACAGTGTGTAGTTCTGACTACACAACATGTACTTACTTCACCGTCTTTCCCTAAGTACACTCCTAGGTACTCAACGTGTGAAGTGTACTTAATAAATTTCAAAGTACACAGTGTGTACAGTGGGCTACACACTGTTTTTTTCTCTATGTTACATGATTACCTGTTGGCTTAGTTGTGTATGGGATACACGGTTTGGCCCCTGATCGAAAGGGACTACACGCCGTGTGCAGTGGGCCAGATGACGTGTAATTAGGCAAGTGTGTGACTTCTGGCTTAGTCAACATGCAGTGTAAAATTAACTACACCACATGTAATAAATACACATGGCTTGAGTAATTGCCGAATTACTCCTAATGCACTGAACACGACTACACGATGTGCAATTCGGATTACACTATATATATATGACATAGAACACGATGTGTAAGTCTGAACACATAGAGTGTAATATCGTGTCACCTAAGAAGAATCATCGGAACCTCCTGATGAATTATCTATTTTAATTTTAATCCCAAAATCATCCATTTCTATGAAATCTGTGAGAAATTAAAAGAGGAAGAACATATATCAAAATTCAGATTAAAAGAATGATTAAACTTGAATTAAAAAACTAAATTATTAAAATTTAAATCATCAATAAATTATTTAAATAATTATAAACTACGTTGAACCTCGTTCTAATACCACTTGAAGGTTTCAGGTGCAGAGGAAGCACGGTTGAGCCGACACCCAACTTTAATTTTTACCATGATCAATGATTATTCCAGGATCAATACAAAGATGAACGCTAGTCTCTACAAAATAGAATCAAAGATTTATATAAATAAGGAAGTGGCCCAAAACCTTTAGAGAGGATCTTTCACATCATGCTTATAATTAATTTAAATTTAATTTCTAATGAAATAAAATAATTGGTTCTTTAGTACTCTCTTAGTTAATGATTTTGATAATCTGGGATGACCCTTTCGAATTATCTCATTGAACTTGTGAGGATCCAAACTTGAATCCTCTAGCAGTGATCTACACATGCTCCAATGATCTCCTATTTATGCAACTCGATTTTCAGGTGCTATCACGACATAGAAAATGTCTTGCATCGATTGATCTTGATTGCCTGTTCTTCAATTTTGAAGATGGTCTCTCCTTCTTGAGAGGGAGAGAGGAGAGGAGTCAAGATAAAATTTCTAACTTGGAATTGCTCTTGCGTTACCAGTTTCACATCCATGGAACAATATATTTACCTATCTATTTATTGACATGGGGATCCAGTTATAATATTTAATTTCATAACAAAAATTAAATACATTCATAACCTCAGATAAAAACCATGCTACATAATAACAATAACAACATCATTATTTGTGGTGCGCCAAATTGTGCAAAACAGAATCATAAATGAAATCCCATGCCACATAATTATAAGAGGGTTATTATTATTTTGTTTTGTGTCAACTAGTTTTTAACTTGAATAAAATTATTCCACTATCTTGAGAATAATATTTATTCCATTAATTAAATTCAAATAGAATTTAACCAAGACCACCAGAAACACTTAGTGTGTGACCCTCTAGGATTATTTATTGTTGGAATTATGAGAGATTTCATAAAGTACAAGAGTAATTTTTTGCAATGGGTTAAGGCACCGAAGAAAAAAAAATTAATGTTGCAATAATGACATCCACATATGAATGCTCACTGTGTAATATAATCCCTTTGTCTCAATATCTCATCAAGATGGATTCATGATAGTGTCATCAACCTTTATGATTGATATGTCATTTTATGACTACCTGAAATAAACTCTTCATTACACCATGGACATGGAATTTTGTGCGATGGTTCTATTTCAATCAAAGGGTCGAGATATCAACTTCCATAAATGGAAGGGAAAAATCCTTCCTCAACTTATCCATTAATAACATGTCATTCGTGATGCACCCAATGTACCCTAATTCCTACCAAATATCTACATGATAGTTTTCATTATTAAATCAAAGTGCATGATTCATGACACGCATTAATGATAATCTTAAAGTCTAAAGACCATTACACACACTTACAGATAAAAATATCTGATGACACCAAAACATGCAGAATTACTACTAGTAGGTATATTCTTAAAATCACCCATCTTAGAGATTACCAAGTGAAAAATTCATGAGAAGAAGTCTCATTTTATTATGAGTACTCACACATGAAGGTCTGTATTCTATGTGTCTCATAATAGTATGTCATCCAACCACAGAACTATATTTAAGAATATTGTCATAGTACTTCAAGGTTCTCATCATAGTGGGGAACTGCTATAACCTTCTCAATGCGACAAATACTCCAGGACATTATTACACTATAGTCATTCAGAACAATGAACAATATGTAATAATATGTTTAATATTTAAATATATTAAATATTCACATAATAAAAGTACAAAAAGTTTGTTCTAGGACACCAACTCCTACAATATTTCTATTAAATATCCATATTATTTATCATTTAAATTCTTATTGATTAAACTAAATATCATTTCTAAATATGGTGTTTTACTTTAAAATTTATTTGATTTACTATGGTATTATTGATAATATTCATTCTTTACTCAATATAAACAATTTTTTTGATAAAGTATAGTGTTCATGAATTAAATTTATACTTCAATATATGAGGAATGCATTAGACATAAAGTGACAAGTGGAGCCTAAAATTATATATCTCCTTGATTCATCAATCGTCTCATGAAGTGAACCACTAAGCTAAAATTAAATGGGTTTTTACCCATAATTTTAAACCATCTTGTGAAAGGTCTTTATGGTAGATATATCATGATGTATAAGATCATGAAGTCCAATTTTAAGCATTTACTTCATTAGGGATTCAATAATTATAACAACCCAGGACCCACACTCCCAGATCCTATGATTAAATCCATAAATTTACATTCCTTGATTTGATACCAATAATCATGACCCATTTTTTTCCATCCAAACCTTACAAAATAAAAAGGAAAACTTGGATCACTTACATTCTTAAGGACCTTTTACGTTTATATTTTTAGAAAATCAGGAAAAAATCCTATATAAAAAATTCATATGAATTTAAATGATCATTTCTTCTACTTAACCCATATTTTATTATTTCACAATAGGTCAGTAACATCATCCCTGTGAAATCATTTATAGAAAAAAATTGTTCAAACTCATTCTTTATAACCAGGAGAAAAGGAAACATAACAAGGGTGATCTCAAATGACCATTAAGGGTAAACATAAGCATTAAAAATTGAATTTAATAAATGGGAATAAGAGTTCATAAGGGTATGATGGCATAATTAAAGTGCATGAGTGAATCATAAAATAATTCAAACTCATCAATAACAAGATCATTAAATATGAAAACATGGAAAAAGAAAGAGTCATTAAAATCAATAATAACGAGCCATGTGATATCAATCCTGAACATGATTATCATTATAAACCCATAGAATTCACAAATAAAACACATACGTAACTTGGGTCAACATTTTCACTTCACTCTAACAATCACTCTTACAAATAGAATATTCCTACAATTGACATACATACCCAATGAATTGGAGGTATATCAAAGACCCACCTATCCTTGGTTTATCATAGAACCACCCTTCATCAGTTTATCACAGAACCAACCATGATTGGTTTATAACATAACCAACTGTTAAATGTATAAGTACCATTAAATAATCATAACACATAAAATCTTTCATTTCATCATAAACTCATAGTAACAAGCATTATCACTTTTATAACTTGATTAACCCATTGAAAATAAATGAGTTATATAAAAATATCTTTTAAACATGATTATCCCATGGAAAATAAATGGGTTACATAAAAATATCTTTGAAATATGGTTAACCTATGGAAAAGAAATGGGTTCCATAACAATATATTTATAACAATCTTAATCCATACAAAAAAGAATGAGGATGGTATCTACGACAACCCTCCTTCAAGATGAGGGAAGGGATGGAAAAGTGACATGACCTTCCTTCTTCAAGATGAAAAAGAGATAATGACCCCCTGAGTCCTACCTCTAGTAGACCCTAGGGTGGATAACATCACCAAGGGTATAGAAATATCACAAAAAATGGGAGGCATTACCCTTTTTATAATAACCAAGATTGGGAGATAAGATGTATCATCCTCAAACAACCCTAAGGAAGATATATAAAAGAAACCCGAATCCATCCCACATGCATGTTTAAAGTAAATATTTTATAAATAAAATGGAAATATCTAAATTAAATACCAAAAGAACATAGCTAAACAGCGACACAACAAATATCCCGTTGCCCGAGCTAGTAAGGTCCAACACAGTTTGAAAAATATTATTGGAAACCTGAAAACATTTTTATATACGTTGGGTGAGAATAAAAGAATACTCAGTAGGAAAAACCAAATTCACTCATGCAAAAGTGGGAGAAGCATACTACTTCCCCTGTGAGAAAACACCATAAACTCAAAAGCACCTAAAAATGTATACTATACACCCCCAACCTGACCAAGGAACGCTCACAAAATAACACAAGTAAAGTAAAGTAAAGTAGTAGGAAAATAAATATTTGGGTACCCCGCACCACTTTCCACTGGTTAACTTATCATCCCTAATGGAGAACTTCCTGAAACTTCCATTCTCTTCTACAAGCCCCACTGTCACAACCTACTCACACAAACCTAGGCCAAATACCACATCCTGCTCAAAAACACCTTGGCCATAACAACATCACATCCTGTCTGTAGAAACCTAGGCCACAAATCCACAACCTCACCCTAAATACACCTTGGTAAAGTAAAAAATATATCATCCTGAAGACATCTGGGAAGCGCACCTTGCCTGCGGACACCTGGGACTCACAAACACACCACAACCTTCCCGAAGAGTCTAGGGCTACCAATTCCTAAAAGGGGGAGAAGAGAAGATCCGATAACCATCCATCCATCCTCCCACTGGAATATTGGAAAATGACACCATCCCCCATAAAAATGGGGGGGGGGGGGGTTTGGCATATAGTTCTCAACACGAGTGGGGTGCGTATAGAAATCACAATGAACTACATGTATATATATAGGTACCAAAACACTTATCCTGACCTATGGGTTTTCAAAACAACAACTACCCCACAAAAAAACTTCCCTTGCTGCCAACCCAACATGGACATACCACCAAAAATGATGGTCACTTCCATAAGTTTATAAATGAACATTGCTTCACTAAAAGCCACAACTCGAAATAGACCCCCAACCAATTAATTTAACCATTTATCATTCTGCATTATCAATTTATTTATTTATTTATTCCATACCTACCTGGGAAACTACCAAACACATCACACCATAAGTAGCATCATAACTTACATATACTTCAAAAATTCTCTAAAAACTCTGGGCAGAAGGCCCACGCAAGGTAACTCCATCCTTCTTCAAAATTATCCCTCTTAAACCATCCTCCGTAGCCCTAATGCATGAAAAGAACCACATTCAAAAAAAAAAAAAAAATCAAAACTCAACTAGCTTGCAATCCCACTACACACTCCCCTTTCCTAGACACCCATTAAACCACTACCACAATCATTATTCAAAATAATGCTGCCCTGTCCTTCATCTCAATAATCAAAACCCCCAACAAACCTCCTTACTACCACACTCGGTAGCCCCGCCACACAAAAACACCACACCTAGAACACCCATAAACATAAAAATAAACATAAAACAACCCAATCCTGTAGCCCCACTACCCAACCACTACATAGATGTAGTTCCACTGCATAACAAGTTCATCCATTCCACAATCAACCAATCTCTCAACCTGAGATTCCATTACACCACCCATACTACCCCATACTCACAACCACACTCCTAGAAGAATCACCACATGACCAACACAAAACACACAGTCGAATAGATCCACACACAGTACACAAACACAAAAAATGTCAAGGTGTATTCAGATTTAGAAACCCTAATTCTTTAATTACACTTTCATTATTCAAGGGTGATCATAAAATAAGTTTATTATTAGGGAATACTTTCATTTAATCACTTATACATGATTAATTAAGTTTTAATGTTCACAACCATTAAATAGAAGATTAACAACAAGTATTCATGAGTATGGTATGAAAACAGAGACAAAAAAGGACCATGATTTTCAGAGGGCATACAACCAACACAATTCACAGTGTGGATCAAAGAAAATAGATAAAACAATACAAACATCATTGTCATCTCCCTGCCCCTTATTTATTACTTCTTTTAAAAGGATCCAACCATATTCACAAGTAAGAATCAGTATACCCCCACCACATGATACAAAATTGAAAGACAGATGAAGGAATCCCAACCTGGAACAACAGAAGATCAATAATTCCTCATTGTGCCAAAAATAGGGGGTCACACAAGCAGTAGGAGAAACTGCTAGGAAAAAACTGAATAGTACAGGTTCATGACTCATTAGGGAAGATAGGTTCTAGGTGCACCAAGAGAAAATATAAACACACTGTTAATATAAGGTCTTAGCTTAGAAAAGTCAGATCCTATATCAACGGAAGGGAAATAGTTTCAAGGGGAATTAAAGTTGGATCATAGACAAGACGACATGGTTTGACTATTTCAAAGTCCTTATAGCATTAAGATATTAAATATATAATTAATATCCTTTGAAACACCTTTAAAATCACTCAAACATGGTTTTAAAATCGATTTATGTTAAATAAAATGTAGGAGGGACAAAACTGGAAAAACTGGGAAAAACTTGAACTGACTCACCGATGGGTGAGTCACTAACACGAGTCACCAATTGTGAGTCATCAACACCTGGCTCACCAACGCGGGTCACCGACATGAATCACCAACATGAGTCATCGAAGCCATTCACTGATGCCACTCACTGATGCCACTCACCGATGCCACTCGTCAACGCCACTCACCGATGCCCGTCCTACTAATGCCCGACCTACCAACGCCTTGACCTATTAATTCCTTGAGTTACCAACACCCTGAGTCACTGATTCTGAGCTACCTAAGTGATTCACCAATGACTACCTAATGAAATTTCACTGCCGACATGATATGATAATTCCATCCTACCAATGTTAATCTACCAACACAAGCTATCGATGCCAACCTATCGATACTGAGCTACCGACGCGACTCACCAACACCTGACTCATCGATGCAAAAAATGTAAATTTAGAAAACTCTTGAAATGAGCTATCATTGCCTCCCAAAACACCCCAAACACTGGATTTTGACAAAGTAATGGACCAGAGAGGTCCGGACCATTACATCAGATACCTCTCAAACTATTCTTGCCCTTGGTAATTCAAAACCAAACCGAGAAGAAAGAGGGGTCCGAACAACCACCCCATAAGATACCTCTCAAGAAAAATCCACTATGTGTTGTTCGAAAGCTGGAGTGAAACCTCAACATCCAAGAACACCTCCTCCTACATCTACTAACCCAAACATCCACAAGATACCCCACTCAAGAACCAACTACCCAGACACATGAATTAGGTAATTCTTTTCTTCATGTTGAGATACTATTCGCTATGGGAAACACTGACTCACCTACACGAGTTTAATTGAATCTCAATTAATGTGTCTCGATTAGGAATCTGGTTTCCCCATTTTCACATATTAGGACTTTATCACACTATAGAATAAGAAAGAAACCCATCTTATAAAAAATAAGGTTCAAGCACTACATCAAAAATCAAAACACACAAGAACAACTCAAAAAAACTCCAGGTACTAGGTACACATTTTTTGTCTCTTTCTCCCAAGTACTCTCCTCTGATCCACAATGCCTCCAAAACACATGAACCAAAGAAATTTTCCATCCACATAAAAACTTCTCCTGACAATCCTAGATCTCCTCTTGACGCTCCACAAACGTTGCGTCATCATCAATATCCAAATCTCCTCAGTCAATGACTTGGGAGTCATCGTGAAGATACCAATGAATCTATGATACATGAAAGACATCGTGGATACTCTCCAACTATGGTGGTAATTCTTACTGGTATGACACCTATCCACCTCGCCCTAACACCTTGAAGGGTCCGATGAACCTGGGAGAGAGATTTCTTCCCCTACCGAACCCCTGCTACCCAAATTGAGGGGAAAACTTCAAGAACACGTGGTCCTCAACATTGAACTCCAAGGTCCTTCTACTACGATTGGCATACGACTTCTGCTGGTCCTCTGCTACCTTCATCCTCTCTTGGATAAGCCGCACCGTCTCGATCGTACTTTGCACCACATCCAAACCAAGAATAGCTGCCATACCAACTTCAGTCCAACAGAAAGGTGAACGAAACGACCTCCCACAAAAGGACTCGAACAGAGCCATACCAATGGAAGAGTGATAGTTATTATTGTAAGAAAACTCTACCAAGGGAAAATGTTGCACCCAAGTCCAACCAAAGTCCAAGATTCAAGCTCACAACATATCCTCCAATGTCTGGATGGTCCTCTCTATCTGCTAATCTGTTTGAGGGTGGATGTAACACCCCAAGCTTCTACGGTACTCTTCTCTTTCAATAATACAATAGTGTGTGTTGTACGCAACACTAAGTTCAAGCGCACCACTACTTATCAAACTAGCCGTTTTGAATAGTAATACCCATTTTTTTGAAATTTTATAAATTTTATCTCTAAAAATGGAATTCATTTTTGGATTCAGAATATCGAATTTAGCCTAGGGTGAAATTTTGGTACTTTTAAGATAACTTTTATATTTTGATGAATAATGAAAATTACTAAATTTTAATTAAAAACAACTTTTTTAATCAAAATAATTAATAGTGATAAATTATGAATTTGAGTGGTTTTAAAGTATATTTAGAATATATTTTTACCATTTAATACAATTTTGGTCATTGTAAATTATTTCACAATTAAACTGGACATAAACAAGTGTCAATCTTTTGATAGTTATTATCTCTTAAAAACACGCTTTTTGTTTTAACAACGAGAATTAATTTTAAATTAATTTATGCCACTTATGTGTTTTGAATTTGGAAAAAATGGAATCCATATTTGGAATCAAGATGTCCAAATTGTGTAAATAGGTAACTTTTATTTTTAGACATTTTGAATAATTACTTCTGAAAATATTTTATTTACCATGGTTAAAGGGTAAATCCGGTAAATAAGGGTAAAAAAATAATATTATAATAATAATAAATTACCCTAAAACATGTCATAACCTTATTGGTTGATAAATTTACAACCATGGGCATCTTTGGGTCGATTTTAGGACCCCATGGATTGACTTGTAGGTGATAAGGACACTTTATATTAATTAAGTTAAAATAAATAAAAAAATGACATAAGTATAAATAACTTTTAGTAAAACAATTTTTACATAGGGTTATATATGTTGGATTTTCAACTATAAATATTCATTAGAAATATAAAACTATTTCCTACATAATGGTATTTTATTTATAATTTTTAGACATTAAATAATTAAATTTATTTATTACACAATAATGATGCAGTATTTTCCTTATTAATGAAAGAATCAAATAATTGGTATTATAAATGTTAAAATAAATATAATTTGAAAGTTTTGATGACATAAATTAATTTTATTGGTTAATATGACATGATATGATTGCATAAATGAATTTTTTTCGAATTAATAAAGTTTTTAAGACTTTAACAAAAATCAATTATTGAATAGTGTCAAAAATGACATAAATGAGTTTTTAAAACAAATATTATATTATTAATTGATATTATATTCCTAAAAATCTAAGTTTTAGTAAAAGGACTTATATAATGATAGGTGTATCATTAATGGACCACTTGGTGGTCTCTTGGATGTATATAGTAAGTTTATTAACTATATAATATAAAAATACAAAGTGACATGGTAAATGTCAAACTAATTAACAAAGAGTTAAAACTACAAGATATGGTTAATATAATGACCCAAACCTGTCTAAAATATATTGGTTGAAATGATTTAGACCCATCACCACATTATACTTTGAATAATCAACTTTGGAGCCATTAGAAACCGAATATGAATTAATTATAAAATAATATTTCTAGCTTTTCCTAAGGTTCCCCTCACTCCTCTTATAAAAGGACACCACTTATAACCAATTATTCACACCTTCAAAGCCTTTTTGTTTGTCCAAAACCTGACCAAATATCATCTCAACTTCCCTCAATTAAACCTAGAGGCCTTAGTTTGATCAGAAATCCAACCTAAGGAGCCCTTTTGATCAAATCAAAGGAAGAACCCGAAGAAGAGGTAATTTTTTCACCGCCATCTTTCAAGTTCCTTTCTTCTTCAACTTCTTCTTTATTTGTTATTACCATTATAAAATAATAAATCAAGTATCCTCTGTATACTGTGATGTTATTATAAATATGGTACAACCGTATTCAGTATTCTATCCATCCTTTTAATGACATGTCACCATATGTGCGTACGTACGACTTACTGTCTCCTCATCATGGCGTAATTGTTATTAAAAACATTATTATTTGGATGGGTATAATAATGATGTGTAATTCATATAAATAATAAATATAACATGATAATTATTCGGTATATATGATATAATATCCAATTATATATTATTTTAATATCAAAAGAGTGATATTGTTGCTCGTGCGTAAGTACGGACTACCGTCTCCACGAACGCGATGAGATTCATTCCCCATCGTATCCATTCAAGTATAATTCTCATTTGATGATTAAAAATAATGTTTAAGGACTTTATATCATTCTTTATATGAATAAGATACAACCTATCCCTAAAAAACATGGCTTATGTAACAAAACATATATAAAAAATGAGTAAGTTAACACCCGAAACGACAATAATACTAAGATATTATTAACAAAGCAATGTTAAAAGATCATATATGATATCATATTAATGTATATGATTCTTGTATAATTTAATAACAATTATTTCACCATTATAAAGAAGTTTATCCTACCCTCAATCAAGGAAAAATACAAGGTAAGGGGTTTTCATCTCACTCCTTATTCCCGTGAGATTCATGCCATATTGCCACTATTACCTTTTGTGTGGGGTATGTACTACCCATAATTGTATTCTTTGTGTAATACACTTTAATTTATGTGTATTTACATATTCATTGTATGATACCTATTTCATGGGGTTTATGTTTTGTAAGTTACCAAATTGGTAAGGGTTTATTTCACAATCTCTTCATTATCCGAGGTTGTTTATACGTAATTATCTACTGGGATCTCTTTATCATCCACATCCATGTTTCTTAAAAAAAAGTATTTCAAATCATTCTTACTATATTATAGACTATGGGTTAATTTCATTTTTACTCTTGTTGACTTTTTATAAGAAGTTTATAAAGTAATCTTTCCGTCGTTTTCCAAACAAGGTCCTTTTTAACCTTTTTGACAGAGTTAAGGTAAGAATGTCTTTTTTTAACTTATACAGCGGGTGCATATATTTTCCACCATTATAAAATCTTCAAATCTTACCTTACAATATAATAAGTATATTTTCAAAATAAATGTTTTATTTTATAATTATGTTACTTTTAAATGATTTCAAAAAAGAGACATTTCTCTCAAATAGTTTTTATTTTATCTATGTCAACATCCTTTGATAAATTTTACACTTATTTGAAGTTGATTTATTATCATCCATATTGTATGTAAGGTTTTTTTATATATTTGACTGTGGATGAGTTATTTTTATGTCATTAATGGTTTATGATTAATGTTTTGGCATTTCATATGCTAGTTTTATTACGAATGTTTATGTTATATTTCATCCTCTTCTTAAGATGAATGTGTTGGAATAGTATGTTCCGGGTTGAGGACCGGTAAAAGGAAGCCCTCCGGGTTGGGGTCCAGTTACAGAAGACCCTCCAGGTTGGTGTCTAGATATTAGAGGCACTCCGGGTTGGTGTCCGGATATTAGAGGCACTCCGGATTGGTGTCCGGTTATTAGAGGCACTCCGAGTTGGTGTCCGGTTATTAGAGGCACTCCGGGTTGGAGTCCGGTTACAGAGGCTCTCTGGGTTGGGTTCTGGTTATAGTTATCCCTTAGGTCTTGGAACGAGGCCTTGACACAGAAATTAATGTTCGACATTATGTATTCCATCATTATGAAAGTGGTTATTGATATTTCATGTGATTATTCGACTAGTAGAATATCCATGTGAATAAGTAAATGACATTATTTCATTTTTTGCCATATTATGATGAAGTTAAATTTTAAAAGGATTTTTTTTAGTTATGCATTTACTTAAATGTTTATGATTATTTATGAAAGTTTCTGCTATATTGTTATCCTTACTGGGCATTTGAGCTCACCCCTTTCTATGTTTTATTTTTCCCAGGATGTGAAGTAGTTAGTTATGAGTTACTTTCAGGCACAATCTAGGAAGCTTGGATGTTTCCAATGGAATAATTTAGTGTTGTTTTTCTTTTAAAGTTGTAATGTTGACATTATAAATTTATCTAGTATTTCCAAGGCTAATAAACTAATTGGTATTTTGAGACATGATTTCCTTGTATCATGCCAATGTTATGTAATAATGCACCGAATCTAGGTAACTAGGGTCAGGGCGTTACAGTTGGTATCAAAGGAAGTTTAGTACAAACCTTGGAAGCTAGATTTAGATAAACTCTGATTAGAGCACATAGCCCTAAAATAAACTTTGAGGATTAGTAGATAAGAACTTCCTAGAATTTTGATATTGGAGAGATTTTGTGAGTTTTCCGAGCAATACATCCCTGTATGGATACAAGTAGGTAGAGGCGTCTCTAGCATAGATGTACCTAGGGGTAAAACCAAAAAACACCGCTTTGATCTAGACTCGAATAGGAACTGGTGCACGACAACGGGCCTTGCTGCACTCTTGGTTACAACACTCTTGGGGGATATGCTTAGGATAATTCTCATTTTCTTTACAAACCATTATGAAGGATTTATGAGTATATACTTACTCAAAGAAGACATTTTTATGATTATGGATTATATCCATAAATTTTTTAATTTATGTTATGTGTTTTACAAGTTTGGGATTAGGTATCACTATTCATAAACTAATCTAGTGTATGCCATTGTTTAGAAATAGCACCCAGTAGAAGGAATGAGAAATCCAGCAATACGCATGATCCAAAGAGTAAGAAAGATCATATCTTTCATGGTCTTAAGCCAGAATTTAGAAGGGAAATAGTCTCCCATGTATTATCATCATATGAAGAAATAATATCATGTGTTGATAAGGTAAGTAAATAATTCTCAGAGTCCTATGGATTTGAAGGGAATCCAGGGAAGGAAAGGATGGTAGAGAGAAGGACAGATAAAGGGAATAAGGTAAAGAAGGATTTTCCCATATGTGATAATTGTGGAAGGAATTACCATGGAAAATGCTTGAAGGGAATGGGATTATGTTATAAGTGTGGAGAAAAAGGACACCATGTACATGACTGTAAGGGTAAGAAAAAGGTTTCAAATATACAATGCTTCATCTGTAAGGAGTTTGGACACTATGTGAACCAATGTCCCAGTCATCAGACTATGCCTCAAATAATGCTATTGGATAATAATCAAGTTATGATACTACCACAGATGAAGAGGAATGACTAGTGTTCTTATGTGGTTATTAGAGAATTATGTCATTTGAGTGTTGTATCAACAATGTACTGGTTATAATAATTATGGAGTATATAAGGATTATATTGCAATATTATTTTATTAAGGACTTGAGATTTTGTGGAACAAAGAAAAGTGACTCAATAGCAGGTTAAATTTTTGGAAATTATATGGTTGAGAGAAAGATAAAACATAATATGGTTCTGATACTGAGGTAGTGATTTTGGAATAATACATGATTGATTTGGATAAATTATATTGGATATTCTTGACTACCTTGAAACTGATTAATGATTTGTATATTCCATCATTGTTGGAGTTTACAACATTTTTGGATAGAAGGAGTATATCTAACTATAAGGACCCGCACTTATTTCATACATAATCTTGAATTTATTTAATAAAACACTTCATTATACATTGAGGATCTTTTCAAGTTTAGAGCTTTAGAGAATTAAGACAAAACATTCATAACATTACACATTGTTACATAGTGGATACCATAAAAATAGTTTCCATTATCCTCAGAATATAAAACATTAAAACACAAAACAAGACTCCTTGATAATTCTTCAACATTTAACATGTCTTCCTTCCTTGTATTACTCATAATTAACCTGTGAAAAATCATTTAAAAACTTGGGATGAGCACAAAATCTCAGTAAGGTATGGAAAAGAAGGAAAAATCACATTAGTAATACGCATGACGTATGATAACATTTTCAAAAGACATGATTTCCACCCATAAAATCTTAATTAGCGTAACATGAGATTTACAAAAGATCCACACAAACATAATTATAATCATAGAGGTATATTGGGGCATTACTTACATAATCTTGTAACCATCTTGGCTACCTTAAAATTTGTAACCCTCACGGCTACCTTACTTTGTGTGACCATCACAGTTACACTTGGAGTAACCATACGGCCGACCTCCAACTTACTCATACCCAATGAATTGGAGGGAAATATATGTCCCACCCTTCATCATAAACAATCCCCAATAACCAAAACATAATCATACAACATAAACAATAGCATAAAAACATTGCCTTTGAATCTTATAAAACAGAATTTTAAAAGAGGATTTTAGAAGAAAAGTCCCTTATAAACATCATATACTTGAAGTGAGACTTAATTGAGTGGATGGAATATGTATATACTCTGTAAATACACATAATTAAACATAATATAAACAGAACCCATCACACAAACAATTTAAATAGCACATAAATTATAAAGTAGAAGGTTAACCCAAAGAATGGAAATCGAGTTAAGAATTCCCTTACCTTGGGCTTGTATTACTTCAAAATTGTTTAAACCTCCTGTATAATGGTTAAAAAAGTGTTATTAGTACTTTACAGAAACATGTTCATGTTTATAACATCTTATATGGTCATTTCATAACCTCATTTCACCCCTTAATTGTTAGTATTTTGTTCCTTGCATTATTTTGGGTGAGTTCTTTTGTGATTTTCACAATCGGCTCATGATGAATCGTTCTTGTTGATTGGAAGTGAAACTCCAGAATTGGAATGGATTAGTATTTACATAATTCCAGTACCATAAATTATACCATTTATCACTTTGGTTCTTAATATGATGATGATTTATAAGTTAAACATTAATTATGTTCGTTTAGATAATTTAAGTGGTTCTTTGATAATTACAACTTCATTTAGTCTTATAAATTTGAATCATGAGTACAAAAGAATTCCAGAACCTTATATGATTCATAAAACATATATTATAACCTGGTTCAACCATATAAATGGTTTCATGACCAGACTTGAAAGAATTAATGGAGATTGAAAATACATCGTCCACGATATCGGTAATTCGACACAAATGGACAATGTTTTTTGATTCCTTAAATAAGTGAGAGAGGAGAGGAATAATGATTTGTAATTTTCCATAAACATGAAAACATCTAGAATATACATGATTTTGGAGATTTAATGCCTCTTGGATAAGAGGGGGTGAATAACGAAGAGAAGGGAATCTTGAAATGAAGAAAACATGAGAAATTTCTTACAAAAATTCGGCAGCCTAACGGCGTCTCTTAAAATTTCATAAAAATAAGATTGATGAGAGGAATGTAATATCTCATCATTCATACAAAATTTGGACAGTAAGGGGAAATATTAAATGAAATATCCCAACAAAATACAAAGGGAAAGGAAGAGAATAACATAAAATGGAAGGAAAGAATGAAAAAGAAAGAGGATGTTTACCTCTTGATCTCTTCTCCTTGAGATCCTTCTTAAGGGCTTTGGTTTTGGTCTTTTGGTGAGACCAGCAGCTCTAGGACGTGGGGAAGAAGATTGGGGAGGGAATTTGGCAGAAATTAGACAATGCTCAAGGCTTGAGAGGTGTGGGAGGAAGAGGGGAGTGAGGGTGGTATTTATAGTGGAGGAGGGGAGGTATTTTAGATTATTTTAATTATTATTATAATATTTTTATCAAGACTATGAATAATCTCAAATCAAGTGGCCCTAAATAGTGATAATATCATGTGATTTCGAAGAAAGTGGCCTTGAATCACTTATGATGTCATAAATAGTGCATTTTTACTGATAAATTGATTATACGGTATTTTACCGTATTTCACTATTCACCGAAAATTCAAGAGTTTCAGAAAAATACCAAAAATTTACCCCAACCATTTTTCGATGTGTATAATTCAAAAATGAACTCCATTTTTCAAAAATAATTTTCTAAATATTATTAATTTAATTTTTAAATAAGGTCACAGTTAATTCGAAAAATAACAATATTTAAGTGCAACTAGTTTCATGTGACATTGGAAAATTAATTAAGATCCCATTATCCTATTGCCATGGGAAAATAAAATAATAATATTATTTACTATTCATGAGGTCATATTACTATTCATATTACTATTCATAAGGGAATGTTACTATTCACCAAAAAAACAAGTTTGTTTCATCAGACTCTAAATAACATACTGAACCCAATTGTAGATGACGGTTTCTTGAAATTCAAATCATAGAATAAATAAAATTATGTTTAAAGGATACTTATAAATATATACCTTAAACAAAATTTCAAGCATTTTCAATTTATTTTTAGAAAACCTTGGGATGTTACACTAGTATTCTATAAGTAATAAGGGATCATTAATGTAATCAATAAGGTTTTATGGTATTTTAGGATGTTGCAGTGTTTTAAAAGAAAACACGATGAAGGTGTTCACATGTTATTATGTGGAAAAAGGATCTTCATTGTGTTTACCTACCTTATAAATTTTGGACTGTGAGTTTGGACAAAAGTATTTTGGATAAGTCTAGTTTGAGATCATTTTTGGATTTCCATAAAAAGGACTACCCGGAGGTCGGGCGACAACCCTTCACGTCCGGCAAGGCTGCGAGACTTGAACCCACAACCGAAGGACGGTAAGGGTGTATCACCTACCACTGACCCACTTGATGTCCTGGATTGAATAATGTAGTTTTTTAGTGGTTCTGCTAGATTAATTATAAATTAATTTTATTTTTCAACCCTATATGAATAGGATAAATAGAATATTATTTTTGAAGTCCTATTATCTCTTATAGTGAAAGATGAGTTTGTGGTAGAACTTAGTTAAAGGATGGGACTCTACTTGTCAAGTATATATTTTTCTTCTTCTCTTATTCATTGAAGAAATTAATTCTTATAATTTAGTGAAGGGATCTTAAAACAAAAAATGTGTTATCCTAATACCATATGTTTTATTGAACCGATGGTATTTTAAATCATCATAGAATGATGAATTTAAGGCCCTCAATTTTACACTTGTTTGTGATTGATGACCTCAATAACTACCTATAAATATTTACTTTTTTCCTCCAATTATATGTCTCTAATTTCCACCAATGTTCTCCTAATTGATATCATAATTTGGTGGGGACCCTTTCTTTTCCCTTTTCCTCTTATGAAGACTAAATTTTATTAACCTAATTTTCGATGTGGATTTTCCAAAAAGGTATTTTCTATTTTCAACCTTTTATTTTCAAAGAAAAATTTCAAATTGTGAGGATGAAATTTATTGAAGGAGGGGAGAATGTAACACCCCAAGCTTCCATGGTACGCTTCTCTTTCAATAATACAATAGTGTGTGTTGTACGCAACACTGAGTTCAAGCGCACCACGACTTATCAAACTAGCCGTTATGAATAGTAATACCCACTTTTTAAAATTTTATAAATTTTATCTCTCAAAATGGACATAATTTTTGGATTCAGAATATCGAATTTAGCCTAGGGTGAAATTTTGGTACTTTTCAGATAACTTTTATATTTTGATGAATAGTGAAAATTACTAAATTTTAATTAAAAACAACTTTTTTAATCAAAATAATTAATAGTGATAAATTATGAATTTGAGTGGTTTTAAAGTATATTTAGAATAAATTTTTATAATTTAATACAATTTTGGTCATTGGACATAATTTCACAATTAAACCGGACATAAACAGGTGTCAATCTTTTGATAGTTATTATCTCTTGAAAACACGCTTTTTGTTTTAACAACAGGAATTAATTTTAAATTAATTTCTGCCACTTCTGTGTTTTGAATTTAGAAAAATGGATTCCATATTTGGAATCAATATGTCCAAATTATGTAAGTAGGTAACTTTTATTTTTAGACATTTTGAATAATTACTTCGGTAAATATTTTATTTACCATGGTTAAAGGGTAAATCCAATAAATAAGGGTAAAAAATAATATTATAATAATAATAAATTACTCTAAAACGTGTCCTAACCTTATTGGTTGATAAATTTATGACCATGGGCATATTTGGGTCGATTTTGGGACCCCATGGAGCCACTTGTAGGTGATAAGGACGCTTTATATTAATTAAGTTAAAATAAATACAAAAATGACATAAGTATAAATAACTTTTAGCAAAACAATTTTTTCATAGGGTTATATATGTTGGATTTTAGACTATAAATATTCATTAGAAATTAAAAAATATTTCATACATAATGGTATTTTATTTATAATTTTTAGACATTTAATAATTAAATTTATTTATGACATAATAATGATGCAGTATTTTCCTTATTAATGAAAGAATCAAATAATTGGTATTATAAATGTTAAAATAAATATAATTTGAAAGTTTTGATGACATAAATTAATTTTATTGGTTAATATGACATGATAGGATTTCTTAAATGAATTTATTTCGAATTAATAAAGTTGTTAAGACTTTAACAAAAATCAATTATTGAATAGTGTCAAAATTGACATAAATGAGTTTTTAAAACAAATATTATATTATTAACTGATATTATATTCCTAAAAATTTAATTTTATGCCAAAATACTTATATAATTATAGGTTTATCATTAATGGACCACTTGGGGGTCTCTTGGATGTATATAGTAAGTTTATTAACTATATAATATAAAAATACAAAGTGACATGGTAAATGTCAAACTAATTAACTAAGAGTTAAAACTAAAAGATATGGTTAATATAAAGACCCAAACCTGTATAAAATCTATTTTTTGAAAGGATTCAGACCCATCCACACCTTATACTTTTAATAATCAACTTTGGAGCCATTAGAAACTGGATATGAATTAATTATAAAATAATATTTCTAGCTTTTCCTAAGGTGCCCCTCACTCCTCTTATAAAAGGACACCACTTATAACCAATTATTCACACATTCAAAGCCTTTTGGTTCGGCTAAAACCTGCCCAAATATTCTCTCAACTTCCTTCACTTCAACCTAGAGGCCTTATTTTGATCAGAAATCCAACCTAATGATCCCTTTTGATCAAATCAAAAAGAAGAACCTGAAGAAGAGGTAATGTTTTCACCGCCGTCTTTCAAGTTCCTTTATTCTTAAACTTATTATTTATTTATTATTACCATTATAAAATAATAACTACAGTATCCTATATATACTATGATGTTATTATAAATATGTTACAACCATATTCAGTATTCTATCCATCCTTTTAATGACATGTCACCATACGTGCGTACGTACGGCTTACCGTCTCCACGTCGTGGCGTAATTGTTATTCAAAACATTATTATTTGGATGAGTATAATAATGATGTGTAATTCATGTAAATAATAAATATAACATGATAATTATTTTGTATATATGATATTCTATCCAATTATATATTATTTTAATGTCAAAAGAGTGATATTGTCGCTCGTGCGTACGTACGGACTACCGTCTCCACGAACACGATGAGATTCATTCCCCATCGTATCCATTCAAGTATAATTCTCATTTTATGATTAAAAATAATGTTTAAGGACTTGATATCATTATGGATATGAATAATATACCACCTATCCATAAACAACATGGCTTATGTAACAAAACATATAAAAGAAAACGAGTAAGTTAACACCCAAAACGACAATAATACTAAGATATTATTAACAAAGCAATGTTAAAAGATAATATATGATATCATATTAATGTATATGATTCTTTTATAATTTAATAACAATTATTTCACCATTATACAGGATGTTATCCTACCCTCAACCAAGGAAAAATACAAGGTAAGGGGTTTTCATCTCACTCCTTATTCCCGTGAGATTCCTACCATATTTCCACTATTACCTTTTGTGTGGTGTATATACTACCCATAATTGTATTATTTGTGTAATACACTTTAATTTATGTGTATTTACATATTCATTGTATGATACCTCTTTCATGGGTTTTATGTTTTGTAAGTTACCAAATTGGTAAGGGTTTATTTCACAATCTCTTCATTATCCAAGGTTGTTTATATGTAATTATCTACTGGGATCTATTTATCATCCACATCCATGTTTCTTAAAAAAAATTATTTCAAATCATTCTTACTATATTATATACTATGGGTTAATTTCATTTTTACCCTTTTTGACTTTTTATAAGAAGTTTATAAAGGAATCTTTCTGTCGTTTTCCAAACAAGGTCCTTTTTAACCTTTTCGACAGAGTTAAGGTAAGAATGTCTTTTTTTAACTTATACGACTGGTGTGGATATTTTCCGCCATTATAAAATATTCAAAGCTTACCTTACAATCTAATAAGAATATTTTCAAATTAAATGTTTTATTTTATAATTATGTTACTTTTAAATGATTTCAAAAAAGAGATATTTCTCTCAAATAGTTTTTATTTCATCTATGTCAACATCCTTTGATAAATTTTACACTTATTTGAAGTTGATTTATTATCATCCATATTGTATGTAAGTTTTTGTGATATGTTTGACTATGGATGAGTTATTTTTATGTCATTAATAGTTTATGATTAATGTTTTGGCATTTTGTATGCTAGTTTTAATACGAATGTTTATGTTATATTTCAACCTCTTCTTAAGATGAATGTGTTGGAATAGTATGTTCCGGGTTGGGGACCAGTAAAAGTAAGCCCTCCGAGTGGGGTCCGGTTATAACAGACCCTCCGGGTTGGTGTTCGGATATTAGAGGCACTCTGGGTTTGTGTACGGATATTAGAGGCACTCCGGGTTGGTGTCCGGTTATTAGATTCACTCCGGGTTGGTGTCCGGTTATTAGAGGCACTCCAGGTTGGAGTCCGGTTACAGAGGCTCTTCGGGTTGGGTTCCGGTTACAGTTATCCCTTAGGTCTTGGCACGAGGCCTTGACACAGAAATTAAAGTTCGGCATTATGTATTCTGTCATTATTAAAGTGGTTATTGATAATGAATGTGATTATTCGACTAGTAGAACCTCCATGTGAATAAGTAAATGGCATTATTTCATTTTTTTGATTTTGTTTTAGTTATGCATTGCCTTAAATGTTTATGCTTATTTATGAAAGTTTTTGCTATATTGTTATCCTTACTGGGCATTTGAGCTCACCCCTTTATAGGTTTTATTTTTACCATGATGTGAAGAAGTTAGTTATGAGTTATTTTCAAGCACAATCTAGGAAGCTTGGATGTTTCCAATGGAATAATTTAGAGTCGTTTTTGTTTTCAAGTTGTAATGTTGACCTTATGAATGTATCTAGTATTTCCAAGGATACTAAACTAATCGGTCATTCGAGACATGGTTTCCTTGTATCATGCCAATGTTATGTAATAATGCACCGATTATGGGTAACTGGGGTCGGGGTGTTACAGTGGAAAAAAGTGATGAGGCGTAACTGAGTGCCAAAAGAATGCTATAATCCCATTCATACTCACATGGTAAAATGCATATCATGATATGTGATAATGGATCTCGGAACCCCATACAGCCACACCACCTCAACCACGTACCTTTGTACTATGGCATCTACTACGCTTGACTCCTTGATTTCTAAGAAGTGAGATGATTTCATTAGCCAATCCACTACTACCCAGATTTCATTGCATCCCACCTGAGCCTTGGGAAATCCAATGATGAAATCCATTAATATTTCATCAAAATTCCAATCAGGGATATCTAATGGATTCAACAAACCATCGGGAACATAGTTCTCAACCTTCACCTTCTATTACACTAGGCACTCTACCAAAAACTCCGCCAATGCCCGCTTCATCTCGGGCCACCATAACTATTACCTCAAGATGCAATACATCTTGGAAACTCTTTGGTGTACTACTAGGGGAGAGCTATGAAAATAATGTAAAATCCCTCACACAATGCAAATAGAACAAACATCTTCTCATGGAACAACATTCGATTTTAACCATCCCTCCATAGCATCACCCTGGTCAAAGTGATCATGAATTACCTCTTCCTATGAGTCTCCCCACATAGATTCCCCCATATTATGCCTCATAGATGAATACATCGTCATATAGAATAGAAATACTCTTCCTCCATCTAATCCTACATCTAATTGAAAGGAAGAAAACTCCTAAATTTCTCTATAAGCATCTAAAGATTCCTGAACCACCTCCTTCTGTGACATACTACTCAAACCATTGGACAAAAAATTCCCATTTCTTGAGGTTTAGGAGATCTAAAAATCATAGTCATGGGAAAAAATCTATCCACCTCCACTACTGCAAGTTCAGATCTTGATGAGAAAAGATGTACCTCAAGCTCTTGTGATCCATGAAAACTAGAAAGTGATCCCCAATGAGGTAATGTTACCATAAATTTAGTGTGAACAAAACCGCTAAAAGCTCCAGATCATGGGTGGAGTCATTACATTCATGGGGACATAAATTTCTCAACCCATAAGAGATCACTCCTTATTGCCGCATCGGTACACATCCCAAGCCTAGATGGGAAGCATCGTAAAACACCTAAAAAATCACCCCATCCTTTAAAAACCTGAGCTCTAGGGCATTGACCAAATTACCCTTCAGATATATGAATACCAACTGGCATGGATCACTTCACACAAAATCTTGGCCTTTTCTTGTTAGCTCTATCAATGGAGCTGTTACTCGAGAGAAATCAGGTATGAATCTTTGGTAATAGCCTACCATACGGAGAAAGTTACAAACCTCTACAAAATTCTTGGGTGCTTCCCAAGAAACAACTACCTCGACCTTTGATGGGTCCACTAATACACCCTATTGAGACACCAAATGTCCAAGTAAGCGTACCTCCAATGTCCAAAACTTTCACTCAGAAATATTTCTATAGAGTTGGTGGTATTGAAGGACCTATAGGATAGTCCTGAGATGCTCAGTATTCTCCTCCTATGAATTATATTAGATTGGGATGTCATCAATGAATACAATGATGAACTAGTCTATAAACTCAAAGAATATAGATTTCATAAGTCCCACGAACAAGATCAGTTCATTTGTAACACTGAACGACATAACCGTGAACTTGAAGTGACCATAACTTCACCTGAAATCATTCTTTAAGATGTCACCCTACTTCAACCTCAACTGGTGATACCCAGACCACAAATTAATCTTAGAAAACAAACTTTATCCTCTCAACTAGTTGAAAATATCCTATATCATCAGGAGAGGGTAATGGTTCTTGACTGTTACCTGACTCAATATCTGGTAGTCTATAGAAAACCTCATGACAACATATTCCTTCTTTGAAAACAATATTGGATCACCCTAAGATGACACACTGGGCCAGATAAAGCCATTTTTCATTATATCATTAATCTGGATCCGTAAATACTGTATCTTAGAAGGTTCCATATTTAAGGAGCCATAGAAATCAGATTATCATCGTGTTGTAATTCTATACCAAAATCAATGTCATGTCAAGGGGGAAGAGTCACAACCTCATCAGGGAAAACATCCAAGAACTCCCTAAAACCTCTAGGAACCCCACCATCCCAGTATCCACTGATTCTACTAATATATCATTCAACAAGGAAAGAAAAGGATCTACACACCGACTACCCATCATACAACTCTACTTGCTAAAAAAATGAACACATTGGCCATCCTTTTCTGAAAAAATAATTCTTATTAGGAAGTAGTCAATAACATCATTCATAGAGTAAAACTAGTCGATGATAAGGATAATATCATATGGCTACATTTTTAGTAGAAAGATATCAACACTAGACTGATGTGGCCCCAACATCAATCTACATCCTTGGAAAACATCAAAAAAGATGGTCCAATCTATGATTGGTGTACTTAACATGATGGGATAAAAGTATCTCTATATATAGTCCTAGAGCATGGGATAGATCGGGTTCAATAAAGGAGTGAAAATATCCTGAATCAAACATGGCACAAACAAGAGTACTGAATAAACTGGTCATACCTCAATCAATCTCCAAACCTGCTAGAAATACTACCTATACCGTGTGAAAATGACCATGCTCAGCTCCTCTACCCTTCTGATGTTGGCCAACTCCCTAACCACACCTACTTAGAGGTTCTTGTGGAACATGCTAAGGTCGGCCTCCACCTACTCCGTCTCCCCTTAGTGGAGCAGGAGCCTGCTGTCCCCACTACTAAAACTGTCTAGCTAGAAACTGCTGCTGAGGTGGGCACTAAACCTTCCCACCTCCACCATACTGAGATCGAACTGGGAATTGAATATGAATGTGTCCATCACCTCCATAAGTGAAACACCAGAATCTTAAGCCTATGGGAAAAGGATGAGGACCAGAAGGTCAAAACTGGAACTGCTGGGGTCATCACCCCATTGGTTGAAACTTAGAAGGTCATAATGTTAGAGACCTACTAATGACAGCCTTCCACTTTGAAGAGCTCAGCTGGTTACCCTCTCATGGTAAAACTCCTCATGAGTGCATTATTTCCACTACGTCTGCCTTATTCTAAACCTCTATGTATGTCGGTAAGGTGAAGAGAGTAACAACATACTTGAGAGACGGAAGAAGTGCCTCCTCTAAAAATCTCACCCAAGACTCCTTATCTGGGAAGAGATCTAGAGCAAAGTGAAGTAGATCCTTGAGCTTGATCCCCAACTCTTGTACAGACATACTCCCTTTTTGGAGGGAGAGAAGCACTTTTTTCTTCTTAGTCTTCATGGTTGAAGAAAGGAATTTTTCCTAGAACTCCTAAAAATCAATCCACAAAAAATCACCATCCTTTCTCTCCCCCAGGAACAATGTACACCACTGACACACAACTCCCCTCATTTGACTAACTTCCATTAGAACCTAGTACTCCGTCAGAGCCCAGATCAAGCTGAATGTGATCACTGGCTCCTCAAGACAACTCTCCATCTCTGTATTTGAAATGCTTCCTTCATACTTTCCCAGAGTCTACTACTGGAAATCACGAAGGGTATTCTGCCACTGATCATCTTCCCCCACTGGGTTAACCATCTTTCGGTCAATTGGTTCATCCGCTAAGCCTCCATTTCTCGAGCCACTCATGGATGAAGATCAAGTTCCATAGCTGAAAGGTAAACAAGGAACCCCTAAGCCCGAGTAGTACGGAATTTATTTAGGATTCATTTTAACTCATTGTTTATTTAATTTTTCCGCAAACACCTAAAAAAATAAGAACACAGTTATCATGATGCATGTACCTTTACTAGGGTCTCTACCTCACCAATGGTGTAGTCTCACTTGGTCGTTCGGTAAGCTTAGAGTCCTTGAATCAGATCACGAGGCCCCTAATATCCCGTGTCCTAGCCAATATTTCTTATCCTATATCATGAACCAAGACCGGATAACACTACTTCTATACCATCCCATGTAATCCTCACTATGCCTAAGTCAAAACTCCATCCTATCTCTCAACCATCTCCTTTGATACCATTCTGTCATAGCCCTCCTTATTCAAGATGAGGTAAGGGATGGAAAAGTTTCTTGAGCTTCCTTATTCAAGATGAAAAAGAGATAATGACCCCTGAGTCCCACCTCCAGTAGGCCCAGAGGTGGCGACCAACACCAAGGGTATATAAATATCACAAAAAAATGAGGCATTACCCTTTTTATAGTAACCAAGATCAGTATATAAGATGTATCAACCTCAAAAAACCCCAAGAAAGATATATAAGAGAAACCAAAAATCCATCCCACATACATGTTTACAGTAAAGATACTAGAAATTCAATGAAAATATCTAAAGTAAATACCAAAAGAAAAAAGATAAGTAGCGACACAATAACTATCCCAAAGACCAAGATAGTAAGGTTCAACACAGTCCAAGTAATCTCCCCAGAAACCTAAAAATAGTTTTATATACATAGGGTGATCATACAAGAATAATTAGCAGGAAAAGACAAAGTCACTCGGGAAAAAGTGAGAGAAGCTTACTAATTTCCCTATGAGAAAACAATAGAAACTCAAAATCACATAATAAGGTATACTATCCACCCCAAACCTCACTAAGGAACGCTCACCAAATAACACAAGTCAAGTAAAGTAAAGTAGTAAACACATCGATATTTGGGTACCCCAAACCACTTCCCACTGGTTAACTACTCATCCCTAACAATGAATGACTTTATGATACAATGCTATTCCACAAGATCCACTGTCACAACTTACCTGCACACACCTGAACCACATACCATATCCTGCTTGCAAACACCTGGTCCACAACAACATCACATCCCGTCTGCAGACACCTGGGCCACAAAACCAAAACCTTATCCCAAAGACACTTTGGGAAAGTACAACATATCTCATCCCAAAGACACATGGGAAACACACCTCGCCCGCAGACACCTGGGCCTCACAACCAAACCAAAAACCGCCCAAAGAGTCCAGGGATACCAATTCCTAGAAGAGGGAGAAGAGAATATCCAATAACCAGCCATCCATCCTCCCATTGGGATGTTGGGAAATGAAACCCTCCCCTATAACAATTGGCGTGTTCAACACATAATTCTCAACACAGGTGCGGTGCGTATAGAAATCACAAAGAACTATATATATATAGGTACCAAACACTCATCCCAACCTACGGTTTTCCAAAAAAATAACCATCCCACACCAAAACTGCCCTTACTGCCAGCCCTACATACATGTACCACCACGAACGATAGTCACTTTTGTAAGTTGATAATTGAACAGTGCTTCACTACAAGAAACAACATGAAACATACCCCCAAAAAATTCATTTAACTAGTTTTTATTCTATATCATCAATTTATTTATTCCATCCCTACCTAGGCAATTACCAAACACATCACACGACAAGTAGCATCATAACCCACACATACTTCAAAAATTCCCTGAAACCTATGGGCGAAAGGCAGATGCAAGGTAACACTATCCTTATTTAAAATTATCTCTGCTAAACCATCCTCAGCAGCCCCTCTACACAAAAATAACCACATTCAACAAAAAAATCAAAACTCAATCATCTTGTATTCCCACTGCACACTCCCCTTTCCTGGACACCTGTTCAACCACTACCACTATCATTATTCGAAGTAATGCCGCCCTGTCCTTCCTCTCAACAAAAAACCCCCAAAAAACCTCATTAATACCACACTTAGTAGCCCTGATACACAACAACAAGACACCCAACACACCCATAAACATAAACATAACACAAACCAATCCTGCAGCCCCGCTGCCCAACCATTTCCCAAATGTAGTCCCACTGCATAACAATTTCATCCATTCCAAAATCAACCAATCTCTCAACTTGATATTCCATTACACCACCCATACCACCCCATACTCACAACCACACTCCCATATGGTCAAACAGATCCATACACAACACACAACCAAACTAAATAGAAATGTGTATTTAGATTTAGCAACCCTCATTCTTTAATTACACTTTCATTATTTAGGGGTGATCACAGAATAAGTTCATTCTTAGGTCATCCATTTATTTAACTGGGTATACATGATTAATATAGTTTTCATGTTCATATCCATTCAATATAATATTAACAACAATTATTCATGAGTATGGTGAGAAAATAGAGGCCACCAATAACCATGTTTTTTCAAAGGGCATACGACCAAAACAATTCCAACCATGGATCAAATATAACAAATAAAACAATAAAAAATTATTTTCATCTCCCTTCACCTTATTTATTACTTTGTTTAAAAGTATAAAACCGTATTCACAAGAAGACATCAATATACCCACCTAGAAAGATACACAACTGAATGAGAGATGAAGGAATCCCTACCTAGAATAACATACGATCAACAATTCCTACTTGCATCAAAAACAGGGGGTTGCGCAAGCATATGAAGAAAATCCTAGGGAAAAACTGAACAGACTTCTATAGCATAGGCGCATGACTTCTCGAGGAAGAAAGGTTATAGGCAGAACAAGAGAAAATGAAAACACACCGGGAAGAGATGGTCTTAGCTTAGAAAATCCAAATCCTATATCAACAGAATGGAAATGGTTTCAGGGGACATTAAAGTCAGATAATGGCCAATACTATGTGGTTTGACTATTTTAAATTCCTATAAGCATTATGATATTAAAGATATAATTAATATCCTTTGAAAAAACTTTAGAAGCACTCAAACATGGATTTAAACTCGATTTACATCAAATTAAACGTAGGAGGGGGAAAACTGAAAAAACTAGTAAAAAATGAAAATGACTCAATGATAGGTGATCCACCAACATGAGTTACTAATAGTGAGTCACCGATACCCGAATCAACGATGCGAGTTACCAATGCGACTCATTGACAAGAGTCATCAAGACATTCATCGATGACACTCACTGATGCCACTCACCGAAACCACTCACTTATTCCCATCCTACTGACGCCCAACCTATCGATGCCTCGACCTAATGATGCCCTAACCTACCAAAACCCTAAGTCACTGAAACCTTGAGTCACCAATGCTGAGCTATCGATGCAATCTACTAACGCCTACCTACCGATGCTGAGCTACCGACGCGAGCTACCGACACGAGCTACTGATGCCAACCTACTAATGTTGAGCTACCAACACAAGATACTGATGCCAAACTACCATTGATGATCTACCTATGTGACTCACCAATGCCTTAATAACTAATAAAAAAACTTTAAATTTGGAAAACTCTTGAAATCATCTATCATTGCCTCCCAGAACACCCCAAACCTTGGATTTTGACAAAGTAATGGATCCGAGAGGTCTGACCCATTAAAATATCAATAAAAAATTTAAATAGTCGAGGATAAGTAAAATAGGGTTATTTATGTTGATTAATGGAAATATCATTAAAATATAATTAATTTTTTTTTGAGTAAATTACCTTTTTCAGTTTGAAAATCACTTTTTAAAACATAAAACATTTTGAAAACATTTTTATTTGAAAATAACCTTGAAAACTTATAAAGGAATATATGGAAATAATTTAAAACAATCTTCAAACCATATTTTTTTTAAAATCCTTTTACTTAAATTTTTTCTTAAAATATCATTTAAAAACACTCTGAAAAAATTTCTAGAATTTTTTTTTTGAAAGAACAAAAATTTCTAAATAAAGTGATAAATAAAGTCTGATTTTATTAAAAATAATTTCTCAAACACTTTAAGTACCAAAGAGTAGAAAAAATGGAAAAATTACTTTTAAGTATCATTAATAACCAGAGGATAATATTATTATTGAGAATTATAAGAATTCAACATCATAGAATTAATCATACACAATCTCGATAAACGATGAGATTGTAACAATATACTCTTACCCCTTTTGTAACATAGAATTGTAATCAACATGAAGTAATAACATTAAAAAAATTTAGAATAAAATTAAAAATAAGTATATTAATGATATATCATGTTAAAGTGGCATTATATATACACCTTATAAAAGAATATATGTATATTACTTAACATATGTCACAAGGAAGGTAAATTGAGACAAAAAATCCCTGACTGCTTTGGTAACTTTGAAACCGTAAACCCCATGAAATAGAGATGCTCAAATGGATATTTATATCCCTATAAATTTAATTATATTAGTCATAAAATAAATTCATTGTCATTATATACACCCCAAAACAAAAAATAATTGGTGAATATGGGATGTATCTCACAGAAATAAAAGTGAGACAAGAAAAACCCTTACTACTTGAGTAACTTTTGAATCAAAAAATACATGAAAGAATAAAATAAATTAAAACATTAAATATCATAAAATAAAATAAATTAATGATATAACATTTTATCAGTAAGTATATATACCATAAAAATGAAATAAGTGGTGAATATAGCATAAGTCTCACATAAATAAAAGTGATACTTGAAATCCCATTACCTTGAGTCTGATTCGTCATGATTGTTCTTTATATTAACGAATAATGAAATAATGTTGATTATTTAATTTATTTATAATATTTTTAAATTTTATTATTAATTTCATATCACTTATTAGTATGTTATATACAATTACTTAATCACTTAAGTTTAGGTAGGATGTTTTGATGATATTTAGCTTATGTATCAAAACTGACTTTGGTAGGCCGAATAAGGTCAAAGAAGTAATTATATAAATATATAAAGAATAATAATCATGAAATAATTATCATATTTATACATAAATTATACTTTTAAAACAAATCATGAAATATGGTTATTAAAATGAACCAACGTTACGATCATAAAGACAATAGGTCGTACGTACATATGAGTAACATTTATATTTTTCAATGATCATTATGGAAAGATGGTAAGTAATATTTTATATTTATAGAATGATAAATATATGATAAATACCATTATATTTAATTATATATACTTATATATATCATTATTTTTTATTTGGTGATGAAATAAGAAGATTCACAATGCTTTGAGGAGGCAGTAGTCCACACATCCACAAATGATGTTATCACTTTTCAACATGTGAAAAGGTCAGAAATAAAGTGACAAATTATATTTATATAAATATATTTATGTCATGAATTTAATATATATGTCATATATATCACATATTTTTATTAAAACCATACTTAATACATTCCATGTAAAGCATGAATGGATCACATCGCTTTGAAGAGACCGTAGTCTACACATCCACAAACATGTATTATATTCAAATAATATCTTAATCTTATTAGATATGGCATAAAATATGTTTCAATGAATATATTAACAACCTATAGTATGATTTATACATGGTATGTAGTTCTAAACATTACACAAACATTAAAGTTCTAATTCTGTGTAATTTGGTAAAGTAGACGGTGTGTAGTTCTGACTACACAACGTGTACTTACTTCACCGTCTTTCCAGAAGTACACTCCTAGGTACTCAAAGTGTGAATCATACTTAATAAATTTCAAAGTACATAGTGGGTACAGTGGGCTACACACTATTTTGTCTCTATGTTAGACGATTACCGGTCGGCTTAGCCGTGTATGGGATACACGGTTTGGCCCCTGACGCAAAGGGACTACACGCCGTGTGCAGTGGGCCAGATGACGTGTAATTAGGTAAGTGTGTGCCTATCTGTCTTAGTCAACATGTAGTGTAGAATTGACTACACCACATGTAACAAATACACATGTCTTGAGTAATTGCTGAATTACTCCTAATGCACTGAACACGACTACACGATGTGCAATTCGGATTACACAGTATGTATGGGATAGAACACGATGTGTAAGTCCGAACACATAGAGTGTACTATCATGTCACCTAAGAAGAATCATCAGCACCTCATGATGAATTCTCTATTTTAATTTTAATCCCAAAATCATTCATTTCTGTGAAATCTGTGAGAAATGAAAAGAGGAAGAACATATATCAAAATTCAGATTACAAGAATGATTAAACTTGAATTAAAAAACTAAATTATTAAAACCTAAATCATCAATAAATTATTTAAATAGTTATAAACTACGCCAAACCTCGCTCTGATACCACTTGAAGGTTCCGAGTGTAGTGGAAGCATAGTTGGGCCAACACCCAACTTTAATTTTTACCATGATCAATGATTATTCCAGGATCAATACGAAGATGAATGCCAGTCTCCACAAAATAGAATCAAAGATTTATATAAATAAGGAAGTGGTCAAAACCTTTAGAGAGGATCTTTCACATCATGTTTATAATTAATTTAAATTTAATTTCTAAAGAAATAAAATACCTGGTTCTTTAGTACTTTCTTCGTTAATGATTTTGATCATCTGGGATAACCCTTTCGAATTATCTCATTGCACTTGTGAGGATCCAAACTTGAATCCCTCTAGCGGTGATCTACACATGCTCCAATGATCTCCGATTGACGCCACTCACTTTTCAGGTGCTAGCACGACATAGAAAATGTCTTGAATTGATTGATCTTGATCACCTGTTCTTCAATTTCAAATATGGTCTCTCGTTCTTAAGAGGGAGAGAGGAGAGGAGTCAAGAGAAAATTTCTGACTTGGAATTGATATTGCATTACCAGTTTCACATCCATGGAACAATATATTTACCTATCTATTTATTGACATGGGGATCCAATTATAATATTTAATTGCATAACAACAATTAAATACATTCATAACCTTAGATAAAAACCATGATACATAATAACAATAACCACATCATTATATTTGGTGCACAAAATTGTGCAAAACAAAATCATAAATGAAATCCCATTGCACATAATTTTAAGAGGGTTATTATTATTTTATTTTGTGTCAACTAGTTTTTAACTTGAATAAAATTATTCCACTATATTGAGAATAATATTTATTCCATTAATTAAATTCAAATAGAATTTAACCAAGACCACTAGAAACACTTAGTGTGTGACTCTCGAGGATTCTTTCTTGTTGGCATTAGGAGAGATTTCATAAAGTCCAAGAGTAATTTTTAGCAATGGGTCTAGGAACCGAAGAAAAAGAAATTAAAGTTGCAATAATGACATCTACATACGAACGTTCACTGTGTAATATAATCCCTTTGTCTCAATATCTCATCAAGATGGATTCATGATAGTGTCATCAACCTTTATGATTGATATGTAATTTTATGACAACCTAAAATAAACTCTTCATTACACCTTGGACATGGAATTTTGTGCGATGGTACCATTTTAATCAAAGGGTCGAGATATCAACTTCCATAAATGGAAGGGAAAAATCCTTCCTCAACTTATCCATTAATAACATGTCATTCGTGATGCACCCAATGTACCCTACTTCATACCAACTATCTGCATGATAGTTTTCATTAGTAAATAAAAGTGCACGAGTCATGACACGCATTAATGATAATCATAAAGTCTAAGGACCATTACACACACTTACAGATAAAAATATCCAATGACACCAAAACATGTGGAATTACTACTAGCAGATCTGTTCTAAAAATCTCCCATCTTGAAGATTACCAAGTGGGAACTTCATGAGAAGAAGTATCATTTTCTTATGAGTACTCACACATGATGGTCTGTATTCTATGTGTCTCATAATAGTATGTCGTCCAACGACATAACTATATTTAAGAATATTGTCATAGAAATTCAAGGTTCTCATCATAGTGGTAAACTGATATGACCTTCTCAATGCGAAAAATACTCCAGGACATTATTACACTATAGTCATTCAGAATAATGAACAATATGTAATAAGATGTTTAATATTTAAATATATTAAATATTCATGTAATCAAAGTACAAAAAGTTGGTTCTAGGACACCAACTCTTACAATATTTCTATTAAATATCCATATTATTTATCATTTAAATTCTTATTCATTAAACTGAATATCATTTCTAAATATGGTGTTTTACTTTAAAATTTATTTGATTTACTATGGTATTATTGATAATATGCATTCTTTACTCAATACAAACAATTTTTTTGATAAATTATAGTGTTCATGAATTAAATTTATCCTTCAATATATGAGGAATGCATTAGACATGTAGTGACAAGTGGAGCCTGAAATTATATATCTCCTCGATTCATCAATCATCTCAGGAAGTGAATCAAAAAGCTAAAATTAAATGGGGTTTTAGCCATTATTTTAAACCGTCTTGTGAAAGGTCTTGATGGTATATATATCATGATGTATACCATCATGAAGTCCAATTTTAAGCATTCACTTCATTAGGGATTCAATAATTATAACAACCCAGGACCCACACTCCCAGATCCTGTGATGAAATCCGTAAATTTACATTCCTTGATTTAATACCAATAATCAAGACCCAAATTTTTCCATCCAAACCTTACAAAAAAAAAACTTGGATCACTTACATTCTTAAGGACCTTTTAGGTTTATATTTTTAGAAAATCAGGACAAAATCCTATATAAAAAATTCATATGAATTTAAATGATCATTTCTCCTACTTAACCCATATTTTATTATTTCACAATAGGTCACTAACATCATCCTTGTGAAATCATTTATAGACAAAAATTGTTCAAACTCATTCTTTATAACCAGGGGAAAAGGAAACATAATAAGGGTGATCTCAAATGACCATTATGGGTAAACATAAGCATTAATAATTGAATTTAATAAATTGGAATAAGTGTGAATAAGGGTATGATGGAATAATTAAATTGCATGAGTGAATCATAAAAGAATTCAAACTCATCAATACCTAGATCATCAAATATGAAAACATGGAAAAAGAAATAGTCATTAGAATAAATAATAATGAGCCATGTGATATCAATCCTGATCATGATTATCATTATAAACCCATAGAATGCACAAATAAAACACGTACGTAACTTGGGACATCATTTTCACTTCACTATAACAATCACTCTTACAAATAGAATAACCCTACAATTGACATACATACCCAATGGATTGGAGGTATATCAAAGACCCACCTAACCTTGGTTTATCATAGAACCACCCTTCATTGGTTTATCACAGAACCAACCATCATTGGTTTATAACATAACCACCTGTTTAATGTCTAAGTACCATTACATAATCATAACACATAAAATCTTTCATTTCATCATAAACTCATAGTAACAACCATTATCACTTTTATAACTTGATTAACCCATTGAAAAGAAATGAGTTATATAAAAATATCTTTTAAACATGATTAACCCATGGAAAATAAATGGGTTACATAAAAATATCTTTTAAATATGGTTAACCTATGGAAAGGAAATGGGTTCCATAAAAATCTATTTAAAACAATCTTAATCCATACAAAAAGAATGAGGATGGTATCTACCACGACCTTCCTTCAAGATGAGGGAAGGGATGGAAAAGTGCCATGACCTTCCTTCTTCAAGATGAAAAAGAGACAATGACCCCCTGATTCCTACCTCTAGTAGGCCCTAGGGTGGCGACCATCACCAAGGGTATAGAAATATCACAAAAAATGGGAGACATTACCCTTTTTATAATAACCAAGATTGGGAGATAAGATGTATCAACCTCAAACAACCCTAAGGAAGATATATAAAAGAAACCAAAATCCATACCACATGAATGTTTAAAGTAAATATTCTAGAAATAAAAAGGAAATATCAAAATTAAATACCAAAAGAACATATCTAAACAACGACACAACAACTATCCCATTTCCTGAGCTAGTAAGGTCCAGCACGGTTTGCAAAATCTTATTGGATACCTGAAAACATTTTTATATACGTTGGGTGAGAATAAAAGCATACTCAGTAGGAAAAACCAAATTCACTCATGCAGAAGTGGGAGAAGCATACTAATTACCCTATGAGAAAACATCAGAAACTCAAAAGAACCTAACAAGGTATGCTATACACCCCAACCTGACTAAGGAACACTCACTAAATAACACAAGTAAAGTAAAGTAGTAAGAAAATCAATATTTGGGTACCCCACACCACTTTCCACTGGTTAAATTCTCATCCCTAATGGAGAACTTCCTGACACTACCATTATCTTCCACAAGCCCCACTGTCACAACCTACTCGCACACACCTAGGCCAAATACCACATCCTGCTCAAAAACACCTAGGCCACAACAACATCACATCCTGTCTGTAGAAACCTAGGCCACAAAACCACAACCTCACCCTGAATACACCTTAGTAAAGTAAAACATATATCATCTGGAAGACACCTGGGAAGCACACCTTGCCTGCGGACACCTGGGCCTCACAAACGCACCACAACCTTCCCGAAGAGTCTAGGGCTACCAATTCCTAAAAGGGGGAGAAGAGAATATTTGATAACCATCCATCCATCCTACCACTAGAATATTGGAAAATGACACCCTCTCCCATAAAAATGGGGGTGTTTGGCATATAGTTCTCAACACTAGTGGGGTGAGTATAGAAATCACAATGAACTACATGTATATATATAGGTACCAAAACACTTATCCCGACCTATGGGTTTTCAAAACAACAACTACCCCACACCAAAACTTCCCTTTCTTCCAACCCAACATGGACATACCACCACGAATGATGGTCACTTCCATAAGTTGATAAATGAACATTGCTTCACTAAAAGCCGCAACTCGAAACAAACCCCCAACCAATTCATTTAACTAGTTATCATTCTGCATTATTAATTAATTAATTAATTTATTCCATACCTACCTAGGAAACTACCAAACACAACACACCAATAGTAGCATCATAACTTACACATACTTCAAAAAGTCTCTAAAAACTCCAGGCAAAATGCCCACGCAAGGTAACACCATCCTTCTTCAAAATTATCCCTCTTAAACCATCCTCTATAGCCCCAATGCACGAAAATAACCACATTCAGAAAAAATCAAAACTCAACCAGCTTGTAGTCCCACTACACACTCCCCTTTCTTGGACACCCATTAAACCACTGCCACCATCATTATTCAAAGTAATGCTGCCCTTACCTTCATCTCAATAATCAAAACCCCCAACAAACCTCATTACTACCACACTCGGTAGCCCCACCACACAACAACACCACACCCAACACACCCATAAACATAAACATAAACATAAAACAACAAAATACTGTAGCCCCGCTACCCAACCACTGCCCAGATGTAGTTCCACTGCATAACAAGTTCATCCATTCCACAATCAACCAATCTCTCAACCTGAGATTCCATTACACCACCCGTACTACCCCATACTCACAACCACACTCCCAGAAGCATCACCACATGACCAACACAAAACACACAGTCTAATAGATCCACACACAACACACAACCACAAAAAATGGAAAGGTGTGTTCAGATTTAGAAACCCTAATTCTTTAAATACACTTTTATTATTCAAGGGTGATCATATAATAAGTTAATTATTGGAGAATCCTTTCATTTAATCTCTTATACGCGATTAATTAAGTTTTCATGTTCACAACCATTCAATAGAATATTAACAACAAGTATTCATGAGTATGGTATGCAAACAAAGACCACACATGACCATGATTTTTAGAGGGCATACAACCAACACAATTCACAGTGTGGATCAAAGACAACAGATAAAACAATACAAACATCATTATCATCCACCTGAGCCTTATTTATTACTTAGTTTAAAAGGATCCAACCATATTCACAAGAAGGAATCAATATAACCACACCACATGATACACAATTGAAAGATTGATGAAGGAATCCCTACCTGGAACAACATAAGATCAATAATTCCTCATTGTGCCAAAAATAGGGGGTCGCGCAAGCAGTAGGAGAAACTCCTAGGAAAAAAATGAATATACTACTATAGTACAGGTGCATGACTCCTCAGGGAATAAAGGTTCTAGGTGCACCAAGATAAAATAGAAACACACTATTAAGAGAAGGTCTTGGCTTAGAAAAGTCAGATCCTATATCAACGGAAGGGAAATGGTTTCAAGGGGAATTAAAGTCGGATCATAGACAAGACCACATGGTTTGACTATTTCAAAGTCCCGATAGAATTAAGATATTAAAGATATAATTAATATCCTTTGAAACGCCTTTATAAGAACTCAAACATGGTGTTTAACTTGATTTATGTCAAATAAAATGTAGGAGGGGAAAAACTGGAAAAACTGGGAAAAACTTGAAATGACTCACCGATGGGTGAGTCACTAACACGAGTCACAAATCATGAGTCATCAAAACCTGGCTCACCAATGCGGGTCACCAACATGAATCACCAAAATGAGTCACCAATTCCATTCACTGATGCCACTCATCGATGCCACTCACCGATTCCACTCGTCAATGCCACTCACCGATGCCCGTCCTACTAACGCCCGACCTACCAACGCCTTGACCAATTAATGCCTTGAGCTACCAACACCCTGAGTCACTGATGCTGAGCTACATAAGTGAATCAACAATGAATACCTAATGAAATTGAGCTACTAACATGATATAATAATTCCATCCTACCAATGTTGAGCTACCAACATGAGATACCGATGCCAACCTATTGATACTGAGCTACCGACGCGACTCACCAACACCTGACTCATCGATGAAAAAAATGTAAATTTGGAAAACTCTTGAAATGAGCTATAATTGCATCCCAAAACACCCCAAACACTGGATTTTAAAAAAGTAATGGACTGGAGAGGTCCGAACCATTACATCAGATACCTCTCAAACTATTCTTGCCCTTGAGAATTTAAAACCAAATTGAGAAGAAAGAGGGGTCCGAACAACCACCCCGTAAGATACCTCTTAAGAAAAAACCACTATGTGTTGTTCGAGAGCTAGAGTGAAACCTCAACATCCAAGAACACATCCTCCTACATCTACTAAACTAAAAATCCACAAGATACCCCACTCAAGAACCAAATACCCAGACACATGAATTAGGTAATTCTTTCCTTCATGTTGAGATACTATCCGCTATGGGAAACACTGACTCACCTGCATGAGTTTAATTGAATATCAATTAATGTGTCTCGATTAGGAATCAAGTCCCCCCATTTTCACATGTTAGGAATTTATCACACACTATAGAATAAGAAAGAAACCTATCTTATAAAAAATAAGGTTCAAGCACTACATCAAAAATCAAAACACACAAGAACAACTCAAAACAACTCCAGGTACTGGGTACACATTTTTTGTCTCTTTCTCCCTAGTACTCTCATCCGATTCACAATGCCGCCAAAACAAATGGACCAAATAAATGGTCCATCCACATAAAAACTTCTCCCAAAAATCCTAGATCTCCTCTAGACTCTCCACAAGCATTGCGTCATCCTTAATATCCAACTCTCCTCAGTCAATGACTTGGGAGTCATCGTGAAGATACCGATGAAGCTAGGATACATGGAAGAAATTGTGGATCCTATCCAACTATGGTGGTAATTCCAACTGGTATGACACCTAGCCACCTCGCCCTAACACCATGAAGGGTCCGATGAACCTGGGAGAGAGCTTTCTCCCCCTACCAAACCCCTGCTACCCACATTGAGGGGAAACCTTCAAGAACACATGGTCCTAAACATTGAACTCCAAGGGCCTTCTACTACGATTGGAATACGAATTATTCTGGTCCTATGATGCCTTAATCCTCTCTTGGATAATCCACACCTTATCGATCGCACTCTACACCACTTCCAAACCAAGAATAGCTGCCTCCCCAACTTCTGTCCAACACAAAGGTGAACGACATGACCTCCCATAAAAGGACTCGAACAGATCCATAACAATGGAAGAGTGATTGTTATTATTGTAAGAAAACTCTACCAAGGGAGAATTTTGCACCCAATACCCACCAAAGTACAAGATTCAAGCTCACAACATATCCTACAATGTCTGGACGGTCCTCTCTATCTTCCAATCTGTCTGAGGGTGGAAATAGTGATGAGGCGTAACTGAGTGCCAAAAGAATGCTATAATCCCATCCATACTCACAAGGTAAAATGCATATCATGATATGAGATAATGGATCTCGGAACCCCATACAGCCACACCACCTCAACCACGTACCTTTTCACTAAGGCATCTACTATGCTTGACTCCTTGATTTCTAAGAAGTGAGATGATTTCATCAGCCGATCCACTACTACCCAGATTTCATTGCATTCTCCCCGAGCCTTGGGAAATCCTATGATGAAATCCATTTATATTTCATCCCAATTCCAATTAGGGATATCTAAGGGATGCAAAAAACCATCAAGAACATGGTTCTCAACCTTCACCTTCTAACACACTAGGCAGTCTGCCACAAACTCTGCCAATGCCCGCTTCATCTCGGGCCACCATAACTATTACCTCAAGACACAATACATCTTGTAAACTCTTGGGTAGGTGTGAGCTATGAAAATAATGGAAAATCCCCCACACAACGCAAATAGAACAAACATATTCTCATGGAACAAAATCTGATTCTAACCATACCTCCAGAGCATCACCCTGGTCAAAGTGATCATGCATTACCTCTTCCTATGAGTCTCACCACATAGATTCCTCCATATTATGCCGCATAGATGACTACATAGTCATCTAGAATATAAATACTCTTCCACCATCCATTCCTACATCTAATTGAAAGGTGGAAAACTCCACAATTTCACTATAAGCATCTGAAGATTCCCAAACCACCTTCTTATGTGACTTTCTACTCAAAGCATTGGAAAAAACATTCCCATTTCCTGAGGATTAGGAGATCTAAAAATCATAGTCCTGGGAAAAAATCTATCCACCTCCACTACTGAAAGTTCATATCTTGCTGAGAAAATATGTACCTAAAGATCTTGTGATCCATGAAAACAACAAAGTGATCCCCAATGAGGTAATGTTACCATAAATTTAGTGTGAACACAACCTCTAAAAGCTCCATATCATGGGTGGCATCGTTACATTCATGGGGACATAACTTTCTCGACCCATAAGAGATCACTCCCTGTTGCTATAATGGTACGCATCCCAAGCCTAGATGGAAAGCATCAAAAAACACCTCAAAAATCACCCCATCCTTTAAAAATCTGAGCTCCAGGGCATTTACCAAATTCACCTTCAGATAGATGAATACCAACTGGCATGGCTCACTTCAAACAAAAGCTTGTCCTTTTCTTGTTAGATATATCAATGAAGCTATTACTCGAGAGAAATCAGGTATGAATCTTTGGTAATAGCCTACCAGACCGAGAAAGTTGCGAACCTCTGCAACATTCTTGGGTTCTTCCCAAGAAACAACTACCTCGACCTTTTATGGGTCCAATAATACACCCTATTGAGACACCAAATGTCCAAGTAAGCATACCTCCAATGTCCAAAACTTTCACTTAGAAATATTTCTACAGAGTTGGTGGAATTGAAGGAACTCTAGGATAGTCCTGAGATGCTCAGTATTCTCCTCATATGAATTATAGTAGATCGGGATGTCATAAATGAATACAATGATGAACTGGTCTATAAACTCAAAGAAGATAGAGTTCATAAGTCCCACAAACATGATCGGTTCATTTGTAACACCGAATGACATAACCATGAACTTGAAGTTCCCATAACTTCATGAGAAATTATTCTTTAAGATGTCACCCTTCTTCACTCTCAACTGGTGATACCCATAACACAAATTAATCTTATAAAACCAACTTTATCCTCTCAACTAGTTGAAAATATCGTATATCCTCAGGAGAGGGTAATGGTTCTTGACTGTTACCTGATTCAATATCTGGTAGTCTATAACAAACCTCATGACACCATATTCCTTCTTTGAAAACAAGATTGGATCACCCCAAGATGACACACTGGGCCAGATAAAGCCATTTTTCATCATATCATTAATCTGGATCTGTAAATACTGTATCTTAGAAGGTTCCATCTTTAAGGATCCATCAAAATTAGATTAGCACCGGGTTGTAATTATATACCAAAATCAATGTCACGTCAAGGGGGTAGAGTCACAACCTCATCAGGGAAAACATCCAAGAAATCCCCAAAAACTCTAGGAACCCCACCATCCCAGTATCCACCAATTCTACTGATATATCATCCAACAAGGAAAGAAAAGGATCTACACGCCGAATGCCCATCATACAACTCTACTTGCTAATAAAATCCACACATTGTCCATCCTTTTCTGAAAAAAAAATCTTCTTAGGAAGTAGTCAATAACATCAGGCATAGAGTACAACCAGTCGATGATAAGGATAATATCATATGGCTACATTTGTAGTAGAAAGATATCTCCAATAGACTGATGCGGCCCCAACATCAGTCTACATCCTTGGAAAACATCAAACAAGATGGTCCAATATCTGATTGGTGTACTTAACAAGATCGGAAAAAAGTATCTCAATATATAGTCCTAGAGCATGGGATAGATCTGGTTCAATAAATGAGTGAAAAGATCCTGAATCAAACAAGGCACAAACAAGAGTACTGAATAAACTGGTCGTACCTCAATCGATCTTCAAACTTGCTGGAACTACTACCTCTGTAGTGTGAAAATGACCATGTTCAGCTCCTATACCCCTCTGATGTTGGATAACTCCCTAACCACACCTACTTAGAGGTTCTTGTAGAACACCCTGAGGTTGGCCTCCACTTACTCCATCTCCCCTTAGTGGAGCCGGAGCCTGCTGTCCCTACTGTTGAAACGGTCTGGTTAGCAAGTTCTGCTGAGGTGGGCGCTGAACCTTCCCACCTCGACCATACTGAGCTTGAACTGGGAATTGAATATGAAGGTGTCCATGGCCTCCACAAGTGAAACACCATAATCTTAAGCCTACAGGAAAAGGATGAGGACCAGAAGGTTGAAACTGGAACTACTGGGGTCATCTCCCCATTGGTTAAAACCTAGAAGGTCATAATGTTGGAGACCTACTACTGATAGCCTTCCCCTTTGAAGAGCTCAACTGGTTACCCTCTCATGGTAAAACTCCTCATGAGTGCATTATTTCCACTACCTCAGCCTTATTCTTAACCTCTATTTATATCGGTAAGGTGAAGGGAGTGACTGCATACTTGAGAGAAGGAAGAAGTCCCTACTCTAAAAATCTCGCCCAAGACTCCTTATCTGGGAAGAGATACAGAGCAAAGTGAAGTAGATCCTTGAACTTGATCTCCATATCCCGTACAGACATACTCCCTTTCTGGAGGGAGTGTAGCTCTTGTCGCTTCTTAGTCTTCATCGTTGAAGAAAGGATTTTTTCCTGGAACTCCTCAAAATCAATCCACAAAAAATCACCATCCTTTATCTCCCCCAGGTACAATGTCCACCATTGACACACAACTCCCCTCATTTGACTAACTTTCAATAGAACCTAGTACTCTGTTAGAGCCCATATCAGGAAGAATGTGATCACTAGCTCCTCAAGACAACTCTCCATCTCTGTATCTAAAACGCTTCCTTCATACTTTCCTAGAGTCTACCGCTGGAAATCACGAAGGGTATTCTACCACTGATCATCTTCCCCCACTGGGTTAACCATCTTTCGGTCAATTGGGTCATCCTGCTAAGACTCCATTGCTCAAGCCACTCGTGGATGACGATCGGGTTCCATAACTGAAAGGTAAACAAGGAACCCCTAAGCCCGAGTAGTCCGAAATTTATTTAGGATTCATTTTAACTCATTGTTTATTTAATTTTTCCCCAAACACCTAAAAAAAATAAGAACAAAATTATCATGATGCATGTACCTTTCCTAGGGTCTCTACCCCACCAATTGTGTAGCCTCACTTGGTCATTCGGTAAGCTCAGAGTCCTTGAATCGAATCACGGGGCTCCCTAAAATCCTATGTCCTAGCCAATATTTCTTGGCCTATGTCATGAACCAAGACCGGATAACACTACTTCTATACCATCCCATGCAATCCTCACTATGCCTAAGTCAAAACTCCATCCTATCTCTCAACCATCTCCTTTAATACCATTCGGTCACAACCCTCCTTATTCAAGATGAGGGAAGGGATGGAAAAGTGTCTTGACCTTCCTTATTCAAGATGAAAAAGAGATAATGACCCATGAGTCCCACCTCCAGTAGGCCCTGGGGTGGAGACCAACACCAAGGGTATATAAATCTCACAAAAAAAGGAGGCATTACCCTTTTTATAGTAACCAAGATCAGTATATAAGATGTATCTTCCTCAAACAACCCCAAGGAAGATATATAAGAGAAACCAAAATCCATCCCACATACATTTTTAAAGTAAAGATACTAGAAATTTAATGAAAAGATCTAAAGTAAATACCAAAAGAAAAAAGCTAAGTAGCGACCCAATAACTATCCCAAAGCCCAAGCTAGTAAGGTCCAACACAGTCCATGTAATCTCCCTGGAAACCTAAAAATAGTTTTATATACATAGGGTGATCATACAAGAATAATTAGTAGGAAAAGACAGAGTCACTCATGCACAAGTGGGAGAAGCATACTAATTACCCTATGAGAAAACAATAGAAACTCAAAATTACATAATAAGGTATACTATACACCCCCAAACTCACTAAGGAACGCTCACCAAATAACACAATTCAAGTAAAGTAAAGTAGTAAACACATCGATATTTGGGTACCCCAAACCACTTCCCACTAGTTAACTACTCATCCCTAACAATGAACGACTTGATGCTACCACGCTATTCCACAAGCCCCACTGCCAAAACTTACCTTCACAAACCTGGACCGCATACCATATCCCACTCGTAAACACCTGGGACACAACAATATCACATCCCGTCTGGAGACAACTGGGCCACAAAACCACAACCTCATCCCAGAGACACTTAGGCAAAGTACAATGTATCTCATCCCAAAGACACATGGTAAACACACCTCGCTCGCAGACACCTGGGCCTCACAACCAAACCAAAAACTGCCCAAAGAGTCTAGGGATACCAATTCCTAGAAGAGGGAGAAGAGAGGATCCAATAACCAGCCATCCATCCTCCCACTCAGATGTTGGGAAATGAAACCCTCCCCCATAACAATTGGCATGTTCAATACATAATTCTCAACACGGGTGGGGTGCATATAGAAATCACAAGGAGCTATATATATATATATATATAGGTACCAAACACTCATCCCAACCTATGGTTTTCCAAAAAAATAACCATCCCACACCAAAACTTCCCTTATTTCCATCCCTACATACATGTACCACCACGAACGATAGTCACTTTTGTAAGTTGATAATTGAACACTGCTTCACTACAAGCCACAACTTGAAACATACCCCCAACCAATTAATTTAACCAGTTTTCATTCTACATCATCAATTTATTTATTCCATCCCTACCCAGGAAACTACCAAACACATCACACCACAAGTAGCATCATAACCCACACATACTTCAAAAATTCCCTAAAACCTCTGGGCGAAAGGCCCATTCAAGGTAACAATATCCTTCTTTAAAATTATCTCTTCTAAACCATCCTCAGTAGCCCCTCTACACAAAAATCACCCCATTTAGCAAAAAAAAAATCAAAACTCAATTAGCTTGTATCTCACTGCACACTCCCCTTTCCTGGACACTTGTTCAACCACTACCACTATCATTATTTGAAGTAATGCTGCCTTGTCCTTCCTATCAACAAAAAAACCCCAGAACACCTCATTAATACCACACTCAGTAGCCCTGCTACACAACAACACCACACCCAGCACACCCATAAACATGAACATAACAAAAACCAATCCTGCAGCCCCGCTACCCAACCATTGCCCTGATGTAGTCCCACTGCATAACAATTTCATCCATTCCAAAATCAACAAATCTCTCAACTTGATATTCCATTACACCAACCATAACACCCCATACTCACAACCACACTCCCATATGGTCAAAAAGATCCATACACAACACACAAACACACCAAACAGAAATGTGTATTCAGATTTAGCAACCCTCATTCTTTAATTCTGCTTTCATTATTTAGGGGTGATCACAGAATAAGTTCATTATTAGGTCATCCATTTATTTAACTGGGTATACATGATTAATACACTTTTCATGTTCATCTCCATTCAATAGAATATTAACAACAATTATTCCTGAGTATGGTGAGAAAATAGAGGCCACCAATGACCATATTTTTTCAGAGGGCATACGACCAAAACAATTCCAACCATGGATCAAAGATAACAAATAAAACAATAAAAAAATAATTTTCATCTCCCTGCACCTTATTTGTCACTTTGTTTAAAAGTATACAACTATATTCACAAGAAGACATCAATATACCCACCTCGCAAGATACACAATTGAAAGAGAGATAAAGGAATCCCTACCTAGAATAACAGACGATAAAAAATTCCTACGTGCATAAAAAATAAGGGGTTGTGCAAGAATATAGAGAAAATCCTAGGGAAAAACTGAATAGACTTCTATATCATAGGCGCATGACTCCTCGGGGAAGAAAGGTTGTAGGAAGACCAAGAGAAAATGGAAACGCACCGGGAAGAGAAGGTCTTAGCTTAGAAAATCCAAATCCTATATCAACGGAATGGAAATGGTTTTAGGGGACATTAAAGTCAGATAGTGGCCAAGACTATGTGGTTTGACTATTTTAAATTCCTAGAAGAATTATAATATTAAAGATATAATTAATATCCTTTGAAAAAACTTTATAAGTTCTCAAACATGGATTTAAACTTGATTTACATCAAATAAAACATAGGAGGGGGAAAACTGAAAAAACTAGTAAAAAATGAAAATTACTCAATGATAGGTGATCCACCAACACAAGTCACCGATAGTGAGTCACCGATGCCCGAATCAATGATGCGAGTTACCAATGCGACTCATTGACATGAGTTATCAATGCCATTCATCGATGCCACTCACTGTTGCCACTCACCGAAACCACTCACTTATTCCCATCCTACTGACGCCCGACCTATTGATGCATCGACCTACAGATGCCCTAACATACCAAAACCCTATGTCATTGAAACCTTGAGTCACTAATGCTGAGCTATCAATGCAATCTACTAATTCCTACCTACCGATGCTGAGCTACCGACGCGAGCTACCGACGCGAGCTACTGATGCCAACCTACTAATGTTGAGCTACCAACACAAGCTGCCAATGCCAAACTACCATTGATGATCTACCTATGTGACTCACCAATGCCTTAATAACTAATAAAAAAACTAAAAATTTGGAAAACTCTTGAAATGATCTATCATTGCCTCCTAGAACACCCCAAACCTTGGATTTTGATAAAGTAATGGATCGGGGAGGTCTGGACCATTACAATATCAATAAAAAATATAAATAGTCGAGGATAAGTAAAAAAAGGGTTATTGGTGTTTATTAATGTAAATATCATTAAAATATTATTAATTTTTTGATGAGAATACCCTTTTCAGTTTGAAAATCACTTTTTAAAACATAAAACAATTTGAAAAAATTTTTCATTGAAAATAACCTTGAAAACTTATAAAGGAAGATCTGGAAATAATTTAAAACAATTTTAAAACCATATTTTTTTCAAATCCTTTTACTTAAATTTTTTCTTAAAATATCATTTAAAAAAATTCTGAAAATATTTTTTGAAAACATTTTTTTGAAAGAACACAAATTTCTAACTAAAGAGATAAATGAATTCTGATTTTATTAAAAATAATTTCTCAAAAACTTTAAGTAATAATGAGTAGAAAAAATGGAAAAATTAATTTTAAGTATCATTAATAACCATAGGAGAATATTATTCTTGATAATTATAAGAATTCATCATCGGAGAATTAATCATACACAATCTCGGTAAACGATGAGATTGTAACAATATACTCTTACCCCTTTTGTAACTTAGAATTGTAATCAACATGAAGTAATAACATTAAAAAAACATAGAATAAAATTAAAAATAAGTATATTAATGATATATCATGTTAAAGTGGCAGTATATATACACCTTATAAAATAATATAGGTATTTTACTTAACATATGTCACAGGGAAGGCAAATTGAGACAAAAAATCCCTGACTGCTTTGGTAACTTTGAAACCGTAAACCCCATGAAATATAGATGCTCAAATGGATATTTATATCCCCATAAATTTAATTATATTAGTCATAAAATAAATTCATTTAAATTATATACACCACAAAACAAAAAATAATTGGTGAATATGGGATGTATCTCACAGAAATAAAAGTGAGACAAGAAAAACCCTTACTACTTGAGTAACTTTGAAACAAGAAATCCATGAAAGAATAAAATAAATTGAAAAATTAAATATCATGAAATAAATTAAATTCATGATATAAAATTTTATTAGGAAGTGTATATACCATAATAATGAAATAAGTGGTGAATATAGCATAAGTCTCACATAAATAAAAGTGATACTTGAAATCCCATTACCTTGAGTCTGATTCGTCATGCTTGTTCTTTATATTAATGAATAATGAACTAATGTTGATTATTTAATTTATTTATAATATTTTTAAATTTTATTATTACTTTAATATCACTTATTAGTATGTTATATACAATTAATTAATCACTTAAGTTTAGTTAGGATGTTTTAATGATATTTAGCTTATGTATCAAAACTGACTTTGGTAGGCCGAATAAGGTCAAAGAAGTAATTATATAAATATATGAAGAATAATAATCATGAAATAATTATCATATTTATACATAAATTATAATTTTAAAACAAATCATGAAATATGGTTATGAAAATGAACCAACGTTACGATCTTAGAGACAATAGGTCATACGTACATATGAGTAACATTTATATTTTTCAATGATCAATATGGAAAGATGGTAAGTAATATTTTATATTTATAGAATGATAAATATATCATAAATACCATTATATTTAATTATATATACTTATATATATCATTATTTTTGATTTGGTGATGAAATAAGAAGAATCACAATGCTTTGAGGAGGCAGTAGTCCACACATCCACAAATGATGTTATCACTTTTCAACATGTGAAAAGGTAAGAAAGAAAGTGAAAAATTATATTTATATAAATATATTTATGTCATAAATTTAATATATATGTCATATATATCACATATTTTTATTAAACCCATACTTAATACATTCCACGTAAAGTATGAATGGATCACATCACTTTGAGGAGACTGTAGTCCATACATCCACAAACGATGTTATCATATTCCCACAAAATGGAAATCATAAAGGTATGTGTTATATAATAATTAAAAAAGAATAAATACATTATAAATATCATATATATCATATAAAAATATTATTTACATCATTATTCTCAACCTTGAGAGGTTGTAATGGAAGAATAAACGACATTGGTTCGTGAGGCCGTAGTCCACCATACACACGAATGATGATTGCGTATCCCATTTGATGGAAGTGTGTAAAGTTTTAGCTAATAAACTTAATATAGAAACATATTATAATATTTAACATATCGATTTTATTATATAATAATGATATAAAAATAAATTAATGGGTTTTATAAAGAAATAAAACAAAAGTGGTCATTGATGAATATTACCTCTTCTTTGGGTAGCTCCTTTTGGTTTGCACCAAAGGACTTCCTTGGATAGATTTATGCCAAATTTAAGAATTTTTGGATGAGTGGAGGTAATTTTGGAATATATTTTTAAAATTAATTGATGATAAAAATATCTTGAGAGGTGTGAAGAAACGAGGAGAGGTGGTGACCATTTATAAGTGGGAGGAAAGGACACACTTGGCATTTTCGAAAATAAGATAGGTGAACCCACATTTTTACCTAAAAATAGGGTTCAATAACACACAAAATTTGATAATAGAGGTTTAATGGTTGAAATATTTCCATACAATGGGTTTTGGATAAGTTTTGGGTCACTTTTACACCTTATATTTTAAGTTTAACCACTAAGTAAACTCATTTTTCTCTTAATCACAGTAATTAATTTTAATTTATTCCACTAATATTTTGGGTAAAAAAAGTTTAAATTTATATATATTACAAATTATTATTTTAAAAAATATGGAATCCATTTTTTTAAATTTAGATCATATAAGTGAAAAAAATTAATTTAAAATAAATCCTGTAGACGGGACGAGAAATCAGGTTTTTAAAGTGAAAATGTTCAAAAGTTTGAAATATTTTTGTATCCAATTTCAATGTGAAATTGATTAAAATGACATAAATTGGATTAATATAAATTTAATTAAAATATTTTAACTTAGAAACTAATTAATAATATAATTTAAAATTATAAATTATTTAGATGAAAAAGCAGTTTTTAATTAAAATCCAGTATTTATCACTATTCATCAAAAAAAGAAACTTCTCAAAAAATACCAAAAATTAACCCTAAGATAATTTTGAAATTAAAATTTCAAAAAACAAGTTTATTTTTTCATATAAATTTTATAAAATTATAAAAAATTATTTTTAAAATAAGTACACCATTAAAAGGTGATAAAACCGCCTTTAAAAAAATACAACTTTTTATGCATAAAATTGGATGGATGTAAAAATATTTGATTGAATATATAATATGTATATTTCATTAATATAATTAAATAATAATAATTAATTTAATTTATTAATATAATACACCTTTGGTGCATAAAAATGATTTTTTATAAAAACACTTTCTTTATATTCAATTGGTTTTTATATTCATTTATAATTAATTGGTAAACAATGAATTAATTTTATAAACATGTGTAAAACATATTTTCATAATTTATTTAATCTTATTAATTACCTCTATTCCAATGGCTAGGTGATAACTATCATGTTAAATAATAGTATTAATAGTTTATTATTTTTTGGTAAGACTCGACCTTGCGTGTAACACAAGTTATTGAAGAAACTCAATGTCATGTCCAATACAATATAACGTTGGTATTGTGTATAGAAGAAGATAAAATTTTAATTATATGTAAATCAAGCTATAAAATAATTTAAATTAATTTGAATTTAGATATTTAATAAAATCTTAGGATGTTACATCCCACCCCCTTAAAAAATGAATTTCTCCCTCAAAATTAATCTTTTTAATCAAAAGATTAACTTTTTTTTGAATTATTGTATTGAAACCCACATAGTACAAATGAAGTAAACAAAAAATACCTTAAAAAGGTAAATTAGGAAACATAAAGGTCACATGAATTTACACATAACTAGGATTCCACACAGGGAGAACATTGGTGGGAAATTAAAAGATGGATTTGGAAGAGAAGACTAATACCATGGAATAATAGAGAGTGATAGAGAATGTGGTTAATAATAAGTCAATAAAAAAACACCATCCAAATTGGTTTTGAAAAGGTCATTGATATCATTAAAAATGATGGTAATAGGACAAACTTTTATTTCAAGATCCTTTTCCTAAAGTTAAAGGATTATTTCACCATCTATACTGAAAAAATAATGAAATATACTTACTTGACAAGTAAAAGTTAAACCTTTAAACAATATCCACCACAATATTATCTTTTTCTTCTAGATTATGATTATTCAAGATGATTGTTTCACACCTTAATCACTAAAATAAAATTTTAAAGACCACATAACCATAAAAGGGATAATCAAGCTATTACATTCATCTTTAACCAAAAATAAAATGAAGAGAACATGGTAAGATAATTCAAAAAAATTAATAAAACTTTACAAATTAATCTCTAAATTTCAATAGTAATATGCAAAGTTCAGACCAAATCATTCCATAAATAACTATCCTTAAAATTATTCAAACATTTCATGACTAAGTTCAAAACCCAAATATTAGAAGGGTTTGAACGTATATTCTTCTGAGATAAATCAATAGTTATTCCTCAAATAAAACCCCATATGCTTTCAAAACAAACATAATATTTAACTATAAAAAATTTCATACAAACCAGGGCATCATGTAGGCTAGTGGTAGGTATAAAAACCTTTATCATCCTTCAGTCATGAGTTCAAGCCCCACTACCTTATCTGATGCAATGGGTTTACACCCAACATACGAGTTGTAATTTTAAAAAAAATGAAAACTAATTCCTTCTTAAATAACACTTCATGTTGATCCTAGCGGTTAAAAATACCCCAACCCCAAAAAACATCTCCCAAAATTTCATTAATCTATTTAAGACTTCGTCGCTCAAAAACTCAAGGGGTGTATAAGATATTAAACTTATGATAATTATTAATCTTATATACCTATAATAGTATTCATAACTCTTAAGGGAAACTCCCATTAAATAATCCTAATATTCAAAGTTATCTAAAGTGACCTTTGAAAACAAATATAACAACCTAGGACCCTCACTCCTGGATCCTATGCTGAAATTCATAACTTTACATTCCCAACTTTAATGTCGATAATTATGACCCAAATTTATCAATCTAAACCTTAAAAAATCGAAAGGAAAACTTATATCACTTATATTATAGAGTACCTTTGAGCTTTAGAGATTTAGAGAATTAGGAAAAACTACTACATAAAAAATTCAGATGACTTTAAATGAGAATTCCCCCCACTTAACCCATATTTTCTTATTTCACATTAGGTTATCAACATCATCCTCATAAAATCCTTTATAGAAATAAATCATTTAAAATCATTATTTATAACTCGAGGAAAAGGAAACATAATAAGGGTGAGCTCAAATTATTAGTAAGGGTAAACATAAGTAATAATAATTTAATTTCATCAATGAGAAGAAGAGTGTATAAGGGTATGATGAAATAATAAAAGTGGATGAGAGAATCATAAAATAATTCATACCTATCAATACTTAGATCATCAAATATGAAAACATGGAAAATTTAAGAGTTAGGATAATCAATAATCATGACCCATGTTATATCAATATTGATCATGATATTCATTATAAACCCATAACAAGCATAAAGAAAACATGTACATAACTCGGGAAATCATTTTCACTTCACTCTCACAATCACTCTTACAAATGAAATAAACCTATAATTGACTTCCATGCCCAATGCATTGGAGGGATATCAAGGACCACACATCCTTTGTTTATCATAAAACCACCCATAATTAGGTTATCATGGAACTACCCATCATTTATTTATAATGTAACCACCCATCAAATATTCAAATACCATTACATAATCATAACACATAAAATCATGCATTTCATCATAAACTCATATGAACAACCATTATCTATTTTATAACATGATTAACCTATGAAAAAGAAATAGGTTCTATAATAATCTCTTTGAAACATGATTAACCTATGGAAAATAAATAGGTTCTATAACAATCTCTTTGAAACCTGATTAAACCATGGAAAAGAAACAAGTTCTATAACAATCTCTTTAAAACAATCATAATCCATCTAGAAAATAATGAGGATGGTATCAATGAAAAATATAACCCATGGAGTATAAGTAACAACAAGGGTTTTTGACATTTATGAATGGAAATACCATTAAAATATCATTATTTGTTTTAGTAAAATACCTTTTTCACTTTTAAAACCAATTTTTAAAATATAAAACATTTGGAAAATATTTTTCTTTGAAAATAACATGGAAAAATAATAAAAGAAGATTTTTAAATAATTTCAAACATTTTAAAAACATATATATATTTTAAAACAATTCCCATGAAAATTAGGTTAAAATTTCATTTAAAATAATTATTAAAACATTTTTTTAAAACATCATTTTGAAAGAACACAAATTTCCGACCAAAGAGAGAAATGAAGTAAAATTTTTATAAAAACACTTTCTAAAACATTTTAGCTCCAAAACAGTTGAAAAAATGGAACAATTATTTGGAATTATCATGTATAACCATAGGATAATATAATTCATAATAATTATAATAATTCAATATTAGAGACTTAATCATACACAATCTCGATAAACGATGAGATTGTAACGTAAGACTTTTACCACTTTTGTAAATTTGAATCGCAATCCCCATGAAAGAATAAAATTAAATGAAACTTAGAATATAATTAAAAAAAAATTATATTCATGATATATATTTTCAAAGTGGAATTATATATACACCTTTTAAAATAATATAGGCGTATTTGTTAACATACGTCTCAAGGAAAATTGAGACAAAAAATCCCTTACTGATTTGGTAACTTTGAAACTGTAAAACACATGAAAGATAGATTATAAAATGGATATTTAAATCCAAATAAATTTAAGGATATTAATCATAAAATACATTAATGTTTAGTATATACAACACAAAAAAATAAGTGGTGAATATGGCATGTATCTTACAGAAATAAAAGTGAGATGAGAAAAACCCTTACTACTTGAGTAACTTTTGAGTCATGAGATCCATGAAGTAATAAAATCAATTGAAGCATTTAATATCATGAAATAAATGAAATAAATGATATAAAATGTCATAGGTAAGTATATATACCTCATAAAAATGAGTGGTGAATATGGCATAGTTCTTGTAGAAATAAAAGTGAGACTAGAAATCCCCTTACCTTGAGTCAGATTTGTCATAATTGTTCTTTATATTCTTATATAATAAACTTATGTTAATTATTTAATATATTGATAAATTTTTTCAAGTTTATTATTAATTTATTTTCTCTTATTATTATGTTATATATAATTACTTAATCATTTAAGTTTATATTTGATGTTTCGTCATATTTGTCTTATGTGACAAAACTGAATTTGGTAGGTCGACTAAGGTTATAGAGGTCATTATATAAATATATAAAGAATAATAATAATTAAATAATTATAATAATTATACATAAAATATAATTTTATAACCAATAATGAAATATGGTTTTGAAAAATTAACCAACGTTATAATCATGGCGACAACAGGCTGTACGTATGCATGAGTAACGTTTCTATTTTTCAATGATCATTATGGAAAGAAGGTAAGTAATATTATATATTTAAAAAATGATAAATATATAATAAATACAATTATATTTAATTATATATATCATTATTGTTTATGTGGTTATGAAATAAGAAGATTCACATCTCTTTGAGGAGGCAATAGTTCACATGTCCACAAACAACATTATCACTTTTTCAGTGTGTGAAGAGGTAAGAAATAAAGTGATATATTATATTTAAAAAAAATATAATTATGTTATTAATATCATATATATGTCATTTATATCACATATATTTATTAAAACCATCTTTAATACATTCCATGTAAAGCGTGAACAAATCACATCACTTTGTGGAGGCGGTAGTCTACACATCCACAGACAATGTTATCATATTCTCAAAAAATGTAAATCATGAAGGTATGTGTTATATAATATTTAAATAATCATAAATACATAATAAATATAATATATATCAAATATAAATATTATGTACATAATTATTACCAACCTTAAGATGTGGTAATTGAAGAATGAATGACATCTGTTCGCAAAGCGGTAGTATGCCGTACGCACGAATGATGATTACGTATCCCATTTGATAGAAGTGTGTGAATTTTTTGGTCATAAAATTAACATAAAAAAATATATGTATATTTAATATACTTAGGTTATTATTTAATAATGATATAAAAATAAACTAAGAGGTTTGAGAAAGAAAGAAAACAAAACTGATCCTAGATGAATGTTACCTCTTCTTTAGGTAACTCTTTTTGGTTTGCATGAAATGACTTTATTGGATGGATTTATGCATAATTTAAGGATTATAGGATGAGGTAAGGGAATTTTTAAATATATTTGGATAATTAATGGCCTATACAAATGTATTTATAGGTGCAAAGAGAGGAGGAGAGGTGTTGGCTTTTATAAGTGGGGGAAAGGACACACTTGGAATTATTGAAAATAAGTTAGGTGAACCGGCATTTTTTACCTAAAAAGAGTCTTACATAACACAAAAAATTATATAATAGAGGTTTAATGGTCAAAATATGTCCATAAAATGGGTTTTAGATAATTTTTGGGTCTTATTTACACCTTATATTCTAAGTTTAACCACTAAGTAAACTCATTTTTCTCTTAATCACTGTAATTAATTTTAATTTCTTTCACTAATATGTTTTTGGTAGAAAACCAATTTAAAATTAATATAAATTATAAATTATTATTATTTAAAATATTTAATCCATTTTTCAAATTAAAATAACATACGTGGCAGAAATTAATATAAAATCAATCCCATAGATGGTATGAGAAATTGGGTTTTTAAAGTGAAAATGTTCAAACATTTGAAATGTTTTTTTTTCATCCAATTTCATTGTCAAATTGATTAAAATAAAATAAATTGTATTAATAGATATATAATTGAACTATTTTTACTTTAAAACCAATTGAAAATATAATTTATCATTATAAATTATTATGATGAAAAAGTAGTTTTTAATTAAAATCAAGTATTTTCACTATTTATCATAAAATGAAACTTCTCATTAAAACACCAAAAATTCACCCTAAGAAATTTTTTACATTCATATTTAAAAAAATAAGTTTATTTTTTCAAATAAAATTTATAAAAGTCTCAAAATTTAGTTAAAAAAATTGCGCCATTAAAAGGAAACAAAATTTCCATTAAAAAAAATACAACTTTTTATGCATAAAATTTGACATGTCCTTATTTTATGACTATAAAATATATTGGATGAATGTAAAAAATATTTTATTTAATATATAATATATTTATTTAATTAATAACATTAAATAATATTAATTAACTTAATTTATTAAGATAATACAGCTTTAGCACATAAAAATAGTTTTTTATAAAAACACTTCCTTTATATTCAATTGTTTTTTATATTAATTTCTAATTAATTGGTAACCAATAAATTTATTTTATAAACACGTTTAAGCCAAATTTTCATAATTTATTTAATCTTATTTATTATCTTTATTCTAATGACTAGGTGATAACATCATGATAAATAATAGTATTAATAATATATTATTGTACAATAATACTCGACCTTGCATGTAACACAAGTTATCAGTAAAACTTGATATTAAATGAAAAATAATATAAACTTAGTTTTGTGTATAATTCAAGCTAAAATGTGTATTTTTTGTAACTCAAAATATTAAAGAATTTAAATTAATTTGAAAGAAGATGTTTTATAAAATCTCAGGATGTTATAGTTATTATCATCCATGAGATTATTCTATAGATATTATCCATGGATTCATTTTTGATCAAGTTATTTATTAAAAGAAATGTGTGTTCAATTATTTACCTTTTTATATTTATATTTCCTTATATAACCATGATAGTCTATTTATTGATTAAATGGAATGCATGTTCATATATTTACCTCAAAATATTAATTATTCATCATTGTTTATACTTTATTTATTTATGATATCTTATTATTTATGTAACTCTTATTAAGTATTTGAGATCATCCTTATTTTGTATTTTTTCCCCAGGATGTGAATACATAATCTTTGAATGATTTTAAGGATGTGTAATTTTTACTCCCACTATATTATATTCCATATTTTCAAATATAATGTGAGATTCAAGTATATATCAAGTTTAGCAGTACTACTAAACTATTCGATCCTTGAGATTACATCACTTGTAAATTATGCCAAAGTATTAAAGTAACAACCAAATTTGGACTATTGGGGTTGGATTCTTTAAACAATATGCCTTAATGGTTTTCTAAGGTATCACTAAAAATTAAATGTTTTAAATGTGGATAATATAATAATTATGAAAATTTATTCCCTAGGAGGAAATATCATGAAGGGTTTGTCAAAATATCATGAATAAATGTTTAGATAGTACATGTATAGAAGATAAAGAAATTATGAATGACATATTAAAGGTATGGATTATTTTAATAGTTTTGTTTATGTTTAAAGTTTGAAACATGATTAGATTTAGATTGATGAATCTTAGTATGTAATTTATATTTTTTATTGTAGAAATAAATTATTTTGAAATAACTACAAGAGCCTCAGCCTAGTTAGTGAGGACTCAAAAAGTGCATCCAAGAGACCCAAGTTCAAAACCAGGTGGAGACATATTTACAGGTTACTGTAGAAGTACTGTAGCAAACACTGTAGTAGACACTGTTTGGTACTCTAGTAGTTAGAACTATTAATTTGTTTGGGATTTAAAGCCACCGGTTTGGTCCCCGAGTCCTTCAAGGCCTTTCAGGCCACCCAAGGCCTTCATGCCAGTAAGGATTTCGGGCTACCTCATGGACTTCGGGCCACCTCAAGGCCTTTAGGATACCTTAAGGATTTTGGGCCACCTGAAATTGTGCTTAATGTACCAGGAAAACTCTATAAGAAGAAGATTATAAATAAGGATTCAGAGTAGGAATATTCACCAGTGTAGAAGCTGAATAGATTTGGTAGAAAGAGAGGGTATGGCGTAGCCATCGGGACTAGCCTGTGCATGCATGGGAGCCTAGTCAAACAACTATGCAAAGGTGGAGAGCTGATTTCACAATGAAGATGATGGGGAAGAGAATTTCCATGTAGTTATAGTCTAGATATTTCCTCTAAGACCTATAGGTAATGTAATCTCTAATCTTACATGCCTTTTAAGGGTTCCCCCTCATCCCTTAAAAGGGGGGTTATCAAAAATCAATAAAAAAAGAAGGCCTTTGGGCCATTCAAGAAAATAAGATGGAAAATCTTAGTTAAATGTTTATAAAAGAAGTTTAATGATTGAAGTGTATATATATTGGTTTATGAGAGTTATGATGTAGTGTTATTTTATTTAAGGATTTTTATATTTAAGGATTATCATAATTTTAAAGTTAGAAATACCATTTTTGAGGCTATGTGAATTTATTATATGATGATTAAGGATATTTTGGAAAAGTTTTATTATGTTTTATGAAGAATACATTTTTACTAAAAATATAACCTTTTGGGATGTCATATTATTTAATGTTTTTATTATGGTTATTTAAAAAAAATCAAAGAACATATTTAGAAGAGATTAAAATTATTTTTGTAAGAGGTTCAATATATTAGGAACACTATATGATTAAGGTAAATGAAATATTGTTGTCTAGTATGGAATTTTCTTTGAATGTGGTTGATATTATTACTATAATGACTAAAGTTGAAATTTGGGAATTATCATTACTTATACTAACCATTTTTTGTTTTCTTAAATGTCTAGAGACAAGATGGATACATTTTCATACCATTTATGGATATTAAATTTTGTTAAAAGTTAATTTTACCAATTCATGAATAAAAAATTATTCATATTTATTTATCATTTAGAATATTAGATGAATCATAATGGAAAACTACTTAAAATAAAACCAAAGAATATTTTTTTTTATTTAATAGAAATAAATAAAGAAATCATTTTTTTATCATTCTCTACCATGATGGTAAAATAATTCCACAACTTGATAAAAAAATTATAAATCTTCCACAGATTATGTGGAAAATACTACCCAGTTATTAAAAATTGTTTATATTAGATAGTTTTTCATTTCAATACTTTAAAAATGAAAAATATGGATCATGACAAGACCCATGCATCAATTGAATATTATCTATGAGGTATTACTTGTACATATGTTATAAATGTAGTGTGAGACTTTAAAAAATAAGAGGTATAAGACTGATTAGAATATAGGCTGCTGTATTTATTTTATTTGATGACGAAAACATAATGAATCAGAAACTGTAGTATAATGGTGTTTCAACTAAATAATGACATCAATTATTTATTAAATATCATCGAAGAAATATTTATATATTTCTGATGTGTGTCACCAGACATTATGCGTACTAGTATAATAAAAGTGATTTATGAAGATGAATAAGTTCTAATTATTGGAGGTGAGCAAGGATGACAAAAAAAAAATTCAAAAGATTAGTGATTTCAAATTTAAAATTGAATAATGACAATGTACACACTTAATTAGTAATTAAAACCAGTTTAATACATATTAATTTAGGGTTGGAATGATAATTGAGTAACATTTAGGATACCAGTAGAAAAAAACTAGAATCTTTTGAGAGATATCTCATCTAGGGGGAGTGAATATAAATATCACTATTTTTTTTGTCAATATAATGTTCAAATCAAGAGATTTCCCACATTAACCAGTTATTATTAGGAATTTCATGAGTTTTTCTGTCGTTCATTTTAGGATATTGGTAGTAAATGAAATCACTTTTTGTTACTGGTGGGTATTTTTTTTTCTCGGATGATCTTAGAAAAAACAAGGATGTAGTCACCCACATCATGGGTGAACCCTATTGAAATAAAATATGATGTGCTTCATTTACATTCTATCTCTCATGTGGTATAATAGTTTCTATTAAAAATGAATATATATCATCCTAATAGGTGTTATGGATTATATTTAAATGGATATAAAAGGTGAATGAAAAGAAATATATTAAACTTATGAAAAAAATCATGCCCTCTCAGTGTACCATCCTGATCCAATGGAAACTAGACAATTTTAATTAACACACACACATACACACATTTTTTCACAGACATGTAAACTTTTTTATTTTGAAAATAAAAGAGAATATATTTACATATATTTATTTATTTACATATAGTAGAATACACACATAAAAATGTATATATACATATTAGAATATACAAACATATATATATATATATGTTTGTGTGTGTGTAAAAATATTCACACATATTTATATATAAACCATACATATAGAAAAAAAATATATTAATACATTTAGTTATGTAAATAAAATGCATAATCTTTTATCTTAAATAAGATTATTAATTATCATTTATTTATATATGATTTATATATTAAAAATTACACTTTATGAAAATAAGAATAAATATTTATTTGATAAATTTCATTATTATTTGTATGTATCATTAAATATTTATTTTCATAATTATATTTAAATCTATATTATATATAAATATATAATTCAAGAATGAGAATACCTCTATGAATTTATGACTTCTCAATAAATTTTTACTCCAACAATAAATTTAAGAATACCCTCTAAGAAACATAAATCCCCATGAATATTAAAAAATTATGTTATGCTAACAAAAAAACTAGTTTCTGAGGCCATCCAAATAAAATTTGACCAGAAAAAAATGTTATTAGGGTCCTTTGAAATTAATATGAGTAATGAATGGAAACAAAAATTTTAATTTTATAGAGTAAATTTAATTTTAAATATAATATTCTTTTTATTAATAAATTTTATTGAGATTTATTTTTTATGGTATTTGTAAACATTCATATTGTAACAGTGTTTATGTTTATTTTGAGTTTTTGGTTACGTGATTATAAAAAAAGGGGTACTTTTGGAATATGTTTATATGGCCCCAGCCTTAAACGTTACTTAATAATGCATTAAATGAATAATTCGCATTGAGGATCTTTTCATGGTTTAGAGTTTTAGAGAATTAGGACTTAACTATTACATCTCAAAAGACTACAAAGTAAACACTTATACTAAGTTTCCATAAAATAAAAACTCTTAAAAAGAAACATGTTTAGTTCCATGTTTTATATAGCATAACATTCCCTTGATCCCATCCTTGACCCTATTCCACATTAAGTCCTGTGAAAAACATTTCAAAAAAAAAACTTGGGGTGAGCCTAAAAAGCTCAGTAAGGGATACAGAAAGAATGAAAACTGTTAGTTTTTCAAAACAACAAGGAAACCATGTATAATTTATCAAAGTAATACTTTTCACCTTTAAGAAGTAGTAAAAACTATTCACTGAATAAAAGATCATTACTTACCCTTTTGTAACCAAAAGGTTACCATGAAACCCATATAAAGAACACATAACATATAAAGTTATCTTGGGACATAAACATACATAAATGAAATAACCATACGGTCTACTTACACACATATCAATTAATGGAACAACCATACGGCTGACTTCCATACCCAATGCATTGGAGGTTATAACGTAACCACCCGTCCTGGTATTCACGCCACCACCCGTCATATGGTTTGTCACGTAACCACCTGTCAAATGTCCAAGTACCATTATAAAATCATTAAAAGTATAAAGGAAAGAAAAAATTTCCACGTTTCAATCAAAATATATCACTTAAATATATTGACATAAAAAAAATACATTATTAAAAACCATTTTCAATTCAAAAATACATAAAAGAGTATATGGTATTTATTTCATTTTAAAAAACATCACGACTTGTTGAGGGATCCAAAGACTAAATAATACTCGTGGTGGTGGAAAAGGTCGTTGTCACCGCATACGTTAAAAGAAACATTCATTTTTGTCATTTTGTAAAATGCTTCATAGAAAAAGATTCCTTTTGTATAAAATTAAAAGTCACAGGGGTTTATACACCGAATAAAAGAAAGCCCTGTATTAAAACAAAACATGCCTCAATGAAAGGAGATTGTGACGAAGTACCTTACAAAGATCATTTTTTAAATAAAATAGATCTATTATGGGTATTCACTATAAGTACACATAAAGAAAGTACAAATAGAAGATATTAGATAATAATATCATGACATAATTTGAAAGTAGGTTATTCACCAAAAGAAGGGAAATTGTGTTAAGAAGTTCCCTTACCACGGGTCCGACTTGACTCGATCATTCTTTAATGTCCTGAATAATAAAATTGAGTTAATTTATACTTGCTGAAGAACCTTTTTCATGTTCATTATTCCTTTTATATCACTTATTACCATGTTATGAACATTATGTAATCATTTAAGTTAATAACAGTCATTTTGTCGATATTTGGTACTTGAGTCAAAAGTGAACTTCTTATATTTACAAGTTGTTCACGTAGTCAAATATCCATTATCTCGAGAATGATATTCATGATTTTGATTCCATATATATCATATATATCCAATATATACATGAATTTATAATATTAAATAATCATTTAGAGGTATGAAATGAAATGCACCATTCATGGAGACGGTAAGCTGTATGTACGCATGAATGCTACTTTCATTTCTATGTCATATTAATGGAGTTAAAACTAAATGAGAGATAGGTATGTTTTAATTACAGATTTATATTCATCATTTAGATGTAACATACATCATATATATCCATTATATATATGTACTTATAATAGTACATTACATTTGGGGATAAGAAATGAAATACACCGTTCATGGAGACGGTAAGCCGTACGTGCGCATGAATGCTACTTTCATTTCTATTTCATATTTTATGGAATTGAATCATAATTACATGAAGGTATATTATAATTCCCATATAATGTATTATATAATACCATTAAATCTATCCTTTATACGTACCACATATGGTATTAACGAATCAAATAACTTTGAGGGGGCGGTAGTCCGCACTTCCTAAAATGAAGATATCGCATTTACCCATAACGGAAAACATAAAGGTATGACATAAATGAAAAATACAGAATATTAAGTAAAACATAAAAATATTATATATCATATATAAATATAGTGACATGTTAATGGCCACCTTTGAAGGTGTTAGAAGAATATTGAACAATCATCGTTTCGTGAGGCAGAAATTCACCATCCATGGAGACAGTATGATCTTTAACCATTATATGAAGTTGTGTGTAAGTGTAGCTCGAATACTTCTTATAAAAACATCCTAGTATATTTATTATACTGGTGTTGTTACAAAAGAAATGAATAAAAAGAGTTTAGGGGGTTGTAGAAGCAAAATAAAACATAAGAACACAAGAGAAGACACTACCTTTAAAACGGGTAACTCTATTTGATTTGAGATCAAAGGCTTCCATGGGAAGACATCTACCCAAAGAGAGGATTTTAGGAGTAATAAAAGGTTGTATAGAGACAAAATTGTCAGGGGTTGGACAAGCCAAAGGCTTAAGAGGTGTGGGTAAGGTGGTAGAGGTGGGGGCCTTTTATAAGAGGAGAGGAGGGGCACTCTTGGAAAGTTATAAAAGGTTACTTTATTATAAAAAGATTTTCGGATATTAAAGGTCCCAAAATTATATATTTCAAGGATAAGGTGATAATAGTTTGATATCCACCCATACAATAGGTTTTTTACAAGAGTAGGTCTTAGATTTTACATTATATTTTCATTTTATTTAAATATTTTAATAATGATGTAATTGCTGCATCATCATGGTGTCATAAATAATTTTATTTATTTAATGCCTAAACATAAAAAAATCATGATTTAGGAAATATTTTTATATTTATAATGAATATTTATAGTCAAATATAGGACTTGTATAACCCCATTTAATTTTTTTAGTAAAACAACTCATGTTTGTGACATTTTAATTCTAACAACAAATAAAAAGTTTTTAATGTCATTTTCCTACCAAAGTTTCTCCATGGGGTACCCAAGTTGACCCATGGATTTTATACGTCGGCCATGACACATCCAATGAGGGTAGGACATGTGTCTAGGTCATCTCATATTATTAAAACAATATTTTTACCTTATACTACACTAATTACCTCAAATAGTGATTAAAAACGTTAAAGATACTATTCACCAAAAAATTATTCTAATCCCATTGAACCAAATTTTACTTCATAATGACAACCATGTATGTATGATTTTTTAAATTCAAAACACAGAGGTGGTAAAATTTTCTTTAAATGAAAAATCAGTTTTTTAAGTACCACTTAGTGGTTTCACTATTCATCAAAAATTGAAGTTTTTTCAGAAAAAAACCAAAACATCACCATAAGCTATATTTGATATTATGGATTCAAAAATGATGTATATTTTACCAAATTAAAAAAATATAAATTAAATTAATTAATTTAATAATTAATTCCCGCTGTCAGAGCAAATAGTGTGTTTTTATGAAACAATAAGTATCAAAAGATTGACACTAGTTTATGTCCAATTTCAAAGTGAAATTAATTCGAAAGACCAATATTGGATTAAATGGTAAAAATATATTCTAATTGAACTTTAAAACCAATTCAAAAGATAATCTAATCATATAAATAAATTATATTAAAAAGAGGTTTTGAATTAAAACACAACATTTTTCACTATTCATTAAAAAAATGACCTTTTCAGAAAAATACCAAAAATTTACACAAAGTAAATTTTGATGTCCTGATTCTAAAGAAGAATTTTATTTGGTCCAATAGAATATATATGACTGACCAAAACTATATTTATAGATGGTTTGCCATCAAAAGGTAATAAGTCGACCTTTAGTGAATGTTAGAGTATATATGCCTAAAATTGAATTATTTTCTTATTTTAAGCCCTTATATTTTATTGGATAAATGTAAAAACATTTAAAAACATATATAGTAATATTCTAGTAATTTCTATTCAATCTTGCCAATACAATGGCTACGTGTTAGCTACCATTTAAAATAATATTATTATATTACTAGTGTGCAACGTAAGTTTTCAAAGAAACTCATTGTTGCGTATCGAGTACACTATCGAACATAGAAACCCCTTTAAAGTAAAATTAATATTTAATTCGAAAATATTTACAAATATGAATATGTAATATTCTTTTATTTACCTTGGATGTTACATCCTTCCCCCCTTCTGGGAATTGTGTCCTTGCAATTTTATTCACTTATCAAAATAAGTGGCGGTATTTATCTCTCACAGAATTTTCAGATTCCCACATTGCCTCTTCAACCATATGGTTTTTCCAAAAAACCTTTACCTGGTTAATTACCTTATTTCACAACACTCTCTCTCTTCGGTTAAGAATCTGGACTGGTTGTTCTTCATAAGAGAGATTCTCTTCCAACTGAACTGCCTCTGGCCTCAAAACATGAGATAAATCTGGCATATACTTTCTCAAAATCAAAACATGAAAAACATTGTGTACCTCAGATAAACCCGGAGGTAAAACCACTAGGTAAGCAACTGATCCAGCATTCTCCAGAATTTCATATGGTCCAATGAACCTTGGACTCATATTTCCTTTCTTACCAAATCGCATCACACTTTTCCATGGTGAAACTTTGAGAAAAACATGATCCCCTACCTCGAAAGATAGATCCTTCCTCCGGTTATCCGCATAACTTTTCTGTCTGCTCTGAGTTGTTCTCATGTGTTTCTGAATCAACTGAACTTTTTTCTACCATATCTTCTACCAATTCTGGTCCCATCAGCTTCCTTTCACCTACTTCATCCCAAAAATCCGGAGTTCGACACCACTTCCTATATAATCCCTCAAACGGAGCCATCTGTATACTGGAATGAAAATTGTTGTTATATAAAAATTCAACCAAAGAAATAAGTTGGTCCGAACTTCCCTAATAATCCATAAAACAAGCACGTAGCATATCCTCCAAAGTCTAAATTGTTTGTTCTGATTGCCCATCTGATTGAGGATGAAAAGATGTACTAAAATTTAATTCAGTTCCCAATGACTTCTGAAGGCCTTTCCAAAAGTTAGAAGTAAACCTGGGATGACGATCAGATAAAATGTAGAGGGGAACTCCATGCAACCTGAATATCTCATTAAGATACAATCCAGAAAGTTGATCTAGATAGAATGTATCTCGAATAGGAAGGAAATGAGCAGATTTAATCAATCGATCAACAATAACACAGATTGCATTATTACCATGAGATGTCCTCGGTAATCCCACAACAAAGTCCATGGATATATTTTCCCATTTCCACTCTGGCACTGGTAATGACTACAACAACCCTTTCGGTAACTACCGCTCTGCTTTAACCTGCTGACAAGTCAAACACATCACAGTAAAATCAGCAATATCTCTTTTAATTCCATCCCACTAGTAATACTCCTGCAAATCTCTGTGCATCTTAGTATTGCCAGGATGAACTGAAAACGGAGAAATATGATCCCCACATAACAACTCACCCTTCAACTGTGAATCACAAGGCACACATAATCTCTTGCCAAACCTCAAAACACAATCATTATCAATGTTGAATAATAGAAACTTACCCTTCTAAACCAGCTCTACCTTTTTCTACAACTCACTGTCTTGCTTCTGTGCTTGCTTGATTCTGTCTGATAGAGAAGATTTCACTGATACCTGAAACAAAATAGAAGGACTTCCTACACAAACAACTTCCATGCCAAAGTTCATCAAATCAAAAACTAAAGGATATAATTCTGAACATTGCATGGTTAATGAAGCATTACTTTTTCGACTCAAAGCATCATCCACATTTTTTTTCCGGATGGTAATGAATTATACAATCATAATCCTTGATTAATTCCAGCCATCTCCTCTGTCTCATGTTCAATTCTTTCTGAGTGAATATTAACTTTAAACTTTTGTGATCAATATATATTTCACACTTTACTCCATACAAATGATGCCTCTAAATTTTTATAGCAAAAACCACAACAGCTAATTCCAAATCATATGTAGGTTAATTTACCTCATGAGTTTTCAACTGATGTGAAGAATATGCAGTTACCTGTTTATTCTGCATAAGGACACAACCAAGTCCCTTAAATAAAGCATCAGTGTATATAACAAACTCACCATTCCTGGAAAGAGGTGCCAAAACTGGAGCATTCACCAATATTCTTTTCAACTCCTGAAAACAATTATCACATTCTTTTGTACAGATAAACTTAACACCCTTCCGAGTTATCTTAGTCATTGGACTAGATAACTGTGAAAAAGTTTCAACAATTATTCAGTAGTAACCTGCCAAACCAAAAAAACTACGGATCTCGGTTACATTTGTCGGTCTTGGCCATTCTTCAACAACTTTTGTTTTAGAAGGATCAACAGTTATGCCATTTTTTGAAATAATGTGACCAAGGAAAGAAATTTGTTGTAACCAAAACTCACACTTTCTGAATTTTTCATACAGTTTCTTTTATTTTATGGTTTTCAAGATAACCCTTAAATGACTTTCATGCTCCTCTTTACTTTTAGAAAACACCAAAATATCATCAATGAAAACAACCACAAACTTATCCAAGAACTCATGGAATTTTCTATTCATAAGGTCCATTAATACAACAGGATCATTGGTTAACCCAAAAGGCATAACTACAAATTCATAATGGGAATATCTGGTACGGAACACAGTTTTCAGAACATCTACTTCTTTTACTTTCAACTGATGGAACCCTGACCTCAAGTCAATCTTCGAAAAACACTGAGCTCCCTGAATCTGATCAAAAAAATCATCGATATGAGGCAAAGGATACTTGTTCTTAATAGTAATGTTATTCAAGGATCTATAATCAATGCAAAGCCTCATTGAACCATTTTTCTTTTTAACAAACAAGAAATAGCATCCCATGGTGATGTGCTAGGTTGAATGAAACATTTATCTAATAACTCCTGCGATTTCTTCTTTAACACTAAAAGTTCAACTGGAGCCATTCGATAAGGGCGTTTTGAAATTGGCTTAGAATCATGAACTAAGTCAACAGTAAATTCAACATCTCGATCATGAATAATACCAGGAAACTCATCAGGAAAAACATCAAGATACTCATTTACCACTGCCACATCATTAATCTGAATAGTTCCTTTATTATCAAAAACATGTGAATGGTAACATTCACTTCCATCTTTTAATAGTTTATCTACTTCATGATATGATATCAGAATCAAGGGTTCATTCTTGTACACAAACTGAATATATTTCTAAAAAGAAACTATTTTAGCTCTGCAGTCAATCTTAGCATGATAAACGAAAAGCCAATCCATTCCCAAAATAACTTCAAACTATACTAGAGGCAAAACAATAATGTTTTCTAGTAGATTCTTTCCGCACACAAGTATAGGAAGGTTCTTATAATATATTTTTGTCTCAGCCTTCCCTTAGAGTGTTTTTACCATAAGTTCAGGATTCATATTTTGAGATGGAATTCCAAATTTACTAGAAAACTTCTCAGAAATGAAAGAATGTGTAGACCCTGAATCAAACAACACATTGGCATAATCTGAACAAACAAATAGTGTACCTGATACTACTTCATTCGATGGCCTAACATCTATTGAAGTAGTTGAAAAGGATTTCACCACCCCTTTCTACTTGTATTCTGGCTGCTTTCCCCCAGTTGAGTTCTTCGTTAGACACTCATTTGCATAATGACCCATTTCATTACACTTAAAACATCTTACTGCTGGCTTTTCATTGCCTGCTTGATCATCCTCCTTACTGTTACAAGAAATATTACCAGACTTACCACACCGAAAGCACTTTACAGACATGGATAAACATTCTCCAGGATGCATTTTACCACACATCTCACAGGATGGATATTTGGTTTTCTTAACTCCTTGCTTCTTTGATGAATTCTTCCCTTTTGCCTGCCAACTGGACCTCTTATTCTGTTTTTTGTCAAAGAACACATAATCAACGGAAAACTCCATTTCTACCATCTCTGCACATCGAACAAGTTTTTCATAACTTTTTAACTCAAGAGAAGCTAAAGCCCTTTGATAACTTGGCTTTAACCCTAAGTAAAAACAATTGATTTTACTATCAAAATCCCTTATAAAATTTACGGCATACCTTGCCAGTCGAGTGAACTTTGCTTCATAAGCAGCCACTGAGTCATCCTCCTGCCTCAAATCTAGGAATTGTTTTTCCATCCTAAGACGAACCACCTTAGGAAAATATTTCTCAAGAAACATACCTTTGAATTTATCCCAGTGAAGATCATCAATCTCATCACTATCCCTAATATTTTTCACCATAGACCACCACTGATCAGCTTCACCTTCAAAACGGTAAACAGCAAGACTATCCTTTTAATGTTCTGAACACCCCATGACATAAAAAATCTTCTCTAGTGCCTTAATCCACCCTTCAACTAGCACAGGGTCAGATGAGCCTATGAATGATGGGGGATGTTGCCTCAAGGAATATTCCACCACTAACATGTTCCTCTGTAGTTGATCTGGCTGATCTCATGAATGGATACCACCACCATTTACAGCCCGAGTCAACTGTGCCATCACTCCAACAAACTGTTCAGTTCCGATTCTGACCATCTCGGGTTGCTGATTTGGAAGGTTGTCTTCCACTTGATGTCATCTCAACATAGCTTTTTTGTTTCCTCTGCGGAAAAGCATTCTGAACATAGAAATATCTTAGGTGAAGAAACATGGTAATCTTTAAATGCTATATCATTTCAGTCATACAATAAATTAATTTATAATTTAACAATTTTCTAACTCCTAAAGTTTTCTAAACCAACCATTGATACCAACTATAAGGCCCTGACCTTAAACCTTACTTAATATTGAATTAAATTATTAATTCACATTGAGGATCTTTTCATGGTTTAGGGTTTTAGAGAATTAGGACATAACTATTACATCTCAAAAGATTAAAAAGTATACACTTCTACTATGTTTCTATATAATAAAAACTCTTAAAAATAAACATGTCTTGTTCCATGATTTATATATCATGACTTTCCATTGATCCCATCCTTGACCCTATTCCACATTAAATCCTATGAAAAACATTTAAAAAAAACATGGGTTGAGCATAAAAAGCTCAGTAAGTGATACACAAAGAATGAAAACTGTTAGTTTTTCCAAACAACAAGTAAACCATGTATACTTTATCAAAGTAATACTATTCACCTTTAAGAAGTAGTAAAAACTCTTCACTGAATAAAAGATCATTACATACCCTTTTGTAACCAAAAGGGTACCATGAAACCCATATAAAGAACACATAACATATAATGGTAACTTGGGATGTAAACATACTTAAATAGAATAACCATACGGTCTACTTCCACACATATCACTTAATGGAATAGCCATACAGATGACTTCCATACCCAATGCATTGGAGGTTATAACGTTACCACCCGTCCTAGTATCCATGACACCACCCATCATATGGTTTATCATGTAACCACCCGTCAAATGTCAATGTACCATTATAAAATCTTAACAATTATAAAGGAAAGAAAACATTTCCACGTTTCAATCACAATATATCACTTAAATATATTGACATAAAAATAATCCATTATAAAAAACCATTTTCAATACCAAAATACATAAAAGAGTATATGGTATTTATTTCATTTTAAAAAACATCACCGCTTGTTGAGGAGGCCAAAGACCAAATAATACTCGCGGCGGCGGAAAAGGTCGTTGTCACCGCGTACATTAAAAGAAACATTCCTTTTTTTCATTTTGTAAAATTCTTTGTAGAAAAAGATTCCTTTTGTAAAAAATTAAAATTCAAAGGGGTTTATACATTGCATAAAATAATTCCTTGTATTAGAACAAAACATGCCTCAATGAAAGGAGATTGTAAAGAAGTCACTTACAAAGATCATTTTTAAATAAAATAGATCTATTATGTGTATTCACTATATTTACAAATAAATAAAGTACAAATACAAGATATGACATAATAATATCATGACATAATTTTAAAGTTGGAGATTAACCCAAAGAACGGAAATTGGGTTATGAAGTTCCCTTACCTCGGGTTCGACTTGACTCGATCATTCTTTAATGTCCTGAATAATAAAACTGAGTTAATTTCTACTTGCTTAAGAAACTTTTTCAAGTTCATTATTAGTTTTATATCACCTATAACCATGTTATGAACATTATTTAATCATTTATGTTAATAACGGTCGTTTTGTCGATATTTGGTACTTTAGTCAAAACTGAACTTCTTATATTTACAAGTTGTTCATGTAGTCAAATATCCATTATCTCAAGAATGATATTCATGATTTAGATACCATATATATCATATATATCCAATATATAAATGCATTTATAATATTACATAATCATTTAGATGTAATAAATGAAATGCACCATTCATGGAGACGGTAAGCCTACGTATGCATGAACGCTACTTTCATTTCTAAGCCATATTAATGGAATTAAAACTAAATGAGAGATATGTATATTTTAATTCCAGATATATATTCATCATTTATATGTAACATAAATCATATATATCCATTATATATATGTATTTATAATAGTACATTACATTTTGGGATAAGAAATGAAAAGCACCATTCATGGAGACGGTAAGTCGTACGTACGCATGAACGCTACATTCATTTATATTTCATATTTTATGGAATGGAATCGTAATTACTTAAAGGTAGATTATAATTCCAGTATAATGTCTTATATAATATCATTAAATCTATCCTTTATACGTATCACATATGGTATTAACGAATAAAATCACCTTGAGGGGGCTGTAGTCTGCACTTCCTAAAATGAAGATATTGAATTTACCCATAATGGAAACCATAAAGGTATTACATAAAGGAAAAATACAAAAGCTTAATTAAAACATAAACATATTATATATCATATATAAATATATTTACATCTTAATGTCCACCTTTGAAGGTGTTATAAGAATATTGAACAATCATCGTTTTGTGAGGCAGAAATTCGCCATCCACGGAAACAGTATGCTCTTTAACAATTAGATGAAGGTGTGTGTAAGTTTAGCTCGAATCATTCATATAAAAACATCATAGTATATTGATGATACTGGTGTTGTTACAATTTAAATGAATAAAAAGAGTTTATGGGGTTAGAGAAGCAAAATAAAACATAAGAACACAAGTGAAGACACTACCTTTAAAACGGGTAACTCTTTTTTATTTGAGCTCAAAGGATTCCTTGGGAAGACTTATTCCAAAAGTGAGGATTTTAGGAGTAATAGAGGGATGTGGAGAGATAACATTGGTAGGGTTTTTCTGAGCCAATGGCTTGAGAGGTGTGGGTAAGGAGGTAATGGTGGGGGCCTTTTATAAGATGAGAGGAGGGGCACTCTGGGAATGCTATAAAAGGTTACTTTATTATAAAATTATTTTCGAATTTTAAGGGTCCCAAAATTATATATTTGTAATATAAGGTGATAAGAGTTCTAAATCTTCCCATCCAATAGGTTTTTGACAAGTTTAGGTCTTAGATTTTACATTATCTTTTCTTTTTATTTAAATAGTTAAATAATGAGATAATCGCTGCATCATCATGGTGTCATAAATAATTTTATTTATTTAATGTCTAAAAATTATAAAAAAAATATCATGATGTAGGAAATCTTTATATATTTCTAATGAATATTCATAGTCAAAAAATGACCTGTATAAACCCATTTAAAAATTGTTTTAGTAAAAAAACCGATGTTTGTGACATTTTAATTTTAACTTTAAATAACAAGTTTTTAATGTCATTTTCCTACCAAAGTGGCTCCATGGGGTCCCCAAGTTGACCCATGGATTGTCTTGGTCTTCCATGACACATACAATGAGGGTATGACATGTGTCTAGGTCATTTCATATTATTAAAAGATTATTTTTATCTTAAACTACACTAATTACCTATAATCGCGATTAAAAACTTAAAAGTTACTATTCACCAAAAAATTATTTTAATCCCATTGAACCACATTTTACTTCCTAATGAAAACCACGTATGTTGGATTTTTGAAATTAAAAACATAGTGGTGGTAAAATTTCATTTAAACAAAAAATCAGTTTTTTAAGTACCACTTAGTAGTTTCACTATTCATCAAAAATTGAAGTTTTTCAAAAAAAAACCAAAACATCACCCTAAGATATATTTGATATTCTGGATTCAAAAATGATGTCTATTTTAAAAAATTAAAAAAATATAAGTTACATTAATTAATTTAATAATTAATTCTCGATGTTAGAGAAAATAGCGTGTTTTTATGAAACAATAAGTATCGAAAGATTGACACTAGTTTAAATCAAATTTCAAAGTGAAATTAATTCCAACAACCACTATTGGATTAAATGGTAAAAATATATTCTAATTTCACTTTAAAACCAATTCAATATATAATCTAATCATATAAATTAATTATATTAAAATGTGGTTTTGAATTAAAATACAACATTTTTCACTATTCATTAAAAAAATGAACATTATCGAAAAAATACCAAAAATTTACAAAAAGTAAATTTTGATGTCCCAATTCTAAAGAAGAATTTTATTTGGTCCAATATAATGTATAAGAGTAACTGAAAATATATTTATAGACGGTGCTCCATCAAAAGGTGATTAGTCATCCTTTAGTGAATGTTCGAGTATATATGCCTAAAATTGAATTCATTTCTTATTTTAAGACCTTATCTATTATTGGATAAATATAATAACATTTAAAAAATATATATAATCATATTCTAGTTATTTCTATTCATTACCGCCAATTCAACGACTACTTGTTAACTACCATTTAAAATAATATTATTATATTATTAGTGTGCAACGTATGTTTTCAAAGAAACTCATTGTTGCGTATCGAGTATTCTATCGAACATAGCAACCCCTTTAAAGTAAAATTAATATTTAATTCACAAATATTAATAAATATGAAAATGTATTATTCTTTTATTTACCGGGGATGTTACATCCTTTCCCCCTTTTGAGAATTGTATCCTCGCAATTTTATTCACTTATCAAAATAATTGGGGGTATTTATCTCTCATAGCATTTTTAGATTCCCACATTGCCTCTTCAAGCATATGGTTTTTCCACAAAACCTTTACCTGGTGAATTACCTTATTTCGCAACACTTTCTCTCTTCGGTCAAGAATCTGGACTGGTTGTTCTTCATAAGAGAGATTCTCTTCCAACTGAACTACCTCTGGGCTCAAAACATGAGATGAATCTGGCATATACATTCTCAACATTGAAACATGAAAAACATTGTGTACCTTAGATAAACTCGGAGGTAAAGCCACTCGGTAAGCAACTGATCCAACTTTCTCCAGAATTTCATATGGTCCAATGAATCTTGGACTCATCTTTCCTTTCTTAAAAAATCGCATCACACTTTTCCATGGTGAAATTTTGAGAAAAACATGATCACCTACCTCGAAAGATATATCCTTCCTCTGGTTATCCGCATAAATGTTCTGTCTACTTTGATCTATTCTCATGTGTTTATGAATGAACTGAACTTTTTCTGCCATCTCTTCTACCAATTATGTTCTCATCAGCTTCCTTTCACCTACTTCATCCCAAAAAGCCGGAGTTTGACACCGCTTCCCATATAATGCCTCAAATGGAGCCATCTGTATAATGGAATTAAAACTGTTATTTTATGAAAATTCAACCAAAGAAATATGTTGGTCCCAACTTCCTTGATAATCCATCGAACAAGCACGTAGCATATCATCGAAAGTCTGAATTGTTCGTTATGACTGCCCATCTGATTGAGGATGAAAACATGTACTTAAATTTAATTCAGTACCCAATGACTTCTGAAGGCCTTTCCAAAAGTTAGATGTAAAACTGGGATCACAATCAGATACAGTGGAGAGGGTAACTCAATGAAACATGACTATCTCTTTAATATACAATCCAGAAAGTTGATCTAGAGAGAATGTATCTTGAATAGGAAGGAAATGAGCAGATTTAATCAATCGATCAACAATAAACCAGATTGCATTATTACCTCGATGTGTCCTCGGTAATCCCACAACAAAGTCCATGGATATATTTTATCATTTCCACTCTAGCATCGGTAATGACTGCAACATCCCTTTCGGTAACTGCTGCTCTGCTTTAACCTGTTGAAAAGTCAAACACTTCATAGTAAAATCAGCAATATCTCTTTTCATTCCATCCCAACAGTAATATTCCCACATATCTCTGTACATCTTAGTACTGCCAGGATGAACGGAAAAAGGAGAACTATGAGCCTCACATAACAACTCACCATTCAACTGTTAATCACAAGGCACACATAATCTCTTCCTAAACCTCCAAACACAATCATTATCAATGTTGAATTCAGGAAACATACCCTTCTGAACCAGCTATACCTTTTTCTGCAACTCACTGTCTCGCTTCTGTGCTTGCTTGATTCTGTCTAATAGAGAAGATTTCACTGATACTTGAAACAAAACAGAAGGACTTCCTGCACAAACAACATCCAAGACAATGTTCATCAAATAAAATACCAAAGGAGCTCGTTCCAAATGTAGCATGGTTAATAAATCATTACTTTTTCAACTCAAATCATCAGCCACATTATTTTCTTTTCCCAGATGGTAAGGAATTGTACAATCATAATCATTGATTAATTTCAGCCATGTCCTCTATCTCATGTTCAATTAATTCTGAGTGAATATATACTTTAAAATTTTGTGATCAGTATATATTTCAGACTTTATTACATACAAATGATGCCTCCAAATTTATAGAGAAAAAACAATAGAAGCTAATTCGAAATCATGTGTAGGGTAATTTACCTCTTGATTTTTCAACAAACATGATTCATATACAATTACCTGATCATTACGCATAAGGACACAACCAAGTCCCTTCAACGAAGCATCACTGTATATAACAAACTCACTATTCATGGAAGGAAGTTCCAAAACTAGAGCATTCACTAATCTTCTTTTCAACTCCTAAAAACAATCATCACATTATTTTGTCCAGATAAACTTAACACCCTTCTGAGTTAGCTTAGTCATTGGACCACATAACCGTGAACAAGTATCAACAAACCATTGGTAGTAACCTACCAAACCAAGAAAACAACGGATCTCGGTTACATTTGTGGGTCTTGGACATTTTTCAACAACTTTTGTTTTATCAGGATCAACAGTTATGTCATTTTTGGAAACAATGTGACCAAGGAATGAAATTTTTTGTAACCAAAACTCACACTTTCTGAATTTTCCGTACATTTTTTTTTCTTTTAAGGTTTTCAAGATATTCCTTAAATGAATTTCATGCTCCTCTTTACTTTTAAAAAAACTAAAATTTCATCAATGAAAACAACCAAAAACTTATCCAAGAACTCATGGAAAATTCTATTAATAAGTTCCATGAATATAGAAGGTGAATTGGTTAACCCATGAGGCATAACTAAAAATTTATAATGGCCATATCTGGTACGGAACGCAGTCTTCGGAACATCTGCTTATTTTTCTTTCAACTGATGGTACCCCGAACTCAAGTCAATCTTCAAAAAATACTGAGCTCCCTGGAGCTGATCAAACAAATCATCTATATGAGGCAAAGGATACTTGTTCTTAATAGTAATATTATTCAAGGCTCTATAATCAATGCAAAGCCTCATTGAACCACCTTTCTTTTTAAAAAACAAGACAGGAGCACCCCATGGTGATGTGCTAGGTCGAATGAAACATTTATCTAATAACTCCTACAATTGCTTCTTTAACTCTAAAATTTCAACTTGATCCATTCGATAAGGGGGTTTTGAAATTGGCATAGAATCTGGAACTATGTCAATAGTAAATTCAAATTTTCGATCAAGAATAATACCAGGAAACTCAATAGGAAAAACATCAAGATACTCATTTACCACTGGCACATCATTAATCTGAATAGTTCCTTTATTTTTAACAACATGTGAAAGGTAACATTCATTCCCATATTTTACTAGTTTCTCAACTTCTTGAAATGTTATCAAAATCAAGGTTTCATTCTTGTACACAAACTAAAATTTTTTCTGAAAAGAAACCATTTTAGCTCTGTAGTCAATCTTAGCATGATAAAAAGAAATCCAATCCATGCCCTAAATTACATCAAACACTACTAGAGGCAATACAATAAGGTTTTCTGGTAGATTCTTTCCACACACTAGGATAGGAAGGTTCTTATAATTTCATTTTGTCTCAACGTTCCCTCTGGGTGTTTTTACCATATGTTCAGGATTCATATCTTGAGATGGAATTCCCAATTTACTAGAAATATTCCCAGAAATTAAAAAATGTGTAGACCCTGAATCAAACAACACATTGGTATAATCTGAAAAAACAAACAGTGTACCTGATACTACTTCATTCGATGGCCCAACATCTGCTGAAGTAGTTTCAAAGGATTTCACCACCCCATTCTGCTTGTAGTCTGGCTGATTTCCCTGAGTTGAGTTATTCGTTAGACACTCATTTGCATAATGACCCATTTCATTACACTTAAATCATCTTACAGCTGGCTTTTCATTGCCTTCTTGATCAGCTTCCTTATAGTTATGAGCAATATGACCAGACTTACCACACCGAAAGAACTTTCCAGAATTTGATAAACATTCTCCAGGATTCATTTTACCACACTTCTCACAGGATGGATATTTGGTTTTCTTACCTCCTTTTTTCTTTGTTGAATTCTTCCCTTTTTCCTACCAACTGGACATCTTATTCTGTTGTTTTTCAAAGAACACCTGATCATCAACAAACTCCATTTCTACCTTCTCCACGCATCGAACATTTTTTTCATAACTATTGAACTCACGATAAGCTAAAGCCCTTTGATACCTTGGCTTTAACCCTGAGTAAAAATAGTTGATTTTACTATCAAGATCCCTAATAAAATTTGGAGCATACCTTGCTAGTCGATTGAACATTGCGTCATAAGAATCCACTGAGTCATCCTCCTACCTCAATTCTAGGAATTGTTTTTCCATCCTAAGAAGAACCATCTTAGGAAAATATTTCTCAAAAAACATACCTTTGAATTCATCCCAGTGAAGATCATCAATATCATCACTATCCCTGATATTTTTCACCATCGAACACCACTGATCAGCTTCACCTTTAAAACAGTAAACAACAAGAATAACCTTTTGATGTTCTAAACCCCCATGACATCAAAAATATTCTCCAGTGCTTTAATCCACCCTTCAGCTTGCACGGGGTCAGATGATCCTCTGAATGATGGGGGATGTTGCCTCATGAAATGTTCCACCACTAACATGTTCCTCTGCGGTTGATCTAGCAGATCTCGTGCATGGATACCACCACCATTTATTTCCTGAGTCAACAGTGCCATCACTGCAACAAACTGTTCAGTTCTGATTCCGACCATCTCAGGTTTCTGATTTGGATGGTTGTCTTCCTGTTGATTTCATCCCAACATAGCTGCTTTGTTTCCTCTGCGGAAAACCATTCTGAACATAGAAATATCATAGGCGAGCAACATGGGAATCATTAAATGCTATATCATTTCAATCATACCATAAATTAATTTATAATTTAACAATTTTCTAACTCCTAAAGATGTCTAAACTGACCTTTGATACCAACTATAAGGCCCCGAACTTAATACTTAATTAATATTGAATTAAATGAATAATTCACATTGAGGATCTTTTCATGGTTTAGAGTTTTAGAGAATTTGGAAATAACTATTACATCTCAAAAGATTACAAAGTAGACACTTCTACTAATATTCCATAAAATAAAAACTCATAAAAAGAAACATGTCTAGTTCAATGTTTTATATAGCATGACTTTCCCTTGATCCCATCCTTGACCCTATTCCAAATTAAGTCCTATAAAAAACATTTCAAAAAAAAGTTGGGGTGAGCATAAAAAGCACAGTAAGGGATACACAAAGAATGAAAACTATTAGTTTATCAAAACAACAAGTAAAACATGTATACATTATCAAAGTAATAATTTTCACCTTTAAGAAGTAGTAAAAACTCTTCACTGAATAAGAGATCATTACTTACCCTTTTGTAACCAAATGGTTACCATGAAACCCATATAAAGAACACATAACATATAAAGGTAACTTGTGACATAAACATACTTAAATGGAATTACCATATGGTCGACTTCCACACATATCACTTAATGGAATAGACATACGGCTGACATCCATACCCAATGCATTAGAGGTTATAACGTAACCACCCATCCTCGTATTCACTTCACCACCCGTCATATGGTTTATCACGTAACCACCCGTCAAATGTCCATGTACCATTATAAAATCATAACAATTATAAAGGAATGAAAAAATTTCCATGTTTTAATCACAATATATCACATAAATATATTGAAATTAAAAAAATACATTATAAAAAACCATTTTCAATACCAAAATACATAAAAGAGTATATGGTATTTATTTCATTTTAAAAAACATCACGGCTTGTTGAGGAAGCCAAAGACCAAATAATACTCGCGGCGGTGGAAAAGGTCGTTGTCACCGTGTATGTTAATAGAAACATTTCTTTCTGTCATTATGTAAAACAATTCATAGAAAAATGTTCCTCTTGTATAAAATTAAAATTCAAATGGTTTTATAAACCTTATAAAAGAAATCCTTGTATTAGAACAAAACATGCCTCAATGAAAGGAGAATGTGATGAAGTCCCTTACAAAGATAATTTTTTAAATAAAATAGATCTATTATGTGTATTCACTATAAGTACACACAAATAGAGTAAAAATAAAATATATTACATAATAATATCATGACATAATTTCAAAGTAGGCGATTAACCCAAAGAACGAAAATTGGGTTAAGAAGTTCCCTTACCTCGGGTCCGACTTGACTCGATCTTTATTTAATGTCCTGAATAATAAACATGAGTTAATTTCTAATTTCTTAAGTGAATTTTTCAAGTTCATTATTCCTTTTATTTCACTTATAACCATGTTATGAACATTATGTAATCATTTAAGTTAATAACGGTCATTTTTTCGGTATTCAGTACTTGAGTCAAAAGTGAACTTCTTATATTTACAAATTATTCACGTAGTCATATATCCATTATCTCAAGAATGATATTCATGATTTAGATGACATATGTATCATATATATACAGTGTGTAAATGCATTTATAATATTACATAATCATTTAGAGGTAATAAATGAAATGCGCCGTTCATGGAAACGGTAAGTCGTACGTACGCATGAATGCTACTTTCATTTCTATGTCATATTAATGGAATTAAAACTAAATGAAAGATATGTATATTTTAATTATAGAATTATATTCATCATTTAGATGTAACATACATCATATATATCCATTATATATATGTACTTATAATAGTACATTACATTTGGGGATAAGAAATGAAATGCACCGTTCATGGAGACGGTAAGCCTTACGTACGAATGAACGCTACATTCATTTCTTTTTCATAATTTTTGGAATGGAATAATAATTAAATAAAGTTATATTATAATTCCAGTATAATTTTTTATATAATATCATTAAATCTATTCTTTATATGTACCACAAATGGTATTAACGAATTAAATCACTTTGAGGGGGATGTAGTCTGCCCTTCCTAAAATGAAGATATCGCGTTTACCCATAATGGAGACTATAAAGGTATGCCATAAATGAAAAATATAGAAGCATAAAAAAAACATAAAAATATTATATATCATATATAAATATAGTGACATCTTAATGGCCACCTTTTAAGGTGTTAGAAGAATATGGAACAATCATCGTTTCGTGAGGCAGAAATTCGCCATCCACAGAAACAGTATGCACTTTAACCATTAGATGAAGGTGTGTGTAAGTGTAGCTGGAATACATAATATAAAAACATCCTAGTATATTGAGGATACTGTTTTTATTACAAAATAAATTAATAATAAGAGTTTAGGGGGTTGTAGAAGCAAAATAAAACATAAGAACACATGATAAGACACTACCTTTAAAACGGGTAACTCTTTTTGATTTGAGCTCAAATGCTTCCTTGAGAAGAATTCAGCACAATGTGAGGCTTCTAGGAGTAAGAGATGATGTTTAGAGTCAAAATTATCATGGTTTGGCCAAGAAAAAGGCTTGAGAGGCTTGGGTAAGGTGGTAGAGGGTGGGGCCTTTTATAAGAGGAGAGGAGGGGCAATCTTGGAAAGTTATAAAAGGTTACATTATTATAAAATTCTTTTCTGATTTTAAAGGACCCAAAATTATATATTTCGAGGATAAGGTGATAAGAGTTAGAAATCCACCCATAAAATAGATATTTGAAAATTTTATGTCTCAGATTTTACATTATATTTTCATTTTATTTAAATTGTAAAATAATGAGGTAATCACTGCATCATCATGGTGTCATATATAATTTAATTTATTTATTGCCTAAAAATTTTAAAAAAATTTATCATGATGTAGGAAATCTTTTTATCTTTCTATTAAATATTTATAGTAAAAAATATGACTTGTATAACCCCATTAATTTTTTTTATTAAAACAACTCATGTTTGTGACATTTTAATTTTAACTTTAAATAAAAAGTTTTTAATGGCATTTTCCTACCAAAGTGGCTCCATGGTGTCCCCATGTTGACACATGAATTTTTATGGTCAGCCATGACACATAAAATGATGGTAGGACATGTGTCTAGGTCATTTCATATTATTAAAACATTATTTTTACCTTAAACTACACTAATTACCTCTAATTGCGATTAAAAACGTAAAAGTTACTATTCACCAAAAATTTATTTTAATCCCATTAAACCAAATTTTACTTCCTAATGACAACCATGTATTTCGGATTGTTTAAATTCAAAACACAGAGGTGGTAAAATTTCATTTAAATGAAGAATCAGTTTTTGAAGTACCACTTAGTGGTTTCACTATTCATCAAAAATTGAAGTTTTTCCGAAAAAAACAAAACAACACCCTAAGCTATATTTGATATTCCAGATTCAAAAATGATTTATATTTTAAAAAATTAAAAACATATATGTTAAATTAATTAATTTCATAATTAATTCCTACGGTCAGAGAAAATAGCCTGTTTTTATGAAACAATAAGTATCAAAAAATTGACACTACCTTAAGTCCAATATCAAAGTGAAATTAATCCCAATGACCACAATTGGATTAAATGGTAAAAATATATTCTAATTTCAATTTAAAATAAATTCAAAAGATTATCTAATCATATAATTAAATTATATTAAAAAGTGGTTTTGAATTAAAATACAACATTTTTCACTATTCATTAACAAAATGAACTTTATCGGAAAAATACCAAAAATTTACACAATGTAAATTTTGATGTCCCAATTATAAAGAAGAATTTTTTTGGGTCCAATAGAATGTATAAGAGTGACCAAAACTATATTTATTGACGGTTCTCCATCAAAATGCTATAAGTCGACCTTTAGTGAATGTTAGAGTATATATGCCTAAAATTGAATTCTTTTCTTATTTTAAGCCCTTATCTTTTATTAGATAAATGTAAAAACATTTAAAAAAAAATATAATCATATTCTACTTATTTCTATTCATTCCCTCTAATATAACGGCTACGTGCTAACTACCATTTAAAATAATATTATTATATTACTAGTGTGCAACGTATGTTTTCAAAGAAACTCATTGTTGCGTATCAAGTATGCTATCGAACATAGCAACCCCTTTAAAGTAAAATTAATATTTAATTCGAAAATATTAGTAAATTTGAAAATGTATTATTATTTTATTTACCTGGGATGTTGCAATATTGATACAATGTTTTTGTTATTTTCATTTCGGATTTTTTCCTCAAAAAAACCAACATATACGTTAACAATAATATTAGTTTAAGTGAATTTAAGGATAATATTTTTTTAAATAATTATATTTTTTGTGGATGTATTTTTATACATTGATAACTTTAAAGGTTTTTTTCAAAAAATAAAAATATTCTATATGTGTTAATATGTAGCATGGAATATATTTTTAGACCATATATTTTATGAAGAATTTATAGTTTGTGAACCCTATGTTTGGAATGAACATATCGATCAAGAATACTAAATTTTTAAGAAACCCTACATTTAATGAAAAAATTATGTGGTTAATTATCCTTAATATTGTAATAAATGATAATATTTCAACCATTTTAATTTTATCACTACAAAGATAAACCAATCATTTTACATGTTGTTTCAAGGATATTAGAATGATTTATTATTTTTACCTTTTCTACAATGGTATGCTCCGAATAAAATATCCATTTAATAATATTTAATGACCGATTAGAAGGAATGTATAAAATATATTTAATCATTCCTATTTCTAATAGATTTTACACCTTTCATTCAATATTTAAAATTCATATAATCAAGATTTACAATGTGTTATTTTATGAGATTTTTCAATTTATGAAATTGACGATCATTATAAATACTTAGGGTTTTTGCATCCAAAATTGAAGTTGTGAGATTGAAGAGAATAATGTGTCATTTTATTAAAATGTACACATTATATGAATATATGTTTTTATACTTATTTTTTTGATATACTCATTATTATTGTCGTTGAATTTCATAATTAATATTATCTTGAAGTTCAACAAAGATCTTTTCAATGGTACACTAAGAAGAAATACATGTTGAAACTTCTATGTAGTGTTTTTTTTACAATTTTAATAGAGGAATTTAATGTTTTTTATGTTATTATTTATTTAAGAAGAACTATATCTTTCAGTTTCTACTATAATTAAGTGCCATGTAAATAGTAATAGAAATCGCCTAGATCAATAATGTATTATTGAATTAGATTCTCTTACTCAGTAATGGTGGAGTTTATTGTTCATATAATATGATTTAAATATTTTGTTTCTTTGTGAATGAAAAATAAGTCACTGTACAATAACCTTTTTAAATTGTAAACATCATTTAATCAATTTTTGATGTCCCCAGAAAAAGATCTACTAGGGAAATAAGCCAAGAATAAGGTCACATCCTTAAACATTATTTAATCTTGAGTTATGTCAATAATTTGACAATATATTGAAAAAATTATCTTTTTAGGTTTTGATATTTAGTTAATTATGCCAATATTCACACATTAAAACATAAATATTACAAAGTATACTCTTCTTCACACTATTCATTTAAAAAAAAAACATAAAAAAACACAGTTTTGATTCATGTTTAAACATCCAAACCTTTTAATGATCCCATCTTTGAATAAATTATCCATTATATTCATGTAAAAATCATTTCAAACGTGGGACGATCGTAAAAAACTTACTATGGGATACCCAATGATGAAAAACGGTTAGCCAATATAAAACAGGTAAACCATGAATACATAAGCATAATATATTACTTGTACCCTTTATGAAATAGTAATTATTCTTCCCTGAATATATGCCCATTGAATACCCTTTTTTAATCTAAATATTATCCTAAAACACATATAAAGCACATATAAAATAAAAAAAGTAACATGGGACATAATTATACAATAATAGAATAACCATACATTTGACATGCACACATATAATTCTAAAAAATAGAATAACCATTTGACCAACTTCCATTCCCAATGTATTAGAGGTTTAATTGTAACCACCCATGCATGGATTATAATGGAACTAACCATATTTGTTTTATCTTTTAATCACTCATCAAATATACTTCTACCATTATAAAATCATCACACATAAAAGACATTAAATTATCCACATTCACCTATAAAATTTAATTTGAAATTACATGAATTATTTTCATGATATAGATGTCAAAAATCCATATTCATAACCATTTTAAATGAAAAAATACACAAAAAAATGAATGAGTTATTTATTTTTTTCCTTTTTAAAATATTATGTCCAATAGAAGAATACAAATATCAAATAACAGTTATGGTGGCGGAGAAGTCATTGCCGCTGTGTATATTAAAAACATTAATATTTTCTTTTATTAAAACACTTCATATGAAAATGATAACTTAAAAAAAACATTTAATGAAATTAATAATAAAAGGGGGTTTATTATACAGAACATAAAATAATTTAGTTTATATTAATAAATTATTCCTCAAAGAAAGGAATTTGAGATGAGGTCCCTTTCATTGAGTCCAACTTGTCTCATTAGTTATTTATATTCTTAAATAAGTAAATTATGTAAATTTATATTTTATTCAAAACTTATTCTAATGATGATTATTCATTTTATATAATTTATTACCATGATATACAAATTTTAAATTTATTCTATTTCGTATCGAATGTTTTTTCAATATTCAGTACTTTAGTCAAAATTGAAATTTTATTAAGAAATTATTAACGTGGTCATAAGTACATCATTTCTATAATAATTTGAAGGAAATTATTATCTTATATAATAATTATATATTTATTTATAATATTCCATAATGTTTTAGATTAGTAGTGACATGCACCGTTCATGGGGATGGTAGTCCATATGTACACATGAATTCTACAATCATTTATTTGTAATATTATAGGAATGAAAACTAAATGCTATATATGTATATTATAAATCATTTATAATATATATGTTATATATGTCACATATGTTTATTAACACCGTCATTAATACATTTCATATAAGAAATGGAAGAGTAATATCACTTGTGCGACGGTAGTCCAAACATCTTCAAACCAAATTATCATATTAACACAACACGAAAACCATAAACATAAGTTTGAAATATAAATTATAGAAAAATAGAGACAATATAATTATAATATATATCATATATAAAATTTCTTCAATCATAATGGAATCCATGATAGGTGGAAGGGAAATACTAAACAATTATCGTTTCATGAGAAAGTAGTTCACCCTACACAAAAAAATATGTTCTTTATATATTTAATAGTGTTGTGTGTAAGTTTAGGTCAAATAAAATTTAAAAAAACTACTTTTATATTGAGGATATTAGTGTCAATATGTAATTATATAGTAAAAACTGTATAGGGAGAGGAGAGTGGAAATTAAATTAAAAATCATTAGTGAAGGTGTCACCACTTAATATGGTAACGCCATTTTTTTTATAGAAAAGGGATTCACTGGGAGGATTTCTTGTTACACCCCATGTTTCCACGGTACCCTTCTCATTGAATAATACAATAGCGTGTGTTGTATGAAAAATCAAGTCGAAACACAACACAACCAATCCAACTAGCTGTTATAAATAACAATACCCCCTTTTTAAAATTTTACAAATTTTATCTTTCAAAATGAACATCATTTTTGGATTCAGAAGATCATAATAAACTTAGAGTTAATTTTTGGTATTTTTCTAAAAATGTTCAATTTTTTTATGAGTTGTGAAAAACACTAATTTACAGTTTAAAAACTGAATTTTTATTTAAACAAATATTTATTTTATTTAAATTTATTTTTGGTCAAAATAGATACATAATACCTATATAAGTTCTATTTAATTCATCAGAGTCAGTTTATAATAATTTTATATATATAAAATTTTTTATTGAACTTCTTACCTTCTTTTACCCACCTCCTCGGAGCATTTGAAAATTTACATAAAACATAATTTTACCTATTCTGTGATTATTATTTTAAAAATCCAGGAGACACAGTTGATATTAGTAAGTAATATGTGGTTCAATAAGATTAAAATATTTTTTTTAATAGTAACCATTGACTTTTGTTTATCACAGTTAAAAGTAAATAGGGTAATTAAGGGAAAAAATGATATTATTATTACAATAACACATGTCCTAATTCTATTGGATAAGTGAAATTTGACAAAAAAACAACCTTGGGAATAAAATATGATCATTTAGGCCATCTTTAATTAGATTAGGACATTTATTGTAATTTATTTCAATGATGAGTTAAAATTGTTAAAATCTATGTTTAATAAATAAAACCTTTTTAATAAATGATTCTATATAAGATAAGTTAAACTATATATATCCATTAGAATGATAATAAGATTTCTCACAAAATGGTATTTTATTTATAATTTCTAAACAATAAATTATTTAATTTATTTATGACACAATGATGATTCAGTAATTACCTTATTAATAAAATATTAAAATAATTAATATTATAAATACACAAATAAGTGTAATTTGAGACTTTTTTTGAATTAAAAAAATTTTATAGGTTAATATGACATGTTAGTGTTCATTAAATAAATTTTTTTTCTATGTAATGATGGTTTTTTGTATTTAGAAAAAACAATGTACCAAATAGTGTCAAAATTCACATAAAAGAGTTTTTAAAACAAATATTATATTATTAACTGATATATTATTCCTAAAAATATAAAGATCAATCAAATAACTTAGATAAGAGTATATATATTAATAATTAACCACTTGGTTTTCTCTTTTATTGTTAGAGTAGGTTTATTAACAATATAATATAAAAATATAAAGAGGCATGGTAAATGTCAAACTATTTAACTAAGAGTTAAATATAAATGATAACATTAAAATGGTAACATAAACTTGTCTAAAACCTATTTTTTTAGATTATTACGACCCATTACCACCTTTTCTTCTATATAAATTAATTTATATCCCATATAAACTGATAATGAATTTATTATAAATTAATATTTCTAGCTTTTCTTAATGTGCCCCCACCCCTCTTATAAGAGGGAACATCCCCTTATCTATAATTCACAACTTCAAAGAAATTATTCTTGGACAAAACCTACCCAAATATCCTCCCAAAAATACTCCCTTCATTTTAGAGGCCTTATTTTGATCAAAAATCTAACAAATGGAGCCCTTTGGATCAAATAAAAATGAAGAACCCAAAGAAGAGGTAAATATCACACCACCACTTTCAAGTTATTTTCTTCTTCCACTTCATCATTCATAGTTTTTTCCATTATAAATGAAATCAAGTATCATCTATATACTTTTATATTATTATAAAAATTGTACAGACATATTCATTTTGTTATCCATCCTATGAATAACATGTCACCATACGTGCGTAAGTACGACTTACCGTCTCCAAGTCGTGGAGTAGTTGGATGGGTATAATAATGATGTATAATTGATTAAAATAATATATATAACATGGAAATGATTCTTTATATATGATATAACATCCATTTACTTATTATATTAATAACAAAATAATGATATTATAGCTCGTGCGTACGTACGGATTACCATCTCCACTAACGCAATGAGATTCATTGCCCATCATAATCATTCCAGAATAATTTTCATGTGATAATTAAAATAATTTTTAATTAACATAATATCATTATAGATATTATTCAAATACACCTTATCCATAACACTCAAGGCTAACATAACAATGCATATAAAGGAAAACGAATATGTTAACAACCTAAATGATGATACTACTAAAATATCATTAACAAATTAATATTGGAAGATAATATAAGATATCATATAAATGTATATAGTTCTAGTATAATATAATAACAATTATTTCACTGTTATATAGAAGGTTAACCTACCCTTGACCAAGGAAATGTACATGGTAAGGGTTAATTTCACAATATCTTAATTATCCGAGGTTGTTTTTACGTAATTATCTATTTGGACCACTTTATCATCCACATACGTTTTTTCCTAAAAATTTATTCCAAATTTATTTTAATATGTACTAGACTATGGGTTAAAGTCATTTATACCCTTATTTGACCTTATATTCTTGGAAAGGTATCTTTTCATCATTTTCCAAAAAAGTTACTTTATGACCTTTTCGACAAAAATATGGTAAGAATGTTTTTTAACTTATATGATGGGTGAGAATATATTTCTCCATTATAACATCATCAATGATTCCCATACAATCATATAATAATATTTTCCAAATAAATTTTTTATTTTATAATTATGTAACCTTAAATGATTTCAAAAAAAGAATAATGAGATATTTCTCTCAAACAGCTTTGATTTCATCTATGTCAACATCATTTAAGGGATTTTAATCTTGTTTGACGTTGATTAATTATGATACAAATCATTCATTTTGTATTTAAGGTTTTGTCTTATGTTTGATTCTGGATTTGTTATTTTTCTACCATTCATTATTTATGGATAAATTAATGACATTTTGTATGCTTGTATTAATAAGAATGCTTATGTTATGTTTAAAACTTTTCATAAGAAGAATGAATTGGACTTAGTAAGTGACATGTGGAGCATGCTATATCTCCTAAATCCATCGATATGTCTCATGAGAGAAACTACTATCTTCGGACAAGGCCATGACAAAATCTTATTTTTATTCTTGGCACAAGGCCTTGACTATGTGGTTATGAAGTCTGACATTATGCATTCCATAATTTTGAAACTGGCTATTGATATTGCATGTTATTATTTGACTAGTAGAATATCAATGTGAGTATGTAAATTACATTATTTTGATTTATATTTTAAATATTATGATGATTTTTATGTTGAAAAGGCTTTTGGTATTGTTTTATACATTGCCATCAATTTTTATTCATATTTATGAATAAATCCGTTATATTGTTATACTTACTGAGCATCTGAGCTCACCCCTTTCATTATTTTATTTTTCCCATGATATGAATAAGTATACTATGACTGATCGATATGGATAGTCTATGGGATCTTAGTGTTGTCTATGGAAACAATGTTGATGCACATTTCCATTTTCTGATATAATGAAAACCTTATGAATGTATCTAGTGTTTCCAAGGATAATAAACTAATCGGCCTTTCAAGATTAGATCATTTTTTATCATTTCAATGATACATAATAATGCACTGACTCTGGGCTATTGGGGTCAGGGCGTTACAGTTGGTATCTAATGATGTTTAGTACAAACCTTATAAATTAGATTTAGAATAACATTGATTAGAGCACATTACCTAAAGATAGTCTATGATGATTAGTATTGAATAGATTCCTAAAATTTTGGTAATGTTTATATTTTGTGTTTTTTCTGAGCAATACAACCCTTTCAAGATATGAGCAGGTAGAGGCGGCTCTGGCACATATGTACCAAGGAGTGTAAACTCTGAAAATGTGTTTCGGGCATGACTCAGGGTGTCCTAGTACATGACAATGGGACTTCATGCACTTCTGGATATGACACTCCCAGGGGATATGCTTAGGATAATCCAAATTTCATTTCAAACCATTATGATGTTTTTATGAGTTTATACCTCTTAATGAAAACATTTTTTTTATGAATATGGATTATAATCATGAAATATTCAATTTATGTTAAATATGTTATAATTATGGAATTATGTATTGTGATTCCTAAACTAATCTATTATATGAAATTGTTTATAAATGGTGCCTACTAAAAGTAATGTAAAATGTATCAATGTACGCACTCCATGTGGGAATTTCCCTCATGATCAAGATAATTATAGTAGATCTGGTGAAAAAATAGTGCTGATCAGCTTATCACTAAACTTGGATGACTCACATAGGTTATGAAAAATAACCTTACCCATATGGAGCACCCTGATCTGTAGCATGGAGGATCACTGTTAGATTGCTTAATGAGGAAAAAATCACAAACATTTAATGGGGGTACAAATCCATTAGTAGATGAGTAGTGGATTAATTCCTTAGAGAAAATATTCCACACCTTGGGGAGTTGCGAAAGAGAAAAAAGTTGTCATGGTAGTTTACCGACTCACAGAAGATGATGATCAATGTCGGTCGTTGATTCAAAACACAAAAGATGATGATGAAGTATCAAATATGGAATGGAGGGAGTTTAAAGACATTTCCATAGAAAAATACATTCCTCGTGACCATCGAGAAGATATGGAAAGACAATTTCTATGTCTAAGGAAAAAGGAGGAAGAGAATGTCGAAAAGTATGAAACTAACATTACATGGTTTGCGAGACATGCTGCAGATTATATCCGTAACCCATGAATTAAGATTGATCATTTCATTGATGGGTCAAAACAATTTCTCCATAGAGCATTAGTCTGACAATTCTTCTCATCGTACGAGTATATTATCTCATGTGTTATAAAGACAGAAAATAAATTCACTATGTCTTACGACATTAATGCAAATCAAGATAAGAAGAGATCTTTTGAACACTATGGAAATGGAAATAAGGGAAAGAAGGGAAAAGTTGAATATCCCTCCTGTAGTAAATATGGGAAGAAATACACTATTACTTGTCTGATGGGAATTGGAGTCTGTTAAAAGTTTGGTGAAAAAGGATACCATTCTCATGATTGAAAGGGGAAGAAAGAGGGTATTAATGTTTAATGATACAATTGTTGATAAATAGGACATTATGAAAATGAATTTCATATGCGTCAGGGGAGCTTACCTCAAAAAAGCCAAGTGATCAAGCCCATGCTTATGCTATCACTACTATTGTGGTTGTAGCACCAAAAGACGTAGTTGAAGGTAAATTAATGGTTTCTTCAAATTTATCCAATGATTTATTTGGCAATTTATCCTCAAAATGTATCATATCATCCTATTTTTCAAAAAAAAGTATATATTTTCAATTTTATTTAACAATGGAGTTTTCAATAGAAACTCTTTTAAGAAATATCATTTGAAAAAGGTTTTGTAAATCAGTCCCCATTAAGTCATATGAACATTATTTAACAGTTTATCTCATCATAATACCCATGATTTAATTTGATATAATACTTGATATGGATTGGATTTCGGACCATTAGGTGAAGATTTATTGTATGAAGAATGAGGTTAAATTTTTTGATGATGATGATAAAGAACACCTTATCTTTAGAGCTGAAATTTCACAACCAAATTATTATCCAGATCTACCCTCAGTAGATGAACTAAATCCAATTATTAGGGAGGAAGTGAATAAAATAACTATGGGTGAGGAAAAGAATGCTAAAATAGAGGATGCACCCATTTTTCAAGAATATGTTGATGTGTTTCAAGAAGATTTACATGTACATCCCCCAGAATGAGAAATTGAGTTTTACATTGACATAATTCGTGGTTCAATTCCTATATCGAAGACCCCTTATAGAATGGAAACTATGAAATTAGTGGAACTGTATAAAAAACTAGAGGAATTGAGTAATATGGGATTTATTCGCACAAGTGTTTCTCCATTGGGAGACCCAGTTCTATTTGATAAGAAGAAATATGGAACTATGAGGTTGTGCATTGACTACAGGGAGATCAAAGATATAACAATAAAGAACAAGTATCCCATACCTACCATTAATGATATATTTGACCAACTTCATGGAGTTAAATTATTTTCAATCATTGACCTTAAATCTGGATATCATCAGTTGTGTGTGATGACGTAAGGCATTCTAAAAACAGAATTTCGAACCAGGTACGGGCATTACGAGCTTACAGTAATACATTTTAGATTAACTTATGTACCCTCTTCCTTCATGGATCTAATGAATAGAGTTTTTATGGAATATCTTGTTGACTTTATAGTGGTATTTATTGATGATATTTTGGTATTCTTCAAAAGCTATGAAGATCCTGGAAATCACTTGCGCATTATTCTAAAGACTCTTAGAAGACATGAATTATATGGGAAGTTTAGAAAGTGTGAATTATGGCTTCAGGAGATTTCTTTTCATGGCGATATTGTCTCTAAATATGGAATCTCTATTGATCATTCTAAGACCAAGGCAATCAATGAATGACCAGTATCAATGAGTATAACCTAGGTACGCAGTTTTATTTTTTTAGTAGGTTATTATTGGTGTTTCGTCTAGAATTTTTCCTGATTGGCTAACCCATTAATGAAGCTCACATGTAAATGAGTTAAAAAATTCTGGGAAAAATATTGTGATGAATGTTTTGAAGAAGTGATGAGAAGATTAGTCAATGCTTCTATCATGACTCTACCATCAGAGAATGATGGGTTTATTATTTATAGTGATGCATCAATGAAATAACATTGTTGTGTCCATTTTCAAAAATATAGGGTTATTGCATATGAATCAAGACAGTTAAAAACTCATGAGAAAAACTATCCTAATCATATTCATGATTTAGTTGCTGTAATATTTTTGTTGAAGGTATAGATACATTATATCAATGGTAAAAATGTGAGATATATAATGATCACAAGAGTTTGAAGTATATTTTATAACATAATGAACTGAACATGAGGCAAAAGAGATGTCTTGAAATACTCAAGGATTATAATTGAATGATACAATACCACCTTGGGAAGGAAAATAAGGTTCTAGATTATTTGAGTTGAAAGGATAATGGAGTTTTGAAAAAGATGATAGTTGAAAGTGATCCTATTTTCATGGATCTAGTAAAGATGGATCTTGGAATAACCCTGGAAGTTGAAACATCAATTATTTTTTCAAATGGTTTACAAACCATCTTTACAAGAATAGATATAATGTTCATAGGTTGATGATGAGGAAATTCAATAGAAGATAAAATCTGCGAATGATGGGAGACTGATCGACTAGGTATATAAAAATGGGATTTTGAAATTTGTAAAGAGACTTTGTGTTTTCGATATACCTATTCTGAAAAGGTAATTTTTATATGATGCTCATAGTTCCAATTTCTCTATAAACCCTGGTTGCACTAAGATGTATAGGTATTTGAAGGAACATTTATAGTGGGACAACATGAATAGGGAGATTTGTGATTTTTTGTCAAGATGTATGGTTTGTCAACATGTTAAAGCGGGAAGGAAATATCCAGGAGTAGTCATGCAACCTTTTCCCATACCTGAGTGGAAATGGGATAATATTATGATGGACTTTTTCTTGGGACTACCAAATAATCCTTGATGGAATGATTCAATATGGGTCATTATTGATCAGCATACCAAGTCAACACATTTTCTTTCTATAAGAGATGATTTACCACTTGAACGTCTAGCAAGACTATATATTAATGAAGTTGTGAGTCTCCATGGTGTACCCATATCAATTTTTTCTAATCGTGATCCTCATTTTACTTCTTGATTCTGACAAAGACATCAGAAATCCCTGGATAATGAACTTCATTTGAGTACTGCCTACCAACCCCAAACTGATGGGAAATCAGAACAGACTATTCAAACCATAGAAGTCATTTTGAGATCATAATTACATGACTTTCAAGGTATGTGGGATCAATATTAATCTTCGGTATAATTTTCCATAAACAATAGCTTTCATTCATGTCTTCAGATGGCACCATATGAGGCATTATAATGAAAGAGATGTTGCACACCCACTTGTTGGGATGATGTTGGTGAAAGAAAACACATAGGCCTAGAACTTGTGGAGGGAACAATGGAAAAGGATAATTTATTACAGAACCACATCAAAAAAGCTCAAAGTAGGAATAATATCAATGCCGATAACTGAAGGAATGATTTGGAATTTCAGGTAGGAGATCATGTTTTCTTGAAGGTATCATCATTGGAGGGTGTTATACGTTTCGGTAAGAAGGAAAAATTAAGTCCTATGTACATTGGAGCTTTCAAAATTTTATAAATAATTGGGGCATTAACTTAACTTTTGGAAATTCCCTCAAGTATCTCCAAAGTCCAAAATGTGTTCCACATATCACTTTTGTGAAAATACAAGCCTGCCCCAACACATGTATTCACATATAAAGAATTAGTACTTGAACCGGATTTGTCTTATTGTGAAGACCCTGTTAAGGTTCTTGATACAAGAGAACAAGTGCTGAGAAACCAGGCAACTCGTATGGTAAAAGTTCTATGGAGAAACCATAAAATGGAAGAGGCAAAGTGGGAACCTGAGGAACATATGATGAAGAACCAGCCAATTATTTTTATGCAGTATTATTGTAGAAATTTCTAGGATGAAATTATTTAATGGAAGGGAGAATGTAACACCCCATGATTTCACAGTACGCTTCTCTATGAATAATACAATAGCATGTGTTGTACACAACATCAAGTGTAAACACACCACAACCAATCAAACAAGCAGTTATGAATAGTAATACCTGATTTTTGAAATTTTATAAATTTTACCATTAAAAATGGAATTAATTTTTGGATTCAGAATATCATAATTATCTTAAGTTGAATTTTTGTTTTTTTTTCTGAAAACATTCAATTTTTGATGAATAGTGAAAAACATTGATTTATAGTTAAAGAAAGTATTTTTACTTAAATAATCATTTATTTATATTTTAAATTATTTTACATCAAAATAAATACATAATACGTATATAAGTTCAATTTGATTCATTGGAGTTAGTTTTTAATAATTTTAGATATATCAAAATTTTATTGAACTATTTACCGTCTATTACCCACTTCATAGAATCATTTTCAAATTTACAGAAAACATAATTTTACACCTTCTGGGAGTATAATTTTGAAAATATAAGAGACACATTTTTTATTAGTAAGTAAAATGTGGTTCAATAAGATAAAAATAATTTTTGGTGAATAATAACCTTTGACTTTTATTTACCACGGTTAAAAGTAAATATATTGATTAATGGTACAATTGATATTATTATTTCCATAAAACATGTCTTAATTATTTTGGATAAGTGTAATTAGACCAAAAACAACCTTAAAAAGAAAATATGATCCTTTAGTTCAACATGGATTAGATTAGGAAATTTATTGTTATTAAATTCAAAGAAGAGGTAAAAGTATTAAAATCATGGTGTAATAAAAAAACAATTTTTAATATAGGGTTATACATAAGATAAATTAGGCCATAAATATTCATTATAAAGATAAAAAATATTTCCTACATAATGGTATTTTATTTATAATTTTTAGACATTAAAAAATTTAATTTATTTATGACACAATGAAGATGCAGTAATTAACTTATTAATGAAATATTACAATAATTAATATTATAAATACAAAAAATAAATATAATTTGAGACTTATTATGAATTAAACTAATTTTCTAGGTTAATATGACATATTAGGGTTGATTAAATAAAATTTTTTTGATGTAAAAATGATGTTATGAATTTAGGAAAAACAAAATACCAAATAGATTCAAAATAGACAAAAAATTGTTTTTAAAACAAATATAATATTACTAATTGATATTATATTCCTAAAAATATAGGGATCTGCCAAATGACATATATATGTTTTTATATATTAATAATGAAACACTTGGGGTTCACTTGGATTGTTATTGTATGTTTATTAGCCTTATAATATAAAAATACAATGATGCGTGGTAAATGTCATACTATTTTACTAATAGTTGAATCTAAATGACAAGGGTAAAATGGTAACCTAAACTTTGAAAAAACATATTGGTTCAGAGGATATAAACCCAACTCTACCTTAGCATCTAAATAAATAAATTTTTATCCATTAGAAATCGAAAATGTTTTTATTATAAATTAATATTTCTAGCTTTTCCTACGATGCCCCTCACTCCTCTTATAAAAGGGAACATCCCCTTCTCTCTAATTAACACCTTTATAGGCATTTGCCTCAGCCAAAACCAGCCTAAATATCCTCTCTACTATGCTCCCATCATCATAGTGGCCTTAGTTGGTTTATAAAGCCAACCTATGGAGTTCATTTGATACAATCAAAATGAAGAACCCGAAGAAGAGGTAAATATCTCACCACCCCATTCAAGTTGTTTTCTTCTTCCATTTCCTCTTTCTTTTTTTTCTTCCATTAAAAAATATTAACTCCAATATCTTCTATATACTGTGAATTCATTATAAAAATGTACAATCTTATTAATTATGTTATCAATCCTATGAATAACATGTTACCATATGTGCGTATGTATGACTTACCGTCTCCACGTCGTGGTGTAGTTGTTATTCAATACATTATTGATTGGATGTGTATAATAATGACATATAATTGATGAAAATAATTGATATAACATTTTAATGATTCTGTATATATAATATAACATCCATTTAATTGTGATATTAATTACAATATAATGATATTGTCGCTCGTGTGTATGTACAAATTAAACTTTCCACGAACACGATGAGATTCATTCCCCATCGCAATCATTCAAGAATAATATTCATGTGATGTTTAAAAATAATATTTAATGAAATTAATATCATTATGGATACGAATCAAACACACCCTATGTATAACAATCATGGTTTACATAACCAAAAATATAATAGAAAACAACTCAGTTAAGAAACGAAACAATGATACTACTAAAATATCATTAACAATTCAATATTGGAAGATAATATATGATATCATATTAATGTATATGGTTATTGTATAATTTCATAACAATTATTTCACCATTATACATGAGGTTAACCTTCCCTCGACCAAGGAAAAGTAAAACGTATGGGTTAATTTCGCAATCTGTTTCTTATCCGGGGTTGTTTTTATATAAGTATCTACTGGGACCTCTTTATCATCCACATCAGGGTTATCCTAAAAATGAATTCCAATAAATTATTACTACTTACTATAATATGTTTTAAATACCTTTATTCCTTTATTTTACCTCATATGTTTGGAAAGAAATCATTCTTTCATTTTCCAAACAAGTAACTTTTTGACCTTTTCGATGATATTTAGGTAAAAATGTTTTTTAACTTATACGGCAGGTGCAGATATATTCTCCCATTATATCATCATCAAAGAATCCCATAAAATCTTATATGAATATTTTGAATTTTTTTTTTCTATTCTAATTATTTCAAATTAAATTAATTCAATCAAAAATATGAGATATTTCTCTCAAATAGTTTTGATTCCAACTATGTCAACATCCTTTAATGGATTTTAATCTTGTTTTAAGTTGATTTATTATGATACAAATAATCCATTTTGTACTCAATGTTTTGTGATATGTTTTATTGTGGATGTATTATTTTTCTACCATAAAATCATAATGGATAAATTATTGAAATATTGTATGCTAGTTTTAGTACAAATGTTTATGTTATGTTTAAAAACTTCCATTTCAGGAATTCATTGGACATAGTAAGTGACGGGTGGAGCCCGCTATAGCTCCACGTTGCGTCGATAGGTCTCGTGAGACAAACTACTGTCTTGGCATAAGGCCTTGAAAAAATCTTATTTGTAGTCTAGGAAAAAGGCCTTGAAAATTTGGATATGAAGTATGGAATTTTTAATAACATCATTATGAAAGTGGCTATTGATATTGAATTTGATTATTCGACTAGTAGAATATACTTGTGAGTATGTAAATGGAAATATTTTGATTCATATTTTCCATATTATGATGATTTTTATGTTGAAAAGGTTTTTGTTTTAGTTTTATTGTAGTAACCCCAGTTTAAGGCATGAGGCATTTTTTTTGAATATTTATGTATTAAATGTGCATGGGTAGAGTTGAGAAGAGGTTGGGAGAGTTTGGAATGGTTTAGAATGATTTTGGAGTTTTTTCTTTTGGAAAACGGATTGATCAAGGTTACTGGAAACCATACGGATTCTCTAGTAAACCCTGTAGGCAGAGACAATAGGGTTCGCATGACTGTCGCACGGTTTTCCAAACCATGTGAGGAAACTGTTTGTACCGTTACTCTTGGGGCAGAAGTGTGCGGACGATTAGCATACGGTTTTCCAAACCATGTGGGCTATCCGTGCATCCACTAAAAAATGGGGTTTTAAAACCAGCGCTCACTCCATCTTTCCTTATTCCTCCTAAAACATCTTCCCACATGTTCCTCACTCAGTTTCATCGGTTTTCAAGGGTTGGAGGGCCTCTCCCACTCGTTCTGGAAGCATTTTAAAGAGGTTTCTTGGCGGATTGAAGGTGGATTATCCTAGGTAACCCTCTCTTCTTGGATTCATTGTGTTTTCCTCTAGATCCACATCTTCCTCATTCTTTGTTATATAGATCTACACTTTTTTGGGTAGATATTGGGTTGTTGAATCCTTGGATGATGGTTTTTAAGTCTTTTGATGGATAGGGAATGGGATCTTGAGAAGTTTTGGTGGTGCGTTTTCTGGATTTGAGTTGCAGGTTCTTGTGGGTCGATTTCTCAGGAACCGTAAATTTAGGTGGCTTATCTCTCAACTCCACTTAGTTTGAAAATTTTTTTCTTTGTTTACAATTTATTTGTTGTGCAGAAAAATTAATAGTGATTTGTTTTGGGAAATTGGTTCGAAATCACATGGATGATGTTTTGGGAATTTTTAGGAAAAATTGGGTTTTATGGTGAAATAATTTTGTTGTGGATTATAAAATGGTGATTTTAAGATGGTATTCTATAGATTATTTGTGAAAATGATTGATCGAAAAGGGTTTTCAAAAAAGTTGTTGTTTAATTGAAATGTGGTTTGGCATGGAAAATGATTTTCAATAAATGGGTGATTTATTGAAGATGATTGATAGGAAATGGAATAGGGTGATTGCATGTTTTTGTGACCATGGTGGGTTATATGCTTGGTTTGGCCTGATGGGAATGTTGTGTGGAAGTGGAGAGAAGTACCACTATAAAAAGTTGGTGGATAGTCGACGGAAGGGCCACCATAAAAGGATAAGTGAATGGGAAGAGCCACTAGTTGTGAATTGGTGAATGGTTTAGATAGAAGCTCTACCATTTGGTTGTGTTCGGGATATACATGTAGGTGTGAATTGGTGAATGGGTTGGATGTAAGCTCCACCGTTTGGTTGTTTGGTTGTTTTTTTATGCATTGCATTGCAAGTTGGAAATTGTTGTTCTAGTTTGTGGATGATGAAATGAATTGTGCCATGTTTGGTTGGCCTTGCCTTGGATGGTTGGTTTGACTGTGATGTCTTTGTAAGGGTTTGACTGTGATGTCTTGGTAAGGGCAAGTATGGATTATAGAAATGGCTGCACTTGTGATAATTTTATAAAAATTATTTTATATAAATGTGCTAATGGGTTTATCCTAGTGGAGTTTGTAGGGAAGTGATTTGGGGAAAACCTACTGAGTTTTAGTACTCACCCCCGGATTTGGAACGTAGGTGTCATTGCAGTTGTTGTGTATTGTGACGTGGGAAATGGTAAGGCATCTACCTCCTTTAGTGGTTCATTGTGATGTCCTCGTGGAGCTTGGATCATGGAGCTTAGTGTGGAGCTGTGGTGGTGTCATGGATCATAGTTTTTGTTCTTTGGTTTCCGCTTGTACTCTGATGTGGTGTAGACATGTCTGGTTGTATTGGTTTTGGGTTGTAGTATGGTACAACTTGGTTTTCTATTGGTAATTCATGTTTGTCTATTTTATTAACATGCATCATATAATGGTGGTTAATGAATTATTTGGTTGGTTTTGTCTTAATGGGAAAATCATTCCCCAAATGGTTCTCGGTGCCCTCAGCATTTATTTCCAGCCATTGGTGCCTTGGTAATATCGCTTAAGCCAAAGTTACCATCACCACCTTCCCAAGATAATGAGGTAGTGGCGGGGTGTTACATGTGATATCAGTTTTTTCGATACATATATTTCATGTTAATGTGGTTGTTCGGTCGCATTGCCGCCTTGGTTTTAGAGTTGACATTTGTTGTTGTGTATTCCATGATTTGGGATGGAAGCAAGGAATAGGAATGTCGTAACGTGGAATGTATAGCATAAAAGGACGTATCTAACCCTTTTATGATGAACTTCAAATTACTATGCTGTTAGGTACATAAGTGTTTTGGAGACACTTATAGGCATTGGATATCTCATTTTCGTGGGTGTAACCAATGAGATGAGCATGGAATGCATAGTAGAAATGAATTCCCACAGGCATGCATATTTAATTGGGCATAATGATTTAAGATCTGAATTGAGAAATTGTTTTGCAATTGTGTGAAATTGTAATGAGAATAAATTTGGTATTTTTAAAATGGGTTTGTTTTCAAAATCGTGAAACATGGAAAATCTGGACAGGTGGAAAGCCTCGTTGTGATAGTACTGTGTAATTTGATTTCAAATGGGATTTTGTGATGTCTATGGAAGTGAGACTCATGGTTATTAGTTTTCTGTTTATAGAAATCTCTTTGGGTAGGCATTGTAGTGACCAATTGGAGGAGGCTACTGAGAATGTGGTAGCACTCGAGCCTGAGGTGATCCAACAACTAGTGAAAAACATAGTGCAAGCATTCCAAGAAATGGAAAGTGGAAATAAAATGGATGAACAATGGCATGTGGATCATGTGGTTTAGTTTCAAAATTTGAATCAACCCATCTACAGGGGTGATTCATAGACTAAGCGGAAAGTGCATTGGATGAATAAAATGAAAAATATTTTAGAGTTCTCTAGAACACCGGTTTTGTTAAAAGTGAAGTTGGCCACATATATGTTGGAAGATCATGCCCATCAGTGGTGGGTGTTGGTAGTCCAAGTAGGGATGGACTATGGTGTGATGTGGGAAGGAGTTGAGAAATTCGTTAATAAAAAATTATTCCCACAAACATTCATAATTCAGCATGAGACTGATTTATACTGTTTGAAGCAAGATCTTATGTATATGACAGAGTATTCATGTATGTTTATGAAAATTTTGAGGTTCACACCCGAGGTGGTGGGTAGAACATTGTTGAATTCAAGGATCATTGAAGCGGGGTTAAGGAAAGAAATTCGTTCAAGGATAAAAGTACTGTGTATAGATGATTACACATAGATGGTGAATAGAGCCTCATTGGCTGAGCGGGATCTGTTAGGCGCTCCGGATGGAGGAAGCTAGGTGGTACACATGGGGAATAGTGGGAACTCTTACGCTGGGTTTATGAGGAGGAGGGACAATTATTCCGAGGGTGGGAGTATGGCACATAATCTGATGGTAGGATTGGTGAATCTTCCTCCAAAGCACCAGAGAATACCAGGATGTTATTAGTACAGTTCGACGAGCCACATCAAGTGAGATTGTATGACACAACCGTGAGCATGTCATAATTGTAAGAAGATGAGGAATATGCATCGTAATTGTCAAAATTCTCCGAGGATGGGTGCACTAGATACTTCTAGGGGATTGCAGACATCGTATGCATCGATGGGATAGGGACATCAGCACACACCTCATCAGCAGAGTAAAGTGGGTCATGGTGATTCTCGGAATACCATGACACCTCAGCAAGGAAATAAAGAGTAGAGCGTAGCTAGAAAACATGTTTTTTGAACTGAACAGGTTGTTCTAGATGATTAGTTGGGACTATCCATGGTGCGAGATACTATTCTGTTAAATTTTACTTTGATGCAAGTGTAATTTGATATGGTTACTTCACACTCTTTTATAGCTACATGTGTGGTTGATTTGATGGGTTTAAGGGTAGAAATGAAGCCCACAGTTTTAAAACATCAAACTCCTCTGGGTTGAAGAGAGTGTCGATCAATCTTGTGTAGAAACTTTTGTAATGTTGTGGGCGAGGTTGAGCTAATGTGTAATTTCTTCGTGCTTGAGATGGATTGATATGATTTAATCCTATGAATAGATTTTCTGGTAGTGTGTAAGGCCCACATCAACTGTAATGTGCACAAAGTGCATTTTATGACACATGATGGCATTAGATATCTCTTTAGAGGAGAGAGTCATGAATGGTAGGGTGCAATGGGTTTGATGGAAATAGTAGTAGGCAGGTTATCGTATCAGTTGGCAGTGTTGTCGTTGGAATCTGTAATGGGTGTTGAGTAGAGTGTTCTTAAAGAGCATGAGAAGCACTTGGAGACAGTGCTAGGGATCTAGAGGGGTCAACATTCTTATGAAAAATTGTAAAAGTGTGACTTTGGTTACATGATGTTAATTTTCTTGGGCATGTGATTTCTAAAATGGGTGTTTCAGTGGATCCGAAATAGATAGGGACTGTTATCTCATGGAAACCGCCAAAGAATGTGTTTGAGAAACGGAGTTTCCTTTGTCTAGCTGCGTATTATTGGTGTTTTTTTGTGACTTTTCACATTTGGCTTCACGGATGACAACATTGACAGGAAAGAATGTTCCATTCCAGTGGAAGGAACAGTGTCAGCTGTGTATTGAAGAGCTAATGGGACACCTTAAATCAGCACCATTATTTGTTTTTCCAGAACCATGAAAACCGTATGTGGTGTATTGCAATGCATCGGTATTAGGGTTGGGGTTTGTTCTCATGAAAGGGAATTATGTGGTTGCATATGGCTCAAGGAAGTTGATAGTGTATTATAAGAACTACCCAAATCATGATTTTGAATTGGTAGTAGTGGTGCATGCGTTGAAAGTGTGGCATCATTATCTCTTCAGTGATAATTTCACGGTATACACAGATCATAAGAGCTTGAATAAAATTTTCTCACAATGGGATTTGAACATGAGGAAAATTAGATGGATGTAATATCACCATATGTTTTATTTTGACTAGATGTGCACACTGGGTAAGGGAAATTCAGTGGTGAATGCATTATGTAAAAAATCATATGTTCAGATGGTGAAACATGCATCAAACCAGTGGTAGTTGATGTCAGTTATAGCCAATATGCGGTTGGAATGTGAGGACCAAAGTGATAGAGTCGTCTTCTTTCCGGTTTTGTTGATTCCTGAATTGGTTGGATTTGATATAGAGGCACATATATCTGATTTAGAGTGTTTGACCATTGAGGTTGAGAGACAATGGTGGGGAGAAAAATGAGGTTTGTCAACTGAATGGAGATTCAGTTTTGTGTTTTCGAAATCGGATGGTTGTACTAGTTTCTCGGCAGGAGGATCTTCTCAAGGCATATCATCATTCTAGGTGGGCTATTCATCTGAAAATTCAGAAAATGTATAAAGCATTGAATGCGCAGTTCTATTGGGCTGGTATGAAATGAGGTGTGGCTGAGATTGTTTCGAGATGCTTGACTAGTAAGTTTGTCAAGGCAGAACATCAGAGGCCTGATGGAATGTTGCAGTCATTACCAATCCCTATTTGGAAGTTGGATAATATAGCGATGTATTTTGTCACAGGTCACCCAAGAACAGTAAAAAAGCATGATACCATTTCAGTGATAGTGGATCGACTAACGAAGTCTGCCCATTTCATCCCAATTCATGAATCTCATACGGTGGATAATCTGTCCAAAATCAATATCTAGGAGGTGGTAAAGAGGCATGGTGTTGCAGTTTCGATCGAATCTGATAGGGATCCGAGGTTTACATCTCATTTTTGGAAATTCATATAGCAGACCCTTGGAACTTTGTTGACCATGAGTATGATGTATAACCCTCAGATGGATGGTAAATCTGAAATTAAGATTCACACTCTGGGGGATATGTTGTTGTCTTGTGTCATGGATTTTGGTGGCTCATGGGGGGATCACTTGTCGTTGGTTGAGATTTTGTACAATAACAGTTATCAAGAATCCATACATATGGATCCATTTTAAGCATTGTATGGGAAGCTATGTCATTCTCCACTATGTTGGTTGGAAATAGGTGAGTCCTCGATGGTTGGACCGAGCCTTGTCTAGGAGACTAAGGAGAAGATGAAGATGATCATAAAGGGAATGGAGACGGCTCAGAGTCATCCGAAATTCTATGTGGATCATCATCAATGGTGGTTGTCGTTCGAGGTGAGTGATAATGTTTTCTTGATGTTCTCTCCTAGGTTGGGACATCATCAGTTTGAAAAGCAGGGAATGTTGTCTCTGAGGTATATTGGGACTTTTGAGATTATTTGTTGGGTTGGTGAGTTTGATTATCATTTGTATTTTCAACCTAGGATCATTGTGGTGTAAAATTTGTTTCATGTCTCATAGTTGAAATAGTATAATCCTGATCGGGACCGTGTGATTCGATGGGATCATGTTAAACTACAATCGGATTCTTCATTGGTGCACATGCCAGTGCGGGTTGTGGATAGGCATGAAAATGTCAAGTGTGGTAATAGAATTTGCTTAGTTTGTGTTTTGTGGCAGCATGGACAGATTCAAGAGGAGGCTTGGGAGTGGGAGAAATAGTTGGTCGAGCAATGGCCCGATCTCTTTTGGCAATGGATGGGTTCACTACATTCCGAGGATGGAAAAACAAATGGTGGGGAAAATGTAGTAGCCGAGGTTTGAGGTATGTGGCATTTTGTGAAGAATTTTTATTGGTTTAAAGTTCATGGGATGGGTTGGGAAGAGTTTGGGAAGGTTTTGAATGATTTTTGAGGCTTTTCAAATGGAGCATGGTTTGAGCACGTTTAGTGAAAACTGTGTTGATTCTCCTAGAAACTGTGAAGGGGGAGACAGTAGGCTTCGCACAGCCTATGAATGGTTTTCCAAACCATGTGACGCAACCATGCAGAACCTTTCACTCGAGTAAGTAGTGTGCACACGGTTATCGCACGGTTTTTCCAACTGTGCGGGCTAACCCTTCGGCCACTTAAAAATAAGGTTTTAAAACCCTGGATCACACGGTATTGCTTCATTATTCTCCAAACATACTCCAACTCGAGCCTCACTCGGGTTCTTTGGTTTTCAAGGGTTGGAGGGGCTCTCCCACTCGTTTTGGAAGCATTTTGAAGAGGTTTCATGGCAGATTGAAGGTGCTTTCTCCCGAGTAAGTCTCTCCTCTTGGTTTCTTTGTGTTTTCATCTAGATCCACATCTCCCTCTTTCTTTATTTTCTAGATATACATTTTTTGAGGGATGATCTAGGATTTTGGTTTCATTGGATGATGATTTTATGGATTTAGATGGTTAGGGAAGAGTATCTAGAGTGGTTTTGGTGGTGTGTTCTCCAGATTTGAGTTGCAGGTTCTTGTGGGTCGATTTCTCTAGAACTATAATGGTAGGTGGCTTCTCTATCAACTCCACTAGATTAGAACTAGTTGGTCTTTGTTTAAAATTTATTTTTTGTGCTGGAAAATTAATTGTGATTTTTTCTGCGTAATTGGTTAGAAATCCCTAGGGTGATGTTTAGGGTATTTTTGGGAAAAATGGTTTTTTATGGTGAAATGCTATTGTTGTCGATTTTAAAATGGTGAGTTTAAAATGGGATTCTATGGTTGATTTGTGAAAATTATTGATGGAAAATGGTTTTCAATAAAAATGTTATTGTATTGAAATTTGGTTTGGCAGGGAAAATGATTTTCTATAAATGGGTGATTCATTGAAGTGGATTGATATGAATTGGAATAGGATAATTGAATGATGTTATGACCTGGGTTGGTTATATGCTTGGTTTGTCATGATATTAATGTTGTGTGGAAGTGACAAGAAGTACCACTATAAAAAGGGGATGGATATTGGATTGATGGGCCACCATAAAAGGATAAGTGGACGGGAAGAGCCACTAGTTGTGAATGGGAGAACGGGTAGGACGGATGGTCCAAAATTTGGTTTTGGTATGGAAGTACCACTAGGTGTGAATGGGTGAACGAGTTAGATGGGAGATCCACCTTATGGTTGTTTGGTTGTTTTTTTGTGCATTGCTTTGCAAGTTGGAAATTGTTGTGCTAGTTTGTGAATGATGGAATGGCTTGTGGCATGTTTGGTTGGCCTTGCCTTGGTTGGTTGGTTTGAGTGTGATGGCATGGTAAGGGAAACTATGGATTATGGAAATGGCTACACTTGTGATTATTTTCTGAAAATTGTTTTATATAAATGTGCTAATAGTTTTATCCTAGTGGAGTTTGTAGGGAAGTAATTTGGGGAAAACATGCTAATTTTTAGTACTCACCCCCTTCTTTGGCACATTGGTGTCTTTGCAGATGTTGTGTATTGTGACATCAGAAAATGTATGGAATCTACCTTCATTATTGGTTCATTGTCAGGTCTTGGTGGAGCATGGTTCTTGGATCATGGTGTGGAGCTGTGGTGGTGTCATGTCTCGTAGTGTTTGTTATTTGGTTTCTGTGTATACTCTGATGTTGGGTAGACATGTCTAGTTGTAGTGGTTTTTGGTTGTATTGTGGTAAAACGTGGTTCTCTATTGAGAATTCATGTTTGGCTGGTTTATTGACATGAATCATAAAATGGTGGTTAATGAATTTTTTCTTTGGTTTTGTCTTAAGGGAAAATTGTTCCCAAAATATTTCTAGGAGCCCTCGGCATTTATTTCCAGTCTTTGTTGCCATGGTAACATTTCTTAAGACCATATAACCCTCACCACCTCCTCAAGCCAATGAGGTAGGGGCGGGGTGTTACAAGTGATATCAGTTTGGTTGGTCCTTAACTTTTAAGTGAAATAAGTAGTTCGGTCGCATTAGCACCATGGTTTTGGAGTTGACATTCATTGTGGTATATTCCGTGAGTTGGGATAGTAGCAAGGCATAGGATTTTCGGAAAATGGAATTTATATCCTAAAAGGACATAACTAACCTTTTTATGTTGACCATCAAGTTACCAGGGTGTTGTGTCCATAAGTGTTTTGAATATGTAACGCCCCGACCCTAGATACCCAGAGTCGGTGCATTATTACATAACATTGGCATGATCACAAAGGATCAAGTCTCGAAAGACCTATTAGTTTAGTAGTTTTGGAAATACTAGATATATTCATAAGTCTTACATTATATCATACGGTAAAAAAAACTACAACAACATCTTGTCTTCATATCTCCTCATACTATCCCAGCAGGTCATTCATAAATTACTTCTTCATAATCCTGGGAAAAATAAAACATTGAAAGGGGTGAGCTCAGATGCTCAGTAAGGATAACATTATAGCAGAAGCTGTCATAGATAAGCATAAACACTTAAGGCGGTTTATAACTAAATCTAAAGCCTTTTAAACTTGAACTTCAACATAAAATGGCAAAGATAAAATAAATTAATGCCATTTACTTACTCACATGGATATTCTACTAGTCTAATGATCACATGCAATATCAATAACCACTTTCATAATGATGGAATGCATAATGCCAGACTATCATAACCACATAGCCAAGGCCTCGTGCCAAGACTAAAAATAAGATTTTGCCAAGGCCTTGTGCCAAGACACTAGTTTTTCTCATGAGACCTACCGATGCATCGAGGAGCTATAGCAGGCTCCACCTGTCACTTATTAAGTCCAATGCATTCCTCATATGAACAAGTTTAAACATAACATAAACATTCGTATTAAAACTAGCATACGAAATGTCAATACTTCTACCACAAACCATGAATGGTATAAAAATAGCACATCCACAGTCAAACATAACTCATTCGATACAATATGGAAGATTGTATTGTATCACATTAACCTCAATCAAGAATAATGAAGGATGTTGACATAGATGAAATTAATCATCAAAACTAGTTGAGAGAAATATCCCTCTTTTCTTGAAAACATTTAAAAGTCACAATATTTGTCAAGAAGCCATTTAAAAGTAGATTTTTGAATCAAAGTGTCCCATACCACTTTGAAACTTTTTAAAAGGAGTTTTAATTTCTAAACTTTAATGTGCATATAAATAAATCCTTAAAACCATTTTTAAAACATGGTCATTAATGAGAAAGATTTAGAAGAATAAGTCTTTAAAACATTTAAAAATAGTATTTTAGTTAGAGATTCTAACCAAAAGAGACACTTGAATACAAATAATTGAGGTAATAAAAACTATGTAATATCATGAGAATAAAGGGATTCATGATATACTATGTCAAAGTACATTATATACACCACATAAAAGTGATTTGGTGTATATCAACAAAGAAGTATCAATGGAATGTAAATTGAGATGAAATCTCTCATAAAGGCTGTATCCTTAGGTTAAGAATAAATCAATGACATAATTATGTTTGAAAAATATAAATACACTAAATATGATTGGATATTCAGTGTAAAACAATCAAATGAAATTCACACATAATCCTGTAAAAACAACACCAATGAATTGGATGTTTAACTCAACAAATGGAGAATGAGTTAAAATTACTCTTATCAAATTCATATCGATGACTTGAGAAATTATCAATGGAGTGATTATGTGTATCAAAATTATATAGACAGAAAAGTGAGTGGAAGTTATGACATAATCAAATGAATAGTGATTCCACACATAATCTTGGGGTAAAATAGTCAATGAACTATGCGTAAATCCGAATGAGTGGAAATTGAAATTTGGAATTACCTTATCGATTAGGTAACATACAAAACATACAACCATGAAAGAAGGATCACAAATTGATGATTTAAATACCCATAAATTAAATTATATTACACAATGAATACAATCATGGGCAGTACACATACACCACATGCAATAATTAAGTGGTGAACAATGGAATTCTCACGGAATTAAAAGTGAGATAAGAAACCCCTTACTTTGTACTTTTTCCTTGGTTGACGGTAGGTTATCCTCCTGTATAATGGTGAAATAATTGTTATTGAAATATAAAAGAATCATTTACTTTATTATGATATCATATATGATCTTTTAACATTGATTTGTTAATAATATCTTAGAATTATCGTCATTTCGGGTGTTAACTTGTTCATTTTACTTTATATTATTTGTTATGTGAGCCATATTCGTTATTAATGGGATGTATATTATTCATATCCAGAATGATATAAAGTCCTTAGATACTATTTTTAAATCATAAAATTATAATTATACTTGAATGGATATGATGGAGAATGAATCTCATCACGTTCGTGGAGACGATAGTCCGTACGTACGCACGAGCGACAATATCATTCTTTTGATGTTAAAATAATATATAATTGGATGGTATATCATATATACAGAATCATTATCATGTTATATTTATTATTTACATGAGTTACAAATCATTATTATACCCATCCAAATAATAATATATTGAATAACAATTACACCACGACGTGGAGATGGTAAGCCGTACGTACGCACGTATGGTGACATGTTATTCAAAGGATGGATAGAATACTGAATATGGTTGTACCATATTTATAATAATATCACAGTATATATATGATACTGTAGTTATTATTTTATAATGGTAATAACAAAGAAAGAAGAAGTGGAAGAAGAAAGGAACTTGAAAAGGGGTGGTGAAAACATTACCTCTTCTCCGGGTTCTTCCTTTTTATTTGATCAAAAGGGCTCCTTAGGCTGGATTTCTGATCAAACTAAGGCCTCTAGGTTGTATTTAGGAAAGTTTAGAGAGTATTTGGGCAGGGTTTGGCCGAAAAAAAAGGCTTTGAAGGTGTGAAGAAATGAGAAGGAGGAGTGCCCTTTTATAAGTGGGGTGAGGGGCACCTTTGGAAAATCTAGAAATATTAATTTATAATAAATTCATATTCGGTTTATAATGGCTCCAAAGTTGATTAATCAAATGTTAAGTTGGGTATAGGTCTAAAACCATTCATCCAATAGAATTTAGATAGGTTTGGGTCACTATATTAACCTTATCTTTTATTTTTAACTCTTAGTTAATTAGCTTGACATTTACCATGTCACTTTGTATTTTTATATTATATAGTTAATAAACATACTATATACATCCAAGAGACCCCCAAGTGGTCCATTAATGACATACCTATCATGATATAAGTCTCTTGGACGAACCTTATATTTTTAGGAATTTAATATCAATTAATAATATAATATTTGTTTTAAAAACTCTTTTATGTCAATTTTGAAACTATTCAATAGTTGATTTTTTTGAAACACATAACAGAATTATTACTTCTAAAAAAGTTAATTATATCAATAATAATATGTCATATTAACCTAGAAAATTAGTGTATTTCAATAAAAGTCTCAAATTATATTTATTTGGGTATTTATAATATCAATTATTCTAATTCTTTACTATTAGGGTAATTACTGCATCACCATTGTGTCATAAATAAATTAACTTATTTAATGTCTAAAAATTATAAATAAAATCTCATTATGTAGGAAATATTTTGAGATTTCTAATGAATATTTATAGTCTAAAATCCAACATATATAACCCTATGTAACAATTGTTTTTCTAAAAGATATATACTTGTGTCATTTTTGTATTTATTTTAACTTAATTAAAATAAATTGTCATTATCACTTACAAGTGGATCCATGGGGTCCCAAAATCGACCCAATGATACCCATGGTCGACCATGTATCAACCAATAGGGTTAAGACACGTTTTAGGGTAATTTAGTATTATTATAATATTATTTTTTAACCCTTGATTACCGGATTTACCCTTTAACAATGGTAAATAAAATATTTACTGAAGTAATTATCTAAAATGTCTAAAAATAAAAGTTACCTATTTACACAATTTGAAAATCATGATTCCAAATATGGAATCCATTTCTTCATATTCAAAACACAGAAGTGGTAGAAATTAATTTAAAATTAACTCCCGTTGTTAAAACAAAAAGCGCGTTTTTAAGAGATAATAACTATCAAAAGAATGACACTTGTTTATGTCTGGTTTAAATGTGAAATTATGTTCAATGACCCACATTGTATTACGTGGTAAAAATATATTCTAAATATACTATAAAACCACTCAAATTCATAATTTATCACTATTAATTATTTTTATTAAAAAAGTTGTTTTTAATTAAAATTTAGTAATTTTCACTATTCATCAAAATAAGAAAGTTATCCGAAAAGTACCAAAATTTCACCCTAGGATAAATTCGATATTCTGAATCCAAAAATGAAGTCCATTTTTAGAGATATAATTTATAAAATTTCAAAAATTAGGTATTACAATTCATAACTGCTAGTTTGATTGGTTATGGTGTGTTAAAATCTCGAAGTTGCGTACAATGCACACCATTGAATTATTCGAAAGGAAACGTACCGTGGAAGCTTGGGGTGTTACATTCTGCCCTCCTTCAATAAATTTTGTCCTCGCAATTTTTAAAATTGTGCTTGGGAATATAATGGAATGTTCCACATCGGAAAAAGAGTCAATAAAACTATCACTTTAAAAGAAAGAAAGATAGGTATAAAGGTCATCTAAGATAACCCATACTCGGATTCCATATAGGAAAACATGGATATGGATGATAAACTAAGTGTCAAGTTCTGATGGAGTGGGATAGAAATCATGATCAGGAGAAAGTTAACAATAAGAAAACCACAAACTTGTTTTGGGACAAACAACCATTAGTCTCCTAGTAGGAATGTAAATGGACAACATTTTTTTTGTTTTAAGTTACATTACATAAGGACGAGGAATTAATTTATGATATTGACTAAAAACATAAAGAGATATACTTACTTTTTAAGTAGAGTTTCATTATTTAATAACTTTTTACCAGTAACTTATTTTTTTTGAACAATGAGTATTCAAGAAGATTTGGTAACAATAAAAGAGCTAGAATAAACTTCTATAGAAATACATAATCCATGTAGGATAAACTATATATTTAACTTGTCTTTAGAGATTAATCAAAACCAAAATGGTTAGTATAAGATCTGATGATCCCCAAATGTATATTCCATTAGAAAAAAATACTAATCTTAATTTCTAAAATTAAACCAACAATACCCCAAAGTTAAATAAATACCATTCAATAATAAATTTTCCTTAAAATCCTTTAATATAATCCAAACTAATATTGAAACCCAAAACTTATAAGAATGTAGTCTTCCACGTTAAATTGTATCTCCAAATGACATCATCTACTCTTAAAGTCACATAATTAAAAGTAATTAACCTAATCATATATTCTTTATTATAGGTTAATCATTTCCATAAATAACCCAAATCACTATAGATCCACAATAAAAACATAGATAAAAATACACCATTACTCCTCTAATGAACTCCCATAGTATTCTATTTTCCTTGGACATATAGAGTTCCCAACAAAGTGAACATCTTCCAAAATAAAATTTATCACTTAATCACCAAATAATTTTCCTATACTAAGGGTATTCATTTGATAAGACATAAGAACCCAAATCAAATTATTATTGATCAATAAAATAATTTAACTAAAAATAATAGTCACACTAACCAGGGACTTCACGTAGTCTAGTGGTAGGCGATAAATCCCAATCGCACTTTGGTTGTGGGTTCGATTCTCACAGCATTGTCCGACGCAAAGGGTTGTCACACAGTCTACGTGTTTTCCTTTTTCAAAAACTATATTTTATAACATTACCAAAATGAGATAAATTCCTCAAAATAACCATATCATAATTTAACCAAAAATGTTATCTCATACCTTGCATTTTCATCCCAAATTATAATAATTTGTAATTTCCTCAAACCCAGTGATCATATAAAACCAAATGGTTATTTATAACTATATCCACAAGAGAAAAGATAATTCTTCCATAAATATCATTCTCACATGGCAAACGTTAGGGTTACAAATACAGGAGAAAATTATTTCAAAGTAAACCCTTCAACAAGGATCACTAATAATTTTTAAACATTTATCCAACCATTTATTTCCACATAGCTTCTTCTCTGACCAAGAAAATATCCTATAAAATAGGACATTCACTCGGGTAATGGCCAGGTCCCCTACATTTATGGAAAATGACTGTAAATGGACTCTTGGGACCATTTTTATCTTCTTCCATAGTACTCTTCATTTTTCTTCGGCAATTCTTCACTTTATTTCCTTCCTTCCCGCACGTAAAGCATTTTGGTGTCCCATTGAGACACTTTCCTGGGTGTCTCCTTCCACATTTCCTACATGATGAAAATTGAGGGTTCTTTTCTCCATGGTCTCCATTGCTGGAGCTCTTATCAGTCATCACCTTTCTCTTCCTTGTTGAGTTTGGGAGTTGGTTAATATATATGTTGTTGATCATATTTTTGGAAAACTGATTTGGCATAAAGACGATATCTTTTACGCCTATCAACATTCCATTTTGTTGCTCATTGCCACCACCGTTCCCACCTTGTACATCATTCTCAAAGTGACTATGACTTCCTTGGAATCCATCCATTGACTAAAACCAGAAAGCATTTTGTGAGTAACAGTAGTCGTAAAATCATTTAGAGATTAACATGTCACCATATTCTCAATTTGAAACATATTAGGATTAACCAAGGTCATTTACACTCATCTTATATATATATTGCTTAAATTTGTTTGTAAAGAAAATGTAAATTATCCTAAGCATCTCCCCCGGGAGTGTCGTAACCAAGAGTGCAGCAAGGCCCGTTGTTGTGCACCAGTTCCCGTTCGAGTCTAGCTCAAAGCGGTGTTTTCGGGTTTTACCCCTAGGTACATCTATGCCAGAGCTGCCTCTACCTGATCGTATCCAGACATGGATGTATTGCTTGGAAAACTCACAAAATCTCTACAATACAAAAGTTCTAGAAAGTTATTCCATACTAATCCTCAAAGTTCATCTTAGGTCAACGTGCTCTAATCAGAGTTTATCAAAATCTAGCTTCCAAGGGTTGTACTAATCATCCTCTGATACCAACTGTAATGCCCCGACCCTAGATACCCAGAGTCAGTGAATTTTTACATAACATTGGCATGATCACAAAGGATCAAGTCTCGAAAGACCGATTAGTTTAGTAGTCTTGGAAACACTAGATATATTCATAAGTCTTACATTACATCATAAGGTAAAAAAACTACAACAACATCTTGTCTTCATATCCCCTCATACTATCCCTGCAGGTCATTCATAAATTACTTCTTCATAATCCTGGGAAAAATAAAACATTGAAAGGGGTGAGTTTAGATGCTCAGTAAGGATAACATTATAGCAGAAGCTTTCATAGATAAGCATAAACACTTAAGGCAGTTTATAACTAAAACGAAAGCCTTTTAAACATGAACTTCAGCATAAAATGGCAAAGATAAAATAAATTAATGCAATTTACTTACTCACATGGATATTCTACTAGTCGAATGATCACATGCAATATCAATAACCACTTTTATAATGATGGAATGCATAATTCCAGACTATCATAACCACATAGCCAAGGCCTCGTGCCAAGGCTACAAATAAGATTTTGCCAAAACCTTGTGCCAAGAAATTAGTTTGTCTCATGAGACCTACCGATACATCGAGGAGCTATAGTGGGCTCCACCCGTCACTTATTAAGTCTAATGCATTCCTCATATGAACAGGTTTAAACATAACATAAAAATTTGTATTAAAACTAGCATACGAAATGTCAATACTTCTACCACAAACCATGAATGGTGTAAAAATAGCACATCCACAGTCAAACATAACTCATTCGATACAATATGGAAGATTGTATTGTATCACATTAACCTTAATCAAGAATAATGAAGGATGTTGACATAGATGAAATTAATCATCAAAACTATTTGAGAGAAATATCCCCCTTTTCCTGAAAACATTTAAAAGTCACACTATTTGTCAAGAAGTCATTTAAAAGTAGATTTTTGAATCAAAGTGTCCCATACCACTTTTAAACTTTTTAAAAGGAGTTTTAATTTCTAAAATTTAATGTCCATATAAATAAATCCTTAAAACCATTTTTAAAACATGGACATTAATGAGAAAGATTAAGATGAATAAGTATTTAAAATATTTAAAAATGGTATTTTAGTTAGAGATTCTAACCAAAAGAGACACTTTAATACAAATAATTGAGGTAATCAAAACTTTTTAATATCATGAGAATAAAGGGATTCATGATATACTATGTCAAAGTACATTATATACACCACATAAAAGTGATTTGGTGTATATCAACAAAGAAGTATCAATGGAATGTAAATTGAGATGAAATCTCTCATAAAGACCGTATCCTTAGGTTAAGGATAAATCAACGACATAATTATGTGTGACAAATATAAATACACTAAATATTATTGGATATTCAGTGTAAAGCAATCAAAGGAAATTCACACATAATCTTGTAAAAGCAACACCAATGAATTGGATGTTTAACTCAACAAATGGAGAATGAGTTAAAATTACTCTTATCAAATTCATATAGATGAATTGAGAAATTATCAATGGAGTGATTACGTGTATCAAAAGTATATCCACATAAAATGGATTGGAAATTATGACATAATCAAATGAATATTGATTCCACACATAATCTTGGGGTAAAATAGTCAATGAAGTGTGCGTAAAGCCGAATGAGTGGAAATTGAAATTTGGATTTCCCTTATCGATTAGGTAACATACGAAACATACACCCATGAAAGAAGGATCATACAATGATGATGTACATACCCATAAATTAAAGTATATTACACAATGAATACAATCATGGGTAGTACACATACACCACATGCAATAATTAAGCGGTGAACAATGGAATTCTCACGGAATTAAAAGTGAGATAAGAAACCCCTTACTTTGTACTTTTTCCTTGGTCGAAGGTAGGTTAACCTCCAGTATAATGGTGAAATAATTGTTATTGAATTATACAAGAATCATTTACTTTAATATGATAACATATATGATCTTTTAACATTGATTTGTTAATAATATCTTAGAATTATCGTCATTTCGGGTGTTAACGGGTTCATTTTACTTTATATTCTTTGTTATGTGAGCCATATTCGTTATTAATGGGATGTATATTATTCATATACAGAATGATATCAAGTCCTTAGATACTATTTTTAAATCATAAAATTATAATGATACTTGAATGGATATGATGGAGAATGAATCTCACCGCGTTCGTGGAGACGGTAGTCTATACGTACGCACGAGCGACAATATCATTCTTTTGATATTAAAATAATATATAATTGGATGGTATATCATATATACAGAATCATTATCATGTTATATTTATTATTTACATGAGTTACACATCATTATTATATCCATCCAAATAATAATATATTGGATAACAATTACACCACGACGTGGAGACGGTAAGCCGTACGTACGCACGTATGGTGACATGTTATTCAAAGGATGGATAGAATACTGAAAATGGTTGTACCATATTTATAATAACATCACAGTATATATATGATACTGGAGTTATTATTTTATAATGGTAATAACAAAGAAAGAAGAAGTGGAAGAAGAAAGGAACTTGAAAAGGGGTGGTGAAAAGATTACCTCTTCTTCGGGTTCTTCCTTTTGATTTGATCAAAAGGGCTCTTTAGGTTGGCCTTATGATCAAACAAAGGCATCTAGGTTTTATTGAGGGAAGTTGAGAGAGTATTTGGGCAGGTTTAGGCCGAACCAAAAGGCTTTGAAGGTGTGAAGAAATGAGAAGGAGGAGTTCCCTTTTATAAGTGGGGTGAGGGGCACCTTTGGAAAATCTGGAAATATTAATTTATAATAAATTCATATTCGGTTTATAATGGCTCCAAAGTTTATTAGTAAAATTTTAAGGTGGGGATAGGTCGAAAACCATTCATCAAATAGAATTTAGACAGGTTTGGGTCACTATATTAACCTTATCTTTTAGTTTTAACTCTTAGTTAATTAGTTTGACATTTACCATGTCACTTTGTATTTTTATATTATATAGTTAATAAACTTAATATATACTTACAATAGACCCCCAAGTGGTCCATTAATGATATACCTATCATGATATAAGTCTCTTGGCCGAAACTTAGATTTTTAGGAATTTAATATCATTTAATAATATAATATTGTTTTTAAAAACTCTTTTATGTCAATTTTGACACTATTCAATAGTTGATTTTTGTGAAACACATAAAAGAATTATTATTTAGAAAAAAGTTAATTAAATCAATCCTAATATGTCATATTAACCTATAAAATTAGTTTAATTCAATAAAAGTCTCAAATGTATTTATTTGGGTATTTATAATATCAATTATTCTAATTTTTCACTATTAAGGTAATTACTGCATCACCATTGTGTCATAAATAAATTAACTTATTTAATGTCTAAAAATTATAAATAAAATATCATTATTTAGGAAATCTTTTTATATTTCTAATGAATATTTGTAGTCTAAAATCCAACATATATAACCCTATGTAACAATTGTTTTTCTAAAAGATATATGCTTGTGTCATTTTTGTATTTATTTTAACTTAATTAAAATAAAGTGTCATTATCACTTACAAGTGGATCAATGGGGTCCCAAAATCGACCCCAATATACCCATGGTCTTCCATGTATCAACCAATAGGGTTAAGACACGTTTTAGGGTAATTTAGTATTATTATAATATTATTTTTTAACCCTTGTTTACCGGATTTACCCTTTAACCACGGTAAATAAAATATTTACCGAAATAATCATCTAAAATGTCTAAAAATAAAAGTTACCTATTTACAAAATTTTAACAACCTGATTACAAATATGGAATCCATTTTTCCAAATTCAAAACACTGAAGTGGCAGAAATTAATTTAAAATTAACTACCGTTGTTAAAACAAAAAGTGTGTTTTTAAGAGATAATAACTATCAAAAGATTGGTAGTTGTTTATGTCTGGTTTAAATGTGAAATTATGTTCAATGACCCACATTGTATTACATGGTAAAAATATATTCTAAATATACTTTAAAAACACTCAAATTTATAATTTATCACTATTAATTAATTTGATTAAAAAAGTTGTTTTTAATTAAAATTTAGTAATTTTCACTATTCATCAAAATAAGAAAGTTATCTGAAAAGTACCAAAATTTCACCCTAGGCTAAATTCGATATTCTGAATCCAAAAATGAAGTCCATTTTGAGAGATATAATTTATAAAATTTTAAAAAGTAGGTATTACTATTCATAACGGATAGTTTGATTGGTTATGGTGTGTTAAAATCTCGAAGTTGCGTACAATGCACGCCATTGCATTATTCGAAAGGAAACGTACCGTGGAACCTTGGGGTGTTACAGGATACATTTATAAGCATTGGATATATAATTTTCGTGGGTGTAGCCACTGAGATGGTAATGGCATGCATGGTAGAACTGACCTTCCACTAGGAAGCATATTTTATTGGGTATAAAGATTTATGGGCTGAATTGAGAAATCTTTTTGAAAATCTGTGAAATTGAAATCTGAATAAATTTGGTATTTTGAAAATTGTTTGGTTTTCAAAATGGTGAAACATGGAAAAAGAGGAATGGTGGAATGCCTCGTTGTGATATTAATGTGTAATGTGATTTGAAATGATATTTTGGGAGGTATTTGGATGTGAGACTCAGGGTTGTTAGTTTTATGTTTATAGAAATGGCACTGTGTAGGCGTCGTAGAGACCAACCGAAGGAGGTCGCTGAAAATGTGGTATCACCTGAGCCTCAGGTGAACCAGCAGCTACTGAAAAGCATAGTGCACACATTCCAAGAAGTGGAAATGTAAATAAAATGTATGAACTAACACATGTGGATCATGAGGTTCAGTATCAAAAGCATAATCCACCCATCATCAGGGGTCATTCAGAGCTAGAGGAAAAAAGAATGGTTGAATAGAATGAACAGGATTTTCGAGTTAATTAGAACACCGGTCGAGATAGAGGTGAGTTTGGGCACATATATGTTGGAAGATCATTCCCATCATTGGTGCGAGTTGATAGTCCAAGTGGTGACAGAACAGGGTGTGATGTCGGAAGTCTTTGAGGAATTTTTTTAATAAACAATTTTACCCACATATGTTCAGCATTAAGTGTACGACTGATTTCATTAGATTGAATCAATAGCTTATGTATTTGACAGAGTATGCAGCTACGTTTATGAACATAGTGAGAATTTAACATGAGGTTGTGGGTAGAACATCGTTGAGGGAAAGGATATTTTAAGTGGGGTTAAGGAATGAAATTTGTTCAATGATAGCAATACTATGTATAGATGATTACTCAGTGATGGTGAATAGAGCCTCGGTGGTAGAGTAGGATCTGTTGGGTGCTCCGGGCAGAGGAAGTATGGTGGTACCTATTGGGGAATAGTGGGAACTCTAATGCTGGGTTCAAGCAGAGGAGGTACACTTTTTCCAAGGGAGGGAGTATGCCACATAATTTGACTACAGGATCAGTGAATCATCCTCTGAAGCCCCAGATGAAACCATGATGTTTTCAGTGCGGTTCCACGATCAACATCAAGATAGATTGTACAAAACAACCTCTAGAAAGTCATAATTGTAAGCATATGAGGGAATCTACAGTGTTATTTTTGTAATAATTTGAGGTCATGTGCGCGTGATACTTCTTTGGGATCGCAGACATCATATCCTTTGATGGGACGGGGGCAGCAACACACCCCTCTTCATCAGAGTAAAGTGGGTCATGGTAATTCTCAGAATACCAGGGCGCCTCATCAGGGAAAAAAAGAGTAGAGTGTGGCAAGAAAACATGTGTTTGGAGCAGAGAAGGTTGTGATGGGTGATCAGATGGGATAATCCACTGTGCGAGGTATTATTCTTCTAAATTCTACATTGATGCTAGTGTTATTTGATACTGGTTATTGACACTCATTTATGGCTCCACATGTGGTTGATTTTATAGTTTTAAGGGTATAAATGTTTCAATTAGTCTTAAAACATCAAACTCATCTAGGTCTAAGGGAGTGTCGAGACTTCTTTATTAGAGCATGTTGTATCATTGTGGGTGAGGGTGAGATAATGTGGAATTTCTCAGTGCATGAGATCGATGGGTATGATGTAATCCTGAGAATGGATTCTCTGGAAGCGTTTAAGGCCCACATCCACTCTAATGAATGGAAAATGGAATTTAAGACACACAATGGCATTAGATATCTCTTTAGAGGAGATATGCATGAATGGAAAGGTGCAACGAGTTTGTTGGCACCAGCAGTAGGCATGTTATCTTATCAGATGGTGGTGTTGTCGTTGGAATCCGTAATGGGTGTTTAATAGATTGTTCTTCTGGAGAAAGAGGATCACTTAGAGATAGTTCTAGGGATATTGAGGGATCATCAGGTGAATGCCAAATTTTCAAAGTGTGTTTTTGAATACAGGATGTCCGTTTTCATTTCCATGTGATTTCTGAAAGGTGCGTTTCAGTGGATCCGGAAAAGATATTGGATGTTATCCCTTGGAAACCGCCAAAGAATGTGTTTGAGATATGGAGTTTACATGGTCTAGCTAGGTATTATCTACATTTTGTTCGTGATATTTCACATTCGGCTTTTCCGATGACAAATTTGACAAGAAAAAATGTTCCATTCCAGTGGAATGAATTGTTTCAGTAGTGTTTCGAAGATCTAAAGGGTTTCCTTACAGCAGCACCAACCATTGTTTTTAAAAGAACCATTAAAAGGGTACATGGGGTATTGTGTTACATCAGGATCAAGGTTGTTGTGTGTTCTCATGGGAGGGAATCATGTGGTTGCATATCTATCATGATAGTTGATAGCACATGAAAATAATTACCCAACCCATGATTTGTAATTTTTCGTAGTGGTGCATTCTATGAAAGTGTGGAGTCATTATCTCTTTATTGAGAAATTCACTGAATACACAGATCATAAGAGCTTCAAGAACATTTTCTCACAATGGGATTTGAACTTGATGTAAATGTGAAGGATGTAATATCTCTAGATTTTTTATTTTGACATCATGTACAACTTGGTAAGTGAAATTCGGTGGTGGATGAATTAAGTAGAAAATCATATTCTCATATGGTGAATGATGGATCAGACCAGTGGTAGTTGATGTTGGTTATAGCCAATATCAGTTTGGAATTTGAGGACCTGGGTGATAAAGTGGTCTTCTTTCCAGTTTTTTTGATTCTTGACTTGGTTGGATTGGTTAAAGAGGAACAATTATCTGATTCTGGTTGTGTTACCACGAGGTCGAGGCATATTAGTGGGGAGACCATTGAGGGTTCGCAACTGAATGTAGACTCAGTTTGTGTTTTCAGAGTAGGATGGTTATACCAGTTGATTTTCAGGAGGATCTTCTCTCGACATATCATCATTCTAGGTGTGTTGTTCATCCTGTAATTCAGAAAATGCTTAAATCATTGAATGTGTAGTTCTTGTGGGCTATTATGAAAAGAGGTGTGGCTGAGTTTGTTTTGGGATGCTTGACCTGCCAGTAGGTCGAGGTAGAACATCATAGGCCAGTAGGATTGATGCAGTCATTACCAATCCCTTTTTGGATGTGGCAAAAATATAGGTTGATTTTGTCATAGGTCTCCTAAGAATGGTCATAAAGAACGATTCCATTGGGGTGATACTGGATCGGCTAATGAAGTCGGCCAATTTCATCCTTATTCGTGAATCTCATACAGTGGGGGATCTGTCCAAAATCTATATTAGGGATGATGTAAAGAGGCATGGTGTTCCCATTTCGATCGTATCCAATAGAGATCTAAGGTTAGCATCTCATTTCTGAAAATCCATATAGCAAGACCTTGGAAATATGTTAACCATGTGTATAGAGTATCACTCTCATATAGATGGTCAATATGAGGGTCGATAAAAAATCTGTAGGATATGTTGTGGACTTATGTCAAGGATTTTTGTGGATCATGGGAGGAGAACATGTCATTGGTTTCATTTTTTACAATAATAGTTATTAGGAATCCATAAATATGACTTTGTTTGAAATGTTTTAAGGGTGGCCGTGTCGTTCTCCACTATGTTGGGTAGAAACCGGTGAGTCCTCGGTGGTTGGACTGAGACGTGTATAGGAGACTATGGAAAAGATCAAGCTGATCATAAAGTGAATGGAGACAACATAGAGTCGTCAGAAATTGTATGCAGATCATTGATGATGGTTGTTGTTGTTCGAGGTGAGTGATCTTGTTTTCTTGAGGATCTCTCATAGGTTGGGACATCGTTGGTTTTGGAAGCAGGAAAAGTTATCATCAAGGTATATTAGGACTTTTGAGATTCTTGATCAGGTTGGTGAGGTGGAATATCATTTGGATTTTCAACCTAGGTTCAGTGCGGTGCCCAATGTGTTTCATGTGTCACAAATGAAATAATATCAGCCAGATCATGACCATGTGATTCGATGGGATCATGTTGGACTAAAATCAGATGCTTCATTGGTGAACGTGCCAGTGAGGGTTGTGGATAGGAAAGATAAAGTCTTGCGTGGTAAAAGCATTGGTTTAGTTCATGTTTTGTGGAATCATGTGAAGATTGAAGTGTAGACTTGGGTGCTGGAGTAAGAGATGGTGGAGCAATTGCCCGAACTCTTTCAGCAGAGGATGGGTTCACAACATTTTGAGGTTGGAATGACCAATGGTGGGGAGAATGTAGTACCACAATTATGTGGTATGTGGCCTTTTTTATGATTTTTTTTGTGTTTAATGTTCATGGGATGAGTTGGGAAGAGTTTGGGAGAGTTTGGAATGGTTTTGAATTAGTTTGGAGGCTTTTCATAGGGTGAACTGTTTGTGACCGGTTAGTGGAAACCGTGTAGATTCTCCATGAAACTATGTAGGGGGAGACAATAGGCTTCGCACAACATGCGCAATGTTTTCCAAACCATAGAGGCAATCTTGCAGACCCTTGCTCTCAAGGAAGTAGTGTGCACACAGTTAGAGCACGATTTTCCAAACCATGTGGGCTAACTGTTCGACCACTTAAAAATAGGATTTCAAAACCTGGTCTCACTCGGAATTGCATCATTCATCTCAAAACATCCTCCCACTCGAGCCTCACATGGGTTCTTCAGTTTTCATGGGTTAAAGGGGTTCTCCCACTCAATTTAGAGGCATTTTGAATAGGTTTATTTGTGGATTGAATGTGTTTTTCCTGGGTAAGTCTCTCCTCTTGGTTTTTTTTGGGTTTTCCTCTAGATCCACATCTCCCTCTATCATGGTTTTCAAGATCTACACTTATTGTATGTATATCTAGGGGTTTGGATGGCTTGGATGATTATTTTAAGTGTTGTGATGGTTAGGGAAGGGGATCAAGAAAGGTTTCGATGGTGATTTCGTTGGATTTGAGGAGCAGGTGCTTGTGGGTCAATTTCTCAGGAAACCTAAAGGTAGGTGGATTCTCGTTCGACTAAAATTGGTTAGAGCTAGTTCTTTTTTGTTGAAAATTATTATTTTGTGCTATAAAATTAATTGTTATTTGTTGTTTCAAATTGGTTGTAAATCCCATTGGTGATGTTTCGGTGTTTTTTGGGATAATGTGGGTTTTAAGGTAAAATGTAGTTGTTGTGGATTTTAAAATGGAGATTTTAAAATGGGATGAGATAGTTGATTTGTGAAAATGATTGAAGGAAATGGGTTTCCAATAAAGAGTTTGTTTTATTGACGTTTTTTTGTCATGGAAAATTATTTTCAATAAATGTGTGTTTTATTGGAAGTGGATTGATATTTATTTGAATAGGTTGATTGCTTGTTGTTGTGACCATGGTGGGTTATATTATTGATTTGGATTGATGCGAATGTAGTGTGGAAGTTGTGACAGGTACTAATCTAAAAAGGGGATGGATAGTGGATGGAAGGGCTACTATCAAAGGAAAAGTGGAGAGGAAGTGCCATTAGTTGTGAATGGTGAATGGGTTAGACGGAAGATCCACTATTTGGATGCTGTTGTGAAGTACCTCAAGTTTTGAATTGGTGAACAGGTTGGATGAAAGATCCATCATTTGGTCTTTTGGTTGTTTTTTTGTGCATTACATTTCAAGTTGGAAATTGTTGTTCTTATGTGTGAATGATGAAATGGCTTGCGGGATGTTTGGTTGGCTTTCCCTAGGTTTCTTGGATTGTGTGTGATGACTTGGTAAGGGAATGTTTAGATTATTTAAATGGATGTACTGGTGATTATTTTATATAAATTGTTTTATATAAATGTGTTAATGGTTTTATCCTAGTGGCGTGTGTAGGGAAGCGATTTGGGGAAAACCTATTGTGTTTTAGTACTCACCCCCTGCTTTGGCACGTTGGTGTCTTGGTAGATGTTGTGTATTGTGACGTGGGCAATGGTAAGGCATCTCCATCATTTAGTGGTGTATTGTGATGTCTTGGTGGATCTTGGAGCTTGGATCATGGTGTGGAGATGTGGTTGTGTCATGGCTCGTAGTGTTTGTTGTTTGGTTTTCGCTTGTAGACTAATGTGGTTTAGACTTGTCTGGTTGTATAGGTTTTGGGATGTATTGTCTTACAACTTGGTTGTCTTTTGGAAATGCATGTTTGGATTTTTTATTGACAAGAATCATATAGTGATGGTTAATTAATTTTTTGGTTAGTTTTGTCTTAAGGGAAATTCGTTCCCCAAATTGTTCTCGGAGCCCTTAGCATTTATTGCAAGCCTTTGGCGCCTTGGGAACGTCGCTTAAGGCCAAGTAACCCTCACCACATCCTCATGCCAATAAGGTACAAGAGGGGTGTTACAATAATAGATTTCCATAAATGTTTTATGAATATTTATGAATGATTACACTATATTTTTATCCTTACTGAGAATCTGATCTCACCCCTTTCTATGTTTAATTTTTCCCAGGTTCCGAATAAGTATATTATGACTGACCTGCAGGGATAGTCTATTGGATCTCAGTATTGTCTATGGAAACACTGTTGTTGTATTTTTCCATGTTATTATATAATCTAAACCTTATGAATGTATGTAGTACTTCCAAAGCTACTCAACTAATTGGTCTTTCGAGACTAGATCCTTTGTTTTTTTCCCAATGATACGTAATAATGCACCGACTATAGGCTTCTGGGGTCATGGCATTACATTTCCACTATAAGGTACACTTCATTAATGAGCAGAGGTAATATAGTAATATTTATGGGCTTGTAATATAATATCCAAATAGATTTTAGAGTTTAAGGAAAATAGAGGAATTAGTGCCTTATTATAGGGGATGGGAGGGGCACCCTTTAAATGTATTAAATTACTAATTTAATATAAAATTATTATTTAATCCAAATGCTACAATTTGAAATATGTAGAATATAAGATGATATGATTTATAAATCGTAGCATCCAATAATATTTATACATGTATTTATTTTATTTTAAACCATTTATTTTTTGTTTAGCCTTAAATATTTTTTTTTAATTTTAATTTTCATAACACAATTTTAATTATTGAGATGTTATTAATTTTACATAAATGAAGTCAAATTACCATAATTGGATAATTAATTAACCTTGAGACCTTATCATAATAAATATTAAATTTCAAAATATTTTAATGATTTTTAAATAATTTAATAAATTACTATTATTATAAAACATCAATTTTTTCAAATTTCACCCTATAAATTTAATTGAATTTAAATAAATTTTAAAGAGATAAATATCATCATCAAAACCAATTAAATTGTATTATGACATGTATAATAACCTGTATAAATCTTCTATGACATAAATTATGTAAAATATTATTTATTTTAATTTACATTATATAATTTATTTTATTTCATCATTAAAAAAAGAAATCACTACATTATTATTGTGTCATGGATAAGTTTACTTATTAAATGTCTGAAATTATAAAAAAAATGATGCAAAAAATATTTTTATATTTCTAATTACTATTTATATTCAATGATATCAATTAAATATAAATATATTATAATTGTTTTATTAAGATGATACATGTTTATAACATATTTTAATTTACACAAAAAAATTAAAGTTATATCTGTCATTACCACACCAAAGTGGCATCCAAAAGAAACACATTCACCAAAAGGGTTGTATGGGTCAATCATAACTCATTAAAAAGTATTTCAACATGTTTCAGGGTTTTTTATTATTATTGTAATATTATTTTTACTTTTATATACCAGATTTACACTTTAACCATGGTAAATAAAAGTTATTATTAAAGTTATTATTCATATTACCCTAAAACAATAGGGATCTATTTAAATAATATGGAAATATGATTCCAAAAAATGGGATCCAGTTTTTCAAAATAAATATACAAAAGATTCATTAATTAATTTAAAATTAAATCATGTTTTCAAAACAAAAAAATTGGATCATAAAAAAAACATCAAAAGATTGACACGTGTTTTTATCAAATTTCAATATGAAATTACTTCCAACGAAAATAATATGATTAAATGATATAAATGCAATCCAATAAAACATTAAAACAAATTAAAATGATAACATAAATGTATAAATAATTTATAAAAAAATAATGTTTTTATATAAAATGATATATTTTTAAATCATCATTAAAATATTAATTTTATCAAAAAAACTAAAAATTTAATGAAATTAAATTTTTAACTACAACTAATAAATAAGAATATTATTATGTCAAATAGAACAATGATAATTTTAAAAAACTAGAATTAAAAATGTTTTTCCATCAAATGTTTAAAAATCATCATTTTAAATAATATTAGAGTATTTTATGTTTAAAATTGGATTTATTTTCATTTTATGCCACTAAAATTTATTGAAAACAATGTAAAAACATTTTTAAAAAAGTGTAATAATATTATAGATATTTTTTTCAATATCACCAATACCATATCATGTCTTTAATAACCATTTAAAATAATAATTTCATTATTTTTTAGTATAACTCAGTGTTGTGTGCAACATATGATTTCAGAGAATCTATTGGATGCATGTCGATTAATCTATCGAAAATAGAATCCCCAATATGGTAAAAACACTATCTAATTAATAAATAATATATAGACATGAAATTATATTATTCTATTAATACCATGTATATTAAATCCTTCCCCCAATTGGAAATTTCAACCTTGAAATTTATTTACTTATGAAATAAGTATCGTATTTTTCCATAGTAGAATTTTCATATTTCCATTTTTCCTCTTCAACCACCATGTTATTACATAAAACCTTATCATAAAAAATCACCATAGATTGCAACAACTACACATTAAGATCATGAATATGGACTGGTTGTTCCTCATATGAAATATTCTCCTCCAACTGAATTACTTTTGGATTCAAAACATGTGATGGATCTGTCATATACTTTCATAATGTTAAAATAAGAAAAACATGGTGTACCAATACACATCATACTTTTCTAGGGTGAAACATTGAGAAAGACATGATCACCTACACTGAAAGATAGATACTTCCTTCGGTTATCTGCATAACTTTTCTTCATGGTCCAAGATATCCCCATGTTCTTCTAAATAAAATAATCTTTCTCTACAATATATTTTATAAAATCTACTCCCATGAATGTCCTTTCACCCACTTCATCCCAAAAAAGATGGAGTTCAACAATGATTAACCTATAATTCCTCAAATGGTTCGATCTGTATACTAGAATGAAAACTATTATTATATGAAAACTAAACCAAATAAATATGTTGTTCTCGACATCTATGGTAATACCTTGAACAAGAACATATCATATTATCCATGTTTTCAATTTTTAATTCTAACTTCCCATACGAATGAGGATGAAAATATATACTAAAATTCAATTCTGTACCCAACATCTTCTGAAGGAAATTCAAAAAATTAGAACTGAGCATGGGATAAAAATCAGTTACAATGTACAGGGGAACTCTATATATCATGGTTATCTCATTAATATAAACTCGAGAAAGATGATCTAGAGATAATGTATATTGAATAAGATGAAAATGAGTAGATTTAGTCAATTGACCAACAACCACCAATATTGAAATATTACCTTGAGATGTATTCATTAATCCGAAAACGATGTCACTAGATAGATTTTCCAATTTCCACATTGACACTAGAGTGATATGAAGTATCACCTAGGTAATTTATACTCTACTTTCTCATGTTGACAAGTCAAACATCTCAAGATAATATCAGAAATATCTCTTTTCATTTAATTCCACTAGTAATACATTGGATGATCTACATACATTTTAGTTACGTACAAATGAACTGAAAATAGAGAATTATGAGCTTCATTATTTCTCCATATTTTAATCACAATTCACACATAAACTCTTCCTGAATCACAAAACACAATTATTATCAATTTTATAATTAGTTAAAAAACACTTCTAAACTAATTTTGCATTTTTCTTCAACTCACACTCTTTATTTTGTGCTTACATAAATCGGTATGAGACAGATGATTTCACTAATTCCTGAAACCAAATGAGGATTTTCTTGCACCAATAACATAAAATAAAATTTTCATCTATTAAATAACCAATGGATCTCATTCAAAATGTTGTATTGTTATATTAACAATACCTTTTCTACTCAAAGCATCGGCAATATTATATTATTTCTCTGGATGGTTGTGAATCGTGCAATCATAATCCCTGATTAATTCCAGCCATCTCCGCTGTCTCAAGATTAATAATTTATTAGTGAATATGTACATAAAATATTGGTGATAATTATAAATTTTACACTTTAAACCATAGAAATGACTCCTATAAATTATTATTGAGAAAAAATATCACAAAAATATAAATCATGCATAGGGTAATTTAACTCCTAAGGTTTCAAATAACATTAATAAAAAGAAATTACATGATCATTCTGTATTAGGAAACAAACTAGTCTATTCAATAAAGCATCACTATAGAAAAAAAATTCACCATTCTTAGAAGGTCAGGCCTATACTAGAGCATTAACCAATATACTTTTCAATTCATGACAACAATCATTACATTATTTTGTCTATATGAACCTAAACTTGATGGTTTGTGATTGCTTAGTTACTGGGTTAGATAACTAAGAAATGTTTTCAACAATCCATTGGTAATAACCCACAAATCCACGAAAAGTAGAAATCACTCTAGTATTGGAAGGTCTAGGACACTATTAAACATCTTTTATTTTACAAGGGTTATGAGTTATGCCATATTTTGGAACAATATATCGAATGAATGAAATTTTTTTCAACAAAAATTTAATATTACTAATCATTTAATTTATATTCTTTTCTATTAAGGTTTTCAAAACAATCCTTATGTGACATTCAAGATCTTACCAAATTTTAGAATCTAACAAAAAATCATCTATAGAAATAACCAAAAACCGATCCTAAAACATATTAATAAATCCATTCAAAAGATTATTAAATACAACAGGATCAAAAGATAACTAAAATGGAATTACTAAAAACTCATTATGCCTATATCTCATTGATAAATATATCTTAGGATGGTCATCCTCTTTCACCTTTAGCTGATGGTACCTAGTCCTAAAATGAATCTTCAAGAAAAATCATAGCTCCCTGGAGCAGATCAAAGAAATAATCCATTTGAGGTAAATGATACATGTTCTTAATTGTTATGATATTCGTTGCCCTATAATCAATACAACATCTCATAGAACCATAATTCTTTATCACAAATGAAATTGGGCCCCCCCACATGAAGTGTTAGGTATATAAATCCTTTGTCCAGTAATTCATACAACTATTTTTTAATTCCACATGTTCTTCATGAGCCATATTGTAAGGGGGTTTAAAAATATGCGTAGAATCCAGATCTAAATCAATATTAAATTAAACTACCCAATAAGAAACAATACTATGAAATATATTAAGAAAATCATCAGTGACATCACTTACTATTGTAATATATCTATTCAAAACTATTACTTTCTTTTCAAAAACAACATCTACATAACATTCCTTGCCATCAATAATCAATCATTCAGCTTATTAATATATTATCAATGGTATAAAATCATTGAATAAAACATTATTAGATTGAAATATATTTAATTATAATAAAATTAATGTCAATCCATTCCCAAAATGATATCAATTTTTACTATGAGAAGTTTAACAAGAGTTTTAGGAATGACCATCCCACTAATGATAATATGACGATTCCTATAAATATGTGTTTCTTCAATACACCCTCCATGAGTTTTTACCCAAATTTTTATAACACATTCACTAGGTGATATTTCTTATTTAATTAAAAATAACTCATAAATGAATGAATGTAAAGATCTAGAGTCAATTGGTGTGTTGGAATAATTTAAAAAAACCTATATCATACTTATCATCACATAATTTGATGGTCCCATATCAACCATAGTAGTCAAAAATTATTTTTTCCATGCCCTTTTGCTTTCTATCATCAAATAATATACTGTGGGTAATCAAATTGGGACAAACATTTTCATAATTCCCTAACTCAATTCAATTAAAATATCTTACTTCTAGATTTTCATTACCTACTTCGTCATTGTCGATACACTTACAAGCATTATGACAAGTATTTCCACACCTGAATCACTTACCATACATTGAGAGACATTCTACATGATGCTATTTACAACACTTATCACTAGATGTAAATTTATTTTTCTTTCATTTAGACTTATTTGATGAGTACTTTCCCATTGGCTTCCAACTAGACATCTTCTCCTTTTATCCATCATTGAAAACATGATCATCTAAAAACCCCATTTATTCCTTTTGAACACATCAAACTAGTTTCTCTATGATATTGAATTCACGATAGGCTAATGACTATAGATATTATAGATTTAATCCTATGTAGAAGATATTTATCTGACTATCAATATATCAGATAATATTTGGAACTTAAGAGGACAAACTAGTGATCTTTTCATCATACACATCCACAGAATCATCCACTTTATGTCTCAATTCTAGGAATTTATATTCCATCCTTTTTCGAATAGCTATATGAAAATACATCTCATGGAAGATATTATTAAATACATTACATTACATGGTAAGAGTATCATCACATCAACTAAAATTTAACCATTTACCACCCCTGATCATCCCCACCTTCAAAACCATAAACAATAAGACTAACCCTTTGATTGTCTGAACACCCCACTACATCCAAAATCATTTCCAGTTCATTAATTAACCCTTCATCTTGAACATGGTTAGTTAATCCTATAAATTATGGGGGAAGATGCATCATGAAATTACCCACTATATACATATTCTTATGCGGTTTATCTCATTTATCGTAGACATGGACACCACCATAATATTTCACTTTTGTGAACTGAACAATCTCAACAAAAAACTGTTCAGTTATGATTCCAACCATATTAGGATAATGATTCGGAATGTTCATTCCCTATATATGACTTCCCAATATAGCATTATTATTTCCTATTTGGAAAACCATTCTAAACAATCATATCTTAGATGATGAAATATAGTGATATTTTGTTTCTATATAATTTCAATTAGAGAATAAGGTAAAATTAATTAATGGATATTATATTAACCATGTTCTAACACCTAATGTTATCTAAACTATCATATTATACCATCTATATAGCCCTAAAAATAAACATTAATGAATATTGTATTATGTATAAAATTATACATTCATTCACATCAAGGATCATTTCATGTTTAGAGATTTTGTTAATTGCACCATAATTCATACATAACAACAGAAATATTACAATGTAGACAATTTTACAATCTCTCTATTTTATTATAAAACATAATATTTTGAAAAGAAACATGGTTTACCTTCTTGTTTAATGATACTTACTTATCCAGGATCCCATCATTGTATTTATTATCCTTTAAAATCCTGTGAATAACATTTCAAAAATGGGATGAGCATAAAAATCTTAGTTAGGGATACAAAAATAAGGAAAACCCATTTCCTTGATAAATCATGTAAACCATGAAAAAATTATCATATTATAATACTTTTCACCATTATGATGTAGTAAATATTATGTAACGAATATATGATCATTACATACACTTTTTATGAAATATATTACTATAAAACCCATAGAATGGACACATGACATAAAAAAGGTAACATGGGACATAATCGTACTTATATGGAATAACTATACTATTGACTTCCACACAAATCATTATTAGAAACAGAATAATCATATGAAAAACTTCTATAACCAACACATTAGAGGTTATAACGTGACCACCCATCCTTGTTTTATCAAAGTACCAACCATCATATGTTTAACTAAAAACGACACATCAAATTTCCATGAACCATTATATAATCACCACACATAAAATACTTGAAAATATAAACATTCACTCATATAATTTCCTTTGTAATCACAATAAATAATTTTATGAAATTCAATTTGTTAATAAATGTTCAAAACCATTTTTAATAATAAAATTACCAGAAATGGAATAAGGTATTTCATTTTTTTTATTTCAAAACATTATGGCTTATAGAGAAAACCAGATAACATATAATTTTTTTGATGGTAAAGAAGTCATTTTAGCCTCATATGATAAAGACATTCATTTTGTAATTTAGTATAACGATTTGTATAAAAAATATTCATTTTGAAAAAAAATGAAATAAAAAATAAAATGGGTTTATTATACATCATATAAAATATTATATTGTATATTATCAATATATTCCTCACTGAATGGGGATTGAGTTGAATTCTCGTACATTATGTCTAAATTTCCTCGTTCGTTATTTATGTTCGTGAATAATAAACATAGGTTAATTTCTAATTTCATAAAAAAGTTATTAATTTTATATCACTTATTACCACGTTATACATGTTTCATAGTTATTTATGATCATATCAAACGTTTTTCGATATTCAGTACATGAGTCAAAAATAAACTTTTTATTAAGTAAATAATACAAGTTGTTATAATTTCATAATTCAGAAAATAATATTCATTAAAAAATTATCCTATATAAATACTATATATGTATTTATAATTTACCATAATATTGGATATTTGAAATGATCGGAACCCTTCATGGAGATGGTAGGTCGTACAAATGCATGAATTCTACTTTTATTGCATGGTTGTATTGAAATAATGAAAAATAATTGATACATATGTATATTATAAATCTCATATAATGTCTATGATATATAAATTTTGTATGTTTATTAAAACCATAATTTATACGTTCCATGAATGGAATAAATGAGTCTTATCACATGAGGGGGTGGTAGTACACACTTCCTAAAAAAAAATAATCATATTTAAACATCCAGAATGAAGAAATGTCTATTTTTATTATAAAATACAGAAACATAAAGAAAATAAAATTATAGTTAATATCATATATAAAAACGTATCCATCACAATGAACACCATGATATGGGGTATGGAATAATTAAATAATCAGCGTTTCATTATGCCATAATTCACAGTACATAGAAACAATATGTTCATTTCCTACTAATTGGTGGTGTGCATAAATATGTATTTAATTATTTTCATAAAAATATCCTATTATATGTAGGATATTATTGTTTTTATTTAATCATAGAATAATTATAGTACATGGAGTGGATAATGGAAATGAAAATAAATATCACGAGAGAAAGAAGTATCTCATAATATGGTAACTACTTTTGGTTTATACTGAATGGTTTCCATGTAAGGATTTATTCCTCATAAGAGGAATTAATGATCAGGTGAGGGATTCTAGGAAGAATTTTTGGTAGGTCTTGGACAAAACACAATGATTTTATAATGTAATGAAAATAGTGGAATGGATTTATTTTTATAGTTGATTGGAGGGGCTCCTTTGTAAAGTATTAAAACATTAAATTAATATAAATATGATTTTTTGATAAAAATGGATCGTACATGAGATATGTCATAGATACGATAATTAATGTTCTAAATACTCTCATCCAATACTTTTTATAGAAGCATTTATTATATTTAAAACCTTATCTTTTAAATTTACCCTTAATTATTTTCTTTTAATTTTAATTATGGTATCATTATTATAATTTATTAATGGTTATTGATATTATATATTTGATTTAAAAATCCAATAATTGGGAACATTATTACCCTTTTGAACATACCATAATAACTTCTCCAATTTGAAATAATTTTTTTGGATTTCATAATAATTTAATAAATTTCTTTTTTTATAAAACATCAATTATTTAAATTTTCACACTATTAATTTAATTATATTTAAAAGGACTATAAATAGATAGATTACATGAGCCCTAGTGCGTCGATTTTATGTTCTTATAAAGGATGATCCATAATCACTAGTAAATATTTTTTCTTGGAAACTCTTAAAGCATAATATTTCCAATATGTTAAAGTTGTATTTTAACAATTTTGTTTTCTCTTGGGATTTCTCACTTTATTCGTAAAAGTGTTTTGGGATTATAATAAAAAAAATGATGTTATGATGATGACATAAACCCAACACATTTAATAGTTTTATATCACTTTATATTCACCTATAAAATTTGTGGATAACATAAATTATGTCAAATTATATTTTTTTATATTTATAATATCATTGGGTTGTTTACATCGTTAAAAAAAGAAATCACTAAATCATTAATGTGTTGTAATTAAAATTATTTATTTAATGTATAAAATTATAAATAAAATACCATGATGTAGTAAATATTTTTAAATTTCTGATTATTATTTTTAGTCTAATTTATTATTTATATAAACACATATTATTATTGTTTTACTAAGAATATTCATGTTTATAACATATTTTCCATTGCATTACATTAAAAGTTATAAGTGTCATTATCACAACCATGTCGATTATAATGGAATTATTTTCAACCAAAAGGTATTATTGGTCTTAAATTTCTCATCCAAAAGGATTATTATATGTTTTAGGGTAATTTTATATTAATATAATAATATTTTTTACATTTATTTTCCTAATTTAAAATTTATTTGTGGTAAATTAAAATAATTAATAAAGTCATTATTCATGATGAAAAAAATAAAGGGGAACAATTTACATAATATAAACACTATGGTTCCAAATATGGTATCGATTTTTTTTATTTCAAAACATAGAAGATTTAGTGATTAATTTAATATTATTTTTTTTCGAAACAAGAAAACTCGTTTTTAAAAATGATAAACTTTCAAATGTTGGATGGCTATTTATATCAAATAACAATGTGAAATTATGTCCAATGACACTCATTTGATTAAAAAATAAAATCTCAATCCAAAAAAAATTTATAACCAATTATATGGATAACATAAATACATAAATTAATTTTATTTAAATTCATCTTTGAATTAAAAATATGTATTTTTCACTATTCATTAAATTGTGAATTTTAGCAGAAAAATACCTAAAATTTATCCAATGTAAATTTTTTTGTATTGATATGAAAGAAAATGTTTATTATGTAAAAGAAGAAATTTTAAAATTTTTAAAAACTATATATGATAGTGGTTTTACATCTAATGGTGGCAAACCTACCTTTAAAAAAATACTACAATATTTTATGCTTAAAATTTGATTTATTCCCGTTTTAAGCCTCTAAAATTTATTGGATAAATGTAAAAACATTTTAAAAATGTTAAATAATATTATAGATAGTTCTGTTCATTCCCATTTATACGATGGATAGGTGTTAACTGTAATTTAAAATACTAATTGTATAATTTTTTTTATAACACAATGTTGTGTACAACATATGATTTTAGAGAAAATAATTGATGAATGTCGAGTAATCTATCGACGGTTGAATCCCAATTTTTGAAAAACCGCTATATGATTCATAAATATTTTATAGACATGATTAAGTTACATTCTATTATTACTTGGGATGTTACCCCAAGATCTTGGTGTAGAACATTACGAGAGTAGACTAGGGTATGTCCATGAAAAAATGACTATAAAGAAATGTGTTATATTATATTCTTTATTTATTTAATAATAATCACTCAACATTACATTTTAGGATGTAATATATTTGATATCAAGAAGGAAGTATTGATTTTATCATTTTTTTGAGGAACACAATTCAAACACTCCCTCATCTATGTTCTTATTTTTCATTATAACTAAATATGTACAAGTGGTACAAAAAAAGAAAATCCGTTTTCCCTTTATCATTGTTGTATTCATATGATTCTCGTGGTGGAGTTTATTGGTACTATTCCAATATTTCTTGTTCTTTTTTTATTTTATTTTATTATATTTTTTTATATGATTCTCAGTCATATTTTTATCTTTTATCGGTGGATTTCACAATACATACTACAACATGGGTTTTTTCATGGAAAATCCACCAATAATATATTGTTATCATAGTGTTTTTATCGATCCTATATATTCCTTTGTCTGATCAGGATATTTGTAACATTTAGGGGGGTGAATTCAATTTATGAAGAGTTAAAATAAAGTCTCATCTATTCCACAATGGACATGACGAATATCTGGTATTATCTAAGAGGAATATCACCAATACCAGAACTATATTATAGACCCATCCTGTTATTAGAATTTTGAACCTACTATTTTAAAAACAACCCATTCCCTTTGGTAATTGACTCTATGTGATATGATTTTACAATACATTTTCCATGAATCTTCTTCCAATTCAATGTTTATTAATTCCCAAGAATCCTTAAATAACTATGTCCATTTATTGAAGATTAAAGAAGAAAATTAAGCTGTATAATATCAATATATAACTTGGAACCTCAATGCATAGTTCTTAAAATAGTTTTAATAAGATAATTTTATACATAGAAAATTTTGATGAAAAATTAAATTTGAAAACCATGGTTTTCTATTGCTTAATTTTGTGGGAGAATCATTCAACTTAATTGGATATTAAGTGATGATTGATATGGATTCTATCACATTAGATTATGTTTATTAATAAGTTATTTCTACGGATAAACAAATTATAGGATAGGTGATGGAGCGTTGTAGGGTAAGGAATAAGACACATTATTAAAGTGTAAACTTCTATAATAAAAATAATATCAATGATAATATGGGTTGAAGATGGATTAATATATTAAAGTTATATTAATGTGGAATAATAGACAAATTATGTGATTCTACCATCGGGATGCATTGATGGATTATATAGATTAGAATAGTGTTTTACACCATATTTAGGATCATACTATGGTTCATTGAATTTTTTAAGATACCCTTAGTATTGTGTAGGTTTAGATCAAGGATGTATTTCTTCTAAGTCCTTATTAATGACTCTTCATGTGACTTGTAGTGGTCTTGGATGGAATATAGGATGTGTCTCGGGATCGTTTTACAAAATTTTTTGGGCTCATGTGTTGACTTATATCCTATCATCAGGTTTTATTGTATTTTTATATGATTTCTTCTACATTTCATGTTTGAATTAGACATTTTTCTCATTTGATATTGTTTATAACCTATATTATTTTTCCATGAGTCAATTTTTTTAGGATTTGAGTACTGCTTTGGTTTCTTTGTTTATCCTATTGGTACATGAGAGCTGATTTATACCACTAATGGGATGTATTAAACACAAATAAGGTATGTGATGATGGAATCTTTTGCATGTGAAGGTATGAATTCTATTTAGTAGAGTTTCTTATATATTTTTTTAAAAAATATTGTTTTAGAATTGGATAGTATTTCATGTGTTGGTACAGTTAGACAAGATCCACTATAGAATAATCTATGTGATGGTCATAGTGGGATATTAATGATTAGTTTTAGTGTTTTACTATTATTTAAGACTATCCAAACAAAATGATATGTTATTCTAGTGTATTTATATAAGAGAATCAACCCTTTTTTTACTATTTTAAATTTTAAAAAGAATATTTTTTAAATTATTCATGTTAATGTTATAAAATAAAATGATTTTTTACATCATGTTTTTTATGTTTTACCATGTATAGAAACGTTTTTTCATCATTATGAATTTTTTTATTACCCTTACAATATATGTATTTTACCTACATTTTCTCATAATTTTACAAGTCTTACCCTTGCATGGGATGTTCATTACATTTATGCACGCTTAATGTTACAGGTATATACCTTAGAGAATATGTGACATACCATTACATGGGATGGTTTTCCCCATTGTGTAAGGATGCTATTACCATTATTTAGTTGTTTTGAAACATTTATATGGTCATAGACTAACCATTACATGATGTGTACAATATCTGTTTATCCTTTAAGTGAGATCTATGGAAACATTACAAAATAATATATTTTCCCCTACATAGATAAGTATTTTAGCGAGCTACCCTTATGTTGTGTGTTTGTGGATTTTTCAACCCTTACACAATGTAGGTGAAACTATAAACAAATATTTTCAATACTTTTAAACATGGGGTTGGATTAACCTATTTTAGTTTTCAAGTGACACATCTATAGAATCAATCATACATTTTTTTAATGTATTCATATGAATACTTATAACTAAAACACCTATTTTGTGATTTTGAGAGTTTATTCAATGTTGTTCAAATATACTGTTTCGTGGAATTTATGTGACTAAGGTCACTTTCTGTAAAATGAGAGACTAATTTATATATTATAGAGTGTTTGTTGAGAGACTTCATGAGGAGGGAAAGAGACAATACATAGTGAAGAGGGATAATTTATGTCCCCATTGGTGATTACACTTGTTGTTAACTATGAGGGTTTTTCATGTTGAGAGATGTGATTGAATGGGTATTAATGAGAAGGTATGTTTATACAATGATTTATATGGACATCAAATAGTGCAATCAATCTATGGTATTTGGGTTTTATATTATTTTCATTTTTATGTTATATTATTTTACACTAGTTTTTGGTCCCGACTTCTTTATTTGCACAAAAGTGTAATTTTATTATTCAATTTTATCGAACTATTTTACCTTTTTCCCCTTTCTCATATCACAGTTTGAAATCTATGAAGATATTATTTAATAAAATGGTGTTAGGTTGTAGTCTAATAATGAGGTCGTATTAATGTGGAAATAGAAACTTTATTTCCAATATTTTTTATCTTTTAGGTAATCATATCAGTCTCACCATGTATTTTTTTCAATCCATAATGCAACAAAAATTTTATTTTGTTTTATTGTAATATCATTATTTTTGAAAATTCATACGAGGATTGATCCTATATGAATCTTTTTGTTGGTGATTTCTACATTAATACCTTATACCGATTTTTTTCTAGGGTATCCATGGATTTTTTCACATTTAATACAACTTACCCCATTGTTTTCTACTTTGGTCTTCATAAACCACAAAATCAACATTTAGAAACACCACTACAGGTCCTTCTCTTTAATTGTCGAGAAATGTGATTATTTAACATTAAAAAGAACTAACATGATAAGATCACATAATATATTTTACCATTATTTGTACTATATAATTTTAGATAAATTCCCCTTTAATAATTGTATTTTTATGTCTCATAAAGATCCCTTTATCCGTACTTATTATTATTTGTTGAAAAAGGTGAAATTTATCTCTATTTTTAAGTGATGATAATATTTGATAGAAAATTAAAATTCTTGATTCACTCGCCCTATGTCAGCAGAAGAAATACCACTCTCAATCCCATGATCTCACTTTTATTAGTGGTTAAAATAACCCATTATAAGTGTTTTTCACTACCCTCCTATATATTTGGTTGTGCGCACACCCGAACTCAATATGATAACAAAACATGTGAAACTAAAACCCCTTTACCACTACCCCATGTTTTTTATTCTATATTTTATGATATTTCTATTTATTTACATATTGTTACATATATCATTTTATTCATATATATATACAATTATTATTTTTAAAAAAAATTATAAAATAGATTTTTGTGTGTGTGTGTGATATATATATAAATATATTTATTTAAATATTTTATATATTATTATTCACATACATGCATTAGAATATAATTATTTATATTAATCGATTTACTTATATAAATTCAGATCATTATATAAAAACTATATATACATTTGTGAAAGTATATATATATTGACGTATTTTTATAATTTAAAATATGGAAGGATCTTATGAGAAATAAAATGAATAATGAATATTTCCATTATATATATATATATATAATTTCTACTAAAATAAAATTTTAAATATATCCATTTTTTATTTACCTATAAATTACATACCTTTAAGATATATTTACTTTTCTAAATATTAGAAAATATAATTATACATATTATCAAATAATGTAATATTTATATATAAATATTTTTATATTGTATTTATAAATAATTTTATATAAAATGTTTATATACTATGTTTAATAATACTGAAAAATTTATAAAAATACAATTATACATGATTTATTTACACAATATGAAGACCCAAATGGGTTTTAGTGGTAATGGTATTTTATTTTTTCAGTATGTTGTTATGATGTAATGTCACTGTGGTAGTTATTAACGACTAATTCTACAAACATTGAATTATTATTGAGAATTATTCAGTGGTTGTCCAAGATTTTTTCAATGCAAGAGGTGTTGATTTAAATATAGGAACAACATTTGATGTGTTGATTATTGGAATAGTCATAATGAAAAATATATATGGAAGGGAAATTATTATAATGCAAAATGTTCTCATCAATGGAATGTAGGGAAGATGATCCCACGTTGAATATATTCAGAAGTTAAATTCATATTAAAAAATAAATGAAAGTGAAAATTTATAATACCATGAATTTCATTATTTTACCTAAGGAATGCAGAGAAGTATATTATTTTTACATTTGTTTTGATAATTTTATTAACTATTCCACATTAAGGTATGATGCCTAAACCACATTGAAGAAAAAATTCACTATTCCTGTATTGTGGTAGGAGGTAGCAGTGCACGCCCACAAGAGTAAACAAAATATTATTGTATGATACAATGATATTGAAAGAGTAATGTTATGTTTGATTTTGTTTCGAGCACTAAATATCAAGCATTAATAACCCTGAAATATTCTTATTTAATTATGATTGTTTAAACCAAGCCATAGAATTAGCGAGTATGAACAATAGTAACAAAATGAATTTTCATATTTATAAATTCCATACTTAGTACCAAGGTGTTGATTACTACATATTAAGAAAACATTTATCTTTTATTAAAGTCATATTATGAATTGAAAATAAATTTCATTCAAAAAATATTTTTATTGGATTCCCTGAGAATATATTATATTCAATTATTAAAACATTAATATAATTATTATTAAAAAGTAAGCTAAATTTAGTAAATCAACTTATCAAAATTATGTAATGGTGAATTTTCAGGAATTGTCTGAAATGATTTATTTTTCAATAAATAGAAATATATATTGATTTATATTTAATAATCTATTATTGTTTCAAGAATATTATAAATTTCCATGGTTGAAAACTATAATTATTTATATTATATTATTAATAATCTAATTATGTTCCATCAAATAAATTATAGGAAAAATTTTGTTATAAATACATTATTAACAAAGGGCATTTTTTCTGAAAAACATTATTTTATATGGATAATTTATTTTTATTTTATTAAATTAAATTAATCAATTTTAGTGAATGTATATATATATAGAATAATTATCAAAAACCATAACATATATCTAATATTATTACAGTTTTTGTGTAAGAATAAATCAGGTTTTATTTTTTAAAACAATATTTTTCTAAAAAGAAGTATTGTTTTGTTTTTTTCAATTAATTCAAGACTAGTTTAATCCATTATAAGTATTTAAATTTATAGAATGGATTCCATAATTTTAATCATGGTTTTTTTAAATTTTATAATATGTACCTTTTATTTTTATGAATTATTAATATTAACTATGGTATAATTTATGATAACAGTAATGGGTATATCATGTAAATCATGGTTAAAACAATGTTATAAGGTCATAAATATTTATATTAACTTGTATTGGATGATTTGAATTATACTATTATAAATTTAGGTTTTAATGATATATTTTATGTGATAACATGTACATAAAAATTACATATATTGTATTTAAAAGAATGATAGTTCCAAAAAGTCACACTCTACATTTTAATATCTCTTACCTGCCCACATAGAAAAAAAATTATTATAGGAATGAATAAAAATTTATATTTTTATCATAATAAAATTATTTAATTGATGTTAATTTATTTATACTTTTTGGTTATTATTTAATTATAATAATTGTTTACCCAACTTTAGAAATATACTTATTAAATAAATGTAAAAATAAAATAAATTAAATTAAATTTATTAAAAAAATATAATTTGAGTGATTTAATGTTTTAAATGAATTTTTTAGTGGAAGGTGATATATTATTTTAGTAATACTATTTTATATTATAATTCAACTATTTTCATTGTGTATTTTTAATTCTTGTTAAATGAGTTGTGTCATTATTTACATTAATGAGATTGTTTCGAAATAATTAATAATTAATTTATTTAAAGACAAAAAAAAATTGAAAGTGTACAAAGTGGATAATATAAAGTTGAAAGTGTTATTTCATAGAACGTTATCATATTATATTCACATTATAGGTCATATTATCACACTTCTTTGGTGAAAAGGTAATTAATGCAATTAATTTCAAAATATGCTAAATAAGGGTTTAACCAATAGAAAGGGATTAAATAATTATGGTAACTTATTTTCAATATATTAGATGATTATATTACATCCATATCATATATTGGCCTCAAATACCTATTAATTTGGAATTTTAAGGCTAGGAGAAGGATTTTATTTTAATTTAATCTTTTATGAAATTCTAAAAGTGATCCTTGCGTCAATTATAGTAGAGAACCTCCTCCCTCAAGTAATTTCCCAACATTGTGCCTTTTATCTATTGAAATAACATTCATAATATTATCTTATATTCATTTTAAAATTATTGTTTCTTTAAGTAAATCAAAAATACAATCCCTTCAAGTAATAAGGTTTGACCCAAAATGTGTTTCTCAAAGAAGAGTTAATTGTCTTACCCTGACCTCAATCAATTTATTTCTTCTTCCAGAAATTTTTAATAATTTTCATCCAATTGAATATAATAATGTCAGTATATACCATATAATTTTTTATTATGTTAATTTCATATCTTATATCCATTCCCCTCATCCATCTTAAGGGAATCAAAACCATCGTTTGTGTTTACGTTGAACTACCACCTCACGAAAATAAATTTTTCATTAAATCATTAAAAGTATATTAAAAAGAAAATATTTAAGGAATATATATGTTATATATAAAAAATAATTATTATTTAGTGGTGAATTTTTATTTACATTTCTTTTGTTCCTTAAATCGATAAGTGAAAAAATATTATTTCTTATGATCATCCTAATGTCTCCGTAAAAAGTGTAATTTATATTTCTATCCATAAATTTTATAAATAAAACTATAAATATATATAATAAAAATTTATTTATATCAGAAGTATTATTCAAGAAATTATATAACCATGATCATGGAACATGGACCAAGACATCAAAACCGAAACATAAATGAATATCAATTCAATTTTCACCTAAAATAGAGATTTTAATAACAAATTGTTACACATCAAGTTACAAGTTATCATAAGTAAATAATAAATTCAATTATAAAAGTAAGTATGGTTTTAGATTAAAATAATAATAAATATATATTTATTATTTAATTGTTTCTAATAAATACAATTATTAGATATTTTGTGAGTTAATGGATTTATTTTTCAGTCCCATTATTATTCAAAAATATTATTCTTGAATTTGGGTTATGGAAATTTTACGATACTTATATCAAAAATAACTTTTATTTTTTCTCATATAGTTACTTCTGAATTTTTTTTGATTTCAATTCATTGTTATAACTTTAATTAATCAAGGGATTGAAGGAATATTTTTATTGGAAAAAAACATTGTCTTACTACTCAGTCAAAAAAATTTCCTTTTTTTATATATATTTTCAAATTTTATTTTATTAAATGTTTAAATACAATTCTAATATTTCATAAATTAATTTTTAACCATATTTTAATTTTTAAAAATATGGTATATGGGATCATTTTTTATGTTCACATAATGATATTCTATTTAAATTTCTCAAAATAGTGTGAAATGAATGTTTTCTATTAACTTATAAAGAATGAATGGATTTTCCCATCATCATAATCAATAAATTATCTGAATCATTATTTAAGGTTTAAAACCCATTCCTAAAGAAAAATATTTCAATAAAAATTATGAAATAAATGGATTTTAAAGAAATTCATTCATTGTTAAAAGGGTATATTCATTAGGAAAAATTTCACTATTCATTTACCAGAAATTAAATCAATTATATAATAATTTGATTATGTTTTACTCCGGATATGATACAATTATACAATCATTATTCTTTATTTTTATATTTTTTGATTTTGGTGATCATATTTTTATGAAACCAATTAATTTATCTAGTTTTATGATGTTATTATTTTGTGAAATATATAAATAATGGATTCAGATTGTATGTTATTTGTGTCTATTAAATTCCACTAATGCATTGGATACATGTAGTTAACTTATTCTGTTAGTTTTTTATATGTAATCCCGATTTCATTTTCACAATTTCATTACTGTTCATGGTTTAATTTCTGTACTATTATTCCTACACATTGATGCCCTATCATTAATTAATTTGTGGACTTGGATTTAATTCCCATAATATTTTTCCTGAACCTGGTTTCATAACCATAAGTTCTTCTAAGGGCCTAATTTCATGTACATAAAATAATGAGTGAACCTATTTTTATTTTTACACATTCATTTCATTCTAATCTTATGTTTTATTCATATTACATTTTTATGTTATGAATTAATTATTAATGTTTTTTAATTCAATGATGATTTATTATTTAGGATGGGTTAATTTTTTGGTCACTTCATAGGATTATGATCTATGATTTGTAGTGTATAGTATTTAGATATTGAAATAATTATCTCTTACTCTTTGTCACATGTTTTGTTTATGAGATCATTGATATTACCTTTTTTAACCTGAAAAATCATTTCACCTAAATCTTTTTTGTTATTTCTTTTCCACATATTATTAATAAATGTATTCAGTATTATATTCCAATGATTGGTGTGAGTTTTGAAGAACATAGGGATAGATGATGTATAACATTTATGAACAAATAGTTTTACTGTCTACATTTAGAATGTTGAAAGACCTATCTGATTTAATCATATATTTTTCTCATATGAATAATTATAAAAAATATTTTATTTTAATGTATGAAAATATTAGGATATTAGAGTTGATATCAGAGAAATCATTAGTTATTTTTTACAAACTAGAATGTGAAAACATCCCTTAGAACAATAAATCTATGTCTTCATATTAGTCTTCATCCTAATGTTTTGATAATGATCATGGATTACCTTGGATGAACCTGTGGTGACATATTTTTAATTGAATGATACATTATTTATATAGAAAATTAAAAATTCATGATTATGTGATATTGTTAAATTATTATCATTTCTCATAGATTTTTTTCTTTCAGTAAATTCCCATAACCTAATATAATTATGTGAAAAATTAATGTGGCTACCAATGCAATTAACATTCTCCTGAAAAGGAAAATTGTTTAAGGGTTGGGATGAAATATCCTTTTACAATGCACAATATAAATTCTCATGATATTTTTGGTAAAATAGATCAAGTTAAACTTATGAACATACTAAGGTAGGATCAATATGTTATTGAATATTTTATGTTAAAAAATAACCATCATTCTATTTATATTCCAATCCAATTGATGTTGAGTGATGTTTCAATGCGATGTAAAACATATTCTATGTAAATAATTTCTCAAACCCTGAAATATTTGGCTAAACTATTTTTAGTTTTGAAGGATAATCAGATCGTCAGAGTAATATAATTAAAAATACGATTAAAGAGAATGAAATGGAATTAATGGAATGTGATGATATTTAGGAAATATTTTCATTAAATTAAATTCCTCATATTCTACATAAAAAATGGATCAGAATGTTCATTATCTCAAAAAATGATAATAAATCCATTTGTACAAATCAAAAAAATTTTAAATAAATTTTATCAAATTCTTCAAATTTAATCATCAATAGTGAAATAATAATTGATCGATTATTTAATATTTTTAACCTATCTCATTAAATGGAATTAACCATATTGATTTTATAATATATGAATAAATCATTTGATCTGAACTGAATATGGAAATGGAAGATAAAAACCATCAATGTTCTAGTGATTTAAAAATGAATATAGTGCTTCATGGATGCTTTTTTACTTTTATACATGGAGGGAATAAAGAATATAAACATACTACCAGCCAAAAATATGGGAAGGAAATCTCAGGTGATTTCTTAAAAGGAATAAGAATATGGTTCTTGATTGGGATACATTGTCATCGATCAAAAGTATATATAAGTGATGGGAAGTGGACAATCAATGTAATTATTAGAGTGAATGAAATACCAAATTGGAAAATCATATATTATTTTTATAAATGCAATTATTTGGGGAATTTTTTGAATAAATTCAGTAATAAAATGGCTAATGAAGACAAAAACCCACAATAAAAATTGATATTAAAGGACAAAGGGAAGGTTTATTCAATCATAATAGTTATGTGTAATTACGATAGTTAGTAAACAATTAAGCACAACTCAAGGAATGTGAATTCCATTTTTATAAATGTATAAATAATCACAAATATAATTTAATTATTTAGTGTGATTTTTTCAGATTCTATACATTGATTAACTCTCTCTATAAAGGTTCCATATATGAATATATAATAAGGGAATGATATTTCATCAAACTGTAATCATCTTTTAATGAAAAGAAAAACTCAAATATCTAATGAAAATATTTCAATCTATGAAAATAGATTAATTACTTAGTAAGGGTAAGATTATCTTTTAGAATCATATATGTTTTTTTAAGAATTTATCATGGTGAATGGTTTGTATATATAGGTGAATATGTTATCAAGTCATATATATTTTTGTGTGATAATGTCTTGTTGATTAATATATATTGTTAAATTGATCATGCTATGATGTGAGATAAAATCATAATTTGTTTTCATCTTGGTAAAACATATTTTTGAGGTGTCTCATGGTTATATATTTATTGAATGTATTATAATGAAATTTGGGCATTATTGTTTGTGTTTAAAGTATTATTTATCATATTAGATACCATATACTAATAATTTTTTTGTTCAATATAAATACATAATTAATAACTTAAATTTTCATTTTTGACCTTATTATATGTAATAATTTTATATTAGTACATTAGGATTAAAAAAACCATATTTAATATTCTCTTCTATGAGTAATGGATAATGTGAAAATTGATGGGAGAAAAACCAAAGGACGAAATTATGTATATTGTATGGAGATAGATCAATTATTTTTTCATGATTTATCCATAATAATACCTTAAATATAGGAATTGAATATTATGAAAAATAAAATTGATATAACCTTAAATTTCAATGAATTAATGGTTTTTAACCCCACTATGATTCATGGTTGTATGGTCGTCCACTTTCTCATTAATATGTTCTCTATCACTAACTATTAGTCATTAGGTGATAGTTTTCCATTTCATGTACAGATAGTAACATCCAAGTATCCTTTTTAGGAATCTATTTATATGTAAATCCACTTGACATTCATACTTATCTTTCACTCTTTTCATTAAGAATCATTATTTATATAATTAACTGAACTGTTATAAATAAAATTTCTGATGTCATTTAATTAATTGCCTAATTATGTAAAATGGTTATTGAAAATGAATTCACATATTTAGAAATATAATATTGTATTATATTTAAAATACCTCAAAGTATCACTACACTTGATAATATAGTTGTCGAACAATGATGACATGGTCAGTATAATTATATGGATTTAACAAATCCAATAGACATAGTCAATGGAAGTGATGACCACAAATAGTAGGACTACACCCTATGAATCCCATTTCTCAAAGATTCTAAGGGAGCTCTAATCATTGCAATATTCCCATGACCATTCTAATTCCATGATCCAACAAAATATGCATGGGAGAAACCTCTTATGGGGGATGTTCAAAGTCATCGAGATCACAACACAAACAATGTTTTTCAAACAAAACAATCACCTTCTCATAACAGTACACCTTACCCTTAGAGGACATTATGTTTTATTAAAGGGATCTGTATGAAGTCCCAATAAATATGATTATGTAAATTTTCTATTAACGAATAATTAATATATTTTAATAATATAATTGTATCATTTGAAATTATTTTTTATGATATTTTAAACACAAATTATATTTTTGGGTAATATTCAAATTCTATAACAAAATTTAATTTCATGAATTATTTAATTTTTGAAATAAATAATAGTTTATAAAATAATTATTAAATAATTTTTTTATCAATCATAAATGATCATATATTTTCAATGATGTCAACTATAATTTTTAAAAGGGATCGAAATTTATTATTGTTAAAAACACAAGCATTTCACAACAATTGTGGATTACTATTTTAAAAGTGACAGAAAAATATTTAAAAAATAATTTAGAATAAATGAATATTATAATCGGAATCAAAACATCTAAATTATCCAACGTTAAATTTTTTATAATTATTTTAGATAGTAAAATTTTCAGGTATGAATTAAATACAGTAAAAATATAGTGTTTGAATTTGGACATAATAATGAACCAAATGTGATGTCATAAATACTATAAATTTAATCCACAAAAAATATATGATTTTTAAATTAAAATAATGTGATTAAATTTATAGTTAATTAATTTAATAAATCATTTATAAATCCTCAAAAACAATTAATATATTATATGGTTTTAAAATCATTTTTTAAGAGTGTGAATCAGTACTACATTAAGAATGGTATTATTTTTTTATTTCGCACCTTATACTTATAAAATAATAAAAAAAATCCAATTTGGTAGAATAAATTGGTAAAAATAATTGGAAGGATTATGGTTTATGTTATTTTATTACAGATTCCAAAACCTATGTTTGAGTAATAAAAAGAAATCCCCAATAATTTCCATTACGAAGCCACCAAATTTCCCATTTATCATCACTAAAACTCTTTGGATTATGTCCTTAATCTTCCATACTCTCTCTAAAGTCCTCCCATTCTTCTTCTAAACATTGAAGAAGCTCCTCCCAATCATTTAGAGTAACAAACTCAAGTAAGGGGAACTCACATTCTCTTCTTTATTCAAGATTCTTTAATATATTACGCCCTTTATTTTCAATTACATATGTTAGTACAATCCATTCAATTTTCTTATTTCTTTCTATTTGATGTCTAAATTATGTGATACACCATTCACTCACATAATCCCATTTTATGATTTTTTATATGACGTATTTATGGTACCAAAATTTCTCCGCGATTTTCCATTCAAATCAACAGTTTTGTGAATACCAAGGCTATTTATTATAGAGGGTGTTAACATTTATACACATAAAATTATTTAAAATGGGACTTCCATGTATGTATTTATCCCTACTTAATCATGGAATAATATATGGACATTAATGAATCTATGTTGTATGATCTATGTTGCACTTTTATGCATGTGTATGAAATAAATGTGATGAGAGCACCCCAAATTAAAAACTTCTCCAATAAATTGTGTAATTTTTCTTCTCATTAGACGTCATATTGGGATAGGTAGTGAACATGATTCCATTATGAGATTTTCCATTAATTATGTACTAGTTGTTATCCATGACATACTTTTATGAGGTAGTGTTTTAAGTTGTTTCCATATTTCCCATGTTGCCTTTTTGTTAACATCTTTTATCAGGCCACATTTTTCATGATTATAATTTTCAATAATTATATTTCTAATTAATAATATATTTTTAGATAAATTATAAGTTCTCCATTTTAATTTGATATTATTCCATTGCTGGGATTTATACCTCACCTATTTCATTGGTATGTCCTCCGATTATCTATTTCATTTTTACGTGCGAGAATGTGGATGATATTTTCAATAAAGATGATGATTTTACATGTTTATGTTTTTATGAAATATTCCTAATTCACATAAAATATAATTCCTCATATTATGAGATTTATTAAGTGTAATCTTATTTAATAAATCATTTATTAATGTGAAATAAATTGTAGGGTTGTTATAATTCTTATCAAATGAAATGTTTATATTTTTTTGGATTTGAATAAGAAACCTCAAGAGAATTTTTTTATGATAACATTATGTATAATAAAAAATACATATGTTTTTGTATGTTTAGAGTAATAGGCTTAGATATAGAATACATCCATGTATGGATACTAAATGATGTTGAGATTCTAGCACAAATGTTTCTATGTGTAAAAACTACTACAAGGGGAGATGGGATAGACGCAGTGTAACCAAGTACATGATAATGGGCCTTAATACACACATATATTGTCAGTCAATGAGGGTATTCATTTGTAAAATAAAAATATCCTTATAAAAATTACTAAGTGATCAAAAAATCCACAAGAATATATGTTAGGAAATAGATCATGTATAAAAAATATTGTAGACTATATATTCATATGTCTAGGAAATAAATTTAATTTTTTATATATTTAATAATATTAATTTCCCATTTATGTGATTAATATATTATGAATAACAATACATAATGTTACCATTATTATAGAAAATGGATAAAAGTATGAGTAATTCAGTAAACATTCAATATGATGTGAAATTTGTTGACAGCCCCAACAAGATTCCAACCCCCATGAGAGATGTAATTGAAAACCCTATGGAGATACTCTCTTAGATGAATCATGATATAAATAAAATCCTAGATCATTAGAAGCTTCCAATTCCTTATATGAAAGAACATGATTCAATAAGGATAATTATTAGTCAATTTCCTCTAACATTCAATTGTTCATTTGGACCCTTAATAGTGGAAGAATTTATCAACACAATTGTTAAGATGTTATTAGTTCATTATTCTTATGAACAATAGTAGGTTCAACTGGATTTATAACATATATAAGGATAATATTTTTAGTGGTGGACAATGATCAAGAAAATGCATCATAAGGAGGAGGTCAATGTGATGGGGTGAAAGGACATTTAGAAAAAAAATTCATTAGATATTTTTTCACACTCTCCATCATAAAATGTAATGTTATTTACATTACCTCAAGTAAAAATTATGAAGAATCTGTTATGTCAAATGAGTAATACATTAGAAGACATGTATAATACACCCACATATTTTTCATTACCCTCAAAATATATGTTTTAGTGCATCGTTAGTGGGATAATACCATATATATGAAAATACATATATATTTGAGACATTGATACATATGATGAAATTGTGTGACGTCACCTCAAAGGTGAAATAAAGATCAGAGAATATCAAGGGAATCACTTGCATAATAATCCTTATGTGGAGTTTAATTTTGGTAGATTGAGGAAAAAATATAACGGTTCCATGAAATTTCATGATCCCACTTCTCAAAGGCATGGAAAGAAGGATCAAGGAAATTTCCTATGGGGGATTAGAAAATGAATTAGGTTTGGGAAGGAAGAACACCTGGCTAATGATTACGGATAAAAGAAACCAACTATTGTTATAATAAAATGGGAATTTTTCCAGTCAATCCCCAGTATATTGTATACTTTTTACACTATAATAAATCTTGGTATATTGAAATCCAATGAACCAATACAATGTTTTTCAAAGACAACCAAAAACCTCAAAGGTATTAAGGGTGATAATTTTCCAGCACCACCACTATGGTGGATAACAACAAAAATGTTGTGGCATATATGCTATTTATTCATTAATGAATAGTGAACATAATTTTTTATTCTAGTTCTACACATTCCTTCATATCATGAATGTTTAGTAGATCTATTAAAACACCCCAACAGAGAATAGATATAGTGTTTTCTATGAAAATGGAAAATGGGGAAATTATTTTACCCCATTTATATAACTCTTCCAATCAAAATTTAAAGGCTGAATTTCCTATCAAACATTGTGATACTCCCTTTTTTGTAATTTTATAAAATTCATCACATGGATTGGATTTCCCTATATACAGAGGAAATATTAATTTCCATCAGAAGGGATTTAATATTTGAAATATGATTCAACACATGATTATATAAATGTTCGAGGAGGATGATTGATATTATTTTGCACCAAAATCTCTGTAATGGATATTATATCCCAACATGAATTTTTATCTAGCACGTATAATTATCTCTAAGTATCAGTCCATCCTTTAATAAAAACCTATTAGGATGGAATATATTCATGTTTTTTTAATAAATTTCTTTCTTTTCCTCTTAGACATGAGGTTGAATTCTAAATCGAGCTTATACCTAGTGCATTAAAATAATATATGATTCTGTATATAAGTGTAATTGTGAAACATGAGGAGTAGATGAAATACTTATAAGAAAATCTGGATTATGGGTTTATACATCCATGTGATTCACCGTTTGGTGAACCGGTACTCATTATTAAGAATATTGATGGGTTAGTGATCCTATATATTGATTTTCATGATCTCAAAAAGATCATGAGAAATAAAAAGTATCTTTTTCCCTAGATTTAGGGCTTATTCAAATAGATATGTGGATAAAAATACTTATCAAAGGTGGTTTTGTGGTCAGTGTGTTATAAATTTATGTTGAAGAAGTTTTAATTCTAGAAGACAACATTTTGTACAAGGCACATGAACTATGAATTAATAGTAATATGATTCAGACTCACTAATTATCGAGAAATAATTATAAACTAGGTGAATAGAGTGTTTAGAGATTAACACCAAAAAATTATTTTAGTATTTTTAGATGATATTATTAAATTCTCAAAAACCAAATAGTATCATGAGGAGAATCTACAAACATTTCTAAATAACATACATAAGTATAATGCTTATCCACATATATTAAATGTGAGTTATAATTGAAGAATCACTAAATTTTGGGGACTATTATAACAAAAAATGGTATTTTTTTTTCCAATAATTGATAGAAAAAATTGAATGATGGAAAAGGAAAACATATGTGATAGATATCAATAAGTTCTTTGGATAAACTGTGTATTACTATCAATTTGAGAGAAATTTCACACGATTGGAAAATGCACAAACCTTGTTAATTTGGAAGGAAGAAATGATTTCATGGAAAAATGAATTAGAAGAGTGCATCATGTAGGTGAAATGTAGGATTATAATTACAATTGTACTCTCAATACCCATAGTTAGTGAACTTTAAATGGTGTTTAGTGACACATTGAATAAGGGATTGGGTTGTGTTTTAATTTAGAATAAAACATTATTAGATTATTTTTCATGGTAGTTGAATGTTCATGAATAGAACAACCGAACACATGATCTATGTTTTTCTGTAGTGATATTATATTATAAAATATGATGCCATTTTCTCATTTAATAAATGACTGAAATATATATGAGACACAAAATCCTCAACTGTATATTCTCATAGAAATAGCTGAATATGAACCAAATAAGATGGTTATGGCTGATCAAATACTATGACTGAGCAATTCAAATCTATCATAGGGATGTAAATACGGTGGAATATTCTCTATGAATAAATGATATATTGGTTCTATCAATGATGAAAATTGGGAAGTATCAAATAATATTAGATGTGAAAACAATGGGCATGGGAATCATATAGGAAGTAACATCATCAATAATTTCAAAAATGATTGATTAATCGTCTCTTCAAGAGTGTATGATGTATTCTAAAAGAGATTATATGGTAATTTAAAAGATAGTGGATTCTATAAGAAAAGAAAATCATATGAGTTAAATGTTATGGAATACTGAGTTGTGACATTTAGTTTAAGAATATGTGTACCATCAAATCCAATGTCAAAGAAGGATCTATAAGATGATCCACATAGTTCGACTTTATCCACCCACCCCAAAATCACAAATATGTATCGAGATATGTGAGAACACTATTTTTGGGATAGAATAAGAAGGAAAGTAACAGAATATATGAAATGACATCTTGTATGTCCACAAGTGAATGTAAAAATGATAAAATCCAAGGGTATGATGCAACTATAATATACAGATACATGGAAATTAGAATACATAACCAATGAATTTTTCACTAATATTTCAATTAATAAAAATGTAATTTTATTATCTAGGTAGTGGTGGATCATCTCACAAATATTTCACACATTAGTGTGATTTGAGATACTTATCATTGGATCAACGTGAAAATATATATATATATATCAGAGAAGTTTCATGGATTAATGGAGAACATATATCAATTGTATTAAATTGAGTTCCATGATTCATCTTTATGTATTTGTAAAATATTCAACCATTCGGTAAAAAATGAGTTTAACATCATAATATCATGTCACCCACAAAATGAGGTCTAATCTCAGGTGACTATCGAGACAATTGAGGACATGTTGAGATAATTATCACTTGATATTAGAGGATGATGGGATCTACGTCAACCAACATAGAAGTTATCTTTCATTAATAGTTTCCACTCAACAATCCAAATGGCTCCAAATGAATCCATTAATGGGAAGAGGTGAATAACACCTACATGATAGGATGTAGTTGGGGAAAATAACTGCATATTTCTGAAATGGACCTTAAAATAGGTGAAATAGTCAAAGAAACCTAACAACGTATCATGTATTCTCAAATTCAACAAACGAGATATCTAGATAGTCAACTAAGAGAACTAGAGTTGGATGTTTCTGTTATTGTATTCGTCTATGTATATCAATGGAATATGTTTATGAGAAATGGGAAGAGGGGAAGGTGTATCCCAAGATACAATATGCCCTATGATATCCTTTATCACATCAAATAGTAGCATGTCGACTAGAACATTCGTCTAACTAATCTCAAGTATATCATGTATTCAATGTATCCCTTATTATGAAGTACATACCAAAGCCCACACATGTATCCAATCAAAAAGTGGTAATTTTTGAGAATGAACATTCTTAGAGGAGAATTTGGGGATGATATTAGATATTAGAGACCCATTTTTGTTGAATAAAATAGTGCTCCATGTCAAGGTGTTTAGAGAAACTAAAGTGTTGATAATGAAATATGGGAACTGGAGGAGGCACAAAAACAACTTTACCCTCATCTATTTTAATATGGGGAATAAAATTCCAAGATTGAAATTTCATAGTGGTGAAATATTTTAATGACCAAAACTGTTATAAAATAAATTTCCCTTTTGAATTAATTTAATATAATTTTATGTAATATGATTATAATGAAAAAAATTCAATTTTGAGGTTTTATAATATTATATTACATTTAAAATACCATTATGTTTTTAGCATTAATAATATATCTATTAAAAAGTGGTCAAATTGTTAGTTTAAATATTGGTTATTATCAAATTAAATTGACCTAAACAATGGACTTGATGACCTCAACCAGTAGGATCATAGCCTATGAATCCCTTTTTTTAGAGAATTAGGGGGAGATCTCATCCCTAGTCATTTCCATGGTTGAATCCAAAGATGATATCCATAAACATAAGTATGAGTGAATCCATTTACAATAATGTTTATGCTAATGGATATCATGGATGGAACCTTTTTGGTCGAACCATGCTATGGAAGTCTCATAGTCCCATAACTTACCATTAGGATATTTTCAGTGATATTAATGATATATGTATCATGGCCACTAAAAAATAATAATTTACATTATTTTATATAGAATAATGAATATATTTACATCCTATTATTTTTACTTTATAAATAACTTTTTTTATGTAATAAAAAAATAATATTATTTGGGTAATATTCAAATTCAATAATACAATTTAATTTATTGAATTAATGGATTTTCATAATATATAATAATTTAATAAAATATTAATATTAAATAATTTTATTATCAAATCTAAATCATCATAGAATTTTTATGTTGTCAACTATAATTTTTATAAGGGTTCGAAATCTGTTAACATAAAAAACCAAGAATTTCCCAACAAATACCAATTATTATATTAATTAGTCAAAATACTAGCATTTAAAAAATTATTTACATAAAATGAATATTATTTTGGCAATGATAACAATGAAATAATTCAACGGTGAAATTTTCATAATTTTCTGAGAAAATTGTGTTTTTGGGTAAAAATTAAATACATTATAAATGTACGGTGTGTACTATGATATAATAATAACCTAAATGTGATGTAAAAAATAAAAAAATTGAATAAAAGACCAATTATATGACTTCACATTATAAAAATGTGATTTATTTTTTTGGTAATTATTTTTATTATGAATTGTTTAATCCTCCAAAAACCATTTATATATTTTTTAGATTTAAAAGTATTTTTTTTAGTGTGACTCAACCCCACATACAAAAGTGTATTATTTTACTCTGATTGTCCCTTGGACATAAGAAATTTTATAAAAACTGTTTTTTTAATAAATAATGAAAAAAATAAGGGAAGGATTGGGGTTTTAGTTATTTTATTATATACTATACATAAACTATGTTTGAGAAATAATAAAAAAATCCCCACAAATTTCCAATATAATTCAATATAGTATCTCATTTATCACCACTGAAAATCATTGGAGAACATCTATAAACATATTTAACCTCTCTGTTGTTCTATCAAGGTTCCCCCAAGATCTTAGGATGCTCCTCCCAAATAGTTTTTGTCACACACTCAATAAGTTATCCTCACTTTCTCATCTTTATTCGTGTTCTCTTATTATCTTATGCATTATTTTTTCAATTCCCTATGTTGGGATACTTATATAAAAGCTATTATTATATATTATTATATTTTAATTTTATTAGTGATCCTTTATCTCTCATCAAACCATTTTATGAATTTTTATTGGACATTGTTATGAGACTAAAATTTCAATATGAATTTCCAAAAAAAAATATTTTGTGAAAACAATATAAATTTAATATCAATGGTGTTCAACTATATACATTTACACTTAATTTTATTGAGAAATTTAGGTCTCTATTCTACAATACACAATCATAGAATAAAATATGATGATGAATTAATCCTTGTTGAATGATCTACGTGGAACACATAAGAATTCAAATGAAATTGATGTGACAGGTGCACCATATAATATATAGTTATCCAATGCATTGGGTAAGGTTTAGTCTCATGAGATGTCATGCTGGAAAAAATAGTGATCTTTACCCCATTACGGTACTATGTACAACATTATTTCTTGTCAATTAGCCATGAACAATATTTAAGATGAATTATTTTAAATTGTTTCCACATTTTCATTATTTCTTATTTTGGTTATCATGTTTTATCAATCATGTTTTTTCATGTTTATGATTCTCACCTATTTTATTAACCACTAATATACCGATTTTATAGGATTTGTTAATTCACGATGTTATTCGATGATTATTTCCATACTGGGAATTAGAGAAAACCTCATTTTTATTTCTACCCCAAGGTTATCCCATAGAGTTATAATTGCGAGCATGTTAAAGAATTTCTCAATAAAGGTATTCATTTTTCAATTTTAAGGTGTTGTGAAATGTTAATAAATATAAAATACACTTCAATTATCGATCATATAGATTGTATCATGTGTAATATTATATAAAAAGTAATGAATTAATATTTAATAAAGGGGAGGGTTGTCAATATTAACAATTTTAAAAATGAAAGAATTTTAAAATATCAAACCCTTTATTGTAGAGAACAAGTTCAAATTATGATGTGGAAATTTATTATTATCTTTGATAATTTAATGCCTAGATCTTTTAAAAGAATAACATTATGTTTGATAACATATTTAACCTAGAATAGTGGTATTAAAACCCCATGAAATATTATTATTTAATTATTACTGTTAGAAAAAAATCATTGAATGGTTATGAATGGATATAAATAATAAAATTATAAAATATAAAAAACAATGTACTACTATATACTAGAGTTTTGGTTAATACTAAATACATAAATAATTAATTTTTTAGGAAATTCATATTATGGTTTTAAAATATGTTTCCATAAAAAATTATTATTGTAGTACAACCAGTTTGAGGTATTTGAAATTTTTTATGCATTTTAATGTGTTTAAAGTGCATGGAATGAGTTGTGAAGAGGTTGGGAGAGTTGATAATGGTTTTTAATAGTATGTATGCTTTGAATAGGGATCAGAGTTTTAGAACAGTTAGTAGAAACCATGATGATTCTCCAGGAAACCATGTAGTTGGAGACTGTAGGCTTCGCATGGCCTACACACAGTTTTCCAAACCATTCGAGGAAACCGTGTGAACCCCACAGCTTGAAAAAGTAGCGTACGAATGGTTAGGGCACGTTTTTTCAAACCATGCGGGTTAACCATGTGGCCACTTAAAAGTAGGTGTTTTCAATCCGGGATCCATCGGGCTTGCCTCATTCCTCTCCAAACATCCTCCCACTCGAGCCTCACATGGGATTTTCGGTTCCCATGGGTTGGAGGTGCTCTCCAACTCGTTTTAAAAGCAAATCGATGTGTTTTCAAGGTGTTTTGAATGTGGTTTCATAGATTACAGTCTATCCTATTAGTTTTCATGTGTTTTAATCTATATCAACATCAGTACCTTTCTTGGTTTTCTAGATATACACTTGTTGTGTGTCGATCTAGGGTTATGGTTGCCTTGGATGTTGACTGTAAGGCTTGTGAATGTTAGGTAACAGGATATAGATAGGTTTCGGTCGTGCGTTATTCAGATTTAAGGTGTGGTTGCCTATGGGTCGATTTCTTGGGAACCCTAAAGGTAGGTGTCTTCTCTCTTAACTCCACTTATTTAGAACTAGTGGTTCATTGTTACAATTAAATTGTTGTGCTGAAAAATTAATTGTGATTTGTTCTGTGAAATTGGTTGGAAATCCCTTGGGCAATGTTATAGGAATTTTCGGGAAAATGGGTTTTATAGTGAAAGACTCTTGTTCCTGATTTTAAAATTGTGATTTTAAATTGGGTTGTTGAGTTTGTTTTGAGAAAATGGTTGATGAAAAATGGTTTCCTATAAATAGATGATTTATTTAAGTGGATTGGTATGTGATGGAATTGGTTGATTACATGTTGTTGTTACATTGGTGGGTTATAGGATTGGTTGGGATTAGTTGAAATGTAGTTTGGATGTTGGAAAGAAGTCACACTATAAAAGGTGTTGGATAGTGATTGGAAGAACCACCATGTGGGTTGTGGTCCGGATATACTGCATATTGTTAATGGATGAACGGGTTGGACAGAAGTCCCACCGTTTTGGTTTTTTTGGTGTGAATGGGTGAACGGGTTGGGCGGAAGTCCCACCATTAGGTTACTTATTGTGCATTGCTTTGTAAGTTGGAAAATTTTGTGCTAGTATTTAAATGATGAAATGGCATGTAGCTTGTCTGTATAGCTTTCCCTTGGTTTCTAGGTTTGGTGTGATGGCTTTGTAAGGGCATGTTTGGCTTATGGAAATGGTGGTACTTGTGATTATTTTATATAAAATGTTTTATATATAAGTGTTAATGGTTTAATCCTAGTGGGATGTGTAGGGAAGTCATTTGGGGAAAATATACATAGTTTTAGTACTCACCCCCAGCTTTCGCACTGTGGTTTCATTGCAGATGTCGTGTACTGTGATGTGGGAAAATGTAAGGCATCACCCTCCTGTAGTGGACCATTGTGATTTCTTGGTGGAGCTTGGAGCTTGGATCTTGGTGTGGAGTTGTGGTGGTGTCATGGCTCATGGGGTTTTGTTGTTAGTTTTCGGTTTGTACTCTGATGTGGTATAGACATGTCTAGTTGTATTGGTTTTGGGATGTATTGTAGAACAACTTGGTTTTCCATTGGGAATACATGCTTGAATGTTTTCATTGACATGCATCATATAGTGTTTTATAGTGGATGGTTTGGATGGTTTTTTCTGAAGGTAAAATCATTCCCCAATATGTTTACGAAGCCCTCGACATTTATTTCTCGCCATTGTCACCTTGGGAACGTTTCATAAGGTCACGTAACCCTCATCGCCTCCTCAATCCAATGAGGTAGGGGTGGGGTGTTACAAATGATATCGGCTTGTTCGGTCCTTTAGAGTTGATTCTTGTTTTTGGAGATGACATTCATTATAGTATATTCCTCGAGTTGGGATGGTTGGAAGGAATATGAATGTCAGAACATGGAATGTATAGCATAAAAGGATGTAGCTAACCCTTGTATGCCAATATTCATGTTACCAGGGAGTTGGGTACATATGTTTTTTGGAGACATTGATAGGCATTGGAGATCTCATTGTCATGGGTGTAGCCAATGAGATGAGTATGTCATTCATGGTAGAAGTGACATCACTCTAGGATTCATATTTCATTAGGCATAATGATTTATAAGGTAAATTAATTAAATGGTTTTTCAGATGTGTGAAATTGTAACATGGATAAATTTGGTTTTTTGAAAATGGTAAGATTTTCAAAAATGGTGAAAAATGGGAAATGTGATAAAGTGGAAAGCCACGTTGTGATAGTGTTGTGTAATGCAATGGGAAATGAGAATTCTTGATTTTTATGGAAGTGAGACTCTTGGTTGTTTGTTTTATGTTTATAGAAATGGAACTGGGTAGGGGTGGTAGAGACCAACCGGAGGTGGCCGATGAGAATGTGGATTCACAGGAGCGCCAGGTGCACCAGCAGTTAGTGCAAAGAATAGTTAAAACTTCCCATTCCGAGGATTGGGGAAATAATGAGGATAAACCAAGGCATGTGGATCTTGTGGTTCAGTTTAAGAAGTATAATCCATCCATATTTAGGTGTGATTCGGACCTGAAAAGGGAAAAGGTGTGGCTGTCCAGAAATAACATAATTTTAGAATTCTTGGGGATGCCAGTATAGTTTAACATAAAGATACCAACGTATATGATAGAGTATCCTGCACTTCAGTGGTGGGAGTTGGTTGTCCAAGAGGTGACGAACCATGGTTGAAGTGGGAAGGCATTGGGGATTTTTTTAATAAATAATTCGACCCACATTCGTTCAGAATTCAGTGTACAACAAAATTGTTCACTCTGAAGCAAGAGAATTTTTCTGTGACGGATTACACATATATGTTTACGAGATTAGTGAACATTTCCCCTAAGGTGGTAGGTAGCACGTCGTTGAAGGAAAGGATCTTTGAAGAGGGGATAAGGCAAGATATCCATTCAATGATAGTAGTGTTATGTATTGGTGACTAAACAGTGGTGGTAAATCAAGCATCGCTGGCTCATCAGGGTCTGTTGGCATCCTGGGTGGGGCAAGCATGGTGGTACTCATGGGTAATAGTGGGAACTCTAACAGTGGGTTCAAGAGTAGGAGGGACAATTATACCCCATGTAGGAACTATATTGCTACACGTGTGGTTGATTTGCGGGGTTTACGGGCAGAAATGATGCCTTCGGTTTTGAAACTTCAAACTCCTCTTGGTCGAAGAGAGTATTGATCCTGCTTGTGTAGATAAAGTAATATTTTTTTGGGCGAGGATGAGATAACCTGGAATTTCTCAGTGCTGGAGATGGATGTGTATGATGTAATCCTGGGAATGGATTGGCTAGTGGCGTTTAAGGCCCTCATCGACTGTAATGTTTAGAATGTGGATTTTACTACACACGATGGCATTAGAAATCTCTTTATAGGTGAGAGGCATGAAATACATCGTGCAACAGGTTTTTTGGAACCAACAATGGGCACGATATCATATCAGATAGTGGTGTTGTCATTGGAATTGGTAGACGATGTTGAGCAGAGTGTTCTTCCTGTAGTGGTGGATCAGTTTATGGATGTTTTTCCTGAAGAATTCTCTCGGTTACATCCCATAAGAGTTTTGGAGTTTACAATTGATCTCTTTCAGGGGACTAGTCCTATCTCACATCTGCATTATCATATGGCCCCTACAGAATTGTAGGAATTTAATGTCTAGTTGGAAGAGTTAGAAAACAAAAGGTTTATCCAGCCTAGCACGTCACCGTGGGCAGTAATGGTGATGTTTATGAAAAAGGTGGATTGAACATTGAGGATATGTATTGATTATCATAGACATAACCTTGTTACGATAATGAAAAGATATCCACATCCACAAATTGATGATTTTTACGACCAGTTGATGGAAGCACAGTGGTTCTCCAAGATCGACCTATAGTCAGGATATCATCAATTGCGGGTGAGGAAGGATGATATTCCTAATACAAATTTCAGAAGTATATATGGCCATTATGAATATGTGGTTATGCCCTTTGATCTAAAGAATGCACTATAGGTGTTCATGGAACTGATGAATCAGATATTTCATAGATATCTGGATTCATTTGGGGTGGTGTTTGAAGACAATATTCGGGTGTTTTCAAAGACAAGGGTGGAGCATGAGAAGCACTTGGCGACGGTGCTGGGGATATTGAAGGATCAGTGGTAGTATGCCAAATTTCCAAAAGTGTGACTTTTGGATATAGGAAGTTTGTTTTCGTGGACATGTGATTTTTGAAAGAGGTGATTTAGTGGATCCATAAAATATAGAGGCTATTATTTCATGGAAATAGTAAAATAATGTTTTTGAGGTACAATGTTTCCTCGGTCTAGTTGGGTATTATTGGCATTGTGTTTGTGGTTTTTCACCTTTGGCATTATCAATGATAGATTTGACAATAAATAATGTTCTATTCCAGTGGAATGGACAATGTCTATAGTGATTCGAAGAGCTAAAGGGTCGCCTTACATCAGCACCATTCTTGGTTTTTCCAGAACCAGGAAATGGGTACATGGTGTATTGTGATGCATTGGGATCAGGGTTAGGGTGCGTTCTCATGACAGGGAATCATGTGGTTGTGTAAAGCTCATGGTAGTTGAGGGTGAATGAGTTGAAATACCCATATCATGATTTGGAATAGGCAGCAGTGGTCCATTCATTGAAAGTGTGGCATCATTATCTATTTGGTGATAAATTCACTGTATATACAAATCATAAAATCATGAAGTATTTTTTTCTCAGAAATAGATTTGAAATTGAGGCAATGGAGACGGATGGAATATATCCATATGTTTGATTTTGACTTGATGTACACACTGGGTGAGGGAAATTCGATGGCAGATGCATTAATTATAAAATCATATGCTCAGGTGGTAAAACAAGAATAAGACCAATGGTAGTTGATGTCGGTTATAACTGACATGCTTTTGGAATGTGATGAACAGGGTGATACAACAATCATAAACCCAGATTTGTTGATTACTGAATTGGTTTTCCTAGTTTAAGAGGCACAAATATCTGATTCTGAGTGTGTGACCATGGGGTCAAGACTCAATGGAGGGGAGACTATTGAGGGTTGTCAACTGAATGAAGATTCAGTTTTGTGTTTTCGGAATCAGATGGTTGTATCTGTTGCTTGTAAAAAGGATCTTCTCAGGGCGTATCATCATTCTAGGTGGGCTATTCATCATGGAATTCCAATAATGTATAATTCATTAAATGAATAGTTCTGGTGGGTAGGTATGAAAAGAAGAATGGCTGGGTTATTTCGAGATACTTGACATGTCAGAAGGTCAAGGTAGAGCATAAGAGGCCAGCATGAATGTTGTAGTCTTTACCAATACCTGTTTGGAAGTGAGAGAAAATTGCAATGTATTTTGTCACTGGACTGCCACGAATGATCAGAAAGCACGATGCCATTTGGGTGATAGTGGATCGACTAACAAAGTCATCCCATTTCATTCCAATTCATGAATCTCATGCGGTGGAGGATCTATCCAAAAATTCAATATCTGGGAGGTGGTAAAGAGGAATGGTGTTCCAGTTTTTATTGTATCCAATAGAGATATAAGGTTTACATCTCATTTCTAGAAATCCATATAGTAAGCCCTTGGAACTAAGTTAACCATTAGTATGACGTATCACCCTTAGACGGATGGTCAATCCGAGAGGATGATACAAAATCTTGAGGATATATTGCAGGCTTGTGTTATGGATTTTGGTGGATCGTGGGAGGATCAATTTTTGTTGGTTGAGTTCTCGTACAATAACAATTATTATGAATCGAAACATATTGCTATGTTTGAAGCATTGTATGGGTGGCTGTGTCGTTCTCCTCTGTGTTGGGTTGAAACAGGTGTGTCCTCCATGGTTGGACCAAGCCTTGTACAAGAGACTATGGAGAAGGTCATGTTGATCAGGAAGAGAATGGAGACAGCTCAGAGTCGTTAGAAATCATATGAGGTTCGTCATCGACGGACGTTGTTGTTTGAGGTGAGGGATGAGGATTTCTTAAGGATCTCTCCTAGGTTGGGATATTGTTGGTTTGAAAAGTAGGGAAAGTTATATCCAAGCTATATTGAACCATTTGAGATTCTTGAGTGGGTTGGTGAGGTGGATTATCATTTGGCTTATCCACCTAGGTTCAGTTTGGTGCACAGTGTTATCATGTGTCGCAGTTGAAAATGTATCAGCCTGATCGTGACCATGTGATTTGATTGGATCATGTAGAGATAGAACCAAAGGAATCGTTGGTGCATGTTCCAGTGTAGGTTTTAGATAGGAAAGAGAATGACTTGTGTGGTAAAATAATATTTATAGTTCATGTTTTGTGGAAACATGGTCAGATTTTAGAGGAGACTAGGAAGTGTGAGAAATAGATGGTTGAGTAGTGGCCTGATCTCTTTCTGCAAATGGCGTGTTCACTACATTTTAAGGATGGAATATCCAATGGTGGGGAGAATTTAGTGCCCTCAGTTTGAGTAATGTGGCCATTTTTTATTCATTTTTGTCTATTTAAAGTGCATAGGATGAGTTGGGAAGAGGTTGAGAGAGTTTGGAATGGGTTTGAATGAGTTTGGAGGCTTTTCATAAGGATCACGGTTTGAGCACGGTTAGTGGAATCCATGAAATTTCTCCAGGAAAACGTGCAGGGGGAGACAATAGGATTCACATGGCCTGTGCACGGTTTTCCAAACCCTGTGAAGCAATTGTGCGGACCCATCCTCTCATTATAGTAGTGTGGGCATGGTTAGCGTACGATTTGTCAAATTGTGCGGGTTAAACGCGTGTCCACTTAAATGTAGTGTTTTTAAATCTGGGAACCCTTGGTCATGCATCATTAAACTCCAAACATCCACCCCCTCGGTCCTCACTTGGTAATTTCGGTTCTCAAGGGTTGGAGGGGATCTCCCACTCATTTTAGAAGAAAATCTAAGAGGTTTCAAGGTGTTTTGATGGTTGTTTCCCTCGGGTAAGTCACTCTTCATGGTTTCGTTGTGTTTTCCTCTAGATCAACATCCCTCTTATTCATGGCTTTCATGATCTAAATTTCTTGTGTCTAGATATTTGGTTTTGGATTACTTGGATGTTGATTTTAAGGCATGTGAATGTTAGGGAATGGGATCTAGAGAGGTTTTGGTGGTGTGTTCACCGAATTTGAGGTGCAGTTTCTTGTGAGTTGATTTCTCGGGAACACTAAGGTTAGGTGGATTCTCTCTAAACTCCACTTGGATAGAACTAGTGGTTATTTATTAGATTTAATTTGTTGTGATGAAAAATTAATTGTGATTAGTTGTGCGAAATTGGATGGAAATCCCATGGGTGATGATTTCAGGATTTTTGGGAAAAGGGCATTTTATGGTGAAAGGCTCTTGTTTTGGATTCTAAAATAGATATTTTAAAATGGTTTGTTATATTTGATTTGGGAAAATAAATTATGAAAAATGTTTTTCAATAAATGGGTGATTTATTGATGTGGATTGGTATTTGATGGAATTGGTTGATTTCATGTTATTGTGACATTGGGGGGTTATATGCTTGGTTGATATTGGTTGAAATGTTTTGTGGAAGTGGGAGGGAAGTCTCACTATAAAAGGATATGTATAGAGGTCGGAAGAATCCCCATGTGGGTAGTGGTCATAAAGTACCGCTAGTGGTAAATGGTTGAACAGGTTGGGCAGAAGTCCCACTGTTTTGGTTGTTTTGGTGTGAATGGCTGAATGGGTTGGGTGGAAGTCCCACCGTTTGGTTATTTGTTGTGCATTGCTTTAAAATTTGGAAATTTTTGTGCTAGTATGTAAATGATGAAATGGATTGTGACTTGTTTTTTTGGCTTTCCCTTGGATTCATGGTTTGGGTGTGATGGCTTGGTAAGGGAATGTTTGTCTTATGGAAATAGTGGTACTTGTGATTATTTTATATAAATTGTTTTATATAAATGTGTTAATGGTTTTATCATAGTGGAGTGTGTAGGGAAGTCATTTGGGGAAAACATACTGACTTTTAGTACTCACCCCTTGTTTTAGCACTGTGGTGTCTTTACAGATGTCGTGTACTATGACGTGGTCAAAGGTAAGGCATCACCCTCCTGTTGTGGAGCTTTGGGATTTCTCGGTGGATCATAGAGCTTTGATCTTAGTGTGGAGTTGTGGTGGTGTCGTGGCCCATGAGGTTATGTTGTTTAATTTCCTCTTTGTACTCTGATGTGGTGTAGACATGTCTAGTTGTATTGTTTTGGGATGTATTTTGGAACAACTTTGTTGTCCTTTAGAAATACGTGATTGAATGTTTTGGTTGACATGCATCATATAGTGATTGATAGTGGATGGTTTGGTTGGTTTTGTCTCCAGGGAAAATCATTCTCCAATTTGTTCTTGAAGCCCTCGACATTTATTGCCATCCATTGGAACCTTGGTATCATTTCTTAAGGCCAAGAAACCCTAATCACCTCCTCAAGCCAATGAGGTTGGGGCGGGGTGTTAAAATTATTATTTGATTTATTTAGAAAATATAATATAATTTTTTTAAAAGATTTAATAAAATTACATTTAAAAAAATAAAATTTTTTTATCATAATATCTATTTTATCATATGGTGAATTATGTTAATTATATTAAAATACTAATTTTGTATTGAATAGTGTAAAATAATGATATTTAATGAAAAATATATTATTTAATGTTATTTATATAGCATCAACTGATAGAAATTAAAATTAGATCAATAATATAATGAATAAGAAAATTATATTTATTTGAATAATTTTATTGCTTAATTTTTTTATAAATACATTTTATAAAATAATGTAAATTTTCTAAAATATTTTTTTATGCACATGTTGTTTTTTATTTAAATAAATTATTATAACCACTATTTTTGAATTATTTTAATGTAATATATATATTTAATATTATTAGATCAATGTGTTAACATTTATCTAATATATTTATAGTATTGTGGTAAAAATAAATATGGGCTTCTATTTAGACAATATATTTTATAAAAAGTGATTTTCTAACATTTCATATAGTTACATTAAAATTATCTTCAACCATTTATAGAAATTTAATTTTATAAAAGGAATTCCATATAAGAAATCCGGAGGATAAATATTTCAAAATATATCCCTTATAGTTTTCTGAATTTCTAATAGTAACCATGGTATAATGTTTTACCTCATCAAATGTTAAATTTTGGTTATTCTAGGTTAAAACTGACCATTAGGATCACAATTTTACATTCTTTTTGGATGATGGTGATTTTACCCCAATAACCTTATTCTAAAAATTCAAATTTTAATGTATATTTTTCATTATAATTAATTATTTACTATTAAAAAAAGGAATGTTCCGTAATGCCACTCTATTAGTTTTTAATATTTCTTATCTATGCACATAAGAAAAAAATATAACATTGTGAAGAATCCAAATTTCTATTATAAAAATAAAAATCTTATTTTAATGATGGTAAATTATTAATATTTTCTAGCTATTAAATATTTACATTAATTTATTACACCACCATGATACACTATTTATTCAATTAATAGAAAAATTAATTAAACAATTTTAATAATAAAAATAATAATATAATTTGAGTTTGTTAATGTGTTCCAATGAAAATTAAATAATTAAGACATAATTGGGTTTTTTTAATGTATTATATTTTAATTAAAACTTTATTGTTATGGATTGTATGTAAACTTATTGGGATAATGTCAAAATTGACATTAATGATATTTTATCAAAATAATTATTAATAAAATTATATAAAATTCATAAATATATTGAGAGAGGAAATTTTTGAATTTTTTTTCCAATTTATCATTCCCTGTACATTTATGGGATAATTTATATGTAATATATATTATTATAACCCATTAAGAGAATAAAACTTTTACCACGTTTAATGTAAAAATTAGATAACTATGTGTTTAAACCAAAATATAATGGGTAAAAATATACATAATATAATAGAAATTCAGTTTTATGATCAGATCAAAAACCTATTAAATATTATCTTTCAATAACATGAAATTTGGAATCATATTTCTGGATAAATACAATATTATTAATTAATATTTTACAAAATTCCAAAAGTACCTCTCCCCTCTATTATAAACGGGAACCTCCTCCCTTACATTAGTAAACCACATTGACATTTATAGACAGTAAAATCCATTACATAATAACAGAAATGAAATAATCTAAAATTTATAGAACTTATGGCCTTTAATAAATTTCATTCCCTTCATGGGATAATCATTTAGCGAAAAGGAGTTCGTCAAATAAATGGTGATCATCATACCTTGCCTCTTTCAATTTATTTATTCTATCACCTCAACAAAATTTTATAAAACCAAGATAATATAATAAAATAATTATATCTAATATAAATATATTATATTATGTTAATTTCATATATTATGTACAACCCCTCATCCATTAATTGCTAAACCAAATGATCGTTCTTCTGTATGACATTCTACAACCTAATGAAAGGAAGTATTTTTTTTCATTTATGGTTTAAATATATAGTAATAAGGAAATATTTAAAAAACCTATATGAAATATATGATAGAATTATGATTCATTAATGATAAATTATTATTTACTATTCATTCATACCATCAATCAAAAATTGATAACAATATTCATGCATTCCCACAACCTACCGTCTCCAGGAATGGTGTAATTCAATTGTTTTATAAATATCATTTATCGATGAATCTAAATATATAAATATATATAAATATATAAATAATATGTAATATATTTATATCATTCTTAACACTCTTCAAATTATATATCCATTATCAAAGAACAAGGTCCATTATTTTTTTAACGAAACGTACAAGAAAAATGAAGTTGTAATTCCCTAGAATAGTTATTTCAATAAGATTTTTTTTTCAATTGATAATAAGATGGAAAAAATAATTCATAAAAGGTACGATAGATATTATTATGGTTCTACAATAAATTTATAATTACTATATATTTATTATAAATTTTGTTTTAATGCATTCAAATAAAGACAATACATGAGGTAATTGATTTATTTTTGAATCATATTTTCAATCAGGATTATTTATGTATTAATATTCACTGCGGATGATAGATGATATTTGACAGATAAATTCATTTCATTTTTTATCCTTTGATTAAATTTTAAGATATCATGTTTTCATTTACTTTTTTTTCTCTCTTTAAGTACTGAAGATTTCAATGGAATTTTTTAATTTAAAATTGATACTGTATTAATTTTTGGTCAACTTTTTTTCATCCATATCCATATTTTCTAATATAATCCTTAAAAAATATTCAAAAAATTATCAATATTTTTCATAAATTAATTTTGACCGATGATATAATTTAATGAATATGATTTCAATTTTTTTCATTTAATGTAAGCGGTATATTTTCTAATTTATAGAAAAGAGTTAATGAAATAATATTTTTACTTATATAGAATCATAATAATATAGACCTATCATATCTAGTAATTTTTGAGAAGAATTACTCTACAATTATCCATTGGTTTCTGAAAATATATTGTCCTCTATAATATTTTTGAATTTTTTGGTATTTAAATATGTGATTTAAATGATAGAAGGGTATTTTTCTCCTGAATTATTTTTTAATTTTTTTTAAAAAATTTCATTTCTGATTGAATATTTTGATTATATAATAACATATAAGTAATCCAATGCAATCATCCTTATTATTTAATTGGGTAGCTTATGACTTTTCTGAGGTGGTTTTTAAAAAAGAAATTTCTTTCCATGGGATATGATTTAAGGATCCTATGAGATATATAAGACTATATTATGATACATTATGGTCAGTTCTATTTAATCTCTTTAATTCATTAATTAAATATATATAACTAGTGACATAACCGCAATTTGATTGAATCATATTTCTTATAGAAAATTTCATGTCTGGACCTATTTTAATTTTACTAAGAGTAATTATATAACTAGATATTATGTCCCAATATTTTGGTGTAATGTTATCTTTCTAGTCATTAAGATTATGTGTTGTCCAGGTTTCATAACCAAAAAGTTTACATGAGGGCCTGATTTAATGTAATTAACATAATGAGTGGTCTAGTTTAAATGTTAACATGTTCACGTGGTTGATATCTTATGTTTTCTCCACATTCCTCTAATTATGTTATACACTCAGGTATCATGATGTTTTATTCCCTTATGTTAATTATTTATTAAAAAACCCATATATATTCGATGAATCCATATTATTTTATATGATATGAAGGGTAGACTTTTATAATCATATGCTCAGGTTCTTATACCAATGTTCCCATGTTTTGTTCAACTGTTCATTGATATCTCCATATTGGACCTTGCTAAGAATCTGAGATCACCCTTCTATCTATTTTCTTTAACCTAGATTATGATAAAATTAATCTGGTATGATATCTCTAATAATGGCGTTAGTTATGTAAAATTTATTGTGAGATAATGTATAACCTTATAAAGTAGTTGTTTTGTGTCCATGTTTCCAAACATAGAAGATCTATAAAAATTTGTAATGGATCATTATGTTTTGAATATTCATATAGAAATATTTAATATTTATTTATGAAAATCTCATGACATTTTAATTTAAAGATATGTGGGTTGAATTGTATTAATAGAGAGGACTAATGGTTTTTTTTGTGGAGGTGTGTCCTGTGACACCCCTCATGTGTGATGTGTATCCTGGTGATACCCCAATGTTATCTAAAATGGTGGGTGAAACAACATGTATTATATAGATGTTGATACATATGAAATATATAATGGGGGAGATGGGATGCATGGACAGTCTAGATCCCTAAATAGAATATGGATAAAAGACATTCATCAGATCAAATGTATATGGCATGTCCTATTGTGGTATTTATCTTCATCCTCATCGGCTGGAGGGTTTACATCATGCTTCATCTATTCATCATTCAGTTATTTTAGGATGATCATGTCAAATAAATCAAGTACCGTTTGATCATTCTTGATATTATAACATGATTGAAGAATCATGAATCTTAATTTCCATCAATAATTTAAATCTAAAATGAGTTGATATTATCTTCATTACAATACTCACATAAGGGAAAAATTGTAACAATTAATTCCAAAGGATATAGTGAGGAGTTCATGAAGACAATTCCATGTTTTTTGTTGTTATATTATTTGATAAACTCTTCAATATTATGTTGAAATAATATTTTCAAAAAAATTATATATATTTTATGGTGTTTAAATACTACATCTACAGATTATATTTAATTTATTTTTATGAGGTATGAATATTGAGTATTAGTAGATTCAAGGTAGTGGAGACCATGCTTATAAATCCATAATAAAAGGGACAGAGAGTAATACAACTTCTTGAGAGAGATATCTCATTTCTAGTGACACTAGGCATCTCAAAAACCTTTATTAGACATTATGTAGAAATGTATGCTTAATTGATACATGGAATAAGGTTTTCCCAATATAGTTGGTGGGTATTATACTCCAACTATGTTATGAAATGAATGTGTATCCATTTATTAAACATTACATGAAGAAGGAGTAACAACAATTGTCATGTTTCGTGGAGGAGGGACCCACATGATACACGAGTGTGAAGATCGTATGCTAGAGAAATAAACATGAACATATACAACGTCTTGATAATCTGTATTATAATAGTACAATGTTTACATATGATAGTTTTTTGGTGCAGTACCTTTTGTTAAGAAAATGAAGGAATAAGTCATCAATTGATCCCACATGGAAGATTATATGTAAGGAAGTGATTTTTCATGTGTTATAAAGGTAGTGTGAAACAATTGTAATGTATACATATAAAATAGTGAATAATGAGGATTCATGTAAATTTTAAATTACATTAAGAAAACATAGTGACATATAAACTCCAATGTAGTTGTGTTTGAACAGAATTGTGTAGTTAGTTTTTTTAGCATTTCAAAGAAGTCAAATTAAATTTTTTCTAATGTCTGACACCATATATTAATTATACATGATTTATTAGTGAGGTATAATAATGTGATATGTTATAATTGTTGAATGTGAGAATGGATGAATATACTATCATTTCATAAGATTAGTGAGATTACAATTGAAGTATAAAATGGTAACATGCACAATGAATTAGAATATAGAGGTAGTTGAAGACCACTAAACATATGGTTGGAGAGAAAGTTGAATAGAAATTATGATTCAAGTGAAATACACCAACAATGTTTATTTCATAACTCAACTAATAAGAGTAATTATAAAGAACAATATTGGGATTCTAGTCAAATATCATTTTTAGAGTGGGACCACATGATTCACTATTGGTCAGGCATTATTGGAGGTCTTATATAAATAAGTCATGAGATTTATACAAATTTAATATATTATTGGTTCTAGTGTAAAATATGTTCATTGAATGATATTGAACACAATAATGATGTAGACACCCAAATCAGGTGAGAACCTATTGAAAATATTTGGTGTTGTATTACATTTAAATTATTGTTTTCATGTTGTATAATTGTGAATGTTATTAAATAATATCTATCATCCTAATATGTTTAGTAGTTTTAATTAAAAATGTGGTATAATGATAATGAAAATAAACAAGTAATACATGTGTCCATTGTCCCCCCCATCATAGTATAACAACATGACCCATATGGATCTAAAATTGGCCTTTTAATAGAATGTTTGATCTCTAATTGGATATACATTATATTATTGATAATTATTATAAGACATATAGGTTGAGTAGATTTTAATTTTTAGAATTATTAGAGTTACCTAATTTAGAAAATTCATTTCTTATATCTGTTAGTTACAAATATGTTTTCACAGAAACATTTATTATCTGATAGAAGAATGAGGAATGAATTATTAGAACAGTTTTATAGATAAAATATTGTACATAAAAAATGAATTAATTTGTAGCATCAGTATATTAAAATTTCTATCTAAATATGTTTATAATTACGTTTTATGAGGATTTTATTCTTATAGGAATGCAAGTGTGTTTATTGAATCACTGTTTGATTTATATTCAAAAGGTATGGATTATCTAAAGAATGTTCATATTGAAGTTCTCACCAAAATATTTTTAATCATAAATGGAATATATGATGAATAATAATAGATTGAAGAGGAATCTAAGGATATAGTGAATGATTAGGAATGTATCTTCCTAATTTAGAAATCCAACATAACTTTTTTATTACAAAGATGAAACAACCTTACATTTTACTAAACATATCTCAAAATTTGAAAAATATTTTCAATTAATTGAATGTGTGAAATTTATTATTTATAAGGTTCTTATTGAGATTATACAAACACATTGAGAAAAAAAATCTATTTTAGTTAAGTATTTCATGTTTGAAATCAAATTTAAATAATGATTCACTCTTTATAAAGATGAAATACAAAATGAAATTTTCTGAAATGATGTGATTTAGAATTTTATTATAGAATTGATCCATGGTTTTTACAATGATTACAAAAAAACTATGAATATTAATTAACAATAATAACCAGATAAGGTAAGGATAATTAAAGGGTAAAAAAATTATTTACTAGATGAAAACCATTTTCATGAATATTGTTGGGACCAGGTTGAATGAAGATGAAAGTTTGAAGAGTTAGCTTTTGCAGAGTGTTGTATTTTGTTGTCAAAGGTGATAAATCAATTCACTTTGTAGAAGGATCATAAATCAGACGATGCTTTGCTGGTATGTATTTCACACAAATCATGAGTTAGGAGAACTTGTGATGCAAGACTTATGAAGGAAAGGGGGAGAAATGATGATGCCAGTCATATAATGTTTTGATTGGAAGGAATGATGCTGCTGGAAGATAGGAAAGATTCAGTTCCCATTGCAACTCTGACGATGCTTAAGCTGATCTATCAAAGGATAAATATCACGATAGTGGGATTCGTGATAAGAGCAGAAGAATGGTTATGTGAAGCAGTAAAGAGACAAAATGGAAAAGCAATAGACAATCTGGGGATGGCAGAAAAGCACAGTTTAAGGTGGTGCCGTTTTCCAGTGTTTGCCAAATTTTAGGGCCTGAAAATCAGGAGATGAAGAAATGTGCTTGGCACTGGATGTTGCGCATAAGATTGAAGATGGTTTATATGTGAAAAAGAGTTATTCAAGGTCAGAACGATGAAAAATGACAAAGGAATGGAGTGCGCGGAAATTTAGGTACGTTTCGCCAAAAATAAAGTGGTGCACGCAATATCTGCGGGATGCGCGAAATAGTAGCGGGTTGCGCGAAAAATCTGCGGGATGCGCGAAATATTGGTATGGTGCGCGAAATTGAGGAATGAAGTTTTCGTGCAAATGATGGTTAGATATCAGAAGATCAAAAATTGGCAAAGGCATAAAATGCGCGAAATATTGGAGCAGTGCGCGAAATCTGATGTTGCAGGAAAGTTTGGGTTTGCGCGCAATGTGGAACGCGGTGCGGAATTTTGTGCGCAATTGGTGCTTCATGCTTAGAAGGATGAAAGATGGAAAAGGCATGAGGTGCACGGAATATTGAAGCATGGCACAAAATATGAAGTTGCATAAAAGAGTTTTTACGCGCATGGAGGAGGTTTTACGCGCGGATTAGTGTTTTTCGCGCGTGTTAAAAAATGCCTATAAATATGAGGCTAATCCTTGTTAGTTGTTAATGCTCGACACTTAGAAGAAATCTCGAGCTCTGGTGCGCGTAAATTATACGCTAAGTGAGTTGCGCGAAAAGGAAGAAGTTTGCTTGAAAAGAGGATAGCTGCACGAAAACTTGAGAAGTTGCGCGAAAAGAGAAACAGTTGCGCGCAAAAGGAAAGGTGCGCGAAAACGTTTTTCGCGCCAAAAGGGTTTTACACGCAAGTCATTTGAATTACGCGCAAGTCACCCTAAAGGCTGCGCGAAACATTTGGGGTCTTCGCACGTATTCAGTTTTGCGTAAGAGGGTTCTTACCGGCTTCTGGGTAAGAAAGTGAAGATTTGTACTTCAGAGAATACATCTGTTCAATTGTAAAGAAGCACTGAAACATTGTGTTACCCTATTTGTGCTAAGAGGGAGCACATGCACTATTAGATTGTTTTTAAAGTGCTGCACGAGTGTAAGGGTATATCCTACTCATTGTATTCCACATCAAAGGATTGTTTTCTAGTGGATTGTGTGGTACTGGATTGTTTCCATACCATACCAAGGACGTAGCTACTCTTGTTGAGTAGTGAACCTTGTAAATCTTGTGTTCCTGTGGTTGTGTGTGTTCAACAGGGAAGAAACTCTTTAATAGGAGGCGAAGGTTGTTTCAAAAAAGGGGGAAACTTAAAAAGAAAAAGATATCACTGATTCACCCCCTCCCCCTCTCAGTGATACTTAGATCCTGATTGGAAACTTCAATTGGTATCAGAGCCAGGTTCCCTTCGTTTACTCTTTGCTGAAGTGTTTGAAGAGAAGTTGTGATGGAAAATCTAAATTGCGTGAACAGTAAGGGGATTCCAATCTTCGATGGAAAGAACTATCACATCTGGAAGGACAGAATGATGCCGTATCTTATGTCTCTTGGATATGAAGTTCTTGAAACTACAACAGATGGATTTCCTGATATTGATGACAAGGTCCCTCTTACTCCTGTCGATAAGAAGAATCTTGAGAATGATGGAAGAGCTAAAAATGCATTACTCTCATCACTTTCTGAGAGTGAGTTTTTAAGAGTGAAAGGTGTCACTATTGCTAAAGGCATCTGGGATAAGCTAATGAATATCTATGAAGGAAATACAAAAGTGAAGAAGGCAAAACTACAAATCTGGAGGCTGAAGTATGAAGACTTGAAAATGGGAGAATCTGAATCTGTTGGGGAATTCTTTACCAGAGTTAATGACATTGTCAGTACAATCAGATGTCTTGGTGAAAAATTAGAAGATGATACAGTTGTTGAAAAGATCCTGAGAATTCTGCCTGACAAATTTGATGCTAAAGTTTCTTCACTAGAAGACAGAGATCCGGAAACATTATCTCTTGATGATTTGCAAAGTACTCTCATCACTTATGAGATGAGAAGAGAGAAGACCATGAAGAGCAAATCAAAAACTGAAAGAGAAATGTCTTTCAGGGCAGAAAAGAAAGAGAAGTCGAAGAAAATTCTTATTAATGAAGAAGCTGGTGAATCCAACTCTGAAAATGAGGTATGTCAAAATTTTGATGAAATTCTATCCTTGTTTTCTAAAAATGTTAAAAGAGGCACAGGGAAATACAAAGGGAAACTCCCTTTGAAATGTTTTGAATGTGGAGCAGTTGGCCACTTTGCGGCTAATTGCCCTCAAAAGGGGAAATTTAACACCCCGAGCTTCCATGATACGCTTCTCATTCAATAATGCAATAGCTTGCATTGTATGCAACTTCGAGTTCTAAAACAACGCGACTAATCAAAGTAGCCGTTATGAATAGTAATAACCACTTTTTAAAATTATAGAAATTTTATATTTCAAAATGGACTTCATTTTTGGATTCGGAATATCGAAATTAGCCTATGTTGAATTTTTGGTATTTTTCTGAGAACTTCTAATTATTTATGAATAGTGAAAAATACTTAAAAACAACTTTTTTAATCAAAATAATTTATAGTGATGAATTATACTATTTAGTGGTTTTAAAGTATAATTAGAATATATTTTTACCATTTTATCCAATGGTGGTCATTAGAATTAATTTAACATTGAAATTAGACATAAACAATTGGCAATCTTTTGATATAAATTGTTTCTTAATACACGCTATTTGTTGTGATAGCGGGAATTAATTATAAAATTAATTAATGCAACTTATATGTTTTTAATTTTGTAAAATAGACATCATTTTTGAATTCGGAATATCAATTATAGCTTAGGGTGAAATTTTGGCATTGTTCTGAAAAACTTCAATTTTTGATGAATAGTGAAACCACTAAGTGGTAGTTAAATAACTGATTTTTTGTTTAAATGAAATATTACCACTTCTGTGATTTGATTTTCAAAAATCCGACATACATGGTTGTCATTAAGAAGTAAAATGTGGTTCAATGAGATCAAAATAATTTTTTGGTGAATAGTAACTTTTAAGTTCTTAATCGCGATTAGAGGTAATTAGTGTAGTTTAAGGTAAAAACAATGTTTTAATAATATGATATGAGCTTGACACTTGTCCTACTCCTATTGGATGAGTCATGGCCGACCAAGACAACCCATGGGTCAACTTGGGGACCCCATGGAGCCACTTTAGTTGGAAAATGACATTAATATACATTTATTTAATGTTAAAATTAAATTGACACAAACATGAGTTGTTTTACTAAAACAGTTTTTAAGTGGGGTTACACAAGTCCAAATTTTGACTATAAATATTAATTAGAAAGCTAAAAAGATTTCCTACATCATAGTATTTTTTTGATAATTTTTAGACATTAAATAAATTAAATTATTTATGACATCATTATGATTTAGTGATGACCTCATTATTTAACGATTTAAATAAAATGAGAAGATAATGCATAATCCAAGGCTTAAACTTGTCCAAAGCCTATTGGATGAAGATATTTCTAACCCTTATCACCTTAGACACGAATTATATAAGTGTGGGACCTTTAGAATCCTAAAAGCATTGTGTAATAATGTAACATTTCAATCTTTCCAAAAGAGCCCTTCCTCTCAACTTATAAAAGGCCCCCACCTCTCCCACCTCATTTACACTTTCAAGCCATTTGGCTCGGCCAAACTCTGCCCAAATACTCTCCCAACTTCCCCCTATTACTCCTAGAAGCCTCACTTTGGGCAGAACTCTTCCCAAGGAAGCCTTTGGCTCAAATCAAAAAGAGTTACCCAATTTTGAGGTAATGTCTTCTCTAATGTTGTTTTGTTTTATTTTTCTTCTCCAAACCCCTAAACTCTTTTTATTCATTTCTTTTGTAACAACACCAGTATCCTTAATATACTAGGATGTTTTTATAAGAAGTATTCGAGCTACACTTACACACACCTACATCTAATGGTTAAAGAACATACGGTTTCTGTGGATGGCGAATTTCTGCCTCACGAAATGATGATTGTTCAACACTCATATAACACCTTCAAAGGTGGCCATTAAGATGTCACTATTTTTATATATGATATATAATATGTTTATTTTTTACTTATGCTTATGTATTTCTCATTTATAGCGTACTTTATGATTTCCATTATGGGTAAAACACGATAATTTCATTTTAGGAAGTGCGGACTACCGCCCCCTCAAAGTGATTTGAATCGTTAATGTCATATGTGGGATGTATAAAGGATGGAGTAAATGGTATTATACACTATATTATACTGGAATTATATTATACATTTATATCATTATTATTTCATTCCATCAAATACGAAATTGAAATGAAAGCAGCGTTCATGCGTACGTACGACTTACCGTCTCCATGAACGGTGCATTTCATTTCTTACCTCTAAATGTTACGTAATATTATAAATGAATGTATATACTGTATATATATGATATATATGATATCTAAATCATGAATATAATTCTGGATATAATGGATATTTCACCACATGAACAACTTGTAATTATAAGAAGTTTATTTTTGACTCAAGTACCTAAGATCGACAAAACGACCGTTATTAACTTAGATAATTACAGAATGTTCATATCATTGTAATAAGTGATATAAAAAGGATAATGAAATTGAAAATGGTTCTTAATAAGGTATATATTAACTCTAGTTTATTATTCAGGAGGTTAAAGAACGGTTGAGTCAAGTCAGACACGAGGTAAGGGAACTTCTTAACCCAACTTCCATTCTTTGGGTTAATCTTTTACTTTCAAATTATGTCATGATATTATTATGTCCTATCCTGTATTTGTACTTTCTTTATGTGTATCTATAGTGAATACACATAATAGATCTATTTTATTTGTAAGGGAATTTCTTAACCCAACTTCTATTCTTTGGGTTAATCTCCTACTTTCAAATTATGTCATGATATTATTATGTCCTATCTTGTATTTTTACATTATTTATGTGTAATTATAGTGAATACACATAATAGACCTACTTTATAAAAAAATTATCTTTTTAAGGACTTCGTCTCAATCCCCTTTCATTGAGGAATATTTGGTTTTATACACAACTTTCTTTTATACGGTGTATAAACCCCTTTGAATTTTACGGTTATTAAAAAGGAATCTTTTTATATGAAGCGTTTTGCTAAACGACAAAAGGGAATGTTTTTCTTTCCGTACTTATGCGGCGACAATGAATTCTCCGCTGCCATGACCATTATTTGAGTTTTGGCTTCCTCTACAAGCCATCTTTTTTTTAATGAAAAATAAATACAAAGTTTTAACTTTCTTTTATCTTGGTATTGAAAATGGTTTTAAAAGCGTTTTTATTATAACAATGTGTTGTATTGATATCTTGTGATTGAAATGTGGAAATGTTATGTTTCCTTTATGCATGTTTTATGTGATACGATTATGTTATGGTTTATGATATGTTTAAACCTATTCATATGAGGAATGTATTGGACTTAATAAGTGACGGGTGGAGCCCGCTATAGCTCCTCGATGCATCGGTAGGTCTCATGAGACAACTAGACGTGGAATTGGCCGAGACCCTTTCCCAATTTGATTTATGGTTTTGGTCGAGGCCTTAATCATTTTAGACGTCTTGGCCGAGGCCTTGACAAAATGTTTCAGAATGTCCGGCATTATACATTCCCTCATTATGAAAGTGGTTATTGATATTTCATGTGATTATTCGTCTAGTAGAATATCCATGTGAGTAAGTAATGGCATTACTTTATTTTACTTTTGCCATATTATGCTGAAGTTCAAGTTCAATAAGGCCTTTGTTTTAGTTATACATTGACTTAAATGCTTATATTTTCTTATAAAAGCTTCCGCAATATTGTTATCCTTACTGAGCATCTGAGCTCACCCCTTTCAATGTTTTAATATTTTCCAGGATGTGAAGAAGTGTATTATGACTGACTTGCAAGAATAGTCAGTGGGGATATGAGTGTGGACTATGAAGACCATGTTATTGTAGTTTGTTTAATTTTTGATGTAATGAAAGAATTATGAATGTATCTAGTGTTTCCAAGGCTATTAAACTAATCGGTCTTTCGAGACTTGATCTTTTGTGATCATGCCAATGTTACGAAGTAATGCACCGACTCTGGGTAGCTGGGGTCGGGGCGTTACAGTTGGTATCAGAGGCAGTTTAGTACTAACCTTGGAAGCTAGATTTAGACAAACTCTGATTAGAGTACGTAGACCTAAGATGAACTTTGAGGATTAGTATAGAAGAACTTCCTAAAATTTTGGTATTGTAGAGATGTTGTGAGTTTTCCGAGCAATACATCCCTGTCTGGATACGAGCAGGTAGAGGTGGCTCTGGCACAGATGTACCTAGGGGTAAAACCTGAAAACACTGCTTTGAGCTAGACTCGAACGAGAACTGGTGCACGACAACGGGCCTTGCTGCACTCTTGGTTACGACACTCCCGGGGGATATGCTTAGGATAATTCTCGTTTTCTTTACAAACCACTATGAAGGGTTATGAGTACCTACTTCCTCAAAGAAAACATTTTAATGATTATGGATTATATCCATAAATAGTTCAATTTATGTTAAGTATTTTACAGGTATGGAATTGTGTATTTTGATTCATAAAATAATCTAGTTTATGCCATTGTTTAGAAATGGCGCCTAGTGGAAGGAATGGAAACCGTATCAATGCACGCACTCCGTGTAGGGATTGCCCTCCTGCTCAAGATAATTATTGTGGATCTGGAGATACAACTGGTGCTGATCAACTTATTACCATACTGGGACAAATCACGCAGGTTATGAATAATAACCTTACTCGTATGGAGCACCCTGATCCGCAACGTGGAGGATCAATGTTATACCCCTTCATGAGGCAACAACCACCAACCTTCAATGGGAGTACAAATCCTATAGTAGCTGAGCAATGGATAAATTCCTTAGAGAAAATATTCCAAGCCTTGTGGAGTAGTGAAAGGGAGAATGTTGTCATGGCAGTTTACCGCCTCACTGGAGATGCCGATCAGTGGTGGTCGCTAATTCAAAACACAAAAGAAGATGATGACGTATCGAATATGGAATGGAGGGAGTTCAAAGAGATTTTCTTAGAAAAATACTTTCCTCGTGACCATCGAGCAGATATGGAAAGGCAATTTCTGAGTCTGAGGCAGAAGGAGGATGAGAATGTCGCAAAGTATGAGGCTAACTTTACAAGGTTAGCGAGGCATCCTTCCGATTATATACGTAACCCAAGAAGTAAGATTGATCGTTTCTTTGATGGGTTAAAACCATTTCTCCGTCGAGCTTTAGTATCACAATCCTTCTCATCATACGAAGATATTGTCTCGTGTGCTATCAAGACAGAAAAGGAATTCTCTAAGTCTTTTGACAACAAAGTAAAGCAAGAGAAGAAGAGAACGGTGGAACAAGAGACAGATAAAGGGAAAAGGGGAAAGAAGGATTTTCCATTATGTGATAATTGTGGGAAGAATCACCCTGGTACTTGCCTAAAAGGAATGGGAGTTTGTTATAAATGTGGAGAAAAGGGTCACCAGGCTCGTTATTGCAAGGGAAAGAAAGAGGCTATCAAAGTTGAATGCTATAATTGTAGGGAAATGGGGCATTATGCAAATGAATGTCCTAAGCGTCAAGGAAACTTATCTCAGAAAAGGCCAAGGGATCAAGGCCAATCTTATGCTGTGACTACAGTTGAAGCGGAATAATTAATGTATTGGTGATTTTGGACTCATGGATTATATTTTGGTTATAAGAATAATGTGATATATATATATATAAGGATTGTACTTCAGTACTTTTTGATTTCAGTAAGGTTTTAATATGATAAAGGTAATCATATTTTTAGTATGTGACAATAAGAGAAACTTTTCTTTGTTTGGGGAATCTGATGTTACAATTGATTTTGGAATTTAGAGACCTTTTAGAGAAAGTCTGGACAGAGGTATTTTGGATAACTATTAAGGTTGGAATGGATTAAGTTGAACCATGGATAGTATTGTTTAAGGTTAAAGAATTTCTAAAGATTATTTTTGGAATATTATAATACTATAGTTTTAGGAAAAGGACAACCTGCAGGGTGGGGAATAACCTGTCGCGTCGGGCAAAGCTGTAGGAATTGAACCCACAACCGTAGTGCGACAAGCCTTTATTACCTACCACTAGGCTACAGGAAGTCCCTGGTTATTACAAAATAGTTTTACTAATCTAAATGGTATGTGTTAATATTTGGAACCTTATACAATTAGGATAAATAGAATATTTTTGAGTTGTATTACCTTTTAGAGTGAAAGGTGGGTTTGTGGTAAAAATTTATTAAAGTATACATAAAAAGTATGTATATTCCCTTACGTTCTTAGTAAATCTCTTAAATAAATTCCTCAACATTATAAAAGGTAACTTAAAACAAAAATGTTGTCGGTTAACTTTTCCTACTGGGGAATCAATGATCATTTAACCAATCACAAGTTTGTGATTTTCTTGTAGTTAAACTTTCTCCTAATCCTGTTTTCTATAACTCTCCATCAGACCTTGATGGTTTGTTTCTCCTCCATATCCATATTTTCATGGAATCCTAGAATGGGCTATCTCGGGTGACCTTTGTACTTATCTTTCTTTCTTTTAATGTTATATATTTATTAACCTTATTTTCAATGTGGGTTTTCCACAAAGGTATTTTCTATTTTCAACCTTTTATTTTCAAAGAAAATTTTCAAATTGCGAGGACGCAATTTATTGAAGGAGGGGAGAATGTAACACCCCGAGCTTCCATGATACGCTTCTCATTCAATAATGCAATAGCTTGCATTGTAGGCAACTTCGAGTTCTAAAACAACGCGACTAATCAAAGTAGCTGTTATGAATAGTAATAACCACTTTTTAAAATTATAGAAATTTTATATTTCAAAATGAACTTCATTTTTGGATTCGGAATATCGAAATTAGCCTATGTTGAATTTTTGGTATTTTTCTGAGAACTTCTAATTTTTTATGAATAGTGAAAAATACTTAAAAACAACTTTTTTAATCAAAATAATTTATAGTGATGAATTATACTATTTATTGGTTTTAAAGTATAATTAGAATATATTTTTACCATTTTATCCAATGGCGGTCATTAGAATTAATTTAACATTGAAATTGGACATAAACAATTGACAATCTTTTGATATAAATTGTTTCTTAAAACAAGCTATTTATTGTGACAGCGGGAATTAATTATAAAATTAATTAATGCAACTTATATGTTTTGAATTTTGTAAAATAGACATCATTTTTGAATTCGGAATATCAATTATAGCTTAGGGTGAAATTTTGGCATTGTTCTGAAAAACTTCAATTTTTGATGAATAGTGAAACCACTAAGTGGTAGTTAAATAACTGATTTTTCGTTTAAATGAAATATAACCACTTCTGTGATTTGATTTTAAAAAATCCGACATACATGGTTGTCATTAAGATGTAAAATGTGGTTCAATGAGATCAAAATAATTTTTTGGTGAATAGTAACTTTTAAGTTCTTAATCGCGATTAGAGGTAATTAGTGTAGTTTAAGGTAAAAACAATGTTTTAATAATATGATATGAGCTTGAAACTTGTCCTACTACTATTTGATGAGTCATGGCCGACCAAGACAACCCATGGGTCAACTTGGGGACCCCATGGAGCCACTTTAGTTGGAAAATGACATTAATATACATTTATTTAATGTTAAAATTAAATTGACACAAACATGAGTTGTTTTACTAAAACAGTTTTTAAGTGGGGTTACACAAGTCCCAATTTTGACTATAAATATTCATTAGAAAGATAAAAAGATTTCCTACATCATAGTATTTTTTTTATAATTTTTAGACATTAAATAAATTAAATTATTTATGACATCATTATGATGCAGTGATGACCTCATTATTTAACGATTTAAATAAAATGAGAAGATAATGCAAAATCCAAGGCTTAAACTTGTCCAAAGCCTATTGGATGAAGGGATTGCGAACCCTTATCACCTTATACACGAATTATATAAGTGTGGGACCTTTTGAATCCTAAAAGGATTGTGTAATAATGTAACATTTCAATCTTTCCAAAAGAGCCCTTCCTCTCCACTTATAAATGGCCCCCACCTCTCCCACCTCATTTACACTTTCAAGCCATTTGGATCGGCCAAAATCTGCCCAAATACTCTCCCAACTTCCCCCTATTACTCCTAGAAGCCTCACTTTGGGCGGAACTCTTCCCAAGGAAGCCTTTGGCTCAAATCAAAAAGAGTTACCCGATTTTGAGGTAATGTCTTCTCTAATGTTGTTTTGTTTTATTTTTCTTCTCCAACCCCCTAAACTCTTTTTATTCATTTCTTTTGTAACAACACCAGTATCCTCAATATACTAGGATGTTGTTATAAGAAGTATTCGAGCTACACTTACACACACCTACATCTAATGGTTAAAGAACATACGGTTTCTGTGGATGGCGAATTTCTGCCTCACGAAATGATGATTGTTCAACACTCATATAACACCTTCAAAGGTGTCCATTAAGATGTCACTATTTTTATATATGATATATAATATGTTTATTTTTTACTTATGCTTCTGTATTTCTCATTTATAGCATACTTTATGATTTCCATTATGGGTAAAACGCGATAATTTCATTTTAGGAAGTGCGGACTACCGCCCCCTCAAAGTGATTTGAATCGTTAATGTCATATGTGGGATGTATAAAGGATGGAGTAAATGGTATTATACACTATATTATACTGGAATTATATTATACATTTATATCATTATGATTTCATTCCATAAAATACGAAATAGAAATGAAAGTAGCGTTCATGCGTACGTACGGCTTACCGTCTCCATGAACGGTGCATTTCATTTCTTACCTCTAAATGTTACGTAATATTATAAATGAATGTATATACTGTATATATATGATATATATGATATCTAAATCATGAATATAATTCTGGATATAATGGATATTTCACCACATGAACAACTTGTAATTATAAGAAGTTTATTTTTGACTCAAGTACCTAAGATCGACAAAACGACCGTTATTAACTTAAATAATTAAAGAATGTTCATATCATTGTAATAAGTGATATAAAAAGGATAATGAAATTGAAAATGGTTCTTAATAAGGTATATATTAACTCTAGTTTATTATTCAGGAGGTTAAAGAAGGGTTGAGTCAAGTCAGACACGAGGTAAGGGAACTTCTTAACCCAACTTCCATTCTTTGGGTTAATCTTTTACTTTCAAATTATGTCATGATATTATTATGTCCTATCTTGTATTTGTACTTTATTTATGTTTATCTATAGTGAATACACATAATAGATCTATTTTATTTGTAAGGGAATTTCTTAACCCAACTTCCATTCTTTGGGTTAATCTCCTACTTTCAAATTATGTCATGATATTATTATGTCCTATCTTGTATTTTTACATTATTTATGTGTAATTATAGTGAATACACATAATAGACCTACTTTATAAAAAAATTATCTTTTTAAGGACTTCGTCTCAATCCCCTTTCATTGAGGAATATTTTGTTTTATACACAACTTTCTTTTATACGGTGTATAAACCCCTTTGACTTTTACGGTTATTCAAAAGGAATCTTTTTATATGAAGCGTTTTGCTAAACGACAAAAGGGAATGTTTTTCTTTCCGTACTTATGCGGCGACAATGACTTCTCCGCCGCCGTGACCATTATTTGAGTTTCGGCTTCCTCTACAAGCCATCTTTTTTTTAATGAAAAATAAATACAAAGTTTTAATTTTCTTTTATCTTGGTATTGAAAATGGTTTTGAAAGCGTTTTTATTATAACAATGTGTTGTATTGATATCTTGTGATTGAAATGTGGAAATGTTATGTTTCCTTTATGCATGTTTTATGTGATACGATTATGTTATGGTTTATGATATGTTTAAACCTATTTATATGAGGAATGTATTGGACTTAATAAGTGACGGGTGGAGCCCGCTATAGCTCCTCGATGCATCGGTAGGTCTCATGAGACAAATAGACGTGGAATTGGCCGAGGCCCTTTCCCAATTTGATTAATGGTTTTGGACGAGGCCTTAATAATTTTAGACTTCTTGGCCGAGGCCTTGACAAAATGTTTCAGAATGTCCGGCATTATACATTCCCTCATTATGAAAGTGGTTACTGATATTTCATGTGATTATTCGTCTAGTAGAATATCCATGTGAGTAAGTAATGACATTACTTTATTTTACTTTTGCCATATTATGCTGAAGTTCAAGTTCAATAAGGCTTTTGTTTTAGTTATACATTGCCTTAAATGCTTATGTTTTCTTATAAAAGCTTCCGCAATATTGTTATCCTTACTGAGCATCTGAGCTCACCCCTTTCAATGTTTTAATATTTTCCAGGATGTGAAGAAGTGTATTATGACTGACTTGCAAGAATAGTCAGTGAGGATATGAGTGTGGACTATGAAGACCATGTTATTGTAGTTTGTTTAATTTTTGATGTAATGAAATAATTATGAATGTATCTAGTGTTTCCAAGGCTACTAAACTAATCGGTCTTTTGAGACTTGATCTTTTGTGATCATGCCAATGTTACGAAGTAATGCACCGACTCTGGGTAGCTGGGGTCCGGGCGTTACAGTTGGTATCAGAGGCAGTTTAGTACTAACCTTGGAAGCTAGATTTAGACAAACTCTGATTAGAGCATGTAGACCTAAGATGAACTTTGAGGATTAGTATAGAAGAACTTCCTAAAATTTTGGTATTGTAGAGATGTTGTGAGTTTTCCGAGCAATACATCCCTGTCTGGATACAAGCAAGTAGAGGTAGCTCTGGCACAGATGTACCTAGGGGTAAAACCTGAAAACACTGCTTTGAGCTAGACTCGAACGGGAACTGGTGCACGACAACGGGCCTTGCTGCACTCTTGGTTACGACACTCCCGGGGGATATGCTTAGGATAATTCTCGTTTTCTTTACAAACAACTATGAAGGGTTATGAGTACCTACTTCCTCAAAGAAAACATTTTAATGATTATGGATTATATCCATAAATAGTTCAATTTATGTTAAGTATTTTACAAGTATGGAATTGTGTATTTTGATTCATAAACTAATCTAGTTTATGCCATTGTTTAGAAATGGCGCCTAGTGGAAGGAATGGAAACCGTATCAATGCACGCACTCCGTGTAGGGATTGCCCTCCTGCTCAAGATAATTATTGTGGATCTGGAGATACAACTGGTGCTGATCAACTTATTACCATACTGGGACAACTCACGCAGGTTATGAATAATAACCATACTCGTATGGAGCACCCTGATCCGCAACATGGAGGATCAATGTTAGACCGCTTTATGAGGCAACAACCACCAACCTTCAATGGGAGTACAAATACTATAGTAGCTGAGCAATGGATAAATTCCTTAGAGAAAATATTCCAAGCCTTGGGGAGTAGTGAAAGGGAGAAAGTTGTCATGGCAGTTTACCACCTCACTGGAGATGCCGATCAGTGGTGTTCGCTGATTCAAAACACAAAGGAAGATGATGACGTATCGAATATGGAATGGAGGGAGTTCAAAGAGCTTTTCTTAGAAAAATACTTTCCTCGTGACCATCGAGCAGATATGGAAAGGCAATTTCTGAGTCTGAGGCAGAAGGAGGATGAGAATGTCGCAAAGTATGAGGCTAACTTTACAAGGTTAGCGAGGCATGCTTCCGATTATATACGTAACCCAAGAAGTAAGATTGATCGTTTCTTTGATGGGTTAAAACCATTTCTCCATCGAGCTTTAGTATCACAATCCTTCTCATCATACGAAGATATTGTCTCGTGTGCTATCAAGACAGAAAAGGAATTCTCTAAGTCTTATGACAACAAAGTAAAGCAAGAGAAGAAGAGAACGGTGGAACAAGAGACAGATAAAGGGAAAAGGGGAAAGAAGGATTTTCCATTATGTGATAATTGTGGGAAGAATCACCCTGGTACTTGCCTAAAAGGAATGGGAGTTTGTTATAAATGTGGAGAAAAGGGTCACCAGGCTCGTGATTGCAAGGGAAAGAAAGAGGCTATCAAAGTTGAATGCTATAATTGTAGGGAAATGGGGCATTATGCAAATGAATGTCCTAAGCGTCAAGGAAGCCTACCTCAGAAAAGGTCAAGGGATCAAGGCCAATATTATGTTGTGACTACAGTTGAAGCGGAATAATTAATGTATTGGTGATTTTGGACTCATGGATTATATTTTGGTTATAAGAATAATGTGATATATATATATAAGGATTGTACTGCAGTACTTTTTGATTTCAGTAAGGTTTTAGTATGATAAAGGTAATCATATTTTTAGTATGTGACAATAAGAGAAACTTTTCTTTGTTTGGGGAATCTGATGTTACAATTGATTTTGGAATTTAGTGACCTTTTAGAGAAAGTCTGGACGGAGGTATTTTGGATAACTATTAAGGTTGGAATGGATTAAGTTGAACCATGGATAGTATTGTTTAAGGTTAAATCATTTCTAAAGATTATATTTGGAATATTATAATACTATAGTTTTAGGAAAAGGACAACCTGCATGGTGGGGAATAACCCGTCGCATCGGACAAAGCTGTAGGAATCGAACCCACAGCCGTAGTGCGACAAGCCTTTATTACCTACCACTAGCCTACAGGAAGTCCCTGGTTATTACAAAATAGTTTTACTAATCTAAATGGTATGTGTTAATATTTGGAACCTTATACAATTAGGATAAATAGAATATTTTTGAGTTGTATTACCTTTTAGAGTGAAAGGTGGGTTTGTGGTAAAAATTTATTAAAGTATACATAAAAAGTATGTATATTCCCTTACGTTCTTAGTAAATCTCTTAAATAAATTCCTCAACATTATAAAAGGTAACTTAAAACAAAAATGTTGTCGGTTAACTTTTCCTACTGGGGAATCAATGATCGTTTAACCAATCACAAGTTTGTGATTTTCTTGTAGTTAAACTTTCTCCTAATCCTGTTTTCTATAACTCTCCATCAGACCTTGATGGTTTGTTTCTCCTCCATATCCATATTTTCTTGGAATCCTAGAATGGGCTATCTCGGGTGACCTTTGTACTTATCTTTCTTTCTTTTAATGTTATATATTTATTAACCTTATTTTCGATGTGGGTTTTCGACAAAGGTATTTTCTATTTTCAACCTTTTATTTTCAAAGAAAATTTTCAAATTGCGAGGACGCAATTTATTGAAGGAGGGGAGAATGTAACACCCCGAGCTTCCATGATACGCTTCTCATTCAATAATGCAATAGCTTGCATTATACGCAACTTCGAGTTCTAAAACAACGCGACTAATCAAAGTAGCCGTTATGAATAGTAATAACCACTTTTTAAAATTATAGAAATTTTATATTTCAAAATGGACTTCATTTTTGGATTCGGAATATCGAAATTAGCCTATGTTGAATTTTTGGTATTTTTCTGAGAACTTCTAATTTTTTATGAATAGTGAAAAATACTTAAAAACAACTTTTTTAATAAAAATAATTTATAGTGATGAATTATACTATTTAGTGGTTTTAAAGTATACTTAGAATATATTTTTACCATTTTATCCAATGGTGGTCATTAGAATTAATTTAACATTGAAATTGGACATAAACAATTGCCAATCTTTTGATATAAATTGTTTCTTAAAACACGCTATTTGTTGTGACAACGGGAATTAATTATAAAATTAATTAATGAAACTTATATGTTTTGAATTTTGTAAAATAGACATCATTTTTGAATTCGGAATATCAATTATAGCTTAGGGTGAAATTTTGGCATTGTTCTGAAAAACTTCAATTTTTGATGAATAGTGAAACCACTAAGTGGTAGTTAAATAACTGATTTTTCGTTTAAATGAAATATTACCACTTCTGTGATTTGATTTTCAAAAATCCGACATACATGGTTGTCATTAAGAAGTAAAATGTGGTTCAATGAGATCAAAATAATTTTTTGGTGAATAGTAACTTTTAAGTTCTTAATCGCGATTAGAGGTAATTAGTGTAGTTTAAGGTAAGAACAATGTTTTAATAATATGATATGAGCTTGAAACTTGTCCTACTCCTATTGGATGAGTCATGGCCGACCAAGACAACCCATGGGTCAACTTGGGGACCCCATGGAGCCACTTTAGTTGGAAAATGACATTAATATACATTTATTTAATGTTAAAATTAAATTGACACAAACATGAGTTGTTTTACTAAAACAGTTTTTAAGTGGGGTTAAACAAGTCCAAATTTTGACTATAAATATTCATTAGAAAGATAAAAAGATTTCCTACATCATAGTATTTTTTTTATAATTTTTAGACATTAAATAAATTAAATTATATATGACATCATTATGATGAAGTGATGACCTCATTATTTAACGATTTAAATAAAATGAGAAGATAATGCAAAATCCAAGGCTTACACTTGTCCAAAGCCTATTGGATGAAGCGATTTAGAACCCTTATCACCTTTGACACGAATTATATAAGTGTGGGACCTTTAGAATCCTAAAAGCATTGTGTAATAATGTAACATTTCAATCTTTCCAAAAGAGCCCTTCCTCTCCACTTATAAAAGGCCCCCACCTCTCCCACCTCATTTACACTTTCAAGCCATTTGGCTCGGCCAAACTCTGCCCAAATACTCTCCCAACTTCTCCCTATTACTCCTAGAAGCCTTACTTTGGGCAGAACTCTTCCCAAGGAAGCCTTTGGCTCAAATCAAAAAGAGTTACCCGATTTTGAGGTAATGTCTTCTCTAATGTTGTTTTGTTTTATTTTTCTTCTCCAACCCCCTAAAATCTTTTTATTCATTTATTTTGTAAACAAACCAGTATCCTCAATATACTAGGATGTTGTTATAAGAAGGATTCGATCTACACTTACACACACCTACATCTAATGGTTAAAGAACATACGGTTTCTGTGGATGGCGAATTTCTGCCTCACGAAACGATGATTGTTCAACACTCATATAACACCTTCAAAGGTTGAAATTAAGATGTCACTATTTTTATATATGATATATAATATGTTTATGTTTTACTTATGCTTCTGTATTTCTCATTTATAGCATACTTTATGATTTCCATTATGGGTAAAACGCGATAATTTCATTTTAGGAAGTGCGGACTACCGCCCCCTCAAAGTGATTTGAATCGTTAATGTCATATGTGGGATGTATAAAGGATGGAGTAAATGGTATTATACACTATATTATACTGGAATTATATTATACATTTATATCATTATGATTTCATTCCATCAAATACGAAATAGAAATGAAAGTAGCGTTCATGCGTACGTACGGCTTACCGTCTCCATGAACGGTGCATTTCATTTCTTACCTCTAAATGTTACGTAATATTATAAATGAATGTATATACTGTATATATATGATATATATGATATCTAAATCATGAATATAATTCTGTATATAATGGATATTTCACCACATGAACAACTTGTAATTATAAGAAGTTTATGTTTGACTCAAGTACCTAAGATCGACAAAACGACCGTTATTAACTTAAATAATTACAGGATGTTCATATCATTGTAATAAGTGATATAAAAAGGATAATGAAATTGAAAATGGTTCTTAATAAGGTATATATTAACTCTAGTTTATTATTCAGGAGGTTAAAGAACGGTTGAGTCAAGTCAGACACGAGGTAAGGGAACTTCTTAACCCAACTTCCATTCTTTGGGTTAATCTTTTACTTTCAAATTATGTCATGATATTATTATGTCCTATCTTGTATTTGTACTTTCTTTATGTGTATCTATAGTGAATACACATAATAGATCTATTTTATTTGTAAGGGAATTTCTTAACCCAACTTCCATTCTTTGGGTTAATCTTCTACTTTCAAATTATGTCATGATATTATTATGTCCTATCTTGTATTTTTACATTATTTATGTGTAATTATAGTGAATACACATAATAGACCTACTTTATAAAAAAATTATCTTTTTAAGGACTTCGTCTCAATCCCCTTTCATTGAGGAATATTTGGTTTTATACACAACTTTCTTTTATACGGTGTATAAACCCCTTTGACTTTTACGGTTATTCAAAAGGAATCTTTTTATATGAAGCGTTTTGCTAAACGACAAAAGGGAATGTTTTTCTTTCCGTACTTATGTGGCGACAACGACTTCTCCGCCGCCGTGACCATTATTTGAGTTTCGGCTTCCTCTACAAGCCATCTTTTTTTTAAATGAAAAATAAATACAAAGTTTTAACTTTCTTTTATCTTGGTATTGAAAATGGTTTTGAAAGCGTTTTTATTATAACAATGTGTTGTATTGATATATTGTGATTGAAATGTGGAAATGTTATGTTTCCTTTATGCATGTTTTATGTGATACGATTATGTTATGGTTTATGATATGTTTAGACCTATTCATATGAGGAATGTATTGGACTTAATAAGTGACGGGTGGAGCCTGCTATAGCTCCTCGATGCATCGGTAGGTCTCATGAGACAACTAGAGGTGGAATTGGCCGAGGCCCTTTCCCAATTTGATTTATGGTTTTGGCCGAGGCCTTAATCATTTTAGACGTCTTGGCCGAGGCCTTGACAAAATGTTTTAGAATGTCCGGCATTATACATTCCCTCATTATGAAAGTGGTTATTGATATTTCATGTGATTATTCGTCTAGTAGAATATCCATGTGAGTAAGTAATGGCATTACTTTATTTTACTTTTGCCATATTATGCTGAAGTTCAAGTTCAATAAGGCTTTTGTTTTAGTTATACATTGCCTTAAATGCTTATGTTTTCTTATAAAAGCTTCTGCAATATTGTTATCCTTACTGAGCATCTGAGCTCACCCCTTTCAATGTATTAATATTTTCCAGGATGTGAAGAAGTGTATTATGACTGACTTGCAAGAATAGTCAGTGAGGATATGAGTGTGGACTATGAAGACCATGTTATTGTAGTTTGTTTAATTTTTGATATAATGAAAGAATTATGAATGTATCTAGTGTTTCCCAGGCTACTAAACTAATCGGTCTTTTGAGACTTGATCTTTTGTGATCATGCCAATGTTACGAAGTAATGCACCGACTCTGGGTAGCTGGGGTCGGGGCGTTACAGGAAAGATTCCGTCAGTGATGAAGAAGATAGAGGACCAAGAAGGTCATGGAAGAAACAGGATCGAAAAGATAAATATTCTAGTAGAAGTCAGAATAAAAAGTTCTTTAAATCAAAAAGAAGAAGCTTTTTGTCAAAAGATAAGGAAGATGATGATAGCGAGACTGAATCAGAAAAATCTGCTACTAAAAAAACTAGAGAGAGTACCTTTTTTGCAACAGTGAATAATGATGATTATGAGAGTAGTAGTACTGAAGAAGAAGAGACTCAACTTGAACAGTATCTGAAAGAAGAGCTGGAACTTGTCCAACAAAAACTGCATAAAGCTAAAGAAATGAATATCAGTTCCAAAAATTCTATCTCAGAAGTAGGGGAATGTTCCAGTAAGAATGAACCAAAAAGGGATCTACAAAACTTACCTTCAAAGGTTGAAATGAAAGAAAAAACTGGTTCTGATAAGAACAAGGCTGGAAAGACAAAGTATGTGGTCAAAATCAGCAATGCAGAAAAATCAGAAGTACATAAAAATCTTGAGTCAAGAAAAGCTTCTAATACTTCTGGTACTGTTGAATCTGAGCTGAAGAAGAGAGTTAAAAATGAAAATATGATGGTTTTTGAGAAGCGTGTTCACAACTCCATTCAGTATAAAGGTTTCAGAGGTAAATATTCTTTCTATGGTTACTGCTGGTATTGTGGTGGATTCGGACACATGGAAAGTATGTGTTGGTTTAACCAAAAACATTACAACTATTCCAAAAGTTTTGAAGGACAAGGATTGAGGGGGAGTCAACGCTTTCAAAATATAAGATCTCCAAATAAGTTTTAGAAGATATCTGAGAAGACTGGTGTGAAGGTTGGGAATAGATTCCAACCACTGGAAACTTATTGTGAAAGTTGTGATCAACCTGGACATCTTGCTAAGGGCTGCCTTAGTGTGTTACCAGAGCAACAAAAGTTTGTTAATAATCCTCAGAAGATAGAGTTTTTAAAATACAAAAGGGACAAGTATGATAAGTCTGAAAAGAAAGAATGCATGGTTCTCTGGCCAGAACACATTGATTTGGCTAGGAAATTGGAAGAAGAAAAACAGAAAGTGAAGGAAAAGGAAGAACAAAAAGCACTTGTTGTTGAAACAGCTTTGAAGGCTACCAAAGGAGAACGTCCATGGATTCTTGATAGTGGATGTTCATCTCATATGACAGGAGACTTAAAGCTGCTGAAGAATGTGAAAGACTTTAAAGAAGGAACTGTGACATTTGGAAATGATGAATCTCTAAGGATCAAAGGTGTTGGATCGGCCATCATTGGAAAAGAAAAGATGAAATCCAGAAAAACACTATATGTTGATGTGGAAGTCGAGCGGGATAGAGAAGATTTTGTTAACAATTCTGATAATGTTGCAGAATTTGTTCATCCTACTCAAGAAGAGGAATCTGACTCAGAAATATCAAGTGATGAGGATGAAGTTCAAACAACTCATCCTAGGTTGAGGAAACAAGTGGAGGCTCAGAACATTATTGGAGATAAAAATCAGAGGGTTCAAACAAGAAGAACAACGAATACTATATCACATACTTCTCTTTATTCGAAAGTTGAACCGAATGATGTAAATGAAGCATTTGAGCGTCTAGAATGGGTTCATGCTATGAATGAAGAGCTTGATCAGATAGAGAAGAACAATACTTGGGAACTTGTACCCAAGCCGGACAACAAGAACATTATTGGTACAAAGTGGGTTTTTCGAAACAAGCTGAATGAAGAAGGTAATGTAATAAGAAACAAGGCAAGATTGGTCTGCAAAGGGTATTCACAAATTGAAGGTATCGACTTTGATGAAACCTTTGCTCCAGTAGCTCGATTAGAAACAATCAGAATATTTCTTGCCATTGCTGCACAACGAGGCTACAAAATCTTTCAAATGGATGTAAAATCTGCATTCTTGAATGGTGATCTTGACGAGGAAGTTTACATTGATCAACCTTGTGGATTTGTTATTGGGAAAGATGAAAGATATGTGTGCAGGTTGAAGAAGGCTCTGTATGGGCTAAAACAGGCTCCGAGAGCATGGTATTCTAAATTAGATACTTGCTTGAAGAAGATGAACTTTAAGAAAGAGAGAGTTGACAACAATCTCTACATCAAGAAATGTCAGGAGTTTTCACTGATCGTTATTGTTTATGTCGATGATATTATATTTGCTGGAAATAATTAAAGATCATGTGAAAAATTTGCTGAGGAGATGAAGAAGTTATTTGAGATGTCCATGCTAGGTGAAATGAAGTACTTTCTTGGGTTACAAATTTCACAGAAGAAGAATCATGTTTTTCTGTCTCAAGAAAAGTATGCTAAGGAACTTCTGAAGAATTTTGGCATGGAAAATTCGAAACCAGTTTCCACACAGATTTCAGTGGGAACCAAGTTGTCTAAAGATGGAGAAGGCAAGGAAGTTGATTAGAAATAGTTTCTAAAACTGATTGGAAGTCTGCTATATTTGACTGCCTCAAGACCCGACATCGTCTATGCTGTTACTTTATGTGGAAGATTTCAGAGTGCTCCTAAAGAATCACATTTGATTGCTGGAAAAAGAATTCTCAGATATATCAAAGGCACAACAAACTTTGGAATCCGGTATGACGGCTCTGAAAATATTGATCTATTTGGGTATTCTGATGCTGATTGGGAAGGAAATGTTGATGATCGAAGATCCACATCTGGTGGAGTATTCTTTCTAGGAAAAAGCTGTGTTAGTTGGCATACCAAGAAACAGAATTCAGTAACTCTTAGCACAGCTGAGGCTGAGTATGTTGCTGCTACTCAAGCTGCAACTCAACTAATGTGGATGAAGACTCAGCTGGAAGATCTACTTGTTGAAGTAAAGCTACCATTGCTCTTGGGTTGTGATAATCAGAGTGCAATCAATCTTACAAGAAATCCAGTACAACATTCTCGTTCAAAACACATTGATATAAAGTACCACTTCATCAAAGAGCAGGTTGAAAAGAATGAACTGAGGCTGGAGTATGTTCCTACATCTGAACAAATTGCTGATATATTTACAAAACCGTTACCGAAGGAACCATTTGCAAAGTTGAGGTTGAACATGGGTGTACAACCTCCTTCTCATCAAGGTTAAGGTACATGTTTCTGTCCCCTCTCTCGTCTTAGCTTTGGATAGTGTTGTCAAGGGGGAGAATTGTTTCATAAATCTATCCATAAGGAAGAATGTATTAAGGGAGAGTTGTGGGTAAGCTGTGAATTCAGCATGTATGTGAGTGAACTATTCTAACTATTTGTTGGAGTGGTTATAGGAAACAAAGTTGTTTTACAGGAAAGTTGAAGAAGTGAAGAATGCTATTGCAAGAGTGAAGAATGCTAAAGTAAAAGATTGCAAGATGTTCTAAAGAAGGATGAGGAGGTATGTTCATGAGATTTCACAGTCACTGCTTTTGGACAGCATGGTTTTGGCTGTCAATAAATCTTGTTTCCTACAATGAGTTAGCTCACGTAGGCTTAGAATTGTTGATAAGTAATCCATTGAAAAAGGTTTCAAAATTCAGTGATTTATGAATCTTTGTTGACAACAAAATCCAAAGGGGGAGATTTTTGGGACCAGGTTGAATGAAGATGAAAGTTTGAAGAGTTAGCTTTTGCAGAGTGTTGTATTTTGTTGTCAAAGGTGATAAATCAATTCACTTTGTAGAAGGATCATAAATCAGACGATGCTTTGATGGTATGTATTTCACAAAAATCATGAGTTAGGAGAACTTGTGATGCAAGCCTTATGAAGGAAAGGGGGAGAAATGATGATGCCAGTCATATAATGTTTTGATTGGAAGGAATGATGCTGCTGGAAGATAGGAAAGATTCAGTTCCCATTGCAACTCTAACGATGCTTAAGCTGATCTATCAAAGGATAAATATCACGATAGTGGGATTCGTGATAAGAGCAGAAGAATGGTTATGTGAAGCAGTAAAGAGACAAAATGGCAAAGCAATAGACAATCTGGGGATGGCAGAAAAGCACAGTTTAAGGTGGCGCTGTTTTCCAGTGTTTGCCAAATTTTAGGGCCTGAAAATCGGGAGATGAAGAAATGTGCTTGGCACTGGATGTTGCGCATAAGATTGAAGATGGTTTATACGTGCAAAAGAGTTATTCAAGGTCAGAATGATGAAAAATGACAAAGGAATGGAGTGCGCGGAAATTTAGGCACGTTTCGCGCAAAAATAAAGTGGTGCGTGCAATATCTGCGGGATGCGCGAAATAGTAGCGGGTTGCGCGAAAAATCTGCGGGATGCGCAAAATATTGGCATGGTGTGCGAAATTGAGGAATGAAGTTTTCGCGCAAATGATGGTTAGAGAGCAGAAGATCAAAAATTGGCAAAGGCATAAAATGCGCGAAATATTGGAGCAGTGCGCGAAATCTGATGTTGCAGGAAAGTTTGGGTTTGCGCGCAATGTGGAACGCGGTGCGGAATTTTGCGCGCAATTGGTGCTTCATGCTTAGAAGGATGAAAGATGGAAAAGGCATGAGGTGCGCGGAATATTGAAGCATGGCGCGAAATATGAAGTTGCATAAAAGAGTTTTTACGCGCATGGAGGAGGTTTTACTCGCGGATTAGTGTTTTTTGCGCGGGTTCAAAAATGCCTATAAATATGAGGCTAATACTTGTTAGTTGTTAATGCTCGACACTTAGAAGAAATCTCGAGCTCTGGTGTGCGTAAATTATACGCTAAGTGAGTTGCGTGAAAAGGAAGAAGTTTGCATGAAAAGAGGATAGCTGCGCGAAAACTTGAGAAGTTGCGCGAAAAGAGAAACAGTTGCGCGCAAAAGGAAAGGTGTGCGAAAACGTTTTTCGCGCCAAAAGGGTTTTACGTGCAAGTCATTTGAATTACGCACAAGTCACCCTAAAGGCTGCGCGAAACATTTGGGGTCTTCGCACGTATTCATTTTTGTGTAAGAGGGTTCTTACCGGCTTCTAGGTAAGAAAGTGAAGATTTGTACTTCAGAGAATACATCTGTTCAATTGTAAAGAAGCACTGAAACATTGTGTTACCCTATTTGTGCTAAGAGGGAGCACATGCACTATTAGATTGTTTTTAAAGTGCTACACGAGTGTAAGGGTATATCCTACTCGTTGTATTCCACATCAAAGGATTGTTTTCTAGTGGATTGTGTGGTACTGGATTGTTTCCATACCATACCAAGGACGTAGCTACTCTTGTTGAGTAGTGAACCTTGTAAATCTTGTGTTCCTGTGGTTGTGTGTGTTCAGCAGGGAAGAAACTCTTTAACAGGAGGCGAAGGTTGTTTCAAAAAAGGGGGAAACTTAAAAAGAAAAAGATATCACTGATTCACCCCCTCCCTCTCTCAGTGATACTTAGATCCTGATTGGAAACTTCAAATATAATAAATCAGAAAATGAAGTGTCAAGTGGAAGATGAATTGAAATAAATTAAATATTAAAACTATACTGTAAACATTATGTGATTTTAATTATAATTAAAAATGAATAATATTAAATTGAAAAAGAATGCAAATCCAATGATTTTGAGAACATATAGGGAACCAAGAGTAATTCTAAAAAGGGCCTTACTACAGAGAAAACACTGTGCAGCAAAAATAATCTTATTAGATTATATATATTAAATTACACTACAATATCATTTAAATAGGTAACTGTAAATCATTAATATTCTGTTTGTACTAATACAATTTCATATACATGTACATGTTCCAAAATTTTTTTGTTAAACATGTGTCAAGAATAATGATGAAATATCATCTATATCATTATATGTGGATTTGAAAAATGGATGTAATTATTGTTAGGCACATAAAATTAAAATGATAAATCTTATCATCCAAAAATTCAATCTTGTAAGAGTAAGTCAACTTGTTCCACATAATAAGAAATCAATATCTATTTGAAATTGTTTTTATTTTTATAAATTGTTTCTTTCGACCAATGATTATTTTCATAATTTAATAGTGTATGAAAAATAAATAAGGTTTATATTAAGGGGTAGATGGTGTCATGAGAAGGGAGGCCATTCAAAATAGAAGTAGAATATAGAGATGATGAGGAATCTATCTGTCAAGAATATATTTAGATGTATTAAATACTTCTTTAATTATTTCAAATGATGTGGCCACAATTATGATGTGTTTTGGAATAAAAAAATATTAAATATTAATAAGTTGTTGATAATAAAAGACCATTACAAATATAGAGGTAAATAATAAAATTAGTTAAATTATCCTTAGGGTATTAATAGGACAATGATGTCATGAAAACTATTAAGGTTTATACACCAAATAAGAATGAAAATTTTTATAACACAATAATGAAAATTTGTTTATAATGTTGATGAAGAGGCCATATCATGGCAAATTGAAAACAGGTCATAACCACCAGTGATAAGTTTTGAAAGTTTAATTAAAAATTATTCAATCATTGAAATATTTAAAAGGGTTAATTCTGGTGTATGAAATTTTACATGAATATTTTAAATTGTTTAATAGGATATCTAAAATATATATCCCAATGAATATTGTAGATTTGTGTGGAAGGTATGGAATATATGTTCATATTTATAAAAAATTCATGACATGTTTTTCCGGAATAAAATAACTAGTAAAGAACAAATAGATATAACCAATTTTTTATTAAATAAATGATACAGTGAAGACAAATCCTTAACATAAGAACAATATTGAGTCTCTACCAAAATAAATATCAGTCATATGAAAAATGAAGTTGGAAATGGTTTGTATGTTATGAAAGGCATATAAGAATGAATGTTTCTTTATTAGTATTGTAAATAATCTTATTCTATTGAAATAAAAGTTCATGTGATCATGAAGTCTATGCTACATGTGAATGATAAAGAAAAGAATGTCAATGAAGGTGATATCATAAATATATTTCATACATCTAGAGTTCAATAAAAAATGGTTTATGGTTGAGAAATAAAACCCAACACTGATACTCTAATTCAAAACCGTTGATGAAACTCCCCACTAACATGTTTCTTTTGTGTTTATTTACTATTTAAGAATTTAAAGGCTAGACAGGTAGATAGGGGGATACGTGATTAAATGAATGTCTAAAATAAATGATAAAACAGAAGGTAGATATTCATTAGGGATATCTTAATTTCAATTAGTGACATGTTATCTCCAAACTATAATTTATATGGTTTCAAAATTCATTATAGAATTCATTGATGACGAAAGTTGGCCATGATTAAGATGATTGATAAATTTAATCCATATAAGGGATATGTGGCTAAAAACATAGAAGATTGGAATATCATAACAAGTACCATGGGAAAATTTATTAATATTCTATGGGTTATTTTTAATGATTTTAGATGTCGAAATTCTGAAAATTGAAGCTTGTGCTTGAATAAGAATTTATATGATCGTTATGTTGAATATTTATTATGAAATTAAAAGGGATAAAAAAATTATAATATGAATATAATATAAAATCGATTGAAATGGGGTGAGACATTCTATCACTTGAATTTTTTTAATTCGTTTTGAGATGAAAGATGGAGTGTTGTTTTGTTATTCCATTCTAAAAATTTATTAATAACATTAATGTATAGTTTTATCACTATAGGTTAAAACACTAACATAGAAATTGTTTAATTGAAGATGACTAATTGATTATTCATTTATTTAATAAAAATTGTGTGATTGTTATCACAAGTAGATGAATTCACTAATGGAATGAAGGGTTTTCCCAATGGGAGTATCCCAATAGTTTAGGAAAACAATTTAGATATATTGTTATAATGAAGGCTATACCAATGGTTCCATAAAAACCATTGGGATAGAAGATCATGTTGAAAATGCTTTTTAAATCCATTGGAATATGGTTTCCCCAATTTACCCTACATTGAGCACCCCCTTAAACCTGCCACAACCCTCATCAGGACTCCCAACAGCCTTGCTTTCATTCTCCCATTCCTAGTCCTAGCACACAGCCCCCCTCTTCCCATCACACATCCAAATATCTGATCTTGATTTACCGTTGCCCAATTCTCCTCTAACAATTTCTATACCTAACATGTGGCTCCCTACTCCCATCCAGTTCCATCTCGAGAGCTTCATCCTCCAATTGTGATCCGCTGTATAACTCCAATCCATGTAGCACTCTTATCCCGATTTCTAGTAGCATTTCCATCAATATCAGCATCATGATCTAATATTGAGGTTGAACCCACATGCACCCTTCCCTTCTGATTTATCTCAATAGTGATTCCTAACATTGTGTCCAATAACATTCCCCATCCATGGAGACCCATCTTCAGGGATCTATTTTCATATTAATTTTATTCAATATCAATTTTATGAGTTCTAAATCTAACATTTGGATCTCCCCTTCTATTTTCATACAAGTTTTCTTCAATCATTTTATTGATTTTTGGTGTATCATTCTTGGGTGATGTTTGGATTTCATTTTTTTAAGATATTGTGTGATTGAATTGATTATTTCAATGGTATCATAATTATTTTATATTTTTTTGATATCCCTAAAAATTGATAGTATCTTTTTTATTATTTTATTAATGTTTACTATTATTATTCAAACAACATGGGATTCTTGAGTACATGTGTATGATAACCTAGATTAGATTGGTTCCAAATGAACTACGTATGGTGTTTAGCTTTATAGTTTTATAATTCTATACACATTACACTATCCAATGATCTACATATTTTACTTGTGTGGTGTAATAATTTTTTGGTTTAATAAATTCATATTTTAATGAACTAGGTTCCATTATCCATTTTATAAAAAGTGTTATTTCTTATATAACATGTTTTATATTATATTTCACCAAAAATTTTATTTTAATAATATTATTCTATATTATTTATTTCATTATCTACTTAGGTTTTTAATCAATATTGATTTTTTACACCATTTTATAAATTGAACTCTATTTTATATTATAATTCATTCATTTAGAGACATGATAATATGTTTTTCATGAAAGTTTACGTTATTAACAACAAATTCATACTATTAATTTGATTTCAATGTGATACTTTAATTTAATTAAAAGAGAATATATGATTTATAGAAATATTTTTTTAATTTTATTTATCTGTATATTCTTAGGTAATAAAAACATATTTTTTGGAATTTTTTTATAGTATCATAAAAAAGTAATATTATTTAATGTATTAAACATGTACTGTTGATTCCATTTTCGTGCTGACGGATTTAATTTTATCATGTACATAATTTATAATGGGACCATTTAACTCTTATAAATATTTCACAGATCCTTCATGTGTAATTATTATTACGGAGTTATCCAATTCACCATCATATTCCAAAATGACACAAATTTTTCACGGGATCTTCACTTCAGAAAAAACATTATAATTATAGTGAAATATACATTAATTTAGTGTGATACTCAATCAATTAAAAATATATAAATTCAATTTATTATAAAAAATTAATTTTTGTAGTGATGTTAAATAATCAGAGAAATATAGAACAAATCAAGATGAATTGAACCATGGTGTACCATGTTGATCTGAACAATATAAAAAAAATAGATTTTATTTAAATCAATCCTAATAGAACATGTTTGATTCAAACTAACCAAATTTGAAAAAAATTATTCCAAAATTATTCAAATGAAATTGAAAATAAGCGATATGCAGTTTAGCTAAATATACAGAACCCTAACCGAATGATACTAGGCCAAATCAATAAAAACCTACCTAACCTGAATAAAATTGAAATTAAATGAACATTATTATATTAAATTAAAAAAATAAATACTAAATTGAATAAATTGATCTTAAACCAGATCAAATTGTAGGGGAGATTCAAAAAGGAATATATCTTAAGGTTCTATATACATCATAAATTTATAGTATTTTGTGATATGTAAATTGTATTTTTTTATATTATAATTCTCATTCAGAATAATGTCCCCATTATTTTTACATATAAATTTATGAGTTTTGGTTTCATTAAATATATTTTCATTTAAACACAAATATTATTTAACTTCATTTATGAAATGACATATATTTTATATAGAATGGATAGAAGATGGTAGTATAAAACTAATGAGAACTCATGTGATTATTAAAAAAATTTGGAGAGAGATTTATATTGTTCGTTTTAAAATTCTTCAGATAGTCGCCACGTTAATTTCCCACATTATCAATGGTTTTTATGACCATGGATTGTCCATGAAAATTTTATCTACCATATAACCAGATATAGTTTTCATACTAAATACATTGTTTGGTATCACAATGGGGAGAAAATTAAATATCAATATGCTCATGAACCGATTGAGAGGACTGTATTAGAGAATTTTCTAGATCACAACAATCAATATTCTGGTCATCTATATAAGGAAGAGACGTTTAACCAATAATATTGTGATATGGGAACACATGATGTGTATATTCAAATTGATGATGATGATATTACAACATAAATTTAGCCGTTATTTGATGAATCCACTAGATTGGAAATGAGGTAAAATGAATATTTAATTTTTAATCAGATTGTTTCATTGGAAAACAATGTACAATATTCCTAATACTTCCCTCTATTATATTATAACCATTTTGAAAGGAATTTTTCCATATGATATTAATATTCCCTCAAACCACTATATGTCCAAGAAGTTTACTGAGGAACATGAGTTTTCAAAAAACAAAATTGAATCCTTCTTAAAATATTTCAACATATTCCATGTGGAAAATATTTAAAATATTGATTTTATAAAATGTGGTACATCTTGAGGGATCCAAATAATGATGGATCACTATGAAATGTTCCTTAAAATATAACTTGGACCATTTCATTGATTCTTAGACTCTATAATAATTTCTTGTCTTATGAAATATTAATAAAAATTGATGGAATGATACCGATGTAATGAACAATAATGAAGATTTGGATCAACATGAAGATGGATTTTCATGGATGGTATTTGATGCTACCTATCCAAATTTCAATGCAGACATGTATAATGTGAGGTTGGGTCTTTCATATGATAGTTTTAATCTATTTGGAATGTTGAATATTTGTCACAACACATGGAAACTATTCTTACCAATTTATAACCATCCACCATGGATATGTGTGAGTTTTATTAACATTCATGACTATAAATATATATGGTCATTCTAACCCCATCAATAAAATAGATTTATTTTTGAAACCATTAATAAAAGAGATCAAACATCATTGGAATTTGGGTTTGAGAAAATACGATTTATGTTCCAATGATATATTTTATATAGTGCTATGGTTATGTGGATAATCAAATATTACACTACTTATGAAATGATATATGGATGGAGAACAAAGTTAAATCTATCATGTCCTATTTTTATAAATAATACATGAGATATATGATATAAATACATTCATAGTTTTATCTTTATGGGACATTGACGATTCATTCCAATGGAATATCTATATATAAATAATCATCAATGATTTAACAATACCATAGAGACCAAAAATCCACCACATCTTATTTTTGGAATTGATATGCATATTGAATTATAATATTTTAGTTTTTCATTTGGGATGGTTTAGATGAAATCTAGAATGATGAATAATGATTCAACCAAATCCTTTTACAACTGGAAGAAGAGGAATATCGTCTTTGAGTTTTTATATTGGTCAACCAATTTGATAAAAAATTTCATAGAAGTAATAGAAATGTAATATAATATATATTAAATGTTTCATTCATGTATTTTAAATGTCAATGGGAAGTCAAATTTTGATGTATGATCTCACTGTGACTAGGTACAATGGGGAATCAGACCAGAATTGCATACTACGTATATCAAGGAAATTAAATTTATAGTTCCATGTTATTCATATCTAATGAAAATTTTATAAAAAAATTTATTTAATTAATATAGATTATTATTTTTCCTTATGGAAATACAAGAATCATATCAAAATTAGTCAAAAGAAAATAGTTGAATAAGATATATTTGCTGGCTCGTGATTGTCAAATATTTTTGTATGAGTTGATACCAATCGAAATATTTTATCTTTGATAAAATAATAGAAGGGTGTAATTTTTTGTGACATTTATTTATATATGACTGTGCTTAGAATTATTTGATTTCTTTCTTGAAAAAAACGTTCATTGAAACCAATAATTTTGAGAATGTTAGAGAAAATATTTCCAGCATCATATTCTAGATGCATGATGCTTCAAACAATCCATATTCCAACACAACTACTTCTCTAAGGACCTATTGTGTTTTGATGGATATATCAAAATTAATGAAAAATCCTCACATTGATGTCATATTTCAGGATTGTAAATCATCCTGAAGGTTATATGATCAATGGTTACTTGGCTCAATAATGTATGGACTTTTTTTCAATGTATTTGAATGATCTAACTACGAGACAGAACAAAACATTGAGGAATTAAGAAGAAAAATATAATAAAATTAAACATATTTTTCTATAACATCCCTAGATATGTGAAATTAATAAATCATATACATTGACAACATTAATAATTTAGGAGAGGGATTTTAAACATCACACATTTTTTATTAACTGTGATGTATTTGATGCCAACATAATGTAAGTAAATTGAACTAGAATATCTTATTTATTCTCATTTAAATTTACATAAAGTTTAAACTATATTGATTTTAATTTAGTGAACCTAAAAAAAGAAAAATAGAAAACATCATTATTTATGATTGTGAAGGATAAAGAAATTTCTTTGATAAATGTTTTATTCTTTGTTGAAATTGATGGTAGAAATGTTACATTAATTAAATAATGAATTAAATATTTAATTAATATTATTATTCATTTATATTTCATGTATTGTGTTTTACTAGTTTCTATGCCCTTGAAAAAATTAGTGTACTAGATTTTTGTCCTAATTACATTTATTGTGTATGTAAAAGAATTCTGATTAACGGTTATATATTTATTATCACTCAATGAGAAAATTTCATTAGAAGACAACATGATGGTGTTATGTTGACTGCCATAAAATATTTTTAGGATAGGGAATGAGATAGTTGACCTTGGTTTTTAAATTTTTTTTATTTAGTACTTTAATAAAAAGAAATCTATTATTACACTCATGGTTGAGTCATAGTGATCAAATTATAGTTTTTTTGATTCGATGATAAGGCTGGGAACATTTAATGATGACTGTGGATTTTGAGATGTTGAAAATACACTTAATCTAGGTACCGAGTAACTATATGTATTGGAATCAATTGAAATAGAAGTTTTTATGTCAAATTTCATCTTCGGACTGAATTTGGGGTCCTTATTGATGTAATCACGAGAAATGTTTTATATAATGAAGTTGGTGGAGTTAACAAAATCACATTTCCCCTCGACCTCGATCAATTTATTACCTATGATGACTCGAATACATCAATTATCAGAGATGAATGAAAAACATAATGATGTGGTCAAAAATATATAGAATCACTCACATATGTTCTCAGTTCTTTTGGTATATATCGACATGGGTTGTGGAGGTTTTTTATTTACAAAATGATTATCTATTGAGTAAAAATATTTTATATCAACCTAAAAAATCATGTTAATTTAAAATATTTACTAGTTGTTGTTTTGTATGAGTTTCATTTTCTAATATTTTATTGAAATGTATTCAATGCTACAAAAACATACAAAATAGAAAAAATTAACATGTAACAAAAAAAGATGAATTGAACTGGACATATTAGACTAATTGATATGAAAATAAAAAGAAATTTAAATAATTACGTCACACATAATGGAAACATAACCTAACACTAAATATGAAAAAACTAACCAAAGAGAAATTAAAATGGAGAAGTGACCTCAAGAATTGGAAAAAATGAACTAAATGACCTAACACAAATAAAAATGGATAAATTACATAAGAAATTTTGAAGAATTAAACCAAGGAATTAACCATAATTTAATTTGGTGGAATTAAATTATAAATAAATACTATATCATACCCATGCTAATCATGTTAATTTAAATGTATTGTGTGTTCTATGACAGTTCATCTATTTTGATATTATTGCCACTAGATATAAATTATTTTTGTTATATCACAGATTATACTGTATATTGGTTGACATGTGGTATTCCATAATAAAGTAATGTCACATCTTCTTTCTTATTTTGTTTAAACATTATTTATGAATGATAAATTAATTCGATATTTTCTTCCAGAAATAAAGGGATTGAATAACACTCATTAGAAAAAATAAAAATTCAGGAAGACAACAATCAGCCAATTATTAATACATTTAAACTAATCATGTTACCAATGTGAGTATTTTATTTCAAAAATATATATCAAGATGCTATGATTTCACATAATTAATTTTGTTTTTATCATTAAATCAGGATCCGCCAACATGTTTCTAGATATTAACTGACCTGTCTAGTGGTTCTGGTACTCATGCTGAATATTTAAGGTGTTGGGGGTGGTACAATATCTAGCAGATCTAGTTGGAATTCCCAATCACACCCAATCCAAACCAAGTATTTAAAAACCACCACACTTACTAATAATGTTGTAGCATTACAGACACTTGGGATATTTTGGCTACCAATTATTGTAACTCCATTTTCATCTAAGCCTCCCAAAATCTCTTTACCATTTTGGTACATAATTCATACCCATCATCCTTAATATATAGTTGAATATCCATCTATTACATCTTAGTTTCCTTTTACTCCCTTCTCACTAGGCTACCACAATCATGCTTCTTAAACTACTACTCTGACACCTTCTATCCTTGAAAATCACACACTTGGATGAACTAAATATGTACAGGTTGATGCTATTTTAGTGAATGTGATTCTAATGATTCACACTAATAATAATACCATATGAATATTTATAGAACCTAGGTAAATTTTTATTATCATAATTTATTTTTAGTATAAGATATATTTATATAATATTTGTTTTTTCTATAATAGCTATATATCTTTAAATGTCATGGGATACATAGATGCATGAAATGTGGAACCACTACACACAATAAATGGTGATGTAAAATAAAGAAAACAAAATGATTCGATAAAATGATGGAAATGATGGTGTTATTAGGAGACACTGGAAAAATAATCTGACATCATTACTATATATCATGTCTTAGGGGAACACCAACCAAATTATATAAAGGATAATAGTTGGGAACATGTATGAGTAACTTTTTTTAAATTTAATGTTATATATTAATTCTATTCAATTGAATTAATATTTTGGTTCCCATGTTTTTTTAAATTGTCATAACAGTGAAGCTGCATTACAAGAATGACACAAGAAATTAGAGAAGGACTAGAGATGCAATAGGCATTCATTTTATAGTGGTTGGAATGATAATATGGGCACATATTTAGGGGCCACACTTGTCATGGATGACAACCTAGTAGAATATTAATATTAATTTATTACACATTGTAATAGTACTGAGTTCAAGGTATCAGTAAATTATTTTTGTTTTAAATGATAATTTCCTTGATTTACAATAATACTTACTTTTTTATTATTGATTTTTTAAGTAATATTTAGGAAATAATAAAAAATCTAGGATTCTATGAAATTCCTCAGCAATTTGGAGCATACTACAATGTTGATCCATGATAGGAACCTAGTACGGAACTCATTTATGTTTATATAATTAATATTTTATATCTCATGAATATATAGGGGCAATCATAATTCAAATTCCCATTACCAAAAATGTCATCTATTTGGATAGGTTCTAAAGGAAGACCCTAATATATATTCAACACACCAATATGAAATTTCATCAGAAATTTCATTACAATGATGAAGAGATATTCAACTCTATTATTGGTATTATGATCCTCATACAAACCATAGATTGAACTAGTTATATCAAAATTATCACTCTATAATGAATATATAGATAATAATTAACATCATTTAATTAGTTCTTGATACTCATTTTGAGCAGCTCGAGTTGAATTAATTTATCAGTGTACATGAATATGCCTCCAATTTAACGTATATAAATATCCTTGATCATCTAAAATTGAACCTAGAGGATCATCATTAATGACATGAATTTGTGGGATTAAGAGGTAACTTATAGTATAATGAACTTCCATAAGAAATAAAAAATGAATGTTCCATTTAATTAATTTAAGTAGATGGTCACTAAATGTATGACAAAAAATATATTTAGTGGTTTTATTTTTCATCATTTTTAATCTCTGAAATCTCAATTTTCATGTTAAGATAAATGATGAAATTTAATTATTATTATTATTATTTTTGATTATATTTATACCACATTTATTGGGTATCCCATCTAATGTAATCACCTAAAAACTATTAGATATGTTATAGAACAATCTTTATATCAATAATATTGATCATTAACATATTTTAAACATATTATATACATTGATCGAGTGTCCTTTAATAATAATCAATAGGGTTAGTCTCATCCCCATGAGAATTTCGTGAATATATATTGTTTGGATTTTTTCCCTTAATGTAATATATTGTTTATGCAATTTCTTTTTTAATACATCCTCGTAGTATATGAATGTTTTTTGGAGGGGACATGGATTTGTTTATGATGTTGAGAATGTTTTTTTCAATAGTGGTTCAGAATATATAAAGGTTATGGAGAAGATTTTGTGTTTTTTGATGTGTTTTTAGATATTTTAAGATTCCTGGAGTGATCTTGATATGATTTAGAAAGCATTTATGAAATTATAATGTCGACCTTAACAATTTATAGATTTCCAAAAAATTTGATATTGGACCATTGATAACAAAATTGAGCCCCAAAATATGTCTTTTGTGTCTCCCATGTTAACCATTTACAAAAACATATGACTTTGATTTAAGGGCCAAATATTTAAAAGGCTTGGAGCGTATACCTTTTTTAGAGACAATACAAGACCTTGAGAATCATCAAATGTTATTAAGTTATTATCATAAGACCTCAAGTAATACAATCCTTTTAAAATCATATTATTTCATGTATGATCATAAATAATTAATTTTCTGAATGTATAATTTTTAGATAATGTAATCATGTAATATTTGTTATTCACTATTTATAAGACATTGCATTCCTAAAAGTAGAATTTAACAATTAGTATGTTTTTACATTATTTTGGGTGAAAAATAATGTATCCAAAAATCTTATATTATGATTAAAATAATTAAAATGATTATAAATTTGTTCATTAGTGATTAAAACCTCACAAGTCAATTGTTATTAAATAAATGTAAAGAATCCATGTTAAAATTTTTTTGAAGAACATGAAACATTATAAGGTTAACCAAATGAGAACAAACCCATTATATATGATCCTAGCAGTGAGAATATCTGAATATTAAATTTGGAATAATAGTGACATGAACATTAATAATAATCAATTTGTAAAATAACATACATGTAATATAGTGTGTCAAGGTGATTTTATAATATTGAAGGCTTATTTAGAGAATGGGTGTTCTTTATCTTTTTTCATCACCCAAATGATGGATGATGATATTTAAAATCATTTTGATGGAGTTATATGATTTATTGACAACTTGTGAGTATTTTTTATGAATATATATAACTTATTAGGATATTATGGATATCTATACTACTACAATATCTAAGATGAAAATTATGTTGTTATGATATTTATATGAAAATATAGAGAAGAAATCCCATGTGATAGATTTTAATGAATAATGGGAATAAATATTGATGTAGCTCAAAAAACTGCAATACTCAAGGTAATTTATTTTCTATTGAACAAAAAACCGTATCATATAACACTTTTGTTATATGAACAAAATGCGTAGGATTAATGAAATGTGTAATATGAAAAGTGATTTATAGAATAATGGTAAAATATAATGTATAGAGATATCTTCACTAATCAATACCCATACATTTTATGATATTATTGACTATAGGTGTGACTAATCACTTATAATGTTTTTTTATTTTGTTCCTCCCACTTAGAAGTTTTTTCCTCATTCATTTAGTTTTTATAGTTCCCTAAAATATTTAATGCATATCTCAGTTTTATTTGTTATAATATATTGATTCCATGAGCTTATATGAACTAAAATCTCTTATTGTAACTAATTCCCAAAACATCGTCTTCTCGGGATGGTTATGTATTATTTTTTGTAAAATAAACCTATTTTTTCCTAGTAGAAACACCTTGATGTATCATCCCCTTGAATTTATGTTCAACTGGGAAAAATTACATTAAATATATTTTTCTTTCAACTTATTTAATATTTTCATGATATCAATAATAAAAATCATATATTGTTTAATTATCAATGTTGGGACTAAAATATTTTCATTTTATATGATTTTAATTAATAAAAAATGAATTGTGTTACTTCTATTTTGAACATTAAATAATTCAATAAATATTAACATTTTATTTCTCTTCATTACATTATTTTTTTTATGGTGAGAAATTGTTTTTTATGGTTAGGGTTTTCATCTATTGAATATTTGGAAATGGTTATCCAATATTTCTATAACATCCCAAATATATATAGATTAATATGTTGATTTATCTATTAATATTTTTGAATAATATATTAATTTTAAATTATTTGGGATGATTTTTTGAGATATCATAATCAACACAAAACAATGAGTTTCTCTAAATTCATACGCTTCACACAACATTGAGTTATATCGAAAAATAATATAATAATATTATCATTATTTTAAATTTTAGATAATGCATAACTGTTGTATTAGTGGGAATAAAACAAAATTACTATATTATGATTTTACATATTTTTTAACTGTTTTTATACCTCTCAAATTAACTTTAGAGGTTTAATATGAGAATGAATACAATTTTAAGCATAAAATAATCTAATATTTTAAAAAGGCCGGATTACCACAATTTTACAGAGATTGATTTTTTAAATTTTTTTTTTTACTTTTATATGTTCTATTTTAAAAAATAGTCTTCTTCTTTAGAATAGGGACATAAAAATTTACATAGGTTGAATTTTTTATATTTTTCTGATGAAACTAATATTTTTATTAATAGTGAAAATTACGGAATTTTGATCCATACTTAATTTTCATAATATTTATTTATATAGTTAGAATATATTTCTCCTTGTTTTTAAATTTTAATTAGATTACATTTTTATTATTTAATACAATTATGGTAATTCTAAGGAATTTCTCAATTAAATTGGACATAAACACATGTCAATCTTTTGATAGTTTTTACTTCTTAAAAACCGCCTTTCTCATTTTGACAACAAGATATAATTTTAAAACAACTACTACAACATCCATATTTTTAATGTGGAATATTTGTTTAAATATTTTGAATTATAATGTGCAATTTTTTTAAATAGGAACCATTTTATTTTTGACATTGTGAATAGTTACATTTTTAATATTTATTTTCCATAGTTAAAGGTAATTCAAGAAATGTAGGAAAACAATCTACACGATAAGGATAATAAAATTTCTCTAAAATCTTCCATAATTGTATTTGATGAATAAAAGTATACATATATCACATATGGGTTTTAATTAATTCATTTAATTTACTTTGGTCCATGAATTTGATGTAATTATTTTTTAAACAAAAGAATGTGAAAAAATGTCACTCCCTTATTTCTTATAAGTATAATAATTATAATGTATAGATAAAATTGATGAATAATCTTAAATAAATATTCTTCATAATGATAATACAATTATCTAAATAAGGGAAATTTATTTTTAATTTTAATGGATTATATAGTTACCATCAATATGGGCACAAAAATGATTTAGTAATTATTTTATTAAGAAAAAAATCAAATAAATGATCTTATAAATATTAAAATAAATGTTATATATCATAATTTATGTCATCTTAGAATTTTATGAATGGCTATAAAATGTTAGAATTGATTTAATTAATTTTTTATATGTAATAAATTTGTTAATTGTTTTAAAAAAGTGAACTAATAATAGTGCTAAAATTGACATAATTCATAACATAAAATATAAAATAGCTTACTAAATGTTTAAAAAATCGAAAAAATTTATGATTAAGAAAAATGTTAATTATAAGCCAAAATAAATCATAAATTTATCTTATGTGTATTTTATTCGTGTTATGATAATTAGATTAACCCACATATTGTTAAGAATAAAATATCATTGAAAGATTAAAAATGGAAAAATTATGGAAAACCAAAAATAAAAGGGTTAAATAATATTCAAAACATTCCTAATTTTAATTTTATAATGGGGATTCTAAACAAAATCATAGTATATTTTCAATAATTGTGTTTGGGACTATAAAAAAGAAATAATATATTTTTAATAAAAAAATATTTCCATACATTCCAAATGTGCCCCTCCCCCCTCTTATAAAATTCCACCATCTCTACCCACTTACTAACACATCTCAAGCACCATGGGTCATCAAAATAAGTTATATAATCTCCCATCATATCTCACTAGCTACTATAAGAATTAACATAGGCCAAAGGCCATTGAACCATTCCTTTTTGCTCATCTCAAAACGGGTTCCCCCTTTAAGATGGAGTGTCTTCTCTAAAGTACCTTTCCATTGTTTTCATTGTTCAGAAACTATGCTCTTCTTATTATATTATTACATAAAAACAATATTATCCTTAATATTCTAGTATTTCTTTAGGATATGGATTAAAAATACAATTATGCACACCTCCATCTATTGGATACAAACATAATATATATGTGTACAGTGAACCAATTCCTCACAAAATGATGATTATTCAACTTTCTCCTCCTACATCTAAAGGTTTCCATTTGATAGAGCTGTATTTATATATGATATATATATTATTTAGTTTTTTCTATTACTCTGTGATTTTTATTTACAACACACCCTTATGCTTTCCATAATGTCTAAATACAATAATTTCATTAAAAAAGTGTAGACTACCACCCAATCAAAGTGATATGACTTGTTCATACCATAGTTGGAATTAATATTGGATCATATCAATGAATATATGTAACATATAGTATACTGTAATTATAATTTTCCAAATGTACCATTTAGTTTCTATTCCATTAATGAGACAATACAATGAATGTAGTGTTCATTAGTACGAATGGCCATCTCTCCCCATGCATGGTGCGTTTCATTTCTTATTTATGAATGTTATGGACTAATATTTATAGATATATAACAGAAATATATGATCTATATATAACTAATAATATTTTTTACATAATTTACTTATGACCACATGGATAAGTTTCCGTAAAAGAAGTTAATTTTTGACTCAAGTACTGAACATCAATGAAACATTCGATATGAAGTCAAAATTTTTTATAATTACTATAACATGGATATAAGAGATATTAAATTAAATATTAACATTTAAAAGGTTCCAGTAAAAATAAAAATTAACTTATGTTTATTATTAAAGAAATTGATGAATGAATGCGACAAGTCGGATTCAAGTTAAGGAAATTATTTAACCTAACATCTATTCTATGGGTTGTTCTTTTACATCATCATTATGTCGTTCTATGATTTTATGAGAAATAAATTTTTATATATAATATTATATTTATACATTTTATATGTGTATTTATGTTTAATACACATTAAAAATATATTTTATTACAAAAAATATATTTGTATGGGAATTTCTAAATTCAATTTCCCCTCATTGGGTTTTACACATACATCGTTGATTATATTATTACATGATTATGCGTAGAATTACTATTTATTTTTTTATTTTAATTTACACATCCCATGGTATGAATATACTATTTCTATACATAATCTCCCCATTTATAAAGTGTTATATCATTTAGACAATCATTTTATGGGAAATATTAACTCGATATAATTTCATTGAGATAAATATCCAAAACATTGGTTTTGTTTTTCCATGAATATTTGTGAATGAAATCTTATTGTTTTAAAATAAATATCAAATTATATTTGTTGAATATATATTTTTCACACCTAATTATGTCATTGATTTATCCTTAATATAAGGATATATTGTTTTTAAATGATTTTGTCACAATTTACATTCCATTGATACTTATTTATTTTATTGCACCAATTTACTTTTATATGGTATATATACTTCCCTTTGAAATATTATACCATGAATATATTTATTCTCATGAAATTATGATTTTTTTTAATTTTTTAATTTAATTCTTTTTATTCATTTATTTTATCACGTTTTAAGAGACTATTTAACTAAAAAACTATATTAAATTTTTTAAAGGTTTATTCATCTAAATCAATTTCATTAATATCCATGTTTTAAAAATGTTGATTTACATTTACTTATAAGGACATTAAGATATTAAAAATTTAATTCATTTAAATGTTTTAATATGGTATGAGACACGTTGATTAAAATATAATCTTTTTTAAAATATATTAAGTGTTCCTTTAAAATTGAATTGATTATGTAAATATGTTGACATGATATCATGTAAATGAGAATGTGTAAATGTTATTTTTACATTATGATAGTTTTTTGTTTTATGATTATGTTATGGTTCTTGGGAATTGTTTATGTATCTGGGAGGTTCCAATATAAAACGAGGGTCGTTGAGCCTATGATATCTCTATAATGCATTGTATGACATAGAATAGGTAAATGATAGAGTCTGTCCTAAGAGATTTTGGGAATATACTGTGTTGGGTATTACAAATTTAACCATGAAGGTTACACCCTATGTAGCTATAAAAACTACAATGTAAGTATGATATGTATTCCACTAGTTACTTTTATGTTTTATGATTTCTATGATGATTTGTAGGAATAATATTATTAAATGATATAAGATAATTACTTAATGTTTTATGGTTCAAAAGAATTATTTTGATTTCAAGGGTTTTAAATATTAAAGGACTAAAGGGTTTATTAATTATTTAATATTCCTTACTTATCTATTTATACTCATCACAAGTTGTTGAATTTTTTTTCACAATGTATAAGGAAGGTTAAGAGAAAGGACAAATTTATTAATATTTTTATTAAAAAAATAATTCAGGTATTTTTAAGGTATCTTATTATTGTGAAAAATTGGATAGAGTAGATGTGTACTCATTGTAATTATTGATATGTTATGTAATATTTATGTGTTAATTCACAAAAAATATAATCCTGAAAATATCCTAATCATGAATTATCAAATAAAAAATATATTATTTTATTTTAAGGCCATGGATTTATATATTGTATCAGAGGAAATGTTAAGACAACATTAGGGTTTTGGAGTTATATATAAACACATGAAAAATTTCTATGTATATTTTTTCACTTAAATCCTTATTTTAAATATTTTTTAGATAGAGGAATGTTGGTTATAAATAGAAGGATTATGATCTCAAATAAAATTCCTATATCACCCTGATTACTTTCTTGAAATAATTATTGCAATTCCATGTTTAGATGATAGTGAAATTGTTCTAACATAAAACTCACTTGCAAGATGTTTTCTGAATATTCTCGTATTTTTGAGAAAGATAATACTATCAAGTAATTTTACTTTATTTTCATAATCACAAGACATTGATTAATATTATGATTTTTAAAAGGGTAATGAAGATGGAGAACCATTTTTATAGTATTTATATATTATTTTAAAATATAGTATTTTAACAAATAGTTATGGTATTTTTATATGACCATTGACTAAAATCATCAACCAAAACATTATTTGAGTATTTTAAAAAAATCATGTCTTATTAGATGTTTTGAAATTATATGTCTTACATTATTATTTTCTGAAACTATTTTTCAATGAACACCCATATGACCCATGTTGTGCATTGTGTATTTGGATAAAGGAATAAAATGATTTTGAAGGATCTCTAAATCATTATTGTAATGCATGTACATTCTATTTACATGAATAAGATTATTATGAATGTAGGTGGACACCATGATCAATGTATGAGGATCATTCAATTGTGAATAGTATTATTTTATCATATGGAAGTGGAAAAAAATTCAATATATATATGACATCATTAATTAAGATATACAGATCATTATGAGTTGTGATGAAATTGATTGGTATGAGACAACTATTGAGGATAAAACATGTTGGGGTTATTTTTTTATTAAAAGGTACAACCAGCAATATGTGTGACTACTCATTGAATAAAACAAAGATATTGGAATAAAACCCAAATCTTAATTGCGATTGGGATTTATGGCCTACCACTAGAATATGTGAAGTCCTTAGATAGAATGATAGAATCTTTTTAATTAAATGATTTTACTAATTATTAATATGTTGTTTTGGGGAAATTATGTTTTACCAAATAGATATTAATTGTATGGGAAAATGATTTACTGATTATGTGATAATGGTTTTTTGGAAGACATTTGATCTTTATAGAACACAATATTCCTAATAAAAATATAATACAATGGAATTTTTTTGTGTAGAGTAATGGAAGTATTTTATTTTGGAAATATATATGTTATTATTGTAGAATTATAGTGATTTGGTATATTTGTATAAGTGATTAACTAATTCTCGATAATATGTGATCTTGTTAATTACTTTTATGTATGATATATTACGAGTAGTCGATGTTATTTGAAGATAAATTTTATGATTTATCATGGAAGACTATGTGATCAAATACTTCAGAATTCTGGTTTGCAATCATAGTTAGTTATTTTTTGTGGAATTATATGAAAAATAATTCTTTTAATGATCCTTTTTTATCTATGAGTAATTTTGTGTTGAATATTTTAGATTAATAATAATATATATTTTTATAATTGAATTTTTATTCAAGGGATTATCTGATATTTACCAATTTTTTTTATGTATCATGACATGATGAATATATAGTTTATATTTTGAGGATTATTTTATACTAAATAGTGTATTTATAGTGCTTTAGGTTTGACAATTTAATTTTTAATACTCATCAATTAATGAAATATGAATTTGTGGAAGAAATATTTAAAAGGATGAAACTCTTCATGAAAAGTATATATGATTCCTTATGTTCTTAATCATGGTCATAAATAAATTTCTTATCCTTATGAAAAAATACATTTAAATGAAATCATTGTCCATTTAATTTTCTTATTGGGGAATAAAGGACCATTTTACAAATCAAAATTGTATGGTTCTCTTGTAGTTAACTTTCACCTGGACATGTTTTCTATCACTCTCCATTAGAACAAGATGGTTGTTTTTTATTCCATATCCATGTTTTTATACATTGAATCACAGAGAGTGTTATATTGGGTGACCTTTTTTACATTTATTTCTTACAATAAAAGTGATTTATTTATTGACTCTTTTTCTAATGCAGTATTTTCAATGAAGTATTATATACCAATTTTAAAATTGCGAGGACACAATTTCCACACGGGGGAATGATTTAACATCCCAGGTATTTAAAGAATAATTTATTTTTCATATCTATTAATATTTATAAATATGATATATATTTTACATTAAAGTGGGTTCTTTTTCTAATAGCATATTCAACACACAATAATGAGTTTCTCTACAATCTGATGACGTACACAACATTGAGTTTTATATAAAAATAATATAATAATATTATTAATTTTTCTAAATGGTAGATAACGCCCAAAAATTTTATTGAAGGGAGTGAAAAAAATCAACTATATTTAGATTTTACATTATTTTTAATTTTTTTACATTTATCTAATTAATTTTAGAGGCTTAAATTGAGAATGAATCCAATTCTTTGCACAAAATACAGTAATATTTTTAACAGTTCAGTTTATCAAATTTTGAGAGGGAACCCATTTTGAAAATATTTTTTTTCACTTATATATTTTATATGAAAAATAATAATATTTTTCATTATATGTGGGACATCAAAATTTTCCTTGGCTGAAATTTATGAATTTTTTTAATAATTCATAATTTAATGAATAGTGGTAAATATGGCATTATAATTCAAAACTCACTTTTCCTCCAATTTATTTATATAGATAAATTATATTATTAATTTGTTAAAAAGTGAATTGGATTATGTTTTTATCATTTAATCCAATTATGGTCATTCTAAGTAATTTCACAATTAAATTGGTCATAAACACATGCCAATATTTTGATAATTCTTTCTTCATAAGAACCTACATTTTGGTTTTGCAATAAGAAATAATTATAAATCAACACAACATCTATGTTTTGAATATGGAAAAATGTATCAAATATTTTGGATCAGAAAGTCAAAATTTTCTAAATAGTTAGCTTTTATTTTAGGACATTATGAATAGTATCATTGGTTATTTTTATTTACCATAGTTTAACGTTAATTAGGGAAATCAGGGTAATAGAAAATATAATAAGGATTTTAAAATTACCCTAAAGAATTGAAAAATCCATATCGATGAACAAAAGTAGACCCATATCACATTAGGGACATAATTAATTCATTTATTGTACATTTATCAATTTAAGGGATATAATTATTATTTAAACCAATGACATTGACAACATTTTACCCTCTTATCAATTATAAGTATAATAATTTTAATATATATATATAAATAGGGAAACATAGATCATAAATAGTTTATTGAAATATTATTATGATATATACATAATTGTAATTTATTTTTAGTTTTTTGAGATTAAATAATTACTATCATTATTAACACAAGGATATAATAATAGTTTTATTAAGAGAAATATCGAATAAATGAGATTAAAAATATTCAAATAAACATTATTTGACATAATTTATGTCACACAAGAATTTTATATATTACTATGAAATTCAATGATAGAGTTAATGTATTTTTTAGAAGTAATCATGTTGTTATGTATTTTTTAAAATGTCTCATATGATTTGTGTCAAAATTGACATAATTCATAACATAAAATATAAAATAGTTTAATAAATGTTTTAAATGTCCTAAATATCTACGATTCATCCAAGTGGTTATGATAAGTCCAAATATGTACAAGATGGAAATTTTGGATGTCTTTTGAAATGTAATGGTTATTAAATTATTTTTTAAAGTGTTTGTTAAGAAATATTTTGTACGATTAAAAAGGGTAAAATAACGATTAAATAAAAAATATATGGAATAAAAAAATTCAAAACACAAATACATTTAATTGGATGATGAGTATTAGACCCAAAATCATCTTATTTTTGAAATAAATGTGTTTGGTACAACTGTAAACTGAAAATAAATTAATATTAAAATAATATTTCAAGACATTCCTAATGTGCCCCTCCGCCATCTTATAAAAGGAAACCATATATTCCCACTAACTATCACCTCTCAATCCATTTTCATGAGTAAAAACTTCCTAAATAATCTCCCAAAATATTTTCCTTCCTCATATAAGGGTAAACATATGAACAATGAAATTCAATAAATCCCTTTGGATTAAATCAAAATGAGTTTCTTATATTAGAGGTAGAATATTCCATAAAGTTCAATTCCTTTATTTTCCTTCTTCACATTCATTTCATTACAATTATATTAATACATAAAACACCAGTATTACAAATATTATAGGATAGTTATATGATATGTTTTATAACTACACATATTCACGCCGAAGGTTCCGAATCATTTCCGAGAGGCTCCTCAACTTTTATTACTACCGGAGGAGATTAATGGCGCCTCCGATCTTTCCAAACTCACAATGGATGCCTGATTCCATCCCTAGCGACCCTCAATTGAATCCTCTGAGAACTTTGTCTCCGATTCATGGAAGCTAAAGGAGCGAGTGGTCATCAGTTTACTTGATCGACGACACTTCATGATCCATTTTTATTCGGAGGAAGATCTGATCTACGCCTAGTCCAAGGCCCCTCAAAGATGCAACAGAGCAGTGTTCTATCTGTTTCGATGGAACTTTGATTTCCATATGTGGCATGATCCTTCAAGATTTGCGACTTGGGTATGTCTACTGGGTCTTCCACTATCTATCCAGAACCCCTCTATTTTGTGTGAAATTGGAAATTTTCTCAAGAGGTTCCTATGAACTTATTGGCGTACTGAGGTGGTGTGTAACCCTATTGGTCTGAGGATCTATGTCGAAGTTGATGATGCAAGGCAGCCGGTCCGAAGCTTATGGATCACTAATGATAAGAAATTTCGATGGAGGCATGAGGTGGTTTTTGAATCATGGATGCACTACTGTGTAGCTTGTAGCTGTTGTGGTCACTTGGCATCAAATTGTCATAGAGAGAGGATGGAGGGTTTCTCTCAGGAGAAGGCAATGCGTCACAACAGTGGGGGTATTGCTGGTACCCTGGAAAGGACCTTGCACGCTAATGTTGTTCTGGAAGTGAACGGGGATAATTGGAGTGCCATGTTGGGTCTTGCGGAGGTTATTGGGTGTGCTAAAGGTGGAGGTTCTGTCGAATAGGGCACTCGGGTGGGGGATCATGGAGGTGTAGGTGATGATGCAGATGAACCTGTGGTTACAGTGCTTGTGCAGGGGGTGGAACATGTTTTAATTTATAAGGTAGTGGGAGATGAAGTATTTATTGTTGAGGTCCCTGGTTCCTCCCCTGGTATAAAGGAGTTGTAGGATGGTCAGGTGAGGGCTGCGGAAAATCAGGTTATGGATGAGCAGTCGGGGCAATCTGCTTCCAGTGTGTCTCAAAATCCGACAGTTGATAAGGTGCTTCACCATTTGAAGTATGATCTTAGAATTGGGAATTCTAATACAGTGGGTTCCTTGGCATGCAGTCCCTTGTCGTCAGGGCATATGGAAGGTTATGTCCAGGAGCAGGAAGAGAATTCTAGACATATGATGATCTTGGTTCCCACAGACAACATATTTCGGTAATTCGTCACTGAGTAGGCCTTGCATGAAGAGGATAATGTGGAAAGGTAGGACAATGGTATCTTGCAGATTACAGACTCTCCGGTGGATGCTGCAGCAGGTGAAGATGTCCGGAACATGGGGGATCAGCCTTATTGTTCCAACACATCTCAAGATTGTGGTTTAGAGGGGGCTTAACTAAAGGTGGCTATTTTAGGAAAATGGGGTGACATCTCGGACAGTGAGAAGGAAAAATATGGTGGGATGCTCCGGCCCTCCTTCAGTGATGTTGTTCAAGGTGATAGGATGAAGGTGCATGGGATTGAAGACAAAAGGACTGGTCCACCACGTCGGAGGCCGAAGAAAGATTATTCTTATCTCCCAAGACCGGTGTCTACCAGAGCCTCGATTGGGAAGGAATGCTGGGCTATGAAATCTTTGAAGGAGTTTTTAGCTTTGGAGAAGTTGAATCTGAGAAGAAAATATGAAAAGTCTCATAAGTATTATGAAAACTCCGAATGGGAAACTGATAATGTAGAGGAAATAGTCCACAATGGGGATGGTGATGGGTTTGGTTTCTATGATATGTAGGTGTTTTTCTTGAATGTTTTGCGTGCTTTATGATTTTTCATTTATTAATAAATGGTTAGAGACTTTGCCTCTGACTAAGCGTTTCTAGTATATTATATTTATTTTTTCTCTATTATTTTGTAATTTTTATTTACAATATACCTTTATGCTTTGCATAATGTGTAAATATGATAATTTCATTTGAGGAAGGGTGGACTACCGCCCCCTAAAAGTTATATAGCCCAATAATTCCATACATTGAATGAATAATGTATAGAAAAAATGAACATATGTAACATAAATTACATTGATTTTGAACATTTATTATAATATTCCCATGTATTATTTAGTTTTCATTCATTTAATATAATAATGAAATGATAGTAGCATTTATGTGTACGTATGGCATACCATCTCATTGAATGGTTCATTTATTTTATTATATCCAAATGTTATTGACTATTCTCAATATATATATATATATAATAAATATATATGATATTTAAATCAATATTATTACTCTATATATAATAATAATTGTCTAATTTCTATAAAATGGTAAAAAGTGATATAAAATTAATTATAAAGATTAATATGGCTATAAATAAGGTATTAATTAACATATTTTTATTATTAAGTTAATTAAATAATGAACTGGACAAGACGGATTCAAGGTAAGTGATTTTATTAACCCAATAAGCATTCATTGGGTTGATTTTTTACTTAATGAATATGTCGTTCCATGATTATGTGAGAAATAAAATTTGATATCCAATATGATATTTATAGTTTATTTATGTGTATTTATAGTGAATTCACATAATCAAACTATTTTATTAAAAAAATGATATTTTTATGGGAATTTCTAAACTTAGTTTCCACAAATTTGTTTTTACGCATACTTCGTCGATTATATTATTCCATGATTATATTTGGAATCACTAGTTATTTATTTGTGTTGTAATTTAAAATTATCATTGTTTGGATATAATATTAATACACATAATCAACCCATTTATAAATTCATATGTCATTTATATGAAATTTGTAAGGTAAATCCTAACTCTATCTCATTTAATTAAGATAAAGATTCATGTCATTGGATTTCATTTCCAAGAATATTTTTGAATGATTTTTGATTGTCTTACAATATATATCCCATAATATTGGTTGTATTTATATTTGGGACACATAATTATTTTATTGATTTATCCTCCATCCAATGATGCAATCATTGTAAGGTATTTTCTCTCAATTTACATTCAATTGAGGCTTATTAGTTTTTATGCACCAATATACTTTTATATGGTTTATATTCTACCCATTGACATATTATATTATATATATATATCTTTATTCACTTTATATTATAGTGTTTTTAATATAATTCATTAATTATTTTCATTCCTTTATTTTCATGAATGGCATGTCACTCTTTAACTAAAAAATCATTTTAAACCTTTCAATGATTTAGTCGTTTTCATATTTATCATTATTTTTCATAATTCCAAAATGGGTATAAAGATTTATTTATAAGTATATTAATGTTTTCAAATGATAATTAAATTAAAATAATAAATGTTGAATTAGAATCATTTGTTCAAAAATCTTCTTTTTAAAATTTTCAAACACATCATTTTAAATTGTGATTAATATGAGAATATCTTGAAATGATATTTTTTGAAGAAAATTGTGGACAAGTTATTTTTCATTTATGTTTGTTTTATGTTAAATGATTATGTTACTGTTCTTGTTCATTGTTTATGTATATGATTGGTTCCTTGAAAAATCACAGGAGACAAATCCCATGATATCTCTATAAAACATTGGGTTATGTTTTGGAGATAACATAAATTTTTTCTACTAAGGGATTACGGGAATATAATATGATTGGTATTAAAAATGTAACCATGAAGGTTACTCCCTGTGAAAATTTGAATGCTACAATGTAATTATGTCATGGATTCCATAAGATACATTAGTGTTTTTTGATTTCTATGATGTTTTGATGGAATTTTATGATTACATGATGTAAGATAAATACTTTATGTTTTATGTGGGAAAAAATTATTTTGTGTTCATGTGATTTAAATATTCATGGTTTTACAGTTTTATTCAATATTTTATATTCCATACGAAGATTATAATACTCATCCCATGTTTGTTAAATGTTTTTCATAGGGTATAATGAAGTATAAGATAAATTATGGATAATTTTTTTTATGATGAAAATAATTCCTGTTTTATTTATGGAGTTTTATTATAGTGCAAATTTTGGATCGAGTATAAGTGTTTATATTATAAATTTTTAGATGTAATATAATATTTATGGCATATTTCTCTAAAAATATGATACTAAAATGATCGTCAATCTGAATTCATGAATTAACTATAAATTATGTAATGTTTATGGCTGAGGTATTATAAATTAAATTTTAGAAATAACGAAATGGAATTTGTTTCTACTAATCTAATTCAGATTTTGTATAATCATGTGAAAATCATCACATTTTCTAACTTGATGATTACCCTATATTGATACGACCATGATATACTAATTATGTTAACACTGGAAAATCATTCTTTATTATTGACATTAGAGTTAGACTCTAAATATATTTTGTTTAATTTTTTCTATTATTAAAATTGTCATAATAATTTCATTAAAAATGCAGTTTTAAAATATTAATTTATGTTTTCCTTGAGAGAAACTATTTTTAGTGAGAAGAAAAAATATTAAAGAATCGTAAACAAATACAAATAATAACAAATATTAATTTTTAATTTATTTATTCTATTTTCAAATGTTTATTTTTTGTAAATAGTCTATTCATCTTAGTAACAGTATGCTTTTAAGGCCCTTGATACTCTGGATCATGACTGTTTTGGCTCAAATGAACACTTACGTCATGTTTTGGGGGATGATGACCCTAAAAATGTATGCCCCTAACTAGGGATTACTCTTTCACAAAATAGGTATTTACCCTCTTCAGGTGCAATTTCTATTTACACCAATTCAGAATGTGTATCCCAGGTTGATGATAAGGTAGAAAATTCCAAAAAAATTCCCATATAGGTTGAATAATTACAACACATGGAAAATTATGAATATTTGGAAATAATTGATGTATTATGATCATAACATCCACTAAATCCCACCACATATTTTTAGGCATATATATTTAGGATGTGTAGGTTTTATAATTCATCAGGATGTATTCATTGTTATGGTGAGGATGATGATATTCATGTTAATGGAGAGGATGTCTGTGATGAAGAGGGCATGAATGATAGTGAGGAAGTGGGTTGGGATGAAAAAGAAGAATAAGGCGGGGATAATGTAGGGGAAGAGGGAAGGTCAGAGGATGACAACAATTATAGGGATGAGGAATACGATTAGCATAATGATAGAAATAGTGACGTGAGACATATTGATCTCATACATTCTTCTCTGATAATTATGATATTATATAATTTACCAGGAAAGGCATAAAACTAGGCATAATGCCTGATCCTCTAGAAGAATTAATTAAATAAAAGTTACAGAATAGAAAATAGTGGAAATAAAAATTAGAGAATAGAGAAGTTTCAATTACATGCTAATGTAATAAAATTCCTCACCATAAGCATAATCAGAGGCTACACCAGTGTCCATCGATTCCCAATCAGATTGTGAGTTTTATTGCTTAATGATAATGAAATATCTCTTCTGGAATTTTAACTACTCTGTTGTGAGTTGATGTCTGTATGATTTATTACTATAACAACATCAATTTTAATAAGAAGAAATATTCTATGAAACCATAAAATTGGAAGTATTTACCATAGTTCTTGTCAGGTTGGATTAGTCCTTCTGGCCTCTTCACTTTGGTGGAGCAGAGGCCACTGTCATGTTTCCATATTCAATATGTCCTCTACTCATGACACTAGAACTATATAAAACCTTTCCACAACTCACCTCCTTTTTATAAGAACTAAAATTATCTTTATCATCATCTGATACATTCCCCATTTTATCTGAGGTGTGTACATTCTGTAAACCATCATCAATATCTTCGCCTCATGGTGTTTCCAAAGGCATGCCCATCTCCATTGACTGCACATATCCATTGACCACGAACTAAATATGTATATTTGGATCCACAATGTCAAAAATTGGTGATGTTCCTCTTCATCATGTAAATTACATACTTCTATATACTCAGTACTATCCATAAGATGTGTAAAAATTGATACCTCTGCACTCATCTTCACTCCATTAATTGTGTGATTTCTATGTGACCTAGTCTCCACAACTGGCTAGGAGACACATTTATCTAAATTTGGGTCCTCGTTTTCCATAACTGCAAATTTGTTTGCAATCTTAACCATGTATGATGTCATTTCCTTCACAACTGGGGGGCCAAGCCCATCAGCACCACCCACACATGGATGCTCAAGACTACCTTCATGTTATACTGGCTTCAAAGAATCCTCCTTCGCCACATTACGATCAACTACATATTCCAGTTCAGAGGGAGTGTTTTCCATGCAGTTAAAAAACTATTTCTAGCCCCTTCACTTCATGGACTGAACATCATTGAGAGACCTGCAATCATAGACCCATTCCCTTCAATCATTAGAGTACCATCACCCCACCATTAAGTAAATTATCATCTATTGATGTGCCATTATTCATATCCCACTTCAGTCTTTCAAACATATCCTAGAACTTTAGATCAAGAGATTCATTTAGGATAGGTTTTATCCAACCTGTCATTCTAAGCTCACTGCTGTCAATGGCACCCACTACCTAATATTTTGAACTAATGTCATGATCCTCTGGAATCCAGTTCTCTGTGACTTCCTTCCCATTCATATTTATATGTTCTGTTGCAGCACCATTAGAAAGAAAATAATCAAGCACTCGAATATTCATCTTCCTTCTCAAAGGTACAATATGACACACCGATTCATGGTGACCCAGCCTATAACAGTCGTTACAAAAATCAAACCATGAGTTAAACATAACAGATTGCCTCCACCAGAACTCTTGACTATTTGTAATCTAGACATAATAAACTAGAGGATTGGATAAATCTACATACAAACAGATGCGAAGAAATGTTGGGTGACACAATGCTTCAGTTCTACAATCAGTACACAGATAGCGACCAACTATATTCCCAATGACATTCAAAATAGAAGGACTCTATAATAGATGCGAATGACTAGGGAGACATACCTAGATCATTTTACCCAGATTATCTTGTCGCATGTGGATTTTATATTTTATGATTCGGTATGAATGAATATATATGGAATTAATTTTTTTATGATTGGATAAATTAATCAAATGATTTAATTTATTACCATTAATTTTGTATTGGTTTTTTGATATTTGTGGATGCTTAAAATTTTTACATGTTTGTTATGTGTGTTTAGGATGCTATATTGTTTTCATTGCAAGTTTGGGTATTTTAACATTCATTTGAAGGTGTTCTATTTTGATTATAGGGGATGTGTGAAGTTTTATTTCCACTGGAGTGGGAATTGTAGGATATTTCGGTGCTATGTTTTGTTAACTATGTCCAGTGGAGTGGGAATTTCATCTTTTTGATGTATTATTTTCTATTGATTATTCCCACTAGATTGTAAATTTATTGTTTTTTAGGTAGTTCATTTTTTTTATTTTTTTGTTTTTATTTGCAGGTAATTTAGAAGGTGAAACTGTTTAGTAATGGTGAGTATGCCCACTGGAGTAGGAATTCTACATTATTTGTGAAAGTGAAAGGGTAAGTGTTCTATTATTTTGTGTATGGCTACAGTGTTGTGTACATCTGACTATAGTATTCCAACTAGAGTGCCCACTATTGTTTTCTTATTTTAGGTTCTTTGTGAAGGTCTGGTGGAGTGGGAAATTGGATAATTTGGGATGTTGTAGGTTGGGGAGGATGGGGCCTATATCCATAGTTCCATAAATATTGGTATAAATATATTGCATTGTTTTCTAAGGAATTTTTTATAAAAAGAAGTCTACCACCCTTTACCAACTGTTTATCATGAACCGTTGGTATAGGGATATAATTTTTTTATGCATTAGAATATATTTATTCTAATGGTTTTATAAAATTTGAATATCTAAATCCCAACAATTCTGTAACATCTCAGATAAATGAACAATATGAAATTTTCATATTTATTAATATTTTTGAATTAAATATTAATTTTACTTTAAATGGGTTGCTATGTTTGATAGCGTACCAGATAACCAACAACGGGTTTATTTGGAATCTTCCGTTGCACACTAATAATAGAATATTATTATTTTAAATTGTCATTAACTCCTAGTCATAGTATTGGTGGGACAGAACAATCATAACTAAAATATGATTATAAATGTATTTATATTTATCCAATAAAAGTTATAGGATTAAAATACGAATGAATCTAATTTTAAGCATAATTTACATAAAAAGGCCGATTTAATGCGTTTTAATGGCGGACACTTTTTAAGTCTAGTTTTGTCACATTAATTCATTGTATATGTCCAAATAAAATCCTTCATTAGAATGGGGACATAAAAATTTACTTTGGGTAATTTTTTGGTTTTTTTCTAATAAAGTTCATTTTTTAATGAATAGTGAAAAATATTATATTTTAATTCAAAAGTGCCTTTTAATCTAATTTATTCATATGGTTAGATTATATTTTTTAATTAGATTTAAAGTGAAATTCAAATATATTTTTACCATTTGATCAAATTTTGGTCATTGGAATTAATTACACTTTGAAATTTGACATAAACAAGTATCAATCATTTGATAATTATTGTTTCTTAAAAACACGCTTTTTGTTTTGGTAATGGGAATAAATTTTAAAATTAATTAAAGCCACAACTATGTTCTGAATTTGAAAAAACAGACATCATTTTTTAATTCATAATATCATATATATCTTCAGCTGAATTTTTTGTATTTTTCTGAAAAACATAAATTTTGATAAATAGTTAAACCACTTAGTGGTAGTTAAAAAAACTGAATTTTTCATTTTAATGAAATTTTACAACTTCTGTGAATTGATTTTATAAAATATGTCATACAAGATTTTTATTTTAAAGTAAAATATTGTTCATTAAGATGAAAATAATTTTTGGTGAATAGTAACTTTTAACTTTTATTTACTGCGGTTAAAGGTAAATAGGGTAATTCAAGGTAAAAAGAATATTATAATAATTCAAAATTACATTAACACTTGTCCTAAACTTATTTTATGAGTAATTACCGACCATGGGAATCCATGGGATTATTTTGGGACCCCATGAATCCAATTATAAATGATGATGACACTTTAGATTAATTAATTTAATGTAAACGAAAAAATGACAAAAACAAAAATCTTTTAGTAAAATTATTTTTTATATGGTGTTATATAGGGAATATTATTGTCTATAAATAATAATTATAAAGATAAAAATATTTAATACATTATAGTATTTTTTTACTAATTTTTAGACATTGAATAAATTAAATTATTTATGACACAATAATGAAGCATTTTTTACCTCATTAATAAATGATTTAAATAAATAAGATTATAATGATTACAATATTATCCAAAACTTGTAAAATTATGATTGGATGATTTTATTTAGAATATTAGTCATATTATCTTCGACCTTAATGATTTTTGGACCATTAAAAACTGAATATCATTATATAATAAAATAATTTTTTCACACAATCCTAAAGTCTCCCTCCTCTCCCTTATAAAAGGAGACCACTTCTAACCAATTCCAGACACCTCTCATGCTTTTTTTCTCATCCAACATATGCCAAATTAGGCTAACTACATCCCTATCTCCCTCTTATAAGCCTTAAGTTAGGCTTAGGGCACTTCAAGAAGTCAATTGGTTCAAACCAAAGAGAGTTACCCAAATTAAAGGTAACCATTTCTCTTAAATTATTTTCTATTATTTTATATCTCCACCCCTAAACTATTTTTATTTACTTTATTTTGTAACAAAACAAGTATCCATAACATACTATGATGTTTTTATAAGAATAATTAGAACATCACTTACACAAACCTCCATCTAATGGATGAAGAACATAGTGTTTTTGTGGATGGCAAACTAACGCCTCACGAAACTATGATTGTTCAAATATCTCCAACTGCCTCTCATTGTGGCCATTATGATGTCACTATATTTATATAAGATATATATTATGTTTATGATTTTCTTATGCTTCTGTACCTCCAATTTATATCACAACATTATGGTTTCCATAGTGGGTAAATATGATAATATCATAAGAGGAAGTGTGGACAACCGCCCCCTCAAAGTGGTGTGACTCGTTAATGCCTTATGTGGGATGTATAAAGGATTTATTTAATGATTTTATATACAATATTATACTGTAATTATAATATACCTATGTATCATTATGTTTTAATTCCATTGAAATAATAAATATAAATGAATGTAGCATTCATGTGTACGTACGACTTACCGTCTTCAAGAACGGTGCATATCATTTCATACCTCTAAATGTTATGTTCTATTATAAATATATAAATATAAATATATATATATATACTGGATATAAATGATATATATTATATCTAAATAATTAATATCATTCGTGATATAATGAACCATTGACCACATGAACGACATTTAATTATAAGAAGTCGATTTTTGACTCAAGTACCAAATATCAACAAAACAATCATTATTAACTTAAATGACTATATAATGTTTATGACATGGTAATAAGTGATATAAATGGAATAATAAATTTGTAAAATGTTCTTAATAAAGTATAAATTAACTTTAGTTTATTATTCAGGAGATTAAAGAACGATCGAGTCAAGTCCGACACGAGGTAAGGGTGATCCTTATCTCACTTTTAATTCTGTGAGATTTCAATTGTTCGTCACTTATTTATTGAATGTGGTGTATTGTGTACTGAGTTTTTATATAAATTATCATTATACTAATTATATTCAGGTTATTCTGTGATTCATTTGGTGGTTATTAACTTTTGGTCATACGACCGAGAAGATTACAACGTAGTAAAGGGTTTCATCTCACTTTTGATTCCTGTGAGATTCATGCTATATTTTCCACTATTTTCTTTTGTGTGGTGTATGTACTGCCCATGATTGTAATATTTATATAATATAAATTCATTTATGAGAATTTATATCTTCTTTTTATGATCCTTCATTCATGTGGCATATGTTTTGTTAGTTACCAAATCATTAAGGGAACTATTCACCCTCCTCTTTATAATAGACTTCATTTTTATGTCTTTTAATATACATATTATTATGTTGGGATATGTTCTTCTATATCCTTATTGATGAAAACATTATATACAAGTGATGAGATACACTTTTTTATCTCATTAACTCATTTTCTGAATTTTAATTTGACGCCATTAGGCGGTCAGATTTTTACAAAGGAACATTTTAACCCAATTTCAATTGTTTGGGTTCAACTTGTACTTATTGAATATGTGATCATATGAATATTATTGAATGAACTATAATTGTTTTACACATAATATCCAAATATATTGGGTGTACTAATATTTTTCACACATAATTATGTGATTGATTTATCCTTAATTTAAGGATACTATCATTATATTGGGTTTCATCTCAATTTACATTTCCTTTGAGACTTCATTCTTGTTATGCACCAATTCACTCTTATATGGTTTATATAATATCTTTTGTCATATTGTATCATGAATTCTTTTATTATCATGATATTATAAATTTATGATTAAATTTTATTCCTCGATTATTTGTATTCAAATGTATTTAATTTTGTTAAAAACTCTATATCTAAAATACCATTTTAAATGTTTTAAAGATTTATTCTTATAAATATTTCACATTAATGTCCATGTTTTCAAAATGGGTTTTAGGATTTATTTATATGCACATTAATGTTTTCCAATGATAATTATTTTAAAATATTCAAACTGGTATGGGACACTTTGATTCAAAAACCTCTTATTAAATGGTTTTGAAAATGATTTGACAAAGCATTGTTTACTTCAATATCTTGATTTGATATATTGGAAGGTGGAAATGTTATCTTTCTTTTATACATGTGTTTTGTGTTATGATTATGTTATGGTTATTGGTCATTGTTTACATAAACAGGTGGTTCCGAGATAAACCCAGGGCGGGTGAGCCCGAGATAGCTCTCCAATGCATTGGGTAACGTGACAGAGGTAAACGCGAATGTTTCTCCTAAGAGATTTAGGGAATATACTATGATGGGTATTCCAAAGTAAACAACTAGGTAGATGTGATATCTATAATGTAAGTATGATATTTATGCCACAAGTTACCTTTATGTTTTATGATTTCTATGTGTCTTTCAAAAATCTTATGATTTCACGAGGTAAGAAAAATATTTCATGATTTGTATGTATTTATGAACAATGTTTTCATTCTTTGTTTTATAACCCATTCTGAGCGTTTTATGCTTATCCCAAATTTTTGAAATTTTTTCCACAGGACTTAAAGATGAATAAAATAAAGTATGTGATCATGGAAAAGTCATGTTGTCTAAAACATGGAAGTAGACATGTGTCTTTTTAAGAGTTTTTATTTTGTGAAAAAAATGGATAATGTGTAGTATTTCCTACTTATAATATTCAAGTTGTTATGTAATAGTTATGGCATAATTCTCTAAAACTGTAAACCTGAAATGATCCTTAATGTGAATTATTCATTTAATTCTGGATTATGTAATGTTTAAGTCTGGTTCCATATAGTTGGTATCAAAGGTTTGTTTAGATAACATTAGAGGTTAGGGAATTCTTTAAGCATAAGTGACATTACCATAATGGTTAGGATTTCAGAAAGAGTTATAGTTTTTTAGATAAAGTGAATGAGTTTAAGATAACATGAATATGTATATCTTTGTTTTTACCCTCTTCATAAGATATTATATGGTGATTTAACTGATATACTCACACTGACGTTTTATGTTTTAGTAAATGGCTGGATCTAGAAGGCACAAAAGTAATAGTAGATGTGAAGACAATTGTGACTGTTTTTTGAACGAGCAACTGAATGATATGGGAGCTACAATGAGAACACTTTTGGTTATTCTCAACCAACTATCTAGAGTCATGATTGACCACCTGAACATTAGTGATCTTTATAAGGCATCATATATGCGAGAAACAGATACCTACGGATGATTAGGTAATAATCATAAAGGTAAGTGTGTGGAAAAACCTATGTGTCAACGATGTGGAAAGAAACACCTAGGAAAATGATTCAAAGGGGAATAAAGATGTATAGATGTGGAAATTAAGGTCATAAATAATGAACCTTCCATGGAAAAAGGGTGCATCTAGTTGACTCTTGGAAAGGGAATAATGTCCTTTCCGATGGATCAATTGAATGTTTTAAATGTGGTGTGCATGGTCATTATGAAAACTCATATCCTACAAAGATGTTTTGGGAATGGTATCACCAGGATCATACATATATTCATTTACCAATACCTAATTCCATTCCAATTGAGGATGAAGAAACTGACAATGACCAATGAAAGGTATGAATTATTTCTTAATATATGTTTTCCAATTATTGAAATCTTACGATATGAATAATGATTTTGTTTGTAGGAAATAAGTATTTGAGAATAAGATGGAAAGGAATGGTTAATTGATCATGAAGAATGTTGAATGAGTAAGAAGTCAAGATATAATTGATTCCAAAGTTATGGTAAAATTTAGGATGGTGAAATTCTTAAAAGTATTAAGGCTCTTCTAATGATGGGATTACATTTGAAGACTTCTTATAGAATGTGTAACCCTGATGTGTGATATATGAAAATTTTATTCAAGGAATAATTATATTCTCTTTTGTGGATATAGTTATAAATATCCATTTAGGATTATATGACCCTTGAATTTGTGGAAATTACCAGTTAATAAATTTTGGGATGCAGAATGAAAGTTATTAGATAACCTTTGTGGTTAATGTATGTTGGTTATTTTTTATTAATTTATCTCTTTTGGGGAATGTTATAAAATTATGTAGTTTTTAAAAAGGGACATCACACAAACCATGTGACAACCCGTCGCATCAGACGAAGCTGTGGGAATCGAACCCTCAACCAAGGTGCGACTGATATTTATCGCCTACCACTGGAATATGTGATGTCCCTGGTTAGTATGACTAATTATGTCTAGTTAGATGATCTTATGAATCAAGAAGAGGTCGATTTTGGGTTTTCTATGGATATTATTAACCTACCATGGAGGATATGTGATTTGGTAAATTGCTTTTCAATATGAGACTTTAGTAGTAACTGATGTTTTTTGGAGATAAATGTTTAGATTTATCGTGGATGACTATGTGATTAAATAGTTTTGAGATTTATGTTTCAATATTAGTTTGGATTACCTTGAATAATTTTATGGACAATTATTTATTGAATGTTTTTGGTTGAAATTTGGATATTATTCGAAAATTTTTGGAGATTAAGAGTAGTTTTTCATTTTGAAAAAGATTATCCTTATGGGGATTATCTTATCTTCTACAAATCAATTTTGGTTTGGGTTAAGGTTTAAAGACATGGGAAATATATATTTCATCTTTAGAGGATTATGTATTTCTCTCGAATATTATTATAGCACTATCAATGTTGAAAAAAAGTTCATCCTAAATACTTATCTTTTGGAGAAAATATGAGTTTGTGTTAAAAATCTAATAAGAGATGAAAGTCTATAAGACAAGTAAGTATGTTTCCATTTTTTTAGTTAAGCTCATAAATAAATTTCTCAATGAAATGTAACATAAAACAAAAAAGTTTTCTGGTAACTTTTCCTAATGGGGAATCAAATACTGTTTATCCCATCACATGTTTGTGATTTTCTAATGGTTAACATTCACTTAAACATGTTTTCTATCACTATCCATTAGAACTTGACCCTTTTTTTCTCTTCCATATCCATCTTTTCCTACATGGATTCCTAGTATGGGTTATCTCAGGTAACCTTTGTACTTCTCTTCCTTTATTTTAATGTGATAGTTTAATTTACACTTTTTTTTATGTGGGGCTTTCAATGAAGTTCCCGAGCCAAAATTTTAAATTGTGAGGATGCAATTCCCAAAAGGGGGGAAGGATGTAACATCCCAGATATATAAATAATATGAAATTTTCATATTTATTAATATTTGTGAATTAAATATTAATTTTACTTGAAATGGTTTGCTATGTTTGATAGCATACCTCAGACGCAACAACATGTTTCTTTGGAATCTTACGTTGCACAAAAATAATATAATATTATTATTTTAAATGGTCATTAACTCATAGCCATTGTATTGGAGGGACTGAACAAAACTAACTACAATATGATTATACATGTATTTATATTTATCCAATAAATGTTAGAGGCTTAAAAAATGAATGAATCTAATTTTAAGCATAATTTACTTTAAAAGGCCGATTTACCGTCTTTTAATGGACAACCATTTATAAATCTAGTTTTGGTCACTTTAAAACATTCTATATGACCAAATAATATCTTTATTTAGAATGGGGAATTCAAAATTTACTTTGGGTAATGTTTTGGTATTTTTCTGATAAAGTTCATTTTTATAATGAATAGTGAAAAATAATGTATTTTAATTCAAAAATGCCTTTTAATCTAATTTATTTATATGGTTATATTATCCTTTTAATTGGTTTTAAAGTGAAATTGAAATATAGTTTTACCATTTAATCCAATTTTTGTCATTAGAATTATATTCACTTTGAAATTGGACATAAACAAGTATCTATCTTTTGATAGTTATTGTTTATTAAAAACAAGCTTCTTGTTTTGATAAAGGGAATTAATTTTAAAATTAATTAATGCCACTTATATGTTTTGAATTTGGAAAAATAGACATCATGTTTTAATTCAGAATATAAAATAGATATTAGGCTGAATTTTTGGTATTTTTTTGAAAAACATCAATTTTTTTATGAATAGTGAAACCACTTAGTAGTAGTTAAAAAACACTCATTTTCATTTAAATGAAATTTTACCACTTTTGTGAATTGAATTTTGAAAATCCGACATACATGGTTGTTGTTAGTAATTAAAATGGTTTTCATTAAGATCAAAATAATTATTGGTGAATAGTAACTTCTAACTTTTATTTACCGCGGTTAAAGGTAAATAGGGTAATTCAAGGTAAAAAAGAATATTATAATAATTCAAAATTACCTTAACACTTGTCCTAACTGTATTTTATGAGTAATGTCCGACCATGGGAATCCTTGGGTCGATTTTGGGACCCCATGGCTCCAATTATAAATTATAATGACACTTTATATTAATTAATTTAATGTAAAGGTAAAAATGACAAAAACAAAAATCTTTTAGTAAATTATTTTTTATATGGTGTAATATAAGGAATCATTTGGTCTATAAAAATTAATTAGAAATACAAAAATATTTCCTAAATTATGGTATTTTTCTAATAATTTTCATACATCGAATAAGTTAAATCATTAATGACACAATAATGATGAATTTTATACCTCATTAATAAATGATTTAAATATGTAAGATTATAATGATTAAAATATTATCCAAACATGTCCAATTCTGATTGGATGATTTTATTTCGAATATGACTCATCTTATCTTCGACCGTAATGATATTTTGAACAATAGAAACCGAATATCAATATATAACAAAATAATGTTTTCACACATTCCTAAAGAGCCCCACCTATCTCTTATAAAAGGAGAAAAATTCTAACCAATTCCACACACCTCTAATGCATTTTGGCATGACCTAACTCTGCCCATTTAGGCTCCCTACATCCATCTACCCCACTTATTAGCCTTACCTTAGGCAGAAGGAACTTCGATAATTCCTTTGGATCAAACCAAAGAGAGTTACCCAATTTAATGATAACTGTTTCTCTTAAATTGTTTTCATTTATTTTACATATCCATCCCCTAAACACATTTTATTTACATTATTTTGTAAAAATACATGTATCCTTAATATAAAATTATGTTGTAATAAGATTAATTGAAACTGCACTTACACACACCTCCATCTAATGGATGAAGAACCTAATGTTTCTGTCGATGGAAAACTAACACCTCACGAAACGATTATTTTTCAAATATCTCCAACCGCCTATCATGGTGGCCAATATGATGGCACTATATTTATATATTATATATATTATACTTATGATTTACTTATGTTTATGTACCTCCAATTTATATCACAGCATTATGGTTTCCATAGTGGTAAAATATGATAATCTCATTAGAGGAAGTGCGGACTACCGCCCCCACAAAGTTATGTGACTCGTTAATTCCTTATGTTGGATGTATAAAGGATAGAGTTAATGATCTTATATATGATATTATACTTTAATTATAATATAACTATGTATCATTATGTTTTAATTCCATTAAAATAAGAAATAGAAATGAAAGTAGCGTTCATGCGTACGTACGACTTACCGTCTCCATGAACGGTGCATTTCATTTCATATCTCTAAATGTTATGTACTATTATAAATATAAATATATATATATATATATATATATATTGGATATATATGATATATATGATATCTAGATAACTAATATATTTCTGGAGATAATTAACCATTGACCACATGAACAACATGTATTTATAAGAAGCCCATTTTTTACTCAAGTACCATGTATCGAAAAAACAAACATTATTATCTTAAATGATTACATAATGTTTATTACATGGTAATAAGGGATATAAAAGGAAGAATAAAATTGAAAAAGGTTTGTAATAAAGTAGAAATTAACTTTAGTTTATTATTCAGGAGTTTGAAGAATGATTGAGTCGAGTCGGACCCGAGGTAAGGGATTTTGTTATCTCACTTTTAATGTTGTGAGATTTCCATTGTTTTCCAATTATTTATTTCATGTGGTTTATTATGTACTACCTTTTGGTATATATTATCATGATCCTCATTATATTCATGGTATTATATGATTCATTTGGTGGTTATTAACTTTTGGTCATATGACTCAGTTGATTACAACGTAGTAAGCAATTTCATCTCACTTTTGATTTCCGTGAGATTCATGATATATTTGACACTATTTACTTTTGTGTGGTGTATGTACATCCCATGATTGTACTATTTGTGTAATATAATTTCATTTATTAGTATTTACATCTTCTTTGTATGATCCTCCTTTCATGTGGCGTATGTTTTGTATGTTACCAAATCATTAAGGGAATTATTCACCCACCTCTTTATAAAAGAATTCTTTTTGTTATGACTTTTAATTTACATAATCTTAAGTTGGGATATGTTCTTATATATCCTTATTTATGTAAACATTATTTCCTGGGGATGATATTCCCTTTTTATCTCATCAACCCATTTTCGTAATTTTAATGTGACGTCATTAGGCTGTCGAATTTTTACAAGGGAACTTTTTAACCCAATTTCAATTCTTTGGGTTCAACTTGTACTTCTTGAATATTTCTTCATATGAATATATGTGAATGACCTCTGATTTTTTTACACTTAATATCCAATTATATTGGCTGTACTTATATTTGTCACAAATAATTTTGTGATTGATTTATGCTTAATTTAAGGATAACATCTTTATATGGGATTTCATCTCAATTTACATTTCCATTGAGACTTCATTGATTTTATACACCAATTAACTATTATATGGTGTATATACTATAATTTTTCATATTATATCATGAATTCCTTTATTCTCATGATATTATAATGTTCTGATTAAATTTTATTCCTCAATTATTTGTATTCATGTGTCTCTCATATTGAAAAAAACACTTTAACTAAAATACCATTTTAAACGTTTTAATGATTTATTCTTATAAATATTTCCCATTAATTTCTATGTTATCAAAATGGGTTTTAGAATTTATTTATATGGACATTAATGTTTTCAAATGATAATTATTTTATAATCTTCAATGTGGTATGGGACACTTTGATTCAAAAATCCCTTTTTAAATGGTTTTGAAAATGATTTGATAAAGCATTGCATAATTCAATATCTTGATTTGATATATTAAAAGGTGGAAATGTTATCTTACCTTTATAAATGTGTTAAGTGTTATGATTATGTTATGGTTATTGGGAATTGTTTACATAAATGGGTGGTTCCGTGATAATCCTAGGGCAGGTGAGCTCGAGATAACTCTCCAATGCAATGGGTTATGTGACGGAGGTAAACGTGAAGGTTTGACCTATGTGATTTAGTTAATATACTCTGATGGGTATTCCAAAGTAAATCCCTATATAGTTTTGATAGCTACAATGTATGTATGATATGTACGCCCCACGTTACCATTATGTTTTATGATTTCTATGTGCCTTTCATTAATCTTATTATTCCACGAGGTAAGTAAAAGATTTCATGATTTGTATGTATTTATGAACAATGTTTTCATTCTTTTTTTTATAACCATTACTGAGTATTTTGTGCTCATCCCATGTTTTTGAAATGTATCCCACAGGACTTAAAGATGAATAGGTTCAAGGATGGCATCAAGGAAAAGTCATGTTGTCTAAACCATGGAACTAGAGAATTTGTGTTTTTAAGATTATTTATTTTGTGAAAAAAATGGTTATTGAGTAGCTGTGTATACTTGTAATATTCAAGTTGTTATGTAATAGTTATGGCCTAATTCAATAAAAATATAAACCTGAAAATATCCTCAAAGTGAATTATTCATTTAATTTAAGATTCTGTATGATTTAAGGCTGGGTCCTTATAGATTCATATTTTGTAATTGGGTCATTAAAATTACAACCTCACTATACCAACGGTTCCCTCTAAATTGTAGGTATAAGGATATGTTGATGGATCACATACCAACAGTTGCTGAAAATACTGTGATAGGCTATCCCAACAGATTTTGGACCTATTCAAATAAATTCTGACCATATGTTTATGATATATTTTCTGTGGTGAATTCAATTTTTTTAAAGTGGCTTCTCATAAGAAACATTGATATTGGAATAAAAATGGAGAAAAGTTTTATTGGTAAAGTATGATAACTATTGAATATACTAATTATTATACAATTGAATTTATTATCCTTAAAATAGGGAATAAAATATTCACATCTGAATGGTAATGGCTATTTCAATCAAATCCATTTGGAGATAATGTATAACCCCAATGGATTTAATCATTAATTGTTCCATTTATTTTCTATGTGTTTCTGTAGTGAAAATTTAATTTGACATGGATTGAAGCTTAATGATTCATAAATTGAATTATTCTAGATAAATATTTATTATTTGGGAGGGAATATTTGACTTTATTAAGAGTTTTTATAAATAATGTAACAACATTAAATGTGAAAAATGTTAAACTGATTTTAATTGAAAATATATATGAAAGAGTCGTTTTCATAATTAACATTATTATAAACATTTAGATAATGTGATGATAATATTAGATTAAATTGATTTCTAATTTAAAATATTATTCTAAAATAAAAGAAATATGTGAATTTTTAACACCATGAAATTAATTTTTTAAAGAGAAATTATTTAGGAGTTGTGTATTTTTTTCTTAATTGTTTTAAGAATATTTTTTAAATTTTTTAGGGGAGATTAATTATATTTTTTCTAGTGCTGAATGTTGAGGAACTAGCTCAATCCATCATTGAGGGAGGATGCGTCAATGGCATAGGATTTCTCGATGACGGAGCCATCATGCCTATAGATGGTAGCATAGATCACCCATAGGGAGAACACATGTAATTAAAAACATGGTGGTATGTATAATACACATGGAATGGGATGGTAAGCCTATAAAGGTAGGTGTGGCCCATGAAGCTTGTGATGTGTGAATTGTATCCGAGTATCAGCCCCGATGAAAATTAAAAGAGTTGATGGAAATAAAATTATTATAATGGAGAGAGAGATTGAACATATATTCCATGTGGGAACATGATTGAATAAAAATTTATCTCCATCAAAATTTTATAGATATAACACCACCACTTGATAAATTGGACATGGGAAATTTTATTGATCTAACCATCATATTCAACCATGGCCAGATTGTATTATTTTTTACAAGAGGATCCCTTCCAGTCACGAAATTACTGTGAGCTAACCAAATCAATTGAATTCTATTGGATCATACTAGAAATCAATATATTACTGAATAATCATGAATCATTTTTAATGAATAAATGTATTTTAAAATGAGTGTAAACTATCTACGTATTTCTACCCACATAATGTTATCTTTGTAATGAAACATATATAATTGTAATGTTAGGAGTCCATTATGATGATTCCTTGTTTTTAACTGTATGAGTATTTGAGAATAGGTGAAAATCTATTGTGAATTAAAATATTCATAACAAGGTACATTATTCATGGGTTTTAAAAATAGCCTCAACATTGCATATTTCATTGATTTTTTCCACTGTCCTAAAAGTCAAATGTTATAGAGAAGAAATGTAATGGATACCAAACCTAAAATACTGAGGATCCAAGCCCTGAATATTTTCTACTTTATTGATAGTGTGATCTTGTTTTCAAGAGAATTATATAAATTCTGAATCCATTATTTAATGATTATAATATTTATGTGTCTTCATCATGTGAAGGAATAGGGTTGCATAAGATTGTTCTTGAGTACTAAAGTCATAGTGTGGTACGTGATTAAAGAGTTTTTTCATATAAAAACCATACATATAGAATATGTATAATGAAATGTTGTCTTACATAATGGAGCAGGGATCCACATGAAACACTAGCCTGAATGTCCTATAAAAATGAACCAAAAATTTCAACTAAGGTTCTTATAAAGATTTAAAATAATAAGATAATGTTTTTATGATAATTTTTTTTCATTTTAAATCAATTAATAATGAAAATGAAGCCACATTCCATAACTCATGCATACCTGGAATATTATATGTGATACAATGCTTGTTCATTTATTAAAAATGAATTGTGTGACTATTTCAAAGTATAAAAATATATGCGAGATGAAAAGTTAGTCTTGTACTTTTACTTATTGCATGAAGAAATAATAATCAACTAGAAAGTGTAGTGTAGGTGTGTGTGACCTGAATTGTGAAATATTTAATTTAGACAACATTATTAAAGTCATGATTCATTGATTCTTCATTTTGAGAGAATAAATTATTTGTTGTGGTAATAATTATTATATATTAGAATATAAAAAGTTATATTACATTAAGGTGAGAAAGGATGATTGTTGTCATATTTTAGAAGATCTGTGTGTTTATACATGATGTGGATGTAGGATGACATGCACACAATGTCAGAATATAGAAATAGTTTGATACATATTCATAGAATGATAGAATTACCATTGATGGACATAATGGTTTATAGTATTAAAAACTTGATATTTTAGTTAGATATATCAACCTGGGGGAGTCATTATAAATATCACTTTTGAGATGGAAATTGGAGGATTCCATTGGGAGATAAACCACTATAATTATTAGTGAGACTGTGTCAGAGGAGTATTCCTTTTTAGTAATTCATGATATTTCCAATACATGTAATTGCATTTTTACTAGTAGGTAATTTGTGTCTTGGATGATCTCAAACAAAACAAGTATGTAGTCAGCCACATCAGTGGTGAACCATGTAAAAATACCATATGATAAGCTTTATTTACATTCTTTCCGACATGTGCTATAATTTTTTCTATTAATATTGATGATATATTATTTAAACAGGTGTAAAGGTTCAAATTGGAAATGGGTAAAAAGTGATAGAAATAAAAATTGGTCAAACTTATTCACAATGATACACCCCCCCAATCAGTGTACCTTCATGATCCATTGGGAACTACCCAATGTTGGAAAACTCAAACACATGTAAATAAATATATATTTCACATAAAAGAGTTTTTTTACATGTATGTGTTAATTAACATTTATTTGAATATACACATAAATAAATATATATATCTATATATACCCAAGTGTGTTTTTTTATACACACAAACATGTATTTATATATAAATGTTTCTTTTATAAGTATACAAATATATTAATTCATTTAATAAGGTAAATGACTTGTATATTGTTTTATATTAAATATTATGATTAATTATTTTTTATTTCCTTATGGTTTCTATATTTAAACATACATTTAAATTAAATATGAGAAAATATTTTTTTAAAAAAATTGATTTATTATTTGTATTTTTATGAAAATCAAGAATTATATATTTTTGAATAAAAATACAAAATAGAAAACTATATTTTTTTAATAGATAATATCAATATAAATTCTTTCCTTGGTTTTGAATTTGTTCTCCATTAGAAAAAGAAAATAATACCCTCAAAAACAAAACTAAAATCCCATTGAATATTAAAAATCAATGGTTTCAAAATTAAATATCCGATTTTTTAGGCCTGTTGGGAATTTTTTTAACAAATAAAATAATATACCAAGGTCCTCAAAAAATAAAATGAAATATATATATATATATATATAAATATATTTGGAAGATTCAATTTGATATGTGTTTGTGCACAAAATAACATTCAGATCATATGTTATATTTGTTTGATGTTTGAGTTGGGGTTTTAATAAATCACATATATTTAATAATTTATCAATTTCATATGTCATTAAATTAATATTAGATTACTATAACTAAAAAATAATTATAAAATTATTAATTAATATTATTGTCTTTTATAATTTTAATACATTTTTTATGAAAAATATGATATATTATGTGTAAATACATATTTAATATTATATAATGCATATATAATAATTATATTATATTTATATTTATATAAATATATTAAAATAGGATTTTTAATGGTATATAAGTTTTTTATACGGCACATATTTTAACATCACTGATATATCACATATAAAATACACACTTTATTAGTGAAAAAAACTATCATATGGGTGTTTTTATCAGTATTATTATTAGGGCTAATAAATATACACATTCTAAGGATTGAAGCTAGACATGCATGGACATTAACTTAATTTTTAGGAATAATTAATACATAATATAATCAAATTCGAAACTACCATATTAGTTTAGTGCCTTTGGAAACTAGAATGCATAGAAAATTATATATATAACATCTACATTATCTCCTCCTTTATTATTCAAATCTCAGACACCTTTCTGAAAAATCATTCATCATAATGTTATTCAAATCCTAAGAAAAAGGAAATAATAGATTGGGTGAGATAAAATAATATTGAGGGGTAATATAGTTAAATATCCTACAAAACCTAAATAGATGAATTTTAAAACCTAAACATAAATTTTGAAAAAAAAAACATACCAAATTTAACCTATACCAAAATCAATAATTATGAAATAAATCAAGATAGTTCATTAGGAAAAAATAATATTGGAATCATGAACAATGAGAAAATAGAATTTTTATAAACCATGTAATTATGGTAAAAAAACAAGCACATGATATGATTTCCATAGTAGCCTAGGCATTGCTGCGCAGACAATAAAAGTGGACAAATTCAATTACTGAACTGTGTTTACTTTTCGTTCCAGCCATTTAGTACTAATCCTAGTTTACTTGTCATTCCGTCAATTTCTATCTCATGGGATATAAGTCTATACCCAATCCATTTGAGGGAGATATAGGTTCCACACATCTCATAGTGAAATCATTATTACATGTTCCACAAAAAAAAAATCATTAATCATAGAATATCGAAAGAAATAAAATGGGTTTCTTAAACATCAATATATCATAACATAATCCATTTAATATATCATCCCTCATTAACACATTCAAATCATATTACTAATTTCTTTATAAAAATAACCTTAATTAAAGACTATCATCTTAGATGGAAAATATTTTTGAAAAAATACTTACAATTAATTCTTGGGGATAAATATTACTTATTCATCAAAGACAATTTCTTTTCCAAAAAACCCATGAGATTTTAAATGTATTGAATTTATATGAAGTTAATCAGGAATTTTTTTATTAAACATCAATAAACGATTGTTTTATTAAGGTTTAAAAAATTTGTTCATGATGTATAAGCTAATAAAACATTATCCACGTACATTTCCTAGAAAAGAAAAAATACACCACATCGAATTATGACAGAAGTTTCTATTCATACCATTTAATAAAAAATCCCAAAAAGGTGAAATTGACATTAAAATGTTGAAGAATAATAGAAATATTAATATATATTTAGGAAATATCAACGTGAATGATAAATATACCCGAATAAATACTTTCGAATAAACAATCTCAGAGAATAATGAGATTGCAAAATTATTGCTTACATTTATTATGATATGCTTTGTATGATTCCAAAAATCCTGTATAATGATTTAAAATTTCTATTGACTTATTCTTCAAAAATAGAAATTTTTTATAATCATATATGATCATATTATAATCCGTTTGTTAATAAAATTTCATTGTAACCCATTATTCACATATTAACTGCTTTATGTTCGTATGCATGTTTTTTCAGATAAGTTCATGTTCCAATTATTTGGATATTGTTATATAATATACATAACTATATTAATATAATATATATCATATTTATTCATTCTATTCATGTATATAATCATGGTTTAATTATGATCATGAAGACTTAATCTCATCGCATCATGTTGATTGTAGACCGTACATACGCACGATCGATGACATCATTCACGTAATGGTTATATGGTATAGAATTAAATATTATATTAATTATGAATAATAATTATCATTTTAGATTAATTATTTAAATCCATTATACACATTATTATACCCATACAAATTAGGTATTGCTGAATAAAAAAACATCACGACATTGTGATGGTTAGTTGTAAGTATGCAGACATGGTGATATTATTATTCGTAAGATGGATAAAAGGAGGTATAAGATTGTACCATTATTATAATAAGAAAAAAATATATAGAATATACTATTTTTATTACTTTAGTGTTGAAATAAAATAATAATATAATGTAGAATAAGAAATGAATTTTGAAGGTGGTGATAAAACAATTACATCATTTTTGAGTATCTACATTTTATTTTCACAAAATGCCTTATTATGAAGGATTCCAGCTAAATCTGTGGCCTATAAGATTAATTTAGGGAAGTTGGGAGATGAAATTGGAAGGTTTTCACCTGAGAAAAAGGGCTTTGGTGGTGTTATTAAAAGATATTTAGAGTTTCCCTTTTATAAGTGATGGGAGAGGCACCTTTGGAAATACTGAAACAATTAGATTAATATAAATTAATTTTAAAATTCTAATTCCATAAAAGTGGATTATTTATAATAGGAAATAAGGATGTGTCTAAATCATCTAAACTGATAAAATTTAAACATGTTTTGAACTTATTTCAGTCCATATCATTTTGATTTGTCATTATTTAATCCGTTTAATATTAATTGTGGTAATAATATTCAAAATATGAAATCATTGTAAATATATATTAATGTGTGTTCAGTTGTCCATAATTGGATATTGGATTACTTTTTAGACCATATAATTTTAACTTTGGTAATTTTGAAATATATTTTTCATTTTTAAATAATTTTATAATATGTAATTTTTATAAAATATGAATAGTGTTAATTTCTACACTATTCCTTTATTTGAAATTAAATACACTTCACACAAAAGATATATTCGATCCAAAATATTTAATACACTCTGAACATGTCATAGTCACCATGAAATTTCATGGAGATATATCATTAATACATATTATATTTATTTTAATATTTTTAAAACAATTTATTTGATATTTCTTTTAATAAAAAAATTTATACATCACTATTGTGTCATAATTAATGGAAAATATTTAATCTATAATTTTTTTTTCAATAAATTCAAATTATGTGAACAATTTCATTAACATTTTGGAGACTATTTATATTCAAAATATATTTATTTTTATCACTATATTAAAATTTTATAAATATATTTGATAAGAGAGCGACAAGTTTACACTTTCACTGGTTTTAATTATAATTACATCTCAATAATTGACAAAAGTCCACTAAATGAATCAATTCTGGCATTTAGGTGATTTTGGTTGACTTTTATTCATAAAATTGAATTTTTTTCAGGTGTTAGGGTAATTTTATTATCTTTATCATATTTTTTGTTATCCTAAATTTCTTGATTTACATTTAATTGTGGTAAATAGAAATCATCATTGCAACTATTCATAACATCCAAAAACAATAACGTATTAACATTATTATGGAACCACTGATTCCAAATATTGAATATTTTTTTAAAAAATTCAATACACATAATATGCATTAATTATTTTAAAATTAATTCCTGTTATCAAAACCAGAAAATAAGTTTTCAATAAGTAAGAACTAACAAAAGATTAACATGTATTTTTGTACAATATTAATATAAAATTACCTTCAAGGTAATTTTTTTATTAAATGATAAAAACAAAATCCAATTAAACATTAATCCCAATTATAATGATAATCTAGATATATAAATAAATTTGATGAAAAGAATGTTTTGAATTAAAATGCATTATTTTCCACGATTCATTACAATATGAATTTCCACTAAAAAATACCATAATTTCAACCAATGTAAATTTTTTATGTCTTGATTATAAATTAGAAGTCGATTATTTCAAAAAAACATATATAATTGTCATAAACTAGAATTAAAAATGGTTTTCAATCAAAATGATGTAAATCATTTATTTTTTTGGAAAATTCATTTTTTATAAAAAAATTGATTTTGTTATTATATTATATCTAGATAACATATATTATTGAAATTAAATTGAATATATTAAATATAAACTTCACTAATAAATTCATAAATAGTGATTTGATTGTTTTATAGACTCATTAATTTTTGTATATATTTTTTAGAAGGAATCTATTACTATTCATACCCATTATAATAATTAATTGATTATAATATTTTGTTATCACTTATACTTCGGTTTGTGTAAAATTAATTCTATCAAAGATACATAAAATAATTTGTAACACAAACCATTAGTAGTGTTGCATATACTACAAGCCAATACGGTGTAGCGTATTCCGCAAGCTAATCTGGGTGTAGAATACAACACATGACATCAATGATTTTTAAAAGAATATATCTCAGAAAATTTGGGGATGTAACATTCTACACCCCTTAAAATATTTTTCTTCGTAAAAATATAATAAAAGTTATAAAATGTTTACTAATTGAATTCTTCTTTAATAGAAACCCTCGTCATAAAAAGAAATAATAGTAATTCATTTTAAAAAGGAATGTTATAAACATAAATGTCATACAAAGTAACTCATCACTAGGTTTCTACATAGGATAACAATGTTGGGAAACGAAAATATAGATATTGAATAAAAATCTAACCATAAAGTTCTAATGGATAGTGATTGAAAACTAGGTATGAAGAATGTTAACAACGTGAAAGCCATAAAACTGCTGTGATTTACGGGACCATCTAATTCATTGGTTAAAAATGAAATATGACATAATTTTTTATTTTCAAGATCGTTTTCATAATTTTTTTAGAGCAGGAGAAGAAATAATTACTTGGTTTAGTTACAATATCTAAATTGGGTTTTCCATGAACTGTTTCTACATCATCTCTTATTCAATGAAATTAACTATAATTTTTCATTTCTAAACATTTAGTAGATCATTTGATCCATAAATTTAATGAAAGTTCATTTCATTTTTCTTTATCAAAAAACTTTTATGACAAGTTATCAAACACATATATGTTCATATATGGTGAGACATTATGTTATTCCAAAATACATCATCTGATTTTTAAAAATTCCAAAAAATTGACAACATTACAACCCTCTTGATAGATTAAAGACCAAAACTATCGAAAAAGGTTCACAAACCCGGGAAAAAAATTTATCCCCTATATATCATTATATATCTTTGGTTGGTCACACTCCAAAAATATGAACACCCACGGTAACAACCTAAATAATCAGATGTCCATATTGAAATCATTCATTTTTAGTTTATTAGAAAAAATATTGGGTAAATTCTTTCAGTTCAAATAATTTTCATACTACATTCATGATTGCAAAAAATACTTTTTAATAAAATCATAATAAGTTCCCAGGAAACTAGCATCATACAATTTACCTTTTCAAATCTAACATATATTTACACAAACATCATCATCTGAACATAAGTGACACATTAAGGGTTGTAATTTCATTAATCACACGTTCTGTAAGTATTACATCGTACCCTTAAATCACATTTTATTATCCTTAGAACTATTCAACATAATCTTTCCTATCTTTAATGAAAAACTGATACTAATAGAAAATATATATTTCATGATTCATATAACATAATAATTGAATTATTTAACATATACATTTCAATAACACTCCATTATTCTTAAACCAATAATCAGGATTGATCATCATTGTCTCTCCTAAAATATAAATCATTTCTTAAGGTTTATCAATCTAAATATTCTTAGGTTTAATTCAAACAATACTGGAAGAACATCACATACCATTCACCTGTTGTTTAAAGTCTATTATCCATAGTAGTATGACCTATACTCATACAATCATCTTTATTTTATTCATGATATTTCCACATAGAAAATAAATCATTAAAATTCGAATAATTTTCACATATGAAACATTCAATGGTTAACAATGTTCTATGTAGTTCTGATTATTTACTATGACTAGAATGAAATATGTGAGAAATACAAATCTGATATTAGAATCACATAAGTAAGGTAAATTTATTCTAATATTTCAATCTATGATATATTCAGTTTAACCTAAGGATAGTCATTATTATCACAAAACTCTAGTATTTTAACATATACATGACCTATCCTTAAGACATCCCTATACATATCCATATAAATTTATCTATGGTTCACAACAATATTTTTTCATCCATGTTTCCAGTGGTTGAAAAAACCTTCACTCTGATATTACAAAATACCATTATTCCAATCATGGAGGAAAATTAAAAGGGTTGATGTAACATCCCAGGTAAATAATGAATAAAACATTTTCATATTTATTAATATTTACAAATTAAATATTAATTTTACTTTAAAGGGGTTGCTATGTTTGATAGCGTACCTGATACGCAACAAAGAGTTTCTTTGAAATCTTACGTTGCACACTAGTAATAAAATAATATTATTTTAAATGGTAGTTAACACATAGCTGTTTTATTGGCGGGAATGGATAGAAATAACTAAAATAAGATTATATGTGTTTTTTAAATGTTTTTACTTTTATCTAATAAAAGATAAAGGCTTAAAATACGGAATGAATTCAATTTTAGGCGTATATGCCCTAGTTTTCACTAAATGTTCACATATAGCCTTTTGATGGAGAACCGTCATTAAATATAGTTTTTTTCACTCTTATACATTCTAATGGACCAAATAAAACTCTTCATTATAATCGGGACATCAAAATTTACTTTGTCTAAATTTTTGGTATTTTTCGGATAAAGTTCATTTTTTTAATGAATAGTGTTAAATGTTGCATTTTAATTCAAAACCACTTTTTAATATAATTTATTTATATGATTATATTATCTTTTTAATTGGTTTTAAAGTGAAATTATAATATATTTTTTACCATTATATCCAATAGTGGTCATTGGAATTAATTTCACTTTGAAATCGTACAAAAACTAGTGTCAATATTTTGATAATTATTGTTTCATAAAAACACGCTATTTGCTCTGACAGCGGGAATTAATTATTAAATTAATTAATGAAACTTATATGTTTTGAATTTTGTAAAATGGACTTCATTTTTGAATTTGGAATATCAAATATAGCTTAGGGTGTAGTTTTGGTATTTTTCTGAAAAACATCAATTTTTGATGAATAGTGAAACCACTAAGTGGTAGTTAAAGAAACTGATTTTTCGTTTAAATGAATCATTGCCACTTCTGTGATTTGATTTTCAAAATTCTGACATACATGGTTGTCATTAAGAAGTAAAATGTGGTTCAATGAGAATAAAATAAGTTTTTGGTGAATAGTAACTTTTAAGTTTTTAATCGTGATTAGAGGTAATTAGTGTAATTTAAGGTAAAAATAATGTTGTAATAATATGAAATGAACTTGAAACATGTCCTAACCTCATTGGATGTGTTATGTACGGCCAATAAAATCCATGGGTCAACTTGGGGACCCCATGAAGCCACTTTGGTTGAAAACTAACATAAATGCCTTTTTATTTAATATTAAAATTGAAATGACACAAACATGAGTTGTTTTACTAAAACAATTTTTAAATGGGGTTATATAAGTCATATTTTTTACTATAAATATTCATAGGAAAGATAAAAATATTTCCTACGTCATAGTATTTTTTTTATAATTTTTAGATATTAAATAAATTAAATTATTTATGACATCATGATGATGCAGTGATAAACTCATTATTTAACGATTTAAATAAAATGGAAAGATAATGTAAAATCTAATACCTACACATGTGAAAAACTTATTTTATGGGTGTATTTCTAACCCTTATCACATTATCCTCGAAACAGATCAATGTGGGACCATTAAAATCCGAAACTCATTCTAAAATAAAGTAACATTTCCTTACTTTCCAAGAGTTCCCCTCCTCTCCTCCTATAAAAGGCCCCCACCTCTACCTCCTTACCCACACTTCCGAAGCATTTGGCTCGGCCAAAACCTGCCCTTTTTGTCTCTCCACATCCCTCTCTTACACTTATAAGCCTCACTTTGGGCAGAAGTCTTCCCAAGGAAGCCTTTGAGATCAAATCAAAAAGAGTTACCCGTTTTAAAGGTAGTGTTTTCTCTTGTGTTCTTTTGTTTTATTTTTCTTCTCCAACACCCTAAACTCTTTTTTTTCATTTATTTTGTAACAAATCCAGTATCTTCAATATAAATGGATGTTGTTATAGGAATTATTCGAGCTTCACTTACAAACACCTCCATCTAATGGTTAAAGAACATATTGTTTCTCTGGATGGCGAATTTCTGCCTCACGAAACGATGATTGTTCAACAACCATATAACACCATCAAAGATGGCCATTAAGATGTCAATATATTTATATATGATATATAATATGTTTATGTTTTACTTATGCTTCTGTATTTTTCATTTGTGGTATACCTTTATGGTTTCCATTGTATGTAAACACGATAATTTCATTTTAGGAAGTGCGGACTACCACCGCCTCAAAGTGATGTGATTCGTTAATGCCATATGTGGGACATATAAAGGATGGATTTAAAGTTATTATATATGATGTTATACTAGAATTATAATATACCTCTATATCACTATTATTTTATTCCATTAAAGTATGAGATAGAAATGAAAGTAGCGTTCATGCGTACGTACGACTTACCGTCTTCATGAACGACGCATTTCATTTCTTATCCCAAAATGTAATGTACTATTATAAGTACATGTATATAATGGATATAAATGATGAATGATACATCTAAATGATGAATATATTTTTTGAATTAAAATATACATACCTCTCATTTAGTTTTAATTCCATTAATATGACAAAGAAATGAAAGTATCGTTCATGCGTACGTACGGCTTACCGTATCCATGAATGGTGCATTTCATTTCTTACCTCTAAATGATTATGTAATATTATAAATACATGTATATTCTGGATATATATTATATATATGATATCAAAATCAGGAATGTCATTCTGGATATAAAGAACCTTTGACCACACGAACAACATGTAATTGTAAGATGTCCACTTTTGACTTAAGAACCAAATATCGACAAAAAAAACATTATTAACATAAATGATTACATAATGTTTATAACATGGAAATAAGTGATATAAATGAAATAATGAACTTGAAAAAAGTTCTTATGAAAATAGAGATTAACTCAAGTTTATTATTCAGGACGTTGAAGAACGATCGAGTCAAGTCAGACCTAAGGTAAGGGACTTCGTCTCAATCTCCTATCAATGAGGCATATTTCGTTTTATACACAACATTCTTTTATACGGTGTATAAAACCCTTTGACTTTTACTTTTATACAAAAGGAATCTTTTTCTATGAAGTGTATTACAAAATGACAAAAAGGAATGTTTCTTTTAACGTACGCGGTGACAATGACCTTTTCTGCCGCCGCGAGTATTATTTGGTCTTTGGCTTCCTGAACAACCCATAATGTTTTTTTAAATGAAATAAATACCATATACACTTTTATGTATTTTGGTATTGAAAATGGTTTTTTATAATGGATTTGTTATGTCAATATATATAAGTGATATATTCTGATCATAGTGTGGAAATGTTTTATTTCCATTATATTTGTTTTATGTCTTATGATTTTTATAATGGTACTTGGACATTTGATGGGTGGTTACGTGATAAAACATATGACGGGTGGTGACGTGAATACCAGGATGAGTGGTTACATTATAACCTCCAATGCATTGGGTATGGAAGTCAGCCGTATGACTATTCCATTAAGTATGTATGGAAGTTGGCCGTATGGATATTCCATTATGTGACATGTGTGGAAGTCGACCGTATGGCTATTCCACATATGTATGTTTATGTCCCAAGTTAACTTTATATGTTATGTGTTCTTTATATGGTTTTTATGGTAATACTTTGGTTACAAATGGGTAAGTAATGATATTTTATTCAGTGAAGAGTTTTTACTACTTCATGAAGGTGAAGGTATTACATTGATAAAGTATACATGGTTTACTTGATGGTTGAAAAACTGACAGTTTTCATTATTTGTGTATCCCTTAATGAGAATTTTATGCTCACCCCAAGTTTTTTGAAATGTTTTTCACAGGACTTAATGTGGAATAGGGTCAAGGATGGGATCAAGGGAAATTCATGCTATATAAAACATGGAACTAGACATGTTTCTTTTTAAGAGTTTTTTTATTCTATGGAAACTTAGTAGATGTTTCTACTTTGTAATCTTTTGAGATGTAACAGTTATGTCCTAATTCTCTAAAACTCTAAACCTTAAAAGATCCTCAATGTGAATTATTCATTTAATTCAATATTAAGTAATGTTTAAGACCGGGGCCTTATAGTTGGTATCAGAGGTCAGTTTAGACAACTTTAGGAGTTAGAAAATTGTTAAATTATAAGTTAATTTATGGTATGACTGAAATGATATAGCATTTAAAGATAACCATGTTGCATCGCCTAAGATATTTCTATGTTTAGAATGGTTTTCCGCAGAGGAAACAAAGCAACTATGTTGGGACGACATCAGGAGGAAGACAACCTTCCAAATCAGCAACCTGAGATGGTCAGAATTGGAACTGAACAGTTTGTTGCAGTGATGGCATAGTTGACTCAGGATATAAATGGTGGTGGTATCCATGAACAAGATCATCCAGATCAACTGCAGAGGAACATGTCAGTGGTGGAACATTTCATGAGGCTACATGCCCCATCATTTAGAGGATCATCTGACCCCATGCAAGCTGAAGGGAAGATTAAAGCACTGGAGAAGATTTTTGATGTCATGGGGTGTTCAGAACATCAAAAGGTTAGTCTTGCTGTTTACCGTTTTGAAGGTGAAGCTGATTAGTTGTGGTCGATGGTGAAAAATATCAGGGATAGTGATGAGATTGAGGATATTCACTAGGACGAATTCAAAGGTATATTTCTTGAGAAATATTTTCCTAAGGCGGTTCGTCTTAGGATGGAAAAACAGTTCCTAGAATTGAGGCCGGAGGATGATTCAGTGGCTGCTTATGAAGCAAAGTTCACTCGATTGGCAAGGTATGCTCCAAACTTAATACGATATCTTGATAGTAAAATAAACCATTTTTAATCAGGGTTAAACCCAAATTATCGAAGGGCTTTAGCTTCTCTTGAGTTCAAAAGTTATGAAAAACTTGTTCGATGTGCGGAGAAGGTGGAAATGGAGTTTGCCGATGATCATGTGTTCTATGACAAACAACAGAATAAGAGGTCCAGTTGGCAGGAAAGGGGAAGAATTTATCAAAGAAGCAAGGAGGTAAGAAAACCAAATATCCATCCTGTGAGAAGTGTGGTAAAATTCATCCTAGATAATGTTTTTCCATGTTTGGTATATTCTTTCAGTGTGGTAAGTCTGGTCATATTGCTCGTAACTGTAAAGAATATGATCAAGCAGGCAATGAAAATCCAGCGGTAAGATGTTTTAAGTGTAATGAAATGGGTCATTATGCAAATTAGTGTCTAATGAAGAACTCGACTGGGGGAAAGCAGCCAGAATACAAGCAGAAAGGTGTGGTGAAATCCTTTGCAAAAACTTTAGCAGATGTTGGGCCATCGAATGAAGTAGTATCAGGTACACTATTTGTTTGTTCAGATTATGCCAATGTGTTGTTTGATTCATGGTCCACACATTCTTTCATTTCTGAGAAGTTTTCTTTTAAATTAGATATTCCATCTCAAGATATGAACCTTGAAATTATGTTAAAAACACTAGGAGGGAACGTTGAGACAAAAAGGAATTATAAGAACCTTTCTATCCTTGTGTGTGGAAAGAATCTACCAGAAAACCTTATTGTTTTGCCTCTAGTAGAGTTTGATATTATTTTGGGCATGGATTGGATTTCTATTTATCATTCTAAGATTTACCGTAGAGCTAAAATGGTTTATTTCTAGAAAGATTTTCAGTTTGTGTACATGATTGAACCCTTGATTTTGATAACATATCAGGAAGTTGAGAAACTAGTAAAAGATAGAAATGAATGTTTCCTTGCACATATTGTTGAAAATAAATTAACTGTTCAGATTAATGATGTGCCAGTGGTAAATGAGTGTCTTGATGTTTTTCCATATGAGTTTCCTGGTATTATTCATGATCGGGATGTTGAATTTACTATTGACTTAGTTCCTGATTCTAAGACAATTTCAAAACCCCCTTATCAAATGGCTCAAGTTGAACTTTTAGAGTTAAAGAAACAATTGCAGGAGTTATTAGATAAAGGTTTCATCTGACCTAGCACATCACAATGGGGTGCTCTTATGTTGTTTTTTAAAAAGAAAGATGGCTCAATGAGACTTTGCATTGATTATAGAGCCTTGAATAATATTACTATTAAGAATAAGTATCCTTTTCCTCATATCGATGATTTATTTGATTAGCTCCAGGGAGCATAGTATTTTTCGAAGATTGACATGAGGTCGGGGTACCATCAGTTGAAAGTAAAAGAAGCAGACATTCCGAAGACTGCATTACGTACTAGATATGGCCATTATGAATTTGTAGTTATGCCTTTTGGGTTAACCAATGCACCTGCTGTATTCATGGACCATATGAATAGAATTTTCCATGAGTTCTTGGATAAGTTTGTGGTTGTTATCATAGATGATATTTTGGTGTTTTCTAAAAGTAAAGAGGAGCATGAAAGTCATTTAAGGTTTATCTTGCAAACCATAAAACAAAAGAAACTATATGGAAAATTCAGCAAGTGTGAGTTTTGGTTACAACAAATTTCATTCCTGGGTCACATTGTTTTAAAAGATGGCATAACTGTTGATCCTGCTAAAATAGAAGTCGTTGAAGAATGGCCAAGACCCAAAAATGTAATCGAGATCCATAGTTTTCTTGGTTTGGCAGGTTACTACTGAAGGTTTTTTGAAAATCTTTCATGGTTATCTAGTCCAATGACTAAGCTAACTCGTAAGGGTGTTAATTTCATCTGGACAAAAGAATGTGATGATTTTTTTTCAGGCGTTGAAAAGAAGATTGGTGAATGCTCCAGTTTTGGCACTTCCTTCCAGGAATGGTGAGTTTGTTATATATAGTGATGCTTCGTTGAAAGGACTTGGTTGTGTCATTATACAGAATGATCAATTAGTTGCTTATTCTTCACATCAGTTAAAAACTCATGAGGTAAATTACCCTACACATGATTTGGAATTAGCTGCTGTTGTTTTTGATTTAAAAATTTGGAGGCATCATTTTTATTGAGTAAAGTGTGAAATATATACTGATCACAAAAGTTTAAATTATATATTCACTCAAAAATAATTGAACATGAGACAGAGGAGATGGATGGAATTAATCAAGGATTATGATTGTACAATTCACTACCATCCAGGAAAAGCAAATAAAGTGGTTGATGCTTTGAGTCAAAAAAGTAATGCTTCATTAACCATGCTACATTTGGAATGAGATTCTTTGGTTTTTGATTTGATGAACTTTGGCATAGAAGTTGTTGGTGGAAGATGTTTTTCTGTTTTGTTTCAGGTATCAGTGAGATCATCCCTATCAAATAGAATTAAGCAAAAACAGAGGGAAGACAGTGAGTTGCAGAAAAAGGTAGAGCTGGTTCAGAAGGGTAAGTTTCCAGAATTCAACATTGATAATGATTGTGTTTTGAGGTTTGGGAAGAGATTATGTGTCCCTGGTGATTCACAGTTGAAGAATGAGTTGTTATGTGAGGCTCATAGTTCCCCATTTTCAGTTCATCTGGGTAGTACTAAGATGTACAGGGATCTGCGAGAGTATTATTGGTGGGATGGAATGAAAAGAGATATTGCTGATTTTACTGTGAAGTGTTTGACTTGTCAGCAGGTTAAAGCAGAGCGGAAGTTACCTAAAGGGATGCTTCAGCCTTTACCAGTTCCAAAGTTGAAATGGGAGAATATATCCATGGACTCCGTTGTGGGATTGCCGAAAAAACCTCGAGTTAATAATGAAATCTGTGTTATTATTGATCGCTTGACTAAATCTACTCATTTCCTTGCCATACGAGATAATTTTTCTCTAGATCAACTTTCCCATTTGTATCTTAAAGAGATAGTCAGGTTACATGGATTTCCTCTCTCCATTGTATCTAACTGTGATCCCAGGTTTACTTCTAACTTTTTGAAAGGCCTTCAGAAGTCATTGGTTACTGAATTAAATTTTAGTACAGCTTTTCATCCGCAATCAGATGGGCAATCCAAACGAACAATTCAGACCTTGGAGGATATGCTACGAGCTTGTTCGATGGATTATCAGAGAAGTTGGGACCAACATATTTCTTTGGTTTAGTTTTCTTATAATAACAGTTTTCATTCCAGTATACAGATGGCACCATTTGAGGCATTATATGGGAAGCGGTGTCAAACTCCATAATTTTGGGATGAAGTGGGTGAAAGGAAGCTGATGGGACCAGAATTGGTAGAAGAGATGGCAGAAAAAGTTCAGTTGATTCAGAAACATATGAGAACAGCTCAGAGCAGGCAGGAGAGTTATGCGGATAACCAGAGGAAGGATCTATTTTTCGAGGTAGGTGATCATGTTTTTCTCAAGGATTCTACATGGAAACGTGTGATGAGATTTGGTAAGAAAGGAAAGATAAGTCCAAGGTTCATTGGACCATATAAAATTCTGGAGAATGTTGGATCAGTTGCTTACCGAGTGGCTTTACCTCCGAGTTTATCTCAGGTACACAATTTTTTTCATGTTTCGATGTTGAGGAAGTATATGCCAGATCCATCTCATGTTTTGAGTCCAGAGGTAGTTCAGCTAGAGGAGAACCTATCTTATGAAGAAAAACTAGTCCAGATTCTGGACCGAAGAGAGAAAGTGTTGCGAAATAATGTAATTCACCAGGTAAAGATTTTGTGGAAAAACCATATTGTTGAAGAGGAAATGTGGGAATCTGAAAATGCTATGAGGGATAAATACCCCCACTTAATTTGATAAATGAATAACATTGCAAGGAAGCAATTCCCAAAAGGGGGAAGGATATAACATCCCAGATAAATAATGAATAAATCATTTTCATATTTATTAATATTTACGAATTAAATATTAATTTTACTTTAAAGGGGTTTCTATGTTCGATAGCGTTCCTGATACGCAACAAAGAGTTTCTTTGAAATCTTACATTGCACACTAGTAATAAAATAATATTATTTTCAATGGTAGTTAACATATAGATGTTGTATTGATGGGAATGGATATAAATAACTAAAATATGATTATATATGTTTTTTAAATGTTTTTACTTTTATATAATAAAATATAAAGGCTTAAAATATGGAAAGAATTCAATTTTAGGCGTATATGCCCTAGTTTTCACTAAAGGTTCACTTATCACCTTTTGATAGCGAACCATAATTAAATATAGTTTTGTTCACTCTTATACACTCTATTGGAACAAATAAAACTCTTCTTTATAATCGGGACATCAAAATTTACTTTGTGTAAATTTTTGGTATTTTTCCGATAAAGTTCATTTTTTAATGAATAGTGTAAAATGTTTTATTTTAATTCAAAACCTCTTTTTAATCTATTTTATTTATATGATTAGATTATCTTTTGAATTGGTTTTATAGTGAAATTAGAATATATTTTTACCATTAAATCCAATAGTGGTCGTTGGAATTAATTTCACTTTGAAATCAGACTTAAACTAGTGTCAATCTTTTGATACTTATTGTTTCATAAAAACACGCTATTTGCTCTGACAGCAGGTATTAATTATTAAATTAATTAATGAAAATTATATGTTTTGAATTTTGTAAAATGGACTTCATTTTTTAATTCAGAATATCAAATATAGCTTAGGTTAAAGTTTTGGTATTTTTCTAAAAAACATCAATTTTTGATGAATAGTGAAACCACTAAGTGGTAGTTAAAGAAACTGAATTTTCATTTAAATGAAACTTTGCCACTTATGTGATTTTATTTTCAATAATCCGACATACATGGTTTTCATTAATAAGTAAAATGTGGTTCAATGAGATTAAAATAATTTTTTGGTGAATAGTATCTTTTAAGTTTTTAATCGCGATTAGAGGTAATTAGTGTAATTTAAGGTAAAAATAATGTTGTAATAATATGAAATGAACATGACACATGTTATAACCTCATTGGATGTGTCATGGCCGACCAATAATATCCATGGGTCAACTTGGGTACCCCATGAAGCCACATTGGTTGGAAAATGACATAAATACCTTTTTATTTAATGTTAAAATTAAAATGACACAAACATGAGTTATTTTACTAAAACAATTTTTAAATGAGGATATACAAGTCAGATTTTTGACTATAAATATTAATTGGCAATATAAAAAGATTTCCTACATCATATTATTTTTTTTATAATTTTTAGACATTAAATAAATTAAATTATTTATGACATCATGATGATGCAGCGATGACCTCATTATTTAACAATTTAAATAAAATGGAAAGATAAGGTAAAATCTAATACCTACACATGTCCAAAACATATTGTATGGGTGGATTTCTAACCCTTATCACCTTATCCTGGAAACACATCAATGTGGGACCATTAAAATCCGAAACTCATTATAAAATAAAGTAACATTTCCTTACGTTCCAAGAGTGACCCTCCTCTTCTCTTATAAAAGGCCCCCACCTCTACCTCCTTACCCACACATCCAAAGAATTTGGATCGGCAAAACCATGCCCATTTTGTCTATAAAAATCCCTCTTTTACTCTTATAAGCCTCACTTTGGGAAGAAGTCTTCCCAAGGAAGCCTTTGAGCTCAAATCAAAAAGAGTTACCCATTTTAAAGGTAGTGTTTTCTCTTGTGTTCTTCTGTTTTATTTTTCTTCTCCAACCCCCTAAAATCTTTTTATTCATTTATTTTATAACAAATCCAGTATATTAAATATAATAGGATGTTTTATAGGAATTATTCGAACTTCAATTACACACACCTCCATCTAATGGTTAAAGAACATACTGTTTCTGTGGATGACGAATTTCTGCCTCACGAAACGAGGATTGTTCAACACTCATATAACACATTCAAAGGTGGCCATTAAGATGTTAATATATTTATATATGATATATAATATTTTTATGTTTTACTAAAGATTATGTATTTTTCATTTGTGGTATACCATTATGGTTTCCATTGTGGGTAAACACGATAATTTCATTTTAGGAAGTGCGGACTACCGCCCCCTCAAAGTGATGTGATTCGTTAATGCCATATGTGGGACGTATAAAGGATGGATTTAAAGTTATTATATATGATGTTATAATGGAATTATAATATACCTCTATATCATTATTATTTCTATCCATTAAAGTATGAGATAGAAATGAATGTAGCGTTCATGCGTACGTACGGCTTACCGTCTCCATGAATTGTGCATTTCATTTCTTATCCCCAAATGTAATGTACTATTATAAGTACATGTATATAATGGATATATATGATGAAGGATACATCTAAATGATTAATATAATTCTGGAATTAAAATATACATACCACTCATTTAGTTTTAATTCCATTAATATGATAAAAAAATGAAAGTAGCGTTCATGCGTACGTACGGCTTACCGTCTCCATAAATGCTGCATTTCATTTCTTACCTCTAAATGATTATGTAATATTATAAATACATGTATATTCTGGATATATATGATATATATGATATCAAAATCCGGAATGAAATTCTGGATATAAAGAACCTTTGACCACACGAACAACATGTAATTGTAATAAGTCCACTTTCCACTTAAGAACCAAATATCGACAAAACAAACATTATTATCTTAAATGATTACATAATGTTTATAACATGGAAATAAGTGATATAAAAGGAATAATGAACTTGAAAAAGGTTCTTAAGAAAATATAAATTAACTCAAGTTTATTATTCAGGACGTTAATGAACGATCGAGTCAAGTCAGACCCAAGGTAAGGGACTTCGTCTCAATCTCCTTTCATTGAGGCATATTTCATTTAATACACAACTTTCTTCTACACGGTGTATAAACCCCTTTGAATTTAAATTTTATACAAAAAGAAATCTTTTTCTACGAAGTGTTTTACAAAACGACAAAAAGGAATGTTTCTTTAACGTACGCGGTGACAATGACCTTTTCTGCTGCTGCGAGTATTATTTGGATTTGGCTTCCTGAACAGGATGTAATGTTTTTTTTAAATGAAATAAATACCATATACTCTTTTATGTATTTTGGTATTGAAACTGGTTTTTTATAATGGATTTTTTATGTAAATATATTTATGTGATATATTGTGATCAAAGTGTGGAAATGTTTTCTTTCCATTATATTTGTTTTATGTCTTATGATTTTTATAATGGTACATGGACATTTGATGGGTGGTTACGTGATAAACCATATGACAGGTGGTGCCGTGAATACCAGGATGGGTGGTTACATTATAACCTCCAATGCATTGGATATGGAAGTCGGCCGTATGGCTATTCCATTAAGTATGTATGGAAGTTGGCCGTATGGTTATTCCATTAAGTGATATGTGTGGAAGTCGACCATATGGTTATTCCACTTAAGTATATTTATGTCCCAAGTTACCTTTATATGTTATGTGTTCTTTATATGGGTTTTATGGTAATCCTTTGGTTACAAAAGGGTATGTAATGATATTTTATTCAGTGAAGAGTTTTTACTACTTCATGAAGGTGAAGGTATTACTTTGATAAAGTATACATGGTTTACTTGATGGTTGAGAAACTATCAGTTTTCATTCTTTGTGTATCCCTTACTGAGCTTTTTATGCTCTCCCCAAGTTTTTTGAAATGTTTTTCACAGGACTTAATGTGGAATAGGGTCAAGGATGGGATCAAGGGAAAGTCATGCTATATAAAACATGGAACTAGAAATGTTTCTTTTTATGAGTTTTTTTTTGTTCTATGGAAACTTAGTAGAAGTGTCTACTTTGTAATCTTTTGAGATGTAACAGTTATGTCCTAATTCTCTAAAACTATAAACCTGAAAAGATCCTCAATGTGAATTATTCATTTAATTCAATATTAAGTAATGTTTAAGGTCGGGGCCTTATAGTTGATCTCAAATTATTAGTAAGGTTAAGCATAGAAAATATCTTACAAAACATACACATAATAATGTAAAATCATGAACATATATTTTGAAAAAAATACCACATTGAATATATAACAAAATAATGAGTCGTTAAATAAATCATGGTTATTCATAATGAATAAATCCTAATGTAATCATGACCCATTAGAAAATATATTGTTATAAAAAATAAAATAGTGGTATCCAAATAATAACATAATATGATTTCCATAGTGTCCTAGGGATTACATCAAAGACCGTCATTATTGAAAGATTCCATTATTAAACTGGGTTTACTTGTCACATCAATGTATTACTAGACTATGTTAACTTTTCTTCCCAACTAATTCTATATCATGAGATATAAGTCTATACCCAATTAATTGGAGAGAGATATATTTCCCTCCCATCTCATAATGAAATCATTCTTATATGTTCCATAAAAACATAAATCATTCATCATGGTATAACCCAAGAAATAAAATGATTTTCTTACACTTCATTTTATCATAATATATTCCATATAAAATATCATTCCACATTTAATAAAATCCACTAACATTAAATATATGGATAGAAACATAACCCTATTTAGAAAGAATCATCTTATATGGGAAATAATTTGGATTAAACACTAAAACTCAATTCAGGGATAAAATATCCTTTCTTCTTAAACAATTCCTTCTATTCACTAAATTCTGGAAAATTTTAAAAGAAAATATTTTATTTGAAGATAAACTAGATATTATTAGTGTAATATTCATAGAACTAACGAATTATAAAGATGAAAAAAACTCTCCATGTCGTGTAAGATAAAAAAATATTCTCCTCGTGCTTCTACAGTAAAAGTCAAGAAGTACCTCAAATCAAATAATGATCAATCATTCCCTTCATACAATATAATAAAACATCACCAAAGGGTAAAATTGAATTTAAAAAATAATTGGATAATAGAATTAATTTATATATTTATGAAACATCAATGTTAATGATAAATATATCCCATTAATACATATGAATAGACAATCTTGGATAATAATGTGATTGCAAAATTATTTATTACCTTACATATGATATGTTTCATATGTTTCTGAACCTCTTGTATAATGATTAAAATAATGTTATTGACTTAATCCAGAATCAGAGACATTTTTATGATATCAAATTTGATCACATTATCATCTGTTTGTTATTGTCATATCATTCTAACCTCTTATTCGAATATTAACATCTTTATGTCCCTATGCGTGTTTTGTTGTATATATTCATGTCTCACTTATTTGGATATAGTAATATAATTTAAGGAAAAATATTAGTTTTTTATATATAATATTTATTCCCTTCATCCATCTATATAATCATTTTTTAATGATGATCTTATATAATAAATCGTTTCCCATTATGGAGACGATAGGCCGTATGTACGCATGAGCGACAATATCATTCACATAATGGTTCAATATTATAGAATCAGATACAATATTAATTATATAGATTAATTATCATGTTATATTACTTATATAAATCAATTATACTCATCGTATTACCCATACAACCTAACTATTATTGAATATGAAATTACACACGACATGGAGACGGTATGTTTTTCATACTCACCTATGGTGATATTATTATTCCTAAGATGGAAAAAATGAGGTATAATGATTCCCCATTATTATAATAAAATCTTAAAATGTATAATATATAGGATTTATTACATTACAATGGAAACAACAAAATTAGTGGATGTATTATTGTAAAATAATTTGGAAATATGTGATAAAACAATTAACTTTTTGGGGTATGCCATTTTTATTTTCACAAAAAGGTATTCTTAGGATGTATTTCATCCCAATGTGTGGAAACTAGGATTATGTGAGGGATTTAGAGAGAGAAAATGGGTAGGGGTGTCTAGAGAAAAAATATCTTTAGAGGTGTGATAAAAGGATAAGGAAAGGTTCCCTTTTATAAGATAGGGGATGGGAACATTTGCAAATACCAAAACTATTAAATTAATATAAATTAATTTTTAAATTAAAATGGCTCCAAAGTGAATTATTTATTAGATAAGATGATTATCAGTAGAAATAATTTCAACCAATTACATTTAGACATTTTTTGATTTAATATTATGCCATATAATTTTTATTTTACCTTATTTAATCTATTAAATTATAATTTTGTTAATAATATTATAAATATCAAACGGTTATAAATATTTATTTATGAGTTATGAATTATCTATAATTGGATATATTATTTATTTTAGACCTTATTTTTTCACTTGGTTATTATTAGATATTTTTTTGATTTTTAAATAATTTAGTATTATTTTATTTTTATAAAATATCAATAGTGTAAATTTGGAATCTATTGATTTATTTGAATTTAAAGAAATTCCACAGAAATGATTAAATTGGAAAAAAGTATTTAATACAATCCTAAAATGTCATAATAACATAGAAATTTTTTATAAAATCAATTAGTTTATATTATATTAATTTCACTATTTTGAAAACCATTTATTTGATATTTATGTTAATATAATAATTTCTACATCACTATCATGTCAACAGTAATGGTAATTATATAATATATAAAAAATATAAATAAACTCAAATTAGGTAGATAATTATATTTTATTTTTAGAAAAAAATTTATGTTTTATTTTTATAATGTTTATCATTATATTAAATTTACTATACTTATAATAGATAAGATTATGACACGTTATCTTTTTCTTTTGTTTTAATTACTATTACATCTTTTTTAAGAACAAAATCCCATTAAATGAAATTATTCTGAAACTTAGGTGATATTGGACAATCTTAATTCATCCAATAAGATATTGGTATGTGTTAGGTTAATTTTTTTATCATTATCATATTTTTTGGTACACAAATTTAGTGGATTTACCTTTAACTGTGGTAAATAAAAATTACTGTATTTACTATTCATAATAACCAAAAAAATAAATGTAACCTATTAACATAATTTGAATCCACTGATTCAAAATATGGAATTAATTTTGTAACACTTTATAACACATATGATGAATTAATTATTTTAATACAAATGTCTATCGTTGAAACCAGAAAGAGGGTTTTTATGAACTATGAACTATCAAAAGATTATCATGTGTTTATATAGAATTTAAATGTTAAATTACATCCAATGACTAAATTATTATAAAATTATAAAAACAAACACAATTAAACATGAAAAAAATTAATAATCTAATCTAAATATATAAATAAATTAGTTGAAATGGCCGATTTGAATTAAAATACAGTATTTTTCATTATTCATTAAAAAATGTATATCATCAGAAAAATTCCAAAACTTCATCCAAGTAAAATTTAGATTTCCTTCTTTTAATGAAGAATTTTATTATGTCAAATTTAAATTATAAAATTTTCAAAAACGACATTGATGAAGGGTTTCTCATCCAAAGGCAGTAAAACTGTATTATTTTTGAAAAATACTTATTTTATCTAAAAAATTAAAACTTTTTTATAGCATATCTAGAAAATATATAACTGAATTTGAAACATTACTTTGTAAATATTGATTATATATTTCACTAATAATATTCATATGGTATGATTTTATTATTTTATAAATTCACTTATTTTCATTTAAATAGTTTGTTTAGAAGGAAGTTAATACTATTTATACCCTCCATTATAATGACTAGGTTATAATATTTGGTTATCACTTATACTCAATTTTTTTTTCTGAAATGAATTATATCAAATGAACCAAAGTTTTATGAAACTAAATCTTACAATATTGTTGCATATAATGTAATCTAATACAGTGTTTCGTATACTGCAAGCTAATCTTAGTGTAGTGTACAAGACAAGAGACGTTAACCCAATTAAAAAGAATACATCTCCTAAAAGTATGGGGTGTTATACGCATTATTTTCACTTTTATCTAGAGCATATAATGGTCGGTGTTTAATTTCATACGATCTATAGTATTTATATTTTTCTTTCAACCAACCTATTTTCGATCTCATGTAATTAACCATATTTGGTTTGTGCATAACTAATAATATATAGGCTAATCGAAACTCACTCAAGAAAATCATCGAGTAATTCCTCTACACTCATCACATGATCCATAACCATTAAAAATGAAAATTCAATATACACATTTTTATTATATCTAACATAAAAATGATGGAAAAAATTTCAAATGAAAATAAAAAATTAGAAACCTGATTATAAAAAATTTATGTAACTTTTTTTATTTTTTTTAAATTTATTTTACGGTATAATATTTTCAAATATGGTTTTTTTATATTTATTATTGTATAATATAATTTATTGTTGTATTATTTGTATTTTTATAACATTACTTTTGAAATAAATAATTTTTGTTTATGGTAATTTAATTAAATTTTAGGATTTAATATATTTTTTATATTTTTTAGCCTGATTATTAACAAAATAATTATATAATTGAATTACATAAAAACATTTATATTTCTCTATTTTATAGAATTTCTTATTTTAATAAATAATAAATTTAATTATATAATTTAATATATGATAATAAATTAATTTTTTAAGAGCTAATAGAACATGAAATTTTTATTCAATAATAATTGTTAAATTTATATTTGGCTATAAACAGTTTTATTTTTCTATATTATATATATTTTCTTAAAAAATCAATTTAATAAAAATATTTGGTCATGAATTTATATTTGATATGTGTTAATAGAGTAATTTTTTTATATAGTATTGAATTTCAATTTAATTAAAATATTAAAAAATATTTTTTTAATTTGTAATTAATTTTTAGTTTTTTTATTTTAAAATATAAAGACAGAAACATATTTTTTTATTTCACATTAAATGTTTTATAATTAAAATAATTTAAATTTCTTAATAAAAGGTTGAATAATATATTTTTATGTTTAATAATGTATTTTAAATGTTTATAAAATATAGATTTTTAAAAAAAAATAATTAATAATATAAAAATAACTTATAATTATGCTAATGAATTTATTATATATTTATTTGAAAATAATATAATATAATAAAAATATTAAAAAATATATTTAAATTTGTTATGTTAAAAATTATTGAAATTTATATAATCATATTAAAGTGGCATTTGAGTAAAATATAAATTAATATTTCTTTAATTTAGAAGCGACATTAAGTTTCTCGACAATGTAATATATATATATATATATATTATTTCAATTTACTTTATAAGTTTTGAAAATAAAATAGACTAGTTTAATGGGAAAAAAATATTATATTAAATTTTAATGATTGATAATTAATTCAAAAATTATATAATGTTAATAGAAAATAAAATTTATTTTGAATAATAACTATTATATTATAATTAGTATGTAAAATAAAATTCTATCTAGATGATATTTTTTTCATTAAAATATTTGAATTTAATAAAAATACATGTTCATGTATTTTAATTTGTTATGTGATAATTAATAAAAAAATGTAAAAAAATACATGAATTGGAAATATAATTGAAATATAAATGCCATATTTTTTTAATTTATCATTCATTTATATTTTTTATGAATTTTAATATAAATTTACACACAGAAACACATGTATATTTCCTTAAAATCTAAATTATAAGTAATAACAGAATTATACATTAATAAAAAAACGTATTGAATATGAATATTTCATGTCTAATAATAAATTTTAAAAAAAATTAGATATTTAATACAACATTATATTTATATTAAATATTAACTAATAATATAAACAAATTATAAATTGCTAATACAACTATATTATATATATTTTTATAAATTTTATTTAATTATTATAAATATTAAGCACATATTTATGTATAATACATGAAGATAAATCTAATTTTATTTAAAAATATAGAATTGGAAAATTAAATAATATATAAATTAATTATGTTTTAATATAATTTACATTACTTCTTATAAAACAAAAAAAATAACTAATAACCAAATAAACAATTCTATCATTAAATTGTAAATATATATATATATGAAAGGTCTTTATATTTTTCTTTTTTGAAATGAAATGTAATTATATTATTATTTTTTAATTATTTTAGAGCTGAAGAATCCAAATAATGATCACTACTTTAAAATGAACCACCTCCCATCATCGGTATTAGTTATGACATCTCTACTTATGGTAAACATGATTTTTATTTAGGTAAATATTATTATTTTCAGTTATTCATTATAATAACATATTTAACGAACATTTTCCAAGCATCATTTTATTCATTATACAAATGATGTATGTATTATAATGATTATGTTATAATTTTAGGTTTGAATTTTGTAATGTTATTTCATATTATTTATATGTTTTTATAGTTTTAGATGGACATAATTTCATTTAATGTAATGTCAGGTTATATAATTAACACAGTATTTAATTTAAATTAAAACATTGAAAAACAATAGACAAACACATGCTTCCGTTTGTAAATCCTAGAGGCTAAAGAGTAGAAGACAAGTTTATATACCATTTTTATCTACTAACATTAGTAAACAATATAGGATGTGATTTTTTGAACACAATTAATAGAAAAATTTATGATCATTTGGGACATGTTATTATTAGTGTTTATCATTTATTATATATTAATTTCCTTAGACCACAGATAATCTGTACAACATGCTTGATCGTTTTTTCTATGATGAAGATATAATTCCTTCTTATGATACATATTAAAATAATTAAATATGATGTGTGATGGAATTTTATATTCTTGTAAACTCAATCGATGAATTCAATCAAACTAAAAAATATGTACCTAATGATATAGGGATTTTTAGGGAGTAGGTGTTTATACAATAAGAGACAGTATATGGTGGATCATGAGAGGAATATAAATTAATAGAGGAATAAATTCATATGAAAAATCGAGTAGATTTTTATATAATATCGATATTTTTAGAAAATCCATATATTGCTTGGATTAATGATTCATATGATGATGATTTTGACAATGAGGAATTATCTGAGAGTTATGGTGACACCATGAGTATGGATGGCCCATAAAGGAAACACACAAAGTCTATAAAAAGATTACATGATATTACACTAGTGGTTATTGTGCTTGAATAGGTTTTACTGACTCTGACCACAGATTTTCTAGGATTTTTTGATGAAAACTATATAGGATGGATTCAGGATGAATTCTCTTTTGTATAAAAGATTCAAATAAAAGAGGAATACTTATAATGTATAAAGAATTACCAGGATAGGGAAAATTATAGTTATATCATATATGACTCAATGAGATGGGAAATTTATACAAATTTTCAATTGTGTGGGGATATGTGAACAAATTTATTATGAGATACACGTAACATAAATTCAATTTTCTAGAAAATAATATAATTTTCTAGATGACACAACTTTTTAAAAATATATATAATGGATTATCATAAAATACTTGACTAAAGATTCATATACATTTATATAATTTTTACTCTAATATTTAATCAGGATGTTCATTCATACGTATTACATGAATGCATGGAGAGAAAGTATGTATTCAATATTTCATACATGGATTAATACCATGAAATAAAAAAAATTGAGAACCTTTATAGAGATAAGAAATGAAATTGATGGTGTTACCAAATTAGATCAAAAAATTGGTTGAATCTGACCAGGATTTTGAAAAATTTGAAATAGTACCACATATTGTAAGTAGTCAAATTTCTATAATCAAAGTAAAGTTCTATTGGATATTATTTTAATTCCTTCCATGTATCACGACATACCATTAATACAGAAAATTCACACATGTTGATGAAAAATTCTAATATGGAATATATATTAGAATTCCATTTATATCCACTAATAAAGATGGGAATGGATTTCCTTTTCATGTAGCATTTGAAATACCATATAATTTAATTCTATTCTTGTTAAATTGGTTTCAATATTATCTTCATGATACTGTCAAAAATACAGAAGGGATATTTCAAATTACCAATCATCATTGAAAAATCAATGACGTTTTTAATATCAAATATTTTCATTGGGTACCCCCTTACATATCATCAGTACAATTTAATACATATATCTAGAAATTTATGGAAACGTATCACAATGAAAACATGAAAATGTCTTTCATTAAAGTATTTATTTGATCAAATATTCTATACATTCAATTCTTATAATAATTTTAAATCGTTGGACTATTTATTAATTTTTTTCATACAGAACATATGAACTAAGACAACATTTTTTCCATCAAATAATGTAATATATAAGATAGCTAAATGATGATATATACAAATACATGATGCACATTCTAATTTTGAAATGGGCATTTGAATTTGACGAAGGTAATAGATATGGTTACATAATTATAAACATAATTGAATGAATCAATAATGTGTTCAATGGGACATAACATATTACAATTTCTTGGAATTGTTTTTTAGACATTTTAATGATATTTTTAATATAGTGTTGATATATTAGAGTATTTTTTGAAAGAACTATTGTTTTTTATTCAATGAAATATGAATTTTTAAATAAGAATCATCACAATGAATTGAATGGTAAATCATATCAGTAATTTCATTTTCATTGAACATTTATAAATGTTAAATATGTAATGGGTTAGGATCAAAGGCCATTTTTTGTGGTTGAGTTATGACATTATTTATAGAAAAAATCACATGTGTATGTAGTGGTATCCAAATATATAACAAGCCTTTCTCATATGTACTTGAAGCCTATTCCCATTTTTACTTATTTTGGGAGATCATTTTTGATCTTGTGCATATAATCACCACGTTGAGGGATTTCTATTTTATATAGTGGAGCATTATTTCAAATTAATCAATATAAAATCCCCCTTCACATGATCAAATTGTAATTTCATATTCATCATGGTTGTGTGGAAATGGTTTTTCAAAATTTACATGAATGAGAAAAAAATGGATTGTCCCCATTATATATGGATGTGACAATGAAATATAAGGTGTATGGAGGGAAATAACCAAATTGAGTTTTCATCATCACACACGACATGAATTTTTTAGTTTATTTTTTTAATGTATTTATTTCTCATGTATATAAGTTCATTCGATTACAAATTTCATATTTTTAGATTTTATTCCACTCAAAACATATATTATATAATTAATTTTTTTGTTTATCATTTACATTATAATTATTCCAATTAACATATATATTATAAAAAGGGTTTACATGTTTATCAATTCATTAACCATTTTATTATATGGAACTAAAAAAATTTCATTTAGTACATGGGTATTAATAACTTCTTTTCACATTGAGTCATCACATATCACATCATTTAATGGATAGTGGTGAGGAGTAGATACTGAATGTTTAGAAGGCCAACCACTTTGACTATGAAACTACACAAAATCCCATAATTCTTCATTTGAATTACTATTCATTTTATGGGATGATAATATGTGTATATATTCCCATTTAATGATTGGTTATTTGTAATTTTATTTTAAAATCGATGCTAGAGATATATATATTTTATTTGCCTATGGTATATATTATTATCATATTATAGTATGAGTCTATTTTTTGGGTCATCCATTGGATGTGGAAACTGTTATGGGTCTGATTATATAAAATTTTAATTAAATTATATACATATATATACTAGAACCAGAAACGTCAATTACCCTTAGAGAGGATAGATTACGAATTCCCAAGACGAAAAGCCAATTTTGGGCCATTGATTATGGTTCAAATGGGGTGACATTGGTTAAATATAAAAGAGAATATATTTAATTATTAATAAGAGTTACATTATTTATATATCATTACTTATCATTTGTTTAGATGATACACATACCGATACATTATGATTTTGAGTGCAGTTTTCGATATAGTTAGTGTTATGAATGTCTTGCATATATATACAATATACCCTGTAGGGAACCCTGATTATATATTAATGAGATATTTTTTGACGTTTATTATTAATAGTGTGGAAATGGAGTTGATTTCTCATCGCCATGCCTTAGTTTTTGACTAATTTACAACTTAACACATTACCTATAGGTCCTCTAGTGCGGAGGTAATTTTGAAGATTAATACACAATTTTATTCGAAATGTATATTCCAATTAAATAAATTATCGAATTTTTATACTTCAATTATATAGGTGGAACTACAGAATGACCTATATATATAACTAGACATATTTCCTTTCATAAAAAAAATTTTATTTTGATATATTTCAATTGTTATGGTATAGAAAGAATAATTTTCATTTGATTATGAATTTAAAAAAAAATAGACCTTATTTTACCCCCTCCAGGTAGAGTTTTAGATTCCATATATAGGTGATCATTGATGTAAATATTCAAAATTAATGTAACATGAGGTTTCATCATTCATCATTTTTGGTTCAAATTTAACATTTCTATATTATTTAGTGGCTCCAACCCAATAAGTTCATATTGAAAATTTGGTATTATTACTCTATACTAGCACCCCCAATGTGGGCTGTAGAAGTGGATGGTAAGATGGATATATTAATGAATGATCGATATGGGAAAATTATCCACATGTCTTAGGTATCTATGAGGGATTTATGTTACTAATATTATGTCACTGTAAATTCAAGAGGAAAATTTCATAATGGAACATACACTATGTATTTTGTTTTGATAATAGCGAGTGACCCGAAGACCTATCACTCCATATAGGAGTTTATAGTGGCATATGGTAATTTATATTTATCATTGTTATCAATTATTTATTATTTATTATTTATTTTATTTAAATATTATCTTTTTCAAACCCTTTTTAAAGGATATGTTCTTTATCGTGTTTGTGATATGATCACACTAGAATTATGAGATACAAATAATTTTTATGAGTTAGATTTAGTGGTTCAAGGAATGATAAGTGTTTTAAACTGTGTTAAAGGAATTTCTATTTAGTTTGACCAATCTCTTCATCCTAAAACAATTCCAGGTTAGTACATGATAGATCAATCAGACATAGATGAGGTACAACATTATCTCAAAATAATATTAATAATTCCATTATGCTTCATCCATAAGGAAAAAATGAGGACAGACTATTACATAAGTCTTTTCAAAATTGATTTAGTGCTCATATTGGGGTAGATTCCATTACTCAACCACCTCTAGGACCATCCACATCATCCAAGAGCCACTTGAGACACTCCCCACATAGCCATAATTGAAGTGGAAAAAACTACGAAAGGGATTGGGCCACATGTTAGGGGATCATGTATCATATATCACTCTTAGTTTTGGAATACGATTTCTGTAATATGACCTAGTGTCATCTATTGCTCATGTAGTGTCATATTTGTCAGATTAGGGAACAAATTAGAATGTTCTAATGATTTAATATTGAATCCCTTATCCATATAGAATCTAGTTTGCAATACAATACTCAATTGGATGGGAGTCTTGTTCTTGTTATGATGATAGGGAAACTATTGGGGACATTCAATTGGGAACTAAATATGTGCATATTCTAAATTTACAAAATGGACAAGCCGATATGGAAAAACTATTAGAGAACCAAGGTGCGGGACTAGAGGAAACATAAATACACAATGATATTAATGACTTATTACTTTTACATTTAATTATTATCAATATTTTAATTATATATACAACTATATATTATTCAATATTCATTTGTTCTACTCATTATTTATTAAGGTATAATTAATTATTTATTTTACTATTATTTGAAACAAATACATCATAGGAAATTGGTTTACTCTAGTTTTCTTTCATTTCATTCTATTCCCCTATAATATATATAATCATCCTTATATATGATTATAATATATATAATGAAATTTATAATATATTAATGTAATAATATATAATACATCTATTATAATAATACATAATTCTATATTTTTGATATTATTCTAATAATAAAATATATTGTATTATAAGAATGTCAACTTATGATAATATTATTGTAGTATGAGAATATTTTACAATATTATAATGTATATATTAACATATTTCAATATTATGATAATTTTAAAAAAAACTAATATTTTAATAAAAGTTACATATACTATAATATTTACATTTTTATATATTATAATAATATAGATTACTATATATCAATATAATATAGACACAGAAATATATATAAATATATATAATGTAACAACCTAAGATTTGGTATGTATACATTTCCTTGAAAAAAAAATTATGTATTTCATACCTTATTTAATTGACAACATCAGCTCTAAACAAACTGTAATATATTATATCCATTTTAAATTGGCCATTGGATTGAATGGAATGAATATGATTTAATGTTATATGAAATATATGATAATTCATTTCTGATTTATTTTTGATATCATAAAAATAAATATATTGTTTTCCTTAAACTATACAGCGATATAAACGTCTTATTTTTCAATTTATTGAATTTTTACAAAATATGTCATTTTCATAAATATAAAATATGTTGATCTATTTTGATAAATGGGTTCAATTTAATGTATCAAAAATATATCGCTAAAAATTGTTTGATTATTCAAAAAATGTTCATGAATAAAGAAAATATCATTTAATGGTAATAATTGTTATTTTTTAGAAAACACATTTATTTAGGTAATGTGATTTATCTTCATAATTAAATAATTAATTATCAATTGATAATTATAATTAAATTTATAGATATAATATTGAATCAATTATTTTTTACACTTATTATAATGTATTTATAATGAATGTAATAAAGGTAAATGATGTTTTATGCATAAAATAAATTTTCTAAACGATGGAGTTTTTGTAATTTTTGCGTTAATTTTTAAATAAATTTATGAAAATTCTTCCATATGAATATTTAAAAAAGTATTCCATACTAGGAATCATCATGCTCAAATTTGTAATTATTATTATTTTATTTTTGTTCATTATGAATTTTAACCATATTAAATACATGTCACCTTGGTATAGATATAATTGAAATAATAGAGGAAAAACAATGGGATAAGACATATAAATATTAAAAAAAATATTTATTTCATTATATAGGTTATTATTAATCATAATCATATTATCTCCAAAAAATATATAAATTATTTCCACTAACATTTGATTATGATATTTATATTATTTTAACAGAATAAAAGTAAAAAATGTAACCCACTTGATTGTAATTTCTCGTATATGTTCACATAAGAATATGTGTATGTTATGATTGAATCTTAAAGATTATTTAAAACATAAATAATTTATTTTCATTATTCATGTTTTTTTTAATTTTTATTGATGGTATAATTACTATAAATTTGAACAAAATTATGAAACACTACATCAGCTAGATGTAGAAAATTCAATTTAAATGATTTAAAAACATTAATATTTTCTAGATGAATTATGATGTCCCTTGAGTATTATAATAATTTATACTAGGGAATACAAATTCTTGGGGGGATGGTATTGAAATGATAAACTTCATGAAGATTTTGGGATCTAATAGTGGAGTAAACTATAACTACCCCAACCCTAGTATCCCATATGAAATGTTTGGATGATTATATTTCAAAAATATATAATGAATTACCTCATGAAGGGGAAAATAGTTTAGTAGTCAGGGAAACTAGATACATATATGATTCCCATATTTCATTTGAATGTAAAATGTACAACATAATTTTTCTAACACCCCTGTATCTTAAATAATTGTCTTTCATATTCAATGGTAAGGTAAATAACTGAAATCACATTCAATTTAATAAATAAATTTAATATCAGAACTAGAAAATTCATAATAAATATGGTTTATTAATAACTTAAAACACATTCAGATTAATAAATAAACAGAGAAGTAAATGAATCGAGATATATTATCATTGTGAAAATATAATGACTAAAAATAAGTGAATTTTAAATGATGAAAATTATAAATTTTTAGAAACCATGTTTCAGTAACATAATATCACTATTATCTATACCTTTCAGAAAAAAATCAAAAACCACTAGGTATGACATCTAATGTTTTGGAAGTCATATTTTGTTAAAGATTATTATTTTCCCTCATGATACTATCGATTAATCGAGGGGAAATTTAAACCTAGACCGACCCATTTCATGGATGTTTAAATAATTCCTCATATATGTAAGAATTTATTTAAATCATTATTTTTTTATAATAATAAAATAACTCCATTGATTAAAAAATAGAAATATATCAATATATTATCTATTATACAGATGAATTTAAATATCTAAAACCATGTGTGAAAGAGATATACAGTTTAAAAATTATTCATATAGATGATTAATAATTTGGATATTAAGTGGAAATTTAATATACTATTGTAATATAAGGTGAAAATTTCAAGATATTTTATTGGATAAATAAATGAATCAAGGAAGTGAATTTAAATACTGTCCTAGGTAAAAATAATCATTAACAATCTGAAGAAAGAATATAATGGATTAAATAAAACAAATCCAAAGTTTAGTATATGTAAAATGAATAGTTTTTGTCATTGATAAATAAAAATAACATAAATTTTTTTTATAAAATTTATTTATGAAATAGAGAATTTTATTTTGAAAAACACTTTTTAAATTATGAAACATTTTTCAAATAATTTTCTATAAAAAAACATTGAAAACTAATATTTTTTAGAATATTATGGATGAAAATTTCATTAAAAATAACATTCCATACATGATAAGGCTGATTTAACAAATTATATCATGTTGGTAAGTAATTTCATAAATGTTATATAAGTCAAAAAGAAAATATTATTTTCACTATAAGAAGGCTAAAAAATATTTTCTTCATGAAAATGATAAGAAACATACTACGTAAAAATTATATAAATTGAATGAATTTGCAAATCTGTAATTAATAAATAAATTTAAAAATGTAAAAAACAATATTTAAATGTATTATAGAAAATTAAGTTTCTGAAGATAACATATTTCAATCTGAAGAGAAAAATAAAGTGTTATTTTATGTAAAACATTTTATCTATTTTTTATGGAACAATAAAATTAAAAAAATGGTATTATGACTCGAAAATATCATGCATATTGATAATATAATAAAATGATATGGGATAATCCAATAATTTTAAAATAATTTTAATCAAACTAAATTCAATAAAAGAACAATTTCAATTAGAATGATATTGTGAATTAAACCAATAAAGTAATCATAACGTTAAAGTGAGGAATAATTAATGAATCAATTATGTGTGTCAACTAAAAATCATAATAAATCATTTGGAAATACAAATATTTATAGTAATTATTTATTAATCATATAATAGTATATTTCAATGACAATTAATTTGTAATATATCTGAATGAATGGAAATTGAGTGACAATATTCTTTAACATGTGGTATATTTTAAATCACAAATTATCAGAGAAAAATTAAAATTAAAATATAAAATACCCTTAAAAATGAATTATTCATTAACATTCATGTATAAGGGTCCATATATACACAATATAAGTGAAATATGGTGTCTAACATTACTATATGCCTCAATTAATTGAAATTAAGAAAACATCCCTTACACCATTCTTCTTTTTGGACGAATGTTATTTAATATAATGAATATGAATTTTAAAAATGTTATTAAAACCTAAAAAAGATATTCATATTTAAAATATCATATATGATTCGTTTATAACATAATATTGTTCAATTTTAGAAATATTTTTTTATTTTCATTGTTTTATGTATTAATTACCTTGTGTTTTCATGCATGTTTTATTATGAAATATCCAGTTATTGTTCATATTTTATAGTAATATAATAATAATAATAATAATAATGACATTATTATCATTTATTTACATAAATATTATATTTCAAACAAATCAAGAATGATTGTTATGAAAAATGGACTATGTTACAATCATAGAGACAATATGTCATACCTATGCATGTGTAACGTTTCCATTTTACAAAGATCATTATAGAAAATAGGTTTGTAAAATTTTATGTTTCATAAATGATAATAAAATAATATATAAAATATTATATTATTAAAATATAATTTTATATGTTATCCATGTTGTGTGGTGATGAAAAGTGTGTCACATAACATTGTGACAGTGGCAGTCCACACATACACGAACAATGTTATAATTTTAATGTTTAAAAATCAACTGAAATGTTATATTTCTAGAATGATTAATATTTTACGAATATAAAATATTTTTTATTTATATCACATATATTCATTAACATAATTTTTATATCATTCCATGTAAAAGAACAGTTAAAGACGAATCACTTGGTATCGTAATGTGGTAGTCCACCACACACATGATCACCAATAGGTTATCTTCAATGAAATGTAAATTTATGATGTGGGTATGATATAATTAATAAAAATGTATAATTATGTAATAAATATCTTATATATAAATTATATACATCATCATAACAAATCAATATATGTAGTAATGGAAAAATGAATGACATTTGTTCATGAGGCGGTAGTCCACCATACAGACGAATGATGATTTGGTAACACATTTTTTAAAACTGGAGGTGTTTATAGTTCATGAGATTATTCAAAAATATAAGATTATATGTAATATATTTTATTTTTTAAATCAATATGTTTTAGTAATGATTTATGGAGGTTGGGTAATAAATAAAATAAAAACCCACAATGAAAAAAATTACATCTTCTTCAGGAATCATCATTATGTTTGCACCAAAATGCTTCCTGGGAAGACTTTCATCCAAAAATAATACATATAGGACGAGAGTGGTGATTTTGGGATGTTTTTTGGGCATGTATTTTCTGAATCAATGAGATCTTCAATGTGTGAAGATTATTGGACAGGTAGTGGGATTTTATAGGTGAGGTGAGAAGATCACATGTAATTTTTTAGAAAAATTTCAATATAGACAAGTTTTGACATTGATAAAAGCCTCAAAATGTTGTATTTTTTATCCTAGAAGTGTTAAGGATGACATTTTTATATAAATGTTATGTTGGATAAGTTTTATGTACATTTTAACCCTTATCATAATTTTTTAAATCCCTGTAAATCCATTTTTACCTTATCCACATTAATTAAATTTTACCACTATCACTTTTCATTTTGATAAAAAAATTAGAAAAATAAAATAGAATAAAATTATACTAAATAAAAAAAACTGATTTATTTTTCAAAATTATATTTACATATGTGCTAAAATTTAATTTTAAATTAATCTTATAGACGCAATGAGGATGTGTGTTTTTAAAATAGATAATATTTAATAATTTATGTCGTTTTTTTACCATAATTCAATATATATATCATTTAAAATTACATAAATTTAAATTGATGATATGAAAATCTGAAAATATTTATGATAAACTAATTCAATATATATAATTTCTAATTATCAATAATTTATTTGAAAATGCATTTTACTATTTAAATTTAGTTGTTGTAACTATTCAACAACAAAAGAATCAATTTTAGAAAAATACAAATATTTCACACTATGATATTTTTCATATAATAATTCAAAAAATGAAATTTTCATTTAAAATTTTTATCTTAAATATTTAAAAATTAAATGTAATTTGTTGTCCAATATTGGTAAAATAATCTAATTTAATAAATATATATTTCTAAGAAATCATATTTTTAGATAATTAATATTTTATTTAAAATCATTATATAATAATAATCTTCATTATCAATTTGTCAATATACATTAACCCCATTCCAATGGCTGTGTGACAACAATTTTATTAAATAATAATATTTTAAAAATATTTCACATTTCATTTGAACTATTTGTTTCGTGTCATTCAATCTATAAACAGTGTTTCATGTAATGAATGATAAACATAGTGTGGCATGTAATGCACGTTAAACATACTGTTGTGTTTATTTAATGTTATTGATGAGATTAGATTTATTTAAAATAATTATATCATAATTTTTTAAGGTTTTGTATATTCATTTATTCTCATTGATTCATGTCACTATATCTATTGAATACAATGTTTTTATTTTATATAGGGTTTTGAAATTATCCCAACGTTAAAAAATTGCATCCTCACAATTTAAGAATTATTTATATAATAAATTGATTGATATTTGAAATTTAATTTGGTGAAAAGCTACATCTTAGAAAGAGTTTAAAAAACCACCTCTTAAAAAGAGTGATACTTAAGTAAAAAGGTAACACCGAATAACACATAAACAGGATTCCATGTTGGTTGACATTTATGGAATTTATAGTTGTCGACATTAGAGAAAAGAATAAATAATTACAAATATTGATAAGTCATTAATAACAATATGGAGACTAATAAATGGAATGTTATGTGACTCAAAACCAGAAATTTGTTATGATTCAAATAACCACCATATTTATCAGATCTTAGAGAAATATTATATGTATTTTTCATGATTCTTTTACCACTATTGTAGAATTATTTTCTAGTATAAATATAAACTAAAATACACATACTTTATATTATTACTATTCATAAAACCAATTTCAAACCAAGGATGTTCAATTGTATATTTTCAATTCATCACATACTCTTGTAAATGAATACCAAAAAATGAATTTTCTATATTGGAAGCACTAAACTCCCATTTAATGGGTTGAATGATCCATAAAAGAGTGAAAAGTATTTTTTTTTCTATCCCTAAATATTTTCTGATACCAATATTGTTAGAACATGTCATCTAATAAAATAAAATAATCTCTAATCATCAATATAAACACCAAAGGTTTATCATTAAGGTTTATTTTATAAATCATTTAAAAAACATTGATATTTTAACAAGGAATGTATAAAGGCCAGTGGTATGAGCTAAATCATTTTCATCCTTTGATAAAGGATTCTTTCCCCATGGACTTACCGGACATCATTGGATGTCACCTATCATTTTTATCCTTTTTCATTAACTTTTTAATATAACTAATATAATGTTACCTAGAAAATTTGATGAAAATACTTGAAAAACTATTTCTCATTAAAAAACATTTCTTGTCAATTGGTTAATCCAACATTATTTTTTTACAAAGTATAATAATCTTATTTGACTATTATTATGTTGTAATTAATGATCATATCAACCATAAAAGTTATCATTAAATTAAAACATATGTCTAAAATATATAAATTTAATATTTCAAAAATTTATTTCCCTCAAAAAAATATTGTTGTCATAAATTTATCTAAAAAATCCAAAATATTTGTATACTCCCATCACATAATTCCCAAAAGGTAGTATTTAAGACTTTGAAATTGTGATCTATCTTAAACTCATAATCCCATGATGGTATTCAAAACACATTAGTTAATGAGGAGACATCAAATTATATAATATAAAATAATCTTTAGATGTTTTAATATTCATATAATAATAATACCATTGGTAAAAAATTATCTTATATAATATAATTCTAAAATTGCAATAATTAATTAAACTATTTTATATATACAGAGGTCCTTCCGCTGTTTAAGATTTAACCATTAGATGAAGGAATTTATATTCTTAAATTTATGGTCAACCAAATTTATGAAAACAAACTATAAATGGATCTCTATGATGTGATTAATTTTCATCCATCGCACTGTATATTTTTTTACTTGTATATTATTCTCTTTATACCAACTTTTTCACACATAAAACAATTTCCTAATAATTTTTTACAACTTCTTTTCAATATAAGTCACCATAGGTGGATACTACGCCATTAATTATGATTAATTTTACAAATCCATCATATTGGATTATGATAAAAATTTGAATTATCCAAAGAATGTCGTCTAGGAGTATCAAACTAAGTACATAATAAAGCCGATTTTCAAAAATCAGATAACGATTAGGTCAATCCCAATGCACCATATTTAATATTTTTACACCTATGTACATCTATACCATAATCAAATCCATATTCAATATCCAAATAGAGATGAATTGTAAGGAAAAAAACTAAATCACAACATTAATAAAATAAAAGGATCTTATCATATACATATCCTCAATGATTTTCAGAGGTTTATGATCTGTAAACAATGTATTCAAAAATATATTTCACAATTTTTTCTACAAAACATTATCTGATACCAACTATAGTGACCATGTCTCTAGTAGCCCATATATGGTTTATAATTTATTAAATATGAATATTATAAGATGAATCACATCCCAAAGGGCTAGATAGTTTGTTGTTATTGGTAAAAAACACACGTAATGGATCTCCAAATTTCATTCAACAACACAAATTATAACACATTTTTTCCATAATTAAATTATTTCTTATTGAATATTTGATCCTACCATTCCTAAAATACATTATTGATTATTGGGAAAGGAATAAAATGATGATGATCTTAAATTAATTGTAATGGTGATGTACAAAAATTCTATAGTGTTTAAATAAAATATATATAATATGGAATGAAGAATATGGAAATAGAAATAACATAAAACATGATCCATTTTAGTAATAGAGTAGAATAGAAAATGTAAGTAAAAAACCCTGAAAGCCACGATTTAATCAATAAATTGATTATCATAATTAGATAATCGTTAATACAAATTTCATTTTAAATAAATAGTGACACATTCCATTTAATCATAAAAACTAGGAATGAGATTCTTCATAAAATAATATAAATGGGAAAACCTCATGGATAAAATAACATAATACTAAATGAAGTAAATGATTTAAAATTTCATGTCAATTGTTATGAACATTATACCTTTACCATGAAGATCATTCATAGGACTGTTTACAACTACTGGGTAGAATTTCAAATTGACTAGAAAACTAATTTCATGTTAGATTTGTATATTTCATTATGTAACTACAGATGAATGGAGGGGAATTCAATAAGAATTTACCTCCCTTTTCATGTGTGTAAAATGTATTACTCATATATTTAATAATAAATTTAATTCATATAGAATGTGCCTTGTCATTAAATTCCCATATTTAGTAGAGAATACAAATTAATCTGTATTTCCATAGATAAAAAATTTCATTTAATATATATCTCTATATGAAGATATTTTATTTTAATTAAATAATTAAAATTTCCATGATAATGAGTTTGAATAATTTGTTTAAATTTAATTTAAAACAATCCTAGGTATGTGAATAATTCAATGTAAAATCATTAACAAAAAAATGAATCAATAAATTTAATCCATGTACTATCCTTGGTGAAAATAATCTTCAACCATCTAGAGATAGAGAGAAAGTATGGTATAGATTAAAAATATCTACAATCTAGTATATATGAAATTATGTTTTCTTTATATTTATGAATATAAAAACTACAAATATATTTTTTATAACATTGTTTTGTAATGTATATTTATTTCATTTGGAAAATCACATTCTAAAATTGAATCATTTTTAAATCATTTTCAATGACAATAATTTTTAAAATATGATGAATTCAAAAATAATAAGATAAATATTTTCAGAAATCATTTCTTAATAAACATTAATCTAAGGAATATAAGTATTCTAGGGAATTAAAATGAAATTATAGGTCTTATAATCATTACTCTACATGTTACAAATCATATAATGAATGGATAGACATAAATAGAGGAAAATTATAGCACCATAGAAAATTACATGTGGAGAATCTCAGTTATACATGGTGTAATTTTCCAGATAGAAAATTAAACATTATTAAACATAGATACATCTTCTATAATTCCCCAGTAAAAAAAATGTTAATTATCCATCATATATTTGACATGATTTTATGATTTATTTTGACCCGAACAACCATTTAATACCATTTTTTAATCAAGTAAACCCTACGGATGACTATAATGATTTTAAAAGGATAATTCCATCCATGTGAAAAAAAACATAACAATAAATTCTTGTGGATATTCCATTGGGAGTTTTTCGTAGGGTTTTGACCTAGATTTCAACATATATAGTTTTTCAATAGGTTATTATTTTATTTATTTTATGTAATCATTAGATTTTGGCATCATTAATTTGAATATCTCTTTTTTCGTTTATTTATTATTCCCTCTTTTCTATTAACTTCATGATGGAATGGGGTTTATCCATTATTGGCAATTGCCCAATAAATATTTGATAAGTACCTATGGGAGTTGAATTCATCAGAATGGGTGTGTATTAATGTTTTTATGACATTATTCAATTGAAAATTGATTATATTTTTTTTATCATTCGTAAACTCATTATTGTTATATGTATTATTAAATCATGGACCAAGTGTGTTGAATAGATAAATAACTAACATTATTATGACAATTAAATCATGAAAAATGTATGTTATTTCTCAAATAATTGAATTTTGATAATAATTCTCTCTGGTTATTTTAAATCAACAGAACACCAAGAATTGAGACGAAATGGTATATTGATAGTGTTGAAAATCAAACTGTTCATTAAATATTATTGATTTTATAACAATTGTGTATTAACAATTTTCAAGTGTTGTCATGATATATTTTTAGAAAAACCAATAATGGAAATTGATTCCCTTATCTAATGTTTGTCAATTTTACATCATTTATATTAATTTCATCATAATACTAATAAAATCAAAATTAAATTGGAATAAACTTAACAATATTTATGACATTAAATAACTGAGTTCTCTTCTAGATTTGGGTTCGACCCTGTAAATTTTTTATACTAATCCATTGCAGATAGTATTGTTCAAGACTATACAAATTTCTAATTCAACTCACAACCAGAGGAATTAATGAAAACCTTAGGTAACATCAACTTCTAGAGTCATTTTCGTGGTGAATCAAAGCCCAATATATGAATCATGACTAGTTGATTAGGTCAAATACATTTCTTATCACATTTATGTTCATTGATTTTAGTTTAGTTATTAATTATTTCTTTCATTTTTAGTATTATTTTTTAATATTATGTGCTTGGTAGTTGTTGGTGTTGAGGAGGATAGATTACTGATCATATCATTTTGTCACTACACTAACAAAAGACATAGAAAATCAAGAAAAAAGAAATGTATGGTAAGTTATGAATTTAGAAGGGTGGGAACAACATGATTATGGTCAGAATATATCATATTCTAATGAGTGTTATGAATTTTAACCTCCATAGTGGAATGAAACCTACAATAACCAAAATAAATGGTGTCTTAACTATCAGGTATTCTATGGTAGATCATTTGATGAACAGATCTCAGAAGAGACTCTAACTATAAGACTCACTCAGTGCATTGATGTGAGGGAAAATAGGATAGACTACAATGAGGATGAAATCAGAGATAATGGAGAATTCACTACTAACCAAGCTCAATTATTTCAAATTTTAATTCTCTTATTAGTTGTATAGAAATTATTTCATATGTTGACACATATTGGTTTGAAGATGATGTACATCAAGGGGAGGAAGAAATTGAATATTTTCAAGAAAAACAACCTCAAAAAAAAAATTACATCCACGAATATAATTCCTTCAAAAAACTTCAGTAAAATAATTCAGATTATTGACTAGAAACATTACTCACAATATTTTGTATAGTGTTGGATTAGGGGATGGATGATCATTAAACCCTACTTAGTGAACATCGAGAATTTATTACTCAACTCTCCCATGAAATTTAAAATTTAAATTTTCTATCATGAATATTACACTTAAAATCTAATATAGGGATATATTGTTTTGAATATGATTAAAATCAAGGGTTATATGTAGTTAACACAATTCTACAAATAAAAAATTAAAAAATCAATGGAAGAAGACAAAAAAAATGCTCGGAACATGTTGAAAACATTGAAAACGATGAGCCATTAGATTTTGAAGAAGAATCAAAACGTATAGAATTTATTCTATGAATAAAAACATACTATGATGAAAAGTATGAGGTTGAAGTGGAAAATTTAAAAGAATAAAATGAAGAAGAAGAAGTTATGTATGAGAAGGATGAACAATTTATAACAATATTTTTATACATATTTTGATGTGTCTATATATATGTATTGATTAAATATTAGTTGACTTATATAAATATTTTTCCTGATATAAATGGTTTTTAAATTCCTATGAATGATTGAATTTTGGTGAAATACCAAAGAAAGAATGGAAATTAAGGAACAAAATTTTACGTCATTTCACTTTGCTCCCCGCATTTCATGACACTATATTTTAAAGCATAATTATAGTGCTATTTTAGGGTATTTTTCCTCTATTACAAATAATTGGTCTAATATTTAATAAATAATAATATAATTATGAGTCACAACATGATACCAACAAAATATAATCATTGTGCTAGTGATGAATGAAGTAAAAACATTTGATACACACCCATTTCAACTGATTTCTCTCTCCCTTATGGATTTAACCAATAATTTTTAGGGGATAACATATAACGAAAGAAGCATATTCCATTAGTAAGTGAATAGATAAGGGAAAATGATAATTAAATGTTATGAAAAATATATTGGAATTACAAAATAATAAATTTGATGATTACATCAAATAAATAAAATAAAATCATAAAGAAAATCTATCTATCATGTAATATGGTTTGAAACCCTTTGGAAGCCTCTTAGTGGTCACTCCTTAAGCATGGAATGAAATATATTTATCATGGTTGGAAGCCTGTTTTTATAAGAATCATGGTTATCCATAGGGCTCACTCGGGTCAAGACATGAATTAAATGGTCTTTCGGGTGAAATAAAATCTCAAAGTCCCATCCAAATGATATGCTAGAAACTCTACATTTTTTATGTATCGGTGAATTACACCACATGTTACTATGTTTTAAAATATATAATTTTTTTCTATAAAATTACATTATGTATTATTATCCAGGATGCTTTAACATTCTTCACTTCATGTTCTTTCATCAACCACAAGCTCTGATACACGTCATGTAATGATTAAAAGATGACAAATTCCCTTTTCAATTACTTATAATCCTTCTTTTTTCCATGGTTATTTTATTTTAAAAACTGTATGTTTTCCCTGATCATCATATAAATTCAAGGGTCACACTGTGAGGGAAGCGAAGCAGTGCAATGTGACTTTTTATTCCCCAGTTTCCAGGTTTTCTAGTGTATTCCCTTAAATATCAATATTCGATAATCATTGGAAAAACATTTATATGAACAAAATATATTTTAATAAATCAATTAATATGAAATGTATTTATATATATAATCACATGAAAATATGTATAGAAAATAGTGTTTTTAAATAACCCCACACTCAAATATTTTCTTATCCTCATGAAAAATGTCAACATCAAATAACCATGGGTCAATATATTAACAGAGGAATTTTTAAATTATGATTCTCTTATAAATGAGTTAAAATAGAATATTATAATGTCACAACACAAACAAAATACTTAATCCATAAATCATGATTCATTTATATTGTGAAATTATAATAATTTTACACTTTTCAAACTTAATTTTCATCCTTTCATCAACAAAAATACCATTTATGATTTACCTCACGATTTAACATTTTACCTCATCACCCACATTAATAATTTAAATGAGGTATTCAAAAAATGTAAGTACATGATCTTAACCATAGGATTAAATTGAATCTACATTCTTAACCTCATAAAGACAAACATAACGGTTAATCATGAGGTATTTAAGGAAGGATCCATTATATTATTGGATGAGTGTAGGTTGGCAAAATGTTGAAAAGAAATTAATTCACAATGAGGAGGCTAAAATCTACCATAAAATTCACGATATTCAAATGACATGATCTAATAAATGCACCTCATTAAAATATAATGTCATCTTTCACACCCCAAAGCATATAGTGATGGTTCACAGATAAAATAATCATAATGAATATTGAAACTCTCATTATATTCTATGACATATTTTTCTAATATATTTTTAATATAATGACTGTAAAAAACCCAGTTCCACCACATAACCACATATGATAATTAAAAATCATTTGTACGGAATATGGTGATTTTTGATTCTCCCAAATGAAAACAATTTTTTTCATTTTTTAGAAGCAATCCAATGAGAAGTCTAAAATAAACCATCTAACCACACATTATTTTAAGATCATCAGTATGCAAATGGTGGTTTTTAAATTACCTAAGAAACGACAATTTTTTTATATTTTTATTCATATTTTTTTAACAATATGTGGGCTATGCAATAGAATATAATGAATGTCTATACAAACCTTACCCAAAATCCTAATGAAACACCTAGTAATCTCCCCTAATTAAATATCATCCCACATACACCAAAAATAACCCCGCCTCCACTCAATAAATTAAATATAATGAAAAAACTCAAAGAGCAGGTTATGAAAGAAAATATTCCCTAGTAACATGGCTAAATCCTAACAAGGTCATCAGAGGTTTATATAGGCATACCAAGAATCATTTTATAGGTGGGTCTTTTGATAAAAGGGATCATCAAAAAAATACCACAATAATTTAAAATTTTACCTTGTTAAAACATATATTTTAGAGTATAATAATGCATGTTCTAGTCAGATTACATGACACATGTTTCAATCAACAAATATACTTAGGGAAATATGAAATATTTGATTCAGAATCCTCTTAGGAATGGGAATAAAATATAAGTCAATTAATTCATGGCATGAAAATAAACAATAAGTTTACTTAATCAAATATTCTAGTAATAAACATCACTAAAACCAATCATACTGGGAATTATATTCATAATGTTCAAAATTAATGTAAATAAGTTAATTTTAAAATTTTACTTTATATTTTTTTATTTTATGGGAATGAAATATCCAATTTTACAACATGTAAAAATATTTCCCCATCATTATTATTTTCTCGTTGATCATGGAATAAATGAATAATAGTTAATAATGTTTTTAGGTTGATTATAATTCAATATTGTTCAGGTAACAATTGAATTCATTTTTTTCAGATCATGTGGAAACCAAAAACATGTGATATTAAAATATAAGAAAGTAAAAACAAAACTGACATTCCATTGATTCCTCTGAATGAGTTTCTTTGGATCTATCTAACTAGGTTCAAGATCTGTAATTTAATTATATGATTCAATTACATCATAATTCTTTCTTCCAAGGACATGAAAAATTAAATTAAATAATAAATGTACATGCCTTTTAAAATTTAAAATATTTTGATAATGAAAATAATGATCCCAACCATTGGGATATTTATTTAATCAATTAAAAAAATGGATGTCGATGAAATTAATTTTTAAAATCAAGGTTGCCTCCCAGTATCATATCTTTTTTATAGTCATTCAGCACGGGTTCATATCTTTTTCATAGCTAATTAGAACATGGTTCAATGACATCCATCATAGATTTAACCACTTTTTTATTTTTTGTTCATCCAGGGTTGTATTTAAATTCATCCACAATCAATTCTTCATTATTGTTTATGGGTTTAAATGTGAGGACATATATAGTGAAAATAATAGGAAATTGAAATCTGACCAAACTTTTTAGCTCATCTTCTCTACTAATCCATCCTCTTTAATCTGTTATTTCTTATAGAATTCATGAATTGAAGACTCAATTCTCTCTTATTATTCAGGAATGTATAGGAGGGAGTCCCTGTAACGCCCCGACCCCAGTTACCCAGAGTCGGTGCATTATTACATAACATTTTCATGATCACAAAAGATCAAGTCTTGAAAGACCGTTTAGTTTCGTAGCCTTGGAAACACTAGATACATTCATAAGTCTTACATTACATCATAAAATAAAACAAATCTAAAAAAACATCTTGTCTTCATATCCCCTCATACAATCCCTGCAGGTCATTCATAATATACTTCATCACATCCTGGAAAAATTAAAACATTGGAAGGGGTGAGCTCAGATGCTCTGAAAGGATAACAATATAGCAAAAGCTTTCATAAATATACATAAACATTTAATGCATTGTATAACTGAAAAATGCCTTTTAATCTTGAACTTCAGCATAATATGGCCAAATAAAATGAAATAATGCCATTTACTTATTCACATGGATATTCTACTAGTCGAATAATCATATGCAATATCAATAACAACTTTCATAATAAGGGAATCCATAATGCCAGACTATCATAACCACATAGCCAAGGCCTCATGCCAAGACTAAAAATAATATTTTGTCAAAGTCTCGTGCCAAGACACTAGTTTGTCTCATGAGACCTATCGATGCATCGAGAAGCTATAGTAGGCTCCACCCGTCACTTATTAAGTCCAATGCATTCCTCATATGAAAAGGTTTAAACATATCATAAACCATAACATAATCGTATCACATAAAACATGCATAAATAAAACATAAAATTTCTATATTTCAATAACAATATATCAATTCAACACGCTGATATAATATAAACATTATCAAAACCATTTTTAATAACAAAATGAAGAAAATTAAAACATGTTATTTATTTTTCATTAAAAATGTTATGGCTTGTAGAGGAAGCAGAAAATCAAATAATGGTCATAGCGGCGGAGAATTCATTGTCATCGCACACGTAAGAAAAAACATTACTTTTTTCGTGTAGTAAAAACTCTTTGTATAAAAAATATTCCTTTTTAATAAACAAAAAAGTCAAAGGGGTTTATACACCATATAAAGGAAAGTTGTGTATAAAAAAAAATATGCCTCAATAAAAGGAGATTGTGACAAAGTCCCTTACAAAGATCAATTTTTAAATAAAATTGATCCATTATGTTTATTCACTATAAGTACACATAAATAAAGTACAAATATAAGATATTACATAATAATATCGTGACATAATTTGAATGTAAGAGATTAACCCAAAGAACAGAAATTGGGTTAAGAAGTTCCCTTACCTCGTGTCCGACTCGACTCGATCGTTCTTTAACCTCCTGAATAATAAACTAGAGTTAATTTATAATTTCTTAAGAAAATTTCTCTATTTTATTATTACTTTTATATTACTTATTACCATTTTATGAACATTATGTAATTATTTATGTTAATAACTGTCGTTTTGTCGATCTTTGGTACATGAGTCAAAAATAAACTTCTTATAATTACAAGTTGTTCATGTGGAAAGATATTCATTATATCCAGAATTATATTCATGATATAGATATCATATATATCATATATATCCAGTATATACATTCATTCATAATATTACGTAACATTTAGAGGTATGAAATGAAATACACCGTTCAAGGAGACGGTAAGTCGTACGTACACATGAACACTACTTTCATTTCTATTTCATATTTAATGGAATGAAATCATAATGATATAAAGGTGTATTATAATTCCAGTATAATATCATTTATAATATCATATACTATGTCCATTATATGTCCCACATATGGAATTAACGATTCAAATCACTTTGAGGGGGTGGTAGTCTGCACTTCCTAAAATGAAATTATCACGTTTACCCATAATGGAAATTATAAAGGTATACCATAAATGAGAAATACAGAAGCATATGGAAAACATAAACATAATATATATCATATATAGAAATAGTTTCATCATAATGGCCACCATTAGAGGTGTTAAATTAATATTGAACAATCATCGTTTCGTGAGGCAGTATTTCACCACCCACAGAAACAGTATGTTCATTAACCATTAGACGAAGGTGTGTGTAAGTGTAAATAAAATAATTCTCATAAAATCATCCCAGTATATTGAATATACTATTTTTGTTACCAAATAAATTAATAAAAATATTCTAGGGGGTCGGATAAGCAAAATAAAACAAAAGAACATAAGAAAGACATTACCTTAAAATCGGATAACTCTTTTTGATTTGAGCCAAAGGCTTCCATGGGAAGACTTATTCCCAAAGTGAGGCTTATAAAAGTAGGATAGTGAAGTTTAGAGAGTATTTGGGAAGAGGTTGGCAGAGCCAAATGTCTTTGATGGTGTGAATAAGGTGGTAGAGGTGGGAGCCTTTTATAAGAGGAGAGGAGGGGAACTCTTGGAAAGTCATTAAATGTTACATTATTATGAAGTGCTTTTCGGGTTTCAAAGGTCCCACAATTATATATTTAGAGGATAAGGTGATAAGGGTCCAAAAGATACCCATTCATTAGGTTTTTTACAAGTTCAAGTCTTAGATTTTACATTATATTTTCATTTTATCTAAATCGTTAATTAATGGGGTAATCGTTGCATCATCATGGTGTCAAAAAAATTTTAATTGATTTAATGTCTAAAAATTATATAAAAAATATCATGATGTAGGAAATAATTTTATATTTCCAATGAATATTTATAGTCAAATCGTTAACTTGTATAACCCCAAGTAATAATTGTTTTAGTAAAACAACATATGTTTGTGACAATTTTTTTTTACTTTAAAAAAAGTTATTAATGTAATTTTCATACCCACACGGCTCCATGAGGTCCCCAAGTTGAACCATGGATTGTCTTGGTCTCCCATAACTCATCCAATCAGGGTAGGACAAGTGTCAAGATATTTTCATATTTTTATAACATTATTTTTACCTTAAATTTCACTAATTACCTTTAATTGCGATTAATAGAACTTAAAAGATACTATTCACCAAAAATTATTTTAATCCCATTGAACCAAATTTTACATCCTAATGAAAACCATGTATGTCAGATTTTTGAAATTAAATACACAGAAGCGGTAACGTTTCATTTACACGAAAAATTAGTTTTTAAACTACCACTTAGTGTCTTCACTATTTATAAAAAATTGAAGTTTTTCAGAAAAATACCAAAAATTCACCCTAAGATAAATTTGATATTCTGATTTAAAAAATGATGTGTATTTTACAAAATTCAAAACATATAAGTTTCATTAATTAATTTTATAATTATTTCCCGATGTCACAAAAAATAGAGTGTTTTTAAGAAACAATATATATCGAAAGATTGATAATTGTTTATGTCCAATTTCAAAGTGAAATTAATTTTAATGACCACCATTGGATAAAATAGTAAAAATATATTCTAATTATATGTTAAAGTCACTCAATAGTATAATATATCACTAGAAATTATTTGGATTAAAAATGTTTTTTTTATGTTTTTTTCACTATTCATTGAAAATTGGATGTTCTCAGAAAAATATCAAAAATTAAACATAGGATAATTTCGATATTATGAATCCAAAAATGAAGTCCAATTTGAATAATAAAATTTATAAAATTTCAAAAAGAGGGTATTATTATTCATAAAACCTACTTTGATTGGTCGCAGTATGTTATAATCTCGAACTTGCGTACAATGCAAGCAATTTCATTATTAAAAGAGAAGCGTACCATGGAAGCTTGGGGTGTTACATTCTCCCCTCCTTCAATAAATTACATCCTCTCAATTTTGAAAATGTTCTTTGAAAATAAAAGGTTTAAATTAGAAAATAACTTTGTGGAAAACCCACATCGGAAATAGGGTTAATAAAAATATAACTTTAAAAGAAAGAAAGAGAAGTACAAAGGTCACACGAGATAGCCCATACTATTATTCTATGAAAATATGGATATGGAGGAGAAAAATTCCATCAAGGTCTGATGTAGAGTTGTAGAAAATAGGATTAGGAGAAAGTTAACTACAAGAAAATCAAAAAATTGTGATTGATTAAACAGTCATTGATTCCCAAATTGGAAAGGTTAACCGACATCATTTTTTTTAAGTTAACATTCATAAAGTTGAGGAATTTATTTAGGAGATTTACTAAGAACATATGGAAATATACTTTCATGTCATGTAGACTTTCAATATTTAATAAATTTTTACCACAAACCCATCTTTCACTCCAAAAGTCAATAGAACTCAAAAATATTCTATTTATCATAATTGTATAAGGTTCCAATTATTAACACATAACATTTAGATTAGAAAACTATTTTGTAATAAACAAGGACTTCCGGTAGGCTATTGGTAGGTAATAAAGGCATGTCGCACTATAGTTGTGGGTTCGATTCCTACAGCTTTGTCTGACACGACGGGTTATCCCCCAACCTACAGGTTTTCCTTTTCCTAAAACTATAGTATTATAATATTCGAAAAATAATCTTCAGAAATGTTTTAACCTTAAACAATACTATCCAATGTTCAACTTAATCCATTCCAACCTTTATAGTTGTCCAAAATACATCTGTCCAGACTTTATAAAAAAGGTCTCCAAATTCCAAAATCAATTGTAACATCATATTCCCCTAATAAAGTAAAGATTCTCTTATTGTCACATACTAAATATATGATGACCTTTATCATATATTTACCTTAATGAGAACAAAAAGTACTACAGTACAATGCTTATATATTTCACATTATTCTTATAACCAGAATATAATCCTTGAGTCCAAAAGCACCAATACATTAATTATTCCACTTCAACTGTAGTAACAACATATGATTGGCCTTGATCCCTTGGCCTTTTCTGAGGTAAGTTTTCAGCAAGCTTTGGAAATTAATTTTCATAATTCCCCATTTCCCTAAAATTGTAGCATTCAACATTGATAGCCTCTTTCTTTCCCTTGCAATCATGAGCCTAGTGGCCTTTTACCCATATTTATAACAAACTCCTATTCCTTTTAGGCAAGTACCGGGGTGATTCATCCCACAATTATCGAATAATGGAAAATAATTCATTCCCTTTTTCCCTTTATCTGTCTCTTGTTCCACTGTTCTCTTCTTCTCTTGCATTACTTCGTTGTCATAAGATTTGGAGAATTCCTTTTCTGCCTTGATAGCACACGAGACAATATCTTCATACGTTGAAGAAGATTGTGATAGTAATGCTCGATGGAGGAATGGTTTAAACCATCAAAGATACGATAAATCTTACTTCATGGGTTATGTATATAATCTGTAGCATACCTTACTAACCTTGTAAAGTTTGCCTCATACTTTGCGACATTGTCATCCTACTTTTGTCTCTGACTCAGAAATTTCCTTTCCATATCTGCTCGATGGTCACGAGGAAAGTTTTTTTCTATTAAAATATATTTGAACTCCCTCCATTCCATATTAGATACTTCTTCATTTTCTTTTGTGATTTGATTTAATGACCACCATTGATCAGCATCTCCAGTGAGGCAGTAAACTGCCATGATAACTTTTTCCCATTCATTACTCCCCAAGGCATGGAGTATTTTCTCTAGGTAACTTATCCATTGCTCAGCTACTAATGTATTTTTACTCCCATTGAATGTTGGTGGATGCTGCCTCATGAAGCGATCTAACATTGATCCTCCATGATGCGGATCATGGTGCTCCATACGAGTAAGGTTATTATTCATAACCTAAGTGAGTTGTCCCAGTATGGTGATAAGCTGATCAGAACCAGTTGTATCACCAACTCCATTATAATTATCTTGGGCAGGAGGGAAATCTCTACATGGAGTGCGTGCATTGATACAGTTTCCATTCCTTCCACTAGGAACCATTTCTAAACAATGTTATAAACTATATTAGTTTATGAATCAAAATACATAATTACAATCTTTCAAAACACTTAATATAAATTGAACAATTTATGGATATAATCCATAATCATAAAATTGTTTTTTTTGATGAAGTATATACTCATAAACCTTCATAGTGGTCTATAAAGAAAATGAGAATTATCTTAACCATATCCCCCAGGAGTGTCGTAACCAAGAGTGTAGCAAGGCCCGTTGTCATGCACCAGTTCCCGTTTGAGTCTAGATTAAAGCGGTGTTTTTGGGTTTTACACCTAGTTACATCTGTGCCAGAGCCACCTCTACCTGCTTGTATCCAGACAGGGATGTATTGCTCGGAAAACACACAAAATCTCTATAATACCAAAATTTTAGGATGTTCTTCTATACTAATCCTCAAATTCAATCTTAGTGCTATGTGCTTTAATCAGAGTTTTATCTAAATCTAGCTTCCAAGGTTAGTACTAAATAGCCTCTGATACAAATTGTAATGCCCCGACCCCAGTTACCCAGAGTCGGTGCATTATTGCGTAACATTGGCATGATCATAAAAGATCAAGTCTTGAAAGACCGATTTGTTTAATAGCCTTGGAAACACTCGATACATTCATAAGTCTTACATTACATCATAAAGTAAAACAAAACTACAACAACATCTTGTCTTCATATCCCCTATTACTATCCCTGCAGGTCATTCATTATATACTTCTTCACATCCTGGAAAAATTAAAAAATTGAAAGGGGTGATCTCAGATGCTCATTAAAGATAACAATATAGCGGAAGTTTTCATAAATAAACACAAACATTTAAGGCATTGTATAATTGAAATAAAATCCTTTTAATATTGAGATTCAACATAATATGGAAAAATAAAATGAAATAATGCCATATAAGTATTCACATGGATATTCTACTAGTCGAATAATCAAATGCAATATCAATAACCACTTTCATAATGAGGGAATGCATAATGCCAGACAGTCATAACCACGTAGCCAAGGCCCCGTGCCAAGACTACAAATAAGATTTTCTCAAGGCCTCATTCCAAGACACTAGTTTGTCTCATGAGACCAACCGATGCATCGAGGAGCTATAGAAAGATCCAACTGTCACTTATTAAGTCCAATGCATTCCTCATATGAACAGGTTTAAACATATCATAAACCATTACATAATCTTATGAAATAAATCATGCATAAATAAAACATAAAATTCCCACATTTCAATCACAAGATATCAATACAACACATTTATTTAATAAAAACATTATCAAAACCATTTTCAATACCAAAATAGAAGAAAATTAAAACTTGGTATTTATTTTTCATTAAAAAAAAGTTTGGTCTTGTAGAGGAAGCCGAAAATCAAATAATGGTCATGGCGGCGGAGAAGTCATTTTCGCTGCATAAGTAAGAAAAAACATTCCTTTTTTCGTTTAGTAAAAATGATTCTTATAAAAAGGATTCCTTTTGAATAAACATAAAAGTCAAAGGGGTTTATACACCGTATAAAGGAATGTTGTGTATGAAACAAAATATGCTTCAATGAAAGGAGATTGAGACGAAGTCCCTTACAAAGATCACTTTTTAAATAAAATAGATCAATTATGTATATTAAATATAAGTACACATAAATAATGTACAAATAAAAGATAGGACATAATAATATCATGACATAATTTGAAAGTAGGAGATTAACCAAAAGAATGGAAATTTGGTTAAGAAGTTACCTTAACTCATTTCTGACTTGACTCGATCATTCTTTAACATCCTGAATAATAAACTAGAGTTAATTTATAATTTCTTAAGAACCTTTTTAAAGTTTATTATTCTTTTTATATCACTTATTACCATGTTATGAACATTATGTAATTATTTATGTTAATAACGGTTGTTTTGTCGATCTTTGGTACTTGAGTCAAAAATAAACTTCTTATAATTATAGGTTGTTCTTGTGGTAAAAAATACATTATATCCAGAATTATATTCATTATTTAGATATCATATACATCATATATATCCAGTATATACATTCATTCATAATATTACGTAACATTTAGAGGTAATAAATGAAATGCACCGTTCATGGAGACGGTAAGCCGTATGTACGCATGAATGCTACTTTCATTTCTATTTCATATTTAATGGAATGAAATCATAATTATATAAAGTTGTATTATAATTCCAGTAAAATATAATATATAATATCATTTACTCCACCCTTCATACGTCCCACATATGGCACTAATGATTCAAATAACATTGAGGGAGCGGTAGTCCGCACTTCCTAAAATGAAATTATCGCGTTTACCAATAACTGAAATAATAAAGGTATGCCATAAATGAGATATAAATAATCATAAGGAAAACAAAAACATAATATATATCATATATAGAAATAGTTTCATCATAATGTCCACCATTAGAGGTGTTAAAATAATATTGAACAATCATCATTTCGTGAGGCAGTATTTCGCCACCCACAGAAACAGTATGTTCATTAACCATTAGACGAAGGTGTGTGTAAGTGTAAATCAAATACTTCTCATAGAAACATCCTAGTATATTTAAGATACTGTTGTTGTTACAAAATAAATTAATAAAAATATTTTAGGGTTTTGGAGAAGAAAAATAAAACAAAAGAACACAAGAGTAGACATTACCTTAAAATCAGGTAACTCTTTTTGATTTGAGCCAAAGGCTTCCTTGGGAAGACTTATGCACAAAGTGAGGCTTCTAAGAGTAAGAGAAAGAAGTTGAGAGTATTTGGGCAGATTTTGGCCGATCCAAATGGCTTTTATTGTGTGAATAATGTGGTAGAGGTGGGGGCCTTTTATAAGAGGAGAGGAGGGGCACTCTTAGAATGTCATGAAATGTTTAATTATTATGAAGTTCTTTTTGAATTTCAAAGGTCCCACAATTATATATTTCCAGGATAAGGTGATAAGGGTTCTAAATATACCCATCCAATAGGTTTTTTACAATTTTATGTCTTATATGTTACATTATCTTTTAATTTTATCTAAATCGTTAATTAATGAGGTAATCGCCGCATCATCATGGTGTCATAAATTTTTTACTTTATTTAGTGTCTAAAAATTATATAAAAAATTTCATGATGTAGGAAATCTTTTTATATTTCCACTGAATATTTATAGTCGAAAAGTTAACTTATATAACCCCATGTAATAATAGGTTTACTAAAACAACACATGTTTGTGACAATTTTATTTTTACTTTAAATAAAAAGTTATTAGTGTCATTTTCTTCCCATGTGGCTCCATGGGATCCCCAAGTTGACCCATGGATTTTCTTGGTCGGCCATGAATCATCCAATAAGGGTAGGAAAGGTTTCAAGATATTTTTATATTTTTATAATATCATTTTTACCTTAAGTTTCACTAATTACCTTTAATCGCGATTAATAAAACTTAAAAGTTACTATTCACCAAAAATTATTTTAATCCCATTGAACCACATTTTACTTCCTAATGAAAACCATGTATGTCAGATTTTTTAAATTCAATATACAGAAGTGTTAATGATTGATTTACATGAAAAAGTAGTTTTTAAACTACCACTTAGTGGTTTCACTATTCATAAAAAATTGAAGTTTTTCAGAAAAATACCAAAAATTCACCCTAAGCTATATTTGATTTTATGAATTAAAAATTGATTTATATTTTAAAAATTTCAAAACATATAAGCTTAATTAATTAATTTTTTAATTAATTCCCGCTGTCACAACAAATAGGGTGTTTTTAAGAAACAATATATATCAAAAGATTGACAATTGTTTATGACCAATTTCAAGGTGAAATTAATTTTAACAACCACCATTGGATAAAATAGTAAAAATATATTATAATTATAATTTAAAATCGCTAAATAGTATAATTTATCCAAAGAAATTATTTTGATCAAAAATGTTGTTTTTAAGTATTTTTCACTATTCATTGAAAATTGGATGTTCTCAGAAATATACAAAAAAATTCAACATAGGCTAATTTCGATATTCCGAATAAAAAAATTAATTCCAATTTGAATAATAAAATTTATAAAATTTTAAAATGTGGGTATTAATATTCATAAAGTCTACATTGATTGGTCGTGGTGTGTTAGAATCTCGAACTTCCGTACAATGCAAGCTATTTCATTATTAAAAGTGAAGCGTACTGTGGATGCTTGGGGTGTTACAGTCCCGTTATTCTTTATCCTAACAAATTTCTATGAGTTTGATGCATGATTTATGATGTTTCTCAAAGGATAAAATAATTTCTTCTATTGTGGGTCAAATTAGAAATTTATATAATTCTGAACCATGATGCTTTAGTGAAATTATTTTCATGTTGTAGTGTAATTTTGTACATGCCATATGAGTTAAAAAACATTCGGTTTCTACAATAAAAACCATATAATATTGATTTTTTTTGGAAAAGTAATAGATTATTATTTTTAAATCATTTTTAAAAAATAAAAAATGAGTAAAATATATTTTATAATTCATCTCTAAAAGGAATATTTTTACTAGAAAACATGTATATAAAATGTTGTTCTGGTAGAAATTAGTTTTTCGACTAAGAGAGAAATTATTTAATTATTTTATCAAAAAAATTATAAATAATTTTAACAACCAAAGAGGTGAAAAATAAAATTATATTAAAATTTCATTAATAAACATTGAAGAAGAAAACAAATTATTGGGAATTGGGAAATTAATTTTAATCAATTGAAATTCCCATGTAACCGACCTCGATTAGAATGAGATTGTGAAATAAACAAATACAATGATAATAATTTTAAAGATAGAATTTGTAAATTAATAAATTATGTGGTACAATTGTAAATTCACATAAGACAAGTATATATTTATAAGTACATATTGGAAATTCAATACACACATAATCTTATAATTTCAAATACAATTATAAGGTAATATAACCCAACAAAAAGAAATTTTTTTATATAGTACTTTACCAATTGGTAGACTTTTAATTCAAATTACCTTCAATGAAAGAATTCAAATAATAACATAAAATATCATGAAAATGTAATTATTCATGATATTACAATTCAAGGGGGAATTATGTACACCATATAAGTGAACTTATGATCATCAAATTACAATATACATTAATGAAATGAAATTGAGATGAAATCCATTACCACACTCTTCTATTTGGTTTAACAAAATTTAAAATATGCTATAATGGTTAAAAAATTATAAAATTTTTATAATCCCAAATATATATATATATAATATCGTATATTATCCTCTTATAACACAATATCACCCTTTAGTTAATACTAATTAATATGTTTATTGTTTTAGGTGTTAATTTCCTTGTTTTCCCATGTGTGTTTTATTGTTAATGATCTAGTTCTTGAACATATTATATAGTTGTACCTTATATAGGATAATAATATTAAAAAGTATATATGGAAATATGTTTAGGAAATATGAACCCAGTTACAATCATAGATATTGTAGGTCATGCGTAATAATTAGTGACATTTCTTTTTATCCATGATCATTGTGGAATGTAAGTAAGTAATATATTACATCTCAATAATTATCCTAATACCATATATAAAAAACAAATTTTTCAAATTATACACACACATATATATATATCATCCTTGTGTTTTGGTAATGATAAGAGTGTCATATCTCTTCGTGAAGGCGGTAGTCCACACACACACGAATGATATTTTCATTTTCAGTTAAAAAAGTAATGATATAATATATTTTAATAAAGATACAAATTTCATTATAATAATTATTATTTAATTTATATAACATATATTAATTACATTTTTCCTTATTGAGTTATTTAAAATGTGTTATTGAATGAAGAATCTTATCCTTTCATGAGGTGGTAGTCCGCTGTACAAATGAGCATCAACATCATTTTTTATATTTAATGGGATGTAAAATGTTATATAAAATATAAATAATAAATATATACAAATATGTATTAAATATATTATATATACATTATATATATCATAAAACCCCACTGAGAGAGGAGGTAATGATAAAATGAATGACTTCTGTTCTTGTGGCGACACTTTGCCTTATACACGAATGATGATTTCAAAAGCCATTTGATGGATGTTGAGGGAGTGTAAGGTCATGTCCTCAATATAAATAATTAATAGAATATTTGAAATATTTATTTAATTATATCTTCATATTATAATAATAACTAATTGAGGTCGATGAAGAAGTAAAATTAATATGATAATTGTAATTTGTTGCATCTTATTCAGGTATCCTCCATAGGATTGCAATAAAATCCATCATGGGATGGATATAATCCCAAAATAAAGATACCATTATGAGATGTGTTTATATGGGATGTTATTTGGTAATATATTATTTTATCCAAAGTGGTTTTTAATAGAAAAGAATATATGAGAGGTTGTGGTCTATCATAAGTAATGTGAGTGGAACACTTATAATTTTCGGAATTGATTCAATCATACATAAATTTTATAATGCGAAAAACACTGAAATGGTCCATTATTGAATCTATAATATATAAATTATATGTATTTCCATTAAATGGTTATTGAAAAAGTAATAAGGTCATTTTTTAACCCTTATGGTATTAGTTTAACTACACAGTAAGCACCTTTTTATATTTAGAGAGACAATTAATACTTTTCTTAGTATTAAATTATTCCGATAATTAATTTTTATAATATAGTAAATATATGTAATTATAAAACCAATTCTGGAATAATTTGTTAAATATTAAATTTAGGGAAGTGAAAAATATTATTTTAAATTTATTTTTTCTGATGTGATGAAAAAAAAAATTTAATGAGAAAATATTCAAAGGTTTATAACAATTTGATATAAAAATATAATATAAAAATTATTAAAATGAAAACAAATTATTGAAATATATGTAATGAAACTAATTTTACATTAAAACCAATTATGAATAAATTTTATAAATATAAATATTTTAAAAGAAAATGTATTTTTTAATTAATATTCATTTTTGTCACAATTCATCAAATGATGAAAAATTTCAGAAAATTCCAAAAATTAAAAATAAGTTAATTTTAATATATTAATTTAAAAAATTAGTATCTCAATATGAAAATATATTCTAAAAGTTTTAAAAACAATTTTAATTTACGAGTGCAATGGATTTTTAAATAGTATATTTGGAAAAAAATTGTTTTTTCAAAAACAATTTTTTATTTTATATGATTATTATATTAATTATGAAGTATAGAAAACCATAACATTTATAATTTAGTTATTACTATTTATAAATACCATTAAAATTGATTATTGGTAACTATTAGATAAAATAATAATATTTCGTATTTTGATCAAACTCGGTGTTGCGTTTAAGGTAAGATAATTCAGTGTTCCATGTAATAGAAGATAAAATTTTTGTTTCATGCAACAAATGATAAACATAGTGTGTCATGTAATTTAATATATTTGATAGATTTTACTTTTTTGAAAATAATTATATCCTAAAGTGTTGGAGTGTTATATTTTCTTCTATTCTTGGGTTTAGATGTCACATCTGATATTGAATTCAATGTTTTTATTTAAAAATCATGGGTTGTTATTGAATGTAAAGTAGGACATATAATCATATAAATACCAATGTTGGAATTGATATTCCCACATTATTAAGAATATTATAGTCAATTGAAACAATAATTTTATCCGACAAACTTCACATTATTATTTTATGATACTAATTGAATGAATAGGGTTAGGAAACATTAAGAAGATGATGTTCATGTTACTATTTGGAGAGTATAAACAATAAATAATCTCACATTACCTCTAAAATATCCTTGATAATACATATACCTCAATGTGAAGGGTTCAATGAAAACTATCATGGAAGGGGGAATTGATATTCCCACATTATTAAGAATATTATAGTCAATTGAAACAATAATTTTATCAGACAAACTTCACATTATTATTTTATGATACTAGTTGAATGAATAGGGTTAGGAAACATTAAGAAGTTGATGTTCATGTTACTCTTGGGAGAGTATAAACAATAAATAATCTCACATTACCTCTAAAACATCCTTGATAATAAATATACCTAAATGTGAAGGGTTCAATGAAAACTATCATGGAAGGGATCATTATCATGTATAATAGTTTTAAAATCTACCTTTATTTTATCTTTGATAAATGTTCTTTTCATGTATTTTTCTTATGATCACTAATTTACAATGGTATATTACTGAAGAAAGGAATATCGTGTTCCTCCATGGTGTAACCCCCACTAGTTCATTCTTATTTCCAAGAATAAGGGATTCAAAATGATCATGAATAATCTATATAGAAACATCTATGTCATTAGTTAATGTTTTATTGTGAATAATCATATTAGGTATTCCAATTAAATTTGTTCATTAAAACAAGAATTAATAATTAAGTGTTCCTATCACCATCTAGTAACATTAAAGCATTAGATTTTTCCCAAAAAAATTTCTTGTCTTATAAATAGCTTTTATATAAAACCTATTATCACTATCCAGGAGTGTAAAGTATACATCATCCTAGTTCTATTGATGGACAGAGTCATAGATGATAATTACAATTTTCAAACCCACTATATGGTAACATTTTATTTAAATTTTTCACCTATGATGATCTCATTTTATTTTCCACCACATTTTTTTGAATTAAACTCAATCACATTAATGTATGTTAGATTAATATAATTCATTTAATTTATATTATAATTAATTATCATGCATCCATATACTCTAGAAAAATAAATACGTATTGATTTAATTGGATTCTTTGATCATAATGATGTAGCCTAACACATGGATGTCATCTGAAAAAATTTAAAACTCATGAATAGAATGAAATTATATCTATGGACATTTACTATAGAGTGTGTAGTTTATTTATCATATTTCTCAATCTCCATATATATATATATATTATGTTTCAATACAAGGAATAAATTATATGATGAATGAGTTAATTATTTTATTAATTTAAAATAAATGAAATGAATCTAATTCAAAACTCTCAACGTGAAAGGCATTGTTAAATGTTTAGTTCACAAAGTGTTGATCATTATATAGATGTTGTTCTCAAATAAAGATAATTTCATAACCATTGATATGTTTCTCCATTTATTTAATTTATTGTACTGAACAATAAGGAATAACACCTCTCAAAAAATCTGTGTCACCTCCTACCATGGAATTGGTAGCGAACACATTAAATTAAGGTATCCACCACAACAAAACCGTTCTATAGTCATATAGATTTCATAAATTAATCAATATTTATCCAATGTTAATCAATATAAACCAATATACAAGAGTATGTATGTATATCATAGAATACATCAGTTAATGAGTGTAGCACATGATCCTCTATCCACTTCAACTCACTCAATATTACATTAGTGTTGATGAAAATTTAAAAATTATTTAAATGATGTAATTTCTAATGGACATGAAATCTCTCCTAGGACCATGCCTTGAGTTATTATTCCATGATCATGGATATAAGAAATAACAACTATGTCCCAAATAATAATTCAAAGAACAAAATGATTAATAGAGGAATAATATATAATATTACTGAAAAGAACATTAAGATGACTGAAATTCAAAAATAGAGGAGAGTATTAGGAGTAGGGTCCTATATAGGGTATATTATATTCTCATATATACTTATACCCTCTATATAAAATAATCTATCACATCCACAAAAAATGAATTTAAAAAAACAAACCAAAAAAACATACTCATCCCATGATTGGTCACTATAAAATTATAGAAGAAAAAGAGAAAGAAGTGGTTCATTGGGTTATGTTATTGTGTAAAATAAATTCTTATGTTGGGATTTGGTTCTATGAAAAATGATTTTATTGGAATAATACATACTGTTTCACTACTGGTCCGAGAAATAGAGTAGAAATGTTGAATTGATAGTCCAGATTATCGTGGTGGTCTTCAAGGGGTGTGGGTTTCCCTATTCAAATCCATGATCATATCATTTTTGAACTAGAGATTAAAATTAATGCAAGAGTTGTAGTAAAATTTTGAAATTTTAAATTTTCTAAAATACATCAATTGAATTTACTTATAATCCTTATTAAGTGAAAATATAAATTTTATTATAAATGATACCCTTAATCATTTATTTAGTCGATTTTGTTAGGTTAAATTATTGTTTCAAGCATATAATTAAGGGAAGAGTGGGGTTTCCATTAGTTTAATAACAGTAAAACCATTTTCCATATTTAAAATACAAGTAAGATCATTTCATTGATGATTGAATAAGGGTACCCTTTTGTATTATTATAACAAGTGATATTTCATTTATTCTATGTTATGGACACATTGAAGATGTGTATGGGTAACTTCAATTTTCTAAATGATTCATAAGAAAAAAAAATTAGCGGCATAACTTTATGAAGAAGATTCATCCCTTTAAAAAGTGTATGACTCCATACCTTTACATGATATCATTGATTTAGGTTATAGTAAACCATGATATAATTACGAAACACCCATTATGGTAAAAAAATGTTTCTTCAACACTATTTTCACATATATTTCCCAAAAACATGGTTCTAACTCTTTTTTGATGCCCTTGGGTGCCTAAAATCCTTGAAATTAATTCTCGAACAAGTTTAATATTCATTAAATATAATATTAAATAATTTAAACACTCCAAAATTAATGATATGTTAAAGGCCAAAATAAATTGTTAATTTATTTTTTTGGGATTTTAGTACCGTGACACTATAAATGGTGTTCCATATTCTAATACAATTAAAACATAACTAAATTTATTTATTGTAATCATTTTGTATCTGTGAATCATATATATTAATTTATTCTTGATTTATTAATCCCTTATTGATCAATCCAAATCGGTCATCCTATTTAACACCTTAGTAGAAAATTTCCACTCTCCTAATTCTTAGGTGATGCATTTTAGAAAGTGTTATTTTCTATGTATCCATAGTCCTTTTAAATTTTAAAATTATTATTTTTTAGATTCTTGAAAAATTTGTGGGGAATTCAAAAACAGTGTTCGTATAATTTACTAATAATTATAATAGAAAAATATCATAATTAAAAGAGATTAATCTATAAGGATATAATATTATTTCATGTGAAATTATAATTGTTAATAATTATTGGAACAATTAAACACATTATATTACAAAAATATATATTTTATAAATTATCTAAAAGAGATAAATTCGTTTCTCCAAGTGTGATTATAATTTTTTTTAAATAAGTATAATTGGAATCAATTCTAGGAATCCATAATGAGTGTCTGGTGCTAATGAATGCATGTCATGATTTGATTAATGAATCCCTGACGAACCATTAAATTTATTACAATATGCTTAATGATGAAATTTCTTTAATATTTTTGTGATTTTCTTTCAACATATTTCCATTGATTAATTCTTATGTTTTCATATGTGATGCTGATGCTTTATTGTGAGTATATTTTTTCTGTGTCCGTAGCTCATGAGATTTGTATATTTCACTTGTTTCCATTAAAATTCATGTTGATTCATTATTTATGTTTTTTGGACAACATATATTTTATGTGAGAATTATGTTCACATCGTGAAATATTATCCTTCCTTTAATTCTCTACCCGTTAATTGTTTCTATATAGGTGTTGTTCTTCATGTATAAATTAGATGGACCATCGTAACAAGGATATCCTTTAGTTGGGGAGTTAACATGCCCTCTGACGATGACCATGATAGATATAAGTAAAAAGTAGGGATAAAATGATTCCTCAGGGATTCTATATGGAAAAGTAAATTTTGAAATCGGTCCATGGTGAATATTACTTGATTAATAGTGCATACTGAGTTACATGATCACTCACTGCCTAGTTGTTGCCGAAGACATGGAAAACATTATGCCTAGTGGATGCCAAGAAATACATACACATGATACAAAGAAATGGTTATATTAGACATTTCAATAGATCTTTATTACTTCTAATATAATGATAATATTTCAAAATGGATATTAATCAAGAAAAACTGTGGGTCGTGGTGGCCTGGTTTGCACTAGTGTGCCAAAAAAATGAATTTCATGTTTCTTGAACATTTCTTGTTGAATAAAATAGGAAATTATAGAATAACACATTTTAATATATATATTAATATTTATTTGTAAGATAATAATTTTATTTTAAAAATGTATCATTTTATGATATAATACTTGTAAAGTAATAATGAGATTCTCTGAAAATGTATGTTGCACACAATGTTGAGTTATACTAAAAATTAATAAATTAAAATAATTTGAAATAGTAATTAATGTCATAATATTGTATTGGTGGGGATGAACAGAACTAACTATACTATTATTACACATGTCTGTTAAATGTTTTCACATTAATATAAATATATAAAGATTCTTAAAATTAAAATGAATCCAATTTTTTGATCAAAATACAATATTATTATAAAAGGTTTTTTTTCATCCTTTTATAGCTGAGACCTTGTTAAATCACATTTTTCAATTTTATATTTATTATTTTACAAAATAAACTTCTCCGATAGAATTAGGACATAAATATTTCCTTTGGATAATTTTTTTTATAAAGATAATTTTTAAATCAATAGGTAATAATACAACATTTTAATTCAAAAATGACTTTGCATCTAATATATTTATATAGTTACAATATATTTTCAAATTTTTTAAATTTAAAATTTATTATTTTAATTATCATTTAATGAAAATTTATTTCATTGGAAGTAATTTCACTTTAAATTTGATATAAACACGTGTTAATCTATTGATAGTACTTACTTCTTTAAACCCTGCTTTTTGGTTTTGTCAGCAGGAAATAATTTTAAATTAATTTCTGAACATTCTATATTATGAATATTTTATAATTTCTTCCATATTTGGAATAATAATTTTCAAATTGTGTAAATATGTACCTTTTATTTTTGGAAAATATATATGTGAACTTCAATATTTATTTTTATTTACCATGTTAAAACAGTAAAAAAGGCAAATAAGGGTAAACAAAAGGTATTATATTAATATAAAGTGGCCCTAAAAATGTAATAATATGATTGTATGATATATTCCAAACCATTTTCTTCCGTGTATTGATTTTTGGACCCAATGGAGCCATATGGTTATGAAAATTACTAGTTTTAATAAATAATTTAAAGTAAAGAGTAATATAACATAAACATGTATAATCTACTAAAACAATATTAATTTTGTTTATAAAATTGATATGTTCAATATAAAAAAAATATAAAGATAAATAATATTTTATACATCATGGTAATTTATTTATAATTTTTATAAATTAAATAATAAATTTTATTTATGAAACCATTATGATGAAATGATTACCTTATTTTCGAAAGATTCACATAAATGATATTATAAATATAAAAATAAAAGTAATTTTAAAATTTGGATGCCATAAAATAATTTCCAAGATAATTAGAACATATTATATTTTATATAATGGCATTTTATTGAAGGAATAAACTGCTTATGACATTAACAAAAAAATTACTAAATGCTGTCGAAATAGACATAAATCATATTTAAAAAAAATTATTTTATTAAATGATTAAACAATAATAAAAATCATATATCAGTCTAAATGACATATATAATGTTATAAACTTCATTAATTATGTAATTATGGATATATTGGAACTTTATAGTAAATATATTTACCATAAATTCTGAAAATACAAGAAGACATGGTAAGAGATAATGTTTTTAACTAAAGGTTAAACCAAAAAGATAAGGACGCAAAAGTTTTCATAATTTGTCTTAAAAGAACTAGATAATTTCTATTCAAATGAAAATAATCTTACCACAGAAATAAATGAGTTTTCAATATTTTTAATCAAAATGGAATTTATAATAATTAAATCTTTCATGACTTCCCTAAAGTGACCCTCCTCCCCCTTATAAAAATTTACCTACTTTACCCACATACTCACACTTAACCAGCCCCTTGGATCTTCAAAAATATGATAAAATAATCTCCCAAAATCCATACTTTAATCATATAATCCTTACCATGGGATGAAGGATATTCATGAAATCCTTTTGTCTAAAATCGAAAGTAGTTACCCGATTTAGAGGTAATGACTTCTCTCATGTTCTTTTTCATTATTTTCCTTATTCACTCCGAATGATTTTTTATTCAGTGATTATATAACAAAAACAATATCTAAAATAAAAAATGATTATTTTATGATAATTTTTCTAAATAACGTTACAAATACATCGATCAAATAGATACAAACATATTGTTTCTATGTATGACGAACTACTACCTCAATAAATGATGGTTGTCCAATTTTCCAATACCACATCTCATGGTGGACATTATGATGGAAATTTATTTATATATTATATATTATATATTTATATTGTTTCCATGATACATTAATTATTATTTATTACCATGATATGTAAATATAATAATTTCATTCGAGGAAGCGTAGACTACTACCCCCACAAAGATATATGACTTATTCAAGCAATACATGGAACATATAAAGGATTGTTTTATAAAAAAAATTAGACATAAATGAGATTAATATAATACTAGTATTATAAGATACATTTATATCATTTTAATATTATATATTTAATATGAAAATGAAATGTAAGATGTGATCATGTATACATTCCAATACTGTGTCCATGAATGGTGAATTTCATTTAATGTCTTCAAAAATTATGGTAATTATAAATAAATATATAATTTATATATATGAAGTTAAAATCATGAATAATATTCTTTATATGATGTAATTTTAAATATATGGACAATTTACATCAAAACAAGTTCATTTTTGACTAAAATACAAAATATCAACAAAACAACCTATATGAACAAAAATAATTATGTAATTTTTATAACACGGTAGTATGTAGTATAAAATGAATAATAAAAATTAAAAAGTATATAAATTAAGTATATATTAACAAAAATTTTTTATTCATAAAATTAATGAATGTACTAGACATGTCGGACTCATGGTAAGGGAATTTCAAAACTCAATTTCCACTCTTTTGGTTTTACACATACTTAATTGATTATATCATTCCTTTATTTTGTGTGGAATCAATGTTTATTTATATAGGTTGTATTATAAAATTCACATTATATCGATATAATGTTTATAAACATAATAACCCCATTTTTTAATTCTTATGTCGTTTATACAAACATTCAATGGGAAATATTAACTCAATATCAATTCATTGAGTTAAATATCCATTTCATTGGTTTTGTTTTTTCAAAAAAAAAATTGTGAATGACATATAATTTTTTACACTAATTATCTTCTTATTTTTGGTTTATTAATATTTTTCACACATAATTATGTCATTTTGTTTTCTTTCATCTAACGATATGATCATTTAAAGTGATTTCCTTTGAATTTTCCATCCATTGAGACTTGGTTGTTGATATAAATCAAAATAGTTTAATGGTGAATACATATCCCATGAGCATATTAAATCATGAATCTCCTAATTCTCATCATATAATAATAATTTTTAATGTCATATATTAATTATTTTTATTCAAGTATGTTTTCATATGGTAAGGGACTCTTTTACTAAATAATTTTTTAAATGGTATATGGATTTATTCCTGTAAATATATCTCATTAATGTCCATTATTCAAAAACGGAATTATGGATTTATTTATATGGACATTATTGTTTTAAGATGTTAATTCATTTAAAATTTTCAATGTGGTGGGTGAAATATTAATTCAATAATATTTTTATTAAATATTTAAAATGGTTTTCGATTTGGATTGAATATTTCATTACATTGAATTTTTTTTCTGATTGATGAGTGCAATGTGGAAAATTTCAATCTTTTATGGGTTATGATGATGTGGTGGTACATGGACATTTGACAAGTCATTAAGTGATAAAACAAACATGGGTGGTTCCTTGATAAACATATGGAGGATGATATTGTGATAGCTCTAAAATTAATTGGGTAATTTGATAGAAGTACATGTAAATATTAATCCATAGAGATTAATGGTATATTCTGTGATGGGTATTCCAAACATAACCATGAAGGTTACACCCTAGGTATCTATGAAATATAAAATGTATGTATTCTATAGATGCCAAAATTTACTTTAATGATTTATGATTTCTATAAGTTATTCATAAATCATATAATTTCATTAGTTATGTTAAATAGAATATGTTTTATGAGTGAAATGTATGATTTCATTGATTTGTATGTATTCATGGACTACATTTTACATTCCATATTTTATATCCCTTAATAAAATTTTTATGCTGATACTAAATTTTTTATGTATTTTTCCTAAGGTATAAGGAAGTGTAATAGAAAGGTAGTATAAGGCCCTAGCCTTGAACCTTACTTAATCTTGAGTTATTACAAGATTACACATTGAGTATCTTTTTAGGTTTAGAGTTTTAGAGAATTAGATCAGGAAACTTGCATTACATTCCACATTTAAACAAAGTGGTTACATAAAAGACAATATTCATTCTTCCCATCAACGGAAACATATTTAAAATAAAACATGGATTCATTCTTGACACATCCTTGACACTATCATCACATCATGTACCATTCCATTGACCTGTGAAAAACCTTTCAAAAACTTGGGATGAGCATAAAAAGCTCAGTAAGGGTTATAAAAATATGGAAAGGAAACATGAGTTCATATATACATAAGAATGAAATCATACTTTAGCCATAAAACATAGGCACTTTAACATACCTCATCAAATCATGAATAAATCATAGAAATCATAAGACATAAAAGGTAACTTGAGGCATTCATAACATTCTTACGTAGGGAGTAACCCTCTTGGTTATGTTTGTAATACCCATCACAGTATATTCCCTAAATCTCTTCGGAGAAACCTTAACGTTTCACTCCTTCGCGTTACCCAATGCATTGGAGAGCTATATCGGGCTCACCCGCCCTTAGTTTATCACGGAACGACCCATCTTCATAATAATTCCCAAGAACCTCAACATAATCGTATCACATAAAACATGCATAAAGGAAACATAACATTTCCACCTTTCAATCACAAGATATCAATACAACACATTTATATAAAAACATTATGAAAAACATTTTCAATATCAATATAAAAGAAAAGTAAAACATGGTATTTATTTTTATTTTAAAAAGAAGGTATGGCTTGTAGAGGAAGCCGAAACTCAAATAATGGTCACGATGGCGGAGAAGTCGTTGTCGCCGCATACGTACGACAAAAACATTCCCTTTTGTCGTCTAATAAACACTTCGTATAAAAAATATTCCTTTTGAATAAACTTAAATGTCAAAGGGTATTATACATCATATAAAAGAAGGTTGTGTACAAAACTAAATATACCTCAATGAAAGAAGATTGAGACGAAGTCCCTTACAAAGACGGTATCCTTGGTTTAAGGATAACTCAATTACATAATTATGTGTGAAAAACAAATACACCAAATATAAGTGGATATTAATTTTAAAATAATCAATGATCATTCACACATATTCAAAGTATGACATATTCAATAACTACATGTTGAACCCAAAGAAATCGAAATTGGGTTAAGAAGTTCCCTTGACAGCCTAACGGCGTCACATCAAAATGAGTTGATGAGAGATAAAAAGTGTATCTCATCGCTTGGACATAAAATTTACATCAATAAGGATATATGAGAACATATCCCAACATAAAAATATGTAAATTAAAAGACCCAACAAAAGAAGTCTTTTAGAAAGAGGAGGGTGAATGGTTCCCTTACCGACATGGGTATCTTTCAAAACATACACCCCATGAAAGAAGGACAATACATCATTGATGTAAATACTCATAAACGAAATTATATTACACAAAGAGTAGAATTACGGGCAGTACATACACCACTCAAAGGAAATTGTGACAAATGTAGCATAAATCTCACGGGAATAACAGTGAGATGAAAAATCCCTTACGAAAACTCGGCAGCCTAACGACGCCACATAAAACTTACAAAAATGGATTGATGAGATCAAATAGGGTATCTCATCATATTAACATAAATTTTATATAAAGAGTAATATAAAAGGACATCCCCAAAATAACAAAGAGGAGATTAATAGAAGTGACATAAAAGAGAGTACTTAAAAAGAAAGAGAGAGGATAGATCTCTTACGAAAATTTGGCAGCCTAACGGTGCCACTCAAAACTTCCAAAATGGATTTATGAGAGAGAATATGGTCTCTAATCATATGAACATAAAAATTACAGTAATAGTAATATAAAAGTATATCCCAATAACAAGAAATATGATCTTTAAAAGGAATGACATAAAAGAGTGTACTTAAAAAGAAAGAGAGGAGTAGGATCCCTTACCTCGGGTCCGACTTGACTCGATCATTCTTTAATCTCCTAAATAATAAACTTGAGTTAATTTCTACTTCCATAAGAACCATTTTAAAGTTCATTATTACTTTTATATCACTTATTACCATGTCATAAAAATTATGTAATAATTTAAGTTAATAATGTTTGTTTTGTCGATACTTGGTTCTTAAGTCGAAAGTGGACTTCTTAGAATTACATGTTGTTCATGGGGTCAAAGGTTCATTATATCCAGAATTGTATTCATGATTTATATATCATAGATATCATATATATCCAGTATATTCATGAATTTATATTATTACATAATATTTAGAGTTTAAAAATGAAATGCACCGTTCATGGAGACGGTAAGCCGTACGTACGCATGAACGCTACTTCCATTTCAATATCATATTTAATGGAATTAAAACATAATGATACATAATAGTATTTTTATTCCAGCATGGTATCATATATAATATCATTAAATATATCCTTTATACATACCACATATGGTATTAACGAATCAAATCACTTTGAGGGGGCGGTAGTCTGCACTTCCTTAAATGAAGATATCACATTTACCCATAATGGAAACCATAAAGGTATGCCATAAATGAAAAATACATAAGAATAAGTAAAACATAAACATATTAGATATCATATATAAATATAGTGTCATCTTAATGGACACCTTTTAAGGTGTTAGAAGAATGTTGAACAATCATCGTTTCGGGAGGCAGAAATTCACCATCCACGGAAATAGTATGTTAATTAACCATTAGATGTAGGTGTGTGTAAGTCTAGCTCAAATACTTCTTATAACAACATCATAGTATATTTAAGATACTGTATTTGTTATTAAAGAAATTAATAAAAAGAGTTTAGGGCGTTGGAGAAGAAAAATAAAACAAAAAGACTCAAGTGAAGACATTACCTTAAAATCGGGTAACTCCCTTTGGTTTGAGCTCAAAGGCTTCCTTGGGAAGACTTATGCTCAAAGTGAGACTTCAAGGAGTAAAATAGGGAAGTGGAGAGACAAAATGGGTAGGGTTTTGCCGAGCCAAAGGCTTTGGGAGTGTGGGTAAGGAGGTAGAGGTGGGGGCCTTTTATAAGAGGAGAGGAGGGGCACTCTTGTAATGTTACAAAATATTACTTTATTTTCAAAAGAGTTTCAGATTTATAGGTCCCACATTGATTTATTTAGAGGATATGGTGATAAGGGTTCAAAATACACTCATCCAATAGGTTTTGGACATGTTTTGGTCTTAGATATTACATTATCTTTCCATTTTATTTAAATCATTAAATAATGAGGTCATCACTGCATCATCATGATGTCATAAATAATTTAATTTATATAATGTATAAAAATTATAAAAAAATACTATGATGTAGGAAATCATTTTATATTTCCAATTATTATTTATAGTCAAAATTATGACTTGTATAACCCCATGTAAAAATTGTTTTAGTAAAACATCTCATGTTTGTGTCATTTTTACTTTAACATTAAATAAAAAGATATTTATGTCATTTTCCAACCAAAGTGGCTCCATGGGGTCCCCAAGTTGACCCATGGATTGTCTTGGTCGTCCAGGACACATCCAATTAGGTTAGGACATGTTTCTAGGTCATTTCATTTTATTAAAACATTATTCTTACCATAAACTACACTAATTACCTCTTATCGCGATTAAAAACATAATAAGTTACTATTCACAAAAAAATTATTTTTATCCCATTGAACAACATTTTACATCTTAATGAAAACCATGTATGTTGGATTTTTGAAATTCAAAACACAAATATGGAAAAATTTCCTTTAAACGGAAAAATCAGTTTTTATTAGTACCACTTAGTGGTTTCACTAGTCATCAAAAATTGAAGTTTTTCAGAAAAATCCCAAAAATTCACCCTAAGCTATATTTGATATTCTGAATTCAAAAATGAAGTCTATTTTACAAAATTCAAAACATATAAGTCACACTAATTAATTTAATAATTAATTGCCACTATCAGAGAAAATAGCGTGGTTTTTATGAAACAATAAGTATCAAAAGATTGACTCTAGTTTAAGTCTGATTTCAAAGTGAAATTAATTCCAACGACCACTATTGGATTTAATGGTAAAAATATATTATAATTTCACTTTATAAAAAATTCAAAAGCTAATCTAATCATATAAATAAATTAGATTAAAAATAGTTTTTGAATTAAAATACAACATTTTACACTATTCATTAAAAAAATGAACTTTATCAGAAAGATACCAAAAATTTACAAAAAGTAAATTTTGATGTCCCGATTCTTAAGAAGTGTTTTATTTGGTCCAATAGAATGTTTAAGAGTGAACAAAACTATATTTAATCACGGTTCTCCATCAAAAGGCGATAAGTGAGCCTTTAGTAAAAACTAGGGAATATACGCCTAAAATTGAATTCTCTCCGTATTTTAAGCCTTTATATTTTATTGGATAAATGTAAAAACATTTAAAAACATATATAATCATATTTTAGTTATTTCTATCCATTCCCGCCAATACAACGGCGACATGTTAACTACCATTTAAAATAATATTATTTTATTATTAGAGTGCAACGTAAGATTCCCAAGAAACTCGTTGTTGCGTGTTGGGTGCGCCATCGAGCATAGAGTCCCCTTTAAATTCATATTAATATTTTATTCAAAAATATGGATAAATATAAAAATGTAATATTCTTTATTTACCTGGGTTGTTACATCCTTCCCCCCTTTTGGGAATTGCGTCCTCGCAATTTTAAAATTGGGCTCGGAAACATCATTGAAAATCCCACATCAAAACAAGAGTCGGTAAAACAATCACTTTATAATAATGAATGATAAGAACAGAGGTCACCCGAGTTAACCCATACTAGGATTCCATGTAGGAAAACATGGACATGGAATAGAAAACATAGGTTCATGTTCTAATGGAGAGTGATAGAAAACATTTTTAGGAGAAAGTTAACAATAAGAAAATCACAAACTTGTGATGGGTTAAACGGTGTTGGGTTCCCCAGTAGGAATGGTTAATAGACATCATTTTTTGTTTTAAGTTACTTTTTATTGAGGAATTTATTTTTAAGCTTAACTAAAACATAAGGAACCACACTAACTTTTCATGTTGACTTTCAACTTTTACTAGATTTCTTACACAGACTCATACTTTCTCCAAAAGACGAGTATTTAAGAAGACTTGTTCGCATTAAGAGTACTATAAACAACTTCTAGAGGAGCACCTAATCCACAAAAAAAGAACTATACATTTCCCATGCCTTAAAACCTTAACCAAAACTAAAACCAAAAAGGTTACTACAAGAACATATAATCCAGAAAAGGATAACCATTTATAAAAAGAAAATCTATTCTTAATCTAAAAATTTGTCCAACAAAACACAAAGTTCAACGAGGACCATTCGATAACCAATTTGTCCATAAAATTCTTCAAAGTAAACCAATATAAGATTGAAACCCAAATATTTGAAAGATTTAGTCACATAGTCTTCCAAGTTAAATCATAACATTTATCTCCAAACAACATCAATTGCTCCTAAAGTCTCGTATTGAAAAGTAATTAACCTAATCACATATCCTCTATGATAGGTTAATCATTTTCATAAATAACCCAAAATAAACTTACTCTTAATTCATAAAATCATCTAACTAAAAATAATCGGTCAAACTAACCAGGGACTTCACGTAGTCTAGTGGTAGGCAATAAATACCAGTTGCACTTTGGTTGTGGGTTCGATTCCCGCAGCTTCGTCCGACGCGACGGGTTGTCACATGGTCTACGTGTTGTCACTTTTCAAAAACTATATAATTTTATAACATTCCTAAAAAAGAGATAAATTCATCAAAAATAAATATAACATATTCCTCAAGGTTATCTCATGCCTTCTTATTCCATCATATCATATAATAACCCATAATTACCTCAAATGTAAGGATCATATAAACTCTAATTGTTACCTTTATAATTATTACCTAAACATCCACATCGATTTGGTCATCTCGTACATGATGAATTATAGAACATACCAAGGTTCAAGTGGTTGATCATGACTCCTTGATAGTTGGTTTAGAACAACCATGAGATTCCTCATTGAATCCCCCATTTCATCCAGTCTCTTAATCAGAGAACCACCACAGTTTCCTTCAAACCTGTTGTCTCTTTGGTGCCTGCTAGATCCATAATTTCACTAAAAATAGAAATCTCAGTGTGAGTATATCAACAAAACCATCATGTACTAATGAGGGAGATAACCACTAAGATATACTTACTCATTCACTTTAACTAAAACTAGGACTCTTTCTGAAATCCTATCCATTAGGGTACTGTCACTTATGCATAGAGAATACCCTAACCTCTGAAGTTATCTAAATTGACCTCTGATACCAACTATAAGGCCCCAACCTTAAACCATAATTAATCTTGAGTTATTACAAGATTACACATTGAGGATCTATTCAGGTTTATAGTTTTAGATAATTAGATCATGAAACTTGCATTACATTCCACATTTAAACAAAGTGGTTACATAAAAGACAGTATTCATTCTTCCCATCAACGGAAACATATTTAAAATAAAACATGGATTCTTTCTTGACACATCCTTGACACTATCATCAAATCATGTACCTTTCCATTGACATGTGAAAAACATTCCAAAAACTTGGGATGGGCATAAAAAGCTCAGTAAGGGTTATAAAAATATGGAAAGGAAACATGATTTCATATATACATAAGAATGAAATCATAATTTACCCATAAAACATAGTCACTTTAACATACCTCATCAAATCATGAATAAATCATAGAAATAATAAGACATAAAAGGTAACTTGAGGCATTCATAACATTCTTACGTAGGGAGTAACCCTCTTGGTTACGTTTGGAATACCCATCACAGTATATTCCCTAAATCTCTTCAGAGAAACCTTAACGTTTCACTCCTTCACATTACCCAGTGCATTGGAGAGCTATATCGGGCTCACCCGCCCTTAGTTTATCACAGAACCACCCATCTTCATAATAATTCCCAAGAACCTCAACATAATCATATCACATAAAACATGCATAAAGGAAACATAACATTTCCACCTTTCAATCACAAGATATCAATACAACACATTGATATAAAAACATTATGAAAACCATTTTCAATACCAAAATAAAAGAAAAGTAAAACATGGTATTTATTTTTGTTTTAAAAAGAAGGTATGACTTGTAGAGGAAGCCGAAACACAAATAATGGTCACGACGACGGAGAAGTCATTGTCGCCGCATACGTACGACAAAAACATTCCCTTTTGTCGTCTAATAAACACTTCGTATAAAAAAGATTCCTTTTGAATAAATGTAAAAGTAAAAGGGGTTTATACACCATATAAAAGAAGGTTGTGTATAAAACTGAATATGCCTCAATGAAAGGAGATTGAGACGAAGTCCCTTACAAAGACGGTATCCTTGGTTTAAGGATAACTCAATTAAATAATTATGTGTGACAAACGAATACACCAAATATAAGTGGATATTAAGTGTAAAATAATCAAAGGTCATTCACACAAATTCATAGGATAACATATTCAATAACTACATGTTGAACCCAAAGAAATCGAAATTGGGTTAAGAAGTTCCCTTGACAGCCTAACGGTGTCACATCAAAATGAGTTGATGAGAGATAAAAAGTGTATATCATCACTTGGACATAAAATTTACATCAATAAGGATATATGAGAATATATCCCAACATAAAAATATGTAAATTAAAATACCCAACAAAAGAAGTATTTTAAAAAGAGGAGGGTGAAAGGTTCCCTTACCGACATGGGTATCTTTCAAAACATACACCCCATGAAAGAAGGACAATACATAATTGATGTAAATACTCATAGATGAATGTATATTACACAAAGAGTAGAATAATGGGTAGTACATACACCACTCAAAGGAAATTGTGGCAAATGTATCATAAATCTCACGGGAATAAAAGTGAGATGAAAAATCGCTTACGAAAACTCGGCAGCCTAACGACACCACATAAAACTTACAAAAATGGATTGATGAGATCAAATAGGGTATCTCATCATATTAACATAAGGTTTATATAAAGAGGAATATAAATGTACATCCCCCAACATAACAAAGAGGAGCTTAAAAGAAGTGACATAAAAGAGAGTACTTAAAAAGAAAGAGAGAGGATAGATCTCTTACGAAAATTCGGCAGCCTAACGGCGCCACTCAAAACTTCCAAAATGGATTGATGTGAGAGAATAGGGTCTATCATCGTATGAACATAAAAATTACAGTAAGAGTAATATAAAAGAACATCCCAATAACAAGAAATATGATCTTTAAAAGGAATGACATAAAAGAGTGTACTTAAAAAGAAAGAGAGGAGTAGGATCCCTTACCTCGGGTTCGACATGTCTCGATCATTCATTAATCTCCTGAATACTAAACCTGAGTTAATTTCTAATTCCGTAATAACCTTTTTAAAGTTCATTATTCCTTTTATATCACTTATTACCATGTCATAAACATTATGTAATCATTTAAGTTAATAATGTTTGTTTTGCCGATACATTGTTCTTAAGTCAAAAGTGGACTTCTTACAATTACATGTTGTTCGTGTGGTCAAAGGTTCATTATATCCATAATTGTATTAATGATGTATATATGATATATATCATATATATCCATTATATTCATGCATTTATAATATTACATAATATTTATATTTTAAGAAATGAAATGCACTGTTCATGGAGACGGTAAGCCGTACGCACGCATGAACGCTACTTCCATTTCTATTTCATATTTAATTGAATTAAAACATAACGATACATAATATTATTTTAATTACCATGTGGTATCATATATAATATCATTAAATATATCCTTTATACTTACCACATATGGTATTAACAAATCAAATCACTTTGAGGGGGCGGTAGTCCGCACTTCCTTAAATGAAGATATCGCATTTACCCATAATGGAAACCATAATGGTATTCCATAAATGAAAAATAAATAATCTTAAGTAAAACATAAACATATTAGATATCATATATAAATATATTTTCATCTAAATGGTTACCTTTGAAGGTGTTAGAAGAATATTGAACAATCATCGTTTCGGGAGGCAGAAATTCACCGTCCACGGAAACAATATGTTCTTTAACCATTAGATGTAGGTGTGTGTAAGTGTAGCTCGAATACTTCTTTTAAAAACATCCTAGTATATTTAAGATACTGTATTTGTTATGAAAGAAATGAATAAAAACATTTTAGGGGGTTGGAGAAGCAAAATAAAACAAAATGACTCAAGTGAAGACATTACCTTAAAATCGGGTAACTCCCTTTGGTTTGAGCTCAAAGGCTTCCTTGAGAAGACTTCTGCCCAAAGTGAGGATTCATGGAGTAAAATAGGGAAGTGGGGAGACAAAATGGGTAGCAGTTGGCCGAGGCAAAGGCTTTGGGAGTGTGGGTAAGGAGGAAGAGTTGGGGGCCTTTTATAAGAGGAGAGGAGGGGCACTCTTGTAAAGTTACAAAATATTACTTTATTTTCAAAAGAGTTTCGAATTTTAAAGGTCCCACATTGATGTATTTTGAGGATAAGGTGATAAAGGTTCGAAATCCACTCATCCAATAGGTTTTGGACATGTTTAGGCCTTATATATTACATTATCTTTCCATTTTATTTAAATCGTTAAATAATGAGGTCATCGCTACATCATCATGATGTCATAAATAATTTAATTTATTTAATGTCTAAAAATTATAAAAAAACTACTATTATGTAGGAAATATTTTTATCTTTCCAATGACTATTTATAGTAAAAAATATGACTTGTGTAACCCCATGTAAAAATTGTTTTAGTAAAACATCTCATGTTTGTGTCATTTTTTACTTTATCATTATATAAAAAGATATTTATGTCATTTTCCAACCAAAGTGGATCCATGGGGTCCCCAAGATGACCCATGGATTTTCTTGGTAGTCCATGACCCATCCAATGTGGATAGGACATGTGTCTAGGTCATTTCATTTTATTAAAACATTATTCTTACCATAAACTACACTAATTACCTCTAATTGCGATTAAAAACATAATAAGTTACTATTCACAAAAAAAATTATTTTTATCCCATTGAACCACATTTTACTTATTAATGACAACCATGTATGTCAGATTTTTGAAATTCAAAACACAATGATGACAAAATTTCATTTAAACGGAAAAATCATTTTTTATAAGTACCACTTAGTGGTTTCACTATTCATCAAAAATAGAAGTTTTTCAGAAAAATCCCAAAAATTCACCCTAAGATATATTTGATATTATGAATTAAAAAATGAAGTATATTTTACAAAATTCAAAACATATAAGTCACATTAATTAATTTAATAATTAATTGCCGCTGTCAGAGCAAATAGCGTGTTTTTATGAAACAATAAGTATCAAAAGATTGACTCTAGTTTAAGTCTGATTTCAAAGTGAAATTAATTCCAACTAACACTATTGGATTTAATGGTAAAAATATATTCTAATTTCACTTTAAAACCAATTCAAAAGATAATATAATCATATAAATAAATTATATTAAAAAGTGGTTTTGAATAAAAATACAACATTTTACACTATTCATTAAAAAAATGAACTTTATCAGAAAGATACCAAAAATTTACACAAAGTAAATTTTGATGTACCGATTCTTAAGAAGAGTTTAATTTGGTCCAATAGAATGTTTAAGAGTGAACAAAACTATATTTAATGACAGTTCTCCATCAAAAGGCGATAAGTGAGCCTTTAGTGATAACTAGGGCTTATACGCCTAAAATTGAATTCTTTCCGTATTTTAAGCCTTTATCTTTTATTGGATAAATATAAAAACATTTAAAAACATATATAATCATATTTTAGTTATTTCTATCCATTCCCACAAATACAATGGCTACATGTTAACTACCATTTAAAATAATATTATTTTATTATTAGAGTGCAACGTAAGATTCCCAAGAAACTCGTTGTTGCGTGTTGGGTGCGCCATCGAGCATAGCGTCCCCTTTAAAGTCATATTAATATTTTATTCACAAATATGGATAAATATAAAAATGAAATATTCTTTATTTACCTGGGGTGTTATAGGTAGATATCAAAAATAGTTTTATCATTAAAATAATTCATGTTTCATTTAATGAGTTTTATTATTTTGATAAAAATTGGATAGAGTAAAAATATATTCATTATTATTTTTGAGATGTAATGTTATTGTTATGGCCTAATTATATATAGATTTAAACATTAGATTAATCACCAATGTGAAGGAATGTAAATTCTTGATCAAAACATCAGATTTGGTAAGGTATAAGGATTGGGCCATATAGTTGGCATTAGAGGAAATGTTTAGACAAATTTTTAAATTTGGATGTTTTCATAAGAGTAAGGTATATAATTAGGGGTTTATAATCATGTGAAAGATCTTAGGTTCAATGTATTAGAAACCCCAATTAAGGATTTATGATCTGATATATTAAGGTGACTAATTGTTTTATTTGGAAGACATTCAATCTTTTTAGAAAACTATATTCCTATGGAAAATAAAATACCATTAAATATCATTTGAGGAGTAATTGTTGAATTTTATATGGGAAGAATCTATATTTATATTGTGTACATATGGTGATTTGGGTTATTTATGGAAATTATTATCCTAACATGGAAAATATGTTATTAGGTTAATTAATTTTATGTAGGAGACTTTTAGAGTAGTCTATCTTATTTAGTGATAAATGATAATATTTATCATTGAAGACTATGTGTACAACTCATTTTAAAATATGGGATCAATATCTATTTGTATAATTATTAAGAATATAGAGGACAATGTTTTATTGAATTGAATTTATTGAACTTTGGGAATTGTATGATGAATTTTTGAGATTAAGAGTAGTATTTCATTTTATAAAGGATTATTCATTTTTTGGTGGATTATCAGATAGTGTACTTGGAATTTTGGTTATTTTTAATGTTTAATGCTTGGAGAAATATATAGCTAATTTTTTTTGGATGATATGAGTTTTTATAAGTTGATAAAATTTCGTCATGCATAAAAACAATTAATCTTGAATAATCTTCATTGGATGAAAAGTACTACTATTTGGTGGAAAATTATTAAAGGATGATAATCTACCACTCTAGTAAGTATATTTCACTATGTTATTATTATAAATAGTAAATAAATTTATGAAAATTTTGAAATTGACCTTAAATTAAAAATGTAGGCTATTTAATTTTCCTACTGGGGAATGAAGACCTTTAACCCATCACAAGTTTGTTGTTTTCATATTGTTAACTTTTTTCCTGATGATGATTTCTAACAGTCTTCATCAAAACAAGATTTTTAGTTTCTCTTCCATATCCATTTTATCCAACTTTAATTAATACTATTTTTTTCTCGATTGAACTTTGGGATTCTATTTCAATATTTTAATGTTATATATTTATTGACTATTTGTTATGATGTGTAATTTTCAATGATTTTTCTAAGACTAATTTTAAATTTTCGAGGATGATATTTCAAAAAGTAGTGAACGATGTAATGACATAGGTATTTATATAATAACATATTTTAATATATATTAATATTTCTGAATATGATTTTAATTTTATGTTAAAGAGGATTAATTGTATAATATCATAATCGGAATACAACAAAGGGTTTCTTCGAAAAAATACAATGCACAAAACATTGTGTTTTACTGAAAAAATATAATATATTTATTTTAAATGGTATTTAATGTGTTGCAATTGAATTGTAGAAAATTAACAGAACTTACTATAATATTATTATACATGTTTTCAAATATTTTTTCCTATCTCAATATAAATTATTACATAAAATTTGAATGAATCCATTTTTATGCATAAAACAGTCTATTATTTTTAAAAGGTAGTTTTACCGCTAATTGATGAAAAACACTTTTTAATTTATTTTTTTCTCTATTATATGTTCTATTTGAAAAAATATTCTTCCTATAGAGAAGTGGGAAATTAAATTTAATTTTATTTAAAATTATCTATAATTTTCTGAAAAATATCATTTTCCAATGAATACAGAAAAATATTGCATTTTAATTCAAAAATGTAATTCAATTTAAATTATTTATTAAGTTATATTTTAATTTTAATTTGTTTAATGTGTATATGGATTATTTTTTAATCATTTAATCCTATTTTTTTCATTCATTTAATTTAACTTTTAAATTTGACATAAACACCTATCAGTCATCAGATTATTAGTACTTCTTAGAAAACATGCCTTTTGGTTTTGACAACGGGAATTAATTTTCAAAAAATTCAAAAAATTTATCTGTTTTGAATTTAACTAATGGATTAAATATTCAGAATAATAAGGTTCAAATTTTTTAAATATAAACCTTTAATTTTTGAAAATTATGAATAGTGACATTAGTAATTATTTTTATTTACCATGGTTATAGGATAAATATGGCAAATAAGGGTAAAAAAATATTATAATAATATAGAACAAACATAAAAATGGCTTAATAATATTGGATGAGATATTTCAAACAATGTATATCCTTGGGTTGATTTTTGGTCCCCATGGATCGACATGGGTGAGATAATGATATGTTATAATAATTAATTTAAAGTAATGAGAAATAAAACATTAACATGTATCTTTTGCTATAATAATTTTAATTTGGTAGTTATAAATTATATATTAGAATGTATAAAGTTATCATAAATCTAATAAAATTTCTACGTCATGGTATTTTATTTGTAATTTTTAAAAATTTAATAAATAATTTTATTCATGAAAAAATGATGATGCATTGATTACCGAATTAATGAATGATTCCAATATATTATACTATTAGTAATAAAAAAAATTTATTTTTACATTTTAATTACATTCAAGAATTTTATAGATTATTATGATATATTATATTGGATTAAATTCATTTTCTTCAGAGGAATCATGATTTTACTACTTCAACAGAAAATAAATTACAAAATAGCGTGGAAATTGGCATAAATGAATTTTTAAAACAAATTCTATTTTATTAAATGATATAATAGTCCTAAAAATATATTGTTCATCCAAATTAATTATATAATGTTACAAATGTAATTAATGGACCTGTAAGATCTATCATGGAATTCTATAGTAATTATAGTAACCATATATTATTCTAATACCAGAAGACATGGTAAGATTTAATGTTTTTAACTAACTGTTAAACCCAATAGATAAAGATAAAATAATATTAAAAAAGAATTTAAAAATAATAAAATGATGTTTAATATAAAAAAGATCTTATTTTATTATAATTAAATTAATTTTGGACCATTTTTAATCAAAATGTAATTGATAATAAATTAATATTTCAAACATTTCTTAACATTCCTCTCCTCCTTCTTATAAAAGGACACCACCTCTACCCACTTAATTGCAACAATAAATCCACTTGTATCATCCAACATCTACTTAAATAGACTCTGAAAAAACCTCCGATCCTCATAAGAATCCTTATCATGGGTAGAATGAAATTGATGAAATATTTTTGGTCAAATCAAAACAAGTTTCTTGATTTAGAGGTAATGTCTTCTCTGAATTTCCTTTCAGTTATTTTGCTTCTTCACTCTCTATTCTGTTATAATTATTTTATTACATTAAAAACATGTATCCTTAATATACTATAATTTTTTTATGAGATTTATTCAAACTACACTTACATACACCTCCATCTAATGGGCCCTAACATATTATTCGTGTGTATGGATATCTACTAGCTCACAAAATGATGATTGTTGAACTTTCCACTACCATCTCCTATGAAGGCCATTATGGTCACAATATATTTATATATTATATTATATATAATATATATTGAATCTATCCTTAATTATTTTTTATTTACAAGTTACCCTTATTCATTCCATGATATGTAAATATGATAATTTAATTTTAGGAAGTGTGAACTACCGCCCCCTAAAAGTGATATGACTCATTCATGCTATACATGGATTATATCAATGATGTTTTTATTAAAAATTTGATACATACATGTCAAAAATTTAATACTATTATTATAATATACATTTATATCATTTTATTATTGTTATTTTAATATTATAATGAAATGAACGTAGCATTCTTGCGTATATATGACATATCATACCCATGAATGGTCCATTTCGTTTCTTTTCTACAAATATTATAGAAATTATAAAAACATATATAATGGATATATATACAATATTAATATAATTAATAATATTATGGGGATGATATAAATATGACTACATGGATCATTTTCAACAAAACACTTTCGTTTTCGACCCATGTACCGAATGTCAACAATATCAACCATATGTTGTTAAATAGGTATGTAATTATATTAATAGGTAAATAAGTGATATAAAATTAAAAATAAACACAAAAAAGTTCTAAATCATATAGTAATTATAATACGTTTTTTACATATAAAATTATATAATAAAAGAGGCCATTCAAACACTTTGTATGAGAATTTTGAAACTAAATTTCCACAAATGGGGTTTTTCACATACTTCATTGATTATATTATACAAATATTATGTGTGGAATAAATATTTACTTATTTATGATGTAAATTCCACATCCCTTTGCATTTATATACTATTTCTATACATAATCACCCCATTGTTAAATATTTACATCATTTATATCAACTTTTTATGATAAATAATAACTCAATCTCCATTCATTGAGTTAAAATATCCATGTCATTGATTTTATTATTCAAATAATATGTACAAATGAGAACTAAATGTTATAAACTGAATATCCATATAAATTTTGTGTATTCATATTTCATACACATTATTATTCAATTGATTTATCGCAAATATAATATTATGATCATTGTAAGTGATTTAATCTGAATTTAAAATCAATTGAGAATTATTTGTGGGTATGAACAAATTAAATATTATGTTGTGTATTCCACCCTTTGACAAATTACATCCTAAATCTCTTTATTATCATTATATAATATTTTTTGATTAATTTAATTCAATTAGTTTTTCATGTGGTAAGTGAATCTATAACTGTAACATATTATATAATTTTTTATTTATTTATTCAACAAAATATTTCTCATTAATGTCCATGTTTTCAATATGGGTTTAACGATTTATTTATATAGACATTGACATTTTATAATTTTAACTCTATTAAAATGTTCAATGTGAAATGGGAGATTTTGAATCAAAAATAATTTTATTATGTGTCTTAAATGGTTTTGGAATTGGATTGAATATTTCAATATCATGAATCAATTACTTGTGATTGATGAGTGAAATGATGATAATTTTATTTTTTTATGTGTTATGATTATGAAATGGTATATGGACATTTGATGAGTGGTTAAATGATAAAATAAATATGGGTGGTTCTGTGTTAAACCTAGGGCTGGTGAAACAATGATTGAACTCCCAAGGATCGGTTAACGTGATAGAGGTAATAATCAAATTTTCTCTGAATAGATTTAGGGAATGTACTATAATGGTATTCCAAATGTATCCATAATGTTTACTCCACAAATAACATTGAAAGATACATATTTTTCTATGGATTCATCAAGTAAACTTTATAATATATTATTTATATGACTTAGTCATATATTTTTTTTTATTTCATGAGGTATGTTAAATAGATTATGTTTTATTGGTAAAATGTACGATTTAGTTGATTTGTATGTATTTATGGAATTATGTTTTATTTTAATCATTTTATATCCATTACAGATCTTTTTTTTCACATCCCATGTTTTTGAAATGTTATTCACAAGGTCTAATGAAATGTATCAGAAAGTGAGAATTCTAGAATATTTTTACCATCAAATGAATTTCTTTTTCATTTAAGGAGATTTATTATTGGGAAAAAATCAGACAGATTAGAATTGTCTACTTTGTAATTTTTGAGATGTAATTAATTAGTTATGGCCTTAATCTCTATAAATCTAAACCAGAAATGATTCTCAATGTATTGAAAGTAAATTCTTGAACCAATCTCAAGATTATGTAAGGTTCATGTAAGGGGTCTTATACTTGTAATCAGTGAATACTATTGTTGTATAAGAGCACATATATCTAGTATTCATTAGTCGTAACCTACTCGGTTTTATTACTCATATCATATACTTAAATTTCAATACATGTGTAGATGTCTTGTATAGGTATCAAAGTTGTGAAAGGGGCTCATGGGATATGGTTGAGCCATTGAGCATGGTGTTAGTGGTAGGACTAGGAAATTAAATTGGGGATATTATTGTTTTATTTATTTCATTATATATTTCTCATTTACTCTGGTTTTAATTCCAACCATGGGATCCTGGTAATTTATAATTTTTTATTGAATGTATTCCACTTTTCATTATTATTATTTATTTTTTAAATGGAACTCTATTATATTTATTTATTACAATTTGTGATATAATTTATATTGATGGTATAATCTCTACCTTGATGAACATTTACCAACATTGTTAGTCGACAACCACATACCTATGGGGAGAGAGACAAGAGGTCCGATAGTACTCCTTTTTGAACATTTTGGTTTGGTCATAATATTTAAAAAATAGTAGTGGGGAATAATTTTCATTATTTATTTTTTTTAACCTAAAATAGGTTGGGAAAAAGATTATTTTTGGGGCTCGTGATGGAGAGTCACAAAGTTCCTTGATAAATTATTTGTAATGGACCTTCAATATACCATTGAAGGGATTTTGGTTTCTATTTCATAATATTTTGGGTGTGTTTATGACTCATTATTGAGCATGTAGGATCACAATATATATATATTCCTTCTATTATGTCGAACATTAGTTCATCAATTAAATTTCTATATATGTTATACCTATTCATAATTGACCAACATTTTTGTTTATGAAATATACATATTTTTATTTTGTTTTGATATATCATTTAAGGTATTAATTATTTGAACATTAGAATGTAGTTACACTATATATAAATGTCTTTGTGTGTGAAAGTGACTAATGTGAGTGGTTAAAAACATGGTTAGCTCTCAAAGGGTTATATGTTGGGTTATGGATATAGTCATTCGAGATCATTATGTGATCCCTTATACTTATTAGGGTTTATAATAAAAACTATATTTTTCCCTAAACTAATTCATTATATTCATAGAAAATTCAACCTATGAGATGCGTGACTGGACTGCATAGTGGAGCATGCAAAAGCCCACCTATGAGGAAGAACATTCTTCTTCTACCACTAATTAGGCTTGAGAATACTCTTGAACCCATCACAGAGGTTGAGTAAAGAGGAACCCTTTATCAATCTGTATTTAGCCTAATGCCTTTATATAGAGTGTTAGTTATAAGTACATTTGGGATTCTGATCAAAAAATTCAACACATACATCTTCCATATTTGAAGAGCATTGCAGACCCTCAAGACATAGAGGACTAATTATGGAATTTCAATTTGATCATTGACTTGGTATAAACCCTAAAAGAATATAATTGATATGTGATCCCGATTTAGGCATTATGGAACTACTAGAAACTGGTGGGAGGTTAGGATTTAAGCTAAATTGTTGGAGGTTCTTATATGTGTGGAGTTAAAAGAAATATTCTTTGAGTATTTATTTTTATTGTATGGTGGACTTATAATATATACAGGCATTTGGGAAACAAGGTCAATGAAGATGATATTTTCTCTTAACAAGGTATGTTTCATGGAGATACAATTATTTGATCCTGTCTAGGATAGTGGTGAGGTATAAGAATCTATGAACTTCGATATAAGTATTTAAATAGAATTTAGAGTACACGTCTTAAACATTAATTTGATGAGTTATAAATGGTTGTTTTAAAATCAACTAATGATATAGAAGAGTTTAGATGAGGGTTCTGTAGCATTTTTTCCTTCATCCATCATTGCATAGCCTTGTGCAACAGCTATTATATCTGTATGTGGTATGGATCCTTCCCTTCTGAACCCCATTCTTGAAAACTCCTATGATTTTTTTTATAAAAATGAAATAACAATTACAAAAAATATTAACAAAATGTAGGACCTTTTACCTGTCAAGGCTCTAGAGGATAAGAAAAACACATACATTTATCAGAGATGAACTTAAATAAAACAATTTTCTACTATGCTTCCACTACACTTACTCCAAAACCTTAAAATCCTAATTTAGAGCATCTATGATTCCTGTGAAAGAACATTAAAAAACAAAGGGTGAGCATTCAAATACATAGTATAGTGTTTTGAAGCCCATTAATAAATATCATAAAAATAACCATTAGATTTTACATCCAAAAAATTTTTTTATCCCATATTTACAATATACTATAATGTAGTGAAAATTAATTATACATTGAAAAACCTTTTAAACTAATCGATTAATTCGGTTTAAAATATTAAACATTCTCTTAAAAACGAATAAAAATAGGCCATTTGAAACATTGAAGGCTATCTTGGGCCTACCCACATGATAGATGTATTCAATCTCCAATTACCTATCGTATTTACAATGTTTAAGTACTAGTTTTTTTATAAACCATTTTTAAAGCTTTCTTTACACATATATACATTTTCCCTGGAGTTTTAGTTTTAATTATATATAATCATACATGAAATAATAATGTTAAATTTTATTTAAATTTAATTATATAAATACCATTATTCATTGAATTAGTATGGTCAAATCTCAGGATACATGAAATTGCCTAATCACATGGAATATTAATCAACATCCACGCACTAAAAATGTCATCCTTATTACCATAAAAATCAATTTTTGTAATGTTTATTTAATTTATCATGCATATATGTATATTTTAATGTATAAATGGAAACAAAATCATCGATGTATGGCCATAACAATGATTTTTATATGACATGCACATGATAAAATTGTGACATTTTTAATTTATAAATTCATATGAGAATTAATACGTGGTAAATAATTTATTTAAAACAATCATATAAATGAACATCATGAATGTATATATATATATATATATTCTTCATAAGATTTTATATGAGAGTATCCTTCCAAAATAAATTTAAATTATAAAGAAAACCAAAAATATAAAATCAGTAAACTGTTCAAAAAATTTCAGAACCGTTTACTAAAACATATCAAAAATGTTTCAAAGTTGCAAACATGTTGATTTTGATTTAAGAAAACCATTAATGAAACTTCTTCATAGTTAATTTTCTCATACCCAAAATCACATAATAGAAACCGTGCTATTTATCATAAACAGACTTCCATAAAATAAAATAAATATAATATTTATAATCTGTTTCTATTAGAATATATAGGTTTTTAAAATCACCATTATATAAAAACCCATAATAATAAAATTGTAAAAAAAAATTCATTAAAATAAATCAAATAATAATAAATAAATACCTTACAAATAATAATAGCTAAATCAATTTGAGGCACCGTATTACGGGATTCTTCATCCACAGGTGTGAGTCGATTTATTCCATGAAATAAAATGGGGATGCTTCCAATTTATAAAAGTTTGATGGAAAATTGTGTAATTTAAATGAAATGGTGGTTTAATGAGATACAACACACACACACACACACACAGATATATATATATATATTAAAATCATTCCTTTTTGTTACTAAGAGGAATCTTTTAAAAATAGATAAGAAGAAGATAATTTGATTTCAATGATATAGGTTTCCAAATATTTATTATTGATATAAAATATTTATTTATTTCTCTACATAATATTGTAGTGTGGTTTAAACATAATGAAACAAGATATGTTAGTAAAAAACATTGACTATCGATGCAATGAAAAACTATGGAAAAAATTGACAGATTTAAGAATCAATGAAAACAAAGGATTCTCAAATACACATCGATCCCCAACTGCACATGTAACACCCCAGGCATCCATGGTACGATTCTACTTCAATAATGCAATAGCTTGCATTGTACGCAAGTTCGAGTTCTTACACACATGACAACAAAACAAACTAGCCGTTATTAATATTAATACCTACATTTGAAATTTTATAAATTTTATCATTCAAAATGGACTACATTTTTGGATTTTTAATATCGAATTTAGACTAGGGTGAAATTTTGGAACTTTTCGGATAACTTTTATATTTTGATGAATAGTGAAAATTTCTAAAAATAAATTTTTTAATCAAAATAATTGATAGTGATAAATTATATTATTGAGTGGTTTTAATGTATAATTAGAATATAATTTTACCATTTTATCCAATGGTGGTCATTAGACTTAATTTCACTTTGTAATTGGACATAAGCAATTGTCAATCTTTTGATTGATATTGTTTCATAAAAACACGCTATTTGTTTTCACAATGGGAATTAATTATAAAATTAATTAATGTAACTTATATGTTTGTAATTTTGTAAAATAGACATCATTTTTGAATTAGTAGTATCAAATATAGCTTAGGGTTATTTTTTGGTGTTGTTCTGAAAAACATCGATTTTTGATGAATTGTGAAACCACAAAGTGGTAGTTAAAAAATTGATTTTTCGTTTAAATGAAATTTTACCACCTTTGGGATTTGAATTTAAAAAATATTAAATACATCATTGTCATTAGGAAGTAAAATGTGGTTCAATGGGATTAAAATAATTTTTTGTGAATAGTAACTTTTAAGTTCTATTAATCGCGATTAAAGGTAATTAGTGTAATTTAAGGTAAATATAATGTTATAATAATATGAAATTACCTTTACACTTATACTACCCTTATTGGATGTGTCATGTCCGACCAATACAATCCATGGGTCAAATTGGGGACCCCATGGATCCACTTGGGTAAGAAAAGGACATTAATATCTTTTTATTTAATGTAAAAATAAAATTGTCACAAACATGTGTTGTTTTACTAAAACAATTATTACATGGGGTTATATAAGTTAAAATTTAGACTATCAATATTCATTGTAAAGATAAAAAGATTTACTACATCATGATAATTTTATATAATTTTTAGACATTATATAAATTAAAATATTTATGACACCATGATGATGCATCGATTACCTCATTAACTAACGATTTAAATAAAATGAAAATATAATGTACAATCTAAGACTTAAACTTGTCAAAAACCTATTTTATGTGTATATTTCTAACCCTTATCACCTTATCCTCGAACTATATCATTTTGGGACCTCTAAATCTTAAAAACATTTCATAATAAAGTAATATTTTATGACTTTCCAAGAGTGCCCCTCCCCTCCTCTTATAAAAGTCCCCCACCTCTACCACCTTATTCACACCATTAAGCCATTTGTCTCGGCAAACCTATGCACAAATACTCTCTAATCTTCCCTCTACTACTCCTAGAAGCCTCACTTTGGGCAGAAGGCTTTCCATGGAATCCTTTGTCTCAAATCAAAAAGAGTTACCCGATTTTAAGGTAATGTCTTCTCTTATGTAATTTTGTGTTATTTTGCTTCTCCAACCACCTAAAATATTTTTATTCCTTTATTTTGTAACAAAACCAGTATCCTAAATATTCTTTTATGTTGTTATGAGATGGATTTTTTTTACACTTACACACACATTCATCTAATGGTTAAAGAACATACTGTTTTTGTGGGTGGTGAATTAATGTATCGCGAAACGATGATTGTTCAATCTTCTTTTAACACCTCTCAAGGTGGCAATTATGATGGAACTATTTTTATATATGATATATATTATGTTTTTTTCCTTATTATTCTTTAATTTTCATTTATTTCATACCATTATGATTTCCATTATGGGTAAACGCGATAATTTTATTTTAGAAAGTGCGGACTACCGCCCCCTCAAAGTGATTTGAATCATTAATGCCATATGTGGGATGTATAAAGGATGGAGTAAATGGTATTATAAATTATATTATAATGGAATTATAGTATACATTCATATAATTATAATTTCATTCCATTAAATAAGAAATAGAAATGAAAGTAGCATTCATGCGTACGTACGGCATACCATCTCCATTAACAGTGCATTTCATTTCTTACCTCTAAATGTTATGAAATATTATAAATGCTTGTATATACTGTATATATATGATATATATGATATCTAAATCATGAATATAATTCTGGATATAATTTATATTTCACCACATGAAGAACCTGTAATTATAAGATGTTAATTTTTGACTCAAGTGACAATGATCGACAAAATGACCGTTATTAACATAAATAATGACATAATGTTCATAACATGGTAATAAGTGATATAAAAGGAATAATGAACATGAAAAAGGTTCATATGAAAATAGAAATTAACTCTAGTTTATTATTCAGGAGGTTAAAGAATGATCGAGTCAAGTCGGACATGAGGTAAGGGAACTTCTTAACCCAATTTCTGTTCTTTGGGTTAATCTCCAACATTAAAATTATGTCATGATATTATTATGTCCTATCTAGTATTTTTGTACTTTATTTATGTGTACTTATATTTAATACACATAAAAGATCTATTTTATTTAAAAAATGATCTTTGTAAGGTACTTCGTCTCAATCTCCTTTCATTGAGGTATATTTTGTTTTATACACAACTTTCCATTATACGGTGTATAAACCCCTTTGACTTTTATGTTTATTCCAAAGGAATATTTTTTATATGAAGCATTTTTACTAAACAACAAAAGGAATTTTTTGTCTTACGTATGCGACGATAATGACTTCTCCGCCGCCGTGACCATTATTTGATTTTCGACTTCCTCAACAAGCCATAATTTTTTATAATGAAAAATAAATACCAAGTTTTAATTTTTTCTATTTTGGTATTGAAAATGGTTTTGATAATTTTTTTATTATATCAATGTGTTGTATTGATATCTTGTGATTGAAATGTAGAAATTTTATGTTTTCTTTATGCATGTTTTATGTGATAAGATTATGTTATGGTTTATGATATGTTTAATCCTCTTCATATGAGGAATGTATTGGAATTAATAAGTGTTGGGTGGAGCCCTCTATAGCTCCTCGATGTATCGGTAGGTCTCCTGAGACAAACTAGTGTCTTGGCCAAGGCCTTGACAAAATCTTATTTGTAGTCTTGGAACGAGGCCTTGTCTACGTGGTTATGATAGTCTGGCATTATCAATTACCTCATTATGAAAGTGGTTATTGATATTGCATGTGATTATTCTATTTGTAGAATATCCATGTGAATAAGTAAGTGGCATTATTTCATTTTATTTTTCCATATTATACTAAAGTTCAAGATTAAAAAACTTTTGTTTCATTTATACAATGCCTTAAATGTTTATGTTTATTTATGAAAGCTTCTACTGTATTGTTATCCTTACTGAGCATCTGAGATCACCCCTTTAAATGATTTAATTTTTCCAGGATGTGAAGAAGTATATTATGAATGACCTGCAGGGATAGTAAGAGGGGATATGAAAACAATATGTTGTTGTAGTTTTGTTTTACTTTATGATGTAATGTAAGACTTATTAATGTATCTAGTTTTTACAAGGCTACTAAACTAATCAGTCTTTTGAGACTTGATCTTTTATGATCATGCAAATGTTACGTAATAATGCACCAACTCTGAGTAACTGGGGTCGGGGCATTACAGTTGGTATCATAGGCAGTTTAGTGCTAACCATGGAAGCTAGATTTAGATAAACTTTGATTAGATCACATAGACCTAAGATAAACTTTGAGGATTAGTATAGAAGAACTTCCTAGAATTTTGGTAATATAGTGATTTTGTATGTTTTCCGAGCAATACATCCCTATCTGGATACGAGCAGGTAGAGGCGGCTCTGGCATAGATGTACCTCGGGGTAAAACCCAAAAACACAGCTTTGAGCTAGACTCGAACGGGAACTAGTGCACGACAACGGGTCTTGCTTCACTCTAGGTTACGACACTCCCGGGGGATATGCTTAGGATAATTCTCATTTTTTTTACAAACCACTATGAAATGTTTATGAGTATATACTTCCTCAATGAGGAAATTTTTATGATTATAGTTTAATTTATGATAAGTGTTTTACAAGTATGGAATTATATATTATTATTTATAAACTAATCTAGATTATGCCATTGTTTAGAAATGGCGCCTAGTGGGAGGAATAGAAACTGTATCAATGCACGCACTCCATGTAAGGATTGTCCTCCTACTCAGGATAATTATAATGGAGCTGGAGATAAAACTGGTTCTGATCAACTTATCACCATACCGGGACAACTCACTCAGTTTATGAATAATAACCTTACTCGTATGGTGCACCCTGATCCGCAATGTTGAGGATCAATGTTAGACCGCTTCATGAGGAAACAACCGCCAACATTTAATGGGGGTACAAATCCATTAGTTTCTGAGCAATGGATAAACTCCTTAGAGAAAATATTCCATGCCAGGGGGAGTAGCGAAAGGGAGAATGTCATTATGGCAGTTTACGGTCTCACTAAAGATGCCGATCAACGGTGGTCGCTGATACAAAATACAAAGTATGATAAAGAAGTATCAAGTATGGAATTGACAGATTTCAAAGAGATTTTGTTAGAAAAATACTTTCCCCATGACCATCGAGCAGATAGAGAAAGGCAATTTCTAAGTCTGAGACAAAAGGAGGATGAGAATGTTGCAAAGTATGAGGCCAACTTTACAAGGTCAGAAAGGTATGCTGCAAATTATATACGTAACCCAAGAAGTAATATGGATCATTTCATTGATGGGTTAAAACCATTTCTCCGTTGAGAATTAGTATCAAAATCTTTCTCAACATATGAAGATATAGTCTCTTGTGCTATCAAGACAGAAAAAGAATTATCTAAATCTTATGACAATAAAGTAAAGCAAGAGAAGAAGAGAACGGTGGAACAAGAGACAGATAAAGGGGAAAAGGGAAAGAAGGATTTTCCATTATGTGATAATTGTGGTAATAATCACCCCGGTACTTGCCTAAAAGGAATGGGAGTTTGTTATAAATGTGGAGAAAAAGGTCACCAGGATCATGATTGTAAGGGAAAGAAAGAGGCTATCAATGATGAATGCAACAATTGTATGGAAATGGGGAATTATGAAAATGAATTTCCTATGCATCAGGAAAACTTACCTCAGAAAAGGCCAAGGGATCAAGGCCAATCTTATGTTGTTACTATAGTTTAAGTGGACTAATTAATGTATTGGTGCTTTTGGACTCAAGGATTATATTCTGGTTATAATAATAATGTGAAATATATAAGGATTGTACTGCACTACTTCTTGTTCTCATTATGTTTTTAATATGATGAAGGTAAAAATATTTCTAGTATGTTACAATAAGATAATATTTACATTATTTGGGGAATCTGATGTTACAATTGATTTTGGAATTTAGAGGCCTTCTAGAGAAATTATGGACAGATGTATTTTGGATATCTATAAAGTTTAGAATGGATTAAGTTGAACTTTGGATAGTATTCATTAAGGTTAAAAAATTTCTGAAGATTATTTTTGGAATATTTTAATACTACAGCTTTGGGAAAAGGATAACCTGCAGGTTGGGGGATAACTTATCGCGTCAGAAAAAGCTGCAGGAATCTAACCCACAACCATAGTGCAAAAGGCCTTTATTACCTACCACTAGCCTACAAGAAGTCCCTGGTTATTACAAAATAGTCTTCTTAATCTAAATGGTATGTGTTAATATTTTTAACCTGGTACGATTAGGATAAATATAATATTTTTGAGTTCAATTATCATTTAAGTGAAAGGTGAGTTTGTGGTAGAAATTAGTTGAAGGTTGAAACTCTACTTTTGAAGAATATATATATGTATTCCTATCTCTTATTCTATGAATAAATTTTTTCTTAAACTTTAGGAAAGGGATATTAAAAAAAATTTGTTATCCTAATACCTTATGTTTTATTGAACTGATGATATTTTAAATCACCATAGATTGAAGGCTTTGAGGCCCTCAATTTTACACTGGATTGTGATTGATGACCACAATAACTCCATAAAAATATTTAGGTTTTTCCTCTAATTATATATCTTAAATTTCCACCAATGTTCTCCTAATCGAGATCATAATTTAGTGGTGACTTCTTCATTTCTCTTTCCCTCTTATTAAGGCTAAATTTTATTTACCTTATTTCCGATGTGGGATTTCCACAAAGGTATTTTCTATTTTCAAGCTTTTATTTTTGAAGAACATTTTCAAATTGTGAGTATGCAATTTAATGAAGTAGGGGAGAATGTAACAACCCATGCTTCCACGGTACGATTCTCTTTCAATAATGCAATAGCTTGCATTGTATGCAAGTTCGAGTTCTAACACACACGACAACCAAAGAAACTAGTAGTTATGAATAGTAATACTTAATTTTGAAATTTTATAAACTTTATCTTTCAAAATGGACAACATTTTCTGATTCGGAATATCGAATTTAGCCTACGGTGAATTTTTGGAACTTTTCGGAAAATGTTTATATTTTGATGAATAGTGAAATTTACTAAAAACAAATTTTTTAATAAAAATAATTAATAGTGATAAATTGTACTATTGAGTGGTTTTAAAGTATAACTAGAATATAATTTTACCATTTTATCCAATGGTGGTCATTAGAATTAATTTCACTTTGTAATTGGACATAAACAATTATCAATCTTTTGATTGATATTGTTTCTTAAAAACATGCTATTTGTTTTGACAATGTGAATTAAATATAAAATTAATTAATTAAACTTAGATGTTTTGTATTTTGTAAAATAGACATCATTTTTGAATTAGAAATATCAAATATAGCTTAGGGTTAATTTTTTGTGTTGTTCTGAAAAACTTCAATTTTTTATGAATAGTGAAACCACTAAGTGGAAGTTAAAACACTGATTTTTCGTTTAAATGAAATTTTACCACCTCTGTGATTTGAATTTCAAAAATCAGACATACATCATTTTCATTAGGAATTAAAATGTTGTTTAATGGGATTAAAATAATTTTTTTTGAATAGTAACTTTTAAGTTCTATTAATCGCGATTAAAGGTAATTTGTGTAATTTAAGGTAAATATAATGTCATAAAAATATGAAATTACCTTTACACTTGTCATACCATTAATGGATGAGTCATTGATGACAATGAAAATCCATGGGTCAACTTGGGGACCCCATGGAGCCACTTGGGTAAGAAAATGTCACTAATAACTTTTTATTTAAAGTAAAAATAAAATTCTCACAAACATGTGTTGTTTTACTAAATAAATTATTACATGGGGTTATATAAGTTAACATTTTGACTATAAATATTTATTGGAAAGATAAAAATATTACCTACATCATTATATTTTTATATAATTTTAGACATTAAATAAATTAAAATATTTATGACACCATGATGATGCAGCGATTACCTCATTAACTAATGATTTAAATAAAATGAAAAGATAATGTAAAATCTAAGACTTACACTTTTAAAAAACCTATTGTATGAGTATATTTAGAACCCTTATCACTTTATCCTTGAAATATATCATTTTGGACTTCTAAAATCCGAAAATCATTTCATAATAATGTAAAATTTTATGACTTTCCAAGAGTGCCCCTCCCCTCCTCTTATAAAAGGCCCCCACCTATACCACCATATTCACACCTTCAAGCCATTTGACTCAGCAAAACTATGAAAAAATACTCTCTCAACTTCCCTCTCCTACTCCTAGAAGCCTCACTTTGGGCAGAAGTCTTCCCATGGATAACTTTGGCTCAAATCAAAAAGAGTTACCTGATTTGAAGGTAATGTCTTCTCTTATGTTATTTTGTTTTATTTTGCTTCTCCAACCCCCTAAAATATTTAGATTCCTTTATTCTATAAAAAAAATAGTATAAAAAATATAATTGTATGTTGTTATGATAAGGATTTTATTTTCACATACACACACCTTCGTCTAATAGTTAAATAACATACTATTTCTATCGGTGGCGAATTACTGCCTCACTAAACGATGATTGGTCAATATTATTTTAACACCTCTCATGGTGGCCATTATGATGACCCTATTTTTATATATAATATATATTATGTTTTTGTTTTCCTTATGATTCTGTATTTTTCATTTATGTCATACCTTTATGATTTCCATTATGGGTAAACGCGATAATTTCATTTTAGGAAGTGCAGACTACCGCCCCTCAAAGTGATTTGAATCGTTAATGCCATATGTGGGATGTATAATGGATGGAGTAAATGGTATTATACATTATATTATACTGGAATTATATTATACCTTTATTAAATAATAATTTCATTCCATTAAATAAGAAATAGAAATGAATGTAGTGTTCATGCATACGTACGGCTTACCGTCTCAATGAACGGTGCATTTCATTTCCTACCTCTAAATGTTATGTAATATTATAAATGAATGTATATACTGGATATATATAATATATATGATATCTACATCATGAATATAATTCTAGATATATTGTATATTTCACCACATGAACAACTTGTAATTATAATATGTTTATTTTTGACTCAAGTACCAAAGATCGACAAAATGACCGTTATTAACTTAAATAATTACATAATGATCATAACATGGTAATAAGTGATGTAAAAGGAATAATAAACATGAAAAAGGTTCTTATGAAAATCTAAATTAACTCTAGTTTATTATTCAGGAGGTTAAAGAATGATCGAGTCAAGTCGGACACGAGGTAAGGAAATTTCTTAACCCAATTTCCGTTCATTGGGTTAATCTCCTACTTTCAAATTATGTCATGATATTATTATGTACTATCTTGTATTTGTACTTTTTTATGTGTACATATAGTGAATACACATAATATATCTATTTTATTTAAAAAATGATCTTTGTATGAGACTTCATCTCAATCTCATTTCATTGAGGCATATTTTGTTTTATACACGACATTCCTTTATACGGTGTATAAACCACTTTGAATTTTATGTTTATTCAAAAGAAATATTTTTCATACGAAGCGTTTTTACTAAACGACAAAATAAATGTTTTGTCTTATGTATGAGGTGACAATGACTTATCTGCCGTCATGACCATTATTTGATTTTAGGCTTCCTCTACAAGACATAACTTTTTTTAATGAAAAATAAATACCAAGTTTTAATTTTCTTCTATTTTGGTATTGAAAATGGTTTTCTTAATATTTTTATTATATAAATGTGTTGTATTGATATCTTGTGATTGAAATTTGGAAATTATATGTTTTCTTTATACATGTTTTATGTGATATGATTATGTTATGGTTTATGATATGTTTAAACCTCTTTATATGAGGAATACATTGGACTTAATAAGTGATGGGTGAAGCTCGCTATAGCTCCTCGATGTATCGGTAGGTCTCATGTGACAAACTAGTGTCTTGGAACGAGACCTTGACAAAATATTATTTGTATTCTTGGCACGAGGCCTTGGATACATGGTTATGATAGTCTGGAATTATGCATTACCTCATTATGAAAGTTGTTATTGATATTGCATGTGATTATTCGACAAGTAGAATATCCATGTGAATAAGTAAATGGCATTATTTCATTTTATTTTTCCATATTATGCTGAAGTTCAATATTAAAAGGCTTTTGTTTGAGTTATAAAATTCCTTAAATGTTTATGATTATTTATGAAAACTTATGTTATATTGTTATCCTTACTGAGCATCTGAGCTCACCCCTTTCAATGTTTTAATTTTTCAAGGATGTGAAGAAGTATATTATGAATGACCTACAGGGATAGTTAGAGGGGATATGAAGACAAGATGTGGGTGTAGTTTTGTTTTACTTTGTGATGTAATGTAAGACTTATGAATCTATGAAGTGTTTCTAAGGAAACTAAACTAATCAGTCTTTCGAGACTTGATCTTTTATGATCATGCCAATGTTACACAATAATGCACCGACTTTGGGAAACTGGGGTCGAGGCATTACAGTTGGTAGTAGAGGCAGTTTAGTACTAACCATGGAAGCTAGATTTAGATAAAATCTAATTAGAGCACATAGACCTAATATAAACATTGAGGATTAGTATAGAAGAACTTCCAAAATTTTTGGTATTATAGAGATTTTGTGAGTTTTCTGAAAAATACATCCCTGTCTGGATACGAGCAGGTAGAGGCGGCTCTGGCACAGATATACCTATGGGTAAAACCTGAAAACACCGCTTTGATCTAGACTCAAACAAGAACTGGTGCACGACAACGGGCCTTGATGCACTCTTGGTTACGACACTCCTGGGGGATATGCTTAGGATAATTATCATTTTCGTTACAAACCACTATGAAGGGTTTATGAGTATATACTTCCTCAAATAAGACATTTTTATGATTATAGTTCAATTTATGTGTCACGAACCGAATCTGGTCACCGCCAAAACCGGCACCAAACCCAGCCCGTGACATGACCCGAAGGGCGTTCCCTATCCCCACGAGCTGGCACAAGTTCCCAGGTATCATTAATTATGGTTTGGGAACGATTTACCCGAGTATGAAAGCATAAAACATTAAAAACAATCCATAATATAAATCTAAAATTTTTGAGCCAAACAAGACTTAAGTAAAAACCAGAACCGAGTACATTGGTTTAAAGATTATACAAGTGGTCCAAATAAAAATAATTATAGCATTAAGACATCCCCAAGGACTCCACACAACTAGGGGTCATCGCCCCCAAGCTATCTCCACAACTCCGCACCAAGAATGGGAACTAACACCATGAACCGCCATCACCCTTAGCCATTCCTTTACCTGAATCAAACATAACCAAGTCTACTTACACCCAAGGGGTGTAAGTAGGGTGTGAGCCTAAGCCCAGTAGGATACCACCCAATGATTCCAAAGAGTAAGAAATACAATGTGAAAAAGCAAGTAGTTTTCAAACGCAAGGAAAAGTAGTGTTAAAATTTCAAGAAATGAAACCTCTAATTGAAAATAGTTTTCAATCCAAAATTTTCAGAATATTAACACATTAAAATATAAATGTTAGATAATTTAATTTACTTTCAAACACACCCTAAGACATGGGTAGATACTACAAATCCATTGAGCAACAACATTGGGAACACCCCTAGGCACTAGGTTGTCTTGGGCCCTATGTACCTCGTACCTCGGTGTAAAGTAACCATAGAAAAATCCTTTCTCATGCATGAGCCACTAGTAGAGAACATACCCATAACCTAGTGGTCCCCAATAATCATCCACATAGTTTAGTTAGAGTTGTCGTTATCCAAATGCTAAGTGAAACAGGGACAAAACCCATCCGGTCCACTAGCCGTACTAGTACAAATCCGCCCCACCTAGGTACCCGGGCTTCCCCTTTTGTGCTCAATCAATTCCTGCATGCATCATAAATAAATTTTCATATAAAACACCATTACTGGTCAAACACAACCAATACAGTAGCTATCACATTTTATACCACTTAAAACACTCAACAAAACACTTAGATTTTTCATAAAACAATTCCTCAAAATCTCGTAGTGTTTCAGACACAAAAGTCCTTATAGACCTCACTTGCATACTATGTGCACATATTTAAGCTTACAAAACATAAAGGGAATCCTACTACATTTCAGTGAAATCACAAAATCAGTTTTAGGGCAACCCCATATGGTTCAAGAAACGACATCATTGCAAAGTCTCCATTTTTACACAACACAAATCTTAGAATTTCATGTGGTTCACAAACACCCTTAAAACCAGATTTTTCAGTAACAGATACAAGGTATAATCATTAAAAATAGTATTTTATCCCTGTTATAGTTCAATAAAATCAACTAGTTACTTTTAGGGTATCCCCAATTAAACTAATAAAACATTTCTATGAAAAACCCCCAATTTCACATGAAATTGGCCTTTAGGATTCATTTTAAATACAAACACCACGAAAACTATATTTTTCAGAAATAATAAAATTTAATAAGAATGAAAATACCATAAAAACAGTAGCCAATTCACAAATATTTCTTACAAAATGGAATCACCTACCAAAACCAAGGAAACCCTTGAATCCTTTGTGCGAAAACTCAAACGCACCACCACCGCACCTCAAGGAAGGTAAACCAGACCTAAAACCAGAATTTCAGACCATAAAATACAATATAAAACCTTAATTTGTAAACCCTACTTCCTGGACATAAGTAACCTCAATGATAATGGAAGAAACCCTAAGTAAATTGGATGTAACCCTAAACAAATTGAATGAAGAAAAGAGGAGAACAACTTACTTAAAATATCTTGGAAAAATCGCCCCCAAAATACCAGTAGCTGATTTCTAAAATACTCAAACCTTCAAGGGAGGTTCGAACAAGAATAGGTAGATCATTTAGGAATTTTAATGGGGGAAAAAGAGTAAGAATCGAAGGAGTTATGAAGGAAACAAATTACCTTTATAAATCTGCCCGAAATTTGGGTTCTTCAGAATTTTCGACCAAAATCGCGATGCAAATGAGATGAAAAGAGGGTGGAAGGATATTGTAAGCGCTTCTGGGTTCAAGGGGCGTGTTTGGGGCTTGGAATCACTTAAAACGCCTTAACAATGAATAAGTTATTAATTAATGAAAATTTATTTTTAAAACTGGAATTGGGCTTTCGGGCAGGCCCAATCCCTTAAATAAAACCCATATACACCTTGGTTATGGATTTCCAAAGGCTTCAAATTTTACTTTTGGTGTTAATATATTAGGGGAGGACATTTAGGAGTTGGAATTACTGAAAAATATTAAAAACTTAATAAGTTATAAAAGAAACAAAATTTATTTTTAAATCTGGAATTGGGCTCACGGTTTGGCCCAATTCATGAAAACTCACCTATTTTCCATAAAAACTTTGGAAACCCCCCAAAACAAAGCATTAATGGAAATTAAAATACAAATACTTTTAAAATAAGCTATGTATGTGACAATTCTCCCAACCATGAAAACTTTCCGCCCCGGAAAGTCACAGTAAGGTCAAAGCAACAACCAAACTCAACTGAGAAACCAAGAGGTACTCTCTTGCCAGGTTTCTCCCCCAAAGGCCATAACACCTCCAGTGATCAATGAAGGAAGGAATACTCTCACAGCCAAAACATACACCACTTTTCTGAAATTATTAAGCACATTCATGCTTTATCCCAAATGAAAACTCCTCAAACACAATCAGAACAATACTCAATCAATTTACCCAAATAAACTACAACATTGAACAAGGTTACACTTTCCCTACTATAACTAAACCATTGGTCACTCTCCAATATCAATGTTTACCAAAGTAAGATGTAGGCAGTTAGATATCTCCAAATTATAATACCTACTTCCCATAAAAAACCAAGGAAAAATATGAGTTACTCATATGAAGAGACACAAATGGGCTCCCCACCGTAAGAGACAACTTAATTTTTTTTCCCGAGACAGAATCAAGACACTAATAGGGGGAGGCCCAAACAGACTCCCTAGTACAAGGGGTATACATAAATTAGAAATTTACAAAATAATATACATGATACCCACAGTGGGTCTTCCCACCACAAGAACGCACCATCTTAACCGACCGGCGTGGGCCGACACGAAAAGATCCCAAAATTATGGAGTTGGGACGGTCACACGGTTAGTCTGCACAGTTTTGAAAACTGTGCGATACTATGTGGATCCTTATATCTACATGGTTATTTTTTTGTTCATGGTTAGAACTAACCATGTGAAAACCGTGTTCTCAACTTGTCTATCCAAATTTCCAACCATTCTCCAAAGACTCAATGGAAACCAAAGGGGGAGGGAAAAACATTGTGTGATGACATGGGTACAAGACCCTCCACCTATTTCCACCGAATGGGAACAATAGAAGAAATATGATGACACCATAGGTTTAAACTGTTCCTTTCTTTCATACTGAGGATAAGACTTTGCACAAGTGTTTAAACGACACTGGTGTTTCCCCTGACTACGCGCCAGCTTCTCTCCGGGACCTATGGCTGGAGCTCAAAATATTGAAGCATCTTCGGCCACGTAGTTAGGTTGTTGAAACCCCTATGTGGAACTTCTTCTTTCGGTGCCACAAACAACTACACCGCATACCCTGATGGGTTTATCAAGACATAACACACTCCATAACCCACTTTACCAAAACCAGACATTTCATTGAAACAAGGGATCAAAAGATGCACACACATCGCACCTTGTTGACATTAGTCGTATCATTTAGTCATTTAACCCTTTATCATTTGGGGATGTTACAATAAAACCCCCCTTTAGAGCACAATGCCCTCGTTCTGAGCCCTACATCTCAACCTAGGCAGTGCACCACGCACTTAAGGCTGGGTTCCTGCTCTGATACCAAATGTGACAACCGGGTCCCGGTGACAGCACAAACACCCTGCCTTAACATGGCCATCGGGTCCTGGCCAACTTGGTACCCTCGTTTGCCACGCAGACACATGGGGCCCACCCTAGGGTCCACCCACATGCCTGAACGGATCATCTGACTAATGACAGTCCCCACAGGCCAACACTTGTCCTTTCCCGTGTGCTTTGTCCTCACTCACACACACCCTGAGAAACTTCCCAGAAGGTCCCCCATCCTGATCACTACTCCAGGACAAGCACGCTTAACTGTGGAGTTCTAATCAGACAGGCTCCCGAAAAGGAAGGTGCGCCTTGTTTCTTTGGGTGAGAAGCAACAGAAGGGAAAGACAGGTATAAACACCTTCCTCTAAGATAGAGGATTTGATGTTTTTCCCAAAGGAGACATAATCCCAACATAACATAGAACCTTAGAGGATTGTGTGACCTTCACCTTTATGGTCAAAAGAGCACACAACATCACAATGTGTCACCGAACATGACCCTTGCGATTGATAGAAAAAATACATGGAACATGACCATATTCAAAGTCCATGAAAAACAGATAAGTCCAAAAACTGGACACAATATCCTATCATGACCGAAATCTCAAAATTGGTGGTTTAATAATAACTCTTTCTTCAAAGAAACTACAAAGAACCCAGAGGCCCTCTTAGACACCATCAAGACACTCATCCGTACTAACATCGAAAGAACACTCCCACCTTTGATGAATCATGAATCTTAAAAAACTAAGGTCTCTTTCAACCTTCCACAAGAACTATCCCACTACAAGAGGATACAAAAATCAGCGAAATGAATGGGTGTAGACTCAATAAAAAAAGTTCGATAAAATATTCCTTATATTGATCAACTGGAGGACTTTCCAATGGCGAAACAAAACGGGTTGCACTTCAGTTGTGCATTAACCCTTAATGGGGGCGTACCTTATCCAATGAGAGAACCCAAGGACCCAACCAAGCTGGTCCATTGGTCAAAACATGCCACAAACCAGATCCAAACACATGAAGGGAACCACCGTAAAGGCATCCCAAAAAAAATTTCAAAAGAGACCACTAACCATCCCTGCAGCACAGCTTACCGACCAAACACAAACCCAAAATACAGTTCAAACAGAAGGCGTTCTTGAACTCAAAACATCCCACAACATCAACATTTTCAAAAACCCATAATACAAACCATACCACACTATTCATCAAGACATCATGTTTTTCTTTAAAACCAATTCTTTGAAAACAAACAGTTTAGCAGTAAGCGTATCCACCAATGGTACCCCATGGGCCTCACACATGCATGTTTTTTGTGCCACACCGGGCACCCTCCTCATATCCATCCCAGCACTCATCCAGTCATGAAATCAACCATCCATCATCCCATATAACCCCATGCATGTGGTCACTCATGGAAATACCAAAGGGTAAAACAAAACTTCCTTCCACTTTTCAAAAACAAAATTGTCAACCAACCCAACCTTTTTCTCAAAACCGCTAACAATGAGATCAAAATCCCAATTCAAATCTTACAAAACATTTCATAAGGACACAACCATTTAGAAAAGAACTCAATTTCAAGTTATTCACATAAATTTCGAAACATATCATCCCATTAAAACACACTCTAATTGTTTAGAAAACTCTATTGGAAACACATTTCAAAACCAAATTCAATATAGTTCCTACTTTCAAAGAGGTGTAAGCACACCGTTTTACATTTCAAAACAATTCTGAAAATTCAGTTCCGCCATTTCATAAACCAAAACATTCCCTCTTTATTTGAAAATCATTTCATAAAAACTTTACGCTTCTTAAAACCAAGTCACCTTAAAACCAAAGTGCTAAGATTTCAAAACTAAAGCACAAAAAAATGAAAGAGGAAACTAGTTTCGGTGGGTGACTTGGACATATGGTTGGCAGCCATATTCCAATCACTTCGCCATCACAGAGAGTATTCTAGGGAAATATCCATGGCTACACATGGATTGCCAGGCCCTGCAAGCTCACCGAGATTATTCTCCTAACTCTCTTTTCATTTCCCATAGTCATCATTAAACCAAGAAAACCAAAGGAATCAGATAAATCCATACTTCCCATGGTGACTTGAATCCCTTCATGAGGTGTGCTGGCCAAGCACACTACCCATGACTAAAATTTCAAGTCCCAAAAAATCTAGCTCCATACTATGCTGACTCTTCCCCAAATAACATGACCCAAGAAGCGAACCTGCTCTAATACCATTTTGTCACGAACCGAATCTGGTCACCGCCAAAACTGGCACCAAACCCAGCCCGTGACATGACCCGAAGGGCATTCCCTATCCCCACGGTCCGGCACAAGTGCCCGGGTATCATTAATTGTGGTTTGGGAACGATTTACACGAGTATGAAAGCATAAAACATTAAAAACAATCCAAAATATAAATCCAAAATTTTTGAGCCAAACAAGACTTAAGTAAAAACCAGAACCGAGTACATTGGTTTAAAGATTATACAAGTGGTCCAAATAAAAATAATTATAGCATTAAGACAGCCCCAAGGACTCCACACAACTAGGGGTCATCGCCCCCAAGCTATCTCCACAACTCCGCACCAAGAATGGGAACTAACACCATGAACCGCCATCACCCTTAGCCATTCCTTTACCTGAATCAAACATAACCAAGTCTACTTACACCCAAGGGGTGTAAGTAGGGTGTGAGACTAAGCCCAGTAGGATACCACCCAATGATTCCAAAGAGTAAGAAATACAATGTGAAAAAGCAAGTAGTTTTCAAACGCAAGGAAAAGTAGTGTTAAAATTTCAAGAAATGAAACCTCTAATTGAAAATAGTTTTCAATACAAAATTTTCAGAATATTAACACATTAAAATATAAATTTTAGATAATTTAATTTACTTTCAAACACACCCTAAGACATGGGTAGATACTACAAATCCAATGAGCAATAACATTGGGAACACCCCTAGGCACTAGGTTGTCTTGGGCCCTATGTACCTCGTACCTCAGTGTAAAGTAACCATAGCAAAATCCTTTCTCGTGCACGAGCCACTAGTAGAGAACATACCCATAACCTATTGGTCCCCAATAATCATCCACATAGTTTAGTTAGAGTTGTCGTTATCCAAATTCTAAGTGAAACAGGGACAAAACCCATCCGGTCCACTAGCCGTACTAGTACAAATCCGCCCCACCTAGGTACCCGGGCTTCCCCTTTTGTGCGCAATCAATTCCAGCATGCATCATAAATAAATTTTCATATAAAACACCATTACTGGTCAAACACAACCAATACAATAGCTATCACATTTTATACCACTTAAAACACGCAACAAAACACCTAGATTTTTCATAAAACAATTCCTCAAAATCTCGTAGTGTTTCGGACACAAAAGTCCTTATAGACCTCACTTGCATACTATGTGCACATATTTAAGCTTCCAAAACATAAAGGAAATCCTACTACATTTCAGTGAAAACACAAAATCAGTTTTAGGGCAACCCCATATGGTTCAAGAAATGACATCATTGCAAAGTCTCCATTTTTACACAACACAAATCTTAGAATTTCATGTGGTTCACAAACACCATTAAAACCAGATTTTTCAGTAACAAATACAAGGTATAATCATTAAAAACAGTATTTTATCCCTGTTATAGTTCAATAAAATCAACTAGTTACTTTTAGGGTAGCCCCAATTAAACTAATAAAACATTTCTATGAAAACCCCCAATATCACATGAAATTGGCCTTTAGGATTCATTTTAAATACAAACACCACGAAAACTATATTTTTCAGAAATAATAAAATTGAATAAGAATGAAAATACCATAAAAACAGTAGCCAATTCACAAAGATTTCTTACAAAATGGAATCACCTACCAAAACCAAGGAAACCCTTGAATCCTTTGTGCGAAAACTCAAACGCACCACCGCCGCACCTCAAGGAAGGTAAACCAGACCTAAAACCAGAATTTCAGACCATAAAACACAAGATAAAACCTTAATTTTTAAACCCTACTTCCTGGACATAAGGAACCTCAATGATAATGGAAGAAACCCTAAGTAAATTGGATGTAACCCTAAACAAATTGAATGAAGAAAAGAGGAGAACAACTTACTTAAAATATCTTGGAGAAATCGCCCCCCAAAATACAAGTAGCTGATTTCTAAAATACTCAAACCTTCAAGGGAGGTTCTAACAAGAATAAGTAGATCATTTAGGAATTTGAATGGGGGAAAAAGAGTAAGAATCGAAGGAGTTATGAAGGAAACAAATTACCTTTATAAATCTGCCCGAAATTTGGGTTCTTCAGAATTTTCGACCGAAATCGCGATGCAAATGAGATGAAAAGAGGGTGGAAGGATATTGGACGCCCTTCTGGGTTCAAGGGGCGTGTTTGGGGCTTGGAATCACCGAAAAAGCCTTAACAATGAATAATTTATTAATTAATCAAAATTTATTTTTAAAACAGGAATTGGGATTTCGGGCAGGCCCAATCCCTTAAATAAAACCCATATACACCTTGGTTATGGATTTTCAAAGGCTTCAAATTTTAATTTTGGTGTTAATATATCAGGGGAGGACATTTAGGAGTTGGAATTACTGAAAAATATTAAAAAATTAATAAGTTATAAAAGAAAAAAAAATTATTTTTAAATCTGGAATTGGGCTCACTGTTTTGCCCAATTCATGAAAACTCACCTATTTTCCATAAAAACTTTGGAAACCCCCCAAAACAAAGCATTAATGGAAATTAAAATACAAATACATTTAAAATAATCTATGTATGTGACATTATGTTAAGTGTTTTACAATTATGGAATTATGTATTTTGATTCATAAACTAATCTAGTTTATGACATTGTTTAGAAATGGCGCCTAGTGGGAGGAATGGAAACCATATCAATGCGTGCACTCCATGTATGGATTTTCCTCCTGCTCAGGATAATTATAATGGAGCTGGAGATACAACTGGTGCAGATCAAATTATCACCATACTGGGACAACTCACTTAGGTTATAAATAATAACCTTACTCGTATAGAGCACCCTGATCCACAAAGTGGAGTATCAATGTTAGACCGTTTCATGAGGCTACAACCACAAACATTTAATGGGGGTACAAATCCATTAGTAGCTGAGCAATGGATAAACTCCATAGAGAAAATATTCCATGCCTTGGGGAGTAGCGAAAGGAGAAGGTCATTATGGCTGTTTACCGTCTCACTAGGGATGCCGATCAATGGTGGTCACTGATACAAAATACAAAGGATGATGAAGAAGTATCAAGTATGGAATGGAGAGATTTCGAAGAGATTTTCTTATAAAAATACATTCCACGTGTCCATCGAGAAGATATGGAAAGTCAATTTCTATGTTTGAGACAAAAGGAGGATGACAATGTCACAAAGTTTGAGGAAAAATTTACAAAGTTAGAAAGGTATGCTGCAGATTATATACTTAACCCAAGAAGTAAGATTGATCATTTTTTTGATTGGTTAAAACCATTCCTCCACTGAGAATTAGTATCACAATCTTTCTCAACGTATGATGATATAGTCTCGTGTGCTATTGTAACAGCCCAAGATTTTATGAAAAATATTCTTTTTAATTTCACTAGTGTCTTGTGTTGTACGCTACACCAAAAGGAGCTTGCACAACACGCATCCTTGACATGCCTTGCATTACACGCAATCACGACCTTCCTCGATAGCGTGTGTAGTACGCAATAACGAGTTTCACTAAACAACAATATGCTATTAAAATATTATTAAAACAAGCCATTATGAATAGTAATAACCACTTTTTGAAATTTTGTAAATTTTATTTTTCAAAATAGAATTCATTTTTGGATTCGTAATATCGAAATTAGCTTAAGGTGAAATTTTGGTACTTTTTGGATAACTTTCATTTTCTGATGAATAGTGAAAATTAATAAATTTTAATTAAAAACAAATTTTTTAATCGAAATAATTAATAGTGATAAATTATGAATTTGAGTGGTTTTAAAGTATATTTAGAATATATTTTTACAATTCAATACAATGTTGGTCATTGGATGTAATTTCACATTTACACCAGACATAAACAAGTGTTAATCTTTTGATAGTTATTATCTCTTAAAAACACGCAATTTGTTGTGACAGTGTAAATTAATTATAAAATCAATTAATGCAACTAATATGTTGGGAATTTTGTAAAATAGAAATCATTTTTGAATTCGGAATATCAATTATAGCTTAGGGTTAAATTTTGGCATTTTTCTGAAAAACTTCAATTTTTGATGAATAGTGAAACTACTAAGTGGTAGTTAAAAAATTATTTTTTTCATAAATCTTAATTTTACCGCTTCTGTGAATGGAATTTCAAAAATCCGAGAGACACGGTTGATATCAGTAAGTAAAATGCGGTTCAATGTGATGAGAATAATTTTTGGTTAATAGTAACTTTTTACTTTTATTTATCACGGTTAAAAGTAAATAGGGTAATTAAGGGTAAAAATGATATTAATATTTTCCTAACACATGTCCTAATCCAATTGGACAAGTGTATCTCGACAAAAAACAACCTTAAGTGTAAAATATTATCATTTAGGCCCACTTGGATTAGATTAGAACATTTATTATTATTTAATTCAAAGAAGAGTTAAAAAAGTTAAAATCAATGTTTATTTACTAAAACATTTTTAATATAGAGATATACATAATATAATTTCTACTATAAATATTAATTAGAAAGCTAAAAAGATTTCCTACATAATGGTATTTTATTTGTAATTTTTATACTTTAAATAATTTAATTTATTTATGACACAACGATGATGTATTAATTACCTTATTAAGAAACGTTAACATAATTGATATTATAAATGCCCAAATAAATGTAATTTGAGACTTTTTATGAGATACACTAATTTTCTAGGTTAATATGACATGTTATTGTTGATTTACGTAACTTTATTCGAACTTATAATTCTGTAAGAAATTTCATAAAAATCATGTACCAAATAGTGTCAAAATTGACATAAATTAGTTTTTAAAACAAATATTATATTATTAATTGTTATTTAATTCCTAAAAATCTAAGGTTCGGCCAAATGACTTAGATAATGATATATATATTAATAATAAACAACTTGGGGTTTGTTTGGCTTGTTATGGTAAGTTTATTAACCATATAGTGTAAGAAAACAAAAAGACACGGTAAAAGTTAAATTATTTAACTTAGAGTTAAATCTAATTGATAAGGTTAAAATAATAACCTAAACTTGTCTAAATCCTATTGTATGAGAGGATTGCGACCCATACCCACTTTATATTCGAAATAAGACCATTTGGAACCATTATAAACCGAAGTTTACCTTAATATAAAATAAAATTTTGAGATTTTCCTAAGATGCCCTTCTCCTCCCTTATAAAAGGGCACCTCCTTCCTCTCTTCCTCACAAAACTTTGAGCCTTCAAGCTCGGCCAAACCCTGCCAAAATCTCTTCTCCCCTTCCCTAGTATCATCCTAGAGGTCCTGGTCTTCTTCAAATACCATCCTTAGTTCTTTAAGTGGAGGTTAAGTGAAGGCGCGTCAAAAAGAGGTAATATCCATTACCGATCTTTTTCAATTTATTTCTTCTTAAACTTCTTCTTCTTTAGTTGTTTCATGATAAAGTAATAACATCAGTATTTATTATATACTGATATGTTATTATAAATATTAAACAACTCTAATTAACCTTCTATCCATCCTACGGAAAAAGAAAATCACCGCGCGTGCGTACGTACGGAATACCGTCTCCACGCCGTGGTGTAATCTATTTTCCGCCACCACCTTAATTGGATGGGTATAATGGTGTAATGAGTAACTATATATGATTATTATAAAGTGATATTGATACTGAAATAGTATACATACACTTAAACACAATTCCACGACCATGGGAACGATATCATCGCGCGTGCGTACGTACGGACTACCGTCTCCACGAGGCGATGAGATTCATTCTCAATGATTAACCATTCATGAATGATTATAAAGTATATATAATATGTACTAATGAAATATATTACATAATAATGATACTAGATTTATGTATATTTATATGTATGTCATCTACTTAATTCCATTCAATTCAATAAGGAAACGAAAACAGCGTTCATGCGTACGTACGGACTACCGTCTCCATGAATGGTGTATTTCTTTCCATTTACTGATTTATTATATATATGTATATTCCGAATATATATATATAAATCATGTTTTATATTCTGGAATTACGTAATCATGATCTAAGTAATCATATGAATAATTACAAGTCAAAACACGGATGACAAATGAGATGATTTTACCCAAAACGCTACTTTAACATGAATTTACAAAAGAACGGGTAATATAAAGTCATAAGTGGACCATATATGATATAATAACAATGATTATGATTCTGTAATAAGTCAATAACATGATTTAAATCATTATACAGGAGGTTCGGACACTTACAAAGTAAGTCAGACCTAAGGTAAGGAAAATATCACAATCTCATTTTTATCCGAGATTGTTTATACTTTGGTGTTTACTGGGGTGTATTTTATCATCCACATCCATGTTTCCTCAATAAGTAATATTATTTCCATCCACCTACAATTTTCTAAATCCAATTTTACCCTTCGGTGAGTTTTTAGTAAAAGATATGAAAGGAATCTTTTGTCGTTTATCGTACGAGGTACTTTTTGACTTTTCCGACAAAAGTACAAAGAATGTTTTTTTAACTTATACGGCATGAATGGATTTTTAAAACATTATTTCCAAGAAGATTCCTTTACAAGTTTTCAAGTTTATTTTTAATCAAATTATTTTCGTTTATAATTGTACGACATGTTAAGAAAGGAAAAGTGTTTTTGAAGCAGAAAGGATATTTTCTTCAAGAATGGAGTTCAAGTGTTTTTTCAAAATTATTTTCCATCTAAGATAATAAAGGGGTCTGTTTTTATCCCTATTATTACATTGATTTGATTATGTTGTGATGTAATTATATTTTTATGAATTACTTTATCTTATATGAATTGTTTTATGATGTCACGATGTTTAAGATTTCCATTTTTATTACATGGGTTATGCTATGATGTATGGTTTTCTGATTTTGTGGCACACATAAGAATGGTATCATTATGAGATGGGTGGGACCTATATCTCCCTCCAATGCATTGGGTAAATATTTATATCTCATGAGATAGACATGGCTGGAACGGAAGGTTATTTCGGTTCAGTGATACAGGACTGAAATGAGGAGTGAACTCGGTTCAGAAATGGACTTTGTCCGCTAAGATAGTCTTGGCAATGAGTCATGACTAACAAGAAATGATTTTCCATGATTATGTGTGTATACCAAAAAGTTTCATGTTTTATGTTATGATTATTGGGATTACATTTCACTTCTATGATTTAACCCACGTTATGATATTATGAGCTCTTTTGCAGGTTAAGATTTCCAAAAGCTATGTTCTTATGTATATGATGTCATTGATATTTCTTTTGTTTACCCTTACTGAGCATTTGAGCTCACCCTTTTATGTTTTCTTTTCCCTAGGATACAAAGAAAGGTTTTAGGTATAAAAAAAATGAAGTTCTTTATGGGAGATGTTGAAGATCTTTCACCACGATTAGAAGATTATATTTCGAGTTTCCAAAGACACTAAACTATTACGGTCCTTGTGTGTGTGTTTTGTTATGTACTAAGTATTCCGCAAATGTAATGTAATGTCCATGTATGTCAGGCTTCAGGTCTCTACAGTTGGTATCAGAGGAAATGTTTAGTCAACCTTTGGAAACTAGGATGCAAAAACGTTAGTGAGATCCCTAGAGATATTTCTAAGGTATGTATAGGGATGTCCTTAAGGTTAAGTATACGTATAGGTTATAGTACTAGAACTACGCTAACGATCATAGAATTAAACCTAAGATGTTAGATATTGAAGGTACTCCCCCTTTATTATGTTGTTTTCCCAAGCATGATTTTTGCCTCTCACACTATTCTTTTTGGGTTTTAGACGATGGATGGAACCCGAAGGAACCGTGTTGATCAATGCAATGGACAATGCAATGATTTTCCTCCTGAACAAACAAATGTTATGGGAGATGGAGTGCTAAATCTTATTGCTATCCTTACACAAGCTATGAATCATTCTAGACTTCCAAATGAGCAGAGAAGGGAACAATATTCTATTGAGTCCTTCATGAGGTAACATCCACCTTCTTTCCGTGGGACTTCCGATCCACTTGTTGCTGAACAATGGATCAGTACCACTGAAAAGATATTTTCAGTTCTTCAATGTTCTGAACATGATAAAGTCATCTTAGCAGTATATCGTTTGGAAGGTGAAGCTGATCAATGGTGGAATCTTATCAAGAATACGATGCCAAGAGATGAAATTGAGTCCATGGAATGGGACGAGTTCAAGAACTTGTTTTTCAGTAAGTACTTCCCTCGTATTCTTCGAACAAAGATGGAAAAGGAGTTTCTTGAGCTGAAGCAGAAGGATGATGAATCTGTTGGTATATACGAAGCAAATTTTACAAGACTTTCAAGGTATGCATATGGCATTATCATCCTACCTGAAAGTAAAGTTGATCGATTTTTCAGTGGCTTAAAACCAAGTCTTCGAAGGGCATTAGCTATAAGAGACTTCAGTATCTTTGAAGAAATTGTGCGTCGTGCTATCAAGGTAGAAATGGAAGTTGGTGTTACATATCCATCTCATGGTTTTGACAAGAAATGAAAGATGGAGTTCAAGGATAAATCTCAGAATAATGGTGAAAAGAAGATGAATGTTTCCTTATGCACAAAGTGTGGAATGAAGCAGGGTGGAGATTGTCTTAAAGGGACTAGAAAATGTTTTAAGTGTATAAAAGAAGGTCATCGAGTAGCTGAGTGTCGATGTAATGGAAAAAGGGATTCTAATGATGTGAATAAAGCAAACACTGCAGAGAATGCACAACCAACACTTCAATGCTTCAAGTGCTAGGAAATGGGGCATTATGCTAATAAATGCCCTAATCCAAGGGTTAGTGATGATCGACATGAGCAACCGCTTAAGGCAAAGGAAAAAGGGAAGTCACATGCGATCACTATTGGCAATATTGAATATGACAATGATGTAGTGGAATGATTAAGTGTTTATATAATGGGATTCCAAAATAATGTTGTATCATGGAGTATTGGAATATTTATGTATTGGTATAATGTGGTATTCAAAGTGATTGAGATATTATGCGCATAATGAAGGGAAAACGAGAAAATGAAATGTTTAACAGTATTCATGAGCTCATGATTGATATAAGGACTAAGTGATATCATGGTTTGAGTATATAGAATTTTGAGGATTTTGGTATGTGGAAACTGTTAACTTTTAACTGCATTCATGTTTTCACTAAGTTTCAATGGGTATTCAAGAGAATACATGATTAAGGACTTTGAATGTTTGGAATGTGACCAACAAAACATATCTTATGTTATATGGAGATCAACGATGGTATTAAATCTCTGGTAATCATTTTCACTATGTTATGAGAGTGGACTGTAGTATTATGGATAAGCCTAAAGATTGGAATGGATTATGTTGGACATAAGTTAGTATTGTTTAAGGATAGAAGTTTTTTTGATATTATTGATGGGATGTTATAGTAATATAGTTTTAGAAAAAGGACAACCTGCAGGACGGGCGACATCCCATCGCGTCGGACAAGGCTATGGGAATCGAACCCACAACCGAAGTGCGACTGGCCTTTATCGCCTACCACTGACCTACAGGAAGTCCCTATTTAGTAGAAACTACTTTTATTATATTAAGCAGTATGATATATGAAGTATAAGTCCATTTTAGGAACCATATATGATTAATCTCACTATATATCGACTTATGTATATAATTTTTGCTAACCTTTTGTTTGAGACAGATGGAATGACCCGTCATTCTATCACATGATCTGCTAACACTTCACGAATAAAAAATTCAACTTCATTTATTTAAGAGATGAAGTGGAAATTTTTCAAGGCATGAACAACAGTGAAATTGTACCAAAATAAAGTAAGTATTTATTCTAATTCAAATTTTCAACTTTAGGGAAATGATCTTGAAAACCAAAAATGTTGTCCTAGTGCCCTTATATCCGATGAATCAGATGGTACCTTAGATCATCACAAATTTATGGCTTTTTGATTGCTGGCTTTTCCATAGCCATGTTCTCTACCACTCCCCATCAAAACTTGATGGTTAGATTTTTCTTCCATATCCATATTTTCACCAATGTTCTCCAACGTGGAAACCCAGTGATGAGTTAATTTGGTTAACTGTTACGTTTCATACTTTTGTTTTTTAAAGATTGGTTTTGGTATTCCTTTTTATGATGTGGGTTTCTATTAAAGAAACTTTCGAATAGTAAACCATTTATAACCCCGACGAATTTCGAGGGCGAAATTCATTTTAAGGGGGGTATAATGTAACAGCCCAAGATTTTATGAAAAATATCCTTTTTAATTTCACTAATGTCTTGTGTTGTATGCTACACCAAAAGGAGCTTGCACAACACACATCCTTGACTTGACTTGCATTATACGCAATCACGACCTTCCTCGATTGCGTGTGTTGTACGCAATAACGAGTTTCACTAAACAACAATATGCTATTAAAATATTATTAAAACTAGCCGTTATGAATAGTATTAACCACTTTTTGAAATTTTGTAAATTATATTTTTCAAAATGGAATTCATTTTTGGATTCGTAATATTGAAATTAGCTTAGGGTGAAATTTTGGTACTTTTTGGATAACTTTCATTTTCTGATGAATAGTGAAAATTACTAAATTTTAATTAAAAACAAATTTTTTAATAGAAATAATTAATAGTGATAAATTATTAATTTTAGTGGTTTTAAAGTATATTTAGAATATATTTTTACAATTCAATACAATGTTGGTCATTGGATGTAATTTCACATTTACACAAGACATAAACAAGTGTTAATCTTTTGATAGTTATTATCTCTTAAAAACACGCTATTTGTTGTGACAGCGGAAATTAATTATAAAATCAATTAATGCAACTTATATTTTGGGAATTTTGTAAAATAGAAATCATTTTTGAATTCGGAATATCAATTATATCTTAGGGTGAAATTTTGGCATTTTTCTGAAAAACTTCAATTTTTGATGAATAGTGAAACTACTAAGTGGTAGTTAAAAAATTATTTTTTTCATAAATCTTAATTTTACCGCTTCTGTGAATGGAATTTCAAAAATCCGAGAGACACAGTTGATATCAGTAAGTAAAATGTGGTTCAATGAGATGAAAATAATTTTTGGTGAATAGTAACTTTTTACTTTTATTACCACGGTTAAAAGTAAATAGGGTAATTAAGTTTAAAAATGCTATTAATATTACCCTAACACATGTCCTAATCCTATTGGACAAGTGTATCTCGACCAAAAACAACCTTAAGTGTAAAATATTATCATTTAGGCCCACTTGGATTAGATTAGAACATTTATTATTATTTAATTCAAAGAAGAGTTAAAAAAGTTAAAATCAAAGTTTATTTACTAAAACATTTTTAATATAGGGTTATACATAATATAATTTCGACTATAAATATTCATTAGAAAGCTAAAACGATTTCCTACATAATATTAGTTTATTTGTAATTTTTATACTTTAAATAATTTAATTTATTTATGACACAACGATGATTCATTAATTACCTTATTAAGAAAAATTAACATAATTGATGTTATAAATGCCAAAATAAATGTAATTTTAGACTTTTTATGACATAAACTAATTTTAAAGGTTAATATGACATGTTATTGTTGATTTAAGTAACTTTATTCGAACTTATAATTCTGTTAGAAATTTCATAAAAATCATGTACCAAATAGTGTCAAAATTGACATAAATTAGTTTTTAAAACAAATATTATATTATTAATTGTTATTTAATTCATAAAAATCTAAGGGTTGGACAAATGACTTAGATAAGGATATATATATTAATACTAAACAACTTGGGGTTCGTTTGGCTTGTTATGGTAAGTTTATTAACCATATAGTGTAAGAAAACAAAAAGACACGGTAAAAGTTAAATTATTTAACTTAGAGTTAAATCTAATTGATAAGGTTAAAATAATAACCTAAACTTGTATAAATCCTATTGGATGAGAGGATTTAGACCAATACCCACATTATCTTCGAAATAAGACCATTTGTAACTATTATAAACCGAATTTGACCTTAATATAAAATAATATTTTGAGATTTTCCTAAGATGCCCTTCTCCTCCCTTATAAAAGGGCAGCTCCTTCCTCTCTTCCTCACAAAACTTTGAGCCTTCAAGCTCGGCCAAACCCTGAAAAAATCTCTTCTCCACTTCCCTAGTATCATCCTAGAGGTCCTGGTCTTCTTGAAGGACCATCCTTAGTTCTTTAAGTGGAGGTTAAGTGAAGGCGCGTCAAAAAGAGGTAATATCCATTACCGATCTTTTTCAATTTCTTTCTTCTTAAACTTCTTCTTATTTAGTTGTTTCATGATAAAGTAATAACATCAGTATTTATTATATACTTATATGTTATTATAAATATGAAACAACTCTAATTAACCTTCTATCCATCTTATGGAAAAAGGAAATCACCGCGCGTGCGTACGTACGGAATACCGTCTCCACGCCGTGGTGTAATATATTTTCCGCCACCACCTTAATTGGATGGGTATAATGGTGTAATGAGTAACTATATATGATTATTATAAAGTGATATTGATACTGAAATAGTATAAATACACTTCAACACAATTCCACGACCATGGGAATGATATCATCGCGCGTGCGTACGTACGGACTACCGTCTCCACGACGCGATGAGATTCATTCTCAATGATTAACCATTCATGAATGATTATAAAGTATATATAATAAGTACTAATTAAATATATGACATAATAATGATACTGGATTTATGTATATTTATATGTATGTCATCTACTTAATTCCATTCAATTCAATAAGGAAACGAAAACAACGTTCATGCGTACGTACGGACTACCGTCTCCATGAACGGTGTATTTCTTTCCATTTACTGATTTATTATATATATGTATATTCTGAATATATATATATAAATCATGTTTTATATTCTGGAATTACGTAATCATGATCTAAGTAATCATATGAATAATTACAAGTCAAAACATGGACGACAAATGAGACAATTTTACCCAAAACACTACTTTAACATGAATTTACAAAAGAACGGGTAATATAAAGTCATAAGTGGACCATATATGATATAATAACAATTATTATGATTCTGGAATAAGTCAATATCATGATTTAAATCATTATACAGGAGTTTCGGACACTTACAAAGCAAGTCAGACCTAAGGTAAGGAAAATATCACAATCTCATTTTTATCCGAGATTGTTTATACTTTGGTATTTACTGGGGTGTATTTTATCATCCACATCCATGTTTCCTCAATAAGTAATATTATTTCCATCCACCTACAATTGTTTAAATCCAATTTTACCCTTCGGTGAGTTTTTAGTAAAAGATATGAAAGGAATCTTTTGTCGTTTTTCGTACGAGGTACTTTTTGACTTTTCCGAAAAAAGTACAAAGAATGTTTTTTTAACTTATACGGCATGAATGGATTTTTAAAACATTATTTCCAAGAATCTTACTTTACAAGTTTTCAAGTTTATTTTTAATCAAATTGTTTTCGTTTATAATTGTATGACATTTTAAGAAAGGAAAAGTGTTTTTGAAGCAGAAAGGATATTTTCTTCAAGAATGGAGTTCAAGTGTTTTATCAAAATTATTTTCCTTCTAAGATAATAAAGGGGTCTGTTTTTATCCCTATTATTACATTGATTTGATTATTTTGTGATGTAATTATATTTTTATGAATTACTTTATCTTATATGAATTGTTTTATGATGTCACGATGTTTAAGATTCCCATTTTTATTACATGGGTTATGCTATGATGTATGGTTTTCTGATTTTGTGGAACACATAAGAATGGTATCATTATGAGATGGGTGGGACCTATATATCCCTCCAATGCATTGGGTAATGATTTATATCTCATGAGATAGACATGGATGGAATGGAAGGTTATTTCGATTCAGTGATACAGGACTGAAACGAGGAGTGAACTCGGTTCAGAAATGGACTTTGTCCGCTAAGATTGTCTTGGAAATGAGTCATGACTAACAAGAAATGATTTTCCATGATTATGTGTGTATGCCACAAAGTTTCATGTTTTAAGTTATGATTATTGGGATTACATTTCACTTCTATGATTTATCCCACGTTATGATATTATGAGCTCTTTTACAGGTTAAGATTTCCAAAAGCTATGTTCTTATGTATATGATGTGATTGATATTTCTTTTGTTTACCCTTACTGAGCATTTGAGCTCACCCTTTTATGTTTTCTTTTCCCCAGGATATAAATAAAGGTTTTAGTTATAAAAAAAGGAAGATCTTTATGGGAGATGTTGAAGATCTTTCACCACGATTAGAAGATTATATTCCGAGTTTCCAAAGACACTAAACTATTACGGTCCTTATGTGTGTGTTTTGTTATGTACTAAGTATTCCGCAAATGAAATGTAATGTCCATTTAAGACAGGCTTTGGGTCTCTACAGCTATCAAGACAGAAAAGGAATTCTCTAAATCTTATGACAATGAAGTAAATAAAGGGAAGAATAGAACGTTGGAACAAGAGACATATAAAGGTAAAAATGGATAGAAGGATTTTCCATTATGTGATAATTGTGGGAAGAGTCACCCCAGTACTTCCCTAAAAGGAATGGGAGTTTGTTATAAATTTGGAAAAAAAGGTCAGCAGGCTCGTGATTTCAAGGGAAAGAAAGAAGCTATCAATGTTGAATGAAATAAATGTAGGGAAATGGGGAATTATAAAAATGAATGTCCTAAGCGTCAGGAAAACTTACCTCTGAAAAGGACAAGGGATCAAGGCCAATCTTATGGTGTTACTACAGTTGAAGTGGAATAATTAATGTATTGGTGCTTTTGGACTCAAGGATTATATTCTGGTTATATGATTAATGTGAAATATATAAGGATTGTACTACAGTACTTGTTCTTCTCATTAAGGTTTTAATATGATGAAGGTAATAATATTTTTAGTATGTGACAATAAGTGAAAATTTACTTTATTTTGGAAATCTGATGTTACAATTGATTTTGGAATTTAGAGACCTTTTAGAGAAAGTCTAGACAGATGTATTTTGGATAACTAAAATGGTAGGAATGGATTAAGTTGAACTTTGGATAGTATTCATTAGGGTTAAAACATTTCTGAATATTATTTTTGGAATATTATAATACTATAGTTTTGGGAAAAGGACAACCTGCAGGTTGGGGGATAACCCGTCGCGTCGGAAAAAGCTGCAGGAATCGAACCCAGAACCATAGTGCGACAGGCCTTTATTACCTACCACTAGCCTACAGGGAGTCCCTGGTTATTACAAAATAGTTTTCCTAATCTAAATGGTATGTGTTAATATTTTGAACCTTGTACGATTACGATAAATATAATTTTTTTGAGTTCAATTATCTTTTTAAGTGAAAGATGAGTTTGTGTTAGAAACTAGTTGAAGGTTGAAACTCTACTTGTCAAGCATATATATATGTATACCTATCTCTTATTCTATGAATAAATTAATTCATAAACTTTACGAAATGGATATTAAAAAAAATGTGTTATCCTAATACCTTATGTTTTGTTGAACTGATGATATTTTAAATCACCATAGATTGATGGCTTTGAGGCCCTCAATTTAACACTTGTTTTTCATTGATGACCTCAATCACTCCCTAAAAATATTTACATTTTTCCTCCAATTATATGTCTCTAAATTCCACCAATGTTATCCTAATCGAGATCATAATTTAGTGGTGACTTCTTCATTTCCCTTTCCCTCTTTTTAAGGCTAAATTTAATCAACCTTATTTCCGATGTGGGTTTTCCACAAAGGTATTTTATATTTTCAAGCTTTTATTTTCGAAGAAAATTTTGAAATTGTGAGGTTTCAATTTATTGAAGGAGGGGATAATGTAACACCCCAAGCTTCCACGGTACGATTCTCTTTTAATAATTCTATAGCTTGCATTTTATGCAAGTTCAAGTTCTAACACACACATCAACCAAACAAACTAGCTATTATGAATAGTAATACTTACATTTGAAATTTTATAAATTTTATATTTCAAAATGGACTCCATTTTGGGATTCAGAATATCGAATTTAGCCTAGGGTGAAATTTTGGAACATTTCAGATAACCTTTATATATTGATGAATAGTGAAAATTACTAAAACCAAATTTCTTAATCAAAATAATTAATAGTGATAAATTATACTATTTAGTGGTTTTGATGTATAATTAGAATATAATTTTACCATTTTATCCAATGGTGGTCATTAGAATTAATTTCTCTTTGAAATTGGACATAAACAATTGTCAATCTTTTGATTGATATTGTTTCTTAAAAACACGCTATTTGTTTTGACAATGGGAATTAATTATAAAACTAATTAAGTCAAATTATATATTTGAAATTTTTTAAAATAGTCATCATTTTTGAATTAGTAATATCAAATATAGCATAGGGTATATTTTTTGTGTTGTTCTGAAAAACATCGATTTTTTTATGAATAGTGAAACCACAAAGTGGTAGTTAAAAAACTGATTTTATGTTTAAATGAAATTTTAGCACCTATGTGATTAGAATTCCCAAAATCCGACATACATAATTGTCATTAGGATGTAATATTTGGTTCAATGGGATTAAAATAATTTTTTGTGAATAGTGACTTTTAAGTTCTATTAATCGCGATTAAAGGTAATTAGTGTAATTTATGTTAAATATAATGTTATAATAATATGAAATTACCCTTACACTTGTCCTACCCTTATTTGATGAGTCATGGCCGACCAAAAAAATCCATGGGTCAACTTGGGGACCCCATTGAGCCACTTGGGTAAGAAAATGACATTAATAACTTTTTATTTAAAGTAAAAATAAAATTGTCACAAACACGTGTTGTTTTACTAAAACAACTATTACATGGGGTTATATAATTTAACGATTCAACTATAAATACTAATTAGAAATCTATAAATATTTTCTAAATCATTATATTTTTATATAATTTTTAGACATTAAATAAATTAAATAATTTATAACACCATGATGATGCAGCGATTACCTCATTAATTAACGATTTAAATAAAATGAAAAGATAATGTAAAATCAAAAACATAAACTTGTTGAAATCCAATTTGATGAGTATATTTCGAATCCTTATCACCTTATATTTGAAATATATCATTGTGGGACCTCTAAAATCCGAAAATCATTTCATAATAATGTAATATGTTTTGACTTTGCAAGAGTGCCCCTCCACTCCTCTTATAAATGGCCCCCACCTCTACTACCATATTCACACCTTCAATCCATTTGTCTCGGCCAACCTATGCACAAATACACTCTCAACTTCCCTCTCCTACTCCTAGAAGCCTCAATTTGGGCAGAAGTCTTCCCAAGGAAGCCTTTGGCTCAAATCAAAAAGTGTTACCCGATTTTAAGGTAATGTATTCTCTTATGTTATTTTATTTATTTTGCTTCTCCAACCCCCTAAAATATTTTTATTCCTTTATTTTGTAACAAAACCAGTATCATAAATATACATGTATGTTTTTATGAGAAGGATTTTATTTACACTTACACACACCATTGTCTAATAGTTAAAGAACATTCTGTTTCTGTGGGTGGCAAATTACTGCCTCACGAAACGATGATTGTTCAATCTTCTTTTAACACCTCTAATGGCGGCCATTATGATGACACTATTTTTATATATGATATATATTATGATTTTCATTTACTTATTATTCTTTATTTTTCATTTATGGCATAACTTTATTATTTCCATTATGGGTCAACGAGATAATTTCATTTTAGAAAGTGCGGACTACCGCCCCCTCAAAGTGATTGGAATTGTTAATGCCATATGTGGATGTATAAAGGATGGATTAAATGGTATTATACATTATATTATACTGGAATTATATTATACCTTTATATAATTATAATTTCATTCCATTAAATAAGATATAGAAATGAAAGTAGCGTTCATGCATATGTACGGCTTACCGTCTCCATGAACTGTGCATTTCATTTCTTACCTATAAATGTTATGAAATATTATAAATTCATGTATATAGTGTATATATATGTTATATATATGATATCTAAATCATGAATATAATTCCGGATATAATGTATATTTCACAACATGAACAACTTGTAATTATTAGAAGTTTATTTTTGACTCAAGTACCAAAGATTGAGAAAATGACCTTTATTAACTTAAATAATTACATAATGTACATAACATGTTAATAAGTTATAAAAAAGGAATAATGAACATGAAAAAGGTTCTTAAGAAAATAGAAATTATCTCTAGTTTATTATTCAGGAGGTTAAAGAACGATCGAGTCATGTCAGACACGAGGTAAGGGAACTTCTTAACCCAATTTCAGTTCATTGGGTTAATCTCCTACTTTCAAATTATGTCATGATATTATTATTTCCTATCTTGTATTTGTAATTTCTTTATTTTTACTTATAGTGAATACACATAATAGATATATTTTATTTAAAAAATGATCTTTTTATGGGACTTCGTCTCAATATCCTTTCATTGAGGCATATTTTGTTTTATACACCACATTCCTTTATACGGTGTATAAAACCCTTTGAATGTTATGTTTATTCAAAAAAAATATGTTTTATACGAAGCTTTTTTACTAAATGAAAAAAGGAATGTTTTTTCTTACGTATGAGGTGACAATAACTTCTCCACCACCGTGACCATGATTTGATATTCAGATTCCTCTACAATCCATATCTTTTTTTAATGAAAAATGAATACCATGTTTTAATTTTCTTCTATTTTGGTATTGAAAATGGTTTTAATAATGTTTTTATTATATCAATGTATTTTATTGATATCTTGTGATTGAAATGTGGAAATTTAATGTTTTCTTTATGCATGTTTTATGTGATACGATTATGTTATGTTTTATGATATGTTTAAACCTGTTTATATGAGGAATGCATTGGACTTAATATGTGACGGGTGGAGCCCGCTATAGCTCCTAGATGCATCGGTAGGTCTCATGAGAAAAACTAGTGTCTTGGCACTAGGCCTTGACAAAATATTATTTTTAGTCTTGGCACAAGACCTTGGCTACGTGGTTATGATAGTCTATAATTATGAATTCTTTCATTATGAAACTGGTTATTGATATTGCATGTGATTATTCGACTAGTAGAATATCCATGTGAATTATTAAATGGAATAATTTCATTTTATTTTTCCATATTATGATGAAGTTCATGATTAAAAGGCTTTTGTTTCAGTTATACAATTCCTTAAATGTTAATGTTTATTTATGAAATCTTCTGCTATATTTTTATCCTTACTGAGCATCTGAGCTCACCCATTTCAGTGTATTAATTTTTCTAGGATGTGAAAAACTATATTATGAATGCCCTACAGGGATAGTAAGAGGGGATATGAAGAAAATAGGTTGTTGTTGTTTTGTTTTACTTTATGATGTAATGTAAGACTTATGAATGTATCTAGTGTTTCCAAGGCTACAAAATTAATCGGTCTTTTGAGACTTGATCTTTTGTGATCATGCCAATGTTACGTAATAATGCACCGACTCTGGGTAACTGGGTTCGGGGCGTTACAACACATATCCAAAAAGAAATGTTAAAAATCAAAATGAAAATCATCCTATTATATTTCAAACAACGATGTTTGAATAGAAATCCAATTGGATTTGAAAAACTCATTATACCAATGGACCATAGATTTAATAAAATAAGTGGATAGAAATTGGAAATTATTGAAATCAATATACAAAAATAAAATATATAAAATAGATTCCTAATAAAAAAATAATTAATGAATACCTACTTGCAAAAAAGAACTACCAAAAGTAAGATCTCAGAAAATTGGAGCTAAAAATTGATCGCAACATCATGAAAATCATTTAATTGAATCAAACTTCGGACCTAGATCAAGATCCAAATCTGGACATCCTTGATCGATATTGGTCACATCACATCTGAAACCTCTCGGTCGAGCCCAAGACTGCCAGCATCTGCTCAACTCGTCACTTACGACCTGCCTTGACTCTTGGAGAATAATTCTAACCCTCACCAAAAAAGTCCTTGACTCGTGATCCCCTCTCAACGTCGTTCTTGAGCTCTGCGACATCCATGGATTCGACACTCATGACTCGAATGGAACCCCAACTCAAAACTAATGAACATCTTCCTTAAAACCCTAAACACGACTTCCACCACTTATTTTCAAGATTTTTTTTAATTTAATTTTTCCAAACTATTATATATATCATCAGAATGATATATATATATATATATTAATATGAAAAATAGAATGAAATGTTAATTCTTATATTAATTATTTAATTTAGTATCACTAATATTCCTAAAAAAGTTCATTATAATCATATATATATAATGTATAAATTTATTAAATCAATATAATACATTACCTTATAATTTATAATTTAGAATGAAAATCAATATATATAATTTATATTTTATCTCTTTTATGTATATTAAATTTTATTAGTATTACACTATTATAGTTACAAAAATTTAATTTTATAGAATAATTTATATTTATTAGTGTTTGATATAAATTATATAATAAAATATGTAAATATTTTCTTTATATATATTTTTAAGATTATTTTATTTTTTCTTATTATTGAACTAATGTTTGTATAAAATAAATTACCCTTTTATTAAAACTATAGGTGTCACATTCTCCCTCATAAATGGATTGATATCTCAAAATTCTTTTTTTGGACTTATGAAAATGATGAATTTCAATCTTTAGAGTTAAAGAATATCCATGAGGACATAATAATCCATATAAAATTCTAACATGTATATTTTGATTCCTTCAATGGTAACATTTAATCTACAATGTTTTCCAGATCGTTCCTATGATACCAATTATATGTCCCTTTGCCCTGGATCACTTCCTTTATAATGTTTAGGGTTAGCTCACTAATTTCCCAAGGGTCATGTCGTATTTATCTATCTCTAGCTCACTGTCGGTGGAGAGGATCACATTCTTCATATTACATTTCTCACTACTCTGGAAAGGATTTACTCACAGGTTATAGACCTGTTGGTCTCTTCATCATCACTAATGAATACATTCTCTGTTGTATGTGGATTCTCTGTTGAAGTCCAACTTTCACCCATATATGAACCTCTTTTTGCACCAAAGGTTTCCCGCAATCTTACATCTTCCATGCAGAATTAATTCATTACCAGGGAATCATCCTTACTTGGCGCCTTTCCTAAGCTGGCGTGCAAGCCTCAGCGTGCATGCCAAAACTGGTGTGCAAGTCCACCTCAACAACTTGCGCGACAAAAGCTTATTCAACTATAAACTTCTGTGATGCTCTTCCATCCTTGACCAGACCACCTTGGGTGTGCAAATATCACCTGGCGCGCAACCTCTACTTGCGTGACCACACACCACTTGCGCGACCACCACACTTGCACGACGGGAGATCTGATTTTCACTTAGTCTTGAACTCGCTAAAAAATGAGGAGGGGTGGTCCTGTATTTATAGGAATTTAGAAACCCTGCACAACAGCGCACATGTCTCCTCTCGGTGCGGAAGTCTCTTCGCGCAGGTTTTATAAGGCCCCAACCTTAAACCTTACATAATTTTGAGTTATTACAAGATTACACATTGAGGATCTTTTCAGGTTTATAGATTTAGAGAATTTGATCATGAAACATTCATTACATTCCACATTTAAACAAAGTGGTTACATAAAGGACAGTATTCATTCTTCCCATCAATGGAAACATATTTAAAATAAAACATGGATTCTTTCTTGACATATCCTTGAGACTATCATCCCATAATGTACCTTTCCCTTGACCTGTGAAAAACATTTCAAAAACATGGGATGAGCATAAAAAGCTCAGTAAGGGTTATAAAAATATGGAAAGGAAACATGAGTTCATATATACATAAGAATGAAATCATAATTTACCCATAAAACATAGGCACATTAACATACCTCATCAAATCATGAATAAATCATAGAAATCATAAGACATAAAAGGTAACTTGAGGCATTCCTAACATTCTTACGTAGGGAGTAACCCTCTTGGTTACGTTTGGAATACCCCCCACAGTATATTCCCTAAATCTCTTCGGAGAAACCTTAACTTTTCACTCCTTCGCGTTACCCAATGCATTGGAGAGCTATATCGGGCTCACCCGCCCTTAGTTTATCACGAAACCACCCGTACTCATAATAATTCCCAATAACCTCAACATAATCGTATCACATAAAACATGCATAAAAGAAAACATAACATTTCCACATTTCAATCACAATATAAAATTTTTGTATTTTGAAATAATGAATCCATTCAAAAAGAAACCATTTTCAAAACCATTTAAAAAATTTATTAAAGAGATTTTTGAATCAAAGTGTCCCATACCACCTTGAAGCTTTTAAAATTTTAAACCATTAATATCCATATAAATAAATCCTTAAACCCATTTTGAAAACATGGATATTAATAAAAACAGATAATTAAAACATTTAAAACGATATTTTGGTTAAAGGGGTTTTACCAAAATTAGAGACACTTGAATACAATAATTGAGGAATAACATTTAGTCAGAACATTATAATATCATGAGAATAAATGGATTCATGATATAATATTCCAAAGGACAGTATATACACCATATAAGAGTGAATTGGTTCATAACAACAATGAAGTCTCAATAAAAATGTCAAATGTGATGAAATCCCTTATAAAAAAGGTATCCTTAAATTAAGGATAAATAAATCTCAAAATTATGTGTGACAAATATAAATACACCCAATATAAGTGGATATTAAGTGTTAAAAAATAAAAGGTCATTCACACATATTCAAAGGATGACATATTCAATAACTACTTGTTGAACCCAATTAAATCAAAATTGGGTTAAAACGTTCCCTTGGTAAAATTCGACAGCCTAACGGCATCACTTCAAAATTCAGAAAATGAGTTGATGAGAGATAAAAAGGGCATATCATAACTTGGAAATAAAATTTACATCAATAAGGATATAAAAGAACATATCCCAACATAATATTATGTGAATTAAAAGACACAACAAAAGAAGTCTTTTAAAAAGTGGAGGGTGAAAGGTCCCCTTAACGAGTTGGGTAACTTTTGAAACGTACACCCCATGGAAGAAGGGTCATACAATGAAGATGTGAATACCCATAAATGAAATTATACTACACAAAGTGTATAATAATGGGCAGTACATACACCACTCAAAGGAAATTGTGGAAAATGTAGCATAAATCTCACGGGAATAAAAGTGAGATGAAAAATCCCTTACGAAGACTTGGCAGCCTAACGACGCCACATAAAACTTACAAAAATGGATTGATGAGATCAAATAGGGTATATCATCATATTAACTTAAAGTTTATATAAAGAGGAATATAAAATAACATCCCCCAACATAAAAAAAGAGGAGCTTAAAAGAAGTTACATAAAGGAGAGTACTTAAAAAGAAAGAGAGAGGTTAGATCTCTTCCGAAAATTTGGCAACCTAACGAGGCCACTCAAAACTTCCAAAATGGATTGATGAGAGAAAATAGGCTCTCTCATCATATGAAAATAAAAATTACTGTATGATTAATATAAAAGAACATCCCAATAACAAGAAAGTTTATCTTCAAAAGGAATGACATAAAAGAGTGTACTTAAAAAGAAAGAGCGGAGTAGGATCCCTTACCTCAAGTCCAAATTGTCTTGTTTGTTTCTTTATATTCCTGAATAATAAACATTGGTCAATTAATAATTGCCTAAGTACCTCCTTTATATATTATTATTCAGTTCATATCACATATTATAATGTTATAATAATTGTTTAATAATGTTAGTTCATATTAGACGTTTTTGCCGATGTTTGGTACATGAGTCAAAAATGAACTTGTTTGAAAAACAATTTCCCATGTAGTTATAAGTAAATAATTTCCAGAATAGTATTAATGATTAAAATATCATATATATCCAGTAAATATTCATTTTATACAATTCCATATCATTTGGATATAAAAAACAAAAATCCCCGTTCATGGAGACGGTAGGCTGTACGTATGCATGAATGCTACTTTCATTTTTTTGTCATGATAATGGAATTAAAAAAAATGAGAGAGACATATATATGTTATAATTCCAGAATGATATCCATAATTTATATGTAGTATATTACATATATATCCATTATATATATGTACTTATAATATTACATAACATTTTGAGATAAGAAATGAAATGTACCGTTCATGGAGACGGTAAGCCGTACGTACGCATGAACGCTACTTCCATTTCTATTTCATATCTAATGGAATTAAAACATAATGATACATAATAGTATTTTAATTCCAGTATGGTATAATATATAATATCATTAAATATATCCTTTATACGTACCACATATGGTATTAACGAATCAAATCACTTTGAGGGGGCGGTAGTCCGCACTTCCTTAAATGAAGATATCGCGTATACCCATAATGGAAGCCATAATGGTATGCCATAAATGAAAAATACAGAAGCTTAAGGAAAGCATAAACATATTATATTTTATATATCAATATAGTGACATCTTAATGGCCACCTTTGAAGGTGTTAAAAGAATGTTGAACAATCATCGTTTCGGGAGGCCGAAATTCGCCATCCACTGAAACAGAATGTTCTTTAACCATTAAATATAGGTGTGTGTAAGTGTAGATCTAATACTTCTTATAAAAACATCCTAGTATATTGAAGATACAGGATTTGTTACAAAATAAATGAATAAAAAGAGTATAGGGGGTTGGAGAAGAAAAATAAAACAAAAGCAGACAAGTGAAGACATTACCTTAAGATCGGGTAACTCCCTTTGGTTTGAGCTCAAAGGCTTACTTTGGAAGACTTCTGCCCAAAGTGACGCTTCAAGGAGTAAGAGAGGGAAGTGGAGAGACAAAATGGAAAGGGTTTGGACGAGTCAAAGGCTTTGGGAGTGTGGGTAAGGAGGTAGAGGTGGGGGCCTCTTATAAGAGGAGAGGAGGGGCACTCTTGTAAAGTTACAAAATGTTACTTTATTTTCAAAAGCGTTTCTGATTTTAAAGGTCCCATATTGATTTATTTCGAGTATAAGGTGATAGGATTCTAAATACACTCATCCAATTGGTTTTGGACATGTTTAGGTCTTAGATATTACATTATCATTACATTTTATTTAAATCGTTAAATAATGAGGTCATCGCTGCATCATCATGATGTCATAAATAATTTAATTTATTTAATGTCTAAAAATTATAAAAAAATACTATGATGTAGGAAATCTTTTTAGATTTCCAATGACTATTTATAGTAAAAAATATGACTTTTATAACTCCATGTAAAAATTGTTTTAGTAAAATATTTCATGTTTGTGTCATTATTACTTTAACATTAAATAAAAAGATATTTATGTCAATTTCCAACCAAAGTGGCTCCATGGGGTCCCCAAGTTGACCCATGGATTTTCTTGGTCGGTCATGACAAATACAATGAGGGTAGGACATGTGTATAAGTTATTTCATTTTATTAAAATATTATTCTTACCATAAACTACACTAATTACCTCTAATCGCGATTAAAAACTTAATAAGTTACTATTCATCGAAAAATTATTTTTATCCCATTGAACCAAATTTTACTTCTTAATGAAAACCATATATGTCGGATTTTTGAAATTCAAAACACAAATATGGAAAAATTTCATTTGAACGGAAAAATCAGTTTTTATAAGTACCACTTAGTGGTTTCACTATTCATCAAAAATTGAAGTTTTTCCGAAAAATCCAAAAAATTCACCCTAATCTATATTTGATATTCCGAATTAAAAAATGAATTCTATTTTACAAAATTAAAAACAAATAAGTCATATTAATTAATTTAATAATTAATTCCCGATGTCAGAGCAAATAGCGTGTTTTTATGAAACAATAAGTATCAAAAGATTGACACTAGTTTATGTCTGATTTCAAAGTGAAATTAATTCCAACGACCACTATTGGATTTAATGGTAAAAATATATTCTAATTTCACTTTAAAACCAATTCAAAATATAATCTAATCATATACATAAATAAGATTAAAAAGTGGTTTTGAATTAAAATACAACATTTTACACTATTCATTAAAAAAATGAACTTCATCGGAAAGATACCAAAAATTTACACAAAGTAAATTTTGATGTCCCAATTCTTAAGAAGAGTTTTATTTGGTCCAATATAATTTATAAGAGTGAACAAAACTATATTTAATGACGGTTCGCCATCAAAAGGCGATAAGTGAACCTTCAGTGAAAACTAGGGCATATACGCCTAAAATTGAATTCTTTCTGTATTTTAAGCCTTTATCTTTTATTAGATAAATGTAAAAACATTTAAAAACATATATAATCATATTTTTGTTATTTCTATCCATTCCCACCAATACAATAGCTACATGTTAACTACCATTTAAAATAATATTATTTTATTATTAGAGTGCAACGTAAGATTCCCAAGAAACTCATTGTTGCGTGTTGGGTACGCCATCGAGAATAGAATCCCCTTTAAAGTCATATTAATATTTTATTCACAAATATGTATAAATATGAAAATTTAATATTCTTTATTTACCTGGGGTGTTACATCCTTCCCCCCTTTTGGGAATTGCGTCCTTGCAATTTTTAAAATTGAGCTTGGAAACATCCTTGAAAGTCCCACATCAGAACAAGAGTCGGTAAAACAATCAATTTAAAATAAAGGAAGATAAGTATAGAGGTCACCTGAGTTAACCCATACTAGGATTCCATGTCGAAAAACATGGACATGGAAGAAAAAGCAAAGGGTCATGTTCTTGAGGGATAGTGATAGTAAACATGTCTAGGAGAAAGTTAACCATAAGAAAATCACAAACTTGTGATGGGTTAAATGGTATTCGATTCCCCAGTAGGAAAAGTTAATAGACAACATTTTTGTTTTAAGTTACTTTTTATTTAGGAATTTATTCATAAGGAAACATAATCAATTATCATGTTGACTTTCAACTTTTATTAGATTCCATACATAAACTCATATTTTCTCCAAAAGACGAGTATTTAGGAAGACTTGTTCACCCGCACCTTGTTGTGTTATGTGCAGACAACATAAAACAGTGATCAAGGCTAAGGGTGATGGACGGGAGGCTCCATGGAGCTGGACTAGACGGGACGTACTGCATGGATGAGTTGTTCGAGTTCTATACCTACCCTTTAGGTAGGATTCCATGGTGGATGATCCAAGAGATGTTTTTCCTTTTAACTTATTCTTGTTGTTCAGTTGGGTTTGTATACTGGCACACTTTCTTTCAGCACACTTTTCATTTCAATATTAGTACTCATTGCTTCTACAAATTGTGTTAATATTGTGTGTGTTATAGGTTTAAAGGTAATGCCTTGCCTTTTATCAGGATTACGCCTTTGGTGCTACTCTCCAGCCCAAGGCCTATGGAAGGCAGGATTGGGGTAGTCATGGAATGGGCCCCGAGGACGGGTCCAGACATAACAAGTACCCGATCAAATCCCACTAGTCACATAATATCATTGAATGATTTTATTTGGTAATAGATAAACAACCAATGATGGATTGAGTCACCTTGGTCACTACCCCGAATATCTTGTAAATGACACCAATTGACCCCTTTAAACTATGTAGAGAAGAATATTTCATTACCATATAATATATTTGTTTTATGAGGCCATAATTGGATATGTATTCAGTGATCAACGTGGGTTAATTTATTACCATTGAGTCCAAATTTGTGGGAATTTTTTCTAACTCTATAGTTTGTGGTTATGTTTATAATTTTCACATCCCATCCAAAGAGCATTGAGAAATCAGTACTCCAGATTCTGAGACAGAAGATACCATATCTTCACTCATAGTGGATAAGTATACTCCCTCTCTATTCCCTAACTATGGATAAATTACAACATTATTTTCATACCACATGTAATGAAAGGATGATGAAAAGGATTAAAAAGAGGAGGAAATCAGTGAAAACCATCTTGTATTTGAGGAATTTGTCTCTACCACCAATAATGATATCAGGGAGTTAAATCATGTATAATAAAATTATTTTCAGCCATCCATAATTACAGTATCCATGACATCTGATGAACAAGTGGTATATGACACATTTGTAAAGAAGAATCATGAATTTTCACTTGAAACGACATGAAAAAGATATTCATAGATCATGAGGTGGACACTCACCACCTGAGCTATCTAGAGGATCACTAAGGTAACAAATAAGAAACATGAAGGATACACCTCACACATACAACCAATATTTTGGTTGAGGTGGAAAACAACATTATATACACATTTATTTGTAAGGTCTAATATCCCATATGAATGGAAAATATAATCCAAAATCAAGATTATGAATGGATAGATTTGTGTGTTCATGGATTTTAGGGATATTTATGGGTAAATCCCAAAGGATTTCTTCCCCACCCAAATAATAGAACTACTACATGATCCAACAACATTATATCAGGATCTATTCAGGATGGATGGCTATTTCTAGAATATTCAAATCCAAAAAGCCCATGAAGTTGAAGAAGACACATTGATTAGGGACCAACATTGAATAATTTTCAATCAGGTAATTCCATTTGTATTAATTATGGTTAGTGCTACATACCAATATTCCATGCATCAAATCATTAAACTATATATGGGAATTGTTGTGGAATATTATGTTTATGACCTAGTGGATATGTATCTTAAAATCACTGACCACTGGGAAGATCATGAAATCAACTTACATGAATTCTGATAAAATCCAGTAGAATGTAACCCCATGAAATGTCATTTTTGAAAATAATTTTTTAAATTTCTTAGTAACATTATTCACCATCATAGAACTGATGTCAACGTCTAAAAGGATATCCTTTTCATATGACCTTCATGTAATGTCATTGATTTGAGGATACTCTGAGAAATTTTGTCCAATATCTAGTTCGTCGTAGCCATACATTCTAGAAATTCCTTTCCCATCTCCTGGTGATGAGAAAATGGGTTAGATATCGGTGTATAGATGATTGTTAAAAATCAATTGAGAGAGTCAAGAAATACCTCTTCATGTCACCAAAAATGATTCTACCTGTCAAATAAAGGATGCACATTTTGTATGACACAACCTTAGAGAGATAAGTAGGTTCTTTGATTACACAAAATAATGACATATGTAGTGAAAAAAACCACAATTACCTCAACCAAAAAATGATTTACACTGAGACTATATATTATGATATCAAAAAGATCTATATGGTTCCAATATTTTTTTCGTAGATACCGAGGCACTACATGCATCATCATGATGTCCATTCAGTTTCTCCTAGAAACTGATTGTAAAGAATTCTTAGTTATATGATGTTGATTGGATGTCTTCTATGGATTGAAATTATCTTCTATAATTTTTTCATTACATTCTTTCCTCCAAAAGTGATCAATGTACAAGAATTATTATATTTTATAGAAAATCATACATTGAAAAAACACCATCCTTAGACATAGAACTACCCAATGAATTAGTTGTATCTATTGAAGAGAAACCTCATATATGGGATATTCATTATGATTGTTCATCTAAATGTTTGATAGAAAAGGGATATAAGACCCTAGACTCAAAAAGTGGGTTTGGGAGTCATTATTATATCCTCATAAATGACTGTATGCCCTTTTTTCCTACCAAATATTAACTATATTCACAAATAATGAATTATAATTTCAGGATCTCATAGTAGTGCCAAAGGAGTCACATCAGATATATGTAAAATAGTTGATTAAATATGATAATTAATAATTGGTCCTCAATATTGTAAATGGGTATTATGCGATAAAAAAGAATATTTAATCCCCATTTTTGATCCATGTCAAAGGAAAAATGGTTTAATTCACTATGTTTCCCACCATGAATTATAATCCAAGATCACAAAATGGAAAATAACTATGTGAATGTAAAATTGACTTTTAATCATTACTCCCTTTTATACATAAAGCCATAATCCTTCTGTTATCTTTTAATGAAATCCTTATTGATGGATTTAAATAAAAAAACTCATGAATGTTTAAAGACCGTATACAATAATGATAAAAACTAAATAGGTATTGAAATGATATCCAAATATATATCTATGAAAATATTATTAAACAAATTCCTATGAAATCATTTAAACTATATTCATAGAATGAAATACATAATTTAGGGTTCCATTATTGAGTGAATTTTTACGGTCATTGACAATGTTGTACCAATTTATTATATGATAGGAGAATGAGATAAATTTATCTATCTAGGATATATACATGTATGATTTTGTTTGTTAAATGAGATACCTGTAAATCATTTCTTCCTCCAAACATATTTATTTAAATGTTTAGAAGGTCTCCCAATAGTAGTCGGTAAAAAATATTTTTCTAGTGGATCATAGGTTTTTCTTATCAGGTGGTACTTCTATTTTACCTACTCTTAGTACATGTGTATAACATATTTTATGATCATCATTAGGATAAAAAAATTTCCCTCTACATTTTAATATTATTCTTACTAATTTTTAGTCAGTGGTGGAGGCACCTTTTATCAATTTTTTATTAGGATCCTTTTGTTCCTCCATAATATCTATCAAGTTGATCCATAATTCAATAACTATCAGTGCATAATATTTTTCCTTTTCGTCATACAAACCAATAATGGGGAATAAATCATCCATATACGAAAGAAATCCAGGCTCATTAATTTATGCTACCTCAAATTCGTCCCCAATCATATGTGCTTGGTTTTTTAATCAGTTTGTGATATGAATTTGGATTCCTATTTGGATTCTTCCATTGATTAATTTTCCAAATTTTCTAGGTTCAACATAAGTATAATTCCATTTTTAATAGTTTATTAAATGACCCTATGACATTCTCATCCAGACATGCGTGTGATTGTAGAATCCACACTTGAATTTAAACAATAAATTTTATCTACATTAATTTTTTTGAATGGATTTCAATATGAATAAAAACATTAATGCAATATTTCTTATTCATTTTTATCTACATTCACAACCACCAAAACACATCTGCATAAAATTAAATCAATGGATTAAAATATTACTCCTAAATCAGAATTTATAAAAGAGTGTGGGGGAAATATTTATACTAAATATTAAACAAAACATTTCTTCACAAAGAACATGTTAATGACGCCAAAAAACCAGTGTTTCCATAATTAAAATCAAGAAATGTTAAAAAATTTCAAATATACAAAGTAGAAAAGACTAAAAACATAATGATATAGAATAAAAATTCAAATTAGGTGGTCTAACCCAAAGATACTTGGTGGAACATTCTAATTTAGTAATTAAGAAAGTAATTTATTCTATGAATTATGTAGAACTAATTCTACCAGAATATGATTCAAAAATGTATAAAATGATAAAGATATCAGATGAATGATGATGAAAACGAAAAAAGAACAAAATAATTGTGAATCTGTGTTCATGGGTAATGAGGCATGGGATATTGAATTAAAAATTATGATGACCTCTTAATTGATTATTTTTTAATCCCATGGATTAAGAAGTTACTCTCAATCTTTGAAACACATTGTTTTCTCATGGTAAGATATAATGTTTTGATAATGAGATAGTGGTGGAATACTATTGTTTAATTAGAGTAGATATTTAATCTAATGTTCATTCAAGTAATTATATTATAAAGAATTAATTGAATAAAGAACACTAACACTCTCATATAATGGTCAATAATTTGAAATAAATAATATATATACAAAAATTTTAGATATATTAAACCAACATAATTTTTTACTAAAAATATAAATACCAATTGTATAAAAATTCCACTTATTCATAATCACGTTGAACAAAAGAAATTAAACATACTCATTTTATCCATGGGTATAATCTTATAGAAAATAAAACCTATATAAATAAAAATATTTAGTGGTTGAATAGCACATTAGGTCTTGTTCTCTTCCCCATCGCCCATATGATTGACCTCCCCTCTCTATTTGTATTCTTGGGTACAACCATGGTTTGTTTTATATGTGAAATGTATCTCAAAATTATCATCCTAACAAAGCACAATAATTTCCTATAAAATCCCTAAGATGATCATATAAGATTAAATATTATAAAAATATATTGATTGAATAAATAACTATGTTTAATGTCAATCTTTGTTTTGAATAATACAATTAACATTTATTCCGCTCAATGTTTAGCTCCAACTTTTATCCATATGAAATACATTATATCTCATATTACATTGCATAGTCCTATAATTCAATACATGTAAATGTACTCACAATGACAGAGTCCTCCATTGTATCTTCAATGTTTTTCAATTTCTTGAGTCATGATGAGATGTCCTATTATATGTCATGAAACTGTTAGTTATGTTAGAAGATGATGGATGTGTCCCAATTCATGTGAGACAACACTATCATTAAATATTATTCCCCACTGTATAATAGTCATTGTAGGAATTCTGTAAATATTTTATTATTTAATGAAACAAAATATGAAACAACCATGATAAATATTTTGCTGTTTTTTCACCGTGATGTTAAAATTAATGGTTCAAAAAAACTAAAATGAGTGTATATTAAATATATTATATAAACATTTTCAAGAACTGAAGAGTCACCACAAAATAATAGTCACCTAATTTATTTAGGTGTTTCACCTCTTAAAATAATGGTTACAATTTTGAATGAATATTTTATTTGTATGAAATATTTAGATTATATGTGGTGTTACAAATCATGGAATTATCCACATTAAATGTGGTTTCACAACTAAAAAAACTCATTACATCCATTCATATTAAAACAACGATTATATTAAAAAATGAAATAAATTATGCAATTAATGAAATGAATTTAAATTTTAGATATAAATAACATAATATCACAATGTTTAATATTGTCCAGAAATATCTTATCTCCAAATATCAATAATACTTCTCTATATAAACAATGGTATCTTTCAATTTATACTAATAAGTTGTTTAAAAGTCGCTATTGTATGATATATTTAATGTTCAATAAGAATTAATCAACAAATATATATAAATTCACCCAATATATCAAACATATAATAATTTATAGTTTATTATAGTATCAAAAATTCCTTCAACTATTATGACCATGTATATTGATCAATTTATAAACTGTCAATTATGTTAAAAACTGAACATCCACAAGGTCGATAACCACATATATGTTAATGTATTTGAAACCCTAAAAAATAACCACATTATTATCACCATGAAACACTATGATTCTTATTTATTACTAATGATCTATCACTCAATGTCAAATCATAACATGTGATAATGTCATTAAACATCACAGGAAAACATTTCAATATAAAAATTCCTTATGGTAAATTTTTTAGCCATTAATCACATTAATTAGGATCTACCTAATAATAGTGTTAGTGTCACGATCCATGAAAGAGATTCATTCAACCGTACACATGACCTAGATCGTCGAATAGACTGATGGGTGATTCTGATCACCTCGGTCTAGAAATTAGATCATATATATCTACATTATGCTATGGGAATGAGTTCACAAATTTAAAAAACACAAATGAAAAAAGAAATAAAAAAGAGAATAATAATGAACATAATCCAAAAAAGGACCAATAATTTACATATTCAGGGTTTTAATAATATTAACCATAATACAATATAATAAAAATGATTATAATACACAAAAACATCCCAAAAACAATCGAGAAACTTGAGGGGTATAAACCTCAATGTACCACCAGCAATACCTTCACCCAATAGAACACTAACTGTCTAAACCTCCATTGATTCTATGACTTGTATTTCCATTACTTGGGTCATATATAATAAGGATTACATTCACTCATTAGTGTTTATAGTTTTTGATACAATGTCTCATTGTATTCCACCCAAAAGAATGGATTCCATGATATAACATTAAATGATAAATTAACATTTCTCTTCATGAATGACCTAAGAATGATTTTTTGATACCAAATTATAAGGAGAACCAAGCTTGAGGAAAAATTTTCAGTACAATGCTTTCAATGGAAGCATATAAAATAGGGAACAAGACCTAAAATAAAAAACTCATTAAAATGAGAGACACTCAAGTTCCACCATAAGCAATCAGATGGAACTACATCACATAAGTATCGTTTCACATGAGAGCACCATGGGTAGATCCCAATGGGTTATCTTGACTGAGTGGGAAAGTAAAACCTCATACCTTGGTGTAGTGTGTTATAGAATACACAATCACGAATTTCTCATGCATTATCCAATAGAATGGGGCACTCCAATGGCCTAGTCGAATCCAATCATTATCATAGTTTTTATAGCATTGTAATAATCAATCTAGAAACGTGGAACCAAGAATATGTCACTTCTGAATCACTAGAGTACAAGATCTTGTCAAACCACTATGATTTCTGGGATTTCCTTGTGCTAAATCCCACTTCACATATTAAAAAACCCACCAAAATCATATTTCATTATATGGAAACCACTATTTTTCATATTTAAAGCACCTTTCATTTTAAAAACACAAAAACCATTTAAAAAAATTCATTACATATATATTTCATAAATACATGTTTATAATATCATATGAGAAACACACAATGAATCCAATTATACACATTGTCTGAGACTATTCCAAATCCTTAAATAAGCCAAATTCAATTCCTGACTTTCTTCACATCATTTAGTCAATTTCCAAATTAACATTCAATGTCCAGAACAAGGATAACATATAAAAAAATCAATTTCATTTGAAAAAACATTTTAATTGACATTATCACCTTAAGTAACATTGTAATCATATTTATAACCTTATACACAATGCATAAATCCATTTTCAAGAAACATTACATCGAATCATACATAAAAAATAACCATTTCCTCATAAAAACTCATTTATAATACATAAACGTGTCAAAAAAATTCGAAATATATTTTTCATCATAAAATTTAACTCTATGGAATGTTTATGAACTTGAGAAATCTTGATAAAATCATCTAAAAATTTTAATTCATGTAATCACCAACCTCTTGTGTAGAAACATCTTAGAATTGGTGAGAAACCAGAAAAGCACCACTAGAAGACCAATCAAGGAAAAATCAACCACCCATCCATCATGATTGGAAGCTAATAAACAAGATCATACCCTATTATTGTCACACCACAAATTTGAAAAAACAGTCTTTAATGAAAGATGATTAAAACCCTAGAAAAGTGTATGGAACTATGATATATGGAACTTACATGAATAATCATATAAAAAACCAACCAAAAACACCAAAAATAGAGATAAAAGGGATCCATGGGAGAGGGAGGAGGGTCCTGGGGCTGGAGAACCCTAAAGGGGAAGAGGTGGGATAATTTAGGGTTAAATCAGGAGAGGAAACATCGGGTATTTATAGTTTTTTAATGACCTAGAATATTTCCATAGCTTTCCTACTATTTTTACCAATAAATGAAGATATCAATAATACCTCAATAAATAAGAGAAAATGTCAGCAATATCTGGCCACATAGTATACAAACCATGCACAATCCATGTGTTAGACTATGTCCCTAAAAAACATTTCGCCACATGGTTACTTGGATATGAAACACAAATTCTCTTAACCTTGAGAAAACAACGTGCCACTGAATTTTGGTCCAAAGATGAAATTGTAATCTTCAAACACAAATTATACACAAATTAAAGTGGTAGATTATAAAAAAATATATTAATTACTTACAAAATTTATTCTTATCAGAACTGGTTATCAAGAGGAAGGTCGAGACCCAAAAATGAACAAGATCCATGAGTGAAAATAATTACCATGGTTTGAAAATTCATTCCACCATAATGATTTTTCCCTTAGAAAATGACAACTAGGGTTTATCCTAAAAATATATACTCCTACACATTTCATGGTGTATTAAAAAAACATCACATTAGTATAATGAAAGAACACCAATGAAGAAAATAGTGGTTCAGATGACTAAATTAGGGACTCCAGAATGAAATCCCAATATATGGATTCTACCCCTAGAAAGATAAAAAAACATTAGTTGAATGATAAAAAGAAAATTAATCCTCATAACATTATAATAAAAATTCTTAAATCACAAACACCTCATACATAACCCAAAAAAACTCATGCATCTTACCTAAAACAAAAGAATAAACCCCAAAAACATCACGAGATACACTTCTAAAAACATACTTTCTACAACACTATTCGGTGCCCTACAACCCCAGTGATTAAAAAAGGAAGGAACATGAAATTATATTTAATAGATCATGAAATCCACTGGTAAACACATCCTCATCAATAAAACTAAATTACTTACATTAGGAGGCCCGAACGGACTCCCCACCATTACAAACAAACTATCACCAATTTACATAATAAGATATTTATGCGAGACAACATATGGTTATGCCAACTATAAAAAATTACCAACATAACTATCTAGCGTAAAATATCATGGGAACCCGAAATGGGCCAATTTTGGGACCTCCCACATAGACGATATCCCACAATTAGGGGTCTATGGGAATAAACTACCAACCAAACTGAGAAAACATAATAATTTACTATCTCTATAGAACTAGATCTTTTCTAAATGAGCACAATCAAAAATACAAAATATTTAACAAATAGAACCAAAGAAGGGAAAAAACATAGATCTATATCCTAAATACACAACACCTATAATTTCAAGGTAATAAGAAAACCATACAACCTTATAACCAAGGAGGAATTCATAGACCATAAGGGTCATGTTATGGAAAAATGACCATGACATCTTCTGAATTGACATGAAAAACTACATGGCACAATATGATCCTATGCCTGAGATAATTTGATTGAATATAAAGATGACTTTTTAATACAATGGCCACCAAAAAGAAGACACTTACAATAAATGGAATTTCCTTCACCATTTCTAGGCCATTCCAATAAGCATCATGATGAAAATTATCACAATTAACAATTAAAAAATCATAAGGTGTCAAAATTATCATTAAATTATCCATGTCTACCCTTCCTCTTCAAGTTGATATGATAAACCCTAATTATAGGAGGATTCAGTTTCCAAAAATCAAGGAGAATGACTTCACATTGATCAACTATTGGGGTTTCCAATAGTGAAACACCTATGGGCATGCTTTGGGTATGTGCTGATTCTTTATAGGGGTGACACTAACCAATTAGGTAATAGATGACCCAATAAATCTATTACATCAGTCCAAATGAAAACCAGAATCACCATTTAAACAAATGTAATTCATGGACTCAAAGAAACATGCAAAAAATATCCCAAATTGCAAAGGGACACACCACACAACTATTGTTTACCAAAACATCACATTTTCTAATATAATAGTTTTTGATAATAAAACAGGATCAGAGGGTTTCACATTCACTAAAGGTATTCCCTAGAGTATCACAACTGAATATTCTCTTTCCAAATAGGGAACCCATCACTCATATCAATCCTGAAAATCATTATTTAATTCCATCAATCATTCACACATACCCATGAATATGTTCACTCAAAGAAATTACAATGTCTAAAAAAAATTCTACATCCGAAAAGAAACCATTCAACCACTACTTTAAATACCTTAATTTAATTAAAATTTAAGAAATTCAGAAAACATTAAAAAAATTAATTAATCACAAAATCAAAATCTATTTCAAATTCAACAAACCAATAAGAAACATTCCATTTTTCTCTAATAAAAAATAATGGATTCCATAAAAAATTCCCAATTAATCTCATTTGAAAAAAAAATTATAGATCAACAAGTCCCATTCAAAATAAATATTGAAAAACTAGATTTAAATTGATTGTTCATCCCAGAAATCTAGTTTCAACAATCGAAAAATTTTGAATATAAAAATCCATTCATGGAAACCATATCCCTAATTAAAAAAACATTTTTATTGAAATATAATTTTCTATTCCCTTCTACAATGTAGTCCTAGAAAATCCACTTTTCTTATTCCATAAACAGAACAATTTCTAGTTAATAGTCTATATTTACACAGTTCCAAATCCTAGAATTTCAATACATCCATGAGAACCCCTGAAGTCACAAAACAATTCCAATGTAAATGTACTGTTAATGGGTCACTCAGAATTATGGTTGGTGTCCACCAAAAATCACATTACCGTCATTGAGAGTGTTTTAGGACCATGCCTCCACATATACATGGATTGCAAGGATTTTCATGCTCTATGAGAATGTAATCCCTTTTTTCCCCAAAATATGGGTAGTAGAGAAGGGTTTCAAAATGAAAACCATGTATCAAGGGGATTCCTCAATGAGGCCATTTTTGGAGCCTTGCTCTGTGGCCGACGCGATGATAGAGCCTCACATAAGGTTCGCTGCAGAGCACATCGGAGGGAGGATCTATGTTTATGAGGTAATTTATATGTAGCATCACACAAAAAAGGAATCCAAATTGACCCCGCGAGCCTAGGGAAATTGAATAAAGCCACTATGTTTCCACACAGAGATATCCATGCTGAGGATGGGATGACAGTCGACTTCAAGGTTACGATTTACTTGACGTAGTCCACAATAAATCACAGAGCTCCACGTGGCTTTGAAATGGGTTGTCTCATCTTCTTGATGCCCCTCGACTATAAATATCGGGCTCCCCATGAGCCCAAATGAAATATCCTCTTACCATTCCCCTTTTCTGCTCTCAAATCGTGAAGCACCATATATTCTAATAAAACATGAATCACATTAGTTATTCAAGGTACTTGAGCATTTTAAAGTAATCTTCCCTTAGCCCAAATAAATCCCCTATCCAAGCAGGGATACCCTTCTCAGAGAACATGGGCCTCCATGAAATAAGTGTATCCTTAAGGGGACTCAGTTCTCAACAAAGGAATCATTATTCATGAATTACCTTCTATGAAAATGTTAACCACATTCTAAGGCATGGTCTTTATGCTTTTCAAAGAACATTTCTTTGCAGTTCTCTGCTGTTCAATGTACTCTTGCTTCATGAAGCCCTACAATGTGAATACCTTTTAACATTTCAAAGCATCGTTCATATCCACATATTACCTAGGAGTAGGCAATGCTACCCTACATTCCAAAGCATACCCCTTAACGAAGCCCCTCTAATACAATAGGCACTAGAGTTTATGAGGCCTCTCCATGTGAACCCATTTTCATCGCAATCCCCAATCCAGTATGACCATCCAAATCTATTTGAAGTGATTTCTTGGCACCTTGGGCAGTGTTTCACAATCTGTTAATTATCCTCATGGTTCTTCGCATAGGCATGAAAATGGCTATTACATCTTCACATTGCCATGACAATGTGGTACTCTCAATGGGTCAATCCACAACAACCAATCAACATGGAATTTTGATGCATTACCTTCCTCAATGGTGGGTAGGTATTAGTCATGTGTGTCCTAAGGCTGTGGAGTGAACCCACCTCATCTGAGCTACTGGACGTTAAACGAGAAATCCCCACCATCCACAACACATTATGTTAAACTGTGGCGTCACCCCCAATATTCTAAATGGGGTGCCCTGGCTTAGACATTTTCTATGCCTGATCATCTCCATCTGAGTGAGATCTTCCTTCCCTGGAATGAGATCCTCTTTGTTGGAGTGGAGCCTGTCTGGAGGGAAGGGAAACCATCTTGGTGTAATCCCCCTAGCCTTTCACGCAGGAGGCAACATATTTTCTCCTTCTCACATATTTCGTGCCAATGTCCAAGAGGTGAGAGGGGCACATGGATCTTTGTTACCCGATCTATATCCCCCTGGGATTTTTTCCCAATTGGCATCCATCATAATGTAAGTCCTAGTCACAATATCCATGGGATGCAAACAACCTGTTAGCCCATGTTTTCTCCTTGGACCACTAACCCCGGGTAATCCCCACTCCATATCTTGTGTATGAACTTTTTGAGATCTGATTATCAGGTCTTTGATACCTCATGATTCTCACATAGAGCATGACTCACATGAGATTTGAGTAAGCATTTACTATGGAAACTTTCCATATCTACCTTAGTGTGTAAGCTCGATCAACCATTCTGAACATCATGGATTTTGATCCTTGGAATGGAAAGGTACATAGGAAGCCTCCCTATGGTTCATGCTTAACACTTACTTGTCCTGACCACATCACGTCAGTTCACTCTAATATCACATGAAAATAAACTTCATCCACCATTCTAAACTATGTGTACATTTATCCTTTCCAAGGAAAGGTAATTAATAATCCTCCATAAAAATCAATCCCAATACCTACCTATCGTTACCAATTGACAACAGTTAAATCTCTTCCTTCATGATGTTAAATAGAATCCACAAATTTGAACAATGTGGACATTGATCCTTTCCATGGAAAGGTATCTTGGAAGCCTCCCTGGGGTATATGCCCTATGCCTACATTTCCCGACCACTTCAGATCAATGCACTCTCATCCCACAAGACGTTAAACTGCATCCACCATCTCAAACTGTGAGTACTTTGATCCTTTCCAAGGTGAGTTACATAGGTAGCCTCCCTAATGTTCAATCCCAACACCACCATGGTTTCTAATCCCTTCACATCAGTCCACATTTGTAGTACATGACGTCAAACTATATGCCCCCACCCTTCATCCCGCATGATGCTAAATTGTACACATACGAACCACATGAAATTTGATCCCTATCTCTTTGATAGGGTACGTAGGAAGTATCCATGTGGTTCAATCCCATCCAATAGTAAGCCATTGTAATCTCATCCAATGGAAAGCTATTTTGAATCCCATCCATCGGTATGCTGATGTGACCAATCCAATGGTATGTCATTGTAATCCCATCAAGTGGTAAGCTGTTGTGTTCCCTAATTTTTGGTAATACGTTTTATTCCCCAATCGACAATAAGTCATTGTTTTCCCAAGCCATCAGTAAGCCATTGTAGAACTAGGGCTATGATGCTGAGGTCCCCTTTGATGGGTCCCACATAACAGTCTGTCCCAGTGGTGTCAGACCAATCTGGTATGCTACCCATGTATATTCCCTAGTATATCTTCGGGTTGCTGTCCTCTATGCACAACCAAAGTATATTCCCTCTTCCTAAACTATGCAGACCTTGATACCCTTCCATGGGAATACATAGGAAGTCTCCCTGAGGTCAAATCCCATCATTCAAGTCTCATCATAGTCTCTCCCTCAAACTTCTATGTTTTAGGAATCTCATGTCCCAACTCAGAGGTTCCTATTCCTCCAGGTCCATCCATGTGACCATTCTAATAGGTTGCATAATAAGGTGTCCCATCGTCCTACAGTACAATGTGGACTCTGATTCCCTACCATAGGGATAGGTAGGAAGACTAATCGAGGCTCATACTAAAAATCATTGTCATCCTCACATTGGTGTCGTCTCATTATATTTCCACTAATCAAAACCAATTGTATCCTTCCTATCTCTTATCTGGGATTCCACATCCCAGTGACATCATGTCACCCACATTATCGTTGCTGCTAGTTGCGATCAAGAAACTAAATATGTGTTAACTAAAACATCAATGTTTAATACGGGGATTTCACCCATTTGATCATCTTCCATTATTGCTTCGATCAGTTTGATCTATCTCTATTGGATGATAAACTCACAGTGTAACCTTTATTAAACATTAGAAGCTGAAGAAAACCTCAAATACATGCCCATGGAATATGATTCCCCACACTTGATGTGGGATTAGTTGGGCTTTTGTGCCCTCAAGAAACCCTACCATAAGGGGATGAAACAAAGTTGCACTGGTGCTCCAACTTCCAGACATTCTAGTGATGTCCAATGTGAATACTCCCCCAACCGATGCCTGCTGGCTTGACATGACCCCTTGGAATGTCTTGATAGGAGCAGTGTAATTAACTGGTGTCTATGAAGACATGGAAATGGGAATAGATTCACGAACCACTTATTTAGTCTATATGGGATACCCAGACTATGTAACAATATCTGATGATTAATCCCTAGAAGGAGAGACCAACATCCCATCATCACATTTTGATTTATGAGAAAACATCCCTGAATAAGAGATGGATGTTGACTACCTTTGGAAAGTAATAATATAGGGAAAAACATCAACATGCCCTCAATAGATGTATGACTGTCCTAAAAAAATCATCTAAAATATAAATAGTGACCCTAGTGTAATGTTATCCTCATAATAAATGAGATTTGTATCATTCAAGAGATCATTTGATAAGCATGTCACCAGATCGAGTTATTCGACATTATGCCCGGTAATGAAAATAGTGGGCCTGGAGTTAAACTCACCTGAAGATGGGGATGTTGAACTTTTGGCATCCCTGTATATGATGTTGAAATCATGGATCCTACTTACCACCCATGTATGATAGAATGGGGCTAGAAAATTGGATTTCAATATCATTATTCCGTACCTAGTGGTTTAATCTTCCTTTATTTTTAAGACCCAAGCAACCATTATATGAAACTTATTGTTTCCCACATGCTGACTTAGGGACAGTGGCAACGACAATGCGTAAATATTGGGAGGCCTCATCCCTTCCATGGTGTCCCTTACATCCATGGTTTCTAGGCACCCCTACTATTTTCCCCATATGAAATTGTTCAATGAAGGGTGATAAATGATCTCATCCGACAATATGAGGAGGATGGCCTTATACCAACTCGGTAGCCTCTCCCCAGAACACTATGATAACACCCCCCAATGCCAATGATGTGCGGGTGGTCCAGGCCCACCCAGTTATTCACTCATCTTAGATTCCACCAAGGAGGGATCCCACTAGGCTTCACCCCCACCTCCACCCGACCCAACTGACTATGAAAAATGATGTTATACACATGTGCCGTCAGCCCCAGCCTAGTTAATCCAATGTCCCCATCGGGCACAGGATGAGGACAGACATCAAAGGGCATCAACATTGGCGACTACTGTGGACCATGCCACCACCAACACATATCATCAAACTACTGTTAATTTTATATTGGGGTATCTATATTCCCAGTCTGGATTAAGGCCCCCACCTCCCCACGTGTTGGTTGGGTCATCTTTCCTGGTCGCTAATGCAGGTGGTGTCCTTTGAAGGCCCACCTGCGGTGTAGATATCCAACAAGGAGGCCCTCCTCGTGCCAGTGATAACAAGAGTGCAGGTCCTTCCCTATCCCATGCTTGACATGTATGTCCTCCCCATGAAAACATCGATCCAAGATAAGGTATTTTCTACCATATCAACATCTCGCACGGAGGATTCCCTCATACCTTTGACCTCATATGTGGAGTAGTTCCTCTTATTACAAGTTGATGATGTGAGGATCTTGTCTGAAATGTCCACAACCATTCAGGTGATATTCCACATGCTTGTATCATCACCAACTAAGACCTTATTTTTTCCATTAATTTGGGAAGCGGTGGACCATCTTGCTTTAAGGACACCCAACACAATGTTCCTACCAGCCTTCAGCTCGACCAGTATGAGGGACCTCCTTGTATTGACACTACGAGAGGGAATAAGGATGGAGGCCCTAACCATGCTTCTAATTGCAACAATTGAGGTCCTACCCACTCCATCACTTATTACAGAGGTTCCCTCCATGAGTCAGCTAGCATACACAACGGTCTGCCATGTGATCCCTTTGATATTTTTCTGGGTGATTCTCACCACATGGTTCAATCAGGTGGAAGCCCTCTCCCTCCAAGCACTAGTTCAGCCGAAGGTCCTCCTCATGCCCGAAATCGACCCTATCTTGAAGAAACCAGTATAGGGTAGGAGGTTGGGCCGTCACCACCATAATAATAATTCCATAGTGATTCTGACTGCAATTAATCATGTTTTCTTCTCTGATTCCGAAGCAGAATACAACTCGATTATGGAACACTCACCTTGACCCTCTATGTGAGGGGTCTGGTCAAGGATAAGGTTTATAAGCCTCATAATTATGGAATGAGAGTTAAAATGGATCCCTTCAGCCCTCCGAAGATTCATCCTATAGAATGAAGACTAGGCATCTCCCCAGTGTCTTGCTATGATATCCCCTATATCATCGCATGGGACACTCTATACCTGAACCGGAGTTTGCAAAGTGATATTCTAGAGACTGATGAAGGACAAGCTTCAATATAGACTACCAGCAGTGTCCATGGCCCCTACACATGAAACAGTAATCACCAGCCTGTCTTATTAGGACATGGTGTCTATGTCACTGCATTCTTCAGAGGACAACCAAGGATGTGATGCCTTGTCAGCTCATTCGCCTTATTCTCTACCAACCACCCTACCATCTTCGTGGTCTGCTTTAGTGCCACTACTGGTTCCATAGCTGTACATGGATGATTAATGTGGAAACCTAGGGCCAAAACTTGATTCCGATACATGGGGCCTATGGGATATCATTGTCGTTGACCATTTACTGGAGATGTTTTAGCAAGTCACAACACTGAACTTCAGTGCACCAGAATCGCTCACCGAAGAATATTTTTACTGTTTTCACCAAACCCTCTGGTAACCACACTTCTTTCTTCATCATTGGTGAGTCGATTACCCCAAAATCATGCACATTTCGAAGACATTGGATAGTAGTTTCATATGGTGGACTTGGTTGCTCTCCCCTTGGCCCAACACCCCATGTTTCCCAGTGGCCATCAGACCCTCCAACAATAATGCGTTCATAGATTCATAGTGCTCCACAGAATAACCAAGGAGCCCCACCCCATGTTCTGATTTGTGGATGGGGAAAGTATGTAGCTCATCACTTCACTCCTAATCAGTGTCAGCCAAGTTTTCCAGGCCACATTGAGTATATGCTTCAAGGAGGGGTCATGGTTTACAGGGATGACTTATCAGAGGGGGAGAATGTGTAAGAGCTCCATGATGAGAACATACCCCCCAGGGGAGTTACAAAATTATTGGATTTGTTGGGCTAGGATACTTTCTAGTCGAGAAATCTACTGGGTCTTCATGTGCCAACCGAGATATTTGTCTTCATCCAGAATCCCAATTATGGAAAAGAACACCATAGAGTTGTCAAACTATTTGACTCGTATGGATCATTTAATAAGAAAGAATAAGATCCCAAGAATGATGTGTTGCATCAATAGGTCATGTAGAACAAAAAGATGGTTGATGAAATATTTGATGCAAATGTTGAGTAGTGGAAACCAAATTACAGTGATCTACCACTAGGGCAGCATGGGTCAGCGAAACTCCCACCAATGAGTTGCCTCTTGGTGACCCTGACCATACATCCCACATAAAACTGATGGAGGCCATATATTTTGTATGGAAAGTGAAATATGTGTCCTCAAATCCACATGAGCGAAATAAAAATCATCGGGACCCAGCTCAGGTTCCCCCAAATGCTCCGCAAATCATCCCACAAGCCGCTCCATGAGATGCTAATCCTGTATATCAAATTGAAGAACCTACCAGTGCACTAGGGGACACAGATCCTCATCATCTCAAGAACCCCCTCCCAGATGATCTGATCACTGTGCTAACTTTCCACCTTAATGAATTGGAAACTCGTCATGTGGAAATACTGCATGATGGAAACTCATATTCAGCATGGGTTGATGAAATTCCAACACCCCTGGGTTCCGAGAATCCCAACTCCCCCCCCCTTTAATGGGATGGGTTACCTGCTACAGCATCAGGCCCATTTCATCTCATGTTGCGTACCCATGTTGGGAACCCCAGTACAACAAGACACTGCAAAACATTGGTGTTTTGTACAAACATTGGACGGGCCTGCATTTGTCTAGTACAACCAGCTACCCATCAGTTTAGTTGCCGGATAGGAAGATATTCACAGTCATTTTATTTACAATTTTAGTTCCACCAATAAAATGACAAGTATTGAAAACATATTCATGTAAAAGCATAGGATTGATGAGCATGTTACTAACTTTGTTTCCAAGTGGAAATAAATCACCTACTCCTTGGACATTTCACTGATGCAAGAAAAACTACTGAAAATGTGTGTGGGGAATGTCAGGACCAAACTAGTCCCCTATCTCATTACACAGAATTACCACGTGGTATTTTGGGATTTCTCTGATAAGGCCCAGTTCCTTTATTAAGCCTTGTAGTAGGCCAAGTAGGCACGTTCATTACCTACAACAATTACCCCAAGAATGGCCGCCAAGGCTGACCCATCCATGGTGGCCCATATAGAGGCCCCCAAGAAACTATAAATATTTCCAGTGGAGCCTCCTATGTAGGCTCATAGTGGTATGCCACCATAGTCATATCCTCTTTCCCAACAGTGTCCCACTAAAATGGGTGTGTTCCCCTGCATAATGTGTCGCCACAACCTAGGCGAGATAACTAGGTTCTGCCTCCTCAAAAGGCTCCTCCATCCCCTTGTTAAATCCAAGCTCCCTGATCCCCCCCTCCAAGATTGAAGGAATCATGCCAACTCTTTCAACAAGGTTTAGGACTCCTGTTATTTATGAAGCGCCTTGGAATAAGGACACTGGAAGTTGAAAGAGTGCAGGAGACCTGAAGAGGTGGATCTCACTAATCACCCCAATTGTTGCCCCTATCATCGGATCTTGAGGATTGGACTAAAACAATGTTATGTGTTCAAGGATTGGATGCATGTTGAGGGTGATATAGACATAGTTATGTTGGTTCCAACAACGGAAAATGTGGCCTTCATATGTATGCAGTAGATGATGACAGTGACAACCAAGGTGAGTGGAAGAAGGTTCCCAACCTGGGTCACAAAAGTATGATGACTGGATGGATTGTAAGATTATCGCTCATTCCCATGGTATTATTTGTGAACACCTAAATATACCTGTCCCTTTAAAGTCCTCTATGTCATCTAAAACTAATAATTCTTCATCGTTGTCTCATTCTTCAACATCCCAGAAGATATGACATCAACAACCTAATGGAAACCAATGTCCCCAAACATTTCCATCATTGTCCCATACACTCGATGATTCCATTCCTTTAGAGATGACAATTACTTCCAGGGTCTCTTCAGTGGTGGAGGATTCCTCATGTGAATCAATAAGGTACACTTCGGTTAATACCAAGGATTTGGTAAATCCATATATGATTTCAGACAACTAGGTTCGCTAAATGGATTCTCCCAATATTTCTAGTAATCAACATGGTCGATAGAGCCTTAGTCATATGAGTCGTCATAATGCCTTGATTGGTGCTTCCAGCTAGGCTGTGCATGCCACAGAAACTAGACAATAGACCCAGTGAAGAGCGTATCATGTTAAAACATCTCATCCGGCATCATGAGGCCCACCGTCTCCACATTTTTTTTACATTATCAAGTGGAGCTTCCCCAATCGTGATGTAATCATCCACACCCTGTTATGGACCTACTACAGTAAACATTCCTTGTCTCATTAGTTGCTCAATGATAATCTAGTAGTGAGTAGTTGGACATTCCCAATACTAGTCTGCCACCAGTTCAGTCAAAAGGGTTAGTAAAACCTTATACTATAGAAAGACTTCATATTAGAAGATGCTCATTCTTGGAACAACTATTTGTTTTTATTAATAATCTCATATGTATTCCTGTCAGACTATCCATCCTCAATGATCTTTGTTTTTGGAAGATATGTGGGAATCCCTTGCTAAGGATTTATGATGAACCCTCTATTTTCAAAGAGAGGTAGAAGCCATAGAAGCCTTCCATGTTGAGTGAGCTGGACATGCATAATGTCAAGCCATCATCTCATACTCTAGAGAAGAATAAGGGTCTCCCAAATATAAGAAAATTTGCCATCTATATATCAATGGAAACTTCATTGGTGCGGTGATTCGTAGTTTTCTTGTTGACATAGAATCGGGGATCAACCTTATCCTAACACGGACACTCCATAAGATGGGTCTATTAGAGGATGACCTAATTCCATCTAAATTGAAAATCCATTGTTTTTATAGGAAAAAACAGAAACTGGTCAGCATGATCCACCTATAAACCCAGTTTATTTGATAGGTAGCCATCACTGAGTTCATGTTTTTTTTTCATATTATACCATATACAATGCATTAATTGGGATACCATGGCTCCACCTACAGGTGGATGTCCCTTCTTCATATGACAAATGTCATAAATAATCCCTTAATGGTCGAATGGGAATACTCTAGGATGACGTGTCCTACATTTACTCTTGTGAATCCCACTCTTTGTATGCATAATATTACAAGAGAAAAGATAAACAGATCTTGGATTGTGATGTTGAGCCTGCTACGACTATGATCGACCCATTGACATACCTAGATGATGCCTAGGCCATCCTGATCCATCGATTGGAGGCCATGAATCCCAATTTGGGGAAATGTTTTTTGTCAATGGAATGAGTTAGATACACATTACCAAGTCTAAGTGACACTACAATATCACCTCGTGTTATTATACGAATCAGGATTGGGTGATCCCAAAACCCCCTACTCCCACAAGGAATCGGGATGTATGCCCCATGTCAATGACAATATGGCATACATTCTTGTTTCACAAGGTTGGGATAACCTAGATCAATTGACTGCTCCATTATTTCTTCTATATCCTCAAGAATGGCCCCGTGGTCTGAATACAATATGGGATCAAATCGATATATTTCATTGATATGGTTTCTACAACACAGGAGTCCCTCGATGCATTGTTTATCGCCGCTCTAGATGGAACTACTCTCTCATATGGATTAGATGACTTAGAGGAAAATCCTCCCACCAATGATCCATCCTCTATAGGTGAATAAGAGGATTTAAAGGATTCTCCTCTTACTTTAAAATAGGGTTTCCCCTCCACAGTTGATGAATAGGTATATGTGAATCTCAGGGGGTGAGATAGATCTGAAACCCACATTGATCAGAGCAACAATGTCTATAAAAGAATGAATGTTGTACATAAACATCAAAAAGCAACATCAAGACATATTCTCCCAATTTTATGACTAGATTTTGATACTAGACCCACATGTCGCCATCAACCACCTTGGTCTTTCAGTGAATCATCACGGGTTCAAAAAACATCCAAGAAAATGCACCCTTCTCATTGTGCCATGGTTGAATCCGAAGTTGATAAGCTCATTAGATCTTACATCATCAAGGAGGCCTAGTACCCCAGATAGTAGCCAACATTGTTTCCATCAGGAAGAAGATCAAACATATCAGAGTCCAGATCAAATTCTGGGATCTGAACTGCCGATGTCCGAATGATGATTTTTCCCTTCCCATGACATAGCTGTTGATTGATGTGAATACTGGATTCCAGGCTCTAACAATGATAGACGGGTATTCTAGGTATAATCTGATCCGAATGAACCCTAAGGATGAGTATTCTATGGCCTCTAGGGAACTACAAGGTATGTTCTGTTACTATGTAATTCCCTTTAGTTTAAAAAATGTAGGTGCCACCTATCAGTGTGCCATGAATCACATATTTAATTTGATCCTAGGGACTTTTGTGAAATTCTATGTTGAAGATTTTGTAGTCAAATTTCACAAATTATAGGACCATATCAAAGTTATTATGTAAGTGTTTGGATTCCCCCGATCCCGCCATTTGAAGAAAAACCCCTTGAATTGTGCCTTCTAGGCCACCTCAGAATAGTTTCTCAGCTTCATTGTTTGATAAAAAGCATTGAGATCAACCTGGAGAAGACCAAGGCCATGAACAAAATTTCTCCCACAAGAAACAACCAGGAGTGTTGAGGAATACAAGGCCACATGGCCTACATATGCCGATTCATCGCTAATTTAGCTGATAAGTGTGAAACCTTTTCTCGTCTCATGAAGAAAAGAACTATTTGTCAGTGGGATGATGAATTTAAGACTAATTTTGAGGAAATCAAGTAGTATCTGCTCCAGCATCAAGGTTTGATTCCACCCATTTCTATAAGGCTAGTTGTCCTTTATGTGACCGCCCTAGAAAAATCTATCAGTTCCCTTATATCTCAGAAGAACAATGAGGGAATCTAGAATAGTATCTATTATCTATAAAACATTATCCTCAAAACATATACAAGATACTCTTCTATGGAGATGAGCTTTGTTGTGCTGGTAATTATAGTACAGAAATTGAAACATTACTTATAGCACCATGACGTACACCAAGTGTCCCATGTGGATCTGTTGAAGTACATCTTGAACCTCCCTATATTGGAAGTCCATTTATCTCAGAGGTAAATGATCCTCCAATAATTTGACATCAGTATTTCTCCCCAGAAGGCCCTCAAGGGATTGAAATTGGCATATTTCATTACCGCCCATCCAGTTCCTACGGACCAGTCCCTGGATATTTTTTCCCCATGAGGGAATCCACTATATAGAACAAGCCATTTTATGTTAGAATATTCATTTCGATGGTGCCTTCTGATGACCATCTGAAATAATAATGATTGGTTTTAAGCTCCGTTGAGTGGATCATGGTATCATCATCATCACAACAGCCCTAGCTATTCATACATATTCATTTTTGTTAAATGGAAGTTGTACCAATAACGAGGCAGAGTATCATGCTCTTATTATAATTCTTGAGCTGGACGTCAAGATCAAAATTCCCCATTTTCATGTGAAAAGAGACTCTGAGTTAGTCATCATGGGGGACAATGGTGACTACGTTGTCAGGAATCCACTTCATCTACCACTATTGGAATGTACCACCCTGTTTATGGAATAATTCCCATCATGGATAGAGGTTACTCAAGTCCATCATTTTTAGAATTGTACAACAGATGCCCCTGATCTACTTCGTTTCATCCCTTATAGAACCTGATCGGGATGATTTGATAATCTATGTGGTGCACTAGTGATTCAACACCACTATCACACACGATGATGATTATAGCCCACAGGTAGGCCACATTACCATCAATGCCTCCACGTCATGACCCCTTGTCCCCCCTGTCTCACTAATGGATGTAACCCTCGACTGGAGGACACCCTTGGATGAGTATCCTCAGCACGGTAATCTCCTGGAAGATCGAGTCGAGCGTGAGATAATCTGATGCCACACATTGCAATTTACCATCCAGAGTAGTCCCACTCTTGATCAAATCCTATAAATGAGGGTATGATGTAGTTGTCTTCCATTATATTCAAGGAGTTGATATTTCCTAGGTCACGAAGTAGGTTCATTATGGTTCTAATGGGGATCCTTAGACTCGATCAAAACTATTGCACCAGATCATGATGTTGGGGTATTTTGGGCCTTCCATGATCCGTGACTACATCAAGTTTTCCAAAAAATGCAATGAGTGTGAACTATATGCTAACATTGTGAATTGGATGCCCAAACCTCTCCACACTACTATGTACTCTTGTACCTTTACGGTCTGGGGACTCGATGTGGTGGGACTCAATCTACTGACGACAGCATGCCAGTGCAGGTTTATCCTGGCAACTGAAATTTCTTTTCCATGTGGAAAGATGTAGATCCACCTATGGAGGTCAAGTATCATTCCATCATTGATTTTTTGAGATATAATAACATCCACAAATTCATATTCCATCACTCTTTCCTCACTGATAATGGCTCTAACATTCGGGCAACCGAACTGGATAAGTTATACACCATGCACAACATCAGTTCGAACCAATCCTCTACCAATCATGCCTAAAAAAATGGGATGATCGAGGATTTTAACAATACCCTCTCCAAAATCCTTAAAAAGATGGTTGGTTATAGGAAGATATGTTTCCCAGAAAAGAACACCAACACAATCTGAGCCTATAGGGAGACAACCCAAAATTCCACCCTGGTGACCCCATACTCCCTGGTGTACAGAATGGAGGCAGTCCTGCCCATCGAGATTCAGTTTCCTTCATTGCGCATAGTAGTCTATGAACAATAGACACCATACAAGGTGGCCTTAATTTGTCTATATGAATTGGAGGCAATCAACATAAACATGATTAATTCCCTTCATAATCTATAGAAGCATCCGAAAAAGATATCTACAGCATTCAACAAAAGAGTTCTCCTATTCACTTTCTTACAAGGTGACCCGGTGTTGGACCTAAAAACGCCAATGATACCAGGATTGAAACCACCCAAATCGAAGCCCAAAATGGAATGGACCATACATAATTCACACTTTTTACCCCAATGAAGCATACTCCCTGGTTACCATTGATGTTGAGCGTATAACTCCTCCAATTGATGACAATTTCTTCAAGACATAATCTGAATGATCACCTGGGTTCTACATGACATTATCTAGTTATGTCCCAAATGAAATTAAACATTATTTTGGCCCACATGACATTAAACTGTATTGGACCTTACATAATTCATAGGCCTAAAATTCCTGGAAATGAGCTCGCCACTATCCACCTGCTCCCTATGGTCGGGGTGGACCACCTGGTGGGGGTGGCGGTAGCATCTCGATTCATCACACACCGCCAGCTGCACAGTCAGTAACTCTGCCACACCTGCCTTCTCCCTGTGGAACTCCTCAGTCGAACCTCTATCTTGCGTAGGCGGTCCTTCATCCATCTACTGATCATATTTATGGAATGTCGGACAGTCAGGTGACATGTGACCCTACCCCCCGCATGAGTAACACTACCCGCTCCTGGTATAACTGGCTCTTCCACATGTTCCATGCACAACTGACCTCGAATCCTGTAGTCATCCACATATATGTCTGGTCCACATGGTCCTATGTGTCATCTTTCTTCTACAAGTTGCAGAAGACTCTTCAACATGGTGACTAGTGGTGGGCCTCACTGCTGGTGACTACTCAACAGGAAAGCTCTCCATTAAGAGGTCTCTCTCTAACACCCCTGCCTATGTTGGGATGCTAAATGAGAACATCAAAGCCTTGATCTCCCGAATTAGCCCCTGATCAAAGGTCTGCGCCCTAAAGAATGGGTCCCAAACCATATTAGGGGACCGATGTGAGAGGTCAGTTAATATAGTCGAGTACTGAGACACAATCATGTTGCCTTGGTTTTGATGATGTTACTCTTGTATGAACACTACGGCAAAATTAGTTGGGAAAAAATCCGCCCGAAATAGGATCTCAAAGTATTCCCAGAGAAGCATCACCTCATCATGTTCCTGGAGCATCATGCTCCTCCATCTACCTATTGTTTTCAATAGAAGACTGTTGGCATGGATCACCATGTGATCATCTGGTGTCCCTACTAGTCAAAAGACTCTCACTACAGCCTCCAACCAATCCACAACTACCACTGGGTCCATCTCTCACCTGAACCTGGGTGGCCTCTGACACTAGAAATCATGCAACATGCTCATGCGTCAGAAACACACTAATGTTGGGGATGGTGGAATAGGTAGCCCATCAGGTAATGGTACCACTGGTGCCTCCACAGGTTCCCCTACTGGAAGAGGCTCGAGAACCGAGGCCTCATTGCTCAATGGGCTATCAGGGCGTAATACATCTAGAACCCTAGCTGACTGTCTGTATAGAGGCATCCGGAAAGGAAATAGGTCCACCATGTTCAATATGTTATACCGGGTGATCTGACTCCAGAGATCACAAAAATACTCTTGAAAACACACACACATTCTGTGTTTTCATTCACTTAGTTGGAAAATCAGAAGTTAGGGTCTTGGTGTATGGATACGTTGACTGTCACACCAATACTGGATTGCCTAAACTGATAACCACACTCCCTACACTTAACACTATTGTCATGAAAATTACCAGAGTCATATGGACCATCCCCTGGTGATCTGACTCCTAAGATACCAATTTGTCACGAACCATCCCCTTGGGCCCATGTCCTGAGTACCCGAAGCCTTCCATCCATAGGAAATGGACTAGCGACTAATAATAATGGTGTATTATCTAAAACTGGGAATTCATTTATTTTATAACCTGTAAGCACACGCAACCATTCACACAAAAAGATACAAACTCAAGTAAAAAAACAGTAAACAAAGTGAGTCCAGTAAGTAAAAGGGTCCAAAATACAAACCAAATTTGAAATTACAAGTACAACTAAAATACAATACATATGAAGGAAGAGAATTACAAATATTGGGTTGTCCTATGAGGTTCCTAACTAAAGGGTATGTACATATCACCTCTTCAGTACTCCACATCCTCCCATATCCTTTACATACTGACACACCATATGTTCAGCCTCCGAGCACCATCTAGTCCTGGTACTCTCATCCTCGATCAGTGTTGTTCGTCATCTACACCAAACATAATGGGGTGCAGGCATAGCCCAGGAAGGGTTGAGTATAATGATGCTCCCTAAGGACCCTAAGGAACTCAAGAACTCACAAATCCATAAAGGATAATCCTTAAATCATGAAGTCATGTGTCCACCATACTTAGGTAAATACCCATACTTATACCTAGCTTATCGAGTATACCCATATCAATCATGAGGAATCACAGGTTCCAACCCAAACGCCCAAAGCTCAACTATTCCACAAAGGAAGGGAAACCACGCTGACAAGTACCACAATGGTACGCCACATAGGAGAATCCATCCAAGGTATTACAACAATGGAATGTACCACATAGGTAGGAACATATCTCACACAAGGTATAACTAATGTACAATATTTAAGATGATTAGAGGAAAATACTAATTCATATTACTCTATTAAGAGGCAGACCCACTTAAGTTCACTCGGTGCCGATTCACATTGGATTGCTCGGTGCTCACACACACCAGATCGCTTGGTTCGGACCCACATAAGATCACTCGGTTCTAACACACAAAGGATCACAAGGTGCTTCCCCCACATGATCGCTAGGTGCTGACCCTCATAGGATCGGTCTTCATTTTGCACGTCACAGCCAACTATAGGGTTCCCAGACTATTTTTGCTTGTCTCCTAGAAGGTCTACTCCACAACCCAGTGGTCAAAAATCCAACTTCCATGAAGTCCCATGAATATGTATCACAAAGGAACGCCATATCATAGCTGCCTCAATGCAATAGACGGTGCTTCATTCAGACACACGGTCTGTGAGTTATTATACTTTTTGTCACTAGGGCATGGGTGAATTCGTGTTCGATCAAACCCATCTATTCCCCAACATTATCCAAATCTCTAGTGGTGTATACCAAAAAGACCATCTCACTCCATGGTTTTCTGCATCATAGACGGTTCTTCAAACGGTCGCCCAGTACCAACGTTATGGCCGAAAATGCGTAAATTGGTCGAAATGGGTCTGGCTCTGGTCCGACCCCGGCCGACCCGGCCTAGGCTGACCCATTTAAGATCGACTTGGCCCAACCCAGTTCGGTTCAAACTTGCCCGAACTACTGGGTTTGGACTGGCAAGCCCTATCACCCCTGTCGGCGAGGGTCGCGAGGGACCACAGGGTTCGTAGAGTCCTTGAGTATGCGAGGGGGCCGCTGGAGGCTGCGGGCGGTGCGAGGCTGCAGGGCAGCTCGGAGGGCTGCGGGTGGCATGGATACGCTGCAGGGAGGCATGGACAGCCACAGGGTGGCACAGACAGCCACGGAGCAGCGTGACCATGGGGTGGCATGGCGAGGCCATGCGCGACGTAGGCCGTGGATGGTGGTGATGGCAGGCGATGGTGGCCACAGAGGGCAGAGCCCCGGGTAGCAGGGGTCGTGAGTGGTGACATTCCCTTTGTCTCCTTCTTCGCCTTCGTCGTCTTCGTCCATTGCGAATAACACACCAATGAAGTAGAACGAGAGAGGGTTCAGGACATGTTTGTTTGTCTTTCACCCTACACGTTTGAGTGAAAGAAAGTGGTTCACAATCATTAATGAATAACGTGTATGGATGATATTTAAAAACATCAATCCCCACAAAACTCGTCAATCACTATTCTCAATCCCTAAAAAGAAATAAAATGGATGAACTTGGGAAATGATAATCTCATAGAAATAAAACCATACCATGTTCGTTTGATTTGTTGAATATTGTCTACGGGGAAAGATAAGGTGTCATTCAGAATAGATGGACATTGGTGATGTCGGTGTTTCCTCGATCGTTAGTTCGTTGACATTGAAGGCGTTCCCCATTAACAAATGTCTCAAGGAAGAATTCAGAGTCAAAGTCAGCATTCATCATTGGCATTCTTCATTAGGGAGCTTTCTCCCAATGCTCCTTCCTCCCAATTCCACTAAATTGAAGTGATAGCCAAAATAATTGATTATACTATCTATAATGTTGTTCGCATAATTTCCCATTGGAATAATTAATTAATTTAGTTTGGTGGGTTTGCTTAATAAATTAAGGAAAGGGGTATGGAAAATTAGGAGGGGAAGCTCAAGAGGTTTCTACCCACTTAATATGGAGTTCAGGAGGTTTCAATCCTCAAGTGTTTCCCACCTCCATAACATCTCATGGGTGGATAGTACAGGAGGTCACCACCTTTATAACCTATCATGGGAGGTTTAGTTAAGGTGGTCCATTGCTATGAAGCATCCACAGGGAAACTCAATCAAATAAACAAATGTTACAAAATTTTTATTTTATTTTATTTTTTCACAAAAAACCCAAAAACTATCCTTCACTCTCATCCCACTACATTTGAGGTGAAATTACCCTTATGAGAATACCGACTTTGTGAGTTCAATGGTGTCCTCATATTTAAATTCCGCTCTCTAGTTCAAAAGATAAGAAACCCTGCTCGCATGTTTACTAAATTTACCCAAATTTTTTTTTGCGAATACTGGCACTGTGAGTTCAACGATGTCCTAGGATTTCAATTCCGAGCATCGGTTCAAAAGTTACAAAAACTCACTCACACGTTTAATGAACGTACCTGAAAAAAGATCCAAAATTTATTCTGGGCACTCTAGCCTTCAGAATAACGCACCATCAATTCTCACGGACTCGTAAAATTCCCATTTAATAAAAAAATAAATAGAAAATCTAGTTCTATACTATAGAAACTATATTATTATAATAGTAATTAATAAAATTATTATTTTTCAACAACTCCATAATGAGAAACATTTTGATATGGTTTCATACTATATCATACATTGACATAAAGTTTATTTTGGAGTTTACATAAATCCATCATTTTTTTACAATGTTCAAAACATTATCAGTAGTAAATAATTTTATAGCTATTGATTTTTGATGATTTTAATTCACAAACCAATGATATAGTTCCACAAATCAACACTTATAGTTTTTGAGAGATAGTGAAATTTTTAATTTTAATATCTAAAAAATATATGAATAATACCATGAAATGAAAAATTATATATTATGTAAATTTAATTAATGGTTGATCCTTTGTTTTCAACAATGAAGGAATCTCTTTTCTATGAAAAGTCAATATCATTATCAATTGAAATGAACGATGAAGTTTAAAAAAAATTATACATTCCCATGTAAAAATGTGAATATAATTTTAAGATAAATGTTAAATAATGGAATATGATATAAAATTATAATATTGAAATTAATTAATTGATAATGTAATCATACAAAAAACTATTAAATAAGTCTATGTGAGGTTCTATATCCCACTATTTAAGGATCAATATATCCTTTTTTATGACTCAATAATTCAACTTATTTTGGGAATGGATTGAAATGATGAGTCAAATCCTCCATACTACTATTCTTTATATCATGTTGGAATGTTATTTATTAATCTCATATCATACTAATAAATCTAACAAGAATCCATATATTCATAAAATAGATAACCTCTCACAAGGGTACCTTCACAATGATTCTTCTTACAGACCTAAAAATTCATTGTTCATATATTTCTTTTAGTAGGATATATCAAATGATATTAAATACTACAACAAATATGCCTTTTTGTTTAAATATGGTCTATTGGATGAATCATGCATGTAAAAAATGATGGAGGAAATTTTTTCTCTAACTCACACATATTAATGGTCTTAATATATAATTTTATAATGAAATACTTGGATAACCATTTAACAAAATGGTGTATATAAATATGGATCAATCTAATCAGCATCATCCTTAAAATATTGGATCAAAAAAATGGATTATATTAGAATAATTTAATGATGAAGGATGTGATAATATTTAGTTTGGGGATTTTAATGTTACGTATCTATTATTTAATCCTTTTTATATGTTTTTAAACAAATATAAACAACCACATTACTCTTCAATACTTGGATAAATAGTTTTTTCTTTTATGGTTTCATCACATAAGAATAACATCAAATATTAAATTTAATTTCATTGATAGACACAATGTATAGTTCATGTATAATACCCGATTCCAACAATTAATTCCATGATCATATGTAATCTTCGTTACTCCTCTTGATATTTAGATTAATTGAAATCATCAATTCATATAATTTTTTCTCAATGTGTATATTGTATTATAAATAATATCACAAATTAGTTACCCTAAATATACATTAAAAAATATACATATATTTTTTCCAATTATATGTGGATTCACTGACAAGTTTCCTCTTATTTTTAGATATCATCTTTGCATTTCATAAAAAAGGCTTATTGAATATCATTATGAAAATCATTTCTTGAAATACATTTATGTTGTTTTTCAGTGTCAGTGATTTTATCAAACCTCAAATTATTCAACGTGTATGAATGATCTGTTGGATAGAATCATTAAATCCGAATAAAATTGAAACAAGGATTATATTTAAGTTGTCTAGATCATGTATTCATAATATAAATAGGATACACTAGTTTTACATTCATAATCCTAAAAGAAAATAATAATTAAGTAGGGAAATCATATATATTCAATTTAAGCACATCAAACATAAATTTTTTTAGGAAGCATCAAATGAGTTAACACACACATCCCAAGGATACATGAAATCTTTTATTATATGATTTAAGAAGAAATATAAATTATTAAAATGATTAGAAGATAAATATATGAACATACTCTTGAATGTGAATAATCTTATCCTACACATACTAACATTATAAACATTGGCTATTAAATAATGATGTCAAGATTCTAATTTCTTCTATATTAATATATCGTTTTCATAAACCAACTCATCATTATCATTAATTATCTTGGAATCATTCCATTGACTATATGGTGAGATTTCAATAATCAAGAACTTGTTATGAATCATATTTATCAATTAAAAGTGAAAATTGTAATTCTGTGGCACACAAGATCATATTCCATATGGATATGACATCCATCAAGATGTAAACCACTTTTTTTTATTTAGGCCAATTATTTACTCCTATATGAAAATTTAATCTTTCAGTTAATAATTAATTTTATTAGTAGAAAATTAATATTGGATAATTAATCTATATTATTTATAATTATTTGAGGGATTAACTTTTTTACTAGGAAGTAAGTCCTGCAAAAAATATAGAAAACATTCAACAAAAATATTAGAAATTATATTAATTTTTTTCTTTGATATAGTGATATAAAAATTTCTATTTTATTCATTTGAGAACATTCTTGAATTATAATTTTCTTTTAATCATCTATTAATCTTTTTATTCTACAGAAATCATCATTTTCATTATTTTTATCACATGTAATGATATCATTACATTTTTTACATTCATATATGATTTGTGTCTTGATTATTCAAAAATATAATGTGATGAAATATTAAATTATCCATTCAAATCCTTGAAATTTGTTCATCAAGAATTAACAATAAATATATCATGAATGTTTTTTGTCTTTTTTTACATTCACATACATTTTTACATTTAAAATTAGATTATTGTCTCATTGAACTATTATGAAATGGAACATGATAGTTCTTTTTTGAAATATTATTTTTTATGTCTTTGATAACTACTTATTGAAATTAAAAAGGTCTTTAAAAATAAATATGTCATGGTAATCTTATAAAAACTCCATCTAATTGATTTTTACATGAAAAAATAAAAAATTCATAAGCCTTTTGACTCATAGTAGAGATATTAAATGTATGATGCATCCAGCTTCTATCAAATCTAATACATGATGAATGTTATATTTATATCAATGTATTAAAAAATAATGAACAATATATTAAAACCATTATTATTTTGAATACATGGAACAAGAAATAACTAGTACATATATTTATATTAGGTAAAGGTAGCAAGAAACTGTTTATTTAACATTTATTCATTATGAAAATGAATTTTCAAATATTTCAGATATTATTACGTTGAAATTAATTATACCATAATTATTATCATAAAATTATTGAGTCAAATAATTTGAATGGATTAAATTAATACCCCTGAATAAATTCAAAATAAAAAAATTTAGTTGATTAATTGATTTTCCTAAGTAAATAATGTATATTACCTAAAATAATTTTGTTATATTATGTCTAAGAATATTTATGATTTGAATCATTTCTCCCAACTTTTACAACCAAAATATATTTTCTCCTCACTAATGAAATCACATAATGATGTTCCAAAAAAATGGAAATCATGTCACTGGTACATATGTTTTTAATCAAGAAACATTCTTAATAAAATAAAAAAATAATTTATTAGGAAATATTTAAATAAAATCTCTAATAATATAATAAAAATGGAATTTTTATAATAAAATCAATAAAAACATACTAATATCTATCCAATTGTAGAATAAGAGATATATGATATTCTATAACTGAAGCATAAAATTATTGACCTAAACAATGTATAAGACATGGAATGTGAAAAAAAATCATTATGTGGTCCAATTACATACATATGCCTTTATAAATGAATTCATCAAAAAAAAAATTAATATAAGATTATTACAATTAAATGACCATATCATTAAAATGGAAAATATTTACTCCAGAATTACTGTAACGACCTGGACCTGAATAACCAACTAAAAAGTGCTAAGCGGATCAAGTGTTACTACCTTAGATGCACCTCCCTGAACTCCAAAGGCAACCGAATAGTTTTCAGTGCCCTCTATGAAAAGTGTGGAGGATGTACCCTCTCAGAGGATAATAACTGTACTGGTCTGAGTATAATATACATAATATACAGTGTAAATAAATGACTCAGCAGACTCAAACCAGACCCGTAGAGTGGAAGCACATTATATATCAATAAAAAGAGGATGAAAAAACTATAAACAATTGCCTCAGAAAATAAACAGAACAACATGATCATGCTGATATAAGAAATAATGAAAAACACGGTAAACTCTAGCTGTGAAAGGCCTTAGGGTCCATACCATATCCATGCAATAGCTAATGTAGTCCAGCTCCTGAAGCTGACCTCTTTCCTACACAAAAATCCCTAAACTCTAAACACATCCCGATGGGTCCGTGCAGGGTTTCAGACGAGTCTTAGTAGGATACCACCGAACAGTGCATACCTAATATAATATTTTAAGCATTCATACATTTAGAAGGAAAAATATATATACTACGATGCAAACAAAAAAATACTGACTCCACTGGTGCTTAGTAGCCACCATGGAGTGTCACCTGCTTTGGCCAGTGCCAGAATCTACGTTCTGTTACCCGACACTATGTGTCCCCAGGAACCACGTGTCTCAAGTACCGACGTCCCGAAGGAACACCCATGAAATATAAACATGAAGAAACAATGATTCCTGTCCTCAAATATGAAACATGTGGGACCGGGATTTATACCCTCAAATAATGTAACTAGAGGGACAACGATGTATGTCCTCAAATAATGTAACCGGAGGTACAACGATGCTTGCCCTCAAATAACGAGGATCCTCATCCCCCAACCTGATAGCCACAATGATATCCACTGAAGACCCCTCACCTCCCATGTGGAATCCTACTCCACGTACCCACAAAAAAAGTACATAAACTTCAACTGATGGGTACCTCTACCCAGAAGAGTTTTCAAAACCACCTCATCATGGAGTCTTTCTCTGTGCACACAACTAAAATTTCTTGGGTGAGCAGTAATCACCAAAATAGTACCAAAGACACCACATCTCTGACATTTCGTGTCACTGTGACCATGAAACTCAAGTACGACAACATCACCATCCACGTAACCCAGGCCATGCCCAACCTGACAGTCATCCTACCTCATGTTGACATCCCTGACATCCAATCCCATGGTCAGAACCATGCAATGTAACCCGGGCCAAGCCCAACCTGCAATCTGCATCACTCAAGAATATTCGGTCCATTCCCAACACAACAGCATGGGTTCCAGCATATGCAATTCAGAAATTACACATATAATCAAAAGAATCACTTCTAGTCTGGAAAACATACTAAATAGTAGAAATTAACCAACCTTGTGTTGTCACATACCATCATTGGGGTCCCAATAGTGTCCAACAAATCCTAACATGGTTATGTAATCCAAACACAATAGTTTAAATCAAAACAAATAATCTTTAACCATTTTGGATTTCTCGGCCATAATGCCTTGATGAGCTATGACCACTCACCCAGCCCCGCTCAAGAAAAACATGTAACATGGCTTACCCAACGTCATCCCATAGGTGAAATAATAATTAAACAAGAAAAAGAAGTTAAAAAAGGGTCACACTCACAAATAGGGGAAAATGCGATACAGGTCGTGCCACCCAAATGTCTATAGAAACAAAAAGGAGGTATGAACCACCTACCTGAGACTCATAGACATAGTCAAGTCCAATATCGAGCTCCAATTCGATGATGATATTCATAGATCTATGTTTTTGTCAATAATCTATATTTCCACTAAGATGGAAACTGTGAAGCATGAGGAAAAAGATCAAGAACATAGCATGGTGGGTGGGTTTAGCCTTGCTGTAGTGATCCCACAACCACTAATGAATTAAAGAATGGATGAAAGATGATTATTCTTGGGAAAAGGATGTTCTTTGGTTTTCAGAGAAGAACAGATCTGATGTTGGGGAAGAAGAAGACGTATTATGGAATAATAAACGACACCCTTTCATTTATGAAATTAAAAATAAAAGTACATGGCATGTATTTTAGGATTACACACTGGGTATTGGCCTTTTCTGTACTCTGAAAAATGTGGAGATATCCACATGACTTGAATGAGCCACACGGGTTGACACACGGGTTGAAATGAGCCGATATGTGGAAAGAGGATACACAGTGTGTCGAGTAACACTACACACCGTGTTCAATAAAATTTCTACATAGTCATCACATGACATGTACTTGGCATTCACATGGAAGGTACTCACATAACCCATAAATTTCATGTTCGTTAGAGTACATAGTGTGTTGTCTATAAATTTCCAAAACTTCCCAAATTTCCCCAGTCTTATAAAGAACAAGTCAAAAATTAAAACAAGACCGAGATTTTGACCCGTTCTAAAAACATGGGTTTTTATAATCTCCCCACCTTAACATAGATCATCCCCAAGCTATCAAATGAAACATTGAGATGTCACCGGACATACAACCCCTATTAATGTAACCCGGACCCTCTTGGTCTCGAAGGTTATGGCTAAAAACCTCAAGGGGCTCCCGACCTTTGGAATTTCCTATCTCGGTCTCAACCCTACAAAAACCCAAAACATGCAAAGGCTCACTAACTTGTTTTTGTATTCATGGTCCTCTTGTGACGCAGCGTCACCCCTGTGCCTTATTGGTGCTCCTGTCTCACTCTTGACACCCAATTTACCCTACAAAACATTGGTGTCTGCCTCTGCGAGGTCCTCAATCACATGGATTCTCATAATGAACATGGTTCCTAGCACCTCAAGATACCTGCATCATTGATGGCCCGGCGCGTGCGCCACCTCATATAACCAGTATCCTTGATTTCCCAATGCCCAAGGAAACTAATTTAACCCACATCCTCGATGCCCTGATTCCAAACATCTCATACGTATATATAAATATATCACACACCCGATATGGCACCAATCCCACTGACTAACATCTAGTCAGTCCACAAGAGTCACATGCAACATGTTAACTCAAAATTGTCATGCCTCTATAGGTCATGCCAGAAAGTGAACAAGGAAATCACGGCCACACTCATGGTGTACATATAACAGTAATAAACTCACAAGCAAGCTCAACCCCTGGAAAATCCACGATATGCACATGGCCTGAAGTACGACTGCCTAATGCCTGACCTCCCAGCAGTGCTTCTCCTATCATCGGACACTAGCCCCTCAGCTGTGTCCCATTGTTTATGTCTTGTCCTCCGTGTGAAACATAAACATTGCTACCCTCTCCGGGTAATGAACCTGAACTAACTCCAGATTCCAAAATCTATCCTTGTCCCGACCTCCTAGATTTCTGAGAAGTTTTCCTACAAATCCTCTCCTAGTGCCCGACCTATCCACATGCCCAGAACTCCATTGGAGGCCTATCACACTGAGTCCAAAAATGTCCCGGATGCCCACACTTAAAGAAAACCACTGCTGAACTACTACATGGTAGTCTAGCTGAGTCCTTGGCCTGACTTCCCTATTGAAACTCAACTCATCCTCGCTTTATATTGTCTGAACCATCACCTAAAGTCGTCGCTCGCCAACGTGGGGCCTATCCCTATAGTAACCCTCTATAATGAGTGCCTGATTCACCACCTCTGAGAATGAACCCAGAATGTATATATTCACTTTGATCCATATTGTGCATTGAAAGACATCAATGAAATGCCTCTCTCTTGTCACATATTCTCTTACCATACCAGATGCAAGGTGAGATAGCTCAGTGAAAGTAGATGCATTGTCAATGACAACATGTCTCTGTACTGAAGTATCAATAACTCTTGAGCTCTATCTTCCCTATGTGTTGCTGGGTAAAAGTGAACTAAAAACCTTTACTTGATGCCTTTCCATGCTAGTCCCTTGTGAATGCGATCCTGGACCTGCAAATCCAACCAATTCTCTGTCGGTCCTCTCAGCATATATGTTTCCAGCTTGACCCTCAACACTGGAGGTGTCTCGAGCTGCTCAAAGATCATCAACATTCTCTCTATCAGGTACTCAGATACTTGCGGACCACCCTCAGCCTAAAAACATAGCAGGTGATGCGACTGGAACTCCCGCGTCAGATATGCCATAGATGGCTCTATACCATCTGCACCTCTGTCAATCCCCTGCAAGACACGTAACATGCTAGCTTAGATCTGCTCGTCGAGTGATGGTATGATCACTGCCAAACCCAGATATTGTCCTGCCTACATTGGATCCTAGACCTATTCTTGTATCTGGGTAGGTGCTTGTGTCTCAAGCACTGCCTACACTAGATCCTGAACCTGATCCTGCTCCTGCGGCACTATACCATATCTTGTCTAACACTCCAACTGAGTTGACTAAAGGAATTCATTGAATACCCTAATTGGTAAGACAACCACTATATATAACAATATATATTCGACATAGATAAGAAAATAAGTAAAGAGAAATTATAAAATAACTACCCTCACTCTACCCTATCACAACCCATGCCCATGGAATCCTGACCCCTGGGCCTCCTTACCCGCCCTCACCAAAGCCAAGTATCAAAATAACCTTGGGCCATGCCTGTCCTGACAACTAACGTTTCCTCAAACTGATGATCGAGTCACCCAATCATAGTGATCAAAATAACCTCAACCATAGTACCAACCTTCTTCAACAAGAGCCAGAATCAAATACCCTACCACATGAAATTCTACAAATATATAAAGCATGACATATCACATATAAATCAACATGATATTTTATCAGCAATTTCACCAATTCAAATTTCAAAAAAAATAATGGAAATTTATATTATTCACATGGAAATATCACTACACAAATCATAGATGCAATTATAAAAATTTAATACACTAAAAATATGCCTATAAAAATCCAAACAATCATGCCTTTCCATATTAGGCTAAGGTCCAAATCTTCCTTACCACTTCGGGTAAAGGATAAGATATCACAATCAATAACATCACATGCCATGTGATCCACTGAGGTGGAAATAATATAATCAGTAATCTGAACAAAAAACAAACAGTAATTCCCACCCAAGGCAACATGGAGCATTCCTCGTACCTGGGGCTGCAGGCACCCAAGCACTATCCAAAAAACCAGATTCCGTAACAACCTATATCTAGTATACCATATCCCAATTACTAAAACCAGCAGATATAAAAATAGAAGTTTCAATCTCATTAGTATACATCAAAACACTGCAACTAAATCCCTATGAAGAAATCCATTAATAGCAATATATAACGACCTCGACCCAAACAACCACCCGAACAGTGCTAATCGGATCGGGTGTTACTACCATAGGCATGCCTACCTGAATGCCAAAGGCTACCGACTTATAGCGAGGGACTTATTGGTATAGTGGGGATGTTATACCCTCTCAGAGTATAATAAGGGTACTAGTGCGAGTATAATATACATAACATGCAGCAAAAATAAATGACTATGCAGACTCGAAGTAGACCTAGAGAGCGAAAGCATATAGAATATTGATAAAAAATGGAAGCAACAAATATAACCAACATAAGTGGAGAGTAAACAGAACAACACGATGATCACATGTATCTACCACAGAACAACAAAAAATGCATCCAAAGAAAGTCATACATGTATATAGATATATAGGGATCCAATGGCTAATCAACCATAGCTACATAACACGTTATCATACTGATACATGAAATAAAGTAAAACATGGTAAACTCCATCTAGGAACGAACTTAGGGTCCATACCATCTCCATGCAACAACTAATGATGTAACTCTCCTAATGCTGGCCTCATTCTACAACGCAAATCCATAAAGTCTACATAGGTCCTGAAGGGCCCGTAAAGGGTGTGAAAAAAATATCAATAGGATACCAGCCAACAATTCATACCAAATATAAGTGTTTATGTATGCATGCATTTATATGGAATACAGTAAATAGTACAATGAACATAAAAAAAATACTAACTCCACTAGTGCTCAGCAGCCACCATGGTGTGTCACATGCTTCGTCCAATGCCAGAATCCTTATTCTATAACCCGGAACCATGTACCCCTAAACACCGCATGTCTCATGTTCCGATATCCTGAAGGCATTCCCATGAAATAGAAACCCATAGGAACAGCGACGCAAGTCCACAAATAATTAACTTGAGAGGCAGCATTATCTACCCTCAAATAATATAACCAGTGGGACAATGATGTATGCCCTCAAATAATGGGGATTCTCTTCCCCAAACCCGATAGCCTCAATGTTATCCCCTGAAGGCTCCTCAAATCAAATGTAGCTTCCAACGACATGCACCCCCAAACCATTAGTACCTAAACTGCAACAAACAGGGGCCTCTACCCACATGTGTAGTCAAAAACACCTTATCACAGAGTCCCTCTATGTGAACACTACACAATGTTTCCGGGTGAGCAGTAATCACCATAATAGTACCCAAGCCATTACGTATCTAGAAAATCATATCCCTATGACCATACCGCTCAATTCCAATGGCATCTCCATCTAAATAACATAGTTCATACCTGACCTAACAGTCATCCTGCCTTAAGCCAATGTCCATGACTCAAAATCCCATCATCAGAACCACCCAATTTAACCCTAACAATTCCCATCCTATGATGAGCATCACTCAAGAATATACGGGTCACGCCCAACACAACCACAATGGTTCCAGCATATGCAATTCAGAAATTACATATATAATCAAAAGAATCACTTATAAATAGGCAAAACATACTAATGAGTTGAAATGAACCAACCATGTGTTGTCCAATAGTTTCACTAGGGTCCCAAAAGACTCCAATAATTCATATCAATATTCTGTAAACCAAACTCACTAGTTTAAAACAATACAATTCAATTTTATCCATTTTGGCGTTCTCGTCCAAAATGACCAGATGAGAAACGACCCATCACCCAACCCCGTTCAAGAAAAGCAGGTAATAGGGAAATCCCAAAGGCATCCTATATATAAAATAATAATTAAACAAGAAATACCAGGTAAAACAGGGTTACACTAAGAAATAACTGAAAATGCGCTATAGGCCGCACCACCCAAAAGTCTACAAAAACACAAAAAGAGGTATCCACCACCTACCAAAGACTCATAGACATAATCACATCTGATATCGAGCTACAATTCAAAGATGATCATCATAGATCTATGATATTTTCAAATCCTAGTAATTCTACTCGGATTAAAACTGTGATGAATGAGTCAAACGATCATGAACGAAACAGGTGTGTGGGTTTAGCCTTGCTTTTGCGATCCCACAGCCACCAATGGATTGAAGAATGAGTGACATATGATGTTTCTAGGGAAAAGGATGGTCTTTGTTTTTCAGAGTGGAACTGTACTGATGTTGGGGAAGAAGAAGACGTATTCTGAAATAATATGTGACACCATTTCATTTAAGAGAATAAAAATAAACGTACAAGCGTGTATTTAAGGAATCCACGCCATGTAGTGTCCTTTTGCGTACTCCAACTTAAGTGGAGATAGACACACATATTGGAAACACCACATGGGTCCACACAGGGTTTGAACTCCATTGTTATGTGGAAAGAGGATACACGGCGTGTTGAGTAACATTACACGCTTTGTCATAGGAAATTTCTACATAATCATCACACGAGGTGTACTCAGCAAGCACACAACCGGTACACGCATAACCCATACACGTAATGTACCATAGAGTACAAGGCGTGTAGTCTGGAAATTTCAAGACCATCCAAAATTTCCCCAGTTTTCCCAGGAACAAGTCAAAAATTTAAAGAGGGTCAGGATTTTTACCCATTCTAATAACATGAGTTCATACAATAACAACAAAGGCTCCCAAAGAGAAAACTATTTTCAGTGGTAATTATTTTTTTATCATTGAAAAGTTAATAAGAGAACCAATAAATGATTAAGTATCAAATGTTTGTACACCATTTTACAAAATTTAATAAAAACACAATTTTAACATTAATGTCATCAAAACAAAATAGTTTTCTTCCATGTAATGGATAATTTATGATATATGCTATAGTAGATGAAAACTAGTAATGAACTAAACAATGAATAAGGCATTGAATATGAAACCACAAATACAAAAACTTATATTAAAATTAATTTTCATATTATATTTATCATTTAATTATGAAAATAAAATAATTAAATTAATAATTTTGTAATACCAAAATAATTTAAGAAAATAATAAAATTACTATAATAATTAACTACACAGTCAGTTAATTGTTTTTTAAAAAATCATTACATCGGATATATTTGAAATTTAAAATAATTTTTTTTACAAAATATATACATAAATAAAGTGAAATTTATTATACAATAATATAAAATATATAATCAAAATTGTCCATTTATCATTGAATTCAGAAATATCGTGATCGAACAGGAAGAAAGCTAGGTTTTTAAATTTAGATAAAAATGAAAACAGTGCATATAAGAAGAGGTGAAGGAATTGGAACACAAAAATATGACTTTAATGATTAATTTTCTAAAAACGTGAAATTATGAGAGATTTCTATGGGGGAAGAGAGGTTATTCCACCTCTATGTTTATTTTGATTTATGGACCATGAGGGGGATGAGAGTAGAGGGCACATATCTTATTTATCATCCCAATACCAATAATTTTTTTTAAAACCATATGTATTAATATATCTATATAAAATGTTCCTAAATAATTTTTTATGGATATTAGACAATAACTCTATACATTTCTTTAATAAAATATGTTTTTATAGAGGCAAGGGAACAACCTCAAATTATTGTGGTTAAAACCTCATTAAAAGGAGTAAAACAAATTCATTATGAAAAAATATAATTAATGATACCAATAAATTTCATAATAATTGTAATTTTATAAATTTAATTAAACCCTTTTCCCATTATTCATAAATTTTAATTTTCTTTAGGGTACATTTTTTTGGTAAAATTACATAATAATATTTATTTTTTTAAAACAATAAATTGTGACCTCTAATTTGCTTATAAAGAGGAACCCTATATCCTATCTTCATCATAAGTTATGAGATACTATTCACTACCATTATTATACAAATGTAGTCAAATAAATAACTCTCCATGTGCTAAATGTACTGGTTTTATCATAATACCATCCTAGAATGGATTTGGGGATTACTTTGTGTTTGTTTTCCAATAAATAGGTATAACTCTCACCAGATTTCAAATTTATTAATTCTTCTTATATATCATTCAAAAATATTAAAATAATTATTGTGTTATAACATTATTATATAACATAAAATTATAGCTTTTTTTCGAGTGTATAATACTTGTTCATATTGCTTAACAATCTAATAAAAAATTGAAAAACATTTATCTGTACGTTTAAGAATCAACATTGCAAAATGTTGTTTTATATTTTTCATAATTGAATTTTATATATAGTCATAAAAAGAGATAATTTTTTTTAAATATACATATTATATTATATAAATATCAATATTTAATGGTAACTTTATTTTATACATAAATCATTACCATCAAATCAAATGTGAAATTATCATTACTGCCTATGTACAAACTACAGTTCACAATGCAGGATGCATTTAATTATCATCACCCCTATAAAAAAAAGATATTATTGTGGGAATAAGGAATATATTTTATATTAAAGAGATAATTTTATTTAGTAATGATAATATCATATATAACATTCTATTATTTCATCCATGTAAAAATTGAAATTTACCCTCACTATTCTTGTAGACAACCACCTCTATGAAGGAATATTTTCATTTTTTATTACCATGAAAAATGGAATGACAAATGGATAAAATTAATTATTTAATATAATAATTATATCCTAAATATGATTCTACATAATTAATTTGTTATTATTTTATTTCATATTCTTCGTTTATAAAAATGTGAAATGCCAATCATGCATAACTACGAACTACTGCCTCTATGATATGGAATAGTCCATTTTCCATGTCCAAATGTTATAGATGGTAATAAAAATGTTTTCAATGTATTAAAATGAAAATTCTCACTTTATAATCTTCTAGATATGGAAATTCAATGGACAATATACCATATACAACATCTGTAATTATTTTTATACTTATGAACTGGTCATCCATAAAACAACAGACATAAATTTACTTATTTGATAAATTTAATATGACATGGCCAAAACATAAACAATAGGAACCATTATTATGTAAAGGGTTATTATTTATGAAAAATAAATCATAAAATTTTATCATATAGGTGATAAAGATCATACATGACAAATCAGAATCTATGTAAGGGATAGTTTATCATAAAACCCCATTTCAGTGATTTGTTTTCTAATATTTTTCATCAATGTCAAAATTGTTCAATGATTTTATATATATTTATATAAATTACTCATAAATTATTATTTATATCTCCTATAAATTTTACGAAAAGAATTTCAAAAATAAGAATATAGCATACATAAATAATTCTTTATATCTCCTTCAAATTTTGCAAAAGTGGAGATAAACATCATTTTTCTCTCCACCAAATCTGTAATTTTATAAGTTTTTTCTATACAATATTTTATTTTTTCTCAAAATAACGTCAATTATTCCATTTATTCATTGTATTTTGGTTTTGAAAATGATTTTTTATAGTAATAGATGTTAATTTATGAATATGATATACTGATTGATTCAGTGTAATATTTTTATGAGTTTAATGTTCAAAATAAATGAATCATTATGTAGTATGATTTGTATAGTACTTCTAAGTATTATATAATTATGGATGGTTTTGATACAACATACAATATTCATCAGCCTTATACATCTCCAAAACACATTGGGTAATGTTCCTAGTCATTGAAGTCATGAAGGGGGAGATATTTTGAGAAGATTATTGTATTGATTTATATTGTCTCCAGCTCATTATACCATGAGTGAATAGATGAAATGAATACAATGTTTAAATAATCATATAATGATATTTTTAGTAATATGGGTTTTTCTTTTTTCTATATACATTTGTTTTTTCTTAAGTGGATGATATTTTTAACATATTTAATGTTGAATGGAGGAAAATGTAATCATTATATCCATTATCTAAACTTGTTATGTGAAAAACATGTTTATTTTCATCACATACCTTACTGAGATTTTTTAATCATGCCATGATTCTATATTTTTTTAATATAATTTAATGATGAGTAGGAAGAATGAGAAATTAATTTCTAATGTCATGATAATTTTTCATGAATAAAAAACCAATTTATTTTTAATTTTTTTTACATTATGGTGAAAATAGACACTATGTAGAGTTTATTATTTGTAATAATTGGTATTCCTTTAAATGTGATGTACTAATTCTCTAAATCACTAATCTTATAATACCACTAGGAATGTATGATTATGAATTATTGTTTTAAACACTAAATTTTGTGGTAAATAAGGATCAAGACCATAAATATGGTATTCTAGAATGATTTGGTAATGTTAAAGGTTATTATAATAAATAAAATAGCTTTAAGAAATTATAAATATGTACACATGACATAAACTTTTAATATTACCCTCTTTCTTCGTGTAATTTATTCATATTCAAAAATCTATTTCCACTAATGGAAAAGGGAACCGTTGGACGGAATACACCAATATGATAATGTCCATCAAAATTAGTGACTTTAATGATTGGAATCTGGTCACAAAATTTTTTCATTGCAATTTTTTAAAACATACTACAAATGACAGTTTAATACTTGTATGAGTTAAACCATATCATCGAAAAATATGTTTAAAATAAATAATTTTACGAAATAGAACCCTCCAGATATTAGTATACCATTAAAATTGAGATAACATATGTATTCTTTATTGCTTTGGATAAGATATTTCAATTCATGTATTGCTCAAAACATTATAATGAATCTCCAACCATTTATCATTTTATAGTAGAAGTCGATTAATTCTTGTTATTAGTAGAGTATACCATGGAATGATAATACATTTGGTTAAGGTACTTATTTGAATTTATTAATATTTTTCTAGAGAAATATTCCTTTATAGATGCTTTAAAATATATGGAGAAACAATTCATGGAGTTGTTGAAAAGGAATGTGGATCCAGTTGAATATTATGAAGAAATTATTACTCGATTAGAATTGTATAGACAAAATTTTATTCCAAATCCTTATAGAAATATTCGTAATATACTTATTATTGAAGCTATGGAATCAAATATGTTTAGAATCTCGGTATATAAATATTAATTGTAAATTTTTTTGTTTCATTGAAAACTTATAGAAGGATTTTTCTGATGATTTTAAATAATATGAAATCATAGATAAGAATTGATCATAATAAAAATATGTACAATGAATTTTAGTAAATAATTCAATTCTAATCCCGAATAATGATTCATGTTTGGTAGGTGTATTTTATAAAATGAGTAATTGGATCTAGAAAATTGTACCAATGTGGTATGTTTAGTTATATGGATATGAATTGTTTGTAAAAAAACATGATCAAATAAAGAAAGGTAAGACATATATATTACCAATTGTGTGATGGTTTAATACCAATTTGTTGTAAAATTTTGAAAATGTATGTATAATGTCAATAAAAAATTGTGTGAATAAATAAGATCATAAATAAATGTTTTTAGGGAAATTATTTTAGATTTCCTAAGTTAAAAGTAGTCAATCTAACAATGTAGTGTAAGGTACACAACATATTTATTTACATTATTCTATGTAATTTCTTAATATACATTATAGAAATTATTTTTGATGATATTTCTTGAAAATTAGAAAATACATTTGAATAAAAGGATTCATAGAAAATCTTTAAAACACATTGGCGTATAATTAAGGATTCATGAATTTATAGTAATATTATAATTAAGATCAATTGAATTGTTTTACCTCAAAATATTAGTGTATTTTGTCTTCAAAGGTGTATTGTTATTTCGTGTACAGATTGGATTTTTTTATCATTCTATGATAATTTTTATATCTAATGATTTTATTTTTCAAAAAAAGATCTAGTTTTGTATATAAGAACAAATTTGTAAATTTTATAATTTTTTAGAAATCTATGAAACTAATAAAATATAGTGAAGATTGTTTCCTTGATCAGGTTATTGAATAGAAGGAAAATTTTTAGTTTAGGGATATATCAGTTGTAAATGAATATCTATACGCATTTATAAATGATTTTCATTGTAATGTTACAGAACGAGATGTTGAATTTACTAGTGATATTGTACTTGATACTAATTCCTATTGAAAAACACAAAATCATAAGGATAAATTTGAAATTTTAGAACTGAAATTTCATGACTTGTCCCACTAAGGTTGGACCTCTAACTACCCTGTGATTTCCACCAATAGGCCATGAGATGGTGACTAGTTATGTGATGGAATATATCACAAAAAATGTGGTATGATCGAAATGTAATAAAACCCACAAATCGAAAATCCTTCAAAAGGATGAAATTTTAAAAAAATTGTATCCAATGGATTCATGCCTTCAAGATTCTATAACATAGTATGACAGTAATGTACTAAAATTTAAATGGGGCCATGTAAAATCACAAAAAATAGTAAAGATTCAAACATGATAGAATGATTAGGACTCTAGTTAAATGAATGATCCATGTAAACACATCCATCTATCATGCTCCGGCAATGCAACACCCACTCCCTATCCACCCAAGACACAACCAAAAGGGCTATTGTATGCTTAATACATGACATGTTCATGAAGATCACATGCTAGGGTGAGTACAAAAGCAGAAAATTGGACACCCTGAAAAAAACAATAAATACTATTTTCAATTAAAGGATATAAAATTACATAAAAATCAATAAATCATTGGAAAGACACCATAGAACAAGGTGGTCATTATAAGGACCCATCCATAAAACATTACATAATCATAAATTATATGAGTAAATCACTTTGATGATTTTTACAGGTTTATAGTTTTAAAGAATTATGCCACAAATAATACATTTTATTTCAAAAAAATACAATGTAGACACTTCTACTCAGTTTTCATTTTATTCATAAAACAAGAACTCTTGAAAAAAGAGTCATGTCTAGTTCCATGTTTAAGACAACATGACTTTTCTGTGATCCCATCCTTGACCCTATTCCACATTATGTCCTGTGAAAATTATTTAAAATACTTGGGATGAAAAAAAAGCTCATTAAGGAATACAGAATGAAAAAAAACTGTTAGTTTTCAAAAACAACAAGTAAACCATGAATACTCTATCATTAGTAATAAATTTTACATTTATGATGTATTAAATAATATTCAATTAATAAAAACTCCCTACTAACCCTTTTGTAACCAAATGGTTTCCATAAAACCCAAATAAATAACACATAACATAAAATGGTAACATGGGACATAAACATACATAAATGGTATAACAATACGGTCGACTTCCATACATATGACTATATTGAATAGCAATACGGCCAACCTAAATACCCAATGAATTGGAGGTTATAACATAACCACCCATCCTGGTTTATCATGGCACCACCAGTCTTTTGGTTTATCACGTAACCACCCGTCAAATGTCCATGTACCATTATAATATCATAACACATAAAAAAATATAAAGGAAAGAAAACATTTCCACATTTCAATAACAATATATCACATAAATATAGTGACATAAAAAATTAATTATCAAAACCATTTTAAATACTAGAATACCTAAAAGAGTATATCGTATTTATTTTCCTTGAAAAAAAACATTACGGCTTGTTAAGGTAGCCGATGAACAAAAAATACATGCAGCGGCAGAAATTTCGTTGTCATCGCTTAGGTTAAAAGAAACATTCCTTTTTTCATTTGGTAAAAAGATTCATATAAAAATATTCCCTTTGAAAAGTAAAAGTCTGTTTATAAAATGTATAAATGAAAGTCATGTATTAAAACAAAATATGCTTCAATGAAAGGAGGTTGAGATGAAGTCCCTTACCACATGTCCGAGTTGACTGGATCATTCTTTAATCTCATGAATAATTAAGGAAAGACAATTTATAATTTCTTAAGATCCATTTTCAAGTTTATTATTCCTTTTATATCACTTATTACCGTGTTATAAACATTATGTATTCATTTATGTTAATAACATTCATTTTGTTCATAATTGGTACTTGATTCAAAAATGAACACCTTATAATTATAAGTTGTCCATGTGGTCAATAGTCCATTATATCCAGAATGAAATTAATTATTTAGATATCATATATATCATATATATCCAATACATATATATATTTATAACAGTACATATCATTTGGATGTTTGAAATAAAATTCACCGTTCATGGAGACGGTAAGACGTACATACACTTTCACGCTACTTTCATTTTTTTCTTATTTTAATGGAATTAATACATAATTACACATGGTTATATTATAATTCCAGTATAATATCATATATAATAGAATATATATTGTCATTAAATCCATATTTTACATGACCCGCATATGGAATTAACGAGTCATATCACTTTGAGGGGGTGGTAGTCCGTACATCCTCAAATGAAATTATCATGGATACCTAGAATGGAAACAATAAATTTTTGATATAAATGGAAAATAAAAGTGAATAATAAAAACATAAACATAATATATATCATATATACATACATTTCCATCATAATTTCAACCTTGAGAGGCGGTAGGATGTAATTGAACAATAATCATTTCATGAGGTGTTGGTTTTCCATCCACAGAAACATTAAGTTCTTCACCAATTAGATTAAGGTGTGTGTAATTTTAGTTCAAATACTTCTCATAGAAACATCCTAGTATATTTAGGATATTTTTTTTTTGCTATAAAATAATGGAATAAAAATATTTTAGGGGTTTGAGAAGTAAAATGAATGAAATGATGTTTACAGAAATGGTTGCATTTAATTTGGTTAACTACATTTGGTTTGAACCAAAAGGACTTCTTGATGTCCCTTCTGCCTAAGGTAAGGCTTCTAGAAGGATTAGAGGGATGTAGGGAGCTTAATTGGGTAGAGTTTTGATGATCTTAAAGGCTTGGGAGGTGTGAGGAATTGGATAGAAATGGGGAATTTTTATAAGAGGGAGGAGGGTCTCTTTAGTAATGTGTGATAATATTATTTTATTATATAAAGATATTTGGTTTCTAAAGGTCCAAAAATCATTAGCATCCAAGATAAGATGTCTCATGGACAAAAAAAATCATCAAATATGAATTGGACAAGTTTTTATGTTATTTTAATATTTATAATCTTATTTATTTAAATGATTTATTAATGAGGTGAACACCACATCATTATTTTATCATAAATAATTTAATTTATTCGATATTTAAAAATTTAAAAAAAATACCCTGATGTATGAAGTCTTTTTATATTTGAAATGATTTATATAGTAAAAACGATTACTTATATAACAACATATAAAAATTAATATACTAAAAGATTTTAGTTTATGTCATTTTTTCCATTAAATTAAATTAAATATTCTGAAGTGTCATTATCATTCATAAGTGGCTACAGGGTGTCCCAAAATATACCCATGGATGCCCATGGTTGGTCATTACTATTCCAATAAGGTTTGGAAAAGTGTTAAGGTAATTTGGAATTATTATAATATTCATTTTACCTTTGATTACCCTATTTATCTTTAACATTGGTAAATAAAAGTCAAAAGTTACTATTCACCAAAAAAATATTTTGAGGCAGTGTGGACATCACAATTCCATTTCTACCACTAGCCCGAGCTTGGGCCGAAGCTTTTCACTCTATGGTCCCCCGATACCAACACTTTCGACCTTCACTATGGGGATGTCGACATCATTCTCTAGGATATCCACTACATCGGGGGGAATCCCATTAGAGGGCCATGAATATGATGAGTTCCTACCTCTGATGAACACCTGAGGTCATTGGTCTCAAAACCCCATACTGATGTGGCACCTTCTAGATTTGGCCAAGGAGATGCTGAGGGTCAAGGAATTCCTAATGGACATCGCCTACAAGGTCTGGTTTAGCCTGTTCGTGGAGAAGGACCTGGAAGTCACGATGCCAGGGTGGGGGAAATGGTGTCCAACCATGGCTTAGAGGAGCAAGAGTGGATCATACTGGAGGGTCCTGTAGGTGGGGAACTACATTTCATGGGGCTACAGCATAAATGATGCCAGGGACCTGAATTTTTGGTATGCCAGATTCTTCAACACATTCCTGAGCAGGTGGCTCTTTTAAGTGAGGGACGCAAGGATGGGCAACCGTCTAGAAACTCTGGAGATGGAGAGGATCATTGCTACCAAAAAGAGGTTTAACATAGGGTTCCCAGTGCTTTCTCAGCTGTATGTCATCTTTGGACACATCTCAAGAGGGGGATCACCTAGGGGAGTATGTGTCCCCTTCCAGATTTTCCATGGTTGGGTTGTGGCTCATTGTGGTGGATACACCTTCCCAAATGTCATCCTTCCTCCGGGAAATTGCCTGCAACACTCTCTCTTTATCATTTTCGGGGTCATGCTGATGACACACAATAAGGAGAGGGTATGGATTAGTATTAGTAACCATTCAAACTATGCCTCCAGCCAATTCCCCACCCTAACGGGTTAGCTAATAGAAGATGGGAAAGGATCACTAGAGAAAAAGGAGTACTTCCAGAGCATTAGAGGCAGGGTGCTTGTGGCCTTGATTATTGGGAAGATCTTATTCCATCCTTATGTGTTGTGCATGTTCTCCAGAAAATTTAGATGCCTCCAGAAAATGCCAAAGAGAGTATACACAGATGTCAGGGAGGAGAGGAATCCCTGTGTTCTTCGTTAGCTGTGGCTGATGTTAACGACTTAAGACTCTGGAGACATCGTCACCTTTCGTCCCACTGGGGTCAACGATGGACTCTCAACCGAGTATGTTGAACATTGGATCATAAAATACCCTGACAGGCTTCTGAGGAAGCATGTTCGGCAGCTTAAATTTGCTAGTGCAGATCCTCTGTAGTGATAGAGCAGGCAGGGTGCCGCTAGAGGTCGAGGATCAGAAGCACCTCAGGAAACAGAGTGCGCATAGGCCAGGACCTCAAAATCGGGGGTGTCACATGGTGTGGAAGCACCCTTGTCGCCTATAAGAGGTGGGTCCCATGGGGAAGCCAGAGAACTTCCTTATAAACAAATAAGATACCTTTTTCAATATTCCCACGTTGTGATATTCCCTTCTCTATGGTCGGCCTGGATAACCCGTCTATAGTCAATGAGTACGGAATCCCTCTGGCCCAAGATAGTGTGAGACGAGATCCAATATTCAGATGTCATGCTTGTATGGGTCACAGATAGAGTAAACATCCATCGAAGACATGCATACCTTATGTCCATGGACACGTATGCATTCCAATGGGGTCAGCGTGCGGAGCCACCTCTCTTTATGAAAGTGATGCTTGACCAGGAGCTTGATACGGAAAGGATTACACTGAGGGTAGAAGACAGTAATGAGTCGGAGGGTGGAGAGGCAGGATAGGAAGCTGAAGGAGAGGGGGAGGGTGAAGGAGAGGATGAGTCCAATGTTGAAGGGTCTCAGGGGGCGTCCCACCAAGGGAGTCTTCAGGATATCAGCAACATCTTCATCTCCAATATGTATGTAACTGAGATACTCAAGGTATGCTTTGAAACTTATCTTCTTATGCATCTTCTTTCCATTTCAATCCATAACCCACCTTCCTTATCTTACTCAAGAGAACATTGGTGCTGATCAAGCCTATCTAGTTGAAGGAGGGGAGGAAGAGCCAATGAGGCAAGGTGGGGTACCGACGCCCATTATTGAATAGATGAGTGATGAGGGATCCCCCGCCATGACAATGCATGTAGTGGACAGAGCACTAGAGGGTGATGCATTGGGTTCCTGTAAGTTCTTTTCTCAGTTTTTGGTACTTACTGTCATAGAACTCAACTGATTAGGGTGCTCCTTGTATGTGTGGTGATCACGACATTAGAGCCTCGTTAGGCTGCAGTGCCCAAACCATCCGCAATCACAACTATAGAAAAAGTACTACCCCATCCAGAACATGCCTCCCAAACCGAGTTGGCCACAACAATTGGTGAGCATGGAGTGGTGGACACCAGTTGTGCTGCTATCTGGGAACGGACGAAAGTTGACGAGGGTGCCACCATGACCGAAGGAAGAGAGGAACATCACCCAGATGCTGGGAAGCATATTCCCCTGGGAGGAATTACTGAGGAATACCCTGCCACTAGCCTGTTGGCTATATTCCTTGCCTATCACCCTACTGACCCAGAAGAAATTAATGATTCTGATTCGGAAGTGGATGAGGAGAGTCGGATGATGAGATATAAGGGGTGATGTGCATTCGACGTTTCCTCAGTCAGCCTCAGACAGAATGGTTGAAGCGGATGTGGTCACTCAACACCTGCCTATGTTTCCTGTGTGATGTAGGGGTGGATTCAAAATGCCTTCACCTGACGATCCATAATTACATGGCCTAGAAGATGCGTGAGATCAGCTGGCGTGCCGATGTCACCCAGTGTTGGGAGGAGTCAGAGAGCACTCGAGCATTTATGAGAGCGGAGCAGGAGTTCCAAAACCTCGATGAATAGGAAAAATAACAAGATATATTAATCAAAAACTGTTCTGAGATCTCAGATTCGTTGAGGGCATAGCTGTCAGATTCCCAAGAACTACTGGTGGAAGCTAGTCTCCAGATAACCGACCTCCAGACTGAACATGTGTTGGCATGAGAGAAGGTCATTGAACTGCATTATGTTGTCGCAAATGAGGAACGTGTCCTTGGGGATGGGAAGCAGTCATGGAGGCCACCAACCAAATGGTGGCAGTGTTGGAGAGATCTATCCATGAAGCTTACACTTGGGGCCCTATTTTGGCCAAACCCATAATCTTATCCCACCATAATGCTTTCTGTTGTTTTTTGAACTATATGTATGGACATATTTATTTACATGTCCCTTTGGTTAATATACTTGTCCCCTTTGGTTTTACATGCTCAACCATAATCCCGAAATAAATAGCAATCCATTCCTATGCTCACGTGTGCCATGACAACCAAAGGAGGCTCATACTATCATTTCGTTTGATCATGGGAGCACCAACCAAGATTCGGGCATTCATGATTCATCCCTGGATTTCTAAGGAGAAGAGGGAGGCCCTTCAAAAGAAGAAGACCTTAGAACAATCAATGTAACGTCTTCTCAATGAGCTCTAGCGCATGAGCGGGGCAATGCTAGGTGCATTGGAATCAGTTCGAACATATTGGAATGAAAAATGTGAATCATGTTACCTTAATTCGGAACACTATGGGATGGGTGTGGAAATAAAGGATTACTGTTGAATGTGTTCGAAACATAGCATCCCTATTGCATCAGCATTAAATGGGGACAACAAATTTGGGTCAAACATTGATCGTGTTTGCAACACAGGACCTAACTCAAATATCTTTGATCAGTCTTCAAGAACATTGGCCCAGGACAGTAGATAGACCACAGGTCAAGCATCTATACTATTAGTTTGTCCCTTCAAACATGACCAGTCTTCCAGAAAGTTGTCCCATGACCGCAGGCGGACCATAGGTCTAGTATCCATACTGTTAGGGGTTCCCTTAAAACGTGAATGAGGATGAAGATCATAATAAAGGGAAAAAAGGTGTGGAAGGTGATGTGGTGGTTTGTTTGAACCAAATCCAACACTCCCAAGATTACGCCACCATGGTGGAGGCACATTAGGCAGAAACGTCAATCTGATCATGGATCATCCCTACATTTAGACAGGACCTCTCTTGTGAGGGAACTGTCGCTTCCCAATGTCAACATAGGGTATCCCGAACTTGTTCGGGGAAAATGTTGCAGTCACACAACTTCATGAGAGGTCAGGCCAAGGGCCGATAGTGAGGAGGGATGGGATTTGTGATTCCTGGGGCTGGAACCAAGATAAATTGTTTTGGCGTTCCTACGTATCCCATAAGGATTGGAATCAAGCCATAAGTAGTTCGAGAAAGTGTCTTAGTTTAAGTTCATAGAAATAGGACCAAGGATCAACGTGTCATGCAAGAGTCACATGGTAAGGTGGTTAAGACACCCGACATGAATGAGGACATAAGTCCAGTATACCATGTGTTCCTTGGAGACTTGTTTGGGTCAAGGCACCGAACACGAAAGATAGGCTGGGACTATGGGGAAGTCCCCGGGCATTCCTACATACCCCATAAGGATGGGAATAAAGCCATACATAGTTCTAGAATGGAACCCGGTAAGGTACCGGTGAAAATGTTGAATGTGGTGTGTGGGTATAGCCCTCGCACCAAATGAAGCGGCATTTGATGCATCTTTTTTTTTCCTTTAAGGTGAATGGTCTTTTTGTGAAGCAACCGGTCTAGGATAGAACTACCGGGCATCGCCACAACAATCAATCCTTATACAGTTTTTGATCAATGGTACGGTAAATGACATATACCCAAATCGAAGTCCCCTATGATGAGGCCATCACAATGCAGTGTCATTTTCCAACGTGCAGCCAAGTTGATATTATCACAATTTTGGGTCATGTGATTGTACCTGAAAGCACAGTTAAAGGTCATATTACTTGGTCCTAGGGGAATGCACATGATGCGAGAAAGCATACCCGATGTGAATGAGGATGATGTCAAAATCACCACCATGTGCAACTCCGGGAAAGGAGCCTTGGGACAAGAGGCTAGCGAGGGTCAGAGGATTAGGGGAAGGAGATGCTAGCTTCCAGTGGATATGGACTTGAAATATAATTTCTGGGTGATCCCGCATATCCCATGAGGATGCAGGTCAAGATGCACATATCTCTTAGAGAAGATCATGGCTTATAGTCTCAGTGCTCGGATCACGGGAGCCCTGAGAGATGCCTTATTATAACTTTGTCTACCTAACATGTAAAGCCTCACTGAAGGGTAGTGTAAAGAGTGTCGAGATTCCACATGGACACAATGGGGGTGGTATATAACGTGAATCATGAAAACAACATTCATGGCCCGAAGGGGCCTGGCGTGATAACGGAGGACTACTATTGACCATGTGCGCAACATTGCATACTTTCGCATTACCCTAAAATGGTTACAAACAAATGAACATCAACCGCTGACCATGATCGGAACACGAGATTTGTATAAATTTGTTGTTTGAAACCCTCAGGGGCGATGGCCTGTAATGGTAGGAGATCCCTTAGGTGTAGTATCCATGGCGTTTTTGAGGGTCCCTTCAGGTGTCAAAGATAACGGGGTCCCAAATGAAGGGGAACATGATGCTTGAAAAGTGGATGGAAGCTTGCACTAGTTGAATCCGACACTCTAGGACCAAGACTAGAGTACTCATAGACACATTGGTGAACCACTACAAAGGGTCGAGGGGCTCAATTCGAGAGTAACGAATAGATTGAAAATTCCTAGGAGAAGGGGACATGGTGCCAGCAACCCAATGCGAAGAAGGGAGAAACCATGTACCACACCTATATATCCCCCTCATGGAGAGGGACAATCCAAGGGCCCTAGTTGACCTAGAGATCAGGAGATGAAAAGATCTCTAAGATATGGGGTTGGACCCGAAATCTAAATGTTCAAGCAGTCTTACATATCCCATATGGATGGAAATAAAGCCACACATAGTTCATGAAGATACATTCTAACGTCATGCGGGATGAGCGTACATTTTTGGTTCTTGCAAGACCATATACAGTTTAACGTCATGCGGGATGAGCGTGCTATTTAGGGTTGTGCTGGACCACATATAGATTATGGTCATGGAGGAACATAATCCAATATTAGGTGATGGAGGACCCCATAGCTTTAGGCAAAATATTTCTTATGGAACATGGCATTGGTGGGAGGAGTTATACACTCACCATCCATGGTCACTAGGGAGTACGCAGCACTAGGATAAACCTTGTGAACAATGAAAGGTCCTTCCCATTTGGGCACTAGCAAGGGTGGTTTCTTGGTAGGGATCATTGGTGCTCTGAGGGCTAGCTCCAAGTCACCTTTCAAGAAAGAGCGGTGGCAACCCTTCTTGTTGAAATCTCAAGCCATCCTACTCTGATTCCTTTCTAGATTGTGAAAGGCATGAGGCCTATTCTCGTCCAGTGCTTCCAATTCAGCTTGATGGATTTCACCCACTCTATCCGGTGCATTCTAGTCATATAACAATGTGCGCAATGAGGGAAACTGAATCTTGATAAGCAGAACATCCTCAGTTCCGTACACCCGGGAATATGGTGTTACCAGGGTGGAGTTACAAGCCGTCGTCTCATTGGCCCAAAGGGCGTTGGGGAGTTTATCCTACCAACTCTTCTTGTTATGACCAACCATCTTCTACAGAATGAAATAGAGTTATTTTTTGAAAGCTTCAATCTATCCATTTACCTACACGTGATAGTGGGAGGTATGATTCGAACGAATATTTTACATCGCGTACAACTTCTTCAACATAGTTGCTCGAATGTTGGTGTCGTTATCGGTGAGGATAGTGTTAGAGACTCCAAACTGATAGATGATATTGGAACTCAACAAGTCCATGATAGTACGAGCCTTGACTTCCTTGAGCGAACTTTTCTCTATCCACTTGGAAATGGAATCTATAGAGATCAAAATGAATCGGCATTGGTGAGCCGTTGTCGATGGTTACAGTCCTATGACATCTAACCCCCAGACTTCAAAGGACCAAGAGTACTTGGTAGTATGGAGAGGCTCTGGTCATCGATGCACAATTTTTGAATGAACATGGCATGCATGGAACCTCTTGGTGAACTCGATGTAGTCATAGATCATGGAGGGCCAAAAATACCCTATTCTCTTGATCTGATGAGACAGTTTTGGCCCAACCAGATGGGTACCACAGGAACCTGCGTGGACCTATTTCATAACTTCTAGAATCACCACCCCTTGAATGTAACAGAGGATAACACCATCAAATCTGTGTTTATAGAGGATTTTCTGAAGACTAGGACCACTCTAGAGGGTAAACTACAGCACGCGGTGTCAGATTCGCTCGTGAACGCCTGATCAGCTGAGAGGCAACAATTTTGGATATAATCAACAAAAGGGGTTCTCCAGTCGGGAATTTCTTCAACAACTACATCTGAAGAACCTAGGGTTCTCGATGTGGATGCCCCAGTGGTAAGATGTACTACCTGTAGGTTGTCGTCATCCCCTAGGGTGATGGAAGAAATTATTCTCTGATGCGGCATGTGGATAATTATATCATCAGGCTCAGGCTCTGCAAGTGATGTAGCCAGGCTGGCCAAAGCATCTTCTCGACCGTTCTAGGACTGAGGGACATTGATAAACTCTATCCGAGAAGGGAACTGGGCCATAGGTGGAGAGTGTGTTCTAACAACGGTATGAGTTCTTGCTTCATGACAACATAGTCTTCATTGAACTTCTAAATAACTACCTAGAAGTCCCATTTCACATTCAAATGTGGAACGTTGATCTCAAGGGCCAGCTCGAGGCTAGTAATGATGGCCTGATATTCTACCACATTATTAGTGCAACCTTCAGACAACAGGAATGAGTATGGAAGAACGGCTTGCACCGGGGTAATGAACATGATACCCATGACTACTATGTTAATCCTAGGATAATTATGCCTCCAACCGGTGGGGCTCTGGGAGTTTCCACAAAAGTCAATCCTCCCAGATGGGATGACCTATTTGACATGAAGTATTGCCTCATCAGGAAAATCTAGGTCCATGGACTGATCTTTTGAGGTTGGATGGGAAGACAGAAAGTCCCCCAATGTTTGCCCCTTGATAGCCTTCTTTGATACAAACCAGATGTCAAAATGATTGAGTATCACTACCCACCACTGTATTTGGACAGTCCACATGGGGAGATTCATAATATACTTCAATGGTTCTACCCAACAGACCAGCTCTACCTCATGGTGCTCCAGGTAGTGCCACAATTTCTATATGGCCAACACGAGCGCAAGGCAACTCTTCTCGATGGGGGAGTATCGGGCCCCTGTATCAAGGAGCATGAGGATAAGGTATTTTAGAATGTTATATGTCCCCTCATTGTTCTTCTGGGATAAAAGGGCGCTGAGTGATCAGTCCAAGGTGGTGACATAGAGAAGCAACGACTTTCCGGAGACAGGTGGCATCAAGACCGGAGGCTAGAGAAAATACTGCTTCAATCCCTCAAAGGTGGTCTGACACTCCTCGTCCCACTCATAAGAGGTGTCCTTCTTCATGAGCCAATAAAAGGCAATAAACATGCCAGCCATATTCATGGTGAATCGGCATATGTAGGTCAATTGGCCTTGGTGACCTCAGAGCACTCGAATATTACTCAGGGGAGGCATCTGACTGATTGCATTGATCTTCATCATTGTCAGTCTCGATGCCCTGGTACCTGACAAAAAAAACATGTAAATTGAGTCGCTTTGAAAGCTATGGACTCCTCGTCCTCAGGGGCCATTCAGATCTAATTATATCCTTAGTAATCGTCCATGAAGTAGAGGGCTTGGAACCCAGTCGTAGAATTGATCAAAAAATCAATCAGTGGAAGGGGAAAATCATCTTTCGGACAGTGAAGGTTTAGATAGCAGATGTCAATGAAGACTCAAATATTTCCATTCTTCTTCCTGATTGGCATAGTTTTGGCCAACCATATGGGGTACTGGACCTCCATAACGATGTTGGATCTAATTATCTTATCATCTTCAGCGTCGACCACGGAACCATGAGAATGGTGCGTATTTCAGGGAGGTTGCAAGAACCAGTGACGATTTATCAGGAGATCGAGGCGATGGATGGCTACATGAGGATCTAGCCATGGATATGCAATCTGTCTACCCAATCACATCTGGTCTCCCCCATGAGGGGCCACACATGATAATATCAATGAAGTATTGGTGCATCAGCCAGAGTTGACTTATTCCAACCCGGAGGAACAGACAAGAATGATGTACAGTTGTTGGTATAAGTCAGATGTCTCGATACCTAACGGGAGTGTGATGCTCTGGGACCACTGGAGACTGGTTCGTTTATGAATACATTGTGATCTTCTGATGCCACCTGGATTCGGGAGCCTAATTTACCCTTATCCCAGAAATGACAAAACATTTCACCATATCGGGGGTTGTGGCCTCCAACCAATGGATCAAGAAGATGTTGGCATAATTCAAGCCTGACCAAGGGTCGGTTATAGTTGTGACAAGCTCAACGTCACTTGCCTAGACTTGTTTATCCTTGCTCTTATAATAGTCAACATCTAAGTAGAGGGCATCATATGAGGCGAAATTAGATGCATCACCTTGTTGTACACCTACTTGACCATTAAGGGAGTACAGAAGAAATTGGTGACACGATGAGGGGACTGCTACATATAGGTGGAACCATGGCCTTCCCATCATTGCATTGTACACTGTGTCCTAAGAGACTACCTTGAACTCGGTGCGGGAAACTAGGCCACTGAACATGTTCTTTAGATGGATATTGTCGACCTGTGTTTCCTCTGTCTTATCATATCCCTAGATTCTCATATCGGGGGGAGTCAAGTCATCTTTAGATAACCCTAGCTTATGTAGTGTCCCTATCTGGATAAGGTTGATCCCTGAGCCAGTGTCAACGAGACTGTGGCAAACCTCCAAACTATTGAATTGGCCGGTGATATACAGTAGGCGGATGTGCCCCTATATGGGAGATCCTTCATCATCTCCTGAGAATGAAATGATGTCATGGAATTCAGCATCCTCAATTGTTTCATCATGAAAGGCCTCTACAGCTGCTATCTCCATCTCAAACTAGAGGGGTCTCCTTAAAGCATCAACGAGTGCTTTGCTTATATCTGGTGATAGGTGAAGGGCTTCCAGGATGGAAAGCCTCGCTGGGATATGAGCGGGGTGCCTTTGAGCATCGTACATCCAGGCCCTATGAGAACATCTGCTTGTAGGGAGTCACTCTACAATTGGACGAATGGTAGACCTTACTAGTTGGACCAGCGGCTGACTGGTGCAGAGTATATCCTAATGGTCACTGGTCGAATCTCAGAGGGAAGCTATCAGATGTGAACTAGACAAATAAGATAGGCATGTAACAGGGTAAACATGGTCACAACACAATTGTAGTGGTTCTACCTGATCCAGTAGCAAAAACATGGGTGGAGGTGGGCCTCTTGACGCCGGAAGAAGAGGTTGTGCATGCTAAGTTCTACGTTGGGCCTACTGTCTGGTCTCAACGACAAGCACGACCTGACTAGAGGTTCCAAATGATGTGCCACGATGACTCATGTGGTTTCGATTCCGCTAATGTTGGTGTTGGCTTGGGATATTGGGGAGGTTCCCCTGGCGCTCCCCCTCATCGAGAGTCATATAGGGATTTACCAACTCAACAGTGTTAACTGAAGCGTACCCTTGACTGTCACTTGACGAATCATCCACCACTGGGTGGATTTTAGGACGGATTCCCATCTCTGGGGCCATGACGTTGCTGAGAGTTTGAGACGAAGATGGAATTGGAGGGGTGTGTAACTTCTTCTTGTGCCGCTGATGTTTTATCTTCTGGGAAGAGGATGGCTTATATGATAACACAGAAGTGGTGGCCACAACTCTTGAAGCCACTTTCTGATTTAGGCATTCCCAAATGATTCCATGGGTGCAGGAAACCATATTTTGTTCTATCTAGTCACTATACTTATCAGAACCATGGTCAGAAACCTGCTACCACTCACCTTCGCTGTCGCTACTGCTATCTGATCTCACAAAGACACCTACCACTTGTGCCCGGTATGGGCCCAACATGACTATGTTTTTGTCAATATGGTTTTGATCCAGTCCATAAACACATATAATTTCTTGATGGTGTTCCCCAGGATCCGATGATTAGGGTAGTAGAAGGGGAGATTAGTGAGATGTACCTCTTCTAGCTTCCCACACTCAGGAAGTTGTACATTTATCTTCTCTAAGGTGCTGCGGATGTATCCAGGGACCTAAGCCTTGTCAAACGTGTTGGTCTGATTCCTTATGTCTGGAATGGGGTCTTTAGGAGCCTAACCGTATCGAGGGGCCGAAGGAGGCTGCTGAAGACGTGGAACATTAATATCTCGCCTAGGCAGTGGAGGCACGTTACGCGGGGCGCCTGCTGATTGTGAGGATGCTGCTAGGCTGGAAGATGCGCCAGTGGTGGTGGACCTCTACGAGGCTAAGGAGCTGGCTCCACTAGTAGAAATTCCAGCTTCCTGGGGCCCTCTATCTGGCCCACTGTGGTGGGCTCGGCTCTAGAAGCTCTCCTAGCTGGAATTGCATGAGTCAGCAGGTGTGCCTGACTGGCCTATTGTAGGGATTCTTCAAGGCCCTGGGCCTTATCCAAGATGTCTAAGAACCCTCCGGGGTAGTTATGATTAATCAGGGAGGGATCCAGTTCCGTCTTGACATTTCCCACACACATCGTCTGGAATTTCTCTTAATTCAGTGGTATTTCAACGGAGTATGTGAGCCCCTTGCATCGAGAAATGATGTCAACAACTCACTCATCAGGCCTTTTGTTGGTCCTGACGATGTTTGTGATGTTCGTCTTCTAGGTGGTAGAGATGAACTTGTAAATTAACTGCCTGCGAAGGTCCTCTTAGCTTGTCACAGATCCAATGGGGACTTGACTGTACCAGAAGAATGTCAGCCCTTCCAGCATCTGAACAAAACAATGGAGCATGGCAGCCTCCAACTATGTTGGGGTCCCTAACATCGACCCACCCCTCGAGTAAATGTGGGACAGGTGTTGTAGAGGGTCCCCCATCCCGTTAAAGGGTGAGAAAGTGGGATTTTCAAATCCCAGGGGTGCTAACATGTCATCCACCCATGTCAGGTATGGCTTGCCAGTAGGTGGGATGACCGCCTGTTGTGTTTCCAAAGCCTTAAGGTGGGCGATGAGCACCGCCATTGGATCATCTGGACGCGGGTCCCTATTATGATGAGGATCCCTAACCATGAGAATGTTGATGAGTTCTTCAATGTGATAGACATGCTCAGCAGCTCATGGAGCAGCTGTTGGAGCACTCCATGGGGCGGCCGGGGGAGCCGGAGCTCGGTTCCTTATATTTTCATGCCGTTCGGGTGGGTTCGGAGTGGCGTAATGTGCCCCCTTGCCTTGAGCTCCGACTTCCGCCCTATCAGCGAATGCAACATGATCAGGGTTTCCTGAGAGATTCTCATATAGGGTTAGTTGATCCTGCCCCTGATACACTGACTTTGGTTAACCGTAGTTGGGCCGTCGCTCCGCAATGCATTATGCCAGATGTTCATCGAATAACTTCTTCTGCTCAGCAAGCTGTTGGCATAGTGTGGCCTTCTCAGGGTCCTCTTCCATATTTTTCACTGAGGTAGATGGGTCAGAGTACCAATTCCTTGGTGGGTGGAGGGAGAACTAGGAGGTTCCTTTGCTGGAGAGTAATCCTCCTCTATGGGTCCAGTGGCAGCACGTCCTCTGGGGGGAAGTCCCCATCAAGATTTCCCAGCTCATTCTCTCCTCCTCACTGATCGGTTATGTTGACCACCACACTTCATGGAGGCATGTCATGACTATCGCCAAGAAAGTCATGCTGCCGGCGAATCACACTGAAGAGGAGTTCCACACACTGCCCCCAGCTACGGACTTGCGTGTGGGGGTAGCCTCCTCAATAACTTTGCGGAGTATATGGAAACTCTGTATGCATTACTGTTGTAGGGCCCTATGGTGGCTAGGTGACTCGTGGTGCTGGACCGTGGGTAGCGTGGCTAGGTTAACCAGATGGTATTATTCACCAATGTCTTCCATGTGCTCTTGGCATTGACGATAAGTCACCTGCCGGTGCCGGAGATGGTAGTGAGTCACCCAGAGGGTTCGGCAGAAACATTCAAACTCCTCCAGGGAGAGCGATTTCAGAGTACAAAAAATATATCTTGTGACCGGATAAAACTTCTCAGGGAAGTGGCCTGCTGTGAGGATGGTTCAAAAGCTCCCCGTCTTAGATTAAAGGTCTGGCACATGATTTCCCCACTCGTCAACTGAGGGTGGCTGAGGAACCTGTTGTGGCACTGAGGCGGGCCGCTAGGACGGTGGACTGCCTGATGGAGAAAATGATGAGCAGGCTGATTGGCTGTTGAATCATTGGATATCCTCTGAGGGTTGTAGCGATCTGGAAGCCATGTCACGATTGGATGGCCCAACAACCAGGGCTCCTGAAACAGTATCAGCATCCACTGAGGGTGGTCCATGTCACAGATCTCCTTCTATTGACCCCCAAAATATCTCTCAATAGCCTCCAGCCAAGACAGAGGGTGCTACCGAAGATACCGGTAGTTGCTGCACAGTTGGCCCAGGGGAACATGGCAAGGTGTAGTCTTCCAGGATATACATTCAGAGGGAAACAAGGATATTGTGGATCTCAAATTCAGGGAGTATGAGGCTGATTCGCCTCGTTCCTACCCCATCCCTTGACTCGAAGAACTGAGGAGATGTTTCTCACTATGGTTCGCACTCTGCTTCAGATTTTGAGAGGCAGACTGGTCTGATTGCTGCATGACCTTCCCTAGAATTACTTTTACGGTGGTGATGACCCCCCTTCCTACCCCTGGGTGGCTCCTTGGGATAGGGCTAGTTTCTGACATGGGGTCCTCTGGCCGCACAGGTACAAGGGTGGAGAGGGTTTCCACCAGAGAAAGCTGGGGTGGTGGAGCACCAGGACAAATGGTGAATGATACACAGGCATGACTCCCGTGCAGGAAGGTGATCGGACATGTGATGTCTCCATACCATCTTTCTCAGGCAGGGGGAGTGACCACATAACTAGTGTAGTGAGTGCAGGAGAGACCCCCATATGGAGAGTTTCTGTCACAGAAATTACCCTCGCTTGGGTGGAAGGTGGTGCGAGCCAGACCTCCAAGCCATGATTAGAAGCATGGATGATCAACATCTTTCGTAGTGGTGGTGCGGACTGAGCCTTCGCACGGGGGAGTCATAGTGGTGGATTGGTCCGTGGTGGCCATCAACTATGCCGACGACCGGGAGAGTCGACCCAGCCTACCCATGGGGCGGTTGGGGACTCGATCAAGGCTGGGCGTGAAACTTTCCCTGCTCAACGTATGCAGGGAGTTGGGGATATGAGTCAGTGGTGGCTTGGGCCACAATAGTTGCTGACGTTGACGCCAAGTGGAAGCATCTTCTTCCCTTTTCACCCGATGCTGTCGTCGGGTCAGATGGAATAGAGCTGGTAAGGAAGGTGCATGGATTACTTACTCCTCAATTCGGGGAACTGGGTGGCGGTGCTGACGGGGCCTGGTGGGGGCCCTCACCAGGAGCACATGAAGCGGGTCTCCGATCAGGATGGCCCGGATATCCCCTACTTCGTTGGTGTAGGGGAGGGAGTTGTTGAGGCACTCCGGGGACAGGCTTCTGAAGTGATTGAATGTTGGTGTTGAGAGCAGTGGCTTCCTGCACGGCCTGTAAAGGCAGCATTGACAGTGAGGCGCAGCTACCTTGAGATCCAAGTGAATAATATCCGTGGTGAAGATAGTCCCCTCCTCCTCGTACATGTGTACAAGGTCATTAATTACCCTTCAATCGATAATTTCTTATAGGGAGAGGGGAGTGTGTTCCTGATAGTCGTCACGGTCGGGGCCATCGTGGAAGAGGGAGAACCATGCGGGTAGCCGCATTGATATTTCCCCTGCCCCTATGCTGGTAGGCAGGTGATCAAGCTCTGGATATGACGACTTGATTCCTAAAAGCAGGGAGATGAATTCATTAATACTGCTAGGAAAAGGAATCGACAACCAGTGCCCCAACGCCATTCCATCTAATGTGGTTGGCCACAGGGATCCATGCTAACAACATCGTAAAACAGAATGGTGCCCATCAGTTGTGTTGGCCAGGGCCATCGTGGAAGAGGCAGAACCTCTCGAGGTAGTCGCATCGATATTGCCCCTGCCCCTGCACCGGTGGGTAGGTGATCGTGCTCCAGATGCAATGACTTGATTCCTGAAAGTAGGGAGATGAACTCAATAATAATGCTAGTAAATTGAATTGGAAACCAGTGTCCTTTCACCATTCCGTCTTCTGTGGTTGGCCATAGGGATCCACACTAACAACGTCACTGAACGGAATGCTCAACATCCCGACTGTCCAAACTTCTTGCGAGTTTCACATCACGCTTATTTGGAGGGACCTGATACCGGATGACAAGGTCAGATTACATGATAAACCACCAATGCCCCAAACTTTTCTAGCATCCATGCTAATGAGATGTGCTTCACGGCGCATTCACCATTTTCTGTTTCCGACATATTCACCGGGGTCCGCACACGCACATCCGTCATGCAGAGGATGCGCTCCTGGTACCCTGCATTCCCGCATTAAAAAGGCGGGCATCATCCACTCCTTATTCAGATACTTATACTCCTTGATCGAAATGGGATGATGAGATATCAGTTCTTTCTTTTGTGTATTCCTCCATGGAGCTCGTCACATAGTACGTGTCTCCCTCATAGATTTAAGACTTAGTTAGTGACACTTTTCCCAACGCCATATCTTCATGGACACCAGTTAATTACATAGCTTCAGTCGGGACACTCCAAGGAGTCTAGTTAGGTAGCAACCTTTGGTTAGGAGAGTAGTCTCACTGGGTATTACTGGAATGTCTTGACATTGGGGGACTGGCATGTCTATCTTTTGTCCCTTGTCATAGGGATTCTCGAGGGCACGGATGCCCAAGGCATCCTACATAGAACTCAGGGAATACTATTCCATAGGCATGTATTTGTGGTTTCCTCAGCTTCCAATGTTTATCATAGGTTATGCCGCAAGTTTAATGTCTAGCATCGATGGATCGGACTGATCAGAACACTAATAAGTGTGGATCAGATTGAGGAACCCCCGAGAGGGAACACCAATGTTGGGGCCAACATGGGGGCAACTTCCCAAATATCGGGGAGGGGAATGAAGTGGAATGATCCCATCGGGATGTGGTGGCCCATGTAAGATTTAGGATAGACGACGGTCTTGGAATTTAGCCTCGAAGAGTCTTCCTACATATCTCCGTGGTAGGGAATCATTGTTCGCGTAGTTTGATGAAACGAGGGGACACCTGAAGAGGAAACCTGTTAAAATGGACAAATGGATGGGTCCCAGAACAAGTGGTACCTCTGGGTTTTGGGCATGAGTATATCGAGAAACATGGGCTCTAGGGAGAGATAATTTTGAGTCATGGGTGATGGGCTTGAGACTCATGGAGGCATCCTACGTATCCCCGTGGCATGGAATCATTGTTCGTGTAGTTCAGGTGGCATCTGTGGATTATGCTTTGAGGCGACCCATCGTGTTAGTAAACTGGCGTAGAGGTGGACCAGGGGTCCAGATGGATGGTGGCATGGAACCTTGTTGAGGCTTCCTACATACCATGCCTTATCATGGATCAAATTCCTCGTAGTTCAGGATGGATTGGGGCTTACACTATGAGGCGGCCCAAGGTGGATACAATTTAACGACATACAGGATGGGGGCGAACCTAACATGAAGGAATGATCGGGTGGTGGGCATGAACCTCGTCGAGGCTTCCTACATACCAAGACTTGAAATGGATCAAAGTACCGTAGTTCAGGATGGAATAGGGATAACATTCGGAGGTGGCCCAAGTTGTAAATGGGGCTTGGGACACCAATACGGAGATAGTCGAGGCCAATGGTTATTGAGCTTGAACCTGCCAGAGGCTTCATACATACCAAGCTTTGACATGGTTCAAATTCCCCGTAGTTCGGGAAGGACTAGGGCATACGCTCGAAGTGGCCCAAGGTTGTATGGGGCTTACACTCTGAGGTGGACCAAGGTGATGAATTAGGTCTTACACTCTGTGGCATCCCAAGGTGTTTGTTGTAACGATGTGAAAGGGGTCGGAATGACCAATGAGTGGTGGGATTGAACCTCGTGTAGGATTCCTACGCACCATACCTTGACGTGGATCTATGTTCCTGTAGTACGGGAATACAGTTTAACATCATGCGTGATGAGGTTGATTGGTAGTTTAACGTCCTGCAGCTCGGACGAGGGAATTTGGGGCTTACGCTCTAAGACGTCCTAAGGTTTTTCATGGTCGATGCTCACAAGAGTCATACTCATTGTGAGAAACAAGAGCTAGCGGTGACCTGATGATCACGCCGTGAAGGTTGTGTCCTTGGGAAATGAAGAGGGGCTTACGCGTTGAGCGGCCCAAGGTGTCGGGACTTACTCTAGGATGGAGCCCTGAGGGCGAAAAAACGCAGTGGGTGATGGATTTGGAACAGAAGAGAGGAGGAGTCCCATTCCTTATCGCACCCTCCGCTGGCCTTGGCACTGAGGAAGTGAGGAGGAGAAGGGGTGCTACCTCATACAACGAATGAAAGTGTCTTACACCAAGATGGATTCCCATCCCCATGGACAAACTCCACTCCAATAAATCACCCCCTTTGAGGGATGATCCCATCCCCATGGAGATGAGTGGGAGTGGAGAATGTCCAAGGTGGGGGGACCCTGCGTACAAGGAACGGGGCCATGTCACAGTTTAATAGTATGTGTTGAGGATGATGGTGCTTAGCAGTTAAACATCCTGTAGCTCGGACGAGGTGGGTTTTCTCTACCCCCATAGGACAAACATAACTAGTATCCCCTGCCCCCTGTGGATGGGAAGGGATCAACACAGCTGTAGCGAGGGGGTTTCACAGAACAAACCATCGAGGGGTCCATGTTATCGTGGCTATGTGATAAATCAATAGTCATTAGCGGGCCTATGAAAAGAAGCATGAGGAAAATCAATTCAATGGGTGATATCATCCATGGTATGTTGAAGTTACTTCATATGTGCCTCGAAGCTAGTATGGGAAAACGACGCAAGTCACGAGTGTCTAAGGGGAATATGCACAACCCCTATGGTTTGCGTGTGAAATAAGGGTCCTGCGTGAAAAAAACTAGGCTGGTGTGAAATTGGGTATGCTTGCATGGAATTGGAACCAAGGTGTTGCACGCAACTAGAAACGAATCTGTGCAAGGAATATGAATTGCGCTCAAGTGAGAGAGGCTGCACACAATGACTGTGGTACACACAATTTGAAGTAAGTGAATGCAACTAAGGAGTTTGTGCGCAATGCATGGGGATTGCGCGCAACATCCCAGCCTGTGTGCAATGGAAGGGATTGTGAGCAAGGGGCACCCCCCCTGAAGGGATTGGAATTCAGTCTAAGCCAAAGCAGATATCGCGTGAAGGCGGACACTGGGGTAACTGGGAGCGAAAATAATCATACCTGAAGTCTATATTGCATGCGTGTGGAATACAGATTTCACACACGAGAGCTGGTTCAGATTCTTCAGCCCCGAAAAGTAAGGTGGTCACCTTTTATTTATAGGTGACTGGGGGCGCAAAAGACTGGTCGATGGAAAATTATTGAGTGATAGAGGTGGCAGCGTGAAATGACAACCGTGTGGGGTGAAAGCATGAAATTATTTCACTCTGGCTTCGAGGGCTCTTTGAGAATCTTGATACTTTATTTGCGGGAAAATTTTTTTTCGCACACTTCACCATTTTTTTTGCACAAGGCCTCCAGGCCCCCCGGACCGGGTCTTTGAGTTTGAATATGACTTTGCATTGTCATTTCGAAACATTCTCCAACACTTAAAAACTTTTCAGTGTCTATAAATATGGTCCCTTATACCATCAAAGATTTATGGCTTTCTTATTGTTAACATTCTCAAAACCTATTTCTCTATCACCATCCATCATATATTGATATCTACGTTTTTCTTCCATATCATGGTTTTCACTTCCCACCTATGTTATCCTATTTGGAAACCTAGTGATAAGTTACTTTGGGCATACATAGTGTTTTTAACTATACATATTTAAATGAAGATTTAGTATTCATTTTTACGATGTGGGTTTTTATGACAGAAACATTTAAGTAGTACATCATTTACACCCTCACATATTTAGATGGATAAAATATTTTTAAGGGGGATAGAATGTATCCCTCTGATATTTTATGAGATATATTCTTTTAAAATCTTTGATTTCTTGTTTTCTATTGTACAATAATAATAGATAGATCTATTCATAACATGATATTGGCTTGCAATATATGAAACATCAATCTTGGCTTATGTTACACATAATTTGATTTTCTTTTGATAAAATGTATTCCACGAAACACTGAGTATTTATTTTATTCAATATATTAAATTTTTTTTGGATTAAATTATATGAAAAATCTATGGAAGATTGAACCAAACACAGCACTGATATGACATTCATTACACAGAGGAGCATCCTTCCTCGATAGCATTCAATTTACGCAATAACGAATTTCGGTAAACAACGATTTGTTATAAAAATATTAATTTTTAATCGGATATAAAAAAGCTTTTTGAATAGAAATAACACCATTTTTTATTTTATATAACATTAAAATTATCATATGTATTTGTAAGAATATTATATAAGAACAAATTCAATTTTTGGATAATAGATGTATTAAAAAAACAGTTTTGAGACCATTTGATGGCACTCCAATTATAAATATAGATCTTAAAAATATTATATATTTTATTGGAAAAAATAATTGTCTTCCTTGAATGAAGGAAATAAAAATTAATGTGGGTTGAATGTTTTGTATTTTTCTGATGAAATTAATATTTTGATGAATAGTGAATGATACTGAATTTTAAGGTAGAACTACATTTTCATCTAATTTATTTATATAACTATACTATAATTTTAATTTTTTTAAAATTTAATTGGATTTTTTTTATCATTTGATCTAATTTTTGTAATTTTATGTAATTTCACATTTTAATTTGACATCAATACATGTCAATATTTAGATAATTTTTTACTTCTTAAAAACACATTTTTTGGTTTATGTTAATTGTAATTAATTTTAAATTAATGTCATGAAATTATATATTTTGAATTATGAAAAATTGATTCCATATTTGGAATAAGTGGGTCCTAATAATATTAATATGTCAATTTTTTGGAAAATATTATTAGTTACTACGGTAGTTTTTATTTACCACATTTAACGGTAAATCAAGTATATTAGGGTAACTGAAAAATATTATAAAGAAAATCAAATTAACATAAAACCATAAAAATACTATTGGATGAATAATGGTTGACCCATATCACCTATGGGACTAAATTTATTCATTTAATGGACTATTTCCATGTATTGTTTTTAATTATTATAAAAACAAACGAAGGTTACAAAATATCACTCTCATATATATTATAAGTATAATAATTATAATATAGTGAAAAACATGATAAATACTTGAAAATAAATAGTATCTTATAAGATACTGAAATTACCTACATCATGTAAATTTATTTAGTAATTTTAGAGAAAAAATAATTATAATTAATTATGACACAATAGTGATCTAGAAATTATTTTATTGATAACAATATCTAATTAATGGAAATAAAAATATTAAAATAAATATTGGATGAACAAAATAATGTTCTCAAAGAATTTGATAGGCTATTATAACATATTAGAAATGTATTAAATATTTTTTTTGAATGTATCTTCTGTTTAAATATTATTTAATTTCATATAAATTAATTGTTTGAAAATAAAAATTAATGATATTTTATAAAAATAAAAAATTATTAATTTATTTAAAAATGGGAAAAATATTTATAAAAATTGAATATTATACGGTCTTAAATGAAATAAATTGTTCAATTATTGTGAATTTAGAACACAAAATTAAATATTTATAACAATATAATATTTAGAATATTATTACCAGAAAAAATTAAATTGATTAAATAATTATAAATCCAAGTGATAAGATTTAAACTAATATCAAAGCATGTCTATATATTATTGGATGAATGTATTTTTACCTATACTCTTATTATAATATAAATATATGAGTTTTTATACATTATAAACCTAAAATTAGTTTATAATAAATTAATATTTCAAGACTTTCCCAAAGCGCCCCTTCTCACTCTTATAAAAGGACACCACCTCTACCCAAATACTCACATCATTAAATCCCATTGGATTATCCAAAATATACTAATATAAGATCATAAAATCCATTAATTCCACAAAGTGTCCACACATTGGTTAGAAACTTATACTAATGAGACCTTTTATTCAAATCAAAAGGAGATACACAAAAAGGGTAATTATTTTGTCACCTATTTAAAAATTCATTTATTCTTCTACATCATCATCATTTGTTCTTTCCAAAATAAAGTAATAAATCGTGAATCTTATAAATTATGATATTTCATTATTATTATGGGAAAACCTTATACCTCCTTGTATCCATCCTACATATAACAACCTCACCATCTGTGCGTACATACGTCTTACAGTCTCCACGCCATGGTGTAATTGTTATTCAACAATACATAATGTGGAAGGGTATATTGAAGAATATTATTGATGAAAATAATGAATATAACATAATAACTATAACGTAAAATTCATACACCATCCAATTCAATACCATTTATCCATCAAGGAAATTATATCGTTGCTTGTGCGTATATTCGACTTCCCATCTCCACGACGCAATAAGATTGATTCCACATGTTAACCATTCAATCCCGATCATAATGTATATATAACAAATAAGAATAAAATATATGAAATAATAATGCTACTTTATTATTGTATATATATATATATATAAAAGTAATTTTCATTTTTATGTATAAGGTAACAGAAACAACCTTCAGGCATACGTACGGTTTAGTCTCTACATGAATGATGAATTCCATTTCATTTATCAATCTGTTATATATATATACTAAATAAATATGATATATAAATCATGTTTTACATTATGGAGGTAATAATATCACAATCTATTTAATAATATCAAGAATAAAACATCAAAACACGTACGATAAAAAAGGATTATTACCAAAAATTGTGCATTTACATGGAATTGATAAATGAATTGGTGATATAAAGTCATATTGATTCATATATGTTGTCATAAATATTATTAAGATTTTTATAGAATATTATAATATGTTGAAACCCCCTATAAAAGTGTTTCAGACACAAATAGAAGAAATCCAACCTAAGTTAATGGATAGTTGTACAATCTCATTATTATTTGAGATTATTTAAATGTAGGTATTTACAGGGGAATATTTATCATCCACATCCATGTTTTCTAAATATTTAACATTATTTTTGATCTGATACAATTTTTTTGAAGTCAATTTTATCCATTTTAAAAAATTAATTAAATGGAATGAGTGGAATATTGGGGCATTTTACGATATGAATTACTTTTTGACCTTTCTGATAAAAATACGAGGATAATGTTTTTTTAAAATTATACGACATCAAAAGATTTCTAAATCATCATAATGACTTATTTACATGAATATAAATCTAAAAAAATTATTTTTTATTTTCTAATAAATATTTTTCTTTTAAAATTTTGTTGAATTCTGAGGAAATATTTTTTTTGTAGAAGAAATGATATTTTCCTCGACAAAATATTTCAAGGGATTTCTCAAAGATACTTTATATCTATGATGAAAATATATAGATAGGGGAAATATTTATTTCCCTATTATTTATATTATTTGATTTTATTTATTAAAGAATTTTATTAAGGAAATCCTTTTGTTTTATATAAATTATGATGGATTGAGTTTTAAGAAACCCAATTTATTTCATGGTTTTTGCATTGGTGAATGTTTTTATGTTTTTTTGGTACATGTAATAATGATTTCATTATGAGATTGATGAGACTTATATCTACCTCTAATGAAATTTAAAAATATTTATATTTCATGAGATAGACATTACTAGAATATAAAAAAAATCTGTTTCATTAATAGTGGACTAGAATGAAAAGTAAATCTGGTTAAGTAATGTATGGATGGAATGGCATGTAAACCCAATTCTGTAATGGACGTGGACAACTATGATGGTCTTTATAGAAATTCCTGGGCAACTATGGAAAATATATCTTCTGCTTATTTATTTTCCACAATTCCATGTTTTATGCTAATGATATTTTATAATTTTTAATGTTTCTTTATGATCTATACCTTATGTACTACCATGATTTATTTCATTACTCAGGATTTTGATATTCAAAATTTATGTTCACAATTTAACATTTTTTATGTTTATTTTTGTTGTTGTTCTTCATCTATACCCTTACTGGGAATTTTTTCTCCCCCTTTTTATTTTTTCATTTCCCCAAGATATAATGAATTGTTTTATGTGGGAAAACGAAAGGGAAAGATCTTTATGGGAGATGTAGAAGATCTATCACGATGTTAGATGATTATAATCCATGTTTCCATAGAAACAAAACTAATGTTGTATTTGGGCATGTTTTTTGTAATGTAGAATGTATTCCAAAAATAAAATGTAATTTTTATGTAAGTAAAGCTTTAGTCATTTCATTATCAACACTTTTTATATGTGATAACACTAGAAAATAGTACTTGAATTTCAGGTTTACTTTGTGTTTCCATTTATCAAGGTGAAAAAATGTATTGACACATAGTGTACCATTATCAATGCAAATAAAAAATTTATGACTAAAGTACACTTAACTAGTGTTAAAGAAAATAGTAATAACAGATTCCCCTTTTATCTACACGTGTTCATGGAACTGATTAAATTTTGTTTTTTATTAACTATAAATCTTTTATTTTTTATTCTAATAAAATCTATATAATTTAAAAAATCATTAAAAATAATATATGACTATATGAATATATTTATATTGATATAAAAATAATATATTTTATTAAATAATATTTATATAATATGAAATATGAATTTACACATAATATCAAGTATATTAATTTAAAAATAATTTATAATATATTGAAAAAAAATAACATTTATTAATATAGTTTTAATTGATAATGATAAAAATTAATTTAATAACAATTTGATTATAAATTTTTTAATAATTTATTTAATGACCAATAATTAGTTGAAAACGTTGCATGAACTCAACACCATCATATATTTTGATCAATGTGTCTATTGGAGCACCAGGATATACAAAATCAAAGCATAAGATATGATATATGCCATTTTTAATAGGGGCATAAAAAATTATTGTATTTATAGTTAATGAAATCCCTAAATAGTCCAAAATATTGGGGTTGTATTTTTCAAGTCATCTTAATGTTTGAACATTTTATTGAATTTTAGAAATTCTGAACGGTGCCTTATTATAAATTTTTAGCAGAGAGTAAATTTATTCAGATGGATTATATTCTTATGAATATTACATAATTTAAATTTTTTCATTTAATATATTAAAGTTACAATTATAAATTTATATACAAATATATATTCCCATTTTCAAAAAATTACATGAAAAAATTAAAACATATAAATAAATATGTATTGAAGTTTACATGTATAATATAATTTAAAAAATAAAAAGTACAAGAAAAAATATAATTATGGATTATATATATTATTATTTAATATAATAATAAATAGATATTTATATAAATAAAAAAATATATAAATATATATATGTAATCATTTATAATTTTATTTATTTTATTATGACTATATATAATAATTTGTATTGATAAATATTCAAATATGTGTGTAAGTGTGAGAAAATATTTTCAAAATACATTATATAAATTTATTTATATAAATATAACATTCAATATATAATATATATTTGTAAAAAAAGTAATGATGTTAATGTGTTTAAAAATATTATATATGTAAATTATATAAACATATTTACAGTTTATATATATTTTATAAATACAATATAAAAATTATATATCTAGATTCACAATTACATGAGTATATATATATATATGTAAGTGTTCTTTATTAATGATTTAAAATATAATTATTAATATATATATAAATATAAATAATTACATGTACAAAATTTTTAATTGGAAATATATATATATATATATAATATCATACCAGACAAAACATGATGGTGTGGTGGTAATGTGGTAAGTTAGACAATGGATTCTTTCTTTTGAGTCCTTCCAAGTGTATATGGTTGAGTAAGGTGAAAAAAATTAATAAATGTGGGTAAACATCATTGACAAAATATTTTCTTTTATATAAAAGAGAATTTTATTTGTTTAATTTTTAATGTTGATTATGGATAGTTCTTAAAAATATGAAATTGGTAGTAGTTATGAAAATTCATGATCTAGATACACTGAGAAGAGGAATATCAATTTCAGATGCACATGTACCTTCCATAAAATTAAAATATTCTAATATTTGTGACTATCACGGATGGGGATTCACATGCGGTGGTTGGTTGAAAACATTTATGTAATATGTGCTTCATTTTTTAGTTCAAGGATAATAACAAGGAAAATATTATTATAATTAAATTAATTAGTGTATAATTATAATTTAAGAAAAGATCCAATTCACATGACATTATAGATGATGGAGTTGTACATGGGGAATAAAGGGAGAGTGTCTCATCACCAATCATCCATTAAGCCTAGGATGGTGTAGTAGGATTCTATGAAATAAATCGAGACCTGTATTTCATTTTCAGGCACCACGAAGATGCAGACGACAATCCATTATTTATCTTATTATTTCGAGAATCAGAATACATATTATTTTAAACATTAGTTGAAATAAAAATATTAAACGATTTCTGGGATATGATACATCTTTCGTTTTCCATGTCCGAATGTGGACCATGAGGATTATAAGAAGCAGGTGCATGGAAATGATTAGATCACAATCCCTCAATGATGCTAGAACATTGATATATTATTGGATGGAGAGGTTTCACTGTTGGGATAATCTTTAGTTTGCATCTCATATTTATCAAAATCCTCCAGAAGAGGATGAAATGGTTATGGAGATGATGTAAAAGGAGGAGGCTCCAAATGACAGGTAGACATACCATCACCTCCAACTAATACAGAGCTAGATTGATCATACATTTATTGGTGATGAAAAATAAATGTGTGTTATTTAGGTTGGAAGGAGAAGAAGAAATGTGCAAGCTCTCAACATTGAGATATATCTAGGGGTGAAGAGTATGTATAAAGGGGAATAACAATTCCTTGGTGTGATTTAGGCAGGGAGGATAAACCATAGGTATCTCTAAGTATTAAACTAGTGGGGGATTAATCATCAATGATGTTCTTTATTCAGAATATAATCATTAAAATAAAATTTGAATAGTGTCTTATGGAGGTGTAAAAAAGATTAGTGGAAACCTTTTTTCTAAAATAATGATAATAATAATGACACGTATCGATGCTAACATATGAAATGACACCTTATTTGATTCAAAAAATAGTTTTTGGAAACTGTTTAAATCCACAAAAAGTGAAAATGAAAATCTAATAATTATAGATATTAATGAAAGAGGGACTCAATACATTCCACACCAGTACAAACCGCACAATAAAGGAATTGATAATAACCATTTAATACAACAACAACATGTTTTTTAATATAATGTAGTAAAAACTCTAAAACTAATACATTTATATAAAACTATTAAATGTAAAAAGAACTGAAAAATTTATAGAGGCATGTGTGGTGTCTTCATTAAATGATCTATTAGTGTAAATTTATAACTTTCATTTATAAAAAAACACAATATCCAAATATTTTTTATTCAAAAAGAATATCCCAATTGAGTAAAATAAAATTTTTCATATATCAATAATAATCTATTAATTTATTTAGATGTCATGAAATTATTTTCATGGTATCCATTGATATGATGGATAAAAAGTGGAATCATATACTGCATCAGATAAAGAGATCTTGTGTTAATATCCTTTGATTCCGTCATAGTTCATTAGCGTAAATTTTTAACATGCATACATAATTAGATTCCAGGTATTTTATAAAGATCATTTGAAAATGGTAAATATGATAATTTATAAATTAAAGACAACATAATCTTGAAGTTAATTCCTCAGATCCAGATACTTTATACATTACAGTACATGTATATTTAGTGAATTGATTATTTATTTAAATGTATTATCAAATATTTATTGTTCTTCTATATGAAATTAATGTGATAATATCATATTGTATTTTTCAAATTGAAAAATTCATAGTAGTTCCCCTCTAAAATGAAAATAATAATACTCCCTAATAATAATATTAAATATTGTTCTATGGTTAGAAAGCTGACTATTATTGGACACATAGTATTTATATTATCTTATATTAGTACTCATTAGAGGATGATATTTATCCTCATAAATTTCACACATGGTAATCTCCAAGATGTGTGATTAAGAGAAAAGTCCCGCTAATATGAATTCATCAGGTTTAAGTGTCATAAGATATTAATATCTATGAGCATGTGTAATGGTACATATGCCTTAATATTATTATTAATTCATGTACTTACTCACATATATTGATGTATTCCATAAACCAAAGTGATAATAGATATCGTGAATTTAGATTCATCATCTACATCTTGAATAACAAGTAATTACTGGAAACGTTTAGGATGTATTTGTCCCTTTCATCACTATGAATGTTTTTATATTGGCCCATAGATTGGAATATAACTATCAAACAAAATTTGATGGACATAGGGAAATAAAATTATTATTTCATATAGTCATGTAAAGACATATAGAGAAAATAGGTTGATGAAACATAGAATAAATTTTGTTGATGAGATAATTAGATAAAGATATAATATTACAAAATAATCAACCATATGTTGTTTTAATCATTGAAAAATTAATAAATATCACTTGGTATAATTGAACCATTTCAAGATAGTGAAAGTGAATATTAGATATTCGCAAATAATATTTACTTATTTCATCATTAATGAAAATTTTATATTTTTTGAAAATACTTAATTATATTAATTTGATGTGTTTGCAAAATATATATATATTTACTTTTTTAAAAATTTAAAATAGAATTAAATATTTCATGGGATTTTCAATTAATGTCAAGGGTTTACAGTGGACAAAATTTGTGTGTAGTGATGAATATTTATTTTCAATTCAGAAAATAATATTTACCACTACACTAGTTAGAAAACACCATTAAAAAATAATAACAATAATATCATTATTACATGGAAATGGTTTCAATAATGATTAATATATTATATATGCTCTGGTACACAAATAAATAACATTTTCACCTAATACCATGCTCTATAAATATATGGTTATGTTGATTGTATAGGGATATTCGATATTTGAGCATTGTTGTGAAAAAATTGATTTTTCTATCCATTCCCCCAGCTCCCTACATATCATTAATGATAAGAACTAAATTGATTTATTCATGATTGATGTAATTAAATTTTTTCAACAAGAACAATTCATGAAAATTGATATACAATTATAGCACCCTAAAATAAATTAGTGTTCCCTGGGGATTAAAGGAGATTATGTGGATAATTTATTATGGGATGATACACATGGATCCCCCTAAAATAAGTATGGTAATCTGTGAATGGTTCACATAAAATCAACATCATCATTTAAGAATGTTCCTTTCACGACCCGTCCTCGAGGCTCGTTCCATGACTACCCCAAGCCTGCCTTCTATAGGCCAGGGGATGGCGACTAGCACCAAAGGAGTAAATACCAATAAATAGGGAAGGCATTGCCTTTATAAATTAATCAAATATCACAGAGTACAAGCAGAAGCAAACACTAAGTATAAAAGGAAGCGCTGAAAAGTAAATGGGCCATAATACAAACCCAGCTGAAAATTATAGCAAAAACTGAACAAAAGTATAATAGAATTGACAAATATCTGAAAAATGGTAGCAGCTCCTGGGTCGTCCTCCACGAATCCTACTTGAAGGGTAGGCACAAATAGCCTCCTTAATGCCCTCATCCGTCACCCTCCTCCGGGTATCGTCTCGTCGTGGAGTCCACCTTCGGGCACCGACTCGTCGTGAGGTCCACCTCCAGGTGTTGTCCTGTCCTCGAGCACTCAGCCTCTGTCAGCATTGTCCATCGTCTGCATCCAACACAGAGAGGTGCGGGCATAGCCTGTGCAAGGGTGAGTATAAAGACACTCAGTAGGGACCCCGAGACCCTCAATGTCTCACTAAATCAACATGGATATCCACAAAGAAGAATCTCAACAGATAACCCTTACATAGGTACATGCCCATACATATACCTATATCATCAGATATCTCATCACAATCATGTGGTAACACACAGTTATGGAATCATAGGATAACCACTACTCATGTATATGCACATACATATACCTATGTTATCAAGTAACCCATCTCACTCATGAGGTAAACACAATGGACATTGACTCAGCTCAAACTAGGATTTTTATTCACAATGACGAAAACATGGTTATTGGATAACTCCTACTATGTCGAGCACAGTAGTCCTGTCATGACTCCGAGGTGACACTTACTAACCTTAGACTGTTGAGGTACTACTCTGTCGAGTACCGCAAGTCTGCCACCTCACAAAATAGTGCTCCCCACCATGGGTCTTCCACCTCACACAGTAGTGATCACCCTCATATACTACCGAGGTACTCCTCATGTTGAGTACCATGGGTTTTCCACCTCACAATGTAGTGCTCTTCTGCCATGGGTCTGCCACCTCACATAGTGGTGCTCCCCACTGGGCTATAAAAGTCACTCAGAATCGAATCGGAAAAGCAGTCATGAGGTCTCGGCCAGCTACTAGGTCATTTTAATCCGTATGCTCGCCCCCGGGAGGATCCATTCCACGATCCACTAGTTGAAACTCCAAGTGTCATAAAGTCCCACAAAGAAGAATCACAATGATCTGTCACGTCATAGGGATCTCAACGTAATAGACGGCGCATCAATCAGATTCCCGATCTGTGAGTTATTATCCTTTTTCTCCTGGGGGCCCATTTGGTTTCATGTACGAACCAACCAGAACGTATCTCAACAATAACCTGAAATCCCATTGGGTATACTCAACGGAACCGTTTCTCAAAGAGATTACCAACGCCGTTGACGGTTCATCTATCAGATGTCCTGTCTGAGAGTTATTGGTTTTTTCGTTCCAAGGGCCCAGTTGTTTTACAAGCTAAACCGACCCGACGGTACTCTAATTGCATCTAAACATTACTTGGAGTTTGTAAAAAAACTGTCTCATCAAGAGGAATCCAACGTTGTCGATGGCACGTCAATCGGGCATCCGGTCCTCATGTTATAAGCGTTTCCGCTCCGAGGGCCCGGTTGGTTTCGATTTCGCGCCAACCTGGACATACCCATATTTCTTGAAAACCTTTAGTGTAATACACCGAAACGGCCATCTAGATCCAAGGAATCCAACTAAACTGACAGTGCTTCGATCGGAGGTCCATAGCTCAAGATATGTCTGTTTAACCAAAAACGATCCGAAAATAGGGGGTCTGGGCCCGGTCCGACCCGGCCCATTACCCCTGGTTCGGCCTGAACCGGGGCGACCCAAATCAGTTAAGGGTCCGGCCCAGTTGGGCATGGCTAAGCCCAGCTGGGCGTGGCCGCCCCAGCCCATGATGCCTGCAGCCTGGCTCGGAAGTAGACCGCAACTCAGAGCTGGCCGAGCAAGATGCAAAGGGGTGCGGCCCCCTTTTTCTGGAAACAGCGGTCCAAGTGGGGTCTTCCCTAGCAGCAGGTCGGGGTGGTTACAGCCCCCGATTTTTGGTTAACGACCAGCCATTATAGCCAGCCAGTTTGTGAGGTATCGTGGGAACCATAGGGGGTCCCGCCTCCTGGAGTCACCTACGGCCGGCTCAGCCGGCCGCCCCTGCTGGTCCGGCACGTCCATAGGCTGTGGCTCGTCACACATGCATGGCGCGACGACACCGTGACCATTAGCTGCAGTCTGCTCCATCCGCAGCCTTCCTCGGACTCTCCGACGTGGTGCAATGGCTCCACGCACCATCATCGCGGACTGCTCCGGCCGAGGTCCTCTTCATCCCCGCACTGTGCAACGACACCGCGTCGCCTTCGCCACAGCCATGCATGTTTGTGGTTCCCTACCGATCACCACATGGTGCAACGGCACCATTTTCCTCCACCCCCAACATAAACAAAGATTAAAAAAGAAGAGGGGAGGAGAATCGGCTGTGTTCGTGTGGTCCGATCTGCTCCCATTACGACGATATCATGCGACCAATCCTTAAGAAATGAAGAATGATTATAATGTTTTGAAGGAGAAAAAAAACCCCTACCTTGAATAATTAACGTCGCACATCGAGCATCGTGGAAGATGACGTCACAGGGAAAAGATTCATTGGCAACGCTGGAGTGTATCCGAAGAAGTGGTGTCTTCCCTCTTGTCACGGAGAAAAGAAAAGAAGCATGTCGATCGTTCTTCGTCGAGGGAAGAAGTTGTTCTTCATGGATGAAGAATGCTCTCCTCAAATTCTCTCAAAATATTTCCCATGCAAATAATTCATTAAGTATCCTTCTTTTAAAAGGTCTCCATGCAATTCAAAATAAGTCAAGAGGTGTGACAAAAATAATTAATAAGGTTATTAATCATCTTAGTTGGCTCATTATGCTTGGGAGTTTGAGAGGATCCTATTTAATAAGGGAAGTTTCCAAGTAATTAACAATGGAGTTCAAAGGTGGTTAAGGGGTTATGGAATGCGAAAAGGTTGGGGCTCGTGAAGGCCACACCTCACAATTATCCTCACATGGGTAGTTTGGAGATTGTGGGTCCCATCCCAACTACCCCGTGTATGATACAACAACATTACATAAAAAGATAAAATTATCCCACAATTTTATTCACTTCTTTTTTTAATCCACAAAATTTAACTTCTCATCCCACACAAACGCAATTGTGGTGGAGGTCCCCTTAAGAAATTAATGGTGTTGCGAGTTCATCGGTGCCCTCAGATTTCAATTACGAGCACCGGTTCAAAAGTTAGAAAAACCCGCTCGTTCTTTCACTGAATATACCTGAGCTAAACTTCAGAAAAATATTCCAGGCACACCGGGCCTTAGAATTAGGTGCCGTCAGAAACTACGCGCTTGTCAAATTCCAAAGAAATTATGAAAAAAAAATTCATGAAATTTTCGGGTCCTTATAGTTCCTAGTTATGGAAATTTTATTTGCCATAATAAATTATTTAATTATTAATTTAATGTGATGGATCCCTTCAATGGTTTCCAATACATTATAGATTTTAATATATATATATAAACATCTATATATATATTCCACTACCAGTCCTTCCTCTATGTTCAATACCTACCTATAGTATCAGAACAATATTTTATCAAATTTATAATTATTTATTTGATTGTTGATCAATATGTTAATTAGTGGCCTGATATTTTACTTCATGAATATTATTTCTATAATAAATTTATAATTAACATTCGATTAAATGATCATTGTAAGTGTAAATTATATGTTCCAAAGAGCACTATACCAGACCGTGTCACAAGATACAAGAATTTATATGATGTAAAATACATGTGGTTCATTTAATTCACACCGCATATTAACCAAGACAACCTGGAACAAAAAATATCATGTATCATTGTTTCTCACTGGTGTAAACACCCTATAGTCTAAATGGTGTAGTAGAAAAATTATTGAAAACAATTTTGTTTTATATAATGTTAAAAACACATGAGACTGAATGATTTGAACATTAATGGAGTGCAAAACAATTTTCTAGCATACATGACATGTAGATCACCAATTCCCACAACTATATTACACATCATCTCATTTTGAGAGTAAAGTGTACAAATGAAATGTGTAACACAATGTTTATAGCCATAATACATGTTGAGAGGTATTTCATCCAATGAACAAAATGATTCCTTCAGTAGTCTACAATTTCACATGAATATAATGATATATTGTGTGTATCTGGACTATACATCGTGTGCAATTTGGTCTAAGGAACACACCATAGCACAAGTAATTTATCCTCGGTACATTACAAGAAAAATAAAAAACATGTATCTCGAAAGTACACCCCTTGTAGTCTCTCAAGAAATGACATATCTAAATTACATAAAATTGATATTTATAGCATTAAAACCATATTATACTGATTTGTACCTATTGGGTTTAAAAATATAATATTTATTTTTAAAGTGTTATTAAATTATTTATTATTTTATTATAAATATATATAATTATTGGGTCAATAGTTTTTTACAAAAAATTAAATAATTATGGGTATCTCAAAATGGAATTCAGTTAAAAAATAAGATAAAGGGGAATTAATTAATTAATTATTATTATTATGATTAAATTATGAATTTTAACCTAATAGTAATGAATGCATATATGTTAATGTTTATTGGTTTTAATATAGTGTATATGTGGTATGTAAATGATCATTCATTGAGTTTACAATGGCATATATTTTTGGAGGAATTATTTAAATTAATTTACAGCTTTGGATTAAAATTATTAATGATTAATGTAAATATGGGGGAATGGCTGTCATACCTCCCTATATTATTATGCATTATCATTGTTTCCAAGGCTATTTAGGTAATTCCCCTTTAACATATAATTTATTTCCCTCAAATTTGTGTGATCTATAAATAGTTGTAATAAAAAATGATAATACCATGGATTGAGGAAATATTTCTTGGTTAAAATAAATCAATACCAACCTAGGTGACCCCCATATGGACTGCTGTAATTCTATAACCTCTGAAAATACTATAAAATGTAATTTTCTTCTATGTTATAGGTTGATTTATTTTACAATCAATAAATCAATCAAGAAATAAGATCATGATTGGCTACTTTTTTCTTCTAAATTATTTTATAATTGGATTAATGTCCTCTATCACAAAAATAAATGAATTAATTTGAAAAGATGGGACATAAATAAATGTATTATGTATATAATTTTTAAGAACATATGGTTAATCACTTAAAGAAAATAAACACAACATTAATAAAAACTTAAAATATTAATCTAGGAAAAATTACAAATAATAAAATAAAAAATTCAACAGGTAAGTACTAAGTCACTAAAACATCCCTCATCGAGAATAAAATTAAGTAATAGTTTATGTATTGCTTCATAATATATTGGGGGAACATTTATTTACTAAATAGTATTAACTGTGATAGAGGGTTGAGAAAACAAAATCTTTATATGATTTATTTCCCCTAATCTATATAGTAGAAACTTAGAGGCATGAAAGGAGGAAATCATTGTCATGGATTCTGGATTGGGAAGTCCACCCAACATATCATAGAGCTATATGATCTCAATTGTAATGAACACAAGCCTAAATACATTCTATTAATTTTAATGGCCTCTTCCAAGATTATATAAATGAAATTATCAATCCGTACCATTAGAATTTTAATGAATATTGATAATTCATGTTCAATGGTGATGACTATATAGATTTTTTAAAATAGTTGGAAACATGAAAAAAAATAAAATATTTAATATCTTACACAGAAATTGTAATCATGTAATGTAATAAAAATACATTTTTATTATTGTAGAAAAATTAATGATAATCCATGAAAATAAGGTTTCCATTCTTTAGCTAGTGTTATTTTTTAAAAAATAATAATATATTGACAAGGTAGAGTAGTTTATGAAATATGTTATTGTTAGAAAAGTTGTATATGTGATAGAATAACATATTATTATTTTTTCCCGCTATAAAATGGGTAGAAGTGAAAATGATTCCTACTGGATATATGTAGTGGATACTTCTTATATATGTTGAATATTATTAAAAACAATGTTTGGAGAATTGATAAAAAATAAAAAATACACTGATGCTTACACTATAATATCTCATCTCTATTCTAATGAATGTGAGAATTATGGTATTTAAATGAGAAATATTTTCAATAGAATATATATGTGTAAAAAAGTATAATATTATATATATATTGATCATGATTTCATTATTATAGGGTATATTGATCAGTTATAAAAACTAGGCTTCTACATGGATAAGAAATTATTCTATGATCATATTTTATTAACCTTACCAACAAGATATTCATTATTTTCCAAAGGTTGAATAAATGAAATGGATTTGTGACATAAGAAGCTTTTTCGTATACATCACCATGAAGATAAGGATATTATGAGACCAATTTAACAACCCCTTTTAGAGACAATCTTGATAGAAAATTATAGAGACCAAATTGCTAAAATATACCTAATAGATATTTTAAAACATCATTTATAGATTCAATGTGTTCAAGGGTAGAATAATGAATTTGAAAAGGTTTTCATCTTTCAAGGAATAATTTGACACTAGAAAATTTTCATTAAATTTTTTAAGAATGTAGTTTCATTCACTACTAGTATATTCAACAATTTTATATTCCATATTTGCATAAAATATAAATTTACATTCAACATATAAGTATTTTAATACAGTCAAGAAACATGAATTAAAATTTTAATGTGTAATATCATTAGTAGTTGAGAAAGGGTGATTCTAACATCCTATAATGTGATAAATCAATTTATTATTTCCAAAAAAGGATTGATAAATTTTTATAATGAGTTCTAAAAATAATTATTTGTTTCCAAATAGATTCAATGGGAAATTATTTAATATTTGGAATAAATGTTACTATGTTAATTCAATAATAAATAATTGTTTGAGAATATTTTTAATCAAATATTTCAATTGAAATGATTTAGTAATGTAAAATATATTAATTCTATGAAATTACTAAAAGAAAAATATTTTCAATTTACAACTCAAGGATGTTGACATATTTATACACATAAAATATTTTTTGTCTCAATTGATCTATGATATTGGAATTTAAAATGAACAATATAAGATTTTTGTATAATGAAATTGTTAAATAATGTTCTGTTACAAATACTTTATTTTTAGTTCAATAAGGTCAATTGAAAAATATAAATAGTGATGTAACTTCATAACATCATGATATTACTTTATGTAATTATATGAATTCCATGTGATGTAAATGAGTGGTATTGGTAATGATTGAGAAATTTACAAGCTGGCTTTTAATATAAAATCATATCCATGTATTCATTGGACATATATATGGATAAAATTTAATACAAATCCCAGATTTTAGAATATATATTATTCTCTTTATGATAGTAAAAAAATTTCAATGATATGTCTTACATTTATTGAAAATTTTACATTATTATTTCCCTATTTTTTTTAAAAATAATATATATAAATTACCACATTAAAACAAAACCTAAATAATGGATATCATATTAATTATGACATGATAATATATATTTGTAAATTAAAACATTTTTTTTCAGGAAATCATTTGTTAAATTTTGATTTTAGCTACATGAAATTATATTAAAACATTTGAGAATATGAGTTAATAATTATATACCAATAAATGATACTAGTTAATTGACAATAAAATATATATTTTAATTATAGGATGACTATAAATTTGAGTATAGTGTTTACATACACAACTTATACAAGGATAAGGCTATTGGTGCACATGTTTTGGAATAGGAATTTTTGAATCCACAATGATTTCTGGGATGTGTAGTTTGAGAATCACTTATTGCGTAGGAATTTATAATCAAACAAGTGGTTTATGTTAATTGTGGTAGTTCATACATATATTATTAATTCATAATATTGATTCATACAATTATTCTAGAAATATTAGTATGTTATGGTTGATAGGTAAACATAAATCCACGATATGGACACCATGTATCAAAATTCAGTGATTCATTGTTTTCAATATTTTAGGACCTGATACTCATAGTGAGTTTTTATGGGAAAATAAACATCGATAGTAATTGTAGTACCAAAATAAAATTATTGATTATATTATGTTATGATCCATGATAAAACCTATTAACTGATCATCAGGACTAAAATCATTTTTATTTAGACACGTCAAAACATTTTCATGTGATCATTTTATTAGGATGTTTATTGTCAAGGACTACACAATTTGGGGAATTTTAATGGAAATATCTGTATTATGAAACCAAAAGGAGACCCTATTAGATATATCTACATGGAATAGTAGAAAAGGATGATAAAATCAATAATTGAATATAATATATTTCAATTACATGAATTCATTTATGAATTAATCATAAACATTGGTCATAGAATATTAATTTTGAAATGAATAAGATATATGTGTCTATATCTAGATAGAGGTATCACTATATGTTTCAAAAATATGAATGTTGATAAACTATGAATGAATTATTTTTTCATTATTTTTTTAGAATTCTACGGAATGAAGTTCCTCGACGTATGACATAATGTAGAAAACATGTTCTTTGGAATAAGGCCTAAAATATATATCCATTGTTTTAATAAATTTGTTCATTTTATATATATTGGTAATGTGTTGATAAATTCATGTAGGAACAATTTAATTCTAACCTTTTTCTGATATACATTCCTTCTAGTAGACCATTCATTGACATAAGAAGGGATAATGAAGAATGAATGAATTTGAAAAGATTATGTACTTGGGGTTAATCTCATATTACATGATATGTACTTTTTCATTATGCATAGAATATAAATATCAAATAGATACAACAATGATTGATCAAAATAATATTTGTACTGTATAATAGTTCATTGAAATGTAAAACATGATTTGTTCAATGTGTTTAGAGATTTAGGTATAAAAAATATTTATATATGTGTATTGGTCACTATTTCAAAATGCAATGAAATAATATAATAAATATATTATTTTATATTATTTTCACTTATGATAATTTTTTATCAAATGACTAGCGCCAAAAAAAGTTGTCACACCTAGGATAGAGCATGAATTCTGGAATCAAAAATAGTCTCATATTTCTGATTCATGATTCCATATGAGATTTATTCAATAATTTTAAAAAAAATATAAACACTTGATATAAATATATATAATTTTTTGGTAATACGCACACTAAAATCAATATTCCTCATAATATGACATCTCATAATTGCATAGATCTGAAAATATTCATAGATATATTTTAAATAATGAAATGAAAAAATATAAACATAATATTCTAAAGATATTTGGGATTATCATAAAAAAGTGTGAAAAAAGGAATAATCAAAATGGTGTGTGTACTGAGCTTTCATCTTGATCGTTAACTCCAACTTGGTCTTGTAAAAAGTCACATTATTCCACCAGCCACACACAAAGGGAATTTCACATCCATGGATGATATCCTCTTACTGATCCTCAATCACCATAATGTACTCAACAAATTTATCTCCATCCACTATGTCAATATATCACCAATTGATAATATTTTTTAGTTCATTAACATACCTCATCAGATGTGAAATATGGATGTCATCATATACCCTATCTGACTGTAGTAGTATAGACAAGAAGTTCACTACCTCATAGACATGACCTAGTATCTACATCTTTTCAATCATATTCTACACCATCTCTCGTTTCATAAGTTATAATAAACCAATATAAATCCAACATAGTTATGATGGTTGGGTTTCTATTATAAAAACCTATAAGGTGATAAGAGGAATGATAGTTTTTTTGTGTACAAAAACACCAATATGTGAAGGTGATCCTGTCAACTAAAACCAATGTACAATATGCATTCCTATAACATGTCCTCCAAAACAAGGTTGGTCTACTTAGTATGGTCAATTGTATTGGGGTAATACACTATGCTCATAACCAATTGAGTTCCAATTTCTTCCTACAACATTCTATAAAATTGTGATATGAATGATTAATCATAATATAGAATTTCCATCAAGGGAAATCCATGGATATTGACTATCATTTTCACGAAATATAATCACAATATCTCTTCTAAACTCTACTCTCAGATTGTTAGAAAGCGTGCCAACATGGTGAGTTGGCATATTATCACCTATATAACATCCTTTACTATAGACACATGTTTTAACCATATCATGAGCTCTAGATATATATCATCCCACATATTCTATATAACATGTAGGGGTTGACCTAAATCCACAAGGTCCTAGGACCCTTTCTATTCCTATGTACAAGTGATGCATCAAAAGACAATATATGATACACTGATCAACATGTATGACCACCATAAAAGAGACCAAAGTTCATGTTACATATCTTCCAAAACTAGTATTATATCGATGTGTTTTTTTATAAAAATACTTCATAAAACCATCCTATAATTTCACTAGTACCATTATAATAATTTTTATGATGATAACATACTATCCACCATCAAAAAAATAAATCATGAGTATTTCAAGTTGATATCTAAGTATGCAAGGTTTCGTAGTCATTATATCGATGATGAACTCACTATAACACTATAGATATTGGGGGATAAAAAACATTGAATAGATGTATTATACACCATCCTCTCCCAATATTGAGAACTACAATGAGGCTAACTTCATCGAAGACTTAACCAAAAATTATGAGAAATATCACATTGTTGGAGAATCCACCAAAATGTCCACTGTACATGGAATATATACTTTCTAAAAATCATATTCCAAGAAGAACTATAGAAATAGAATCTACCTCATGTTATTATCCATATTTGGGAATTTAAACATTTTACACTTATGGTTAGAGTAGATGATAAATAATTCGTTGGTAAGGTAGTGTTACCGCATCTTAGACGCAAATACTACTACAGGAAATGAATGATCATGTGTCACATATTTCTTCTCATGTAGTCTCAACTCTCAATACCCATACTAACAACATTCCTCTACATTATAATATATCCATGTTTGGTTCATGTGGAATTATAGAACACTACATACTGAACACCCTCATATGGAAATATAAACAGTGGAATTTTGGTCAATCCATAGGGAATCTCCTAAAAATCTGGATGAAATATTTTCATCCAAATGAATGGAATCCACATTATGGTCAATGTAGTAAAATGTACTAATATTATGGAGAAATAATGAATGAATTTCTGATAGTAGTCTAATATATAAATGATTCTACAGAACTCTTTAATTCTTCCAGGTGGATACCAATGTAACACTGCGTCGAACCTCTATGGATCCACTATTAAACAATTAACCAATATTAAATGTATCATAATGGGGACCACATAAACCTATAACATAATCTTAGAGAGATATCGATAATCTAGTGATCTTGGTCTATGTTTAAGACTATCTAATGGTTTCCCATGTGCACTACATTAGATGTGGTTTTCACTAGGATTTTATTTATTAATACCACCACAAACTGGTATAAAAATATCAAAATGATATCATTAATGATCCCCATGAACATTGATGGGTAATTATACATGCTAAAGGGCATGAAAAATCATATATAATAACTATAGAGATATCATAATGTTATTTTTGATATATTCTCAATGTTTAGTTAATGTTGGTGATAACTTAATTGGAGTTCAATTATTAACATTCATCACACCCATAGATTGATCTAGAAAAATTGTGTCATACTTAAAACATCCATAGGGAAGATTCCCATATAATTCTCCACCACTAAATGAAGATGAATGCCCATATCATCCGCTACTAGAAGGGTAATACTATCCTACTAGTGAGAAGAATGTTCTGTCCTCCTAAATATGATCACATACTTTACCATCACGGATTCATTGTCACTCCTTAACGAAAACATGGATCCATATCAATGGAATCACAACATCCTCCACCGAATACCCAAAATTGAGGTGTAAACTATAGACATCCAATCCCTACCAAAGATGACCTCATAAGGCCTTATTTCATTTATAATGTGATCCCTTGAAAATCATTCAACTACAGCCACTAAGTCACAATATCTATAGATGTGTGTGATCCCTGAGTTACCTCTAGTTGGAGTCGCTAATGATAATGGTATATTGAAATTCTCAACCATAATATATATGTCTCTAACCCAATAATTGGAAGGATAATATTGGTTAATAAATGTTTCTATCATTACTATAACTAAAGTAGATAACACATAGACAATTCCTTTAATATTTCCAAGATCTGCTGTTTCATTGGCCTCTACTACCTACGAATATCCCATCACATGACCACCATCTCTCTAAACTTGGTGTATACCATCTATGGTGGTGGTTGAATCATTTAATACCTTCTTCCACCTACAACCACTCAACCAACTCCAATTACACATAAAATGCCTTGTATAGTTACTTACTCTTTCAAAAATCTATTTCTAGAATGTCCATAAATCATATCTCTGTCAACTATATGTTGTGTTAGACAATCCAAGGAATGATTTCCATAAGAAATGCTTTAGAAACATCACCTCTCTATTGATTAACAAGGGCCATCCTGAGATCCATGTCATGCTAATTCACTATCCCTGTTTTGTATCTTAATGCATATCATCGACACAGATATTTATTACTACCATAATCTAAATTATACTATTTTCACAGGACTTCTATTTCCTCTACATGTAACCACTATCAATGCCATCACTTCCTAGAAGATGTCTAGTAGTAAGGATTTCTAAAGAAATATAACATTGTGGAAAATGAATTGAGGTATCACTCTTACACTTTATATCATAGTAATCCCCACACGAAGGTCCAATATTTGAACAAGATACTCATAAATATATTTAGGGATTACCAATAAATGCCAGTTAACCTCAAATAATATTCAACCACACTCATATTTCCTTGATGAAACTAATAAAATATTCTTCATGTGCACAGATAACAATGTGGAAGAATAAAATAAATCCTTGAATAGGATCTAAAATTTTAATAAGAAGGGATATTTTTCATCAATAGATTTTATCACATGAATCTAGCATCACCAAGAGGATCCCTGAAGAAGAATAATTTAAAAGACCCCCATATAATCTATAGGTGTCCACACAAAGAGGAAAACTCATGTGAGTACCAATAGATACCCCTCTGATTCATCGGGGTCTATCACTACAGAATACACAGGAGGCCACTACCACTATAATTTGTGGTTTGAAATTATCATATACTCATCATAAACTAAATTTTTTCATTGATATCTACATCACAATAGTTGGTGTCATATCTAGAAAACCACCCCGAGGAACTTCTACCCTGGCATGCCCCACTAATAAAGGCTCATCACCTGGAATATCTTATTTCATGAACAGCCAATAGAATACTAGGTATATTTATTCATAGAGGAATCATGGAATAAATAATGCACATCAATATTAATAATTATATCTGAGGATATGACCTAATAAGAACATATAAGCCACAACCCTTCCTATATGAAGCACAAATACAATATTTCCCATAAACAGTGCATATATGTCTAGTGTCAACATGATGATCATCTGTGTAACAAAAAATGGATCTGTCAATCACCACACCATTATTGAAACCATGTAATGAACATTGAAATCACAACATATTAACATTGTTTACATAATTACCGAACAAAACCACACATCTAGATAACTTGTAATTATCATCCTAAAGAAGATTTTTATTGAGATACCACACTATCATGACATAAAAACTATGTACCACCTTTACTATAGTAATCCATGTGTGACTAACACAATCTTAACATCCAATAGGCTAGGATATGGCTATCAGTTCAGAGTAGGTGTAATACTCACATTGGATACATTATCCAAATGTACATATACCCATGAAAATATAATCAACATCATAAAATTTATAAATTTAAATAAAAAAAATGATAAAAATTAATGAATAACATCTATCCCACAAATAGAGAATAAAAAATTACTAAATGTGATAATTGGGCCTAGTATAAGACTATCTAAAAACTATAGTTGATTACAACATGATGATAAAGAGGGTACTACTATCAAATGAAAAAACTATTATAAAACATGGTCTATCAAGAAAAATTGAACATATTGCTACAATTGGTCCTCCTATTACACTGTTATATTGTTTGTTATCTATATATGACATTACATGATTTGGAAGATCCCATACCGGTGTCAGTATAATAATGCTCACTTGGACATGATAAAATAACCAATAATAAAGAAATACTTGTAGTAATATCAAAATAATATATGTCAACATTATAAGAGATATTGTTACAATGAACAAAAATATTATCATAACATACAATCATTCAAATGGGGAACTAACTAATACTATCAGTCATAGGACTCTGCACACAATTTTCAAGGTTATGATCATCTAATAGAGCTCGCAACATAGAACATGATGTCACTAAAGAAATCCGCCTAATAGATCATTATCATGTCGTCTTTACTAGATTTACTCTGTAGATATTATAAGATCACACATTCTAGAGAGGGGATCACATGTATGGAGACTAGGGAAAAACTCCAACCCTACTAGATCAATTTTCATTATAGGGTATCAATTCCAAATACATTTTGTTAATAATGGTATAATGAACTTAAATTAGAAAGGTTTTTAGGGAGGATACCACCTTTGGACTCAAGGATAACACTATCCAAAATAAAACCTATATAGGGTATTATAATCTTATACCAATAACATACTATCATGCTATATCCTAATAGGGATTTTCAATGAAATCACACTCAACTAATACTAGACTTTTTTAAACATTTAAAGATAACTAATATATATATGAGGATGTTCGTAGATTGTATAGATGGGGCATGAAATATACATCTAATCCCATATCTAAATGTTTCAAAGAACATGTTCTTCTAATCCTGACCATATGCACTTTCCTATGCATATGTGACCTCAGTTATTCCAATATACCATCATCTATGTCTGAGTACCAGGTCATGCTCATGTACTCTACTATCTTGTGAGACTATCCATGTTTATTCCGATGTATCATTAAAGATAATTTTCAAGACATCAGGGAAGTGTTGCATAATATTAGACTTGTTTCCCAAAGTCTGGGAAACATTTTTTTCATGTGTAATCCTATGAAGGATATCCAAGGCCATAGATGATGTGTGTTTATTAGGGTATATTATGAGGATCATTATATATTCTATAACCCCAGGATCCTTCACATATACACTCACACCACCATTACCTCCGAATCCACTGCTAATCTCTATTAGAGAATGTTGATCTCTTCCTTCTAATACATTCCATCATAGTTGGCGGCAATTCGACAACCAGAATTGATTAGAAAATTATCTCATCACTCATCGCAATCATTTCATGCCAGCTGGGAAAATGTTTATCTAAAATTTAGTATTGATTCATCTCCAATCCCTCACCATCACCATCACACATCAATAAAATCCCCCACAGATTGTATTTGTCCATTTCATATAAGAATGTTTGTTCAATGATGGAATATTGGGTATTCATTGAAACACAAGCTAGTGAAATTGCATGTGATGAATGTGTGATGAACCATTGTGAACATCAAATAATAGAAAATGACGAATAAACCATGACTATGTTAATCAGGGCCTCTATTCATTAAATGAGAATACAATAAAGGTGGATGATAAAGCAATTGTTACTAATCACCAATCACTAGAAAAAAACATGAACCCACTAGTATGATCAACTCAAAAATAAAACTATCAGAGGAACTTACTCACATTCAATCTGATATAATTTTATGGGGATAATAAAAATTAAATTTCACCTTTCATAAATTTGGATCGATCATTGAAATTGAAAAGTAACATTTCAACTTAAAAAATGAGGTTGATATCCTCCATCAAAAAAAAACTATCCTTGATCATGCTCACATTATATTGATGTTCACCAAGCTCTCTTATAGGGTCTCCTCTTAGAATCAATGGGTTGTGCATCTGACCATACTATTTGGTTATAACCATGTATTAATATATTTTTCTTGGTTTCTATATCATTATGTAATGAAATAAATTTTTTATTTAAATTTTTCTTATTTTCATCCAAAACTACATTTTAACATACACCAAATAATAAAAAACATTAGGTCACATATAGGGTATATCCCACTTTCTGGACTAAATCGTAGTCTCAAATTTCTTATATGAGAATCCATTTTTTATTTTTTAAAAAATTTAAACAAAATATGAATGTGTTATTTTAAAATATATATTATTTTTATAATATAAATATTGGTCTCACCTGTCCCTGGAATCTAGCACTAACTTAGTGGCTAGTTATGAAAATATTACTATATATATTTTAAATTTGTACATATTAAAATAGTGTCATTACATAGATATATATTTATCTGAGGGATTTTATGAAGGTAGTAATGTTTTGTATGAAAATGTGCTACACAAAAATTTTCCTTAACCAACCCTGGTCATAGAAACCTAATAGAACAGATATCTATAACCAAAATAAACAGAATTATGTTTAACATGTCAAAATTAACAGTTCATTAATAGTTCTCTCCAGTGCATGTGGGGTTATATTGGAGTTTTTACACTACAAAAAACATTGTTGTACTTTAAATTACACCTATATTTCAAGAAGTTAATATAAATATAAATAAAATAGCACTTTTTGGATGTTATTATTTACAAAATGAAGGTGATAATGTTCTAGAGTATCTTTCACATTAATAATATCCTATAAGATCATTTCAATGGTTATAACCTTAAAATTTCCTGATGATATTCTTATATATAGTTCTATGTATGAAACAAAATACTATGATATGTAAAATAGTATGTAGAATTTCATGTGTGAGTACTATTATGTATGAAGATTCCTATCAAGAACCTCCCTTTTAGTAATCCAATAGTTGATAGATTATGCAAATAGACCCCCCATTAGGAACTCCTCATGTTTTGGTGTTATCAAATATTCCTTTTTGTTAGTGGGTGTAAATTTCGTTAGACATTAATTTTATTATTAATGTTTTTATGTCTTGCACACATATATGTATTAAATAGATCATGAAAATAGTTGTACGTGGGGATGTTAAATAGGTTGGGTGTATCACTAATAACATGTTATTAATAGATAATTAAAGTAAGGATTTTTCCCTAACATATGTAAGGATGTTGAAATCTCATCGCTTTTATTGGACAAAAACCATAACAATAAATTCCATATACATGGTGAAATGATATTTATACTTCATAGAGTCAAAGAAATGTCTATCAGGAACGTAGGTTGATTACACATATTTTAATGGTTCATCACGAGATATTAATCTAACGGTATAATGTTAAATTGTGAGCTTTTTTATTTTGTTTTCATTGTAATTACATTCTGTTCTTTAACATGGGTTATTATATACATTCCTAGGCAATAATATTAGACTTTAGGAATTTCCATCTAATTCCAATGTGAATAAAACTAAGAGAGTCAAAAACTAAGTGATTCAATTGATCACAATGATATATTATTTGAATTTATTAAAAGGAAAAAATATCTATTTCTAGACCAAAATATATTTTTAATTATGTTTTTTTGATTTCTAATATTTTCAAGAAAATAAATAAGTATTATTTTTTAGAAATGAGTTTATTATACTATGTTGACATATAATAAATATTTATTAACTAGACAGTGAAAAAATATTTATTTTATTTATTGATTAACAAAATATTTTATAAAATATTTATTTAGGTATTCAATAATTGTTTTAGAGTTGAAGCGCACCACGATCATGTCCAGTGATGAATGTTTATTTTTATGACAATAAATTATATTAATCACTACGCAAGTAAGATAATTCCATAAAATATTAATAATATAACAATTGTTATTTACCATGTTGTCAAATAATGATTATAATATATTTATGGTTTGTTATACTATTATATTATATTTTAACACAATAAATTGATCTTAAATACATTTTTATCTCAGTTGTGTAGGGTTAATAAATAACCATGGATTTTGGAACATACCATAACACTAATAGAAAGTCCCATAATGGGAAATAATTCCCCCCAAAAGGGTTAGACGAGGCCAATATCATATACTATTTTTCAATGACTGTTCTTAATTTTTTTCTAGGTTACACAATGAATAATTTTTTTTGGAAAATTGGCCCATGAGTCATTATGATATATGACACATTGGGCATTTCTATCAGCACAAAAAAAATTCATGGGATATTGTTTGAAGAAATTGTACCTGGATATTGGTATTGTATAGAATTAAACATCTTTTAATCAACTGTAGGGTGAAATATAATTTCAAAGAAATCATTATGCTACCTGACATGAATCACTAAACTATGTCACTTACATCACAAGATATACATTATAAAATACTCTTTTATCATCATTCCATTACCTTTCTGAACCTAAAAGCATATTAATGTGAAATAAAATGGTTGACCTGACATGAATATATAACCATGGTGGAAAATATTTATTGCATGAGGCCCCATTTAAATCAAAAATGGAAGAGAAAGAAATGAGGCCATAAATTATGCATGTTTTCATGATAAACTATTTTGAAGATGTTTTCCTATTTTTTCAATGAAAAATAATTGATGTACTTTTTAGGGAGTCCTTTAATCCAAGGGAATATTCACAGTTTTTGATGTATGAACAATACCCACTACATCAGTAAGTTCCTTTAAAAAGAAGGTGTAACCTTCTCCCACCGAATGTATTCGATGATGTGTTTAGAATCAATTGTTTAAGGATTATCAATTGAATGATACTCACTCGACCATGAAGTCCAATCAACAGTCCCTCCAAGGAATGATGCACCATAATCTATTCTCCCAATGATGGTCTAGTAAGTAAAATTAGATGTACCCCCTTGTCTTCCCAAATAATTTTCAGAGCTTGTCTCCAGAATGTGAAAACATGATCAACCATTACCTATGAAAGACTGATGAAATAATCCCTATTTAATTAATAATTATTTCATAGGGGTCCTTCTTGTGGGACCTTATTAGAAATATTCTCCAACAATGCCACATGACCCAACAACATTTCCAAGGAATGAATAATTCCCTAAGGGCCCCCATATAGTCTCTATAGGATTGTGTGCATAGGAAGTCTCAGGATGGGAAACAACCCTGAAATTAATAATAGGGCAGTTCCTTTTTCTATCAATGAGTCTGTCTAAGAAAATATGAAAGCAACTAATGAGTAGTTATATATTTTTTCTCATTCTCAAAAAGAGAATCATTAAAATTTGACTAAAATCAACTAATAGATGAATATTCACTATCATCCTTATGAAAAACACCATTCATATATGATGAAAAGTTATGAGAATACCTCAAGTTCCACTATGTCTCACCAATACCAACATGAATATAGGGAATAAAATTATAGGGAGTTTCAAAACGCTGCTAACACACAACAATACCATCAGTAAAATATGATTGAAACTAAAGATAGAATGATTTCCATGATTTCAAATATAAATCCCACCAAAAAAATACAATGAATCTAATGAGTAGGTGAATATTAATTCTTATTCATATTGAGCCTTCTATGAAATTAATGTTGAAAAAAATTCTATAATGTGGAAAATTCACGAGGATAGATATCAAGACCATTAGTCAAGTATGGTGTGAAATGAGGAGATTCAAATCCCTACTCATAAATATGAATCATATCAATCAAATATGATGGAAACAAATAAGTAAATGAAAATTCAGGTTGATGCATATCTATCCCATCCAATAAATATGATAGAAAATGAGACGATTAAATACATTTATATCAAATATCGAGCCCGTCAGTCTAATACAGTGAAAAATAGAGAAAAAAGTGGGAATATCAATGTTTAAAATTAGGGGAAGACCTGTATCTATTCCCTTGAAAAAGAGAAATATCAGTACCTAATTCTATAAAAAGGTAGTCTAGAGTTAACACATATTACAACTCTCAAATTGGAATAGGAATATATTTCTTATCTAATGAAATGCATCTTTGAACTTGTCTTATAATTAACAAAATTTCAAACTTCAATCCATTTCCAATTTCTTCAGACTTTCCATAATGGAATAATATCAGTAGTAATATCATAGAGATAAGACCAAAACTCGACCCCCACGTGAGTTGAATCATCCACACAATAAGGTGGTCACTCTTGAGTAGAAATTCATACCTTCTATTTTACATAAGTGTCTCAGAAAGTATTCCATAATAAATGGACAACTATATACGACACAAAAACTCATTCCATCTTTTGAACATTGATCTACTATTATGGCATCTCAAGGGATGGCATATTTCCCTTCTAGAACTAAGGGTGTTACCTATGGTATAGCAGTAGCATCACTTGATTGAATCAAATAAGAACCCATATATAAAGACAATATCCCAAATAAAGTGGCCCTATTATCCCAAAACATATAAATAAAATATTAATCACACCAAAGGAAATTGATAAAAGAAGACTATATTCATGACTCTACTCAATTTTGAGGATGAATTTGAAAATTACATCAACCACTTATCAATGTTGGATCAGGATCCTATTAGTCCATTATTAAATTATGGATGTAGCAGTAGATGTTTTGATGGCCCTCCTCAAAAAATAGTTTCAAGCCTATTTTGAGGCATCCCTATAGTATGTACCATAAAGGATTACATATTGAGAGAAAATCGATTGATCAAGATATCTTATTTCCTGATGAGTTTTCCAATGTCCCTAATCATGCGTAAAAGATCAAACATCAAGAAGGTCCTCTACATACCATTGTCTCCCCTGAATGTCCTCCACAGTTTATATGATGAAAATATTCTCCTTGATGTCCTATATCAAATATGGAATAATCCTTTGGATGATTGTATGCAGTACGAATGTCCTCCCCACAACCATAATTCATGTCAAAAATAATTTACTCCCCTTTTATTATAAAATAAGATAATTCTATCATATTACAAGGATCGTGGAATATTGGGTATATGAATGATTGAAACCCCTTTAATGAAAACTGATATCCTTTCTTATCCTATAGATAGACTAGGGTAATAAATATTCTCTACACCACCCCATAAATGTTTCAACACCAAAATGTTCTCCCCTAGATCCACTAATTTTGATAAAAACTGGAAGACTCTCCCATGATTGTATGATTGGGTAAATTTATATATCAAATAATAACACAGGGAAATATTTCTAGTGATAATAAAATTGGAATAGGTTGTTATAACAATCATGATATTACCATTATCCACTTATCATTTTATCATTCCACAGAAATTATCTTAATAAATCTTATAAGGACCCAACCCAAAGTTGTTCTAAGTTAGTTACTTATCCTTTTTTGTGGTATATATACAATATTCGAATAAGAAAGGAAATATAAGTTCAGATGTTTTGGAAGGTAGATTACATATATGAACCATACATTAAAATTTAATAATACAATTACAAAATAAATAATACATTGAATTTTTTTTTATTCTATTAGGTTTACCCTAATTATCTATTAAGATATTCAAATTTTCATCAGTATATAAAATAAAACATTAAATTGGGGAGATCATAGAATCTTTGTAGGGTTATGCGTACTATGGAAGCTATTATAAAAAAATAATCATAAAAATTAAGTCATGGTGTATAATTGAGACTAAATCCACTTATAAATTATATTGATCATAATATGGAATGAATAAATTAAAATAAATAAATTAGATCTAAATTATCATATAAATATTAAAAATATCCAATAATAAGAATAAATATAAATTACTAATATCATAATTTGGTAATGCATCCTGTTAGACATCATAAACATACAACCATGGATTTGGCCATGAAACAATATAGGAATATGTAAGGCATTATCAAATAACAAAAACAGTTTGACTCATGAGTCAAAATGATGCATTGAGGGGCCATAGTGGTCCCCACATATCACTAACTATTCCCAACATATTCGTCATATGAAAAGTGTGAAACATCAAAAATATAAACATTTTAATTGAAAATTCCAGCAATTGGTCTTAAAAACTTAACAAATATAAGGGATCATCCATAATTAATCATAAAATCCAACAAAATAAATTAACATAGTTGAATATATTCTAATAAAATCATTTATATTTCTTGATTATAATACCACATTTTTACCTTGAATCAATTTATTTTGAAAATAATAAAAATAAAAATAATATTTATATTTAAAATATCCTTGTAATATTATATAGTATGGTTAATGATATTAAAGATTCATGATCACAGAATAATCAACCCATGTTTTATAATTTAATGAAATATTCTTTTTTTATTTTTGACTAAAAGGGGCTCATAGTACGTCTTTTGAAAACAAAAGTTTCCTTTCAAACCATTTAAAAAAATTAATAACGGTATAAAAACAATAATTTAACCCTTTGTAGGATAATAGAAAAAATATTTTGGAAAATGTTTTTAAGAATAATTTAAATGATTGATAACTAATCCCCATCAGATACTTACGTATAAATAATAACTTGTAAAAATGATATTGTGAAATTAACCCTCCGTATAGGAATAATTGCCTTGTTACATTTATAAAAATCATGATTTCTGGTTTTATGTTTTCCTTATCTTATACCTAAATCATAATAATTTTTATGATATCATATATGATCTTCTTATACCATTTTGTAAACAATATATCTTTTTTACACTTGTATTGGGTGTTAACTATCTCATTTCCCTATAAAACTATTTTCTTGTAAGTCAAGATTCCAATGAAGAGATTATATATCTGTCATCTAAATAATGATATTAAGTTCATATATATTATATTTAATCATTATAAATATTTATATAATTATCATTGGATGGTTAACAATGAATATGAATCATATCGCATCTTGGAGAAATAGGCCATATGAACGAATGAGGGATAGTATCATTACCTTAACTGTAAAAATGGTATATAAGTTGATTTTTTAATAATTAAAATTATTAAATATCATGTAATATTTATTATTTCTATTCATTATATTCATCATTATTCATATAAAAATAATGTACTGATTAAAAATTACACCATAACATGGTGATGGTAAGTCGTACGTATGAACATGTGGTGATATTATTTTTCGTAGCATGGATAAAAGGGGAATATTATTTCTAGATAATAATAATAAAATCTCCTCATATATGTTATAAAATACATAATACATTAGTATGGAAAAAACATAGGAAGAGGATGTATAGGAATAAAAAAACATGAATGAGTTAGTAAAACAATGATCTCTTCTTCAATGGACATCCATTGGATCTCTTAAATGGGACACTAGGGTTGGAATTTATAGAATACCATTTCATCCATAAATTATCAAATAATATTAGGAATATAAATTTTAATGATTCTTATGAGCAATAACTATCAATGTGATATGAATTATTAATTGAGTGTGAGACTTTTTATAAGGGACGCGAGGGGAACCCTTTGAATCCATTAAAATAGTAAGATAATATAAATTGATATTTCAATTTAAAATTACTACAATGTATGATTTTATAATATAAGATGATTATGGGTTTAAATAATCTCCAAAAATTATTTTAAGGCATGTTTGGGTTACAAAATTAACATTTCCATTTGAATTTAGAGCTTTGTTGAACATTTTAATTCTTACCAGTTAAACTTTTCTTTTTAACACATTTGATTTTATATAGATACAATAAAATAAAGATTGACCCTTAAATGGAAAATTGAGTAAATTCTCAAACTTAACATAATATTTTTTTTTAATTTTTTAATTTTATAAATTTTATATCATTTCAATAAATATTATTTATTTTAAAATATCCCTAATGTCAATTATGACACAATTCACTATAAGTATATTAAAATATACCTATGAATTAGGCACTATAAAAAATATTTTAAAATATCCCAAATACTAATAGCTCATTAACAAAGTTTTATAAGTAAATTATTATTTCATTTATTATTTAATTTAATATTATTAATTTAATTTATTGTGTATTTTCATTAATTATAATATTATTACATCATCATTATATAATCCCTTTATGTAATTACATATTTCCTAAAAATGTAAAATAAGTTTCCCCGAGATAGAAAAATATTTTATAATTAAAATTAATATTTATAGTAAAATATTTCTCTTATTTATCATTGTATTAAAATTGTTATAGTTATCAAATTATGAGTTTGACAACTAGAAGTCTCCATTAAAAAAATAAATCTCATAATCCCAACAAATTGATAAAAAAAATTATAATATTGGAAGAAGGATGACATTGGTCAAATCCCACACAAACATTGAAATTATGACATGTTTAGGGTACTTTTATTATGATTGTAATATTATTTTTACACTTAATTACATGATTTATAATTAATTGTTGTAATAAAAATATAATTAATGATACCATTTAAAATTCAAAAAAATAAAATAAACAATTCTATAAAATTTAGAACCATTGATTGAAAATATATAATCAATTTTTCCAAAATTAAAACATATAATTTTTAGTAATTATTTTCAAAATAATCTTAATGACGGGGTTAGAAAACATGTTATTAATATTTAGACATCAAAATGACTGAACTTTTATATATATAAATCCAATATAAAATTGATGTTAATGACCAAAATTTTATGAAAACAAAATCTTGAAATAAATTTAAACAAATCAGTAATATAAATTATCACTATAAAATAATTCATTTAAAAAATATTTTTCAATTAATATTTTATTATTTTCACTTTTCATAAATGCATGAAACTTATTAGAAAATTACCAAAAATGTATCCAATGAAAAAAAATTATCCATATAACAATTAAAAAGATTATTTTTTTTAGGGATAATTTTTGAAATTATTAAAATCATGATTTAAAACGTATGCACAATCTAAAGGCTGAAAAAAGGTTTAGAATAATATATCTTCTTAATTCCTAAAATCAAATTTATTCTTACCATTTTCCAATATAATATTTTGGATGGATTTCAAAAAAATAAATATATAAATTTCATAATGTGGATAATACTAATCATTAACAATATTTTATCTTCAAGGATATAAAAATCACTTATTAATAGATCTTGCTGCATTTTTACATATTATTACATTTAAAAGAGGATATTAAATTTAATTAAAATAATAATGAAAATTATTTTCATGGGGAATTTCATTATTTCACCATTAAAAGAAACACTGCCTCAATATTTCCTAAAAAACACCCCAAATGTACATTTGGTTACTTATTCAACATAATTTCTTCAAATAGTCATGTCTCTTATTCAATATTATGATTTCTCTAAAGAATCTTTATCAATAGAGTAATATGATTCTTCAACACTTACTCTGTAGTTTTAATAATATTGGTAGGCTATTCATATTAAGAACAATCAAGTTCATGTTATATTCCACCACAGGTGATTACATGCATTGGGTCTAGCATGTACATACATAAAAACAATATATGGAACACATAGTGTACATTAGAAAGGCCATGTGTCAATTGCAGACAATAAGCCGTCGATCCAGTTCATTCATGAAATTTAGAAGGTAATATATACATGAGGCTTATTTTCCCTTTTTATAAAATATTGTAATACCCTTCTAGGGATATTCCTTCTAGAAAAAATGATCTAAACCATGAAATTCCTCATCCTTCCTTCGATTATAGTCCTAACACATTTTCCTACTCTGAACTCCTTAGAATTAGTTTTGAAAAGAATTCAGATTTTTCTTTTTTCTGCCAAAAAGTTCAAAGCCCAAAAGATTTATTTCATGATCAAAATCACAATAAGTTTTATTATAATATGCCTTCTCATATAATGCTTCATAAGATACCATTTTAATTCTATAATGAAATCTATTGTTATATATAAGTCCATTCATTATTAAAAAATAATCCCATATACCATGAATGTCATGTGAGAAAGATATCATCATGTATTCTAATTATTGAAGTGTACTTCCTAATTCTCCATCAGAATGAGTGTGGTAGGTAGTTCTCAAATGAAGCTCACTATATGGGGCCTTCTCAATTCATTTCTAGATTTTTTTTTGAAAATTAGAATCATGACCATACATAGACAAAAGAGTAACAAAATAATCTCTTTAAACATCTTTAAGATTGATTCTTCCTAATTTTTGAAGAGTTAAATCTACATTATAGAAATAAAATGTGTTGATTTGGTATGATGAACAATGATATCCCATATCTCATTATTCGTTCCATATGTCTTTGCTTGCTCGTTGACTGATTCCATCATAATATCATCCTATTTCCACAATGTTATAGGAAGAAGATTCATGAATCCTCTTAGATGTAAATTTTAAGCATAAATATGATGAAAAACCGATCATATTGATTCATAATAAGAAATATACCACTTTAAATTATCTCAAAAAAAATATTTTATAGATTCTCTATAAATAATATTGATACCTGGGAGTATAGAGAAATTTTAGGTCTGATCGTCATCCAATAATTTCCTTTCTAGATAATGTAATGTGGGAACACAATGCATAATTCCAAATTTAAAAATTACATCTTTATATAATAACTCTATCAATATAACATCATTCACAAAATTAATTTTTAAAAAATAAACATCATTATACTGAGAAATTTTTATCCCAACCTATAATGATTTTCAATAATTATTAATTAGAAACAATTTGAAATAGTAAAATTGGTTCACCATCCATAATAATTCCCATATCCGCAAATAGTATAAATATTATCCTAGAATCCCATTCAATTAACATTATATTTCATAACACCATGGTCCATCCTGCTCAAATCATTTTTCATCTTATTATCCTTCATATGGTGGTAGTGTGTTGAGAAATAAAAATACTTGAGTATCTCGATCCATCATCTTTTCATCATATTGAGTTCATTTTTTGATATAATATGTTTCATACTCTTTTTATCTATATATATATACTACCATTTAATATTCATCCATTAAATTCATCAATATATTTTTCACATTCTTTAGTCCATATGAATTTTATACCATTCAAGTGAGTTGGTTAAGGGGTTATCTATTTGTGTATTATTTGGAATGAAATGTCGATAGTGACTAGCCAATCTTATGAGACAACATACCACATTTTTTATCATATTTAATGTCTATTATTTTATTGAATTTTACATCATATGATCCATATAAATTCCATCCTTATTGAAAATATGTCATTGGAAATAAAATTCCTAAATCACTAATTTAGTTGTGAAAAAATTAACTTATAACTCTACCCTTATGAGAGTCTCAATAATTATCCTCATTTGATTCTCATGTTCTTAATATCTAGTTTCCTTTATCTGAATATCATTAATTAATACCACAAAAAATCATAATAATGTTCTTAGAATACACATTTATTTTGATCTATAAAAACCAAAGGTGAAATAGTAAATCCTAAACAAATTTATATAAATTCATAATTTATATACCTCATATAAAATGACATCCTTAGAATTTCATCCAACATCACTAGAAATAGATGATATAGAGAATGATGATAAATCATCAAAAATAATTGATATCCATGGATTTTACTAAATAAATCATCAATACATTGAATATGATAAATGAATCTTATTAAAATAACAATTTTTCCTTATAATCAATTCAATGTCTCAAAAATCCATGATCTGTAATGATAAAGAGATCATGTGCCCCCAAGGAGAAACCCTAAGGTGAATAAATCCCTTTTTAAACAACTCTTATTTTTAATCATAAAATCTACGAATTAAACGATATCAATTTTATATAGAGTAATTGAAATTTGAATTTCATCAATAGTTAAATCAATGTAATACTCAAAACCATGCTATGGGGGGAGTCCATGTAATTTCATAGGAAATACATCAATGTATTCCTTCAATGTAGGTGCATCCCAAATTTAATGATCCCCTTCATCATCCAAAGAAGTTGTTTTCTCTTCCATACATGGAATTTAATTTAGTAGAGCTATTATGAGTGGATCCTGATAAGAATCAAATGATGAAATGTCATCTCTGAAGCTATAGGATTATATATATCCCTAACAAATAATACATTCATTCATCATGTTTTACAATTTTAAATAATATTTTCGATGCCATCACATATTGAGGACTATATCAATGTGAATCTTGGTAATATTTATTATTTACACAACTAAAGAACGTTTTTGTGTGATAAAGGGGACTTACTGACACATTTTTGTTAAAATGAGATTACTCATAAGAGTGTAAACTGAAAAATACCTTAATAAATCAATAGGAAATGTCTAATTTTCATTAAATAATGGGATGATATATAAGAATAAGATGATAGATAATTAGATATATCATTGGCTATGTTTCAGGAGAACACTAATGTTCCTTTCACCAAATCATTTGGACTGCCAACCTCAATATATATAATTGTATAACCATGGAGGTTATACCTTGTCATTTTCTAGGGAAACTTTACTTGACACATAGGATAATAATTTTTTTATGGTTTTATACATTTATAATTTTAACATTTAAAATTCATAATTTCATTAATTCTCTTAAAAGCATGGGCGTGATGTTCTTTTAGTCCTTACTTGTAATGAATACCCATCCCTAATAGGCATATTATATGATGTTTTGTTTGACATTTTATTCAGGATGGAATGTCAACTCTTCGATTCTTCTCCTTATACTTATTTTCTTTTCTATAGTGTTCAACAATGCCCATTTACTCTTACAATCACTTAGCATCATATGATATAGGGAATATTTTTTCTATTATGATATCATAGAAGACTATATATTTGTATGATCCATAATTTTAGGAGACTAATAAGCATCGGAAGATTGACTTCAAGACATCAAAGAATTTATCAATATTACTCCTTGGGTTATGTGTGTATTTTATTGCATGACTTGCTAACATTTCATATTTGGATTCTTAGATAACAACACTCCCTTCATCGTTTTTCTCAGATATAGATACTAGGTCTCTATATATTCTTTCTATAAGCGAGGAAAATATTTTTCAAAAAAAAAGTTCATTAAAATCCATCCATTCCATTTTCTATATTTCTTCCATCTTCTTCATTTTTTGAATCAATGACCACCATTGATCTATATCCCCTGATAAATGATAAACAACCATGAAAAAATTATCCCCTTCATTACATCCCAATGAATGAAATAAACTATCTAACAAACAAATCCATTACTATGTAACAGATGGATATATTGTCTCATGGAATGATGGTGGTTTTTGTCTCATTAAGTGATCAGACATTATTCCTCTATGTTGTTGATGAGGATGCTTCCTATGGGAAATGTTATTATTCATAACCAGATATTGTTTTCCAATTATAGTTATATGTTTTCCAGCATAAGTTACATCTCTAGCTCTAACATCATTATCTTGTATAATTGGGAAATTCAATAATTAATTACATACAATGATATAGTTTCCATTTTTTCCACTTGGTTCCATATCAAATTAATTACATACATTGAAATTTCCAATGAATCATGATCAATTATTTCGAAATTGTAAAACACATAAAGAAAATTGAAAATGTTATTCAATGCTAATCACATTATAATAAACATGTGTCCTTTAGTAACAAATTTACGATTATGTAATTCATAATTTTTTGTAAAAAAATGAGAATTATATGATTAATATCCCCTGGGAGTGTCAAAGAAGCTATGTATTATGGAATGTTGTCATGTACAGGTTAATGCAGAGTTTGGCCCGGTTGTCCTAGTCGGATTGATGCCCTTAGGTTCATTTGTGCCAGAAACACATCCACATGTACTATTTAAATATGAATTATTGTAAGTAAGACCTTTATATTATATACCTAATCAAAATTATACGATGTTCCTTTATAAATATCCTTAATGCCAAACTTAGGGTTATGTACCCTAATCTATGTTTTCTATTTCTACTATCTATGTTTTCTACTAAATATTTTCTCATACAAAATGAAAAGAACCCAAACCTAGTAGTTTATAGAAATCTCCACACTCTATTATTATATCATAGATAAAATATTATAATCCCAAATGACTATTAAATTGAGGAGTTTTTGAAGCTAGATTATAAACATGATCACAACAATACAAATTAAGAAATAAAACAAACACAAGTAATTCTTTTGGAAAACTATTATTTTATGAACATAACCCTCCATATCCATAATGTTATTCATCTTTTAATCATGGAAAAAGTACATCATAAGAATTGGGTGAGCTAAGATTCTCAATAAGGGTACGCAAAAAACAAAATCTATTATAAAAAATAATAATCATAAACATCAAAGAAAGGTGTATAATTGAAAAAAATGACATGAACATAATATTGAGAATAATATATAAAGAAAAAATTAAAAAAAAATTATAGTATATTAATTAACACATGGGTATTCTACTAATCATATAATAATCAAGGATAGTATCAACTATTCTCTTAATTAGGTAATGCATAATGTTTTACATCATAAACATACATTCATGGACATGGTCAAGAAACCATAATGAAATTTGTATTGTATCAATAAATATCCAAACTTGTTTTTATAATGAGGCATATAAATGCATTGAGAGTACATAGTGACCTCCTATGATATCATATTATGTCTAATTCATTACTCATATGAAAATGGTGAAACATATAAAACATAAAAATTCATATGGAAAAACCTGCATACGAAATTTGAATACATTATCCTTAAAACATGAATTTTATCAAAATAGAACATCCATAGGAAAAATGGTTATAAATCTATTAGGAAAATATATAATTGATCATCCTCAAATAAGAATAAAATCCAACTAAGGATGTTGATATAGATTATCATATACTAATAATTTTTTTTCAATTTATTGGGATAAAACCCCCATTTTATAACATTGAAACAATTTATTTAAAATTACTATGAAATTTAAAAAATAATATTTATTGAAATTAAACTTGTAATCATGTAGATAAATAATAATTATATCATGGTTTCATGATGGTGAAAAAATTTTGTCACGCCGTATAAGGTAAATACATTCCATCTCTATTTCTGTCGAAAAGGCACATAATGTAACTCGTTTGGAAAACAAAAAATAATAATTTATAATAATTTTAAAAAAAATTAAAACATGATTAAAATATATAAATTTATTATTTTTAGGATAATATTAAATATATATTGGAATTTTTTTAAATAAACATAGACATGAATGATATATATTCCCTAAAATATACTTAGATATAAACAATCCCAGATAATAATGAGATTGTGACATTTAACGTTACCTTAGGAATGATTCCATCCTTATGTGAATGAAATTATGATATAGTGGATTTAATTATTTTATTAAAAAATAAAATAATAATTTTCATCTTTTTGATGTATTAAATGATATTCTCATATCTATTTGTTAATAATATTTTTTTATTACTTGTGTTTTGGGTGTTATATACTTCATTTTCATATACATGTTTTGTAATGATAGTCATGTTTCATATTCATACGATATATTTACATCATCTATTGAAATATATTATGTTTATAGATATTATCATCACTCATTATGTATATTAATATAATAATTGTTTAATAGTTAATGTGGATTATAAATCACATTCCATCGGAGAGATGATAGGTCGTACATACAGATGAATGATGGTATCATTCCCATAAAGGTGAATATGGTAAATAATTGGATGGAAGATTAATTATATAGAATCAATATCTTTTCATATTTAATATTAATATCATTTTTAATCATCATTATACCCATCCAAATTTAATGTTGATGAAAAAAATTCGACCATAACATGTAGACAATAAGTCGTTGGTACACATGCATGGTGATATTGTTTTTCATAGGATGGAGGGAAGGAGGAAAATTATTTCCCATAAACTTAATCATATCTCAATATATATATTATACATTATTGGAAACATTATTATGGAATCAACATAGGAATAATATCATGAAGAATAAATGAACTTGAATGAGTTGTAAATCAATAATCTCTTATTTGTTGAAAATTCATGGATATCCTATTTGGAACACTATGGGTGGTCCTTTTATAAGAACAGGGCATCAAAAACATAGATAAAAATGTTTGTAGGAGGTATAGTTAGGGTTGAATAATCTATAAGGATCAATGTGGTGTGAATAAGTGAGGGAGGCGGTTCTTTTTTGTAACAGAGGGGAGGCACACTCTGCGAATCCAATAAAAAATTATAGCAATATAAACTGATATTTTGATATCGAGTAGATCAAAAGGTAGTTAATTTTATTCTAAGATGAGAATGGGTTAATAGAATGAAAATTAATTATTTTCAGACATGTTTACATCAAAATATTAACCTTAAATTTTGGATTTTACATTCGTTAAAACCTTCAACTATTACATCGACAACTTATATTTTTCACTATTTATGGATAATATATTTACTATAAAATGGAAAAAGAACCATAAATGGACCAATCATGAAATTTTCAATCTTATCCCAACCATTTTTAAAATTTTATATTATTATTAATTTTATATCATTTTTAAAAATATTATTTATTTCAAAATATCATTAATTTTAATTTTTAAAATATTCACTACATGAATTATATATATAATATCTATAAATTAGATGACATTGAAAAAAATACATCAATATATCAGTAATATGTATTGGTATACTATAAATTTCATTGATGACATTAATTATCTCTAATAATATTTATTTTAATATTCATAATGTCATTTATTTGATATTTCTATTCACTAAACATTAATGTGTCATTATTGTATAAGCCTCTATTTTAACTATATTTTTCATAAAACTAAAAAATAATTTTCTCTGATAAATAAAAAAATATAACATTCAATTGAATATTTATTGTTGAATTTTTCCTATATATAACCCTATGTTAGAAATTGTATACTTACTAAAATATTAATATGAAATCATTAACTCTTCTATAAATAATCATAAAAAATGTCAAAGCCTCTCCAATGTGGCATAAAAATTTATAATCCTAGCCAAAGGATGATTTTGGTAAAATCCCAGTAATTCAATAAAATTAAGACATGTGTTAGGGTAATGTTATAATTCTTATAACATTATATTTACCCATAGTTATACCTTTTACCCATAACCGTGGTAATAAAAAAATTAGTAATGTTTCTACTTATAATTACCAAAGTTAAAAGAACCATATTTACTTAATTCAAACACATTGATTCAAAATATATAATCCATTTTTAAAAAATTTAAAAAATAATGTTGCAGTAATTAATTTAAAATAATTTCATTTATGGTTTGATAAAATTGGTTATTCAAGTTTGCAGAATAAATTTAATGAAACGTTTTTATATCTCAATTCATTGAAAATTTAATTTAAAGGACCTACATTTGGTTAAATGTGAAAAAATTATCTCTTTATACTTTTAAATGTTCAATAATATAATTTAACACTAGAATTATTTTATGAAATTAAGATGTGTTTAATTAAATGTTTAGTATTATTCACTATTCAATGAAACAAGAAACTTATCAGAAAAATAACAAAAAATCAACCAAAGTAAATTTGTATATTACTTTTTCGAAGAAGAAGATCATTTTTCATTGATAATATATAAAATAATAAAAAAATTGATTTAAAAAAAGTGTGCCATCAAAAGGAGGCATAACTTCTTTTAAAAAAATATAGACTTTTATTTCCTAAAATGGGATTAATTCATATCCAATTTCTATAAAATCTTTTGGATGATTGTTAAAATATGAAATATACAATTTTCATATTGTGGTTAATACTCCTCGTTCTCATTATTTTAATGTATAGGTTTTAATAGTCACTTATTAAGATCTCCCAGTGCATTTATATTGCACGAAATAGATGATATTAAATTTAATTAAAAAGGAAATGTATTGTATGATATTGGGTTTTTATAATGAATAAATTACATTAGTATCAATAGTTAGATGACTCTACTCAACCTAGAATCCAAATTCTTACCTTACTATGGGAATGTAGACCCTATAAAAATATTGGGATATATTTGTTGAGAAATTGACATGGAAGTCATTCTGTCTACGCAACAACCATAATCAAAGAGGTCACAAAATGATCTTCAACTGTCCTTCCTCTGTGAACATCATCTGTTTCATTATATAACTTCCTATACCATCCATGTGTTCACATCCATGAATGGGGTGAACATGGAATATTCCATTTCACCTTATGTTCGGTTTAATATAACCCATGAAAGAAGACATTCTAAAATTTCAGTATTCGTAGTATGCTTTTAAACAATGACCATTTATTAGAAAGATGAAATGATTAAAAAAATTGGCCCAAAATAATTCTAAACAGAATTAGTCTAGATGAAACAAATCCATCACAATTCTCATGAGTGAGGTAATTGAGAACATTCAATAGGATTTTCCTATAAAAGAATCCAATAATAATATTCTATATATGTCCTGATATATAGTTCATGTTTTTAGTTGTAATAATATATGACACATTCAGGAAAAAGAATGCTTCAGTTAATGAATGTGTAGATAGTAGCAGTCATTTAAACTATACGGTACTGGCCCCAGACTCTTGGTTTGGGGGAATGTTTAACACAAAAATATCTTATATGAGAAAAAAATATGAACCCAAAAAAAAAAGAGAATTGGAGAAACCTCAGCCCATCCCATGACCTATTTTTCTTATATGGGTGGCCTATAGGTATGATTCATAGAGGATCCATCAGAGAAACTCTTCACCAAGAAGCTAGATGAGGATCCTGAAAGGGAAGGGAGAGTTCTAGAAGAAGGCATAGAAAATGATCCTATTACTCAGTTGTCAGAACTAGACCCACAAAGAAATTCACATTAGTGAATATCATGAAAAAATACTATATATTGATGATAAAATTACTCAAATACCACAAATCATGGAGAGGATATTTTTATATGTAATCCAATCCACATTGCCAATGATGTTGTGCGGACCAGGAACCATAGAATAATTCAATTTTTGGGTGGTCCCCCAATCAATTCCATTCTAAATCCTCAACATATCCCTAATAAACATAATAATGAGAGAAAATTTACAGGTGAACTTTCCCTCCCCTCGATGGGGATGAGTATCCCACACCTGATGAATGATTCAATTGGTGGGAAGAGGAATTGGAAGATATGAGGGGAATCCATGCTGAGTTGGTTTTAGGTATCACCCCCGATGAGTATTATCCCCAGGATAAGCCTCAATGTACACTCTCTATAATTATACATAAAAAAATTATTCATTCTGGGAACTTTAGTAGAGCCATACCATCTTCCAAAATTATCATTAGGAGTATCAGTTTATCCGGAAACAATTTTTATAGTGGATATCATGATTTCCCACCATTAAGGAGATGTTTTGAAGATCTCTAGGGGAATCCTCCCAAAACGATTTCAGTTGCATATCCATTGTATTTAAGTGTTCAACAAGTGAATCAAATCCCATCCATTTATTCAATTGTACATTCACCTATTTAGTTGAATAATCATCATGGGATTATCGACACCATCAGGGAACTGGTAGCTGAACTAGGAGTCATAGAGGAGTGCTATTACCTAGTACATCTAGAATGAAAATCAAACCCTGATTGGGATATTATCACCCCACCACCATCAAATTTCAAGAGTCATATATTTCCTTTATTCAATTGGTCATGTGACCCCGAACAACACCTAACACACAATGTGTCTCATTATGAAACCATATGTGAACTCCGAAGCAACCAGAATCACTGACCCATTGATTTTTCATGTTAAACCTTAAAGATATTACCATTTTATGTTATAGTAGTTTTAAAACATAGTCGATCATATTATGGTATGATATTTGTTGGAAATTTACATTTCAATTCAACTCAACAATAAAAAATTCAATAATCAGTGACCACCTGTATTAAAAATAGTGGAGAAGATAGTGACTCGAATTCATTTCCAAATTAAATGGGGTGAGATACTCTATGAATAGTCAAATTCTTCAAGAGGAGATGCTCGACCACTGAATTTATATCATCCTTAATGAGATGTTAACAACACAAATCCATATGAAATATACTAGTGGGATTCTATATTTTTCTTCCATTAACCACATAATGGTGGACACTATATGTCATACTAACATGTAGGCATGAATAGCATCACCCTTCGAAGGCAGAATAGTAGGTAAGGTAGAGGTGATGTCCATCACTCCACATCCCATTTCCTCACCTACCCCATCTCTGAATCAAACTCCATAAAATGAAACACCATTTGGGAGTCAAAAAACCCACTAAATTGATAGTAATATTAGAGGGTACCCCAGTAGATCTAATTATATGAACAATAGAATAAGGTTAAATATTTTTAGACGATCATGTCTGTTGTTATTTTTAAATGCTTTTGGCTATTTTTTACAATTCCTTCTATAGAAATACATTATCAACTATGTCTGTATCAAAAAATGACCACATTTTTTCAGTTTCACCAGATACTAGATCACAAGTTTTTGAAATGATACATCTTTAATGATCTCATGAAGATAATGAAAAACTATGGATAGGTAGTGTTGGGAAATCTACCAGCACAAGTGTCTGGTGTTTCCACCACTGGCCCAAATGAGGTGTCTAGCAAGTAGTTTTCAACTCGAGGGCATGGATTTTGGTTTTATGGATGACTCAAATGTCAATAATCAATCCTCATGGAATTTTTGTAGTATTTTTTAATGAAGGTAATATTCCACAAGCCACTACTGCTACAACACATCTGTGGTCATCATCCCTACAAAATACTACATATAAGGATTTCAAAAAGTGCTATGGTCAAAAGAAAAAAGTAATGGTTTCTAAAGGATGAACCCTCATCGATGCCAAATTCATCTCTGATCATTTTAGATCTTATTCCATTAGACATGAAAAAATGGTCACCACCCCGCCAAATGGAACTAACTCAAACAGTGATTCATAAAATTCATTATGAGAAGTGGAGTTGATCTTGGGATCCATTAATTTCATCCAATTAATGGAACCCTTCAATAATAATGAGTATGAGTATAAATCCTAGAACCATGTACTTGACTAGGAAACCAGAGGAAGGTTCCATGGGGGATGAGGATACTAGGGTAGAAACAGTCATAGTAGGAACCAAATTAAGAACAACACCACTAATCAGAATGTAAATATTATTGAAACACATGAATGTTATATTGAATGAGTTCACCAAGGATAGAAAAATACCCCATCCCTTCTTATAATTCAATATGACCTTATCATTCTAGAATATAAATCTTGAGAATAATGTTGTAAAATCAGCCATAGAATGTGTGAAGATAATCCACAACCAACCCACTAAGGAAAGGAGAACCTATTTCTCTTTCCCTTAGTGATAACCCATCTACATAAAATCCATGATCCCCTACATAACCATTGAAATATCAACCTAACCCAGGGAAGAAAAAAATACTAGGCTACAAGGATAACATCTTGATGTAGAATGCCCTGGTACTAGTCAAGATATCTATGGTAGGTGCCATGATCCTTTCAAGACATCTCAAGGAAGAACTCATAGATTCTATACTTACCCATAATGTGTTTGAAATCAAAGTTGTTATTACAGATGTTTATCAGATAGATAAAAATCCTTTAAAATTTTACGTAGTTATCTATATCAATGATAAGGATGAATTTTCTAGCATATGTGGACACATAATATGATTTTATGTTTATAGATTGATTATTCATGTCAATGTATAAAATGTTTTCATTGTTAGTGGCTCTAGAGTTAACTGTATTACAATGTGGACTCTTCCTCGATTGGGATACAATGAAGATATCTTATCACCTTTCACCATAATACTACAGGGTAATGAATAAAATATACTAGAGGTCGTTTGGTGAAACAAAGATAAATTATTTGTTCAGAGGCCTCTTAGTCGACTCAAAGTTTCTTCTATTCCATAATAACCCATCCTTCATCATCATGGAAGGAAATATCTATTTGAATGAACATGTGGAAATACCCTCATAAAGTCATCTTTGTGTCAAATACTACATTAATGGACAACATATGAAAATTAAAATCTAACATGTAATGACCCAGAAATTCTGTGGAAATTTTTTTATTAAATTCATTGGATTTTTACAAGTCCGGAGTTTCTGGCGATGCATGATTACAAGGCACAGAGTGCCCAGAATGGTTCGTTGAAGTTTTAATAATCTTAAATTAACTTGTGTATGCTGTTTTCCGGAAAAAGTGGAATAACTCTTAGACTATTACATGGTTCAGAAATCTATGGTCACTATTGTGCTCAGGATGGAGGGTTTACCCTAGTCGTGACTTATGTTTAGTCGGTGCATTCCTCCTATTAAAAAACCCAAAAAAGGCATTACTGTAAATAAAATAATTAAATAAAGTTATTTTATTTTCAAATGCTTATAACTCACAAATGGTAACTTGGATTAAAAATCAGAGACCACTGCTGAAATTGTTAGGGTAGGATTTCTTTAAGAAGATACTAACTATTTTCAGAGAGGGCCACCAGAGAATGTTAGTTTTTGTCCGTAAATAAAATAATTAAGTGGAAATTATTTTATTGTAAAATTTATAACATCTAAACGGTGAGTTGAATAAAAATTTCAAGCATTCTGCTGTGTTTTTTGTGGTGTGTTTCACCTAGGCAAAGCCTAACCTCATCTATCACGTCTCGAGAGAGACTGATAATAAATTTTTGAAGTTTTTTTCGGTTATGTTCAGTAAACGTGTGAGTGGTGTTTCATAACATTTAAACCAGTGCTCGGAATTGAATTCGGAGGGCACCATTGATCTCACAACTTCGGTAATTTCTTATTGAGTCCTTCACCACAATTGTATTATGACGAGTTTGGAAGATTGTTTTTGGGGGTTTTCTAAGTAAATTAAATAAAAATATGTGTGTCACATATTTTAATGGGGGGAAGTTAAAACCTCCAAGGGGAGGTTAGTGGTGGGGCCCACCCACACATAACCTATCTTGGGAGGATGTTATAAGGTGGGGCCCACACAAGTATCAAACCCATTTAACTCCCCTTTAGCCATTGGAACTCTCAATTTATTGTGGAAATTCCTCACCTTCCTTCATAAGTGTGCCGAACCACAATTAATTAATGGCATAATTTATTAGTTTGAATTCTTTTTGAATTCTTTTGGAGAATGCATGGAAACCATAAAATAATATATTCTCTATTATTTTATAATGGTTTGTGTTTCTCTGTGGGTAACTTTGAGAGAAGACATGGGAGATTCTTGGTGGAGCCTTTCCTGTCCATTGAAGAAGGACGACATCTCCAACGAAGAACGAAGTCCTCTCCAAAACGAAGAATGACATACTCTCTAACAATGAATCCACTGTCTCTGATGATGAACGAGGATGACGCTCGAACCCGGGATCAGTGACGTGTGATAGGCCCAACATACGGCGATGTCTTCGAATTAGTTTCATGTTTCCTCGTTAAAGTTCAACGTGAAATAAGAGGTAGGGGATTTAATTATTTCAATTTAGTAATTATACCCTCATTATTTGACGTTTACTTTGGTTTGACGGGGGCCAATTGTTATCACCCAATGCGGAGGGCGCAGGCCGAACAAACACAGACCCACCTCCCTCCATTGATTCGTATTTTTTAAACATTAGAGGTGGAGATGGAAGGTTGTGGTACTATCGCACCATGCCAGAGAAGAACCAAGTCAGGCGAAATAGTTGCGGTGCCGTCGCGTCGCGTCGTGCCGGAGACGCAGAACCTCGGCCAGGGTGGGCCGTGGAAAAGGTGTGTAGTGCCATCGCCCCACACCAGAGAGGAAAATCGACGAATGCTAAAGCATGGCACCCTTGTGTCGTGTGGTGGGATCGAAGGTCGCGGCCTGGTCAGGCCGCAATGGGTGCGGCGCGATGCCGTCGTGCCGCGACGGAGTCTAGTTGGGCCGGCAGCTGTGGAGCTGGACGAGCGGGACCGTCTGGGAGTTGCGGCCCCTGAACAGGCTCATTGTGCCATTTCTGTTTGACTAACCAGGGAGGGGCACGACACCCCCTCCCTCTCATGGCCGGCTGGTCCACCCTCTTCTAGGACGCCCAAGGTCGGGCCGCCCCTCGGCCAGACCTCCCCAGGCTGGGCGCCTTCGGTCGGCCATTATCGGCCGGGCCGCCCATGGCCGGGCCATCCCCTCGGCTCGGGTCGCTTCCCCAGACATGGTTGAAACCACGGACCGGGTCTGACCCCATTTCAGCTGGGTCGGACTGGGTCAGTCTGACTGGGTCGGACCGGACCTAGACCTTCTATGGTCGTATACACCTTTTAGCCAGCATCTTGGGCTACAACTGTCTGATTGGTGTACTGCCTATGACGATGGAATTCATGGAACAAGGCGATTATTTTGGCATACCCCACTTGAGTTTTGGACATAGTTGGGGCATTTTCTGGTTGGTTTGAACCTAAAAACAAACAAATCCTCTATAACGGAAATGCCAATAACTCGCAGATCGGGCGTTCGATTGACGCACCATCTGTCGCGATGGGTTTTTTTCTCATGAGACAGAACCAAGAGATACATCAAATCAGTACATCATGACAGTTGATGTATCGAAACTTAGCTTGATGAGCGGACCCTCCTGGAATCAAGTGTGTTGTATGCAGGAACCCTAGGGCTGGTTGTGACTGTGATGACTTCTGTACTGGAATACTACGTGTGTTCGACAGTGTAGAATTATGTACCAGAATCCTCTATGGGATAGGCAGCTATGACTACTATAACATAATCCTTCGTGGGTTTTATAGTAATGACTGTTGTACCGGGATCCTTCGTGGGTCTGATAGTTCTGACTTCAGTTCCTAGATCCTATTTGGGTCTGGTAGAAAAGTTTTTCTTGTATCTTGTGTGGGTTTGACAGCTTAACTGGTGTTGTATCTTGTGTTGGTCTGACATCATAGATGAATCAGTGATTACATCTAATCATCTCTAATAATCTACAAAAGTTTTATACCTGTGTGAGCTGAGTCTTGAATTTTAGTCGATATCATCGAGATGATTGACATTACTTCCTTTGTAGAATGTGTTGTGCTTGAGCTCGAGAGTTGGAGCCGAACTGTGATTAATAACATAGGTATATGAATGGTCATCTACCTATGTAGGTTTGGATGATACTTCGTGATTGTTTCATCCTTTTGAGGTTTATTATTTACTGATTCAGGGAGACCTTCGGGGGCCTCGAGGTCCCTATTGATTATTGTTATAATCACCCCTGCACAGGATTCCCCCATAACTTATTGTGTTCTTTGTAGGTGAAGGATTTCAGTGATTGAAGCTAAGGGTGATGGATGGGAGGCTGCTCGGAGATGGACTGGATGGGACGTACCGCAGGGACAAGTTATTCAAGTTCTGTACCTACCATTCAGGTAGGATTCCCCGATGGATGATCTAGGAGTTGTTTTTATTTTTACTTATACTTGGTGTTCTGTTGGGTTTGTGTACTAGCACACTAACTTTCATAACACTTTTATTTTATATATTAGTACTCGCTGCTTCTACAGCTAGTGTTCATCCTATGTGTGTTACAAATTTAAAGGAAATTCCTTCCCTTTTATCGGGATTATGGCATTTGTGTTAGTCGCTTGCCCCTAGCCTATCGAAGGCGGGCTTGGGGTAGTAATGCCATGGGACACCAGGACGGGTCACAAAAAATTGGTATCAGAGGAGTCGGTTCCATAGCAGAACATCGAACTATGATCTGTCATACTGTGAAGAAATATTGTTAAGAGTATTGAGTGTGTTTTTCAGTCCAGGGAGTCCTGTGTTGGTGTGGAAGCTGATATATCCATACACCAGGTCCTTGACTTCTGATTTCTAACTCAGTGCACCAAAAAATTGATTTCGAGTGTGTTTTCAAGAATCATCTTCGTGAACTGTTTGAGTCAACTCACCAGGTATAACTTATTGACAGTGGCGCACCTGTTCCATAACAGGATGCCGCTGCGTAGACATACAACTAGGGTTTCCAAAAGAGAACACGATGATGGCCCACCGAGCGACGAGGCTCCGGTTTAGCACCCTCATTCTACATTGGCACCTTCGGGTGGTGTACCAGCAGCACCACTTCCCGTTGGGAAGCAGATACCACCAGCCGCATTGGAGGATGGCACACACTGACTGAATTCATATTACAAGTTCCATCAGTAGTGGCCTCTGAGGATTCGATGCAAAAAGGATTATCATGAAGCAGAGGGCTCTCTGGAGGCGATTTCTAGAGTTTTCCTCCTTGTTGAGACACCATTAGATCAAATGGAGATCTTAGCTACTATACTATTTCAGTGAGTGACCATGGGGATGGTCCACATAGTGATGAGGTTTCATTACTTGGTCCATTATCCGAGATGGTAACTTCAGGAAGTGTGCCATCTATATCACTGCCTATTAGTCAGGAGACACTAAGGGTTGTATCAGTAGAAGATTCGTATACACATAGTGTCTTACATGCATTTCAGCACCAGATATCCCTCACGTTCCAAGGCGAGCCAGACCCACAGGTGGAAGAGGACTGGATTGAGGTGGTGGCTAAGAGTTTTCAAGATCATATACAATTTCGTTAGGACGAAAAGATGATAGTTGAGTATTCATCGAATCGTACCGACGATTCCATGTACTTGATTAATATGATGCGAATAGTGATTTACAGTATGGACCTCCGAGCGTCGTGTGATTAAGGACAGATGAATCTGCAGGGCAACAGATGTTGAAGCAGAGCTTGATGTAAAGCCTGAGGTGCTGATCATTTTGACATGTTACAACCACCCTCCTTTATAGTCCCCACTATGTTTAGGGAGATGGAGGGTAGGGGAAGTGAGTAGCTCCATGCGATCAATGAGTGTGACCCAAGTGATCTAGGAATGATTTGAGGTAAAGACTGTGTCTACTACTAGCTACCGTATAAATAGACATAGGTACCAATCATTCCTCTCTTCCATGAATCTTTTCCCAGACCTAGAGTTTCCAGTTAAACCGTATACATGACCCTCACGTCTGAAGATACCTTTGGGATGATACTTGATAATCACACTTATGCCGAAGGTGTGATCTGAACCATGAGGAGAGAGTTTCGGTTCGATCCTCTTGATGGCAGCATCGAGGTCTTACGACATTAGTTTGGGTATGGACTGGGTAACCATAGTTCATACACAAATTGATTGTATTGGGAAATAAGATTGTGTTTTGTCTACAATGTTGGGTTAGGGTTTTCCTTCGTCGGAAAAAAGGAAAACCCAGGAAACACAGGATGGAATCATGAATAAGAGGGTGCAGTCAATCACTCATGAGTCAGAAAGACTTACCTTTGTGTCAAAATTCACAAGAGATTCAACACCTCTTTCAACATTGACGAAGAAGGGGAAACCCTTTGTGTTGTATGAGAGATGCCAGCAGAGCTTTTAGGAGCTGATACAGAGGTTGACTAGTCTGCCCATCTTGAGGCTACCAGAGGAGGACGTTGGGTACGTAGTTTAATACGACGCATCAGGGACCAGACATGGGTGTGTCCTGATATAAGAGCGAGCAATAATCGTGTATGGATCTCGGTAGTTGAGATAGCACTATCAGAACTATGATACCCATGACCTAGAGTTAGCATCAGGGGACTTCTCATTGAAGATGTTGTAGCACTATCTGATGGGCGAGCGTTTTACATTCTACTATGACCACCAGATTCTTAGGTACATCTTTTCTTAGAAGGACCTGAACTTGAGACAACGACGATCACTCGAGTTCCTCCAATACTATAACATCGAGATAGTCTATAATCCTATGAAGGGGGAACGTTGTAGCAGATGTTATCAGTAGGAGATCAGGAATTCAGCTGTTAGGAGAGGCAACAGAGCAGCCTTCCATAAGTCTCTTGCAGTCTCTCCACCAATTCTTCAGTGAATCTGGGAGGCACATTATTGGGACGTTGACTGTGAGATGTGACGTGGTCAGATATCCTAGGGTTAGGCACCTGATGGATTTTTTAAAGGTGGGGAGAACATCATTATCTTCAGAGAATGGACCATGGTACCATTTTCACTTAAGTAGGAAGTGTTGAGGGTGTTCCACACATCTCCTCTAACCGTACATCCAGGAGTATTGAAGATGTATCAGGACCTCCAACGACATCACTTGTGTCCAGGTATGAAGAAGGCAGTAGTAGAGTTTGTCTCACGAGGCCTCACATGTTAGCAAGTGAAGGTGGGGACTAGGTACCAAATGGCTTGGTTCAGCCTTTAGAAGTCCCAAGGTGTAATAGGGATGATATATCCATGGAAATTTTGACGGTTCATCCACATACATTCAAGAGACGGAGTCCTCTAGAGTTCAAGGATGGCAACCACGTATTTCTACGAGTCTCACCTCGACGATGCCTACAGAGTGTTGGCCATGGTGGAATGTTATCTATGAGGTTTATTGGACCATTACAGGTCCATTGCAGAGTTGGCCAGGTGGCTTACCTATTATCTCTTCCACCTCAGTTGCACCAGGTGCACGACGTCTTCCACTTATCCCAGCTGTGGAAATACATGCACGAACCTTCCCACATTATCGAGCATGGGGATCCCGATATCGATGACGGGGCGACATTCAGAGAGGTTGCAGTGAAGATTGAGGATCGATCGGAGTGGGTCCTTCATGGAGGGTCGAAACCTCTGGTGCGTGTTCTCTAGAAGCACATGAACCTCTAGGAGAGCACATGAAAGTGGGAGGTTCAAATGCGTGAAATGTATACTTATTTGTATCTTTCGTGTGAGTTGTATCTTATGGGGATGTAAAGCCCTGAGTATGGTATAATGTAATGAGCCGGAAATTCTGTAAAAAAAAATTTCTTATATTCTGGGGAAATTTACGAGTCCGTAGTTTCTGACGGCGCATGATTCTGAGTCCCAGAGTGCCCAGAATGGTCCTTCAAAATTTTGTCAAGCTTAAATTAATGCGCATATGCAGTTTTCCTAAAATGTGGAATAACTCTTAAGTGGTTACTTGGATCAGAAATCCAAATCCACCATTGTGCTCAGGATGGTAGGTTTACACTAGGCGTGAATTATGTTTAGTCGTTACAAGCCTCCTGTGAGAAAACCCGATAATGGCATAACTGTAAATAAAATAATAAAATAATTTTTTTTATTTTCAAATGATTATAACTCACAAACGGTAACTCGGATTAAAAATCTGAGACCACCATTGAACTCGAGAGGATATGCATTTTTTATGAAAGATACTAACTTGGGTCAGTGAGGGACACTAGAGAAAGTCAGTTTTTGGCCGCAAATAAAATAATTAAGGGACAATTATTTTATTGTAAAATTCATAACATCTAAATGGTGAGTCGGATTAAAAAAAGGAGGGTACCTTTTTGTACGTTGGAGATTTTTTAACTTAAAAAGAGCCTAACCTCTACTGGAAAGAGTCGATGGTGATTTATAATAATTTTCTGAACTTTTTTCAAGGTACTTTCAGTAAACTTGCGAGCGACATTTCATAAATTTTGAACCGATTCTCGGAATTGATATCCGATTGTACCGTTGAACTCACATCGTCGATAATTGCATAGTGAGACCTTCATCACAATTGAATTATGATCATTTGGAAGATAGTTTTTGGGGGTTTTCTATTTAAATTAGATAAAAATATGTGTGTCACATATTTTTATGCGTGGAAGTTAAAACCTCAAGGGGAGGCTAGTGGTGGTGCCCACCCGTAAAAAACCTCCCTTGGGAGGATGTTATATGGTGGGGCCCACACAAGCATCAAATCCCCTTAAAACCCCTTTATCCATTGGAACTCCCAATTTATTGCGGAGCCTCTTCACCTTCCTTCATATGTTTTCCAAACCACAATTAATTATTGGAATAATTAATTAATTTGAATTATTTAGAATTCTTTTGGGGAATGCATGAAAAAAATAAAATAATATATTCTCTATTATTTTATGTTTGTTAGTGTTTCTCTATAGGGAAATTTGAGAGAAGACTTGGGAGATTCTTGGTGGAGCCTTTCCTCTCCAATGAAGAAAGATGTCCTCTCCAACGAAGTACACACCATCTTCGATGAAGAATGAGGAAGACGCTCAATCCCGGGATTGGCGGCGTGTGACGGGCACAACATATGGTGATGTCTTCAAATAGTTTTTCCACATCCTCATCAATGTTCAATAAAAAATAAGAGGCAGTTGGATTTGATTATTTTAATGTATGAATTATACCCTAATTCTTTGACGTTTACTTTGGTTCCATAGTGGAACATTATTATCACCTAATCCGAAGGGCGTGGGCCGAACAAAAACGGCCCGATGTCCCTCCATTGATTCTTGTTTGGTAGACGTCCGAGGCGGAGCCGGAAGGGTGCAATACCATTCCACCGCACTGGATAAGAACAATGGAGAACAAAAGAGGTGCACCACCGTCATGTCACGCCATGCTGGAGATGTGGAACCACGACCAGGGCGGGTCGCAGAAAAGGGTTGGGGGTGTCGTCGCGCCACACCGGAGAGGAGCAACGACCGGGAGGGCCGAATCGGATGGTTAAGCGATGCGCCGTCATGCCCCGCAGTGTGGCTGAAGGCCACGGCCAGGTCGCGCCGTGGTAGGGGTTGCACGGTGTTGTCGTGCCGCACAGAGGGCAGGAGTACCACGATGCTGTTGTGCCAAGGCAGCGGCCAGCCGGGCCAACTGTCGGGGAGCCGGACGAACAAGACCCTCCATGTCCCACAGCCCCTGAACTGGTGCAGTACGCCTATTATGTTCGACAAACCGGGGAGGGCACGAAACCCCCTCCCTCACATGGCCAGTTGGGCCGCCCCAAGCCAGGCCACATTCCTTCGGGCCGCCCTCAGTCGGGCCGCCCATGGCTAGGCTGCCATTGGGCTGGGTCGCTTCCTCAGACCGGGTCGGAACCGCGGACCATGTCAAACCCCGATTCAGACCAGGTCAGGCTGGGTCAGTCCGACATGGTCGGACCAGACCCCGACCCGCTATGGCCTTTTACACCTTTTAGCCTCTATCTAGGGTTACGGGTGTCTGATTGATGTACCACCTGCGGAAATGGAATTCTTGGAGTGAGACGATGCTTTTGGAATACAACTCTTGAGTTTTGTATGCATTTGGGTTATGGTCGGGTTGGTTTTGATCCTAAAAACCAACTGGGTCCCTAGAATGTGAATGCCAATAACTCACAGACTGACCATCCTATTGACGCACTGTCGGTCACGTTGGGTTCCTTATGATGAGACAGAACTATGGGAAATATAAAATATGGACATCATGATAGTTTATGTATCGACACTTGTCTCGAGAGCGGCCCCTCCGGGAATCGAGCGTGATGTGTGTGGGAAACCTAGGGCTAGCTGCGACTATGATGACTTTTATACCAGAATCCTCCGTGGGTTCGATAGTGAATACTTATGTACTGGAATCCTACATGGTTTCGATAATGAAACCTGTTGTACCTAAATCCTCTGTGGGTTCTACAGTGATGACTTCTCTATCGGGATCCTCCGTGGGTCTGACAGTTCTAACTTATATTCAAGGATCTTATGTGGGTCCGACAGAAAATCTGGTTCTGTATCCTGTGTTGGTCCGACAGCTTATCTTGTCCTGTATACTATGTGGGTCCGACATCTTAGATGAATGAATAGCTGGTCATGTATCATGTGTAGGTCTGACAGTTTAGCGGGTCCTATATCTTGTGTGGGTCCAAAATCATAGATGAATCAGTGACTATATTTGATCATCACTAACAATCTACAAAAGTTGTATACATGTGTGAGCTGAGACTTGACTTTCAGTCGATATCATCGAGATGATTGAATTTACTTACTTTGTGTGATGGGTTGTGCTTGGGCTCGAGAGTTGGTGGCGGACTATTATTAATAGCATAGGTATATGTATGGGCATATACATAAGTAGGGTTGTTTGATAATTCATTATTTGATCATCTTTCTATTGTTCATCCATTGTGGATTTTGGGAGATCTTTGGGGGTCTCAGGGTCCCCTACTGATTATTCTTATACTCACCCCGACACGGGCTTCACCCACACCTTGTTGTGTTCTGCGTAGATGACGGACAACAGTGATCAAGGCTATGGGTGATGGATGGGAGGCTCCATGGAGATGGACTAGACAGGACGTAATGCAGGGACGAGTTGTCCGAGTTATGTACCCACCCTTCTGGTAGGATTCCATGGTGGACTATCCAGGAGCTGTTTTATCCTTTTTTTACTTATTCATGTTGTTTAGTTGGGTTTGTATACTTCCCCACTTACATTCAGCACACTTTTCTTTTCTATATTAGTACTCGTTGCTTCTATAGATTGTGTTCAGAATGTGGGTGTTACAAGTTTAAAGGTAATGCCTTCAATTTTATCGAGATAATGCCTTTAGTGCTATTCGCCAGCCCCAGGCCTATGGGAGGAAGGCTTGGGGTAGTCATGGAATGGGACCCGAGGACGGGTCCTGACATTACAAGTCCCCGATCAAATCCCACCAGTCACATAATATCTATGAATGATTTTATTTGTGAATAGATAAACAACCAATGATGGATTGAGTCACCTTGGTCACTACCCTGAATATCTTGAAATGACACCATTTGACCCATTCAAACTATGTAGAGAAGAATATTTCATTACCATATAAAATATTTGGTTTATGAGGCCATAATTTGATATGTATTCACTGATCTAGATGGGTTAATTTATGACCACAGAGTCCAAATGTGTGGAAATTTTTTTTAACTCTACAGTAAGTGGTTATGTTTAGAATATTCACATCCCATCCAAAGAGCAAGGATAAATCACTACCCCAGAATCTGAGATTGAAGAGACCATATCATCACTCATGGGGGATGAGGATACTCCCTCTCTATTCCCAAACTATGGAGAACTTACAACATTATTTTCATAACACATGTAATGAAAGGAAGATGAAAAGGATTAAAAAGAGGAGGAAACCAGGGAAAACATTCTTGTATTTGAGGAATTTGTCTCTACCATCAATAATGATCTCGGGGTGTTAAATCATGGATAATAAAATGATTTTCAACCATCCAAAATTATAGTAGCCATGAAATCTAAAGAAAAAGTGGTATATGACACATTTGTAAAAAATAATCATGATTTTTAACTTGAAACGACAAGAAAAAGTCATTCATAGATCACGAGGTGGACACTCACCACCTGAGCCATCTAAAGGATCACTAAGGTAATAAATAAGAAAATTGAAGGATACACCTCACACATACAACAAATATTTTGGTTGATGTGGAAAACAAAATTATATCCCCATTTATTTGGAAGGTCCAATATCACAAATGAATGGAAAATATAATCCAAATCAAGATTAAGAATGGATAGAATTGTGTGTTCATGGATTTTAGGGATTTTAATGGGTAAATCCCAATGGATTTCTTCCTCGCCCCAATCATACAACTACTACATGATCGAACAACATTATATCAGGATCTATTCAGGATGGATGGCTATTTCAAGAATATTCAAATCCAAATAGCCCATGAAGTTAAAGAAGCCACATTGATTAGGGACCAACATGGAATAATTTTCTATCAGGTAATTCCATTTGTATTAATGATGGTCGGTTCTACATACCAATATTCCATGCATCGAATCATTAAACCATTCATTGGATTTTTTATTGAATATTATGTTTATGACCTAGTGGATATGTCTTTAAAAATTAGTGACCACCTGGAAGATCATGAAATCAGTTTACACAAATTCTGATAAAATCCACTAGAATGTAACCCCTTGAAATATCATTTTTGCATATAATTTTGGAAATATCTTAGTATCATCATTCACCATCATAGAATTTATTTTAACATTGAAAAGGATATCCTTTTGAAATGACCTTCATGTAATGTCATTGATTTGAGGTTACACTAAGAAATGTTTTCCAATATCTAATTCATCATAGCCAAACATTCGAGAAATTCCTTTCCCTTCTCCAGGTGATGAGAAAAGGGGTTACATATTAGTGTAAAGATTATTTTCAAATTGAGAGAATCAAAAAATACATCTTTATATCACCAATAATGATTCCACCTGTCAAATAAAGGATGCACATTTTGTGTGACACAACCTTAGAGAGATAAGTAGGTTATTTCATTACACATAATAATAGAATATGTAGTGAAAACAACCTCTATTACCTCAACCAAATAATTATATACACTGAGACTATATATTATGATATCAAAAATATCTATTTGGTTCCAATATTCGTTTTCCTAGATACCGAGGCACTACATGCATCGTCATGACGTCCATTTAGTATCTCATAGAAACTAATTATAAAGAATTATTAGTTATCTGATGTTGATTAGATATCTGCTATGGATTGAAATCATCTACTATTAGTTTTTCATTACATTATTTCCTCCGAAAGCGAGCAATGTACAATAATTGGTATATTTTTTAGAAAATCATCCCTTGAAAAAACAACATCATTAGACATAGAACTACCCAATGAATTAGTTATATCTATTGAAGAGATACCTAAGATATTGGATATTCATTTTGATTGTGCATCTAAAGGTTTGATATAAAAGGGATCAGAAAGTGGGTTTGGGAGTCATTCTTATATCCACATAAATGACTGTATGTCCTTTTTCCAACAAAATATTAAAGATATTAAAAAAATAATGAATTGTAATTTCAGGCTCTCATAGTAGTGCCAAAGGAGTCACATCAGGTATATGTAAAATAGTTGATTAAATACAGTAATTAATAATTTGTCTTCAATATTGTAAATGGGGATTATGCAATAAAAAATAATATTTAATCCCTCTTTTGATCCATGTCAAAGGAAAAATGGTTGAATTCACTATGTTTCTGACCACGAATTATAATCCCCGATCACAAAATGCATAGGTCGATGCCTTGGAAATTATAGCCACAACCCTAGCCAACAAACAAATTAATGAAATAGTTATCAGAATTGCACCCCACTAGATAGATTAACTGTTCATTCCTACTAAAATGAATGAATTCAATGAGATTATTTCCATATCTGAACAATATGGTTCAAGCACTGACAAGATGACACCCATTTTGGTCTATCTTCTAACTAGATAACTCACACCTGATAGAGTTAGGATGGTAAAAACCCAAATAATTGGAAGTAAATTTGGTCTATAAAATGATTTGAATCACAAAAAATGACCACTCAAAATGAGGAATTGTTGGGGTCCTTGATAAGAGGATTGATGATGAAGATATTGTCATCATTATAAAGTTGGTACACAGTTTAACCTATGATGATAGCTAATTTGGGTCCCAGATTCCCAATAAATTTGAAGGCATGGAAACAATTGGTCTATGTAACACATTACTAAACCAAATTACCCAAAAATTTTCATGCCTTCCAGTTTCATTCCAAAATCATTCACAAACCACTAGATTTGTATCACATAGAAAAGTACTCCTGACCCTTTTTTGTATGGATAACAGAATTCATAGGGATGTATCATCATACCACATCCATGAAAGATATGTATATTCTTAAACCAACTAACAACATCTCCATGTGGTCCAATTCCATACCACTCAAATAATATAGGTAAAGAAACATTATAAACACTATCAGAGCCAAAAACATAGCAAATGTTTTTCCTTCATAAAATAATTTTGATAAACAACATCAATTTCGGTTATGTCAAATTGGGAAATCAATTTACGTGGTATAAAATCATGTCTAAACATTCGAAGCACTACCATGAATTGGAAAACTATCATATAGAGGCTTCAACAAGACCATATCCCAAAAACTCAATAAGATTTTGGATTACAATAAAAAGTCATAAACAGAAAATCTCCAACATTATTTGTGTGAATACAAAACTATGAACTTCACTTCCCCACAATCAATCACAAACTCCTTATTATATGGGACAAGGTTATTCCTAGCCAATGAAATTAAATTTACCTTCCTCCGAATTTCCATCTATTTTATATAACCAATGGATGAGATATCCTATAAATGGGTTGATTAGTTGGAGTGACTGGATAAAAACAGATTTCCTACATTTCATATTTTGGAGGTTCACTGAACCAAATTGTATGAGCCTTTTACAAAAAAATTCACCTGCAATCATCCCTCATTTGAGAGATTTTGTTGGTTCTCAAAACTATGATGATACACTGAATGAAACCTCCAATGTTGGAGAAGTAATGATAGGGACCCTATACCATTCCTATAGAATACATTAATGGATCATATTCCATGTTTTTTATGGATTGCTCAAAAAGTGTCCCACTAATTCTAGGTTATTCAAGAAATATTTCTTTTATCTATAAGGTGAATAGTCCTGATCAAAATATGTTAAACAACACCATACAATGTACTGATCAAATGATGATAAACTAAATGTTGATTCATCCTAGTTACATGACATTATAGAGTGAAATATCTATCTTCCTTACCAAATGATGTTTAGATGAGTATACAATTTTATCTTTCATAACATTAAACTTTTTGAATGCCTCTTCAGGAATTTGTATGTGGTCTGTGGGGCTTTTGGGTATTCATTCACATTGATTTAGTTATTCTACCTCATTATCCCTATCAATATTAGAGCACATTCCCCATTATTATGAAAATTATTTCTATAAGAAATGATTTATTATCCATATCACATGATATTAATCTTCATGGTTCATGGTCCAAGCTACAAGACATTAAACATTAGATTTGGACTCTATCACATGACCCTATAAAGAATGACACCATGGTATATGCTGCAGGGAAATGATCTATGTGACATCATCATCCTAGACAAAAAATATAATCTACATGGTAATAATTATTTATGTCAATGATTATCCACACATTATATCAATTTTTATAAGAAAATGATGAAATACCCTGGTTTTCTTATGAGAATCAGACCCATGTTGGGAGTCTCCTTTCCAAGAAGTCATTGTGACCTGATTATAAACATCATGAGATACACAGTGACACAAAAATATTATCCAGTAGTCTAGATAGATCGAAATCAAATTTTACCTATCATTCATTTTGTTGAATTTTTATAGAGGAATAAACAATTACTTCCAATTATTCCCAAACTAAGCAGTGCTCAGTTGGGCTAAAGAGTGTTGGAATGGGGTTAGTTACAAAACCGCTTAGAACTAAGTGTGTCTTAATTCCTACATTTTTAGGATACATAGTGACTCTTGAATATCTATTCATGGTCAAATACATGATATCCCCATTCACATAGGGAAAACTACATCAGTACCACATGATGTTAATCAACATGATGATTTTCCTCCTCGCACAATATACTGCAGTGTGATATATCAAAAAAATATATATAGCATGATTCTGGTGTCTTCATGATATGTTGTGATTTATTAATATCATATGTTATTCCAAGAAGAAAATCTCCCTCCATTAATACTATATTTTTCTAAACATACTTTTCTATCAAGGCCTCATTCATATTTTGATCATGATACTTTCATGTCTATGAAGTCAAAATTACTATAACTATTAAACATATTAGTCTTGAGTACATGATGCTAAATAGACAGACACATACACCCAGTCACATGATGTTATACTGCATGATACATCACCCATGTCCCATGATGATATACTGAATGACCCTAATTTCCTCACATTGTGACACTAAATTATGCAATAAACGAATGTTCTCACCTGAGATAATGTACCACAATAAATCAGTCACCCACCATGAAATATTCAATAACTATGTATCAATTTATTCCCTTCCAATAGTATATAAAGTGATTATTCGATTTTACACCATGGTCCGAAAATGTTAAAAAAATAAAATGTCCCCTCTCCCTATGTATGGACCTAACCCATGAAGGGAGATTTCTTGATAGAAATACATATATATTTATTAATATTTTATGGGATATATAGTGATTTCAATACCCAATGTCCTAGTCCTAACCATGAATCATAGGAAATTTCCCATTCAGTTGCATACACACTAAATCAATGTAGGGGACTTTGAAACATTCCATATTTACTATAAATTTTAGGAATAATACCCTCACCATGTACATGAGTGAGACAATTGTAGGGGATTGAATAAAGAACTATGTGTATCATGATTCGTATTTCCATAGGATACATAGTGATGATGAGATTTCCAATATATGGTCCATCAATATCAATAAAAAAGTCAGAATGAAAAATGACCCCCATAGTTTGAGTCCGACTTGCACAGAGAGTTCCCATTCAACACTACATGCGCATAATTTATTTTTAAAACAAGGTATGTAGTGACCCAAATTAGCATTATTGGGTCTAGCCACAATATTCCACCTTTTTTAGGTTAGCTTGACCAATGTCCTCACATCATGACATTAAGAAACCTATAACCAAAACAACTATATATGTATAGATTCCTTTTCTCTTAGGATATTTAGTGACACACAATCATATAATCTCTAGTCCAATTGCAATAAATGATAACATTCCCTCTTCCCTATTTATAACATGAGTAGTTTTCTAAATACTATACATTGATTTACTCCTATTATCACAGGATACATTGTGATGCCTAGTCCTCATATCCTAGCCTCATACATCTCAAAAAAAAGACATCAAAAGCTTCTATACGTGAATACCCATTAAGACATGAGGTCTAAAATATTGATCCCTCATTCTGGAATCCGTCGAAGAAATTAAAATAACCCCATGTGTATGAGTCATATCAATGTAGGAAAATTTAAAATCCATGTTCAATATCGATCTAAATGTTTTTTAATTTCTTGGAATCATCCTTTTCAATTATCAAACACTATTCATGGGGAGATTTCAAATCATCAAAATCCTGCCAAACCATCAAAAATAGAGGGTTAGTATCCTAAGAACACCATTTTTTACTATGAAAAATATTCCCCAGTGGGATCTGCATAATCTTACCACAAAAAATACCATCAACCAAAGGAAAATTCAACCTATGGAGAGTAATTTTCAAACTCTATACACTCCAATGGATTCAATTCTGTGTATCATTTCTCCTTATCTGATAATCCACAATATCATAGTTTACACTTTCTTTCCACATCATGTTTTGGGTATGTTAGAACCTCCTAGCCTAATTATCCTCCTTTTTCTCATAGTTTCAATGATAAATGCTCTTAATATTGTTACCTTAAACTATAGGACCTCATGTCATCCTTAACACATAACATTAAAATGGAATGCTGATGACCTAATCTCTTGAAAATAAACACCATTATATTAAGAAATATGTGTGGCATGATACCTATTACCCTATGAAATAGAGTAATGCCTAAGAATTATATATTCGGTCTTTTTGGGATGTATAAATGACCATATTCTCTTTTATATGGTTTAGAACATTACAAAAAATTACAACATACATTAAAATAAATTTTCCCTACTATCTTATACATTACCTAGATCTACATTGGAGTGTCAAATATGAGTCTCAACCCATTTTCAGCTCATATTCAATGGAATATGCCCCTTCCCTACAAGAGAGATCAATAAAAAATGAATGTAAACCATCATAGAACCACACGTGTCTTAATTCCTGATATCATAGGATACATAATGATGAACATAACTCAATTATTAGAACCAAACATATGATTAAAAAGAAAAATATTTAAATATTTCATCTGTTTGGATCAGACCCACGTAAGGAAAAATTCACAACCTATTACTCGGATGTTTCACCGTGGGATTAAAAAATAATGTTTATGAAATATCCCTTCACAATCTAATCATACTTTCGTTAAATTTTCAAATCCCCATAGTTGTCCCAGACCATATTAATTTGAGGAAAATTGTTCAGAGGACAAAATTTCATGACTATGCATAATATGCCTTAGTTTGAAGTACATAAGTTTCACACAATCAACTAAAGGAAAATTAGAAACTAAGAGATGATTTTCCAACATATGTTCAACAAAAATGAAAATTACATCACATAATTCTCTTTATATTTGGATTCCCACTAGATTACATTATAAAATTCTTCCACCTTCATGCCTCATGAGGATATTAAAATTTTGGTTGGATTTTTATTAATAAGGAGTGTCACTCATGCCATGGTCAAATCAATTTAACCCCATTTCATAATCCTAGAACATCCTCACCAAAATAAATTATGATATAATGTACATGACATAATTTCACAATATCAAATTGCACTATGCTCCATCCTTCCCTTACTCAATCCAAATCTGTGTATGGTTGGTATCTCATTCATGGATATAACAGATACAGATGCCCCTTCATTTTTTTAAATCATTCTCCTTACAGGACACACATTGTGGTCTAAAAAAACCAAGATTCTCATAAATTACCTAATGATCCGAAAGGGAGGTCCAACATCATTAGGAAACCTTTTTTGGATATGTATAACATCCCACAATTGTCTATTCATATTCTTTAAAAGAATTGGGTATATTGAAAAATGGAAAATTTCTCCCTAGGAATGGATTTTCATACCTATGTATTCGATGCAAACATTATGTAATTAAATGTTTACCTGGTTACTCCTATCATATTTTCATTATATGATATCACGGATTCAGGAATTAAAAGCGATGCCTATTAAATTTCCCTCATTCATGTCTACAAATTACAAAGACATTATTTGCCAGCATGGCCTATTAGTGAACCCCCCCACCCAATAAGTCATTTTCAAATATGATCAAACTAAAAGATATATTCTAATAGATTGATTTTCAAGTCTCTAAAATGACCAAAAAAATATACATGGTTTTGGGAAGGTGAAAAAAATGCAAAGGGTACCCTAGAAAAAGGTCATGTTTTTGCATTATAGACCTATGATTCGTATTATTTAGGATATTATGAAGTAATATAAATATAAAAAGGCACAAAAAATTTCAGGACCAAAAAATAAACGGTATTTCTAGGAATAAATCATTTTTGGGCCACAAACATGAAACAAACGTGGTCTTAGGAAAAAAAATAATTCTATAATGTGAAAGAAACAATGTTTTATGGTATTTCAGGTAAATTTAGAAATATTCAAACTACGAACAATAAAGTCCTTGGATCAATAAAATATTAAAGCATCGCATTATCATGCCAATTGTTTTCTCATATTCTGTGGGAAATTGATTCTTGTTGATGAAAACATTCAATTCATCTATGTGGAAATATTTTAACACAAATTTAAATTAATTGAAATTATAGGATGAGATTAAAAAATGCATTGGAAAATGAGCAGGTTTCCAATAATTTGTCAAATGGGATCAATGGAGTATCATCCATGCCATAGAGTCCCTCCCTGACACTATTCAAAACATGAAAAAAGTGAAGGATACAAAATATCATGAACATCCTTAGTCATTATTGATGCTCCTTTTTGTCACAGAGTCTAAGCGAATGCAAAGAGAAATGACTTAGCATAAATAGATTCATCCTTTGAAAAAAACATCAAAAACTAACAAATGCTTGAACAAGGCTTCAAATTTACATGGGTCGAACAAGTTCCCTCATGGTCATGCAAGTACACTTGCACGCCACCTAATGGTAGTGCAGGTGACTTACGTGCCCTCTTTGAGAATTCGCCCAGGGTCTCTCTAGCCTATAAATACCAATGTGCCCCCCCATTTGAGGGAAGAAAAATTACAGAACCTCAAATTTATGCTCCCGGCACCCTAGTCTATTCTCAAAGCATTCAAACACTTCTAATGTAATTTATTACCTAGAAAGGAAGATCTAAAGAGGGGGAGGAAGGCCTAAGTGTTGAAACTCATCAACATTTGTGTGCCTACGAGGCCATCCCTTAAGGGAAATGGCCACACTTGTGCACCTCCTTCCCTGTCCACATAACTTGCGCTCCTCTCTACTTGAAGTATCTAGGAGTAGTAATAAAGGATTGAGCCAAGCCTCGCCCAAGTTATACCATAAGGATTGGCCGCCGTGCAAATACCCATGTGCCGTGCAGGTATACCTGCTCGCCCAAGACTTGCACGCCCACACAATACTTGCGCCCCCACACAGTACTTTTGCAACCCTCTCTTTTTGGGTGCCCTTCCTGCCCATTTCACCCCTCTTACTCCTATCCACCTCTTCTCTTCAGGATTAAGCCTTTATAACTCTATCCAAAGCCATTTATGGCACGATTTCCTTGTTGGATTCCTTATCTGAAAAGAATTCTGTGGAACATCTCTCAAAACCAAATGATTTACACATCTTTACATCACTAATGTTAGAGAGATCATTCATTCAACCTCATCCTTTAAGATGAGAGAATCCTTAACCTGGGCCTCCTTTTTTGGAGTAATCCCTAGTCCAAATTTTCATTAATATGGGCCTACTCTTCAAGAGTATTCCCCAAGTCCTCATTTAATTTGGGCATCCTCATTAGGAGTAAACTACAAGTACCTTAACCTGGGCCTCCTTTTCAGGAGTGAGCCCCAGTCCAACTTTTCATTAATCTCGGCCTCCTTTTCAGGAGTAATCCCCATGTCCTCATTTAATTTGGGCATCCTCCTAAGGAGTAAGCCCCATGTTCCTTAACCTGGGCCTCCTTTTCATGAGTAATCTCCAGTCAAAATTCTCTAATCTGGGCATCCTCTTTAAGAGTAATCCCCAGTCTCCAAGTTCCCAAATATGGACTTCCTTTTCAGGAGTACGCCCCAACCATAATTCTCTTAACTTGGGCTTCCTTTTCACGAGTAAGCACCCGTCTCAAATACGAGCATCCTACTTAGAAGTAAGTCTCACGTCCCTTTAATTTTTCAAATCCATTAAACTGGGCCTCCTTCTCAGGAGTAATCCCCAGTCTTAAATTCTATAAACTAGTCCTAATTTACTTTTGATCTGGGTTTCCTTCTTAGGAGTAAAAACAAATCATAAGTCCCCTCCTAACATGGGAATCTTCCTCAGGAGTAAGCCCCAAGATTAGAGTATCTGAATTTCCATAAAGTACATATACCTTTATGGACTGTGTTCCTAGATTTCTTCCCTAAAGTAAATATTTATCTTCATCTATTTGGGAAGACATTCATACACAATCCCCACATTATTTCATATGGTTGCATTATTCATGGCACAATTTTTTGGTTTTACCAATACCTCTTGTTTCTCACACTGAGCATGACTCACATGAGCATAGAGTGTAAAAGTAATTATGAAATCTTTCATTGAGCCATCAATCATACATAAACATCATACTCCCTTACTCAAACTAAGTGGGTTCTGATTCAGTTTCTAAACAAAGGATACGTAGGTTGCTAATATGTGGGTACGATCCCAACTCTGAAATTATCAATGTCCTTTTGAATGACAATAAACTTCAAGTGCCCAACTGAGTGGCTTTAAAACCAGTATGGTCATCATAATGACCAAGAGACTTTTATATAATGTGTAGAATGATAACATTGACCATGAATCTCTAACAAATACAGATGATTCTCTATCGATGGAGAACCTCAAATACATATAAAAGATTTTCTAAATTTCCTAAATATTAAATCATTGATTGTTAGATCTAAATAAAAGCTCATTTTATACTTGGTAATGTATTAAGGATTCACGAAAATAACTTAAATTTATAAAGAGAGTCCCGGAGTAGAAAATAATACCTCTCAAAATGGTGTGATGAGTCCGACCTCCCATCATCTCAACCAATGAAAATTCCTATGTCTCATCAGTTCACTACTAATGATCACCTACCTTTGGAATGTAGGTCCAGATGTATATGGAATCATTGAATTTTTCTGGTTCTACGAACAAACCCATTAGAAAATGGCTAAGGCATTATGTGTGCAAGTGTGGATGTTTCTCACAAGTGTGGATGTGCCGTGCATGTATTTGGTGCGCAAGTATCACCGTGCAAGTCCAGATACCTTGACAGCAGTGCGAAAGTGAATAAATAGCAGAAAAGACGGAAACTTGCGCGGTGAAGGTAACTTGCATGACGAGAGATCGAAAATATGAAATTTAGTGCTAAGTGCGACAAATGGCTACATATATATAGGCCCGGCTGCACCCCGGCGTGCCTAAAGCCAATGAGCTCTACAGCCAGTGCGGTCAAAACTTGCAGACTGCCCTTTGCACACTCAGTAATAGCGCGACGAAGTTTCCATGGTTTTCTTCTTTCCTTCGAGTTACATCCTCATTTTTCTTTCGGATCCAACTCTGAGGGGGGAATTTTGTTGACGCTCCTTTTCATCATAGATTCTAAAAAAATGCCAAGGGAAATGCCTTAGCATAAAGTGGTTCATCCCGGATACGTAGGTAGCCCATCTGTGGGTACGATCCCAACTCTGAAATTATCCATGTCCTGCTGAATGACAATAATATTCAAGTGCCCCACTGAGTGGCTTTAAAACTAGTATGGTCATCATAATAACCAAGAGACTGTTATATAATGTGTCTAAGGATACCATTAACCACAAATCTATAACAAATACAGATGATTATCTATCGATGAATAAACTCAAATACATATAAAAGATTCTCTATATTTCCAACATATGTAATCATTGATGGTCAGATCTAACGAGAATATAATTTTATACTTGGTAATGTAATAAGGATTCACGAACATAACTTAAATCTATAAATATTTTTCTAGAGTAGACAATAATAATTCTCAAAAAGTTGTGATGAGTCTGACCTCCCATCCTCTCGGGCAATGAAAATTCCTAAATCTCACCAGTTCACAACTAATGAGCCCCTACCTATGGAATGTTGGTCCAAATGGATATGGAATCATTGGATGTTTCTGGTTCTACGAACAAACCCGTTATAAACCACTTGGAATGATTGAATCATAAATCCATGAGATCATCCCCAATTACAGAGGGAAAAAAATGGTGAACCCAATGTAATTCCTTAACCAAGTTAAAATGATGTTTTACTTATTTGTTAGGCCCCTATTTAAAACTCAATGAGAGGGCCAAAAAAACAATCAATAACATATGTGCTTATCCAAAAGATGTAGTGGCCGGATTTGTCTTGATTACATCTTTTATATAAAACATGTTCTCTTTTCCTTGATCATCTGCATTACGAGAATGGATTTTCTTATGCTCACATCTGTGAATACCTCTACTATGAAAACCTCTACTGTGAATGTATCTGCTGCTGCTCCTACTAGATCATCGTCCACTCTGAGGATGACATCACCTATTCAGCATCTTCAATGCTGGGTATCAAATGCACTGGTTAAGGAGTACTGTCAACATGGTACTATTCCAACTCTGGAGGCTGCTCGACAAGCCCCCCAAGTGAACAACGCACCCTGGTTGTCTGGACAGCGAAGACCAGTGATCAAGAAACAGGCAGTTCTAACCACCGTCTCCAACCATTTTGGGTCGTTATCCCCAGAACACAATCACCATTCACTCCCATATTATGATGAGGTGAATGAGCAGGTCCCTCAAGGCCTTAATTAAAGGAGACATGAGTCCTTCCTGAGGGCGTCAACCAATAATTGCCGCCAGACTCGTGCGGATGTTCATCCTCAACATGATGACGGTATCGACTCTTGGTGTTTGGATCAGGTTCCTTGAACCTGAGCTGGAACGAAAAACCGCTAAAGACGAAATCTGGTCAATAGTGAGCAGGTTCTCATCTCTTCCATTTCCGAAGAAGTCCACCAACCTAACTTGGTGGAAAGCGACGAGCGGGCACACCCACCCGTCTGTTTTAATTCTGATGTCCAGCAGACTCGTCTGGCAGCATCACGCCAATTCCGCCAGGCAATTCCAGAGAAGTACTACAGATAGGAACATACACCTGTTTATAACTCATCAGCTCATTAGCAAGCTCGTCTGACTACATACGATGAATCCCGCCAACCCAATGTGTTAACAACTGGTAAACATACACATACAGCTACTTACACTCATCAATTCTTCCAGCAGCCTCCTATTTCAGTGTTGAAGGAGGCCCATCAACCACGTTCAAAAGAGTACAATCAGTAGACACATACACCTACTAGTATTGATCAATCCTACCAACAGTCTCATTTGGTAGAATTTGGAGAAGTCAGTCAAAAAGCTCCGGCGACGAACAGGAGGCAGACTCAACTCTCTGCCCCCATACTTGAGTACTGTGGGGATTCACTGACAGGAAAAGGAGGAAATTAGCAGGAACATACACATACTACAAGCACGTAATGGACGTGAATCCCCGTTCCGGCAGGTGAAGTCACCAAGAATATTCTATCAATAGTGAAAGAGCAGAAGCAAATCCCTGCTCATATTCTGGATGCCTTCCAGGATATTATAACTGCTTCAGTAGCATCTCAGGGGAAGACAAATAAATCTATCCCTACTAGTGGAGTGGCACGTCAATAGTTCACTCTGGAACAAACACACACATCTATTCCAATCCAAGAGGGTTGTGGGGCTTACCCCCATATCATACGGACAACCATGTCAGGCACATACACATGGTTTGAGTGGAGATAATTAGCCTAACTTGATCATTTCTTTTGAGCAGGAACATACACCTGCCAAAATGAGTAAGAAGGTGTCTACGAAGAAGACCCACTCATCACAGTCAAGAAATCAAGGGCCAATCTGTAAAAAGGTCTTACTTGATGCTGGAGTTATTGAAGCCCTTAAACAATTATCTATTGGAATTCAAGATTCTACTCTTTCAGTTCCCAATAGTGGGAACATTCATTCTAGAGGTCTGAATCATATACTTATTCATGACGATTCGGTCGATCTCAAAGATTTATCTACAGATGAGAGCCTCAAGAACCCTCTATGTGGTCAGAAGACCAAGGATCAAAATGTTTCATCTTTTTTTGTAACCCACCATGGGGGTCCTTCCCATGATGATGAATTTATTAGCGAATGTCCTCTCCGCAGTAGTAATTCACATTGTCTGGAAAATTATTTAGAAGAGAATGCAGTGATGAGAAAGCCCTATTATCTTGAGAAACTTACAAAAGTGAAGCCAGTCATGTCTGATGCTTTACCATCATCAATTGAAATACTTTCCCAATCAGAAGATATCTCAGGGTGTAAGAAATTATCTGAACCACCCCTGGGTCATTCATCTTTTAGTTTGATCAGTGGGTTCTTTCTCAATATTGTTGAATCCAACAAAACAACAAGAAAAAACCAACTCTGGTCTAATCAAGTAGAATAATCTTCATTGAATGATAAAGACGAAGTACTGAATATGAGAAAAAAACTAGAAAAAGGTGATGTTCTAGTCGTGTTTTGGCCTTCAGCCAACTCTCAGTATGATATTCCAGAGATGTTGATGGAAGATGGAATTCATGATATTCGTCTGAACATATGGAAGACTATTTGTCAATTGAAATAGAAAATATTATCTTCTGATGAATATGAAAATCATTTTAAGGTAATAGAATGGTTTCAACGCCAAATTGACTTGGAATCTCTATCAGTCTCTCAATATCTGAAGGCTGAAAAGCAGTAGAGATCCATTTAGCATTCATGACTTGGCGCACTAAGAAGATTCCGCTAGTTAATTTCCAATGCCCCATCTGGTATTCAAATCAGGGGATGAGGTGTTCATGGAGCACCACTTTTCACTCTTCTCTCTAGTCAGCAAAGCCTGGCGAAAATGGTTTCATGCAATGTTTTTGCCCATCGCCGGCCACAGTCAATGGGTTTTGTTTATAATCAAAAGCTTTCCCAATAACATGCTTCAAATAGTTCCTCTCAAAATCTATAATATAGAGATCAAGTTTTTCAATTACTCCTACATCAAGAAAATGAGAATATTGAACAGGCCTCTCATTTGGAGCAAGCACATAACCAAGTGACAGAAGTGTCAGAAATCATCCAACGGTCTTTTGAGCTGGGTGATAAAAGTGGATGCAGGTTGATGCATCCAGCTAATTTCCGGACTAAGGACAACATGTTCAGGAGAGAATTCAAGAAGTTCTTAGATATAGCATCTCAAGAGCCACCCCAGCTTGCCAGACTGGGGACTCTTTTGACTCAACCCTCAGAATCTACAAACAGTATTTGGGGAGTTGAGCAGGAACAGCCCCAGTCCACTAGACTGGGGACTATTTCAAATCGTCAATCTCTTCCTCAGAGAATGTCAGTCTTCTCTCGATTAGGGAATAAGCCTCAAGAGGAATGAAGAGCCAAATTATCAGGATATTCCCTCAAAATTACTGTTCATCAAGAAGTTCCTGAGGGATCGAATAAAAAAAAAGACAATTTCTCATCCAAGACTTGGAAGAAGACAATATCATAGAAATTCCGATAGCACTATAGTATCCCACCCTTTTTATCACATAAAAATTGATTACATTTTACAAAAAAGAGGATCATTAAGGTTTAGTGTCTTGGAAACCAGGAAAATAAAACAAGAAAACATAAAACATTCATCATAAAAACTTGAAAGTCTTCTCCTCATGTTTATCCTAGGTTCATTACTGCATCTCATAACCTGGGGACATACATCAAAAGAAAGGGTGAGCAGAAGGCCATGTAATGGAAACAAGAGAAACATTTTACATGTGAACTTGAGATACTTCAATATGGTCATGAAAAGAACATTAAGGCATGAGAATGAAATCATGAGATATATCACAATAAAAATAAAATTTTTCATAACTTGAATATGTGGCTACAACATTTTATATTGAAAATCATTTCGTTTCACCAAGGTCCATCCCCAAGGTGTCATTAAAAATTACCAAGGTTATTCACCAAGGTATCAGTCTAAAAAGTCATCTCTGGAGATTAAGTCTTTACCCAATGCATTGGAGTGCTATCTGGGCGCACCCTTGACATGTAATTATTATCATGTGTGCCACATATATCATCATCAATCATTTCATAAAAAAACCATATAGCATAATAGAAATGGGTTTCATTTCATAATCATAACGTTTTAAAAACTGCTTTAAAGATATGAACTTTATGTCACTTTAAAACCACGAAAAGGTAAAGCAGGTTTCATGTATTTAAATCCCAGAATTTAAAATAGAACATTTTGGTATATATTTGAATACCCATATAGAAGTTAGAGCTTTGAGTATTATCTTAATGAAAGAAATATCTTTAGAAAAAGAGAGAGACATTTTGAGATGAAAATTCTTGCAGCATAACGGCTATGTTACAAGGTTTTTAGAAAACATTGAAAAGAGAGGGGACATAGGTCAAACATTCATAAATGACCCATAAAACAGTATAGGGACAGAATATAAGGTATTTAAGAACATGGTAATGAAATTTGAAAATATACCATATAAAATGAAGAACATCTAAGGAAGACAAAAATAAGATTTCTCTTATGAAAATTCGATAGTCTAATGGCGTTACATAAACTTCAACAAAAAATTAATTGATGAGATCAAATAGGGTCTCTAATCATATGAACATAAAAGATCAGTATGATAGATATATATATCATACCCCAACATAATAAAAAGGAACTTTCAAGACATTACATGGAATTAGAACTTTGAAAAGGGAGAAAGGTGCAGGGACCACTTAAAAATTTAGCAGCCTAATGACGCCACATAAACTTCAAAATACTGAATTGAAGAGATCAAATGGGGTCTCTCATCATATGGTCATAAAAGATCAGTATGATAGATATAGAGATCATAACCCAAAATAACAAAAATTAACTTGAAATAATTGACATGAAAGTAGAACTTCAAATCGAGAAGGGTGAAGAACCACTTAAAAATTCAGCAGCCTAACGGCGCCAGTTAAAACTTCAAAATACTGAATTGAAGAGATCAAATGGGGTCTCTCATCATATGGTCATAAAAGACCAGTATGATAAATTTAGAGATCATACCCCAAAATAATAAAAAGGTACATGAAATAATTTACATGAAAATAGATCTTGAAAAATGAGAATGGAGAAAGAATCAGTTACAAATATTTCGGCAGCCTAACGGCGCCACTGAAAACATCAAAGAACGAAATAATGAGAGTAAGAGGGGATCTATCATCATGTGAACATGAAAAGGGAAGTAATAGGAGCATAAAAGAACACCCTTTAACATAATAACATGGAGCATAAAAGAAATTACATAAAAGAGATTTCTTGAAAAGAAAGAGAGAGATCAGATCCCATACCTTAAAACATAACTCTTAAAACACAATGGTTTGGACCTTGAGGGCTTGGGGGAACCTTGGGAGGACTCCTTGGGAGGTAAGGAGACCAGAACATCTTTGAGGATGGTTTTGGAGTCGAAAGGATGAGAGGAGGGTTTGGTATTTATAGGGAAAGTGAGGGGACATGACATTAATGGCCAAGGGACACCTCACATGTGCTTTTCTCAATACCATGTGCTCTCCCATGATATTTCCCATTATGTTTGGCCACATGGGGCCCCCAATACAAATATCCATCACCTTAGGTTGGCCAACCCTTAAAATATCTCATGACATCACCATGACACAATTATGATGTCACTAAACATACCGAAACCCTAAAACTGTATTTTTACTATTCACTGAAAATTCGACTTTCTCAGAAAAATCCCAAAATTTCACATTAACCAAATATCAATGCTATGATTTCAAAAATGAACTCCATTTTATAAAAATACTTTTTTATATATTTTTAAATTTATTTTTAAATAAATACACTATTCACCGAAAATTCATTTTTTTCAGAAAAAACCCCAAAAATTACCTTAACATAATATCGATGCTCTGAGTACAAAATTGAAATCCATTTTATAAAAAATAAATTCTAAATATTTTTAATTTAATTTTTAATTAAAAAACACTATTCCCCCAAAAAAACTAATACTTGAATAATAATTTATGAAACCGTTATTTAACCATTTTATTGAATCACATTACTTAATCAAGGTGCCTAGAATATTTTAAAACTTTATTTAAGTGAGATTAATAACCCATTTGGTCACATTACTAATCCTAAGCGTAATATCACTATTCATAATTTACTATTCATCAAAAATCAAGTTGTTCTTATTAGACTCTAAATTTCATACCGAACATAATTGTAGAAGACCATTTTTTTAAAATCATTACACATTTTTAATTATTTAAGGTTTACATAAAATTTTTATTAAAATATACTTTCTCTAAAATTAATCAAAAATATGCATACTATATTTATTCGAACAATTGAAAATTCATAAACATCATAAGAAGAAATCCCAATTTTTATTTAAAACAAAGGATTACAGAAGCCAGTTATGGTCTCCTTACAAAGCCCCTTATCACACTAGCATAGGACCTAAGTGTAAGGTGTGCTAAGGTGAGAGAATCTGAGGGAGGCTCGGCCAACATCGCATGAGTAGTAATTTCTATTAGTTTGAACTTCTCACAAAGGCGATTCCGTTCTAGTTTCACACGATGAAGTTTGGCTTGGGTTTGGACCAGAGCAAAGCCCAGTGGTGCTACCTCTTTCCCAAGTTCTGTTAGATGGGCTTCGATCGGTCGAAGACTACTGGGTGAGGCCATCGAATCTTCTTTCTATAACATTTAACCATGATTACTTTTATTTAGAGACAATAATCGGAACGTTTAGTTTCCAGTGGTCATATTGACCAATGGTCATATAACAGTCAAAACCCAACGGTCTCATTTTTATTATAATCATGTTATCAAATGAAACATTTTTGTTGAGTATAAAAAATAAAACAAAATGACACATAAAATTAGGAAATAAGATTTATTCAAAATTTTGGGTTGTTACAATCTTCCCCCCTAAAGAAATTGCATCCTCGCAATTTTTAAAACTAGGTTTTGAAATTTCATTGAAAGTCACACACTAGAAAAGGACTCAGTAAAACTATTACTTTAAAAGAAATAAAGGGAAGTATAAAGGTCACCCAAGTTAAACCATACTAGGATTCCATGTAGGAAAACGTGGACATGGAAGAAAAACAAAGGGTCATGTTCTGGGGGAGAGTGATAGAAAACATGATTAGGACAAAGTTAACCATAAGAAAATCCCAAAGTTATGATGTGTGTAAACGGTCTTTTATTTCCTAGTAGGAAACGTAAACCAACAACATTTTTGTTATATGTTCCTTTTCATAATTTTAAGGAATTCATTTACTATATAGAACCAACCATAAAAAAATATACCTACCTTCATGTAAAGTTTCATCCTTTAATAAGTTTCTACCTAAACTAATCTATTCTCCAAATGATGAGCATTCAAAACTACTTGGTCTCATCAAGACACAATAATCATCATCTAGATAATCACATAATCCAGAAAATATTAACTATCTATTTCCTCTATCATTAAACATTATCCCCAAAAACCGAAAGGGTAAGGTAAAACAACTCATCAAAAAAAAAAAGAATCCCAGAGGAAGGGAAACTACTTTTAAATCTTCAAAGTTCCATGGTACTACCCAATGTTCATCATAGACCATTCCATAAATAACGGTTCCTAAAATTCCTCAAAATAAACCAAACTAAGATTGAAACCCAAATACAAGAAGAATTTGATAACATAGTCTTCCAAAATAAACTTCATTGTTCTTCTCCAAAACACATCAACCACTCCTAACATCTTATAACAAAAGTAGCTAAACTAAACATATTTTACCCTAGATAGGTTAATCATTTACATAAGTAACCTAAATTACTATATGTCCACCTTATATTCATCAATTCTATAAGTCACCCATACTCCTCAATGAAAATACCATAGTAATCTTTTTACCTTGATCATATAGGGTCCCCAAAAGAGTGAATGTCTTCCAAAAAAATAATCATCTTTTAATCCCCTAATCATCTCCGTCATATTAATACGATAATAGTCACATTTCATATCACATTGGTTGTTGGGACATGTTCTTCCATTTACCTCCATTAACTACAAAAAGAAAGTACAATTAGGGGATTGAATACTTAGCCAATAATCATTAAAAGGAAACTTTACGCAAAGAAGGATAAACATGTAGAAGGAAAGAATACCCTAACTTGTGATCCCCTAGTTTCCCATATAAGTTATCCATGATCATATATTCTTATGTGAATCTTTATTTTATTTTATCTTTGTTCCTTTTACAATGGTTCATACTAAGCTTATGAATTTACCAAAGCATATCCCTCAGGAGTGTCGTAACCAAGAGTGCAGCAAGGCCCGTTGTCATGTACCAGTTCCCATTTGATTCTAGCTCAAAGTGGTGTTTTCGGGTTTTACTGCTATGTACATCTGTGCCAGAGCAACCTCTACCTGCTCGTATCCATACATGGATGTATTTTCTTGGAAACCCATTACTCAATACTCACCAAAATACCAGGAAGATTTCCTATATAAAAACTTTTCTATAGGATTATTCCTAGAGTTTTCATATCCTAATTTCCACAAATAACTAAACCATCATTTGATACCAACTATAGCATCCCGCCCTTTTTATCACATAAACATTGATTACATTTTACAAAGACGAGGATCTTTAAGGATTAGTGTCTTGGAAACCAGGAACTTAAAACATGAAAACATAAAACATTCTTCTTAAAAACTTGAAATTATTCTCCTCATGTTCATCCTAGGTTCATTAATGCATCTCATATCCTAGGGACATAAATCAAAAGAAAGGGTGAGTAGAAGACCAAGTAAGGGAAACAAGAGAAACATTTTACATGTGAAGTTGAGATACTTCAATATGGTCATGAAAAGAACTTTAAGGCATGAGAATGAAATCATGAGATATATCATAATAGAAATAACATTTTTCATAACTTGAATATGTGGATACAACATTTAATATTGAAAATCATTTCATTTCACCAAGGTCCATCCCCAAGGTGTCATTAAAAATTACCAAGGTTATTCACCAAGGTATCAATCTAAAAAGTCATCTCTAGAGATTAAGTCTTTACCCAATGCATTGGGGCGCTATCTGGGCGCACCCTTGAAATGTATTCATTATCATGTGTGCCACATATATCATCATCAATCACTTCATAAAAAACCCATATAGAATAATAGAAATGGGTTTCATTTCATAATGATAACATTTTAAAAACTGCTTTAATGATATGATCTTTATGTCACTTTAAAACCAAGAAAAGGGAAAGCGGGTTTCATGTATGTAAATCCCAGAATTTAAAATAGAACATTTTGGCATATATGTGAATACCCATATAGAGGTTAGATATTTGCGTATTATCTTATTAAAATAAAATATCTTTAGAAAAAGTGAGAGACATTTTGAGACAAAAATTCTGCAGCATAACGGCTATGTTACAAGGTTTTTAGAAAACATTGAAAAGAGAGGGGACATGGGTAAGACATTCATAAATGACCCATAAAACAGTATAGGGACAGAATATAAGGTATTTAAGAACATTTTAATGAAATTTGAAAATATACCATATGAAATGAAGAACATTAAAGGAAGACAAAAATAAGATTTCTCTTATGAAAATTCGGCAGCCTAATGACATTACATAAACTTCAACAAAAAATTAATTGATGAGGTCAAATAGGGTCTCTAATCATATGAACATAAAAGATAAGTATGATAGATATATAGATCATACCCCAACATAATAAAAAGGAACATTTAAGACATGACATGGAATTAGAACTTTGAAAATGGAGAAAGGTGCAAGGACCACTTAAAAATTCAGCAGCCTAACGACGCCACTTAAACTTCAAAATAATGAATTGAGGAGATAAAATGGGGTCTCTCATCATATGGTCATAAAATATCAGTATGATAGATATAGAGATCATAACACAAAAAAACAAAAAGGAACTTGAAAGAATTGACATGAAAGTAGAACTTCAAAATGAGAAGGGTGAAGAACCACTTAAAAATTCAGCAGCCTAACGACGCCAGTTAAAACATCAAAATACTGAATTGAAGAGATCAAATGAGGTCTCTCATCATATGGTCATAAAATATCAGTATTATAAATTTAGAGATAATACCCCAACATAATAAAAAGTAACTTTAATTACATTACATGAAAATAGATCTTGAAAAATTGGAAGGGAGAAAGAATTCGTTACAAATATTTCGGCAGCCTAACGACGCCACTTAAAACATCATAAAACGAAATAATGAGAGTAAGAGGGGATCTCTCGTCATGTGAAAATGAAAAGGGAAGTAAGAGGAGTATAAAATAACACCCTTTAACATAATAACATGGAGAATAAAAGAAATTACATAAAAGAGATTTCTTGAAAAGAAAGAGAGAGATCAGATCCCTTACCTTAAAACGTACTCTTAAAACTCAATGGTTTGGACCTTGAGGGCTTGGGGGAACCTTGGGAGAACTCTTTGGGAGGTAAGGAGACCCTAAATTCGTTTGAGGTTGGTTTTGGAGTCGAAAGGAAGAGAGGAGGGCTTGGTATTTATAGGGAAAGTGAGGGGACAAGGCCATATTGGCCAAGGGACACCACACATGTGCTTTTCTCAAAACCATGTGCTCTCCCATGATATTTCCCATTAAGTTTGGCCACATGGGGCCCACAATAAAAATATCCATCACCTTAGGTCGGAAAACCCTTAAAATATCTCATGACATCACCATGACACAGTTATGATGTCACTAAACATACCGAAACCCTAAAACTGTATTTTTACTATTCACTGAAAATTCAACTTTCTCAGAAAAATCCCAAAATTTTACATTAACCAAATATCAATGCTCTGATTTCAAAAATGAACTCCATTTTATAAAAATAATTTTCTAAATATTTTCAATTTTATTTTTAAATAAATACACTATTCACCGAAAATTCATTTTTTTTTCAGAAAAAACCCCAAAAATTACCTTAACATAATATCAATGCTCTGTGTTCAAAAATGAAATCCATTTTATAAATATAATTTTCTAAATATTTTTAATTTAATTTTTAATTAAAAAACACTATTCACCCAAGAAAACTAATACATGAATAATAATTTATGAAACCGTTATTTAACCATTTTATTGAATCACATTACTTAATCAAGGTGCCTAGATTATTTTAAAACTTTATTTAAGTGAGATTACTAATCCATTTGGTCACATTACTAATCCTAAGCGTAAAATCACTATTCATAATTTATTATTCATCTAAAATCAAGTTGATCTTATTAGACTCTAAATTCCATACCGAACATAATTGTAGAAGACCATCTTTCGAAAATAATTACACATTTTTAATTACTTAAGGTTTACATAAACATTTTTTTAAAATATCCTTTCTCTAAAATTCACCAAAAATATGCATACTATATTTATACGGACATTGGAAAATTCATAAACTTCATAAGAAGAAATCCCAATTTTTATTTAAAACAATGGATTACACAAGGCAGTTATGTTCTCCTTACATAGCCCCTTATCACACCAGCATAGTACCTAAGTGTAAGGTGTGCTAAGGTGAGAGAATCTGAGGGAGGCTCGACCAACATCGCACGAGTAGTAATTTCTATTAGTTTGAAGTTCTCACAAAGGCAATTCCGTTCTAGTTTCACATGATGAAGTTCGGCTTTGGTTTGGTCCAGAGCAAAGCCCAGTGGTGCTACCTCTTTCCCAAGTTCAGTTAGATGGGCTTCGATCGGTCCAAGACTACTGGGTGAGGCCATCAAATCTTCTTTCTATAACAATTAACCAAGATTACTTGTATTTAGAGACAATAAATGAAATGTTTAGTTTCCAGCGGTCATATTGTCCAATGCTCATATAACAGTCAAAACCAAACGGTCTCATTATAATTATAATCATGTTATCAAATGAAACATTTTTGTTGAGTATAAAAAATAAAATAAAATGACACATAAAATTAGGAAATATGATTTATTAAAAATTTCGGGTCGTTAAAAGCACATATGAAATGAATTATGCATCAATGAATGTCATCAATTCCATTGTTTCTGATCCACTATATGAGGTTCAATCAGAGGGATCAGATGAAGAGGTTCCTGGTCAAAAAGTTGTACACACAGACACAAATGAAGAAGGTGTGCGTATAAGAAATCAAAGTCTTACCCAGAATCTGGGTATCCCTTCAAGTAACCCACTTCTCCCTCTCTAAAAGGGATCCAAAAAGGGGAATGAAAAGAATCATGTTATATAACCTTCCCCTGGAGAGGGACAATCTCTCTCACTAGTGAAAAGATTTGTAAAACAAGAGGAAGAAATGAAGGAATTGAGGAGGATGAATGCAGAACTACATCAGGGTATTCTTCCTCCTAAGCATTCTGAGGTCAGTCACCCAAAAGAATTTTTTGTTGCTTCTAATATGGATCCGTAATATCCTCCTTTATTAGTAAACCCTCATAGGTCTAATCCTACGGGTCAGGTGCAACAACAATTGGCGGTGCTACCATCAGCTGCAGTATCAACCACCACATCTGTACTAGATCCAGTCATTGCACCTGTTCATGTCCAAGCTCAACCGGATGTTTCTCAAAAGTTAATAACTACTATTGAGTCATTAATAGCTCGGTTGGAAGCTATGGAGGGAAATCGTGCTCAAAATAAACCAGAAAAGAGAGCTTACCCTGAATGGGTTGATGCAATTCCTCCCCCATCAAATTTTGGAAGTACCCCAATCCCAATCATTAATGGTTCGGGAGACCCAGAGCAACAATTAACACATTTTGTTTCTCGTTGCGATCCTATGATTGGAACCCTTCAGCAACAAGAAATAGTTAAGATCAGGTGTTTTGTACAGTCATTACAAGGACCTGCTTTTGTTTGGTACACAAGCATGCAATCGAAGTCAATTACCGGATGGGAGGATCTTCGTCAAAAATTCCTTCTTCAGTTCAGCTCAACATATCCAAAGACAACAGTTTTTGATCTTACAAACTATAAACAAAGTAAGAATGAAAGGGACTTAGATTTCATTTCTCGCTGGAAGGGATTAACATATTCCATAAGCTTAGAACTCCCTCTAGATGAATTATTTCCAATATGTGTGGAAACTTTATGTGATGAGTTGCGTACACTACCAATCCCTGTGAAATAAACATGAGGGTTTCGAGACCTTACTTCAATCGCTCAATAGATTGATGATTCTCTTATAAATACTAAGGATAGTGCTCGTTTAATTCCATCATATCTGGGATGGATAATCTATAAATCAAGGACTGCAACAGTTATGCTTAAACAAGAACCTGTACCTTCTACTTCAAAAACATCAACTTCTCGGAGGGCTCCACCTCTTGAGCGTTAGCAACAGAGGTCTTTTCATCAAGATGATCAAAGAGTTCAATGACAGAAACAATTTGTGGATCTAAAAAAGAAAATATTAATCTTTCTGAAATGAACATGTTCCTGGTTTCTTAATTTCGTCTATGGAAAATAATTTGGTTCAATTGCCAAGGCCCAAGAGGACAACCAAGGAAGGAGATGAAGACCGTCCAAACTATTTCCCGTTTCATCAAATGTTGGGGCATCCCATTCAGGAGTTTTTTGTTTTCAAGGACCTCTTGAAAAAAATTGTCGATTCGGGACAAGTCAAACTGAAAGGTTCTTCAGCTCATGTAGCATGTGTTACTGCTACAGATCTTGAGGAGAAACGTGAGTGACAAGACGTCAAGAAAAAAAAATTCACAAAATTATGATGATTGGATAGTCCGAGTGATGATCAACCAAACTCATGCTATTTTGCGAACAAAATTAAAGAAACCAATTTAGTCTTCTTTCATGAATGTCATAGACAAACCGACATCATTAGAGGGATAATCCTCAAAGAAACTCCATAATTCAAATAAAGAAGAAAAATTAGAAGAAGATGAGTATGTGACAAAGCCCAAGTTGTCCTTGACTCTGGTATATTTAATTCTATCTACTTCAAAGCAATGAACACCGTCCCATCAAACGAAACACCCTAAGTTGGCTAGTCAGGATGAGTCTTCATTGAATGAAGAGTTAGTCATTGTTCATGTTAATATGATTCCCATAACATATTCTTATGCCAATCACAGTTTAAAATTTTCTGAGCCTGGGTTCCCCATATTAAACAAAGGAATTAGAGGAACTTCTAAAGGTTCAGGGTATAGGGGAAGACATGTATCTTTTAGAGGCCAATATTCAAATTCTCCCCCTGTTAGAACTGTGTATGCCGTAGATACTCGTGGTAGAGACCTTCAATGAGCTCAACAAGAACAAGAATGTTCTTCTACACAAGGTAGATTCAGTCTTGGAACAGTTATTCTGGATGATCGGTTGGAGGTTCCACATTCTTTTTCTTAGAAGGTAAATAGTTCTAATCTCTCAAATCTTCCCAATCCAAGAATATTACCAACTCTTATCCCAGTACAAGATTCATCAACTTCCAAAGCATAAACTTCCAAGGCACCTGCTAAACCACATGTTCCAGTTGGGAAACACAAACCTTTGGATCAAAAGTATGCTGTATTGAGACACCTGGCCCGTGTACCAGCTAAGTTATCAATATTGGATGCCTTGAATTTATCAAAGGATCTTTGGGAGGCCCTCATTGAGGCTTTTTCAATTCCTCAACAGTTTGAAACTAAAATTGATGCAGCTGAAGCCTACCATGTAGAGAATGATCATGCAGAATTCCATGAAGTGATATCTTTCACAGATGAAGATGAAGATGATGTTGTGCATGGACATATTGGACATTTGTATTTATCTAAAAAGGTAAATGGTGTAGACATCCAAATAGATTTCATTGATAATGGTTCAAGAGTCAACCTCATGCCCATTCGTACACTTCGTCCATTGGGCCTCATGAAATCTGATTTATCTCCTTCTACTATGATGTTACAAGTATATGATAAAAATGAACAAGAACCACTGGACGAGATTACACTCAGAACTCAGTTTGGAGATCTTGTATAAAATTCATATTTCATGGCTGTTGATCAAGAATCAGCCTTCAACATTTTACTTGGAAGTCCCTGGCTACATCAACATGTGGCGATCCCTTCATCATCCCATCAATGTCTCAAATATTGTTTCGATGGTCTAGTTGGGATATTGTATGGTGATATGGTCCTGTTCAAGACATGAGAATCTCAATACATTGAGGCGTAATCCTATCACATGAGGGGAAAAGAGAAATCCCTAACAAAGGAGATTACCAAAGATAATGCTCTATATGGTTTGGAAAAGATTCAAGTAAACCCATTAGCACATGTGAGTACAAATTATGTATTTCCTATCAGTCAAATTGACAGGATAGACTCAAATCAAAATAGTCTTATGGAAACCTCCACAATTTCAATTATGGCAAACAAGCCAGAGAGCATGAGATAAAGTGGTGATCCACCATGAAATGATGAATGTTCAAATGGAGATGTCTTCATGTCATCTGCTGAAATCCAGCAAGTCTATACTTCACCAACCAAGCCGAAAGAAGTTATAAAAATGTTATAGGTGAACGATGATGTCGATTCTCAATCCATCATCTCCAATTTATTACCCAGAGAAGACCCTTCATCATTAATCGGGTCAGAAATGGAAGCTTCTTCTTCAAAATGTGAAAATTTTAGCATCTCTCTTGATCATGAAAATTCTGCTTCATCATCTAATATGCAAGTAGAAACAGAAAAAATAACACATGTTGAAGAAGAATAGGAAGATCTTAGAGATCCTCCTCCAGCATTTTAAGAGGGTATCTCTACCACTGTGGATGAACATTGAGAATTAAATCTTGGTACAAAAGAAGATCCACACCGCACTTTAATTAGTGCGGCTATGACTTTTGAAGAGCAAGAGATATATATTTCCTTTCTAAAGAAAAATTGAGATATATTTTCTGGGAACTATACATAGATTCCAGGGCTTGATCGTGATGTTTCCACACATCATTTGAGTTTTCCAGAAGAACATTGAGGATTCAAACAAGCTTCTAGAAGAAAAAAACCAACCTATGCTTCCAAAATTGAGGCTGAAGTGGATAAACTTATCAAAGATAACATCATAATAAAAGTTCAATATCACATGTGGTTGGATAATATTATCCATGTGAAAAAGAATAATGGGCAAATTAGAGTTTGAATTGATTTTAGAGATCTTAATCGACATTTTCATAAGGATGATTTTCTAGTTTTGATTACAGATCTCTTAATTGATGCAACAACTGGCTATGAATCACTCTCTTTCATGGATGAGTATTCCGGGTATAATAAAATCTGAATGGCTCCAGAAGATGAGGAATCTACAGCCTTTAGTGCCCCACTGGGTGTGTTTTGCTATTGGGTATTGCCCTTTGGCCTAAAGAATGCAGGTGAAACATATCAGCGTGCCATGCATCGTATCATCAAGTACTTTTTATGGAAGTTCATTTAATGTTATGTGGATGATTTGGTGGTCAAATCCCGGAAACATCCTAATCCCATGGCTGATTTGGAAATAATATTCCACAAAGTTCGGCAACATAATTTGAAGATGAATTCCTTAAAATGTGCTTTAGGTGTAACCTCAGGAAAATTTCTCAACTTTTTTGTATGCCATCATGGTATCGAAGTTGATCCTGATATGAGAAAGTCAGTCCTTGGTATGTCACATCCTCTAAATTTGAATTAATTGATAGGACTTCAATGAAACTTGGACTATATTCAGCGATTCATCGCTAATTTGGTAGGAAAAAGTTTACCCCTTCACCAAATTGATGAAGATGTGAGTCACATACCAGTGGACTGAAGAATGTCAAGAAGAATTTGATATTCTCAACAATTATCTCTTGAGTCCATCCGTATTAATGCCACATGTTGAAGGAAGACCACTTATCCTCTATGTGACAGCTCTAGAGTGGTCATTGTGTGCCTTTCTTACTTAGAGGAATGATGATGGGAATGAAAACATCCTCTACTATCTCAGTCAGACTATTCTTAAAGCAGAAACCTGATATTCTAGTATTGTGAAGTGCTTCCTAGCATTAATCATTGCAGTGAAGAAGTTGAGACACTACCTGCAACATCATGAGGTCCAATTGGTATCTCACAATAACACGCTCAAATTCATCTTTTGTTGTCCAATGCTTATAGGACGTATGGAAAGGTGGGAAGTGATCATAAAAAAATTTGATATTCAATATGTGTCTCAAAAGGCATTAAAGGGCCAATCTCTAGCTGATTTCCTTGCTGATCACCCTTAAGTGGAAGAATCATCTTCATATTTTGAACTCCTTGATGATGATGTCTTCTCTATTCAAGAATGTCTTCAAACATGGGAAATGCACTTTGATGGTGCTTCCAGAATTCTGACAGGAAGGAAAATGGAAAATCATAAATTCAATAAAGTTGGCTAAGGAATTGTGCTCATTTCTCCAGAAAAGGTAGTATTGCCTTATTCCTTCTCATTATTGGGAGGCGGTATAAATAATGAAGCAGAATACCAAGATCTCATCGTAGGCTTTGAGTTGGAACTTCATGTACAAGTGAATCACTTAAAGGTGAAAGTTGATCTAGACCGGGTAATCAAACAAGTCAATGTGGATTATTCCATCAGAAAAGAATAACTAATCCCTTTGTATGATTACGTTAGAGAGTTAATGGAGGAATTCCCTGCAGAACTGAAATTTTCTTATGTCCCTAAATCACAAAATGCTCATGCTGATGCACTGGATAATATAGCCACAACTCTGGTAGATCTGAATCGGGATAAGACATCCATAAATATTTCCCACCATCGTACAATATCACCTTATGTTCAAACCAAAATAGTAGAAATTAATGAAATCAGTCCCATTCCTGAACAATATGGTCATACTACAGGATGGATGACACCTATCAGGGAATAACTTCAAAATGGAATACTTCAACCTGATAGAGCCAGGAAAGAACAAATCCAGAGACATGTGGTCAATTTTACTCTTTATGATTGCCCAGATCACCTTGAAAAAATTCTCTACAATCGTGGTTCTGATGGAGTACTCTTCAGATGCATTGATGGTGAAGAGACAATGGTTGTTATGAAAGAAGTGCATGCATGAGTCTGTGGTGCTCATCAGTCTGGACATAGACTATCTAATCAAATTTGAAGGCTTGGATACTTTTGGCCTTCAATGATACAATATTGTGTTGATTTCACAAAGAAGTATCCTTCATACCAAGTACATTCCATATTAATTCATCAACCCCCAGAATTGTTTTATACAGGTAAATACTCATGACCATTTTCCACATGGGGATTGGATGTAGTGGGACTTTATCCATCAGCTACATCCAAGTAGTTTATGTATATTCTTACTGATACTAAAATATTTTCCAAATGGGCAGAGGCAATACACCTCAAAGAAGTCAGTTCTAAAAGAATTGTTAGCATCATCAAGTCTAACATCATTACCAGATTTTGTGTCCCACATAATATATTGATGGAAAACAGCACCAAATTCTATTCATCCGAGGTGAAGAAGGTGTATCAAGAATACAAAATCAAATCCAACCATTCATCTTGGTATCATGCAGCGGCCAATGGCCAGATAAAATCCTTCAACAAGAATCTATCAAATATACTGCAAAAGATGGTGGATAAAGACAAGGGGTGATGGCCTGATAAACTCTTTCATGCTTTATGGGCTTATCGGACCACCAACTGATCTGCAACGTGATCAACTCTATATTAAATGGTAAATGGAAGGGAAGCAGTATTGCCAATTGAGGTTCAATTACCTTCACTCAGAGTATCCATTTGTGATCAGTCATCTACAGATGAACAATCTCAAAAGCGATTGAATGAATTATAACTGTTAGATGAGAAAATATTGTGCACCCTGCACCACTTTGATGTATATCAAAATCGAATATCATGAGCTTTCAATAAAAACGTTTGTCTTCGTTCATTCGTTTAGGGAGAATTGGAATTAGTTCTCAGAACACCAATGATACCAGGAACAAAACCTCCCAAGCTTGAACCAAAGTGGGAAGGACCTTATTCAATACATATGTTTTTTTCCAATGGAGCTTATTCTTTAATCTCAATGGATGGAGAACTCATAACTACTCCAAACAATGCCATATTTCTGAAGAATTATTTTGTAAAAGCACAAAATACACCATCTACAGTCCATGCATATGACCTTAAACTATTTGCATGTCCGTTACGTCCATCACGACGTTAAACTGCACCATCCAGGGTCTGTGTATGTGACTTTAAACTGTGACTTCCATCTTGACGTTAAACTGTGACATCCTAACTACATGATGCTAAATTGTATAGAAGTACCTTACGTACAGTAATACATTAAACCCATAACCAATGGTCCATGCATATGAAATTAAACTATTCGCACTTTCGTCCAACATGACGTTAAACTATGTCCCTTTCATCATCCAATACGATGTTAAACTATACATTTATGGTCCATGCATATGACCTTAAACTATTCACACCATAGTCTAATCTGATGCTAAACTGTATCATCCCCTTTTCATCCAACATGACGTTAAACTATGGAAGAGTCCCTAATACATCCAACATGACGTTAAACTATGTCCTCTTTTGTCCTTACTGGATGACATTAAACTGCACAGTCCTCTTTTTTGTCCAACATAACATTAAACTGTATTGTCCCCATCGTCCTAACTATATGATGCTAAACTGTACAGAAATTCCTTAATATGTCCTACATGATGTTAAACTTTATTTTGTCCCTACTACACGACACTAAACTGTGCAACACCAATAGTCCTAACAACAAGATTTTAAACTGCATAGTCCCTTCATGTGTCCTACATGACATTAAATTTTGCATCGTTAAGGTTGTTGCTACCTCTTATCTCTCACACTAAGTACGAATCATGTGAGATTAGAGCAAACATCAACCATGACACCCTCTCTGGGCCGCTAACCACACGTAAGTCCCAACACAATTTTTAGGACATTGTCCCCAAGAACAACTTGATCACTAATTCATTCTTTAATTGAACTACATGGACTTTGATCCTCACCTTTTAGGATGGGTACGTAGGCATTCTCCCAAGGTTCAAGCCCAAAACCAATCTCTTCACATCGGTTCACCTCTATCTCATACGATGTTGATTCGTGAAACCACCCCCAGAATCAATATCTTTACGTTGGTTCACCTTCGTCCTTGCTATACGACATTAAACTGTACAACACTTTTGTCCTGTATAAAAATAAACTACAATATTCCTTGATACCCTCACATGAGAGGGAATAATTATTTACATTTATTTCAAATCATGTTATATTCCAAAGACTATGTGCATACATGGAAATGCCTAAATCTTTTATATTGGGTCAAACCATCATTGCATTTAAATCCCCTTTCACCCATCACATGTACGAACCAAATTTGTACAGAGGGTATTTCTATAACTGCGCCGGCTTGATTACCATACTTATGGGATATGTAGGAACATTCGAGTGTCCCTCGAATCCAGCCCCAAGCCTTTTGGGCCTAACGCCAAATTCCACTTTCAGTCCCCGGGCTGAAAAGTCCCTGTGAAAACACAGACTGTGTAATTATTATAAAGGTCCAAGTTATATGACACTAGACTAAGATCTCTTATTCTCTCTTCCCACATGATGTTAAAATGTATTTCAAGAACTATATATGCTGTGATTCCCATTCTTTTGGGTTACGTAGTAATGTCCAATATTTCAATTCAGGACCCGACCACACCATGATTATGGTTAGCATTGATCTGTGTATCTCTGCATACATTGGACAATACCCATATTTGTGTGTCCTAATCCTATCCTTAAATATATTAAGATCTCCATAACCCTTTTCCGGACTTCTAATCACAAAACATCTAAAATTTGGAGAATTATTTTTCCTGACCATGCAGCATGTGCCCTTAGGTGGCCTTGCATAAACAGTCTACATAACGGACTTGTCAGCCAAAAGATGCTATTATTTCACTATGCAGCCAATGCACTTAGGTGGACCTGCATAATTCAACCCCCTAACAGGTTTGTTAAATAGTGGTATCTTTATTCTTGGAATGAAAACCTCTTTTTTCCTTACTGGCCTTAAAGACAATTTGTAGGGATACGCAAAAAATAGCCATTCTTAACATATTTGTCCCATGTTTTTTTTCATGATATAAAATTATTCAAATCTATGGTTTATATATACCTTCCCTAGGCTTTGGTCAGACCTTCGTAGGAGTAACAATCATCCAGTTCTTAAACAATATTGTTTGGAAATATCTTCTCCATATTTAGGTACCTCTTTCCATACGGAAAACTCTACACTTTGGAAAATTTGAATCTCCATAAACATTCACAGGTTTTTTAGCACTAGGAAGGAAAATTTATGAGAGTTGTTTTTCCTGACTATGCAGCACATTCCCTTAGGCGTCCTTGCATAAACAGTCTACATAATAGACCACTCAGCCAAAAGATGCTATTATTTGACTATACAGCCAATGCCCTTAGGTGGTGCCGCATAATTCAACCCCCTAACGGGTTTGTTAAATAATGGTAACTTCATTCTTGGGAACTGCTTCTTCTAATGCCTTTTAGCCCTTTTTCATATCATTCCCCAAATTAAAAATTTCTTAAGTCATAGTTTACATTTTTTCCCTCATACTTGGGTGTGGTAATATGTTTCCAATTGAATTATTAAGGAATTGAGTCAATTCTAATTCATTGAGTCAAAGCAATTTTGACCTTAATCATTATCCTTTTTATGTCTGACGTGCATGAATTTAAACTTCCCACAAAAGACAAATGAACTATGAATAAAAGTCAAGTTCTAGCTCACTAAATATACATTTTGTATGATTTAGGTAATATTGAGAAATTAAAAGATTCATTGATTGTACGGTTATTTATACTAATCCTAGTAAAAATCAAACTATGCTTCCTTGGGCCATTAGATTAGGTAAAAATTTAATTTAGGTAGCAGGAAAATACGTGCACAAATGATTGAAGATGAAAGCGTTCTTTCCATTTGATGCACAAAAGTTAGAAGGACGTCCACAGACTGAAGTCTCTTCTCTTTTTAATGAAATTACAAGAGTCTATCAACATAAGACTTCATTTGATGTACAGCATCCCGAGCTTCATCAGCAGCCACTTGATGCTCATGCACTCGACCAACTTCACTCTTTTCAGCCTTATGGAGAGCTTTCTTGGCATCTGTGATGGCTTTTATCCCATTTGTTTGAGCTCCCTCCAATGAATTATTGAGTTGGTCAAGTTCACCAGTAACATCATCTAACTGTTGCTGAAGGTGCATCTACTGGACGACTTTATCATTGATCTTATGATGTATCTCCTTCATCTTGGCAGCATATTCAGCCTCAGCTCAAGATACCGTAGCCTAAAATTCAATGATGTTGGCTGACATCTTCACCCTGGTCATATATTCATGGAAATTTTGCTCATGCTCCCTCCTTAAGATGTCCTGTTTCACCGCGGCATGAATCTATTCATATCCAAAACCACCAAGTCCCAGTATGACAAATAAGGATGACAGTTGAGGAATTTTTGATAACATATCTTCTAAAGGCACTTCAGATATGATCTTCCATATGTTTTTCCATGCCTTGAGTCGTGAAAATTGGAATGCCTTCTTTACTTCTGGATCCGACTCAACATCACTGTCATAGGGGGGAATGTAATCTTGGATTAATGCACATAAGGAAGTGCCCTGTTCTGCTCCTTCCCCCTGGACCTGGGCTTCATAGCTTTCAATTCCTGTTGGGGAAGAGGTTGAGGCCTCACCTCTAGATCTGACCACTGGAATTGATGGATCTGCATAATCAATTTAAATCTTTCGTTAGTTTTGAAGGATAAAAAATGTTAACTGACTCTATTTACACTCCTCATCAGTCCCCTCAGCAGCACCACGATCTTTCATTTCCTTCACCCGCTTGGTCACAGGAATGGAATCGTCAGTGGAATATATGAGCATTTCCATCTCTCTGATATAATCCCACACTTCATTGGGGTTACCTCGTAATGGATATCTTTAAAATCCACAAGATTCCTTATTTCTGGAAGGTGTAGCCCCTCGCACAAATCCAGCCAGGCTATCTCAGTACCATTATATTGACTCTGCCATGTCTGGACAGCTTCTGGTCATAGATATTCTGTATGTGTACCAGAAGGCTGCGAGGAAGGTCCTACAATCATCAATGTCAGCTTCGTCCTAGCACCTGAAACTACTAATAGAGAATAATAAAATAAGATTTTTTTCTCTATAATGTAATGGTGATTAAATTTCCACAATGAAGTAACTCACCAGGAGTTGATGGGGTAGGTCTTTTGATTCTGACCGGTGGATTATATCGGCCACGAGGCCTCTTTTACGCTTGTTGTCCCTCATCATCCCCATCCTGGGAATCTGGTGTGCTAGTCCTAGATGAGGAATCCGTCGAATCAGCTTCAGGTGGGGAAGCATCAACTTCATGTGGAAGAGTTTATTTCTCTTCAATCATCTTCTTTTTCCCCATCTGATAAATAGGATGATTCAGCACCCCTTTAGGGTATGATGCTATCTAGTGCTCGGCATACCATGTAGTCATGTTATATGCAGCCTTTTCAACTGGAAGATCAAACACTCCCCAATCTTCTCCCTAGATTTCAACAACCATAGTTTTCAGGAAACCATTAGATTTTGCTCTTACCTGACATGTACAGGGGGAGATACAACAGTCTGTTGCAAACACTAGAATTGACGTTCAAATCTATATGGATCATAGGCCTCGTATATAATCTCTCTGTCAATCCTGGCGACCAACACACCATCTCTGCAGGACAACATGTATGCCCTCAAATCTAGGCTGGTTGTTCCATCATCAACGAACCGCCCAGTTGGAAGATTTCCATAAGGAAAGAAGATGAATTCCTTATACATGCTCAGCCTAACCTTTATGTCATAATCAATGAGAACTAATGGATCAATTCCAAAGAATTCTTGCACTGATGGACAAAAAGAACATCCAGGAATCTGTAATCCATTCTGTACATTGTACGTCCTGAAGCTAGTGGCGATCCATCCCCACAAAACATGGAATGGCCCCACTATTATCAAACGAGACTTACCAATGATGACATGGAGTATGCTCCTGTGAATCTTTTCTAAAATGGGGGTAGGCAACCCAACCATTTTTCCCTCAGCCAACTTTTCCACAATGATGAAGGTTCATGGCCTAAGGCCTCCCTTCGAGTCCTTGACAGGCAGAAGATAAACACTAAGCCACAAGGCCAACAAGCCCGCCAGGCGAGTCTTCTTTGGGATCCTCTGATTTACCTCATATCCCCACTTCTCAACTTCCCCTGCTTCTAGAGTCGGCCAGAATGTGCCATGAGCACCCCTCTTCTCTGTTTTGGAGTAGGTGGTAGGACGATTGGGCTTCTTCTTCTTCTTGGACCCCTTCTCCTTTGATTCCTTCTCCTTCGTCTCCTTCTTTTGTTTCTCGATAAAAAACATATTCACCCACTCCTACGGACGAATATCCATTCTGGAATGAGTTAAAGAGGTCTTTGAACTCTTGAGCTTATTGAAGATTTTAAATAATTCCTGAGCTACGGCTGGAGTCTTCACTGAATCATTCCATGTGACCTTAGGAGGGATGAATTCATCATACATATCACCCAAAATTGGAGCACCTGAGATTTTTAGGACATCCAACAGACTGATTCCTACTTCTCCATGATTCATATGGAAAGAATTGGTTTCTGGGAACCAATGGCTGAGTATCTCCAGCACGAAGTTATCATGCCTATAAACATTTGTTTTCCCAACCCAGACGGTTGCGTATATCACAACTCCTTTAAAATCCTCAACAAACTCTGCCCATGTTTGTTACACCCAGTATGCCCACATCCAGGTTGGCTTCACACCTCCTCCAAGATAGAAATCACAACTTCTCTTCCAACCTTTTGATTGATCCATCTGAGAGTTTCAGAAAATTGAGGGATAACAATGTGGTTGTATCTCGGGCTTATGAGGTTTCAGATCTGGTGTACAGGGGCTATGATGCATCATATAGGCCTTCTACAATGTTCCAGTACTTAAAAATGCTCCTCCAATGAAATATTTGTTGAAGCAATGTTGGTGTAGTTCTGAAACCAAGAAATTGGGACATAGTTCTTTGCCTCTATAATGGTAACTTCTCACAGATGACCATAGCCATACAAAGGCAGATAAATGCTCTGGGGGAAGTCAAGTTTATACTTCTTTAGATACTTCGCCAAATCCCGGAGAGTGCTGTCATAGACTCTATAATAATCATGTCCAATGATGCTCATCATATCATCAAGTCGCTTGCTTTCCAGTCCATCAGTTGTTCCGATTCTCTTGGGAGCCATTGATTCTGCACAAAATTTGAATAATTAAGTCTTATGTAAGTTGATTTTTCCTAAAATTTGTGAAGGATTCCGAAAAAATGTCTAAGGCATTAAGGAGAGCAAGTGCGAATGTGTCACACAAGTGTGGATGTTCCGTGCAAGTATTTGGTGCACAAGTAACACCGCGCAAGTCCAGGTACCTTGATAGCAGCGTGACAACGAAGAAATAGTGGAAAAGAGAGCAACTTGCACAGTGAAGGTAACCTGCATGGAGAGAGCTCAAAAATCCGAAATTTAGTGCTATGTGAGACAAATGGAATCATATATATACGCCAGGCTGCACCCCTATGCGCCGAATTCCGGCGTGCTCTACACCTAGCATGATCAATACTCGTGTGCCGCCCTCTGCATGCTCAGTACCTGCGCAACGATGTTTCCTTCGTTTTCTTCTTTCCTAAGAGTTACATCCTCATTTTTCTTTCGGATCCAACTCTGAGGGGGGACTATTGATGATGCTCCTTTTCATCCTAGATTCTAAACGAATGCAAAGGGAAATGCCTTAGCATAAAGTGATTCATCCATTGACAGAAACATCAAAAATTAACAAAGGCATGAACAAGGATTCAAATGCACTTGGGTCGTGCAAGTTCCCTCATTGTCGCAGATGTACACTTGCATGCCGCCTAATGGTCGCATAGGTGACTTGTACGCCCGCTATGAAAATTCACCCAGGGTATCTCCAGCCTATAAATACCCATGTGGACCCCCCCATTTGAGGGACAAAAAATTCCAAAACCTCAAATTTGAGCTCCCGGATCCCTAGTCTCTTCTAAAAGATTCCGAACACTTCTAAGGTAATTTCTTACCTAGAACGGAAGATCAAAAGACGAGGAGGAAGGCCTATGTGTTGAAACTCATCAACACATGCGTGCCTAGGAGGCTATCCCTTAAGGGAAATGGCCACACTTGCGCGTCGCCATACCCTTTCCACATAACTTGTGCGCCTCTCTACATGAAGTCTCTATTAGTAGTAATAAAGGCTTGAGTCAAGCCTCGCCCAAGTTCTACCCTATGGATTGGATGGTGCGCACTTACCCATGTGCCATGCAGGTATACCTGCCTGCCCAGGAATTGTGCGCCCACGCAGTACATGCACGCCCACACAGTAATTGTGCGCCACTCTCTTTTTGGGTGTCCTTCCTACCATTTTCACCCCTCTTACACCTATCCACCTCTCCTCTTCAAGATTATGCCTTCAGAACTCTATCCAAATCCATTTATGGCATGATTTCCTTGTTGGCTTCCTTGTCTGAAAGAAATTCTGTGGAAAATATTTCAAAACCTAGTGATTTACACATCTTTAAATCACTAATGTTAGAGAGTTCATTCATTCAACCTCATCCTTTAATATGAGAGAATCCTTAACATGGGCCTCCTTTTTTGGAGTAAGCCCCAGTCCATCTTTTCATTAATCTGGGCCTCCTTTTCAGGAGTAAGCCCTATGCCCTCATTTAATTTGGACATCCTCCTTAGGAGTAATCCCCATGTTACTTAACCTCGGCCTCCTTTTCTGGAGTAAGCCCTAGTCCAACTTTTCATTAATCTGGGACTCCCTTTCTGGAGTAATCCCCAAGTCCCCATTTAATTTGGGCATCCTCCTTAGAAGTAAGCCCCATGTTCCTGAACCTGGTCCACCTTTTCAGGAGTAATCTTCAGTCATAATTCCATAATCTGGGAATCCTCTATAAGAGTAAGCCCCTGTCTCCAAGCTCCCAAATATGGTCTTCCTTTTCGGGAGTATGCATCAACCATAATTCTCTTAACTTGGGCTTCCTTTTCAGGAGTAAGCCCCTGTCTCAAATATGGGCATCCTCCTTATGAGTAAGCCCTAAGTCCCTTAATTTTTTAAATCCCATAACCTGAGCCGCCTTCTCAGGAGTAAGCCCCGGTCTAAATTTCTCTTAACTAGTCCTAATTTACTTTTGATATGAGTTTCCTTATATGGAGTAAAACACCATCATAAGTCCCCTCCTAACATGGACATCTTCCTCAGGAGTATGCCCCAAGATTAGAGTATCCAAATCTCTATAAAGTTCATATACCATTATGGACCATGTTCCTAGATTTCTTCCCTAAATTAAATCTTAATTTTCATCTATTTGGGAAGTAATACGTACATAATCCCCACATCATTTCTTATGATTGAATCTTTCATGGAACAATTTTCTGTTTTTTCCAATACCTTTTGTTTCTCACACCGAGCATGACTCACTTGATCTTAGAGTGTAAAAATAATTATGAAATCTTTCTTTGAGACATCAATCATACATAAACATCATACTCCCTTACTCGAACTACATGGGTTCTGATTCCTTTTCTAAACAAAGGATACATACGTAGCCCATCTGCAGGTACAATCCCAACTCTGAAATAATCTATGTCCTTCTGAATGACAATAAACATCAAGTGCCCCACTGAGTGGATTTAAAACCATTATGGTTATCATAATGACCAAGAGACTTTTATATAATGTTTCGATGGATACAATTGACAAATAATCTCTATCAAATACACATGATTCTCTATCGATGAAGAACCTCGAATTCATATAAAATATTCTCGAAATTTCTTACATACTAATTAATTGTCAGATATAAAGAAAATCTCATTTTATACTTGGTAATGTAATAAGGTCTCATGAACATAACATTAATATATAAATAGAGTCCCGATGTAGACAATAATTCCCTTAAAAAGGTGTGATGAGTCCGACCTCCCACCCTCTAGAGCAATGTAAATTCGTAAGTCTCATCAGTTCACAACTAATTAGCACAGTCCATTGGAACGTAGGTCCAAATGGATATGGAATAATTGGATATTTCCGTTTCTACGAACAAACCCGTTAGAAACCGCTTGGAATGTTTGAATCATAATTCAATGAGATCATCCCAAATTCCAGTGGGAAATAGTCACCAAATAAACTATCACCTAACAAGGGTAATAAAATACCACAAAAATTTCTTATTTTTTCACTTCATCAACATACAGGTGGAAATCTCTCAAACGGGGGACTTATATATCATCCTTTTGGTGATGTCACCTCAAAATCTTCATAGGTTGTAGAAAACATTTCCTTTGACCTTTCCATATGAGTCTCACATTCCCCTTACCCCTTAGTCTGTGAAAACCACATGATCATTGTATAATGTTTCTTTAGAAACCATGTGGTGGATCTCCACTGTATTATCTCAAAAAATATCTTCTAGAATATTGGGTGAATTTAATATGTAAAGGTTGTATTAATTGGAATCCATGTCTTTTTGAGAAACATGGATTGGGAGGGAAAGGATATGAAGGTGTTGGTATTTTTTCATGTCTGATAAAAATATATTGAAATGTTGGCAAAGACAGTTCATTTTCTTAGAAATTATGGCCAAGGGGGTCATTGTGATGATAGTAAAAATTGGACCCATTCCCAACCTCACATTTCCCAATATATATGAGATATTATAGGATCCAAGTATCAATCACTCTCCACCACACGTATGTAATATGCGATTGAAATCATAAAATATAAGTTTTTTTATGGAAGGATCCAATTTGAGAAAATCATCCATATATGTTGGTTGTTCATTATAATAAAATACACTCTCAAGGATTGAATCAATCATTGGAATTTCCAATATTGTCCAGATTATACCAACTACATATGGGTTTTTAATGGTGTTACTTAAATCTATAGGGTCCACACCACTCCTCACAAAATTGGGACTTGTAGATGATGTTCCCCTAGATAGCCCATAACGATAAGATGCCAATATTCCTCATACATAGTGGGAATGGATGGTTCCTGTAGAGACCCGAAGATTGACATACATGGACATTACATTACTTTTGCCGAATACTTAATACATAACAAAAACAGACACACAAGGACCGTAATAGTTTAGTGTCTTTGGAAACTCGGAATATAATCTTGTAAACGTGGTGAAAGATCTTCAACATATCCCATAAAGATCTTCCCTTTTTTTTACCTAAAACCATTCTTTATATCTTGGGGAAAAGAAAACATAAAAGGGTGAGCTCAAATGCTCAGTAAGGGTAAACAAAAGAAATATCAATCACATCATACACATAAGAACATAACTTTTGGAAATCTTAACCTGCAAAAGAGATCATAATATCATAACATGGGATAAATCATAGAAGTGAAATGTAATCCCAATAATCATAACATAAAACATGAAACATTGTGGCATACACAGATAATCATAGAGAATCATTTCTTATTAGTCAAGACTCATTGCCAAGACTATCTTAGTGGACAAAGTCCATTTCTGAACCGAGTCACCCTCGTTTCAGTCCTGTTTCATTGAACCGGTATAACCTACCATTCCAGCGATGTATATTTCATGAGATATAAAATCTTTACCCAATGCATTGGAGGGAGATATAGGTCCCACCCATCTAATAATGATACCATTATTATGTGTGCCACAAAATCATAAATCATACATCATTGCATAACCCATGTAGTAAAAATGGGATTCATAAACAACATGGCATCATAAAAAAATTCTTATAAGATAAAGGAATTCATAAAAATATTTCCATCAAAAAATAATCAAATCCATGTAATAATAAGGATAGAAACAGAGCCCTATATTATATTAGATGGAAAATAATTTTGATAAAACAATTGAACTCCATTCATGAGGAAAATATACTTTCTACTTCAAAAACACTTTTCCTTTCTTAACATTTCATAAAATTCTAAACTACAAGAAGTTGATTAAAAATAAACTTGAAAACTTTTAAAGGAAGATTCATGGAAATAAATTTTTAAAAATCCATTCATGCCGTATAAGTTAAAAAAAAAATCTTCCTACTTTTGTCGGAAAAGTAAAAAAGTACCTCGTATGAAAAACGACAAAAGATTCCTTTCATATCTTTTACTAAAAACTCACCGAAGGGTAAAATTGGATATAAACTATTGTATAAGGATATAAATATTAAATATTGAGGAAAAATGAATCTGGATGATAAAATACACCCCAGTAAATTTCAAAGTATAAACAATCTCTGATAAAAATGAGATTGTGATATTTTCCCATACCTTAGGTCCGACTTGCTTTGTAAGTGTCTGAACCTCCTGTATAATGATTTAAATAATGTTATTGAATTATTCTAGAATCATACTTATTTTTATGATATCATATAAGGTCATATTCTTAGCTTCTTAGTAGTAATATTTCATTGCTACTTGTTATTCGGGTGTTTATAACTTTTTGTTCTTATGCGTGTTTTGTCGAATAAAATATTATTATTCTCTTTAGGTTATAGATACCTCATTTCATAAATGGTATCATATTCATTCATTCAATTCATTTATATAATCATTATGAAATGAAGATCATGTAGAACGAGTCGCATCACATCATGGAGATGGTATTCCGTACGTACGCACGAGTGATGATATCATTCCTATGATCGTGGAATTGTATTGGAGTGTATGTATACTATTTCAGAATTAATATCACTTTATAATAGTCATATATAGTCATTATTTCACCATTATACCCATCCAAGTAAGGTGGTGGTGGAAAATAGATTACACCACGGCGTGGAGACGGTATTCCGTACGTACGCACGTGCGGTGATTTCATTTTCCGTAGGATGGATAGATGGTTAAATAGGGTTGTTTCATACATATAATAACATATCAGTATATGAGTGATACTGATGTTATTACTTCATATTGAAACAACTAAAGAAGAAGAAGTTGAAGATGAAAGAAATTGGAAAGGATCGGTAATGGATATTACCTCTTCTTTGAAGTGATTCTTTGAGACCTCCTTATAGGGCACTAAAATTGGTCTTTTAAGAAAACCAGTACCTCTAGGATGTCTCTAGGAAAGTTTAGAGGAGATAATGGCAGGGGTTGGCCGAGCTTGAAGGCTCAAAGTGGTGTGAGGAAGAGAGGGAGGAGGTTACCTTTTATAAGGGAGGAGAGGGGCACCTTTGGAATAACAAAAAATATTATTTTATTATAAAGTTATGTTCGGTTTTAAATATCTCCAAGTTGATTTATTTCGATGATAAGGTGGGTATGGGTCGAAATACTCTCATAAAATAGAATTTAGACAAGTTTAGGTTCCTATTTTAACCTTATCATTTAGATTTGACATTAATTTAAATAATTTTACTTTTACCGTGTCTTCTTGTGTTCTTATACTATAAGGTTAATAAACGTACTATATCAATACAAACGAACCCCAAGTTGTTTATTATTAATATATATAACCTTATCTAAGTCATTTGGCCGATCCTTATATTTTTAGGAATAAAATAACAATAAATAATATAATATTTGTTTTAAAAACTATTTTATGTCAATTTTGACACTATTTAGTAATTGATTTTTGTGAAAATCATAACAGAATGATAAGTTAGAAAACAGTTAATTAAATCAATACTAACATGTCATATTAACCTATAAAATTAGTTGAATTCATAAAAAGTCTCAAAGTTTATTTATTTGGGTATTTATAACATCAATTATGTCGATATTTCATTAATAAGATAATTACTGCATCATCGTTGTGTCATAAATAAATTAAATTATTTAATCTCTAAAAATTACAAATAAAATACCATTATGTATGAAATATTTTTAGCTTTCTAATGAATATTTATAGTCGAATTTATCTTATTTATAACCCCATATTAAAAATGATTTAGTTATTAAACTTTGATTTTAACTATTTTAACCCTTCTTTAAATAAATTAATAATAAATGTCCTAATCTAATCTAAGTGGGCCTAAATGGTCATATTTTATTCCTAAGGTTGTTTTTGGTCGAATTAAACTTATCCAATAGAATTAGGACATGTCTTATGGTAATAATAATATCATTTTTACTCTTAATTACCCGATTTACTTTTAACCTTTGTAAAAAAGTAAAAAGTTACTATTCGCCAACAAATTATTTTCATCTCATTGAACCACACTTTACTTACTTACATCAACCGTGTCTCTCTGATTTTCGAAATTCCACTCACTGAAGCGGTAAAATTATGTTTTATGAAAAATTCAGTTTTTTAACTACCACTTAGTGGTTTCACTATTCATCAAAAAATGAATGTTTCCAGAAAAATACCAAAAATTAGATCTAAGCTATATTTGATATTATAAATTAAAAAATGATGTCTATTTTATCAAATTCAAAACATATCAGTTGCATTAATTAATTTAAAAATTAATTCCCATCGTCAAAACAAATAGCGTGTTCTTAAGAGATAATAACTATCAAATGATTGACACTTGTTTATGACTGGTATAAATGTGAAATTACATCCAATGACCAAAATTGTATTATATTGTAAAAATACATTTAAAATATACTTTAGAACCACTCAAATTAATAATTTATTAATTATTTCAATTAAAAAATTTGTTTTTAATTATAATTTAGTAATTTTCACTATTCATCATAGTATGAAAGTTATCCGAAAAGTACCAAAATTTCACCCTAAGCTAATTTCGATATTCAAAATCCAAAAATGAAGTCCATTTTGAAAAATAAAATTTCAAAAAGTGGTTATTACTATTCATAACGACTAGTTTTAATAATATTTTAATATTATATCGTTGTTTAGTGAAACTCAGTATTGCGTACTATCCACGCTATCGAGGAAGGTTGTGATTGCATGTAATGCAAGGCAAGTCAAGGATGCGTGTTGTGAAAGCTCGTTTTGGTGTAGCGTATAACACAATACATTAATGAAATTAAAAAGAATATTTTTCATAAAATCTTGGGGTGCAACATTCTACCCCCCTTAAATGAATTTCGCCCTCGAAATTCGTCGGGGTTATAAATGGTTTACTACTCGAAAGTTTCTTTAATAGAAACCCACATCATAAAAAGGAATACCAAAACATGGATTTAAAAATTAATGTATGAAATGTAACGATTACCCAAATAAACTAATCACTGGGTTTCCACATAGGTGAAAATATGGATATGGAAGAGAAATCTAACCATCATGTTCTGATTGAGAGTGGTAGAGAACATGGATATGGAAAAGCCAGCAATCGCAAAGCCATAAATTTGTGATGATCTAAGGTATCATCTGATTCATCAGATATAAGAGCACAAGGACAACATTTTTGGATTTCAAGATCATTTCCCTAATTTTGATGAAATTGGAATTAGAAGAAATACTTTCGTGATTTTGGTATAGTCTCACCATTTATCATTCTTTGGACAATTTCCACTTCATCTCTTAAAGAAATGAAGTTGAATCTATCATTCATGATGTGTTAGCAGATCATGTGATAGAATGATGGGTCATTCCATCTGTCTCAAACAAAATGTTAGAAAAGTTATCAAAAAAATACATAAGTCCATCTATAGTGAGATTAATCATATAGAGTTCTTAAAATGAACTTATACTTCATATATCATACTACTTAATAAAGTAAAACTAGTTTCTACTAACCAGGGACTTCCTGTAGGCCAGTGGTAGGCGATAAAGGCCAGTCGCACTTCGGTTGCGGGTTCGATTCCCACAGCCTTGTCCGACGCAATGGGTTGTCGCCCGTCCTGCAGGTTTTCCTTTTTCTAAAACTACATTACTATAACATCCGATCAATAATATCGAAAAAAAACTTTTATCCTTAAACAATACTAACTTATGTCCAACATAGTCCATTCCAATCTTTAGGCTTATCCATAATACTGCTGTCCAATCTCATATTATAGTGAAAACGATTACCAAAGAGTTCATATAAAAAGCATGTTAATACCATCGTTGATCCCCGTATATCATGAGATATGTCTTGTTGGTCACATTACAAACATTCGAAGGCCCTAATCATGTATTCTCTTGAAAAATGAATACCCATTGAACCTTACTGAAAAAATTAATGTAGTTAAAAGTTAACACTTTCCATATACCAAAATACAAATATTCTATATACTCAAACCATGATATTACCTTCTCCTTATATCAATCATGAGCTCATGAATACTATCAAACATTTAATTTTCTCATTATCCATTCATTATGCGCATATCATCTACATTCCAAAAATATCTAAATAACCTTTCATGGATACTGGTAACATTAATCATACACTTTCATAACTCAAGGAAAGACAACAGTGTAACAATCCTTAGATGTCTCTTTATTCCATAGTACCATGAGATTACTTATACATCATTACACATGATAAACATGTAATCATTCCACTACATTCTTAAACCATGGACCGAGCTTCAACAATTCTTTCATCTCACATATCATTTGTAGTCTCTTCATCATCATCCAAATAAATACTACCTATACGACCATACTGATTCTCTTCATGAGACTTTCCCTTAGGGCATTGGACTGCATAATTCCAATACATTCCACATTTAAAACATTTAACCATTGTTGATGTCGTAGCAATACCATTATCCTCATCCCTGGTGTTAACTGAACCTTTTCCTTTGCACTTACTGGATTTGTGTCCTTCTTTTCCACACCCAAAGCGTCTTCCGGTTCCTTTGAAACATTCTCCTTTATGCCTCTTCCCACATGATTTACATAGGGGAAATTGAACTTTCTTTACTCTATGATCGTCATGAAACTCCATCTTTATCTTATTATCCGAGTTAGGAAACTTACCAAATTTTACTTTATTGATCATATTAAGAGATTTCTGATTCGGCATAATAATGATGTTTGGACTTCCGAATCCTATTTCATTTGGTTGCTAATGAAGAATATCATTCCATTGTCCATCATATCCTCCATTATCGTGAATCATCTTGTTTCCATCCATTTTCTAAAACCCAAAAAGAATAGTGTGAGAGGCAAAAATCATAATATAGGGGGAGTAACTTCAATATCTAACATCTTTGGTTTAATCTAATATCATTACCATAGTTCTGGGACTATATCCTATACGTATGCTTATCCTTAGGGACATACCTAGACATACCTTAGAAATATCTCTAGGGATCTCACTAACGTTTTCACATCCTAGTTTCCAAAGGTTGACTAAACTTTTCCTCTGATACCAACTGTAGAGACCCGAAGCTTGACGTTTATGGAAATTACATTACTTTTGCGGAATACTTAATACATATCAAAAACAGACACACAAGGACCATAATAGTTTAGTGTCTTTGGAAACTCAGAATATAATCTTCTAAATGTGGTGAAAGATCTTCAACATCTCCCATAAAGATCTTCCCTTTTTTACCTAAAACCTTTCTTTGTATCCTGGGGAAAAGAAAACATAAAAGGGTGAGCTCAAATGCTCAGTAATGGTAAACAAAAGAAATATCAATCACATCATATACATAAGAACATAACTTTTGGAAATCTTAACCTGCAAAAGAGATCATAAAATCATAACATGGGATAAATCATAAAAGTGAAATGTAATCCCAATAATCATAACATAAAACATGAAACATTTTGGCATACACACATAATCATATATAATCATTTCTTATTAGTCAAGACTCATTGACAAGACTATCTTAGTGGACAAAGTCCATTTCTAAACCGATTCACCCTCGTTTCAGTCCTGTTTCACTGAACCGGTATAACCAACCATTCCAGCCATGTCTATCTCATGAGATATAAAATCTTCACCCAATGCATTGGAGGGAGATATAGGTCCCACCCATCTCATAATGATACCATTCTTATGTGTGCCAAAAAATCATAAATCATACATCATTGCATAACCCATGTAGTAAAAATGGGATTCTTAAACAAAATGACATCATAAAAAAATTCTTATAAGATAAAGGAATTCATAAAAATATTTCCATCACAACATAATCAAATCCATTTAATAATAGGGATAGAAACAGAACCCTATATTATCTTAGATGGAAAATAATTTTGATAAAACAATTGAACTCCATTCTTGAGGAAAATATCCTTTCTACTTCAAAAACACTTTTCCTTTTTTAACATGTCATAAAATTCTAAACTAAAAGAAGTAGATTAAAAATAAACTTGAAAACTTTTAAAGGATGCTTCCTGGAAATAATTTTTTAAAAATCCATTCATGCCGTATAAGTTAAAAAAACATTCTTCGTACTTTTGTCGGAAAAGTCAAAAAGTACCTCATATGAAAAACGACAAAAGATTCCTTTCATATATTTTACTAAAAACTCACCGAAGGTTAAAATTGGATATAAACTATTGTATAAGGATATAAATATTACATATTGAGGAAAAATGAATGTGGATGATAAAATACACCCCAGTAAATTTCAATGTATAAACAATCTCGGATAAAAATGAGATTGTGATATTTTACCTTACCTTAGGTCTGACTTGCTTTGTAAGTGTCCAAACCTCCTGTATAATGATTTAAATAATGTTATTGACTTATTCGAGAATAATAATTATTTTTATGATATCATATATGGTCATATTCTTAGCTTCTTAGTAGTAATATTTCATTGCTACTTGTTATTCGGGTGTTTATAACTTTTTGTTCTTATGCGTGTTTTGTCGAATAAATTATTATTCTTCTCTTTAGGTTATAGATACCTCATTTCCAGAATGGTATCATATTCATTCATTCAATTCATTTATATAATCATTATGAAATGAAGATCATGTAGAACGAGTCGCATCACATCGTGGAGACGATATTCCGTACGTACGCACGAGTGATGATATCATTCCTATGATCGTGGAATTGTATTGGAGTTTATGTATACTATTTCAGAATCAATATCACTTTATAATAGTTATATATAGTAATTATCTACACCATTATACCCATCCAAGTAAGGTGGTAGTGGAAAATAGATTACACCAGGGCGTGGAGACGGTATTCCATACGTACGCACGCGCGATGATTTCATTTTTCATAGGATGGATAGATGGTTAAATAGGGTTGTTTCATACTTATAACAACATATCAGTATATGAGTGATACTGATGTTATTAAATCATAATTAAACAACTAAATAATAAGAAGTTGAAGAAGAATGAAATTGGAAAGGATCAGTAATGGATATTACCTCTTTTTTGAAGTGCTTTTTTGAGACCTCCTTTTAGGGCACTAAAATTGGAATTTTAAGAAGACCAGGATCTCTAGGATGTCTCTAGGGAAGTGGAGAGGAGAACATGTAAGGTTTTGGCCGTGCTTGAAGGATCAAAGTGGTGTGAGGTAGAGAGGGAGGAGGTGCCCTTTTATAAGGGAGGAAAGGGGCACCTTTGCAATAACTAAAAATATTATTTTACTATAAAGTCAAGTTCGGTTTTAAATAGCTCCAAATTGATTTATATCAAGGATAAGGTTGGGATGGGACAATATACTCTCATCCAATAGAATTTAGACAAGTTTAAGTTCCTATTTTAACCTTATCATTTATATTTAACATTAATTTAAATAATTTTACGTTAACCGTGTCTTCTTGTGTTCTTATACTATAAGGTTAATAAACTTACTATATCAAGCCAAAAGAACCCCAAGTTGTTTATTATTAATATATATAACCTTATCTAAGTCATTTGGCCGAACCTTAGATTTTTATGAATAAAATAACAGTTAATAATATAATATTTGTTTTAAAAACTATTTTATGTCAATTTTGACACTATTTATTAATTGTTTTTTGTGAAAATCATAACAGAATGAAAAGTTCTAAAAAAGTTAATTAAATCAATACTAACATGTCATATTAACCTATAAAATTAGTGTAATTCATAAAAAGTCTCAAATTATATTTATTTCGGTATTTATAACATCAATTATTTCAATATTTCATTAATAAGATAATTACTGCATCATCGTTGTGTCGTAAATAAATTAAATTATTTAATGTCTAAAAATTACAAATAAAATACAATTATGTAGGAAATCTTTTTATATTTATAATTAATATTTATAGTCGAATTTATATTATGTATAACCCCATATTAGAAATGATTTAGTTATTAAACTTTGATTTTAACTATTTTAACACTTCTTTAAATAAATTAATAATAAATGTCCTAATCTAATCCAAGTGGGCCTAAATGGTCATATTTTATTCCTATGGTTGTTTTTGGTCGAATTAAACCTGTCCAATAGAATTAGGACATGTGTTAGGGTAATAATAATATCATCTTTATTCTTAATTACCCTATTTACTTTTAACCGTGGTAAAAAAGTAAAAAGTTACTATTCACCAAAAAATTATTTTCATCTCATTGAACCACACATTACTTATTAACATAAACCGTGTCTCTTGGATTTTCAGAATTCCACTCACAGAAGCGGTAAAATTAAGTTGTATGAAAAATTTAGTTTTTTAACTACCACTTAGTAGTTTCACTATTCATCAAAAAATGAATGTTTCCAGAAAAATACCAAAAATTAGATCTAAGCTATATTTGATATTATAAATTCAAAAATGATGTCTATTTTATCAAATTCAAAACATATTAGTTTCGTAAATTAATTTAAAAATTAATTCCCGTCGTCAAAACAAATAGCGTGTTCTTAAGAGATAATAACTATCAAAAGATTGACACTTGTTTTTGACTGGTTTAAATGTGAAATTACATCCAATGACCAAAATTGTATTAAATTGTAAAAATATATTCTAAATATAATTTAAAACCACTCAAATTAATAATTTATTAATTATTTCGATTAAAAAAGTTTTTTTAATTATAATTTAGTAATTTTCACTATTCATCAGAATATGAAAGTTATCTGAAAAGTACCAAAATTTCACCATAAGCTAATTTCGATATTCCGAATCCAAAAATGAAGTCCATTTTGAAAAATAAAATTTCAAAAAGTGGTTATTACTATTCATAACGGCTAGTTTTAATAATATTTTAATAGGATATCGTTGTTTAGTGAAACTCGGTATTGCGTACTATACACGCTATCGAGGAAGGTTGTGAATGCATGTAATGCAAGGCAAGTCAAGGATGCGTGTTGTGCAAGCTCCTTTTGGTGTAGCGTATAACACAAGACATTAGTGAAATTAAAAAGATTATTTTTCATAAAATCTCGAGGTGTTACAGTTCCATAGGAAAATGATTTTGAATTTTCAATGTTTTTTGACCCCTTTAGTGTTATATTCAATGTTATATATCAAGATACTAATCTACCCACATTTGGGAATACACCCATGATATGTTTGGGGTCAATCCCATATGGGAAAAAGGTTTTTTTTGGTAGTCCTCACACATAATCTGTTGCCATAGTTGATTAAGAATAAATTTATTTAACAACCCCTTTATATGGATAATGGATGATGTTGAAACATTAAAAGGAATCAATATTTCTCGGAATACCTATAATATATATATGGTTTACAAATGGGGACCCCATCCACCAAGGTGGTCAAAATCCCATCCCAAAAATAGATCATGTTGGAATTTTATTTGGATGTACCCAATCTGTTATCCACCACCGATCCATGGGCTAACTGGAAATCCATGGAAGAATATTGAGAAGAATCCCTCAATAACTGAACATCTCCATTAATACCGTCGGATATATACTGAATTGTGTCGATGTCTAGTAGGGAATATTTCATGTTGGAACGTGGAATTGATGCAGAGTGATGGTACTCATAGCTTCAGTAACACTCCACCACCCATCCATATAAAAGATGAAATGGCCTATTAATGAGATATGTGGTTCTCACCCCTTAATTATGATCCATCAGTTCCTACTTCTAGGAATATATGAGAACTACAACATTAATGGGTTTTCTCTTGGCCAATGTGGATAACATAAGTATTGTGTAGACACAAACACGATAGTATGTTTTTTTGGATGGATGGAGACTTCTGCTAAAAAATGTGGTGAAAAATTTCAACAACCCACATCATGATATGTGTTCATCCATATACCATAGGCCCATTAAGTATGTTTCCTCACCTCATCAATGGAACAATATGAACCATAAAAAACATAGGATTTGGGGGGTGATGAGTACAGCTACACCGAACCATTTTCTAGAGACCACTAGCCTGCGAAAAATGATCAATACAGTCTTTGAATGAAACAAGTGAGTGAGTGTGAAGGGGTTGGATCAAGGCAATCTCAGCTATATTCAATAGGAAATTACATAGTGGATGGACCTATTATCAATCCTCCATCATGTTTTAGCTATCGATAAATTCATCATACATGTTTATAATAATATGGATTCCCCCTGGCTTGTATGCGTCCAATAATCTAATCCCCAATTCACCATTTGATAAGTGGGAATTATTGAAGCATTAAGACCAAAAACTGATTAATTTAACAAGAATATCAGTATGTGTCAAAACTCCCATCTAGGGAACAGAACCACCCTGATATAATCTGATGGTATCCAATGCTCAATGTATTCGATGCAATTTTGGTGTACCCAAAATGCATAATCCCATTCAAAATAAAAGCTCTCTGAGATCATATTTTTGATTTAGAACCCCATACCCTATTTGGGTTACCTCATGCAAGGATGAAATTGGATGGAAAAACCCATGTGACATGCTATGATGATGTATCCTGATTTTCGTGTTTTGTATCTGTCCATATGGACCCATTTTAAAGAAATGATTCCACTTTAAATGGTCCATGAATGATGTACTCTGTAGTAGGGATATTCATTGGGCATGACCGACAGATAATTCTAACCATGTAGGAGGGAAACTCTATTCAATTTGTGGAAGTATTTCTTGTCCTTGAAGTCAATATATTAATTATGGTAATTTTTTCAAAATTTTTCTACAAAAATATCCGACGAAAGGTCGTTCAATCAAGTTCCCTCTTGAGGGATGAAACAATGTTGATGGTTTTGTTTGACATTCTCATCTATGAAAATTCTTATCTACACTACGATCATCGAAATATAATCCATTTTATCCATTCAATGGATTGTCTAATGATTGTTAATTTTATTAGGATAATTATAATTATTTAATTTATGAGATAAATTGAAAATCTAAAACCCAACATGGTTCACAAAACATTTGTCTACAAAAAAAAATGGGGCAAATTATTTATTCAATGAGGTATTGGTCTATAATGTTTTGGCCAGTGAAGAAATGATATGAGTAATGTTAAATCCATGTTGTATTTACCCACCATGAATATGATTTACTGTTACCATTCAATGATACGTTTTTTCAGTTAACAGTTGAAGAATATCAGTTTGCGGAAAAGCTAACTGAAAGGGAATCATTTCCTCTTGAAATGATGCTACAGGAGTTTCGAGTTCATGGAGAGAACTTTTAAATGAAAAATGTATTAGACCCAGTATTTATAGCTATGTAAACCGCTTTTGGGTACACGTACGTATCAAAAATTGGATCAATACAAGTCAACTTCATCATAGAAATAACCTCCTCTTCTTCCAAATTTGATCCCATTTCCATTGGAAAAATTTTTTGGGTCATGAATATACCATAAAATGAAGAAGGGGAATTCATCAATATGGAAAAAGATAAAATAAATCCATAGAATATTTTTTAGAAAATGTTTAATGTGATGAAACAGTTGTGGATAGATTGATCCCTCTTATCAAAAATGACTTTGCAGACCATCGCTTCACATAGTGTTCCATTATTTCTTGATGCCCATGTGAACTAAATAGTGTATAGGATGTAGAATATCCGCCATCTCCGACAAATGAAAAAATATACATTGATGGAAAATTAATTGATTTTCACGCCCACTAACTATAATCCCCATGAACTAAAACATTCAACAGGGAAATGCAGCCCAAGGCTCCGCCCATAGATGAAAACAAGACGTTTCGCAGGGCCAGATGGTGATTTTCCCCAGAAAACTATATCCCCCACAAAATAATTAGATACATAGTTGAGGTGTTATCAAAAATTCATTTAAATTGTTCTCCCCCATTGCTAACGATGTCCATCATTATATAGAGCACCCTAATTTGGTTCCCGCAAAAGACGGCCTGTGAGCCCCCACGGATGAACATCCTTATTGTTACCCAATCCAGCAATTCTTTTTAAATTAGACCCTGATGGGGTACTAAAAATGAATAAGATAAAAAGGGGATTGAATTTTGTTAGAAAAGAAATGAGGAATCATGAAAATCTTGGCCTTCCAATGAATAACAATAGGTAAAACCAGTCTCATATTAGTAAAAAGGAAATAATATATCATCTAGCATGTGAACCCAAAATCAATTTTGTTTGTGAAAACCCAATGACACACAAAAAATATGGTCCCTTTATATTTATTAATTCTCTTTAGAAAATATCTATTCATGAGGAACCCTTCCCCAGGCAGAAAATACCACGCATGAGGAACTTGGCTCCGCGTAGCACAGTTGTATGAACTCTTTACCACATGTTGTAATATGCTACACGACATGAACTTCAAACTGCATACTACTATAAAACATGGCTAATACACTCACCCACATTAGAATATCTATTGCGGAGGTAACCCCATCCATCCTATGAAACAACTATGAATAATAGGGCACCCTGAAGTGTTCTATGCTATAGATTCCATCACTTCATTTATGTCCTTGTCCCCCATATTTTCCCCTCAACGAACTAGTCTAAATACTTGATGTCAAGTCCCATTCTAATGTAACCTGATATGTATTATAAGATCACCGAGAATAGTAGTGTTCCCCTTGTCGTTTACATAACCATCGCAAGTGGAGTCACATGAGTTTCCTCTATAATATGGGAGACACACGGGATGTCCTCAGGTATATATTCCCATGGTAATGAGGGTTCCATCCATAGGGGGATTATGTGAACCTCCTGATTTCAGCAGAGATGGGAATGAATGACTTAGTTATTTCCAATTGATAAGGAATGAGATCCCCCTAGAACCAATTTTGGGGCACTCCACTTGAGGTAAGCCCCAACATTTCTTATGGGAGGTGGTACTTTTTGTCATCTTCACCGCAATAGTGGGCCATATACAGATGGATCACAAAACATGGCTATCCTATTTATTAAGGTAAAATATGACATGGGATAAATCAAAGTTATATCTCTCTACTTTTGTCATAATAAACATCCATTAGCAGATACGGTGGAATCATGTGATATACAGATCCAATGCATCATCTTGTTTCTCATAGCACACATGAATTATATGGGCTTAGAGTATAACAATGGTCATGAAATTCAAAATATCCAATACCATTAATTGGAATCCTATTTTGTATAATCCCTTATTATACCGCATACCCTCTAAGGGTCATATTAAAAATGAAATAATGATTATTATGCTTCTTGCGTTGGAACCAATATCATGTCTCCATGGGATACCCCTTTGTGAATGCCCCAATCATGCTACAATTTAATGTAAAGCTTCCATGAGAATTCCTCAATACCATGGCTCTAAAGGCATGACCGTTGTTTAAACCGCAATAATTCTACATTAATATGGATAGTTCCATATGTATGTGCCTATCCACCATGTGGCCCCTCCATAGGTGTAAGCCCCAAACTGACCAAAGTGCGATGAATTTGATTCCCTACTAACTGGGATATGTAGTAATGCTTTTCAAGGTCCATACATAGTGCATGAAATCACCAAAATCATTACTAGGTGACATCCCCGATAAGGTCATATCCACCCTAGAGACCACATCTCATCCAGGTCCCAAGGGACACCACGGTATAAGCCATGGTCCAATAATTTTGTTAAACCTTCCACCTTGTTGTCCTTTCTACATAATGTTATACCAGATGGATTGGTCCTAGTTTTACCACATTAAAAGGTGATGTGCCCAATTATGTGACATTGAACTGTGTGGGTTTTGATTCCCCCATGATGATACATAGAAACCCCATAACATGGATTAAAACCATACATTATGAACACCCAAATCCCCTCTAGATGACGGAAAACTCTAGAGCACTACAACATGTGGCATAAACCAGGGTTGTAATAATAAACCACCCAATAATCAGTGACCATTTTATGAAAGGATACGGTTTATGGTGAAACTAAGATACATATATATCTTTCAATTGATAGATAATCTTGAGATAAATTAATCTGATTCTAAACCCATTTGATTTCATGATAAAAAAATTTCAATCGGGTAATTTGTATATGCATACATTGGAATTAACCAGTGATTCATGATCCTATCTTAAATTTATAAAAGTGTCCAATAATAGAATATAATTCCCCCCAAAATTTAGTGATGAGATTCATTTCCCATCCTCTCAACTAATGTGTCTTCTTATTTGTCATTGGTCATGTTACCCAATAATCATATACCATTGGAATGGTGGTCCAAGAATCATCTGGATATGAAACCCATTGGTGTCCTTTGTACATGAACAAAACCTACTAGTGATCGGTCGAAGTCATTTTAACTGACGTCAGTTATTGTACACAATTCAACCCCATAAAGTAATCTATCAGGAAAAATGGGTTTTAAATGGTAATATAATGGTACCTGACCTCAACCACTTATCCATGACACCACATTCATATGATATAAATTATACAATACAAATTCTTTGTCAGATCATTCCCTTTCTAAACCAAAACACATGATCAAGAGAAATAGTAATCTTAATAAATAGTTATAACACTAGACATGGATTATGGGATATATTAATGAAAATTTATTTATTTATCAACTATACAATTACAATTATCCTATACAGTTCTTGTTCAAGGACAAATTTACTTGTAATGTGTTTAAAACTGTAATGTTATTTAAAATATGTATGTTCTACTCATGTTGCCTAATGTAGTATATAAGAAGAATTCATTTATATTTAGAGAATGGGGTTTTGAAATATTATTGATATCCCATAGGATAAAACTATTTATAAGAAAATAGCATCACTTATTGTGATAAAATAAGATTGATATCCCTAGGACAAGTATCCCTATCAGGATACTGTTGTATTGAGGTGACTATAGTATATAAGATCTTAAGAGTAATTTCTGTAAATTTTGTGTATTTGGTATGAACTAATTCATCAAATGTTCATGATGGTTGGAACTTAGGATACATACTTTCTAGTAACACATGGGGGTATTCATGGTTTAATTCATGTAATCATTATGAACTATATTAAATGATTGGAATATAAGGTATTCAAAATTAATGATGATCCTGGATACCCTAGGATAAACCTATTTTTTCATATATTTAACATATTGTATCACGATTTATAAATCCAATGTATTAATTTTTATGATTTGATGATTAATAAATAGGATTATTATTTCTCACACTATGTTTTTTGATTATAATTAATGGATTGAACAAAAACAATTGTGTTGACACATAATGTGATGGAATATATGGGGACTCTATAAATGTGATGTAACAACCCAATGTTTATCAATTGAAATTACCTTCATCAAAATATGTCATAAAATCACATGAAAACACAACATAATGAAATATTATGTTCTAGGTGACCTTTAAACATAAGTTCGTCACTTATGTGTTTGAAATTTCGAAATATCTGACATACACCGTTGCGATCAGTATATTATTTGGAGTCCAATATGAAAAACTTAATTTTTGATGAATAATAACTTACCCTTATGAATAGTAACATACCCTTATAAATACTGATATACCAAAATGAAATGTAACCCTATTTATGAAAATATATAAATAATATTCAATTTGAAAGTATGATATACATATATTTTAGAATAATTAAATGAATGTTTTAAAACTGGTTCTTGATAATAAATTATGATTTTAATTAAATTTAAAAATAATAATATTCAAAACATTATTTTTGAAAAATTGACTTTATTTTTGGATTCTACATGTTAAAAAATGGTTGGGGTGAATTTGTTGGATTTTTTTAAAATACATGAATATTTGGTTAATAGTAAAATAAATAAATTTACCGTATATATACATTATATTTTAATCCCACTATTCCTGACATCCAATGTGATGGAACCAACAAATTCTCGAACATACAAGCCCTATTTACTATAATTGGTCATGGATGTCTCACTATTCACTGTCTCGTGGTGAAGTTATAAACTAATAAATTTTATATTGGCAAATCTCCTCTCCCCTCTACTATAAATACCACCCTTGACAAAACCATTTTCTCACACCTCTCAAGCTTCAAGGCCTATCTAATTTCTTCCCATTCTTCACCAATAACCCCTACCCCACATCCCTGAGATTCTGGTATTATCAAAAGACTATTCCTGACTTCCTTTAGGAGGATCTGAAGAAGAGGATTTTAGAGGTAATTTCAACTCTCTCTTTTTTCCTTAAAAGTTTTTCAATTTCATGATCATTTATTGATATATCCCCGCCTATCATCATCCAAACAGTATTATAATACCAGTATTATACATATAATGGAATTTTATTATGCTAATAAAATATTATATCATCCAACCCCCTTATAAATTTAATTTAATTTTATAAAAGAAAACACTGTTTGTTAGGTGTTAATTTATCACCTTCAAGAATGACATGTTTTCCTTTTTTTATTTCTACCATAATATGTAGTCATGAATTTTGTTTATGGTTGTACAATAATATTTTATATCTATTATGCCCTACTTAATGTTCTAGAACTAACTTTTTTAAATATTACTAAATGATTAATCAAAAAAAGTTCATTGCGGTCGCAAAACCACACAATTTAACTCAAACAATAATCATTTAATTATTATATTTTGATTCATCCACATGTTATATAATATAATTCATTATAAGATCATTTTAAATTATGGAATATCATTAATAACATGAATGCTATTTCTTGGATGTTAATCCATGTTCTATACAAACTTCAATTCATGAATTCATGTGAACTGCTCATGAAAACCATAAAAACGAACATTACCGAACAAAGATTTCAAACTCTATAACTCATCAAAAGAACCATAAAATAACATAATGATACCAAAATTAACCCTATTAATGTATAAAAGGATATGGAATTTCTATTTAATGGATATAATGTCGTTATACAGGACATTAAAATGATGAAAGTGTTCAGATACAAGGTAAGGGGAAAATATCAAACCCCACATTCTTTCATTGGGTTCTCCATATTTCACCCCATATTTTTATGGTTACTAATTAAAAATAATTTTTTCACCTTTTTCATATAGATTCTGGGATATACATGATTTCCAATGATGTTTATGTCCAATAAAATGTTTTCAAAAATAACACTTCCTTTAAAAATGCACCTTTTAAATCTCATAAAAGGTTGAAAGTTCATGTAAAATGTCTAAAATTCCCTCTTTATTTTGGGAACCCAAATTTTATTATTTTGTTCATGTTATTTGAAACCCATTATTTTACATGGTTATGATTGATATATGTGGAATTCATGATAATGAAAATTTTATGATGTGACAGGTGCATCCAGAATTATAAAATGCTCCATTGAATTGGGTAATGTGATGATCCTCATGAGTTAATGTGAAATTATGGGTAAACATGATGGTATTTCTATTCACAACTTTGAGTTGTAGTTAACCACTAAGACATGATGTTTCATTCTTTATGCATTGACACATTTCCAGCCTGTTTTTAATTTTTTCACTCATGACTTTGATTATGATATAATTATGCTCACACCATGCTATATTGTTCTCATATATCCTCTTACAGGAATTTTTACTCACCCCTCATGATTTATATCCTTATGTGGCTAAAAGTACCAATGAGATGTCAAGTGACAATGAAAATCTAGATATGGAGTTAAATAGATGTTCTGTTGTTTATCTTGAAAATGATGTAATAATAATGGATGAAAATGTTGGGTTGCTATAGTTGGTATAAATGTTAAGGTTTATTTAATTTGGGAATTAGAATTAGTGAACCCTATAGAAAACCTCTAGCATTAGACTAAGTACAAACTATGAACAGATGAATCTTTACATTGGGATCCCATAAGTTATGATTTTAGTGAAAATTGTGAAATGCAATATGTTATTTGTTCATGACCTGTTGTCTTCTGTTTTTTTCTATCCTTTTCTATTTTAGAAAATGGTGGGAACCAGGAGAAACTAGTCCAAAATCTCATGTTAGGGCCAATGCAATGAATTCCCGAATGACATCCCCAATGATTTGGGAGGGGGAGTTTTGAACATCTTGGGGATTCTTACCAATCTATCTCAGGTTATGAACAATAAACCTTACAACGTGGAACAACCTCCTCCACTAATGTAGGGGAAACTAGCTATCAAATGTTTTATGAAAAATTGACCACTGACATGTAGTGGATCTTCTGACCCACTAGTTGTGGAGTAGTGGATCATCTCCATGGGGAAGATATTTTCTATGATTCATTGTTTTGTGATAGGGAAGGTGACAAAATCCCTTTATTTTCAAGATGGAGAGGATGACTAATGGTGGGATTTGATTAAGATCATCAAGAAAAGGGAGGAAATTGAGGAGATGGAATGAGAATACATTAAGATCGTGTTTCATAACAAGTATTTCCCAAGAACTTTTTTCACAATGATGGAGATAAAATTCATTGATCCCATGTAAAAATAAAAATAATCTATGACAACCTACAAAGACAATTTTCAAAAGGATTTTAAGGTATGATTCGGGTTTTGTTATCAACAATGATAGAAAAATTGACAGATTCTTTAGTGAATTAAAACCCCAACCTCGAAACGAAAATAAAATTCAAAACATTGGGAGTTATGAAGAAGTTGTTTGTTGTGCTCTAAAAGTGGATACTGAGTTGGGGTAATGGTCCCATGTATATGGTGATAAGAAAAGAAATTTGGAGTTTCATGATGGTGGATCTAATGAGAAATGTGGGAAGAAAAATCAATGACCCACATGTTGAAAATGGGGGAAGTTGCACCATGGGAACTACCTCTAAGGGACATGTAAGTGCATCAAGTTTGGGAAAGATGGACACCATGCTCAAGAGTGTCGGAGAAACATGAAAATGAATGATAATGTGGTGGAATAAATGAGAGAACCACCCATGGTTCATTGCTAAAACTGTATGGATCTAGGGAAATTTGAATGCTAGGGATCTAAAACTCGAGTTCCCTAGGGTAATTAGACCCAGCAAATAGAAAATCTAGAGGAACAAGGAGAGGATTATTCCATCACTTCTATTGAATTGGATCAAGATAATGATGTTTTAAAAGGTAAAAATCATATTCACATATGAATGGAAAAAGAATTTTTTTTATTCTAGTTCTACGTATTTTTTTACATCTTTCATGTTTGCTAGAACTATAGAATCTATGCCATGAATCCTTGAAGTAGATATATATATATATATAAACACTTAGTGGTGCCGTCATTTCAAGCCATGTGTTTCGATCTTCACCGATTGGTGTGTGTGTGGGAAGATTCATCCATCAAATATTGTAATACATCATTTGTTAGAATTAGACGTTATAAAGGGAATGGATTGTATTTCGTTATATAGAAAATGTATCAATAATTGGGAAAAAGAAAATATCTTTTCATATTCAAAACCATCCCATAATCCTCCAAAAAATCAAGGAAGATAATGAATCTCATTTGAGAAATACATCAATGGTGTGGGCCTTGATTCTATATGAATAAGCACACCTCTACCAAATGGTTGAGTCAAAGGATAGTGCCAAACGTGACGAAATACCCATCGGGAGGGAATATGGTGTTGTATTTCCCAAAGAGTTACCTGGATTTCTTCTGAATCAAGATGTAGAATTCTAAATTAAACTCATAATTGGAGCTACTTATATATTAAAGTCTTCCTATAGGATTACTCCTATCGAACCGGAGGAGTTAAAGAAGTAGCTGCAAGAGCATCTGGACAAAGGGTTCATACACCCTATTGAATCACCTTGGGGTGCCACAATGCTCTTTATAAAGAAAAAGGATGAAAAAAATGCAGTTTTTTATCAATTATCGGGAACTCAACAAGATCACCATAAAGAACATGTATCAACATCCAAGGATTGATGACTTGTTTGATCAGATAAAAAAGCTCCATACTTCTCAAAGGTGGAACATTGTTATGGTTGTCATCAGATATAGGTGAAGAGTGATGATATTTAGAAGACTTCCTTTCATACAATGTACGGGCACTATGTGATTTGGTTGAATCCCTTCATACATACTAATTCCCCTGAAATATTCATGTATTTAATGAATATAGTGTCTATACAATACTGAGGAAAATTTGTGGTAGTGTTTATTGATGATATTCTGATATACTCCCAGAGCAAGGAGGAACATGAAGAATATATATTACATGTGTTGGAAACATTGTGAAAGGAGAAGTATTATGCCTAGTTCTGTATGGGTTACTTTTTAATGAAGCAAGTATCATTCTTGGGACATGTGATCAAAAGTGAGGGAATTTATATGGACCCTTAAAAAAAGTTAATTGAAGAATGTCCCAGGCCATCTAGTGTAACATAAATCCATAGTTTTCTTGGAATAGTTTGTTAATACTGATGTTTTGTGAGAAAACTCTCACAATTGTCAATCCCGCTAACTAGGTTAATAAAGAATGGGGTATAGTATGTCTGGATGGAAGAATGTGAGGGATGCTTCAAGGAGATAAAGTGTAGGTTGATCATTGCAACTGTACTCACATTGCCAAAATGTGTAGAATGTTTTCTGATATACAGTGGTGCTTCAATGGATGGGTTTGGTTTCATACTCATGCAAAATGACTACATGATATCCTAAACGTCATAACATTTGAAGATACATGACTAGAACTACCTGACACATGATCTAGATATGGAAATCATGATTTTTTCATTGACAATATTGTGTCACTACCTTTATTGTGAGAAGCGTGACATATACACCGACCACAACAGCCTAAATTATATATTCACACAAAAGTATCACAACATGCATCCTAATAGATGGTTAGAGATAATCAAGGATTACAATTGCTCAATTCACTATCATCCTGGAAAGGTGAAAAATGTAGTTGATGATCTAAGAAAAAAATAACATGCTACTCTATCCATGTTATGGATTGAGAAAGACCATATCTTCATGGATATGAAAAGGATAGATTTAGAAATCATAAGGGCAGGGGATACTTCCTACCTATAGAAAATGATTGCACAACAATCCATCCAAGAGAATATTAAGGAAGAAAATGGGATGATTTGGAGATACAAATGAGGGTGAATTAGTAATGGAAGGGCAGTTTCAAGAGTCCCATATCGATGAAGTTAGTGTGCTTTAGTTTGGAACGCAGCTTTTTTTTCATTCATCAGCAAGGATAAAGAAGGATCTATTGAACAATGTGCAAAGCGGAACATTCTCTATCCATCATAGGAATAACAATATGTACCGTGATTTTCGAAAACACTTCTGGTGGAAAAAAAGAAGACAGAGATTGCAGAATATATCTCAAGGTGCTTAGTATGGCATCCAATTAAAGCAGAGAGACAAAAGTCCAAAGGTATGATGCTACCATTTCTTATACCCATGTGGAAATGGGGGATGTCACTACAGACATTATCACAGGTCTCCTGAAGACGTCGATGGTATATAATGCGATATGAGTTATGGTTTATTGACTCACCAATACTAACCATTTTATCATTATTCGGGATGATCTCTCTCTTGAACAACATGCAAGGATATATGTGATGGTAGTGGTGTGACATCATGGAGTTCCACACTCGATTGTCTCTAATCATGATCCAATATTGACATCTAAATTCTGGAGGAGTCTTCAACATGCATTGAGTACTGAATTGAATTTTACAAGGACTATCACCCCCAAATGGATGGCCAATAATAAAGGACAATTCAGACGCTTGAAAGTATTCTTTGAGCCAGCTATCTAGAATTCAAAGCTTGATGGGATCAACATCTCCCATTGGTTGAGTTCTCATACAAAAATTGCTTCCACTCGAGTATTAATAAGGCTCCATATGAAGCTTTGTATGGAAAGGGATGTAGAAATCTAACCTATTTGGATGAAGATAGTGTAAGAAAAAAACATAGACCCGATCTCGCGCAAGATATGACAGAAGAAGTTCAAGTCTTCTAGAAACACATTAATGCTGATCAGAGTCGGCAAAAGAGCTATGATGACAATCGTCGAATTGACATGGAGTTAGATGTTGGAAGTAATGACTTCCTTATAATATCTCCATGAAAGAGTGTCATGTGGTTTGGAAAGAATGAGAAGCAATTTCAAAGGTATGTTGACCCCTTTCAGATCCTTTACCACATAGGAGTTGTGGCATATCATCTTGAACATCCACCAAATTTGGCTCATGTTTGTTATGTGTTTCATTTATCACTCTTGAAGAGGTACTTACCAGACCACTCACACGTACTAGTCATATAGGTGGTACAACTAGAAGATGATCCATCTCCTGAGGAGCATCCAGTAAATATTTTGGACCAAAGAGATAAGGTTCTATGCAAAAAGACAACACAACTTGTCAAAGTATTGTGGAGGAACCATAAGTTTGATGATGCAACTTGGGAACTAGAAGAGGTGATGAAGGAGAAGTGCCCACACCTATATGTGTAATGTGAAATTTTGAGGATGAAATTTCCTAAGGAGGAATAATGTAATGACCCATATATTTTCAATGGAAATTACAATCTAATAAATATACCATAAAATCACTTGAAAACACCACATAATTAACTACAATGTGCTAAGTGACCTGTAAACATAAATTTCTCATTTCCGTGTTTGAAATTTCGAAAAATCTGACTTACACTGTTGCAATCAGTATGACATTTGGAGTCCAATAAGAAAAACATAATTTTTGGTGAATAGTAACCTACCCATATAAATAATAAAACACCCATATAAGTTGTTATATACCTAAATGAATAGTAACACTACCTTTGGTAATATATAAATAATATTCAAGTTGAAAGAACGATATACCTATAATTTAGAATATGTAAATGAATATTTTAAAACTATTTTTTGATAATAAATTGTGATATTAATTAAATATAAAAATAATAATACTATGAAAATTATTTTTGAAAAATGGACTCCATATTTGGATTTAACACATCGAAAATTGGATTGGTTGAATTTTTATTATTATTTTTAAATACTTGAATTTTTGGTTAATAGTAAAATACATTAATTTACCATATAAATATATTATAATTTAAACTCACTATTCATGACATCACAAGTGATGTATGAACAAAATATCTCACACCCTATTAACTATTCATGGTCATGGAAAACTCAATATTCCTTGTCTTGTGTGGAATTAATAGATTAATGAATTTTATTTTTAAGAAATCTCATGTCCCCTCCATAATAAATACCACCCTTCACACCCCCATTTTCTCACACCACTCAGGATTTGTGCCTTGACTAATCATGACAAAAGCATCTTCCCTATCCCCTACAGCACTTACAAGAGCTTCTAGTATTATCAAATGACCTATCCTATCTTCTGTAAGAAGGATCTCACGAGGAGGATTCAAGAGGTAATTTCTCTCTCTCTTTTTTCCATTATATTTTTTCAATTTCATGTAAATTTTTAGATCTCTCCCCACCTATATTCATAAAAATTGTATTTTAACAAAATTATTATACATATAAAAAATTTTATGATACTAATGTGATATTATATCATCCATCCCCCTTCTCCTTTTTCTTTTGTATTATAAAATAAAACATTGTTCATAAGGAGTTAATCTATCAACTTCAAGAATGACATGTTTTATTTTTTTCATTTATACCTTAAGATATAGTCATGAAATCATTTTTATGTTTAAACCAAAATATATTATATGTATTAAATAATACTCAATCTTTTGGATCTAACTTATTTACATATTACTAAAAGATTAATCAAAACTAGTTTGTAGTGGTCAAAAAAAGTCCAAATTAACTTAAACAATCATCATTTAATTATTATATAAGGATTCCTCCACATGGTATATAATATAATTCATTATAAGATCATGTTAAATTATTTAATATAATTAATAACATGGATGATATGTTCTGGATGTTTATCAATGTTCTACATGAACTTCAAGTCATGAATACATGTGAACCGCTCAAGAAAACCCTAACAACAAACATTATTGAACAATGTTTTTAAACTCTATAACTCATCAAATGAATATAAATTAACATAATGAAACCAAAATGAATCTTATTATCTTATAAAAGGTTTTATAATTTTTAATTAATGAATATAATGTCGTTATACATGATTTTAAAGTGATGAAAGCTTTTAGATACAAGGTAAGGGGAAAATCTCAAACCAAACATTCATCCTTTAGGTTCTCCCACATTCACATAATTTTTGGTATGGTTACTATTTAAAAATAATTTTTTAATTTCTTTATTACATGTTCTGGGATATACATGATTTCCACTAGAGTTTATGTCAATCAACATGTTTTCCAACAGAACACTTCTTTTTAGAAGACACCTTTTACTTCTCATTCATGGTTAACGGTTTCTGTAACATGAATGGTATTCCCTCTTTATTTGGGGATCCAAAAGTTTATGAATGTGTTATTGTGAGTTTTAACCAATTAAATTCCATTTTTCTTATTGATACATGTGGAAATCATGATAATGAAAATGTTATGATGTGACGGGTACACCCGAAATTATATACCGCAATATGAATGTTTGAATGTGATAGGTGCCCTCGAAATTATACTACAATCCAACATATTGGGTATATTGATGATCCTCATGAGATAATGTTATAGGATGGGTGATCATGAGTCTATCATTATTCACAACTATGTGTTGTAGTTATCCCCTAAGACATGATGTAACTTTCTTTATGCATTTCCACATCTCAAGCCATTTTTAATGTTTCCTCTCATGACATTGATGATGATATGATCATTCTTAGCACATTCTATATTGTTCTCATCTATCCTCATATTGTTCATTTAGATCAACTCTCATGAAGTATATCCTTAGGTGGCTACATGTACTAAGGAGAGGTCAAGTTAGATTGATTAGCTAGAGAATATGGAATTAAATAAATTTTTATTCCCGATGTTGTAATTTTTATGTATGTCCTTATTTTCCCATGAAACTGAACATTTGGATCATATATGAGTATTTAAATTATGTTTTTTATCTTTTAAATTATGTAATCATTATGTAAGAAAATGTTGGGTCGTAATATGTGAAACCACATGGGAGGATAAATATTGTGAAGAATATTATTATTTATTCTTAAATAACTATCATAATATTCGGTTAAAAAATAAATTAACTAACTCTTGGACTCACAAAAGAATAAAATTATGGATTTTCCATAGAGTTCAGATATTGTATACTATAGATTAATGATGGTTAAATTGACAATGTGTCCAAAATTGGTGCATAAGAACAATGTGTAATGTGTTGATGGAACGAGAATATTAATTACCTGTAATAATAGAGGCCATAAAGAATTATAATATCAATATAAACTGAGTAAATTTATTTTTGTGATGAATTAATATATCTTTATTCTATGAAACAACTAATATTTCAATGACCTATGTGTTTAGAAAGTGGAAAATATCAAATTAAATTCTTTAATACATGGATTACTAAGGATAATTGCTTTCATAATCATCCTAGACATGGGGATCAATGGATATTATTTTCATTGACTACCGATGAGGAAGGTAGTGATAATTATTTTTTACATATACCCAACACCAATATTATAATTTGTAGGTAAATGATTTTATGAAAGTTCTCTTTGGTAATATTATAAATTATAATATGGTTATTATTGTTGAAATTTTGATACATTATTAAATTTATCATTACAAAAAATTTTAAATTTCATGAAAAAGGGAATCACATTTGATATCCTAAATCCACATATTATTAACTATTAGTGTTAATGGGATAATTAACATCAAATGGAAATTCATTCCATTTTGTTTGTTTTAATTACTATTTAGTGATGGCATACTGGTGTTCATCATTAATCATGATCACATGATTAGATTAGAACATGGTCATGAGTTCTGTTAGTAAAATAAATAATGAACATGTTATTGGGTAATGCTAATAGATAATTATTCAATATTCATCATAGATGTATGAAGATGTAGTGTGATTTAATGAGAATTTCTAGTGGGAAAAAAGAAGAAATATATGGAGAATAATGTATCTCAGTTCTTAGAATGTATATACCTTAAGGATGAATGATACAACACTAATGGAATGTATCAACCATTACCCATTCCTATATTAAAATGGGGAATATATTCTTGGGTTTAATTTTTAAACTCCTTAGGAAATTAATGGAAATAATTCTATTTGGGTTAAATTTGAATACCTTAAGAAGTCATCTCATTTAAGTGCTATCAATGATGATTATATATTAATAATCATACCCATATATATAAATATTAGTCCAGTTTCTATTTTACATGAATTTACACTTTTTATTTTATCCAATCGATATATGAGTATTACCAAGATTTTTTGTAGATGTCTAACTCATGATACAGATAATATGATTTGAAACAGCTGACAATGCTTTTTAGTCTAAGAATAATATTACATCCATCGACAATATGTTTAGATATTGTTATTTGGATATCATTGGAGGAAGGCATCAAAACCTTCCACTAGTTTAATTTTTTTATAACCACAACATTAACTTAAAAATTCAGATAGAATCTTTTAAACTAATATATGGAATGAATTTGATAAATACAATATATTGGGATGTTTTTGGAGAACTAAATCTATTAAAACCTAATATAGTTGTGGATATAGTTAATAATTATTGATCCATTTAGTAGAACAACATGGTATATTAGGTTTTACCAAAATGTTATGCAGACAATCATCAATATGATCTCTTGTTAGACGATAGAGATAGAGTATTTTTAAAAATACCTCAAAGGAAATAAATAATTTTATTTGGAATCAATTGTAAATTGATTCCTAGATACATTGGTTCTATATATTTTATTGATCAAACTGGGGAATTTTCATAAATTATATAACATTATTTAATCCTCTTTCAATTTTTTATTGTATTTCATTTATCTCTCTTAACGAAGAAAATAACAGACCATTTTGCATGCACTGAACAAAAAATTCATATTAATGAAGTATCACAATTAATATTATTAACAAAAGTATAAATTATGAATCATACAGATAAATGGTTAGGAATGATGAAAAAAATATAGTTAATGATCTTTAGAGGCATCAATTTTTTTTGGAAGTATCATCAAAAGAAGTGGAAGTGATGAGACATAAGAATCGTAATTAGATAGTATAAAGAGTAATGAAATTTCAATGTTGTAATTCAAAATAAGTTAGGTAGAATTTAACATCATGATATTTTTTATATTTACATTCTAATGAAATAAATATTATGTGTTTGATATCTTGTTTTCGGCACATCCTCATCTATTAAAAAATTGTGATATATTATGACATTTATATACATGTCAATAGATTTGAGGGTATGAACATGATTAAATACATTATTAATTATATTAAAAATGATTTAATATTTTGTATTCATATCTATAAAATAAATCATATATATTTTTTAAAAAATTTAACTAATTTAAAATACCCATTTTTTTCAACGAACTTTATTTTTACATATTATGTGTTTTTAGTAAGAAAAAATATGTTCATAACTTTTGAAAGAATTTTTTAATGGATTTTATGCATTATATGTTGAATTTAATTTATTAATTAGTTTTCAAATTGTATGAAATAAGGAAAAATAATTTAACAAGAGAATATATTATTTGTCTAAAAACTGATTCTTATGGGAAATGTGATTTTGTTATACTAATTCAAATAAATAATTACTCATAAGTAATATTAATTATATTTATATATATTAGGCTGAATAAAATATTTTAAAAATAAATTATTGGTTTATGTAATGAGAAATAATTAATTTTTAATCATTATAGTCATTTTTTCTAAAAAATAAGTTATATTTAATTTTATGATCATATTTATAAATAAGTTTCAACCACTTAAAGAGTTATAATATTCAGAAATGGATTCAATATTTGGAATCATTATTTAAAAATTGGAAAAATATGTTGCTTTTATTTTTTTCCACAATGAATTATAATCAAATTAAATATTTGCCACCCCTAAAACTTTAAATTATTTACAATAGGATAGAAACAATTGGATAAGGCCTATAAAATTTCAAAAAAATATAGATTCAATAGTTATTATTTTATTAATTAAACATTAAGAATATAATCATAATTATTTTGGGAATTTCGTTCAACATTCCATTTATTATGAATTTTATATTATTTTAAATAAATGAAATCTATAAAATTTCACTATGTTGCGTTTAATTTAACTTATATATACTAATAGATATACAAAGAAAATATAAATAATAGAAATGATTATTTTTATTGTATATATTTTTTAATTGTGGTATTTTTTATTTTTCAATTCATGATATAATTTCCAAAAATGGTTATAAAACGATGACACTGTTATTTTCCTTGATGAATAAAAGTTAATAAAAAGGATTTTAAAAACATAAAAAATATTATTTTTTCAATTAATTATGGTGAAAAATGATTTTTATAGTTTTTATAATTTTTCATTAATGTTTTTATATTATAATTACATTCCTATATTTATGTGTATAATGTCAAAATATGGGAATAGTTATTAAAATTAGTTTAAGGGTATTTTATGTAAATTATTATTTATTAATTTATTTAAAAATAAATAAATAATTATATACGAATAGGGAAAAATTATATTGGATGATAAGGTCATCTAATAACCATTTGTGGGGAAATTTTTTCCACTTATGCAATATTATTACCAATTATTATGGAAATAGTTTTTACCATGATTATCAATGGATAATAAAGGGGTTAATTTATGATATATTTTTAAAAATAATATTTATATCATTATAATTTTTTTTGGATGATTATATTTTGAATATATCTTCCTTATATTCAAATACTTGTCTTCTAGGAAAAAATTTTACATGCGTTACAAAACCTATTATATAATAATATTTCATGTATTTTTAAAGGCTCCCCTCCCCACATGTATAAAATGACACCTCCTCATTTCTTATCTATACATATCTTGAGAATCATATCATTACCAAAACCTAAAAAAACACAAAATAATCCCCCATCATGTAATTGAGTATATATTCAATTAAAAATTCCAAACCTATAGTTCTTAATTAGTGATTCAAAGTATATTTCTCAAAGAGGAGGTAGTTGTTTCAGGCTTGAATTTTGATTTTGTTATTGTTAAATTATATCAAATTAATTCCATATATAATAACAATGTAATATACCATTTAACATAATGTAAATGGGTTATCATAATTCCAATTATTAATCAATATTTAAATTAAATTGGAAACATAATCATTGCTAATGTGTACATGTGGACTACCGCATAAACGTATCAATTTATTTCAATTTCAATCATCACATTTCATGGATGGTTATTACGATGGATTAAAAGTTTATATATGTTGTTAATTACATAATGATTATTTTTAAAATATAATGTATTTTATATATTTTTACCAATAAATATAATGAAAAATGTAATGTATCACTTGTGCGTGCACATGGACTACAACCTCCATGTAGCGATATGATACATTTTCCAATACGGTATCACGTGGCTAGACATAATGTTGAATTTAATATTTATTTAAATAAATATATATGATATTTATGGTATTTTTTTAACGATAATATATCTTATATATTTTATTTTTTTCATTACATTGAAAAAAGGAAATGGAGTTCTTGCGTATATAATGGATACCACATCCTTTCACGTTGTAATTCATTTATCCCCCTATGAATTTTAGTGAAGGTTATTAATATGTATATAACAAATTTATATAGAATTTTTATCATTATTATAATTTTCAATATGATAAAACAGTCACCAATTTTCAAGAACCAAAACAACTGTACGAAAACATACATTATAAATGAAACCATTAAAACCCAGAACCAATGATTTTAATGTAGAATTACTAATAGACTAGTATTTAAATGATATAATTGGATCATAAATGAATTTATAATTATTTATTTCATTCTATTATATAATTAAAATAAATAATAATTTAATGTATAGAATTTTAGGGGACTTTTGATGGATGAAGGACTTATAACAAGGTTTATTCATCAAAATTATCATCATATGAATCATATGTTTTGCAATGACCATTTTTTCTATTTTGAGGTAAATATATTATCACTATTTTATTTTACATAATGAATCTAAATATCGTCATTACACTAATATTTTCAATGGAATTTGTTTCTATCATTGCACTAATATTTCTATGAAATAATCTGACAATATTCCTCATTTATAGCTAGAAATATTTATCCTCTATAATCGTATTCATGACAAAAAAATCAAGTGTTTTCTTATTTAAATTTAATTGAATAAATAAGGCAATTATTATCTATATCTGACCCTATATAATTTGGTTTAAAATTTAATATTTTATAGTATATCATATGGTACACATTGTCTTTATTTAAAAATGTGAGAATGTAAGGCCCTTTTAACATATATTGCACGCAATCGATTTTAATCTATCATGAAAATTAGTTTAGTTTAATTATTAATTAATATATTCTATAGTTATTTTAAAATATATTATTTTTTCAAATATTATGAAAAATTTATATTTTAAATAAATGAATTCAAAAATAAAAGATAATATTACAAAAAAATGATATAATGCTCATTAATAGTAATTTTTATATATTTGTACATATTTTTTTTGTTATTATGATTGAATGTTGATATGTCCTATTATTTTATATTCTTATACTATCTTTGGAGTAATTTTTCTTATGTGATGATATATTTTTTATTAAACATGTCTTTTCCCCCAGTTATGCAATGATGAGATGTTGACTGTTTATAATTTCCTCAAGAAAAAATGTATGGTTTTCATTATGTGATTGGTATGTCTATTATAACATTCAAATGAAATGGGATATAATTGATGATTCATGAGATAATTGTATTATAATTTTGTAGGAACAAAACCTAGTAATATGTGTTGAATTAAGGAATGAACATTGTCTAGTATGAAAACTCATTTCACTAATTAATGATTATATTTGGAGTAATCCTTTCCTTGTGAAATAAATTTAAATAATTTTCATTATACCGAAATATTATTTAATAGTAATTCTCAAAAGGAATAATATTTAAAAATATATTTTCAGTCATTATTATGTAATGGAATGTGTTATTTCATGATATATATTTTATGATCCATGATGCCCTAAGAATGTTTTTCAACTAATGATTGATTATAATTGTATCATAACCTAACAATTACATGATTCTAACTTATGATCATTGTTTTTTATCTTTAATGTTCACAATTTCTAATCATCTGAGATCATTTATTGTTATTTTTTATTTCCCATGGTTTTAATGAATGTTACTCTGTGTGATGAATCTAAAAGGGCAAGTAATATGAATTATATTGAAGGATATTTTAAAGATAATATGTTAATTTATCCATTCTCCAAGCATAGTAAACTATTATGATTCTTATTTATTTTTATCATTTTATTTAAGAATTTTTAAGTTAAAATTACATTTAAGTTGTGTATATTCCACTTGGGTCGATGAGCCTTGGCCAATAAATGAGATTAATATTCTCCAATTGAGTTCTGGAAGGTGGTGTTTTCGGAATATTCTAGTTTTGGATAGATCAAAAAGTGTTTTAATCTTGAGGTTGGAACATATCAATTTAATATGGACTCAAGTGTTAATAAATTTATTGTAGTCTATATCCTATTCATGCAATCCTAGTCAACCATGTTTCCATTCAGTCAATTGAGTCTTTTTAGGATTATTCATAAGCCTTTGATCATTTTTGGTGAGTTGGTGTAGTCTCTTTGATGATCCACTGGTGTGTCACATGAGATTATATAATTGTGTGGGGGATTCATGAATATTGACATGAAATTGAATAATTAATGAATCAAAAAATAAATAAAATTATGACACACAAAATTTCATGTCGGTTCATGAATCACATTAAAATTTAACACAGATTTAACCCACTAAATCCCTTATCTCTTGCCAGAAATTATTTATTTACAAATTATCATAAAAAATAATAATGTATAAAATTCATATATTTGATATAATATGTGGGATTAAAATGTGGAAGTTGAAATATAATTTTCAACAAAATATCATGTTTTTAGAGCATCATGATTAGGGGAGAATGGTCTAGAAGTTCTCATTCCATGTGTGTAACAGTTGAAGGGAGGGATTAGATGATCAATTAGAGGTTGGATAAACATATATCAGGTCGAATCCTAGTATCTTGATTTACTGTTTTGTTATTGCCACAAGGGAAATTATAACCTCCTTTACTTTTGTCCAATAGGGCATTTTGTTATATGAACCCTTTAAAATCCACCATATATTTCAGAGAGCATGGTCCTCCTATCTTCTTAACATGATATAGGATGGTTTTAAAATATCATAGATGAACAAAGCTATTATAACTGGATCTAATGTTGAGTGATACTTCCTTATATCATATCATTTAGTAACATCAAAATTAGAATAAAACACATATTGATGAATGAAAAATGTATTCACTAATACAATATTTCTCTATAATAGTGCTCAAAATGATCATTCTCAGCACTAAAAATGAACTTACATTCTATTAAATGATAAAATAATATCACTACTATCATCTCGAAAAAGGAATTATAATGTCTCATTTGATAGTGTTAAAAAATGGTGTCTTTATCAGCACATTTTTTACCTCTGATTAAATTCACCTTCACAATACTTTTTTAGTAGTGAAAATGATGACATTTATTAATGTGTTTTCAACCCAAATAACACTTGAAAATAATACTTCATATTCATATGTATTAATAATCACCTTCTACCAGTTCATGAATAAAACCACTAATAAAAGTGTGTTTTAATCAACATTATAATGTATATTTTGTTAAAAAAATTTATATCATTAAAAGAATATATTATTATTAATATAACAATAATATATTTTATTATATTTAAAGTATATAATACTAAAAAAAATTTATAAAAAATACAAAGAATATTTGGTGAATAAATGTTTATAAAATAATTTTAAAAAAATAATATTTAATAATTATTTATTTATTAATAATTAATAATCATTTAATAATAATATGATTATATAAATTATTAATAAATTAATGAAAACATTTAAATATGTTGAAAATATGGCTTCAACATTTAATGAAAATATGTGTTGACCCTAGTGTCGGTTCAGGCTCTAAAGGAAATCAAATCATTGAATGGGAAAAAATTTGAACCATATAATCTATCAGTATCATATAATTCATTTTAGATGTCGAAAAATTCCCTTAAGGCAACTGAAGTTGTTTTTTATGTCAAGGTACCTAATTATTAATGTTTTCCTGAGATTGTATCCTTGTTTAAGGGGGCCTTGTTATCTTTTTTTTTCTGGAGAATAAATTTATTCTCTATGATTAAATTCATATGAATATTAATTTTTTAAAATTTTATTATTTTTATATCGTATTATTATTTATTAATTAAAATAAATTTATAAATAAATAATTCAACATATTTAGATTTAATAATTAAATATTTTAAATACAAATTATTTTATATTTACAATTAAAAAAATATTATTTAAACTACATAAACCAGATGGGAAATTTTTTTATCCATTATATATAAATATATATTTAATTTTTTTTCTATAAATATAAATTTATATAAATAATCCACATATATATTAATTTAAAATTTCATTTATTATTTTGTAATTGTTTGCATCTATTAATATATAAATGTGTGTGTATGCATGTTCTAATATTGTGTAAATAAGTCATGCAAATATATTCAAAAAAATATAACCTTAAATATATAATAAAAATATATATAAATGGACATGAAATTACTGTATTTAATCATATTATAGAAGTGTAATATATAAACAATTATAAATGTAATATTTATTTTATAAATTTGTTATAAAAAATTAATGTTTATATAAAATATTATATGTTAATATATATATTTATATTAACATATATTATAAATGTGTTTAACTATTAAAAATATTATATATATTTATATAAATTAATTGATCTATAAACAACATAGTTGTTATTTAAAATAAACAAATAAATATATTATAAAATATTTATAATAAATTATGATGTGGTCATTGTAAGGAAGTAAATTTGTAAATGGAGGTATGGCATACAGATCCTTCTAGGTGATGTTGTATTAGTAGTGTGCATATCATTGATAAATGGGAATAAAATGCACTGATAAACGGTTGAATTTTATATAAAAATAGTAATATCGAATCATTTTTAATGATCATAAATATTATCATTTAATAAATTGGATGATGTATATGTTATGAAAAATATTGATCTAAATATACTGGTAAGTGGACAGTAAATTCTACATGCACGTGTACCATCTTTAAGATCCAAATATGTTTATTCTTCAGATTTTCATGCATGATGTTTGAAACATATATATTGGATGAAATATTTTGAATGCCAAATTCTTCATATATTGTATCTAGGATAGAATCCCCAAAAATATTATTGTTATGTAATTCATTAGGGATAAAATCACATTTATCCATAGATCTAATGACCTTGGAAATCGACATGATTGTGGATATCATGGAGAATGGGGAGTTCCATTGAACCAATCTTCCTTTCAACATATTAATTAGATGTATGAGACTTATGAATAGATCTAGATGTGGATCTAGTTTTTATGTCCCCAAAATACAAATAAGAAGGGGTATTATTCCTCATTTAATTTATAAATAATAAATCCAGTGTATACCCAAAAAAATATGTGATCAATGTAAAAAGTTAATTAATGGATAAGATGAATCCATCATTTTTTGTTTCCAAAAGTGGATAATTATGATTATAAAATTATGGAAAAAAAAGATGATTCCATAAAAATCCTTCAATGAAGTTGGAACATGGGAGCCCATTTTGGAAGGATATGTAATGTTAATTACATCAGCCTGAGAGCACATCTCAGATCCATAAAAATACCACAAAAGTGGAAGAATAGGACAAGGAGAAGTGATTCAAGTATGTGGCTATAAAGGATAGGTAGTCTCAGTCACACCATAAACAAATATTATGCTAGGAGGATCAACATTGTCCTGAAGACTAACACATAAAATTGAGGTATGATTCATGAAAAGTGATGAAAAATTGTGAGAAGAATAAAAATATCTTTATAAAACCTAGAGATCTTCATGGTGAATGAAAATCATTATATTGGAAAATAATAACACTTAAGGGAGATTTAGTTTATGTAGATCATCCCTATGAAGCCATAGGGGTAAATGTAGGTTGTCATATCACTATAAAATCTATATATGGGACCATATTTTCCCTAATTAGAATACAAAATATTGAATACTGATAATAGTTATTAAAATAGGTAATTGGGTTGAATTTTATTTTTAGATAAAGATTCTACCCAGGGGAGACAACATATGCAGCAAGATATAAAATAAAACATTTTTGGGATCATTTCTCTCCAATTTTGTGAAAATTGGGAGAATAAACTAATAGTGAAAAATAGAAACCATCAATTGAAAACCTACAAATCCACCACACAAACCCCAAAATCATGGATCACTAATTAACTAAGTAATAACACTGCAATATTATGGATACAATTAGAGAACATAAAAAATATAGTAATTAGATACCTAGTTAAATTAATGTAAAAGGTGAAATAAAAACTCAAAATTACATTATGATTGATGTGTTTTCAATGACGGTGAAGTGGTGGCCTGGGGAATATGGATCAACAATGAATGATCTATTTATGTTTTATGGAGAAAATATGTCACTGGGGAAAATTAATTTTATAGCATTATGTTATGTGAGATCCTTAGAAAACATTGAATTAAAAATCTAATTCTTGATAGAGTTAGACATGCCAAAATCCTTTGTATACTAGTTTATTAATGAGTTATCAGAAAAGATGTTTCGAGAAATTATCAAATAGATAACTAAGGTGATAAATGGAATCATAAGAGCTTGTGTGGAACCATAATAACATGGAAAATCCAATTAGAATGTGCGAGGTTTCTCTATGGAGAGCTTCTCTACAACCAATGATGAATCTCGATTTCTTAGTTAACTAATAAGAAAACTAATGAGGCCTAATATAAAATAGGTAAGACAAAGCATCGATACCCACTGAATATGGATGGACTAGAGAGGGATTACCCCCAACTTCATAACTAGTGATGTTGAATCCCAATGACAATGATCCCTCATGTAGGTCACAAACGTTTTCCATGGAGAACGTATATCATGAGACTCATACCAAAAAGTAAAAAAATTAAATTTATTATAGGTGAATGAGATGTGATATCATTAAAAATTTAGAGAAATCATTAATTAAAAATTAGAAAATGTCATCCATTTTTTTCTATAAGAAACCAACATCCTAATTGTAAAAATATAAAATTGTCTTCATTTAATAATAATGTGAGAATAAATTTAGTAGTCAATAAATTTCTCTCGCTGTATCTTTGGAAGTAATATTTCCAAATGGAAACATAGTATGTTTTTGAAGATGGGCATTAAGGACAAGAGCTTCCATGATAGGACTTTACTATAAAATTAATACATGTCATACATTATTAGATTCCGAATATATGATAATAGTAAATTATATATGGAAACAATGATAATTTCTAAAATTAAAACATAAAAAAAATAAGAAATTTTATGGTTCATTTCATATATTAATATTTGTTTTGAGATATTATGTAATGAACTAAAATCTGAAAACAACATCTATCATGAAATTTTTAGTCTCTGTGTTCAATGAAATTTTTTTTCATCATGTTAAAACATGATAAATATATAATTATAAAATAATATAATGTAATTTAAAATTTCCTATTACATAGAAATTATACCATCATAATATAATATTTTTTAAAATTGGGTACATTTTTTGGACCCCCAGTAAATTGCCATACCTGTTACTACCCCAATTAGTGCTACATATATTTTTAAATCTCCGAAATGTAACTCCAAGTTCATGAGTACAATATGAAACTACAATAATTTAATACAACCCTTTTTATTCGAAATTCCATTTTTATTTTTCCTACGTAATAAAATATATAATATCTATAAAATATATATATATATATATAATAATATTTTATGAAATGTGAATAATAATTAAAAATTTTGAGACTCACGAGTCTATAATTAAAACCAATCATGGAAATATAATGAATAGTAATTTCCACTATAAAATGATAATATAGTTTATAATAAACCCCCGTAATTTCATATTGAATATTTTATTGGAATTTTTTGTACTCATTTATGTAATGTGCATGATCATTTTTCCTATATGTCTTTTATTTTTATCCTCTGAAAGGATATCACTTATAATCAATTATTTTAAATTTATTAATGTATTTCAAACATCTATTTAACAATGTATATCCCCTTTACAATTTATCTACAAAAATAATTATTTATTTTACTAAAAAAACATTCACCATCTAGTGATTTTATCAAAATATTTCAAGGATAGTCGTAGATTATGAGTGCCTAGAAAATAACTACAATAACATAAATAAAATTTTTTGTAATTCATAAATGAATATTTATTAAAAACAATTGAAAATTATAAAAAAAATATACTGATCTATTTGAAAAAGTCCTTCGATAGGAAATATATTAATTAATTAGATACGGAAAAATAGTAATCATAGTTAATAATATTTCCAATGAAATAAAAAAAAAATTATAAAAAAGAATGAGGTGATAGAAAAAAATGAAAAAATTTAATTAGTAATGTTCATAAAATTCACAGGAATAGAGTATTCACATATTTTTTTAAATCAATTTAGATAGAAAATAAAAATATATCTAACACATATACTAAAAAATCATACAGACAGAAATAAACATATGATTTAAGTGGATAAATTAATACTGTATGTTTTTGGGAATAAATTGAGATGCATTTACTTTTTATATTAATGAATAAAAAATTGATAAAAATTATATATTTTGTAATATAATAAATTAAAGGTGATTGGAATGTGGTTGATCCCAAGACACATGTGAAGAAAAAATTTATGTCACAAAATATAAATTGGAATATAAACTAGTATTTGAATATGTATCATAATTTTTGAACCACGAAATGAATATAAAGTAGAATAAACTTTTGAAAACAAAATAATGGGAATATTAACGTGGAATTTTTTTAGTCATCATAGGGGAAACCAAAGTAGATATATTCCAACATGTGGAAGGTGGAAGAACGTTGGAGGGTTTTATGGATGATCAAAAATCAAGTTATCTCATGTATCATAAAGAAGACTAGTATTTATGAGAGAATATAGACAATCATAGGAGGCTAAGAGGAGGACTGGTATTAAAATAGAGTATGGATTTCATCCAATCAGTGGAAATGAGATTCAATCTAGTGGAAAGAGGCAGTACATAGTAGGGTTTTATATATGAGTTATGATTGATGGATCAAAGGTAAAAAAGTGGATTATGTTCTTGAGGGGTGAATCTAGTTGTCCAATATGATGTTTGGAGGGGGACTATGATCTCCATGGAATGTGGAGGGCTTGCATGATCGGTAAGGCCAGATTAGCCAGTGGAGGGAACTTAAGAAATAAAAAGTAGATCAATACAAATGAGGGCATGTAGATGGAAATGTGGATGGATGGGATCAACACATGTATGGATTTCATACTAGTATATACAAGAAAAGAGGTAAAGAACATGTGGATGAGTTCTTGATTGTTGCGTGAGGGTAGAATGAGGTAGATCTGGGAAATGCACATAGGTGGGGTGGCTCAATAGTCTAGTTATGATGATGTAGAGGAGATATGGTACACAACCCAAATAGGGGAAACCTTTTTGGAAATATTTTGGAGAGGGGAGATTAAGTTGGACTAATTATTTTGAGTTTTATGGGATGATATGAAAAGTGGTAGGTGATAACTTACATGTGATGGAAGGGATGAGTGAGCGATAAATGAGATACAATAAATTTACATACAATTATATTTACAATTTTAAAATTATCATTGATAAAAATAAATATGAACATGAATAGATTTTATGATTACCACGCCTGAAATATTTTAGAAAAAATGTTGAGAATATCCATTTTACCAAATTATATTATCATAATTTAGATTAGTTTCATTTTTTAGCTATAAAAAGATTATTAATTTAAAAAATTATTAATACCTATAAGAAATATATCTCAATAAATATATTGCGTCTTGGTATCGATCTAGAGTGAAAATACTTACATATTTAATTTGATTTTGACAATTCCTTATTTCCATACAAGTATTTCCATATTTAAAAAATCATTATATATTTTATGTGTTCATATTAATTAATAATTGAAATTCACATATGTTGTCACATTTCATCAAATTCATATAATATTATAAATTGTTATTAAATTAATTCAAATATAAATGTATAAATTAAAACATTAAATTGGTATTCTTTAGTGAAATTTCTAGAAAAACAGTAATGAAAATAATAATTCATAATTAATTTTATTTTAAAATAAATTAAAACAAAAATATGTTTTATTAATATGAATATTTATAAATTAGTTTTAAAATAATAGATTAAATAAATAGACAAAACTAATTTTTTATGACAAAGAAGACATTTTAAATAGAATATAGAAGATTCATAACTATATTCTAATACATGGTGTCTAAAATTTATGTTAAATGATAAATAAAATTATGGTCGTTATGAAATATTGCATGAAAATCCTATAAAGAAAAAATTTGTTAAATAAACACAAATAATTTTTTATAGTGTAATATTATAATGAATACTACAAAAATAGGTATAAAAATAACGATTGTACTGATAAAAATAGGGATATTTTTTTAAACAAAACAATAATATTTAATCCAAAAACACTTTAAAAGTAAAAAAAATTGTATACATTTTCCGAACAAGTAGAAAAAATATATAAATATATCTAAAAAAATGTTATATAAATGATATGCCAAGGCTTTTGAAAAATTCCATTGAAATTACATAGAATTTAATTCTCACATTGTTAAATTAATCCTAAAAATAGAAAAACACGAGATAAAACCAAATCAATATCAAGGAAATTAAATGAGAAATGAATATATATTCAATAAAATCTCCAAGAATCTTTCAACTCCATCATTATTTGGGTAATGAATCACTACAGTTTCTGACTTCATTCTCCATTTTTATAAGCATCCACGGTTATGATACCATGATCAACAATGCAATTATAGTCATTTCAACCATATTTAATATGATTAAAATATTGATACCAAAAAACACTATGAATAATAATATTTCCTTGAGTAACATAATGTCATATATCACCACAATGTAAAAATAATCTAGCAATATAGAATCCCTTGATGAATTCTGAAAAACTATTATTTAAATTGTATACTAATATTGAGTGGCCCAACATTAAATGATACCTACCATATCGAAAGAAAATTATATTATAATATAATAATTCATGAATTTTTATCATTGAATAATGATGGATAACCACATCATGATTCATCATTACATTCTTCGAACTAGCATTCCAGATTAACTAATTTTCCATACAAATTCAAAAAATATATACTACAATGGGAAAATTAGTGATGGAATTTAAGGAAATAATCAATAATATAAAATAATATGATTTTAGGATTCTAATGGGATAATAAAAAATGAATTTAATAGAGTTCTACAAATGGATAAAACAATTGTTTAAAAGAATTTTTTATAAAATTTATTATATTGTCGGTATAGAAAAATACACAAATCCTAGAAGAAATTTTATATAGTTGGTTGGCTTGGGTTAGAATATAATTATGAAAATTTCCAAAAAAAAATGACCTAATATATGAAATAATTAAAATTATATTCTAATATATATAAATAAAATATCTAGGAATTATAAACTAGCAGAAATTTCGACGTTTAGGTAATTATTGATATTAACCAACATTATTTATTTTTTTGTATTGAAAATAGAAAGAAGTTTTATTCAAATAAATCAGTTAACATGAATGGGAGCATTTTTTTATTAAAGTATATAAATTTTAATTGGGGCAATATTATTATATTCCCTTGCAGAAAAGTTGGAGATATTTTATTTTAATACCGGTAATAGGGGAAAAAGTTGATCCTCAAATTAAAGTGGAACTAATAATAAAGTGGGGTCTGTTTTATTAAACAATGACACATATAAATTGAAATAAGGTGTTAATATATGTTTAGCTCCATAGATTATTGATTCTGAAATAATTATGTGTTAATTTACCGATTATTTCTTGTATAAAGAAAATTACACATGTTAACGATGTACAATTCTTTTCAAATTGAAAATATGAAAAGAAGATCCTCAAGGTGATAAATAATATGAAAACTAAAATGAAGATAAATTTCAAATTTGGTATTTGACTTAAATATTTTTTTAATGTAATGATATTAAATTTTATTGATATGTTACTCACATTGGATTCTTTATACTTATTGAAATTTATTATATTATTTAACATGATATTTTGTGATTCTAATTAAATGAGTTATATTTAATTAATGTTAAATAAAAAACTCCATCATAAATGGATCACTTCTTTCTATTATTGTGTGAACTTCATTTAGATATCCAATACATTAACAACTATATGGTCTTGATTTTTTATTTATGGTCTCTCTGTTTTTATAACTCCATAAAAAGTGAATAGTCATATATAAAGAAATAATTAAAATTTATAATACAATTTTGATGCCCATTTTTTCATGTTTATATAATATTTAAGACTTTTAACTTTTTTAATAATTAAATCCCCTTATTCAAACATTATATATATCAATTCAATTTTTTACTTCTCCCTCGAGTCATAAGACATAATTCTTCTAAAAATAAATATAACTACCTTATCCAAATTTTAAAAAACATTATCTGTTATTCTATCTTTTATAGCAATGGAATAGTTTCGCTAAATATATTTAGATTATATTTAATATCATTTAAACATAAAATAACCCAAATTACATGGAGGAAAATTTTCATATAGGAAAAAATATTTTAATTTTAAATGATTACCATTTTGATAAATATGAACAATGTAGTTGATAATAACAAAAAAAAAAATCAATTGGGAATACAAAAGACTAAAAATTTATAAAAAAATTTAAATTGATAATGATTTCAACAATATCATTCTCTCATATTCATACATCATGAATTCATAATGGTGTGATGAGCAGTAGTTGTGTGTGTCTCATTTAAATTATAATAAGAACATAATTTAATGATTGAGGTATAGAAAAACTACAAAACATTTAGAATTTTTTCTCTAGAGATTCAAATAGAGAAAAACCCATAAGTTGAAATTGAAGGGTTGAAATTGATTTATATGTTAGGTTTTACAATGAAAAAATAATGATTTCTAAAAAAATGGTGAATATATATTGATTAATTTACCCAATGTAATTCCATTGGTTCAAATAAGCTAAAATTCCAATATTCTTTATATAATAGTAGCTTCCCTCAAAGATGAATCATTTTTATGCATATTTTGAAAGGTAATTGAGTTCCCTCTATCCTCATCCATCGATATAGATGAAATAATCGGGTGATGAAGTTGACATACACTTAAAATAATGATGTTCAATATCATTCCACTTTTTAAATTATAAGGTATGATAAATTTAATTAATATTTAAATTAAATGATCAAAATAAAAAATAATAGGTAATGTTGGTGTTACCAAAATCATTTAGGACCTACAGTGGATTTCAAATAATTATTGATTCAAAATTCAATGAATAAATATATTTTTTCCAATACACATGTAGATAAAATAAAATAATATACTGTAGTTATTCATCATATGAAGTCAATGGATGCTATGAAGAATGAATGCTTCCCCCATCATTGTGAAAATACTATACTGATTTCTATACCAATTGGTTGAAATTTCCTGTTGGAATTAATTCATATCTAGTGATTATGACCATTTTCATTATTTCAAAACAAATAAAACAGAATAATAATAATTAATAAATTTCAAAAATGATAATTCAACATTACTAGGGAAGAGATAATATCATTTGATAATAAATTTCTTCAATAATACCCCAAAATATGGGACATATATATTTATAATTCTTATCAATGTACTTAAAAAAATAAACACATGAATGAAAAAATATTTTCAAATATGTCTCAAAGTTGATCTTAATGGAAAAAATTACCCAGTGTGATCATTTTCTTCATTTAATTATCCCAAATGAATTTATAGACATCTTAAATGTGTTTTGTACTATCATAAAATTCCCGATTGTAAGTAATTTTGGATTCTAACATGATTATCACACCATATTATTCAAATACTCCTTAATGAATACTTGATAAACTATAGAATTTAGAGTACCAAACTAATATTTACAGTCACATATTTTGTGACATGATACTCTAACTCTATAATGGATCAACCGAAAACAATCTTCTTTTTTTCCTCACCAGTAGACTAGATTACCCCCTATAAAATTTAAAATCCAAATATTTATTTCATGACAAAAAATCCCTAGACTAAGAATGTAGTCATCAAACGTTGTACAGTTTTTGTAATAATTTAGATCCATTTCCATCACAGTATTGGATTTTACAAACCGTGGACAGTTATCTGACTATTGATAACCCTTATAGACCACCACATGTCCTTATAATGTGTTTTCTCACCCACACACACCTTGGGAAACATATAAAGAGGTATCCCATAATAATACTACCCAATTACATGGATTCTAATTATTTTATATATAATAATGGGTAGGATCTCAAAAAGAAATGTGTACCTTATAAACATAGGTAGTAACCTATGAGAAATAAACTCAGTATAAAATTTAAATATATTCATTATCAAATGAGATAGTTATCCTATATTCATCTCCATGATCATTATAAAATAATCAATAGATGATGTGCTTCAATGTGTCACAATAAAAAGAAAGACGAATTCTACTTGTGGAATATGGTTCAGGGTAAAATGAAATTATTTTAGATAAAAACATTTTGATATTTTGTTGGTTTCTAATTATTTGGAGATAAGATCTATAATTAAAGGGAATTTCTTTCTTAGTGGGATGTGGTGGAGCAGTCTCAACAAAATATTGGAGTTGGGATCATTTTATCTAATTATAACAATTTTACCATGATATTTCATGTAACACCCTGACTCAAGAAGCTCAGAGCCGGTGCATTATTTTATTACATTGGAATTATTACAAGAAATGAAATCTTGAAGGAACAATTAAATTATTAGTCTGGATGAAACAAGATTCCCACTTGGAACTCATTTTACATTTTGAAAGGAAACTATGTATGATACATAACAAAATCTAATAATCTTCTTCATTGAAAATGTAATAAATGATCTCTTCTTCTTAACCAAGGGAAGGAAAAACAAATAAAATGTGTCAGCACAATTTCTCTATAAGGTTTATGAAATAAATAATAATATATCTTAAACATTAACAATAGGCTTCGTGAATAACTAATAACACATCCCCTATAAAAATAAATATGAACATATCATGGAAGGAATATGAACGGAGTAAATATTTCCATAAAAACATTATATTGGGTATTCTACTAGTCCAATAAACACATGAAATATGAATTTATGGATTCATAAAAAAGGATATTCATAGGTCGAACAATCTAAAACATATCATCAGGTCCTCGACCATGATGTCAAAGAATTATAAGGGCTTAGCCAAAACTATATAGAAAATTGAGAAAGTCCTCGGCCAAGTCCGCGTCTATTTGTCTCATGAGACCCACTAATGCATCGAGGGGATGTAGTAGGCGCCACTAATATCATAATAATTCCAATAAATTCTATAGATGAATAGTTATATACATAAAAACTATATATATCCATATTTAAACTAATATATGAAATGTAAATAACATTCCTCAAACATTACACATAATCACTAAACATTTGGTATAAATAGGTGAATGGTTTAACGATAGCACATCCACATAAAAATGTATCATAAACCATTAAATAAAATATAGTGGATGATATCATAGGATATAAAAATAAATTATGTAAAATATGCAGAAATTTTTTTGGCATAGATGAAGAATCATTTAAATTAGACCATTGAAAAATCCTTGAGTCAAATAATACATAGAAAATCCAAGGTCCCCCATACCACATTGAAACAATAAAATAATTTTCTCTTAGAAAATAAGTTAAATAAAGAGAATCTGGATATGAAATACCAACATACAGTAAATACAAAACAAGAATGATATATGTTCTGAGCAAGGAATATATGTCATATGAGTTTTTGTGAGATGAGAAAAATCCATTTTTTAAATAAGAGTTCATTTGTAATTTAATTTATATTTTATATAAAGTAATATTTAAAACCTGAATATCACCTAATATGAAAGTCTAGGATTTAAAATTATATGTTAGTCATAAATGATGTCCAACTAATGTGAAATCATGTAAAAATAGTTTTTAACATGCTTTCAAATCAAAGAATTTTAGATAATTTTAATGAATGTATTAAATATAATTTTAATGTGGAAAGGGATGTTTGTTATCTTCAATACAGAAATGATCCAAAATAATTTTTCATATGTAAAAGAGTGTTTTTATAAAAACAATGGTGTCTTAAAATAGATTCTATTTTACACTAGAAAACAAATAATAATTTGAAAATATCCCTGGAATAATTTTATTTATTAGGATAAATATTTTGAATGATCATTTGAAAACATAAAAATACCCATGAAATAAAGAAGTATATTATACGGTAAACATATATATGTCATTCAAAAAAATTATGTGTATTAAATAAGATACATAAACAAATTAATTGAGGTTAGTAGGGAATAATAGTAACCCAATTGAAAATGAATGTTTGGTTTGAAATCACTTAACACTTTGTAATCAATTGATTCGTTTGACACAACATTAATAATATTCAAATGATATATTAAATACCATGAAAATAAGGATATTAATTATATGTTACTTTAATGGTCAGTATTCATACACCAAACACATGTATTAGAAGTGAATACAAAAATTCTCACAATAATTATGGTGAGATGATGAAACCAATACCTTATGTCTGATGGTGTTCTTCACATGGTCTTAGTGTCCTAGATAGAAAAATAAAATTCATTAATTATGATTTCTAGAACCTATAAAAAATTTAATTGATTTATTATAACATTTTATGTTCATTCATGGAATTTTGGTATGGGTTAATAGGTTAAATTTCATTATTTGAGTTCATTTTTTCTAGATCGGTACTCTATTATTCATGAATAGTGAATCTTGTAAAAGAAGGACTGTCGTCCAGAATTGAAGTTATATGACATATGTGAAAACCCATAAAAATAAATGTTTCTAAATTTTATTAGGATACTTGGAGAGAAGATGATTCATAATATAAATTATTAAATAATAGTTGTTTGTGCTAATTCGTGGTTTTCGAACACCACAAACTCACATTTCATAATAAATAAAATAATGTGTACAAAAAGATTCCAGAACAATAGATTATACAAAATACATAAATTATAGTCTATTTAAAAAATATTAATGGTTTCATGGGAAGAATTGAATACTACAATAGATATTGATAACCCATCATCCTTGAATGTTTTAAATTATCACATCTCAGATGGTGTTTTCATTTTTAGTATAAAAGAATGGGTAATGAGATATGATGAAGAATTATTCTTTTTTTCATGAAAAACATCTATTACATGTAATTCACTGGTGTGATCAAAACATTTGGAAGAATGTGGCCAATTAATGGAAAAGAAAGGAGCTGAGAATAAAAGAAATGATGAGAAATATTTTACAAAAATTTGGTAGCCTAACTGCATCACTTAAAATTTCCTAAATTATATTGATGTGAAAAAAAGCTATCTCAACATTAATAAATATTCAGTATATTATGTGGGATATAGAATAACATATCCCTACATAATTGAATTTATATGAAAATACAATAACATAATAAGAAAAAAGAGAGAGATTTTGAGATGAGTATTCTGCAGCATAACAACCATGCAACATGGTTTTAACAATCCATAAAAAGAGAGGGGATTGGGAGAAACCTTTCATAAAAGACTCATAAAATAACATAGAAACCTAATAATCTATAAAAAATAATATGGTATTAAAACATAAAATACATACCATTATAAAAAGAACTTGATTGTAATGAAATGAAAACATGTGTTTACCTCTTCACGTAATCTTCCTTGAGGGCCTCCTTATGTGGATGGTTTTGGTCTTTTGGATAGAAAAAGTGCTCCAGGAACTGGGGAGTGACTAAGGAAGGGTATTTGTGTGGATTATAGATAAGGAACAAGTCATTAGAGGAGTGTAAAGAAGAGTATATGAGGGGGGTGGGTTTATAGTGTAGTTGGGGAGTAAATTTTTAATATTTTATTCATTATTTTATTAATTCCCTCATGAGAACCAAGAGTGTTGTTTCATGTTACTAAAAATAGTAATAATTTCATGTGAGTTCGAACCAAGTGGCCTTACATCACTCATAATTTCATAAATATTGTATTTAATTGATAATTTATATATACAATATTTTACTGTATTTCATTATTCATGTAAAATTCATGTTTTTCAGAAAAATAAAAAAAAATTACCCAAATTAATATTTGACGTGTATAATTATAAAATGGTCTGTAGTTTTTTTAAAATACGAAATATTATTAATTTAAATTTTAAATAAAATCATAATTTATACGAAAAAACAACAGTAAAACTATAACTCATTTTATACCACCATGAAAATTTAATCAAGGCCCAATAAAATTATCTAATAACTATAAGGAAATAAAATAAAAATTTATAGTTAAAGTTTATAAAACTAAATTTCCATTTTATATCATTTAATTCATCATAAAATTTTAAATAATATATTTTGACATAAAAAATAAAAATACTTATACCAGAATCATTTTTTCTCACATTTAAGATGTCTAAATTGTATTTATACAGTCATAGGTGAAGTTTATATTTTTTTGACCAATTTACTATTCATTACAATTTACTACAATTCATAAGGGTTTGTAACTTTTCATAACGGTATGTTACTATTGAAAAAAAGTTATGTTTGTCTTATAAAACTCTAAATATCTTCTATAATTCTACCATGTATGTATGTTTGTCATAAATCAAATCACATGGGTGAAAAAATTATGTTTAATTGGATACGTTATAACAAATTTGTGTTTTGTAGTGGCTTAATGATTCATTCATTTTATGTTATATCAAATTTTAAATTTTTGGGGTGTATGATTATCCCTGACTTACAGATATTTCTCCCTCAAAATTTGAAATTGATCCATGGAAGTTAATTGTTAACACTTGAAAATTTCATTTGGAAACCCCTCATCAAGAATATGGTTTAAATATCAAAATAGTTAGAGGAATAGTAAATTCATCATTTTCTACAAAACAACTAATTGTAATTTGACAACATGCCCATTAAATAACAATCAACCCATTATGTTGATATATTAAACTATAAAACCTCATACAATGATCGTATCATTAACCATTAATCTATAACTTATTCAAATATCAACATAAAATATGGTAATAATTGAATTACAATAAAACCGTATTTGAAACATGCATTACTCTATATTCTTTATGTATTATACATGTTCCTGGATATATTCCTTTAATTCAAATGTTATTTAAACGCCATCAGTGTTAGCATATAACACCTCTCTACAAGTAAAAATTCAGATCTATGATAGTCTGTACATATATGAATCAATTATTTCGTCATCATTATCTCAACATGTGATATATATTATGGGTTTTCTTTCCATCAATCATGTTATTATTCGAAAAAGATTATCTTTCAATGGAATCACTTTTCCATTATTCCATTAATCATACGACCTCAAATCCATAATGAAATAGTAATGTAGTTCAATCATTATATAATTCATAATTATTAAACCAGTACATTAATAAACAAATATTCAAATGACAAGATACTTGGCTAGGAATATTAATCATTCTACATAATTTGTGGTAGCATCAAAACGTTTTCATTATCCAAAATAATCATTTAGTGCATATTCCTTTGATACATGGGACATTGATTCACATAGTGTCCCATCTAGTAGAAATTGATGCATTTTCCAATTGAGACAATTTTTTTACCCTTGAAATAATGAAATTGGTTTCATTTTTCTCCACACTTATAACAATCTCCCATTCCCTTCTTGCATTTAACTTGTGGATTTTTTCCTCAGGTATCACTTGCAGGAAAACTCTTCTTTCCCTTCTCCCATTAATCCCCATATTTCTATGCCATCCTCTCATTCTTTTTATTCCATTAAAATCTATATGTCCTTGGGAAGTCATTACATACCTTATTAACACAAGATTATATTTCCTTATTTGAAGAGGGTACTTGAGAGACAATATTCCATTGAAAATATGGGTTAAGACCATTAGAAATATGATCCATCATACTCATCGCATCACATGCATTCATGGAGTTCTTATTCCTTCTTCGATGCACTATTTTAAATAAATTCTATATTATATATTTACACATAAAATTATGAACTCTCTACAACTCTAAACATTGAATAACACAGAGCATAATTTTAAGCAACATAAATCCGAGAACTATATTCTTTGGTTACTTAGGGGGAATAAATTATTCATAATTGTGGGTAAATACAATGTTAATTATCATCATCATATCACCTATGAATGTCAAATCATGTGTGCAATAAGGCTTGTTGTCGTGTACCATGATACTCGGGTTCTAGCACAAAAATCCTTAATATAGTTTTTACTCCAAGGTACATATGTTCCAGAACCACGTCCACATGTTGTATCCAGATATATATGTATTCTCTAGAATTATCCACATAATCTATTCTATAATAAAATTAAATTATGTTCTTGTTTTATTATCCTACATGTATATCTTAGGGTTTTTTCAGTAATATTCATTTTTTAAATCTTGTTTCCATGTTTTCTACTAAACTTATTTTGATAGAAACTATAATGCCCCAACTATAGAAGGTCACAGTAAGTGCATTATTTTATTACATTGGGATGATTACAAGGAATGAAATCATAATGAAGATATTAGTATAAAAGCATTGAATAAAATAGATATATACTTGGAACTCATTTTATATTTTTAATTGAAATAAAATACGATAAATAACAAAAGCTAATAAACAACATCCTTGAAAACTCTATAAATGATCTATTTTTATTAACCTAGTGAAGGGAAAAAAATAAAAGGGGGGAGATCAAATTCTCATTAAGGGATAAGCAATACAATGTATGATGTCATAAACATAAACATTAGGCATAGTGAATAACAAAAAATTCAGGCTTTTAAAAATAAATATGATGATAAAATTACAGGAATATGAGTTGAGTAAATATTTTCAAAATAAAACATAAACATGGGTATTCTACTAGCCAGATAATCATACTAACTTTGAAATTATATCTTAATAATGAGAGAAATTCATATAAAAAACCTTTTAAAACAAACTGTCAAGGCCATGGTAAGACGTCTAAAAATGATTAAGGCCTCGACCAAAACCATATATCAAATTGGGAATGGCCTCAACCATGTCCATGTCAGTTTGACGCATGAGACACAACGATGCATCGAGGGACTATAACATTCCCCACCCATCACATAGCAAGTCCATTTCATTCCTCATATGAACATGGATAACCATAAACAACATATACATTCATATTGAAACTAATATATGAAATGTAAATCTATTTTTCCAAACATTAAGATTAAATAATTACTATTCGGAGTGAATATTTGAATGGTTTTATGATCACAAATACAAAGTAAAACTAATCATAAACAATTAAATAAAACCTGTTTAATGATTTCATAGGATATGATAATCAATTATGTAAAGGACTCAAAAATGTTTTTGACATAGAATAATATACATTTAAATGAGACCATTGAATAGTCCTTGAGGTAATGAATCCATAAACATTACAAAGTGTCACACACCACCACAAAACATTCAAATCCAAATCCCTTTGAATTTCATTATAATAAGGATTATCTTGATATGATATTAAAAAGGGTAATACAGATACCACAAGAAGGAAATTAGAGGTGAAAAATGTGTATATATTATAAAAGTTAATGTGAGATGAGATAAATACTTTGTAATTTTGAATGAAGAGTTCATCAGAAAAATAATTTATATTAGACATGAAATCATATTTTAAAAATTTATATCCAATTAAATATAAGTCTTGGAAATTTAAATTATATTTTATGGATAAATTATGTCTCACTGAAGTGAAATCATTTAAAAAGAGTTCGTGGGATTATTTAGAAATAAAGAATTTTAGGGAATTTTAAGGAATGCATTAAAGCGAATTTTAAAGTGGAAAGTAATGTCTATTCACATCAACCTAGAAATGATCCTAGATAATTATTTATAATAAAATTATTTTTATAATAAATATAATGGTGCCCTAAAACAGATTATGGAGTGCACTTGAAAAGTTGTTACGAATTTGAAAATATCCCTTGAATCAGATTTGTTTATCAGGATAAATTTTTTGATTGATTATTCTAAAACATGTAAATACCCAAAAATTAAATAAGTATTCTAGATAGTAATCATATATAAGACATTAAAACAGAATTTATGTGGAATAAATATGAATAAATATTAATTTAATTGATGTAGGTAGAGAATAATTGTAACTCGAATAGAAATGAATGTTCATGTAGAAATCCCTTACCACATTATGACCAATTCATTCATATGTACCAAAATTAATAATATTAAAATGATAAATTGAATATCATAAAAAGAAAGTCATTAAAGATATGTTACATTAAAAGTGTATATACATACACCATACAAATGTATTTGTAGTGAATAAGGAAAATCTCACAAAAATGTTAGAGAGATGAAGAAACCCATACCTTAAGTCTAATGGTGTTCTCCAATTAGACTTAGAGTCATGGATAACCAAATTAAATTCATTAATTAATATTTTGATAACAAAGTATATATGTAATTGATTTATTATAACCTTATTAATTTCATTCATGACCCTTTTTATTGTTTTAAAGGGGTAATTTTATTGTTTGGTCTGTTTGTTTCATGATTAGTATACATATATACCTGAATAGAGAATCATGTAAAATGAATATTGTTTTCTAGAATTGAAGATATATTTTATTTTTGGAAATCCAGAAGGTTACATGTTTTTAATTTTTATTTGGTTTCTTGGAGTGAAGATGACTCATTAAATAAATTATTTAATGATATCGATTTGGGTTAATTGGCAGTTTTTGAACACCATGAAATCATTTTCCTTTATAAATAATAACCATGTGGAAAAAATGAGTTAAGAACCATAGATTATACATAATACATAAATTATATTTTTTTAACTATATGAATGGTTTCACTAAAAGAATTTAATTCGATAATAGAAATTGAAAACCCAACGCCATTGATTGTGGTAAATTAGTAGATTTCATATGGAGTTTTAATTTAATTTATTAAAGTATGGTAAAAGAGTGATGATGTAGAATTATTAAATTATCACAGTAAAATTCTAGTACATGTAATAATAAAGAGTCACCACAACATTTTTATGAATGTGGGTGAGTAACGATAATGAAAGGAACTCAAAAAAAAAGAAAAGTTGTGAAATCCTTTAAGAAAATTCAGAAGCCTAACTCCGTCGTTTAAAATATCATAAAATATTTCAATGAGAGAAAAAGGGTATCTAATAATTTTTAAATAATATGTATGGTAAGGGAGAAATTTAATGAAATATCCAAAAATAATTCAATTTAAATGAAAATACACTAACAAAATAAGAAAAAACAGAGATATTTTGAGACTAAAATTCTACAGCATAACAGCAATGAAACATGGTTTTAGAAAACATTAAAAATAGAGGGGATAGGGGGAAAAATTAATAAAAGTATCATAAAATATTATTGGTATAGAATACCAAGTAAATTATAATATGGTATGAACAATTTCAATAAATACCACATAATAGAGAACATGAATGGAATGAAATGAAAGGATGTGTTTACCTATTTGTGTAATCTTCGTTGAGATCATCTTTAAGGGAGGGGTTTTGGACTATTAGAAATAATAAGAGATCTTGGAAGTAGTGAGTGACTACAGAATGTTATTTGGTTATATAATAGTCAAGGTACAAGGCCTGATATGAGTGAATAGAAGAATAAGTGAGAGGAGTTTTTTATAGTTGAGGAGAGATAATTTTGGAAATTTTATTCATTATTTTATTTATTCCATCAAAAGAACCAGTAGGGTTGTCTAATGTGGATCATAATAGTAATAAGTGTATCTGAGTTTGAACAATGTGTCCATACATAACTATGGTTTTCATCGATAGTGTATTTAACTGATAATTTTTATATACAGTTTATTACCGTATTTCATTATTCATAAAAAATTCATGTTTTTTAGATAAATACCAAAAATTCATAATAACCATTATTAGGATGGTATAATTAGAAAATGAACTCCATTTTTTGAAAATAATTTTATAAATATTTGTAATTTTTTAAAATAAAATCATAAATTATTAGAGAAAAACAACATTAAAACTACAAATCATTTTATAACACACTGATAAATTAATCAGGACCCCATAAAATTATCTTATTACGATGTGAAAATAAAAAAAACATTATGATTACATTTTATGAAAATACATTTCTATTTTAAATTATTAAAATAATCAGAAATTTATATTCAAAATATTTATGACATTAAAAAATACCAATACTTATACGATGCTCAATTTTTTCACTTTTAAGTTATCTAAATATTATTTTTACATTCATGGGTGATGTTTTAATTTTTTGGCCAATTTACTATTCATTACTATTCCGAAGCGTAAATTACTATTTGTATGGGTATCATAAATTTCAATAAAAAATATGTATGTCTTATAAAACTCTAAATATATTACTGAACATAATCGTGTCTGTTAGTTTTTCAAAATTCAAATCACAGAGGTGAAAAAATTATGATTAATTGTCTAGGTTATATCAAAGTGGTGTTTTGTTGAGACTCAGTGATTCAAAAATTCTATATTTAATCTATTTGTAAATTTTTGGGGTATTACATTACATATTATGATATGGGTATCAACATGTCATTTTTAAAACCAAAACTCAAACCTTCTACAATTTGTTAAATACAATATTGTAACACTATGAGATTCTTGTGTAAGAACATTTTTTAAACCGCATGTATGACACATAAAACCAAGAGTATAAAAGAATATTTCATCCCGAGACATTGCAGTATACCTAAAAATTTAAAAAAATCTATTCGATATCACTTTATTCATAAAATACAGAGTAATCATTCATGACACCTAAGAATGACTATATTTGATAGTTTTCATTACATGTAAACGTGAGTTTTACTGAATAGTAATTTATTATTAAAAATATTATTATTTTATATAAAAAGATATGTCAAAATCATTAAATTTGATGTAATTGGTAGGATAAAATAACATATGAAAATGAATATTTGAATTCATTGGTTATCTATTAATTAAAAAAGTCTATAGAAACCAAATGAATATAAAGGGAATGATAAAAAAATATTTTTATGCACCGATGAAATTTTATATTAATAAAATTAAATTAACTAATTTTAGTATATGATATTATATATATATATATATATAATACCCAATAGTATATTATACTCTTTATTCCAATATATTTGATAGTCACATGATAAGAAAAAACCAAATATAATAACATAAATTTATATTTTTTAAGGAGGTTTGACCACTTTTAAATGGTGCATTTACATTAAATATTTATTTTTAACCTTTAATGAATTTAATATGACAAATGTTACATCATTTTCTATGGGTAATGATCAAAATTCTATTACTGTGAGTTCTTATATTTTTATGACATATTTTATTTTTTGATTAATAGGGAAAAATAATAAATTATATTTGAAAAATAATTTTTCATCCAATTTATTTATAAGGATAAATTCTATTTTAAAAATAGTTTAAATTAAAAATATATAAATCATAAATCAATTAATCCAATTTAGGTTATTGGAGTCAATTTCACATTTGAATTGGATATAGTAACATCTCAAACAATTATAAATGTTTACATCTAAATCATGCTTTCTCATACCATCTATAGTATTTATTTTAATCCAAAATTCTAAAATTCTATTACTGGAAATCATAAAAATGGATGCCATATTTTCAAACATGAGAATTTATAATTTCTAATAAGTTCTATAGATTTTTTTTCCAAAAATAATAGTCAAAATAATTAATAACCATTACATTGATTAAGAGAAATATTATTATAACGAGTGAGTAAACCTCAAACAAAAGGGCCAAATGACATATAAAATATCTAAAAATCCATTGGATTTATATATTTAGTCTCTATACTCACTTGTATAAATTTTTATTCATTATTGGATACACATGTCATTGTATAAACTTGAGTAGAACTCACTATCACAAATATTCAATAATTCCAGTCATTCTCTTCTATAAATAGGCACTCACTACTCCCACATATTCATATGAATGAAAAAAATTGGATAAAAAAATGCCTAATTAATAATCCAAATTCCATCCTGACATCCTAGAATATTCAATTTTTTTGTGAAGGAATTCCAATGAAGTAATTTGGTATAAACTTAAATGAGTTATCAGAATATGAGGTAACATTCTTCAACGGACATTTTTTTGTCACTTACTTCTCCACCCTTTATTTATTTTTTTATTATAATAATATACATATAAAATATTCAATATTCTGCTAATTTTTAAGGTAATAAATGTTTTCAACATTTTCACAAACATCAATTAAATTGGATACACAATAATCGTTTATGTGTATGGTGGACTACCGCCTCACCAACTTATATAATTAATTCTTCCATTGTCACTGTTAAATGGAATATAAAATATTTTATTTATAGTTTATATTTTTTATATATATATATGAAAATTTAAATTTATTTGTGAGTATTTAATTTTTATATAACACATAACAACATGTTATATATTTTTTAGGGATATGATAACAACATTTATAGATGTGTGGCCTACTGTTTCCTCAAAATGACATGATTCATTCATGATGTAAATTGAATGTATTATAATAAGGTTTTAAATAAAAACATGTGACATATATTACCTAAATATTATTTATTAATTATAATATATATATATATATATACATCACAAACATTTTAAATACAATAATAAAGTGGAAGAAGGATTCGTGCGTACGTATTGTCTGCTGTCTCGATTAACAGTGCATTTCATCTCATGTCACATTTTTTTATGGATTATTACTGATTCAAATGTAATGTACATACATAATATTTAAATCACTGTTTAAATATTATAAATGATGAAATCAAAATGTTGTTAACAAAAAAAATTTACATGTTCATACATACTCAAAAATATAAAATAATTACAAAAAGAAATGATGAAATATTATTAATGAAGGAGTTATAATATATTATTAAAGGACTATGTATGAAATAAAAGATATTAAATTTGTTTTTTTAATTAACATTCATAAAATCATTAAAAAGGGTGTTAATGACTGTTCATCCCAAAGGAAGCATAAACTCAGGGTTTTCTTCTCAATTTACATTCTATTGAGACTTATTTGTTGTTATACACTAATTCAAATTATTGTTGGGAATATAATTGAACATTTCCCTTTAATATCATTATTCAATAGTAATTTATGGAATTTTATGGTTCAAATTTAATTATCTGATGTAATGGTTAATCTTCAAAATTACCAAGTGGTAAAAAATCATTTTTTATGTAACTTTATTTTGTGATAATTAATATTATATTGAAACAATAACATTATAGTAATCATTTTTCAGTGTAAATTTATTGAATTATCCATATTCATGGATGAGGGATATTTTTACTTCTTAAACCATGCTTCATTTTTACATATGGTGTTTACATTTATAGTTATTTATGAATCAAGAGAAATATTAATGATTTTATATTCATTATTTAATATAAATATTATAAATGGAATATTGTTTATTAATTAAATAGATTTTTTAATTAGAGGAATTATTTGGACTGGTAGTGATGGGTGTGGTTCAGATATTATAAATCCCCTTGATGCATTAATTGGTTCCCATGAGACAAATATATTGGCCAAATTACATGAGTTCATACCTATAGTTTTAAACTATCTTGTGAATGGTCGTGACTATATATATTCTCGTATGCCTTAATCATTACATCTAATAATTATGAATTTCCTTCATTGATATTTTAGTTTTTATTATTATTATCTTTGATATTTTCATATAATAGAAACAATGGATTCTTTTCATTTTCATTTTATTGATTTAATGGCATGTATTTCAGTTGTTTTCTTTTTCATAGTGATTTTTATATAACATGTTTTTAATGGAATTTGTTTTAGTTATTTAATTTTCTATACTTGTTATTCCATATTCGGTCATTTTAATGGAATTTGTTCTTAGTTATTATCATTTATATGTTTTTTATTCTTATATATTAGTTATTTATTCCATTCTACTTACCCTTACTAAGGATTTGAGAATACCAATAATTTGTTTCTATTCATAAGTTTATTAAGAGGAATCATTTGAATGAGTTTCAAGGTTTTTGAGATTTATTATGTTGTGAATAGTGTTATTTTTCCATGTAATATGTGCATCCAATATGTAATAATATTATAAAAAACAACGAAACAAATCAGTCTTTTGGGATTTTATTCACTGTAATGATGGAAATATAATAAAGAAATGAATTGGATTTCGTATTCTAGTTTTAGGGGTTTCATTTAGTATCAAAATATGTTTGGTAGAAATCTTTGAAACTGGATTTTAGAGTCATAGAATAGGGAGAATATCCCTATGATAGTCAGTGACGAAATATATCGAAAATTATCCCTGAATTTTATTTGTAGAGATTTTGAGGGTCTTCCAAGAAATACATCCATGTATGGATACTACAAGTGGAAATGGTTCTAGATTAAATGTACATAGGGGTAAGAACTCAGAAAAGGTTCATCAATCTAGTCTAAATCAATCTTGTTACACAAAATTTGACCTTACTATGCACCTTCGTGGACCTCCTAGGGGGATACATAGAGGATTTTTTGAATTTTCATTATACACAATTTTAATGGATTTAAATGAATGGTTTCCCCATAGTAACCAATTCATATGATCTTATGAGTTATGATTTATAAATTATTAATTAATTTATAATAATGTACCATATTTGAAATTATACATTTTGATTTTATCATCATAATTTTATATTCTATTCTAGTATATGCCATTATTTAGTAATTGAACATGGAAGGAATTATTGTATTAATACTCAAGTAAAATATAAAGTATTTTCTACCGAGAAATTAAATTTAGTTTGTAATAGAACATAAAATTTTATGGGAATATTAGGGCAGATTAATTATTTTATTTACATTTTTGGTGAAAACAATTCCACAATGATATTCTCCAATGTCATACCACATAATGGGATAGAGCACCAAATTATTTAATGGGACTACTGACTCAATGACAGATGAGAATTGAATTAGGTCTTTAGATTTGATATTCATGGAATTGGAATGTTGTGAAAAGGAAATAGGTACACATCTAGTGTATTGTATAAATCATTTTCATTGATCCAAAATTCAAGGGAAGAAAGGGTAATAATACACAAGAATAAGATATATGATAAGGACACATTTTTTAAAATATTTCCCTCTTGAAAAGAACTACAATTAAGATAACGTTCCACTGTATAATAAAAGTTGATGAATAATGTGTTACAAAAAAAAGAGTTACCTTTATGAGGATTTCATGAAATGATACAGATTTAAAAATAACTACATAGTTCAATATTAATTACTAATTTATGGGGAATAAACCAAGTTTCTTAAGAGGACTAGTTTCTAAAACATTTTTCTTTCATACAATGAAATAATTTTATATGGTGTTAAGAAATAGAATGAATTATCCATATCTTTTAAACTCAAAGCGATGCATGAGATGAAGAGGGTGGAAGAGGAAATTACATATATTGGGAAGAATGAAATGATATAATTTCATACTTGTGATAATAGTTGAAAGAATCACCCTATAGAATTCTTGGAGGAATTGGTAGTTTTTTATATTTTTTGAGAGAAGGGTTAAGAGGAAAAATAATAAAATGGTAAGAAGGAAATAGATTATATTCAGTTTTATAACTACAATTACATTGGGAACTATTCAAACAAGTTCGATATGATTCAATGGAATATTCAATAGAAGTAGGTAGGGGTTCAATGTTATGAATATATTATTGACACAACCATATCATAATCATTAATGTGATTTTGTATTTTGATAAATAAAATATAACTTTAAAGTATTTTATTGATGATATTCTCATCCTATAAAATATGATATCTAAGATTATTATAAAATATTATTTTTTCATGAATTAAGAATCATATGTTGAATAGTTATCGGAAAACTAACTCATTAGAGAAGTATTTTTTGGAAATCAGCTGGTTGATGGAATGATCAACTTAAAAAATCATAATTTGTAGAAAATTATTTTTGGAAAAAAAATGATTGGTTATGATAAGGTCAAATTGATAAGTTATTTCAACCATGAAAATGATATTTTTTTGAAATGTCTATTATGATAACAATGATTGATATAATTTGTTTTGGATTTCAGGAATATATCCAATAATCTATGTTCAATTTAATGAATATGGATTCATACATGTTTCCAATATTTTTTTGGTAATTCATGTTTTAAAATATTCACATGTTTTTATGTGGTGATTAAGAGACACATAATACTATTCAATATGTTGATTTTATAAATTCATTGACCTTACTAAAAAAGTATTTGATCATAATATATTTGAAAAGTTAACAATTTATGAAATGGTTTAACATGTTATTTGAATGATATTTAAGTGTTTAATGTATTAATTCCTAATATGGTGGAAACTATTCATTTACATGAAGTATAAATTTTTCATGAAACATCCCAGGGAAATGAATTTGTTTATGAGGTTGAAGTGTGTGTTTAATTATATTTTTTGAGAATGAAATAATTTATACCCTCTTGGAAAAAAAGTTTTGAAATAAATTTTTTCCCTATAATCATCATTTTTATTGATATTAATGACCCTTTTTATAATTTTTGTTTATGAATTTGTGTACTTTAATGCCTAGATGATCATAGTATCTATAACCATACATCAGAACATGACATTTTGATTTATCTTACATATCTTTTCACTAATGATATCCTATATGAAATCCTTATCATATGTTGACCTTCACATTTTCCATTCCATTTTATTAAGAGTTTATAGAGTTACATATACATATGATGTTGTATTTTTAACAATAGTTTATTTTCAAATATCAAACCCACAATTATGATGATCATGATTAAATTTCATAGAAGTAATTTAACTAAGGCGGGGTGTTTGTAACACTCAGAAATACAAAAGTAAGAACATTTTATTTAACAGCATATATTTCACACAACACTAAGAATATAAATCAATAAAAAATCACATGCCTTTATGAAATATTTTATACACTAAATAAATATATTTTTTTGCTGGAAATGTTCCCAACACTGAAATATCTTATGCAACACAACAGAATTACTTTGTTACATAGTTTTTTGTAATAAATAAGATTGAGTTTTACCAAAAAATAATATATTAATAAAAAAAATATTATTTAATATAATAAGGTATTACCTAGATGATAATTTTCCTGTTATGAAAAATATTAATGAACTTATAATAATATATCACTAAATTCATCAGTTAAATGTTAATAAGAAATGAATATAGAAACTAAATTAATATTAAGGGAATAGTTTTATAAAAAACAATTTTTATTCTCTAATGGTGTTTTATGATAATAAATTTTATTATTTAATATTAGTAAATAATATTAATGAAACATTTATATAATATATTCAATAAAAAATTTATATTCATAAAAAATATTCTATTTTCATATGTTAAGAACATTCCCATTATTATGAATGAGACCTTATATTTTAATAAAGTCAGTTTTATGTCTTTTAATTGAATACCTATATTTAATATTAATTCTAAAATAGTAATAAATTTAATATGACTAAATAATTTTTTTTATGAAATATAAATTTCATAATTAAAATATGTTGAAATTATGGTGTTTTTCTGCTAAGATTTGTTATTTGATGAATACTGAAAAAAATTAAATTTATATTGAAAACAACATTACAGTATAATTTAATTATAGGGGTAAATTATATTTTAAATATGTAATTAATTAAAATTATATCAATAATACATAAAGTTATTCAATTAAGGTCACATTATCTAATTTATAAATGAAATAGGATACAAAAAAAAAATCAATCTTTGGAACAATTTTACATTAAAAACCCACCGTCTCATCCCATCTGTGGGATTATTTTTAAATAAATTCCATCTATTTTTTATATAAGAAATATATAAAAATTATTCCTTATTTGGAATCAGAATAATTTATAATTTATAATAAATTTATGTTAGTTTTTACCAAAAACATTATTCAATGTATCTAAATTAATTACAACAATTGAGAGAAAAATTATACTTACAAGGGACTAAGACTAAATCTAAAGGGAAAAAAAGATCATGAAAATTTTTAAAAAGTCATTTTTTTTCTATATATAGACCTTATAATCCCTTGTATAGAATATTTATCATTATTTTAGCCACATGATATGGAAATAATTTATGTGGAATTACATATTTAAATCATATACAAGAATGACACTCCTCATCCTCTATAAAGGGTCCCACACCCCTCTAATGGATTGAAACCAATAATTTCATGATTGTAATACAATCATTACAAAAATTTTCTCCCAAACTCTATTACCCCATCCTATAATCACCATATTTTGATTAAGGAAAAACAATAAAGTGTTTTTTCAAAAAACCAAATGGAGTTTCCTGATTGAAAGGCAACATTATTCAACAATCATTTTTTTAATTTAAATATCCACCCCTTAAATAACATTGATATAATGATTATATAATAATTTAAGATTCATATATATAGTTATATTTTGTTATTATAAGATGTTTTACAAACAATTTCACTCACATTCATCAAATGAGATACTCAATCCTCATTCGTGTGTATGGTGGACTACCACCTCACGAACCGATGTTGTACAATCATCCATTAATACCTTTCATAGATGGAAAAAATGATTTATTTATAGTTTATAGTATATATATATATATATGATATTTATAATTCCCTTATTCTTCGAGGAATATTATATATAAATGAAATTCATTATATTCATTTTTGGGGATATGATAATATTGTCTATGAATGTGTGGACTACTGCCTCCTCAAACTGATGTGAGTTGTTCATTATAATCATTAAATGTATTAAGGATGGATTTAAATAAAAAATATTACATATATTAAATAGATATGATTATAAAATGATAATATATATATATATATATATATATCACCGAACTTCTTATTTCGACAATGAAATCGAAGTAACATTCATGTGTACGTACGACCTACTGTCTCCATGAATAGTTCATTAAGTTTCTTATCAAGATATTTTTTTGGATTATTATATATTAATATGTACTGAATATATATTATTTTTAATTCATTGTTTAAATATTGGATATGATGAAATATAGATCTAGATAATTGGGATATGATGAAAGTCAAGACATATTCATAAAACAAGACAATTTACAATAAAAATAAATCATATGATGTATGATTTTTAAAGAGAAAGTTATAATATTTTAAAAAAGGAATATATCGGACATAATAGTTATTAATATGTTCTAGTTTAAGTAATTAAAATTATTAAAACAATTATTAATATGTTTTAAGAGTGTTTAATCAAAAGGAACTTCATGGAAAGGTTTATCTTCACAATTTGCATTCCATTGAGTTATATTTTATTATACACACCAATCCACTATATTGTGGTTTATATAAATCTACATTATAATTTAATATAATGATTCACTAATAATTCATGGTATTTTATTATTAAATTTTAATTATATAACCCAAGGGGTTTGGTTTAAAAATTAACAAGTGGTAAAATTTATCTGAACAATATCACTTTATTTTATTGTTGTTTTCTTTCTCTTGAAACAAAAACTTTATTGTAATAATTTTTTTTAAATTAAAAAAAATATGAAAATTGATATCGGATTTATTGACTATTTTTTTAATATGTATACCATATTTACATATGGTGTTTACTTTTTAAATAATTGGATTATCTACTGAAATATTAATATACATATATTATTTATTGAATACAGATATTTTCTTCTAAATATTTTGTATTAATTAAATAAATTATTTTATATGTGGAACAATTTTAACATGAAATGCAGATTTTCTTGAGCCATTATTTAGCCCCACATTTTAACGATTTTATCTCATGAGAAAAATCAGTTGGCCAAATATAATTGGGGTCTATATGGAGTTGTAAACTATCTCGTGCAAGGTTTGGATGATATAGGTTTTAATGTGCTTCATACATGATATCCAATAATTTATCATTTCATTAATTGAAATTCATGTTTTTATTATTATCCAAAATATTTTCATATGATAAAATATATAGATGCATTTTATTATCTTTTTTACTAATTAAATGTCATTGGTTTTAGTTATTTACCTTTCCATATTTATAATAACTTATCGAGTAATTTGAATAGAAATAATTTCAACTCTTTACGTTTCTATATTGAATAGGCCTTGTCCAAGTATTTAAAAGGAATTTGTTTGTAGTTAGTTACCAGGTATTGTTGACTTATTTTAATTAATCCATTATTTATTTAATTGTACTTACACATAATGAGAAATTTATCTCAAACCAATTTTTTTTTCCATTCCACAAGTTATGAAGAGGTTACCTTTGACTAAGTTTCACATATTCTATGATTTTTCCTATGTTATTCTTAAATGTCATTCCATTATGTACATAATATTTTTTCCAAAAATACTAATATAATCATTCCATTGGGGTTATATTTTTTTAATTATGACAATAAAATAATGCAATTCACGAGATCAGGTATTCTAGGGTTGGGGTGTTGCAACTATGATTCTACCAGAATGTATTTTCAAGGTGATTTCAATTTCATCAAATATAAAATATTTAATTTTAATGTTATATATTAAATTATAAATTTTTATTTGATATATTTCAAGAATAACCAAACTTTTCATGTTATTTTAGGTTTTTATTTTTTATTTTTCAAGAAATCAGATTTTCAGAATTCTAGAATGATATTTTTTACCCTATCATTAAGTTTATTTTTTAATTACTTGTTCGTTAATTTTTTGGTATTAATCATACATGGGATTCATTAACATTAAATAGGTATCTATTTAACTTTTCATTTCTATGATAATGTGTGTGCTACCATTTCATGTGTTGGTTATTCCCCTTGTATGGGGATCAATATATAATTATATAGTAGATGTTCTACATTTAAATAGTTACGGGATGACACATACATGATGCATGTAGTGCCCATGATACCCTTATATTAATAATAAAAATGTGTGCATAAAATATTGTAATAAAATACCTCATACACTTAAACCTTTCTATTCCTCAGACCTGTAATATAAACATAAATCATAATGAATCTTCATGATATCATTGATCAAATACCATGGATAACATAAAAAAAATAATCTATGATAAAATGTAATCTTAATCTTCCCATGACATATACCAATTTAACTACTTACATTTAAAAGAATCCAACGAAACAATTTTTCTTCGTTCTCTGGTCCCGCTGCGCAAAGTGGTAAGTCTGATTCTGGTTTCTTCATGCCTGAGGTACAGGTAGCACCAAGGGTTCCGGGATGTGTTTTTGGTCAGCCCATTGTTCCAATCTCTGTTCGAGAGTTTTCCGAAGCAACATCGATGTTTTCCACAGCCTTAATCGCAAGATTCGTGCGGCGACGTCCATTGATTGAGGATTTTGGGAAGACGGTGAATGAAGATTGGGGTTTGAAGAATCAGGCGTCGGTCGGGATCTTCGGACCTCGGCAGATCCTCATCATCTTCTTTGATGAGGATGATCTGGGTAGGGCATGGTCTAGATCAAGGAAAGCCTCCCCGTTTCATCTTCTTCAGTGGTCTTTTGACCACTATTTGAACCGGGATTCCCCAAATATCGCCATATGGCTGCAACTTCCGGGACTCCCCCTCCCATTCCAGAACTCCGGGATTCTGAATTCGATAGGCAATTCCATTGGAAGCTTCATTTGCACTGATCAGAGGACCGCCTCCATGGAAAATCCTGCATCCGCACGAATCTGTGCGGAGATGGATCTTTCAAAGATTCCACCTGGAGTTGTTTGGATCGTAGTGGAGGGTGAGTACATGTATGCACAAAAGATTTTCTATGAGTCATGGATGCCTTTATGCTCCTTCTTCCATAAGTAGGGGCACATGATGGATGTCTGTCGCAGGAGTGGACTAGCTGCACGGCAAATGGAGGCATGCACAGTGGTGGTTGATCCTGCTCCAGGTGAAAACTAGGATGATGATGTTCACCCCTCTAATGAGCTTGCTATTGCTTCTATTCTGGAGCGGGGAGTGTCAGCAGGGGGATTGATGAATGGAAACTCTCTAAATGATGGATTCAGTCAGGTTCCAGTGGATGATGGTAGGGAAATTCAACTGGACAACACTGTTCGGGCTGTGATCCGTCTTGGAGACTCAACATTGAATGAGTGTACCACATCTATGAATGTGATAGAAGATCCCGATTTGCAAAATTTAAATATTACAGGATACTACAAAATCAAGATCCAAGGGAAAGCATGAAGTAGGGAGATCAAATACTGACTCTCAGTACACTGGCAAGGGGTTTTCTCTGATACAGGATATCAATGAATCTGTGGCACCGATGTCTGACCAGAAAAACACACCTGATGTCCTGTTGCAGGTCAATCATGAACTGTTAAATTTTTCTACAAACAGATTTGCAGTGCTGGTTGATGCTGGAGAAAATGAGGCAATGGAGCTTGAAGTGGCAGAGGAAATTATAGAGAAGGATGAACATGGTTTTCTGGACAGAATGACAGATGAATGCAAAAGCCCCTATGCTGATGACCCAACCAAGACACCTCTTCTGGAAGGTGGGAATGATGGCAGTGTCAGCCCTCCTATGGCCCATAAAAAGAAGTGGGGGGATAGATCTGATTGTGAAGAGGATCTCTGCATTCACAAAACTTCCTACAGTGATGCTGTTAGGAATAGAAATCATGAGACCCTGAGAAAGGAAGTGGAAGAAAAATCTCATAGCAGGAGGAAGCCACGGAGGGACTATTCGGACCTTCCAAAACCAATGGGGACAAGGTCAGCATACATGAATGTTGGGACCCAAGTAAATGTCTTTGCAAATGGGAACAGTGGCAAGCAAAGGGAAGGGTCACCTAAGATAGATAAAGGGCCCAATGGGAAATGGCCAATCAAGGAGAAAATGTCTGCAGAAATGCTTAGAAAGAAAAACATGTATCTTGAGATGATGCGGAAGTACGAGTCTTCTGAATGGGAGTCAGCTGATCCTGGTGATGAGTTATCTAATGATGGGGAAAGGGATGCGTATGGTTTTGATGTAATGTAATGTTTATTTTTTCTACTGTCTTTACTTGCACTTTTACTTCAATAAATTTGCGGGACTAGGCTTTCGCCTGGTTTAGAATTTCCTGGTAATAAGCCTCTACAAACATAAAAAACATCCACTTCCCTAAACTCAATGAATTTGATTTTGCATAAAAATTAATTTAATTATTATGACCCTATATTTAAACTATTTTTATAAATTTCTTATGAATTTTTTTTAAATATTTACTTTTTATTTATAAATTGTTATTTTTAGTAATGATTATTTTCTTCCTTCCAGATAGAAAAAAATGAAACCCAATGAAATAAATGACATTAATCATCTTCAACCACCAACAAATTTACCCTCACATATTCAATTCAATATCTAATATCTCATCATACTATAAAAAATAGATCCTCCACACTTATTCTATCAAATATAATAAAATATTGAATTGATTATTAGATAAAAGAAAATATTATCTTGTAATATGGATCGTTCCAAACAATTTCATTCTTAGAATCTAAGGTCATATAAAATATACAAATGTTAAAGGTGGGATTGAAAGATAAAGTGATTAAAAATAGAAATTCATTAATCATATCATAATTTTCATTGTACAATTATATCTTTGACAATATCATAATATATTCTCTTGAAGTTCATTTCTTTCGAGTTTGTCTAGTGAAATTTGTAACAATGAATTGAAAAAATAAGGTCTAAAATCTTGTTTGGAATAAGAAACATATAATATTGAGATAATCACATATATAAAACGATTTACTAAAAAATATAAATATAAATTTTATAAATTTAGAGATTGAATGATTGTATAAGAATTTCATCAACATAAAATAAATAGAATCCCCAACTCCAAATTCCTCAAATTAATATGTAAATACATATGTATAATCATTTTTACACCATATTAATTTATTATATTCTCTACATAAAAAAATATAATACATGGAATCTTTGTATTGTTATAAAATTCATGAATCATAGATTAAATCTTATGTACCAATTCAATGTGGGGAATTTATTTTTCTTTTTAGAATCATAAATCATAAAAAAATGGAAAATGGCTATGTGCATGTAAAATTTACATTTAATCATTTATCCCTTTTATACATAAAGCCCTAATCCTTCTGTTATCTTTTTATGGAATCCATATTGATGGATTTAAATAATAAAAAAACTCATGAAAGTTTAAAGACCATATAGAATAATGATAAAAACGAAATTGGTATTGATATGATATCTAAATATATTTCTATGAAAATATTATTAAACAAATTCCAATGAAATTAATTAAACTATATTCCTAGAATGAAATACAAAATTTTCTGTTCCATTATTGAGTGAATTTTTACTGTCATTGAGAATGTTGTACCCATTTATTATATTATAGGAGAATGAGATAAATTTATCTAGATAGGATATATCCATGTATGAAGTTGTTTTGTATATGAGATAATTGTACATCTATTCTTCCTCAAAACATATTTATTTAAATGTTTAGAAGGTCTCCAAATATTAGTCAGTAACAAATATTTGTCTAGTGGATCATAGGTTTTACATATCAGGTGGTACTCCTATTTTACCTACTTTTAGTACATGTGTATAACATATTTTATGATCATCATTAGGATAACAATATTTACATCCAAATTTTTATATTATTCTTACTAATTTTTAGTTAGTGGTGGAGGATCCTTTTATCAATTGTTTTCGTAGGATCATTTTATATCTCTGCAATCTCCATCATGTTGATCCATAATTAAATAACTACTAATCCATAATATTTTTCCTTTTCATCATACAAACCTATAATGGGGAATAAATCATCCATATAAGAAAGAAATTTAGGTTCATTGATTGATGCTACCTCATATTCATCCCCAATCATATCCTCTTGGTTTTATAATCATGTTGTGATATGAATTTGGATTCCTATTTGGATTCTTCCATTGATTTATTTTCCTAACTTTTCAGGTTCAACATGAGTATAATTACTTATTTAATAGTTTATTAAATGACCCGAGGACATTCTCATCCAGACATGTGTGTGATTATAGAATCCACAAATGAATTTAGACATTAAAGTTTATGTAAATTAATTTTTTAAATGGATTTCAATTTGAATCAAAACATTAGTGTGATATTTCTTATTCCTTTTTATCTACATGCACAACCACAAAAACACACATGTGTTAAATTAAATCAATAGATTAAAATATTACTCTTAAATCAGAATTTATAAGAGTGTGGGGAAAATATTTATAATAAATATTAAAAAAAACTTTTCTTCACTAAGAACATGGTAATGAAGCCAAAAGAACTAGTGTTTCCATCATTAGAAATCCAGAAATGTTAAAAATATTCGAATATATATAAACTAGAAAAGAGTAAAAACACAATGATATAGAATAAAAATTGAAATTAGGTGGTCGATCCCAAAGAGACTTGGTGGAACAATCTAATTTAGTAATTAAGAAACTAATTTATTCTATGAATTGAGTGTAACTAACTCTACTGAAATATATTTCAGAAATTTATAAAATGATAAAGATATTGGATGAATGATGTTGAAAAATAAAAAATAAGAAAATAATTGTGAATCTGTGTTCATGGGTAATGAGGCATGTGATATTGAATTAAAAATTATGATAATCTCATAATTGAATATTTTTTAAACCAACGATTAAGAAGTTACTCTCAATCTCTGAAACACACATTTTTCTCATAGTAAGATATAATGTTTTGATAATGAAATAGTGTTTGGAAAACAATGTTTAATTTGTGTATATATTTAATTTAATGTTCATTAAAGTAATTATATTATAAAGAATTAATTGAATAATGAACACTCACACTCTCATGTAACGGTCAATAATATGAAATAAATAATATATTTACAATATTTTTGGTTATATTAAACCAACATAAATTGTTAATAAGAATATAAATACCAATTGTATATAAATTACACTTAATCATAATCATGTTGACAAAAATAAATTAAACATACTCATTTTATCCATGGATATACTCTTATAGAAATTAAAAACTAAATAATTAAAAATATTTAGTGGTGGAACACCACTTTAGGTCTGGGTCTCTTCCCCATCACCTATATGATTGAACTCACATCTCTATTTGAATTCATGGGAACCACCAAGGTTTGGTTTATATTTGAAAATTATCTAAAAATTATCATCCTAAAAAACCACAATAATTTCATATAAAATCCCTAAGAAGATCATATAGGATTAAATATTATAAAAATATATTGATTGAATAAATCACTGTGTTTATTCTGAATCTTTGTTTTGAATAATATAATAAAAATTTATTCCCTTCAATGTTTATCTCAAATTTTTATCCATAGGAAATACATTATATATCTTATTACATTGAATAGTCATATAATTCACTACATGGAAATGTACTCACAATGAGAGAGTCCTCCATTGTATCTTCAATGTTTTTCAATTTCTAGAGTCATGATGAGATGTCATCTTATTTGACATGAAACTGTTAGTTATGTTTGAAGATGATGGATGTGTCCAAATTCATGTGAAACAACACTATCGTTAAATATTATTCCTCTCTATCTAATAGTCATTATTGGCATTCTAGAAAGAATTGATTATTCAATGAAACATGATAAGAAATAACCATGATAAAAATTTTGGTGTTTTCTCACCATGATGTTAAAATTAATGGTTCACAAAAACATAAATGAGTGTATATTAAATATATTGAAAATATATTTTCTTGATACGAAGAGTCACCACAAAATAATAATCACCTAATTTATTAAGGTGTTTCACCTCTTAAAATAATGGTTACAATTTTGAATGAATATTTTATTTGTTTGAAATATTTACATTATATGAGGTGTTACAACTCATGGAATTATTCACATTAAATGTGGTTTCACAACTAAAAAAACTCATAATATCCATTCATATTAAAACTGTGATTATATTAAAAAATGAAATAAATTATGCAACTAATGAATTGACATTATATTTTACATAAAAATAACATTCTATCATAATGGTTAATATAGTCTAGAAATCTATTATCTCCAAATATCAATAATACTTCTACATATAAACAATGGTATCTTTCAATTTATACTAATACATTGTTTAAAAATATCTACTGTATGATAGATTTAATGTTCAATAATAATTAATCAACAAATATATATATAAATTCACGAAATATATCAAACAAATAATAATTTATACTTTATTATAGTATCAAAAATTCCTTCCACTATTATGACCATGTACATTGATCAATTTATAAACTCTCCATTATGTTAAAATCTAAAAATCCAAAAGGCCGATAACCACATATATGTTAATGTATTTCAAACCTTAAAAAATAACCACATTATTATCACCATGAAACACTATGACTCTTATTTATTCCTCATGATCTATCACTCAATGTCAAATCATAACATTTTATAATGTCATTAAACATCTCCTGAAGAAATTTCAATATAAATATTCCATATGGTAAATTTTTTATCCATTATTCACATTAATTAGGATCTACCTAATAATAGTGTTAGTGTCATGATCCAAGACAGAGAGTCATTCAACCATACACTTGAACTAAATCATCAGATAGACCAGAGGGTGATTCTGATCACCTCGGTCTGGAAATAAGATCATATATATCTACATTATGCTATAGGAATGAGTTCACACATTTAAAAAACAAAAATGAAAAATGAAATATAAAAGAGAATAATAAATAACATAATCCAAACAAGGCCCAATAATTTAAATATTTATGGTTATAATAATATTAACCACAATACAATATAACAAAAAGGATTATAATACACAAAAACATCGCAAAATCAATCAATAAACTTAAGGGGTATAGCCCTCAATGTACCACCAACAATACCTTCACCCTGTAGAACACTAACTGTCAGAACCACCATTGATTCTATGACTTGTATTTCCATTACATTGGTCATATATAATAAGGATTACATTCACTTATTTTTGTTTATAGTGTTTGATACAAGGTATCATTGTATTCCACCCAAATGAATGGATTCCATGATATAACATTAAATTATAAATTAACATTTCTCTTCATGAATGACCTAAGAATGATTTTTTGAGAAAACATTTTAAGGAGAACCAATCTTGATTAAATATTTTTCAGTATAACAGTTTTAATGGTATCATATAAAAAAGGAAACAAGAACTAAAATAAAAATTCATTAAAATGGGAAACACTGATGTCCCACCATAAGAAACCAGATGGAACTACATCACAAAAGTCTCGTGTCACATGAGGGCACCATGGGTAGATCCTAGTGGTTTATCTCGACTGAGTGGGAAAGTAAAACCTCATAACATGGTATAGTGTGTTATAGAAAACACAAATTTAAAATTTCTCATGCACTATAAAATAGAATGGGACACTAGAATTCCCTAGTGGAATCCAATCATTATCATAGTTTTGATATCATTGTAATAATCAATCTAGAAAATTGAAACCAAGAATATGTCACTTCTGAATCACAAGAGAACTAGAACTTGTCAATCCACCCAGATTTCCGATATTTCCATGTGCTCAATCCCATTTCACATATTACAAAACCCACCACAATCATACTTCATTATATGGAAACCACTATTTTTCTTATGTAAAGCACCTTTCATTTTACAATCACCAAAACCATATTAAAATAATTCATTACATATATATTTCATAAATACATATTTATAATATAATTTGAGAAACACACAATGAATCCAATTATATACATTTGCCGAGACTATTAAAAATCCTTAGATAAGCCAAATTCAATTACTGACTTGCTTCACATCATTTAGTCAATTTCCAAATCAAAATTCATTGTTCAGAACAAGGATAATATATAAAAAAATCAATTTTATTTGAAAACATATTTAAAAAACATTATCTCCTTAAGTGACATTGCAATCATAATTCTAACATTTTACACAATTCATAAATCCATTTTCATGAAACATTACATTGAAGAATACAGATAAAATAACCATTTCCTTCAAAAAAACTCATTTATAATACATAAACGTGTTAAAACAATTTGAAACATATTTTTCATCATAAAATTAAACTCAATGAAATTTTTATGAACTTATGAAAGCAAGATAAAATCATTTAAAAATTATATTTCATATAATCACCATCCTCATGTGTAGAAACATCTGAGAATTGGTGAGAAACGAGAAAAGAACCACTAGTAGACCCAATCCATGAAATATCAACCACCCAACCATCATGATTGGACCCTAATAAACATGATCATACCCTATTAGTGTCACCCCACTAATTAGAAAAAATAGTATACAATGAAAGATGATGAAAACCCTAGAAAAGTGGATGAAACTATGATATATGGAACTTACTTGGATAATCTTATATAAATCCAACCAGAATATCCAAAAATAGAGTTAAGAGGGATCCATGGGAGAGGGAGGAGGGGCCTAGGGCTGGATAACCCAAAAGGGGAAGAGGTGGGATGATTTAGGGTTAAATCAGGAGAGAAAACATTAGGTATTTCTAGTTTTTTAATGACTTAAAAGATTTCCATAGCTTTCCCACTCATTTTACAAATAAATGAAGATATCAAGCATACCTCAATAACTTAGAGGCAATGTCTGCAATGTTTGGCCACATAGTTTACAAACCATGCACTAACCATGTGTTAGACTCAGTCCCTAAAAAACAATTCACCACATGATTACTTGGATAAGAAACACAAATTCTCTTAACCTTGAGAAAACCGTGTGACACTGAATTTTGGTCCAAACATGCTATTGTAATCTTTAAACACAAATTATACACATATTAAAATGCTAAATTATAAATAAATATATTAATTACTTAAAAAATTTATAGCTATCAGAACTGGTTATCAAGAGGAAGGTCGAGATCTGAAAATGAACCATATCCAAGAGTGAAAATAAATACCATAGTATGAAAGTTCACCCCACCATAATAATTTTCGCCCTGAGAAATTGACAACTAGGATTTATCCTAAAAAGCTATACACCTACACAACTCCTGGTGTATTAAAAAAACATAAAATTAGTATAATGAAAGAACACCACTGATGAAAATAGTGGTTCAGAAGACTAAATTCGGGACTCCAGAATGGAATCCCCACTATATGGATTCTACCCCTAGAAAGATAAAACAGCATTAGTTGAATGATAAAAAGAAAAGTAATCATCACAACATTACAATAAAACATCTTAAATCACCAACACCTCATACATCACCCAAAAAAACTCATGCATCTTACCTAAAACAAAATAATAAACCCCAAAACATCACGAGATACACTTCTAAATACACACATTCTACAACACTATTGGGTTACCTCCAACCCCAATGATTAAAAAAGGAAAGAACATGAAATTATATTGAATAGATCAAGAAAACCAACTATAAACACATCCTCATTAGTGAAACTAAATTACTAACATTGGGAGGCCTGAACAGACTCCCCACCATTACAAACAAACTATCACCAATTTACATAATAAGATATTTATGCGAGACACCGTATGGTTATGCCAACTATAAGAAATATCCACCCTAACCGTCTATTGTAAAATATCATTGGAACCCGAAATGGGCCAATTTTGGGACCTCCCACATAGGTGAAATCCCACAATTAGGGGTCCAGGGAAATAAAATCCCAACGAAACAGAGAAAACATAATAATTTATAATCTCTGTAGAACAAGATCTGTTTTGAATGAGCACTTTCCAAAATAGAAACTATTTAAAAAAGATGGCCAAAGAAAGGAAAAACATAGATCTATATCCTAAATACACAACACCTAGAATTTCAAGGAAATAAGAAAACTGTCCACCCTTATAACCAAGGAGGAATTCATAGACCATAAGGGTCGTGATAAGGAAAAATGACAATGACATCTCCTAAAATGACTTGAAACACTACATGACACAATATGATCTTATGCCTAAGAGAATTTTATTGAATTTAAAGATGTCTTTTTAATACAATGGCCACCAAAAAGAACATATGGCCACTTACAATAAATGGAATTTCCTTCTCCATTTCTAGGCCATTCCAATAATTTTGATGATGAAAATTATCACAATTAACAATTAAAAAATCATAAGGTGTCAAAATTATCATTCAATCATCCACGTCTACCTTTCCTTATCAAGATGATCTGATAAAATAGAATTATAGAAGGATTCAGTTTCCAAAACTCAAGGAGAAACACTTCACATTGATCAGCTATTGGGTTTTCCAATATTGAATCACCTATGGCCATGATTTAGGTATGAACTGATTCTTTATAGGGGTGTACACTAACCAAAAGGTAATATATGACCCAATAAATCTATTACATCAGTCCAAATGAAAACCCGAATCACTATTTAAACAAATACAATTCCTGAACTCATAGAAACATGCAAAAAACATCCCAAATTGCATAGGGACACACCACACAACTATTGTTTACCAAAAAATCACATTTTCTCATATAATAGTTTTTGATAATAAAACGGGATAAGAGGGTTTCACATTCACTAAAGTTATTCCCTGGAGTGTCACAACTAAATATTCTCTTTCCAACTAGGGAACCCATCACTCATATCAATCATGAAAATCATCATTTTATTGCATCAACCATTCACACATACCCATGAATATGTTCACTAAAAGAAATTACAATGTCCAAAAAATACAATTCGACATCCCAAAACAAACCATTCAACCACTACTTTCAACGACTTAATTTAATTCAAAATTTTGAAATTCAGAAAACATTACAGAATTTAATTATTCACAAAATCAAAATCCATTTCAAATTCAATAAACCAATAAAAAATATTCCATGTTTCTCAAATAAAAGCCCATAGATTCCATAAAAATTTCCAATTCATCTCATTTCAAAAAAAATTTACAGTTCAACAAGTCCCATTCAAAATAAATTTTCGAAAACTAGATTAAAATTTTTTGTTCATCCCAAACATTTAGTTTCAATAATCCAAAAATTTTAAATTTAAAAATCCAATCATGGAAACCATATCCCCAATTACAAAAAAAAAACTTTTTATTGAAATATAATTTTTTTCCTTCTACAACGTAGTCCAAGAAAATACATTTTTCTTCTTCCATAAACAGAACAATTTATACTTAATAGTCTATATTTACACAGTTCCAAAGCCAGGAATTTCAATACATCCATGAGAAACCATGAAGTCACAAAACAATTAAAATGTAAATGTAGTGTCGATGGGTGACTTAGAATTATGGTTGTCATCCAACACAAATCACATTACCGCCATTAAGAGTGTTTTAGGACCATGTCTGCACATGTACATGGATTGCAAGGATTTTCATGCTCTATGAGAATGTAATCCCTTTTTTCCCCAAAATACCAGTAGCGGAGAAGGATTTAAAAATGAAAACCATGTATAAAGGGTATGCCTCAAGGAGACAATTTGTGAAGCCTTGCACTGCGACCGACACGATGATAGAGCCTCACACAATGGTCGCCGTAGAGCACAGAGGAGGGAGGATCTATGGTTATGAGGTAATTGACAGGGAACATAAAAAAAAGGAATCCAAATTGACCTCCTTGGGCCTAGGGAAATTGAATAAAGCCTCTATGAGTGCCACATAGAGAGATCCATGCTGAGGGTGCGATGATGGTCGACTTCAAGGTTACGATGTACTTGACGTAGTCCACAATCAATCATAGAGCTCCAAATGGATTTGAAATGGGTTTTATCATCATCGTTCTGCCCCTCGAATATAAATATCGGGCTCCCCTTGAGCCCAAAGGACATATCCTCTTACCATTCCCCTTATCTGCTCTCAAATCGTGAAGCACCATCTATTCTAAGAAAGCATGAAACACATTAGCTATTCCAGGTACTTGAGAATTGTTATGTAACCTTCCCTTAGCCCAAATAAAACCCTTATTCAACCAGGGATGACCTTCGCAGTTCCCATGGGCCACCGCGAAATAAGGGTATCCTCAAGGGGACTCGGTTCTCCATAATGGAATCATGATTCTTGAATTACCTTCCATGAAAATGATAACCACATTTTAAGGCATGGTCTTTATGCTTTCCAAAGAATATTTCTTCGTAGTGCTCCATTAGGCAATGTAACCTTGCTTCGTGAATCCCTACAATGTGAATACCTTTTAACTTTGTGAAGAACCGTTCATATCCACTTATTCCCTACGACTAGGCAAGGTTACCCAACATTCCAAAGCATACCATTTCACGAAGCCCCTCAAATACAAGAGGAACTAGAGTATATGAGGACTCTCCCTGTGAAGCCATTTTCTTCACAATACCCAATCCTGTATGACCATCCAAATCAGTTTGAAGTGATTTCTTGGCCCCTTGGGTAGTTTTTCACATTGTGTTACTTAATTTCATGCTTCTTTGTATAGGCATGAAAATGGCTATTACATCATCAAATAGCCATGCCAATTTGGGACTCTCAATGGATCAATCCATAACAACCATTCAACATGGAATTTTTGATGCATTCCCTTCCTCAAGGGTGGGTAGTTATCAGTCATGTATTTCCTAGGGGTGTGGAGTGAACCCACCTCGTCTAAGCTACTAGACTTTAAACAACCAAGCCACATCATCCACAACACATTATGTTAAACTGAGGCCAAACCCCCAATATTCTACATGGGGTGCCATGGCTTAGACATTCTCTATTCCTGATCATCCCCACACGAGTGAGATATTCCTTACCTGGAATGAGATCCTCTTTGTTGGGGCGGAGTCAGTGTGTAGGGAAGGGAAACCATCTTGGTGTAATCCCCCTAGCCTTTCATGCAGGAGGTGACATATTTTATCCTTCTCACATATTTCATGCCAATTTCCAAGAGTTGAGAGGGGTACATGGATCTTTGTTACCCGATCCCTATCCCCCTGAGATTTGTTTCCATTTGGTCTCCATCATAGAGTAAGTCCCAGTCACAATCTACCAGGGCTGGAAAAAATGCGTATGCCCTTATTTTCTCCTTGTACCACTAACCCTAGGTAATCCCTACTCTATATCTTGTGTATAAACTATTTGAGATATGATTATCAGGTCATTGCTACCTCTTGATTCTCACATGGAGGATGACTGACATGTGATTTGAGTAAGCATCAACTATGGCAACTTTCTTGGGCTGCCTTAGTGTGTAAGCCCAATCAACCATTCCGAACATCATGGATTTTGATCCTTGGAATGGAAATGTACATAATAAGCCTCTCTAAGGTTCATGCTCAACACTTACTTGTCTCGACCACATCACGCGAGTTCACTCGCATCTCGCATGACAATAAACATCATCCACCATTTCGAACTATGTGTACATTGATCCTTTCCAAGGAAAGGTATTTAAGAATCCTCCATAAACATCAATCCCAACACCTACCTACCCTTTCCAATTGACATCAGTTCAATCTATTCCCTCATGATGTAAAATAGAATCCACAATTTTGAACTATATGGACATTGATCCTTCCCAACACCTAAACTCCATCCACCATCTCGAACTAAGAGTACATTGATCCTTCCAAGGTGAGATACATAGGAAGCCTCTCTAATATTCAATCCCAACACCTACATTGTTTCTAATCCCTTTACGTCAGTCTATATCTGTAGCACATGACGTCAAACTACATGCCCCCACCCTCCATCCCACATGATTCTAAATTGTACACATACTAACCAAATGGGATTTGATCCCTATCTCTTTGATATGGTACGTAGGAAGTCTCCATGAGGTTCAATCCCATCCAATGATAAGACATTTTAATCTCATCCAATGTAAAGCTGTTGTGAATCCCATCCATCTGTATGCCATTGTGACCAATCCCATGGTATGTCATTGTAATCCCATCATGTTGAAAGCTGTTGGTGTTCCCCAATTTATGGTAATACATTTTCTTCCCCAATCGAAAATAATTCATTGTTTTTCCAAGCCATCAGTAAGCCATTGTAGCCCAAACCAGGGCTAAGATGTTGAGGTCCACTTTGATAGGTCCCACCTAACAGTCTGTCCCAGTGGCATCAGACCAATCCGGTCTTCTAACCATGCATATGCCCGAGTATATCTTCGGGTCATTTTCCTCTACCCACAACCAAATTATATGTCCTCTTCCTAAGCTATGCAGACCTTGATACCCTTCCATCGGAATACATAGGAAGTCTCCCTGATGTCAAAACCCATCATTCAAGTCTCATCATAGTCTCTCCCTCAATCCTATGTGTTTTAGGAATCTCATTCCCTAACTCGGAGGTTCCACTTCCTCCAGGGCCCATCCATGTGCCCATTCTAATAGGCTGCATATTATAGTGTCCCATAATCCTACAGAACTATGTGGACTTTTATTCCCTTCTATAGGGATACATAGTAAGACTAATCGAGGCTCATACCGAACATCATGGTCATCCGCACATTGGTTCCATCTCATTCTATATCCACTATTCAAAACCATCCATATCCTTCCTATCTCTTATCTGGGCTTCCACATCCTGGTGACATCATGTCACCCACAATCTCGTTGCTACTAGTTGCGATCAAGAAACTAATTATGCGTTAACCACAACATCAATGTTTAATATGGGGATTGAACCCATTTAATTATCTTCCATTACTGTTTTGATCAGTCTGATCTATCTCTATTGAATGTTAATTTCATGATGTAACCATTATTTAACATGATAAGCTGATAGAACCTCAAATACATGCCCATAGAATATGATTCCCCACACTCGATGTGGGATTATTTGGGCTTTTTTTCCCTCTTAAATCCCTACCATAAGGGGAAGAAATAAAGATGCACTGGTGCTCCAACATCCAAACATGACAGCGATGTCCAAGGTGACTACTCCCCCAAACAATGGTTGCTGACTTAACAGGACCCCTTGGAATTTATTGATAGAAGTAGTGTAATTAACTGGAGTCTATGAAGTCATGGAAATGAGAATAAATTAATGAACCACGTATTTAGTCTATAAGGGATACCAAGACTATGTAACGATATCTGATGATGAATCCATAGTAGGAGATACCAACATCCCATCATCCCATTTCGATTTAGGAGAACACATCCCTAAATAAGAGATGGATTTTGACTGCCTTTGGAAAGTAAGAATGTAGGGAAAAACATCAACACACCCTAAATGGACAGATGACTATCATGAAAAAATATTTGGAAAATTAAATAGTGATCCTAGTTTAATGTTATCCTCATAATTAATGAGATTATTATCATTCAATAGATCATTGGATTAGTGTGTCACTAGATCAAGTTATTTGACGTTATTCCCTGACAAGAAAATAGTGGTCTTGGAGTGAAACTCACCTGATAATGGGGATGTTGAACGTTTTGAATCCCGTTATATGATGTTGACATCATGGGTCCTTCTTACCACTCATGGATGAAGGAATGGGGCTAGAAAATTTGATGTCAATCATATTCTTAAATTACTAGTGGTTTAATCTCCATTCATTTTTAAGACACAATCCACCATTATAGGAAACTGATTGTTTCCCACACGCTGACTTAGGGACAGTGGTAATGATAATGCGTAAATCTTGTGTGGGCTCATCCCTTCCACGGTGTCCCTTACATCTATGGTTTTTGGGCACTCCTACCCTTTTCCAAATATGAAATTGTTCATTGATGGGGGATAAATGATCTCATCTGTCAATATGAGGAGGAGGGGCTTATACCAACTCGGTAGCCTCTCCCCAGAACACTTTGATAACACCCTCCCCGACGCCAATGATTTGCGGGTCATCCAGGCCCACCCAGTTGTAGTCTCGTCTTAGGTGCCACTAAGGAGGGATCCCACCAGGATACACCCGCACCACAACCCAACCCAACTGTCTTTGAAAAAAGAAGTTATACACTTGTGTCGTTAGCCCTAGCCCAGTTAACCCAATACCAGGATCAGGCACAGGCTGATGACACTCATCAAAGGGCGTCAACATTGGCGACTAATGTAGACCGTTCCACCACAGACACATATCATCAAATTACTATTGATTCTACATAGGGGTATCTGTATTCCCAGTCTGAATTAGGGCCCCCACCTCCCCACATGTAGGTTGGGTAGTCTTTACTTGTCGCTGATGCAGGTGGTGTCCTCTGCAGGCCCACCTGCGATGTAGATATCCAACACAGAGGCCCTCATCATATAAGTGATAACTAGTTTGTGGGTCCATCCATCTCCCATTATCGACATGGATGTCCTCCCCATGAAACAATCGATCTGAGATAGGGTATTTTCTACCGTATAAACATCTCGCATGGAGGATTCCCTCATACCTGTGACCTCATGTGTGGAGTAGTTCATCTTGTTACAGGTTGCCTATGTGAGGATCATGTCTAACAGGCCCACTACCATCCAAGTTCTATTCCCCATGCTTGTATCATCACCAATGAAGTCCTTATTTTTCCCAATAATTAGGGAAGCGGAGGACCGTCTTGCTTTAGGGACACCCAACACAGACTTCCTACCTGCATTCAGCTCGACCAGTATGAGGGACCTCCTCGTACTGACGCTACCAGAGGGAATAAGAATTGAGGCCCAACCCATGCTCCTAATAGATACAACATAGGTCCTACCCGCTCCATCACTTCTTATAAAGGTTCCCTCCATGAGTCAGCCAGCGTACATAGAGGTCCGTCCCGTGATCCCTTTGATAATTTTCTGGGTGCTTCTCGCCACACAGTTCACTCAGGTGGAAGCCCTCTACCTCCAAGAACTAGTTCATCCAATGGTACTCTTCATTCTAGAAACTGACCCTATCCTTTATAAACCAGTATAGGGTAGGAGGGTGGGCCTTCACAACCATAATAATAATTCCATAATGATTCTGACTGCAATTAATCTTGTTTTTTTCACTGATTCCGAAGCAGAATACGACTCAATGATGGAACCCTCACCTTGACCCTTTATGTGAGGGGCCTGGGAAAGGATAAGGTTTATAAGCCTCATTCTTATAGAATGAGAGGTCCACTGGATCCCTTAAGCCCTTCTAATATTCATCATATAGAACGAAGTCTAGGAATCTCCCTAGTGTCTGGCCTTGAAATCCCCTCTATCATCGCATGGGGCACTCTCTACCTAAACTGGAGTTCACAAAGAGTTATTCTAGAGAATGATGAAGGAGAAGCTTCTACATAGCCTACCACCATTGAAAATGGACCCTACACAAGGAACAGTGATCACCAGCCTGTCTTATTGGGACGTGGTGGCTATGTCACTACATTCTTTAGAGGTCAACCAAGGATGTGACGGATTTTCAGCTCATTCGCCTTATTCTCCACCAACCACCCTACTAACACAGTGGCCTGCTTCAGTGCCACTACTAGTTCCCTAGCTACACATGGTTGATTAATGTGGAAAACTAGGGCCAAACCTTGAGTCTGATACATGGAGCCTATGGGATATTGTTGTCACCGACCATTTATTGGAGATGTTTTAGCCATTCAAAACACTGAACCTCAGTGCGCCAGAATCGCTCACCCAATAAGATGTTTAATATTTTCTCTAAACCCTCTAGGAACCTCACTTGTTTCTTCATCATTGGTGAGTGGATTACCCCAAAATTCATGCAAATTTAGAATAAATTGGCTAGCAGTTTTGTAAGGTGGACTTGGTCGCACTCCCCATGGCACAACACCCCATGTTGCCCCGTGTCCATCTAACCCTCCAACAACAATGCATCCATACATTTAGTGTCCTCCATAGAATAATCAAGGAGGATCCCCCCCATGTTCTGATTCATGGATGGGGCTAGTATGTAGCTCTTCACTTCACTCCTAATCGGTGTCAGCCCAGTTTTCCAGGTGACATTGAGTATACGCCCCAAAGAGGGGTCACGATTTACCGGGATGACTTATTGGTGGGGGAGAATGTGTAAGAGCTCCATGATGATAACATACCCCCAGGGGAGTTCCACAGTTATTGGATCTATTGGGATATGATACTTTCTAGCAGATAAATCTACTGGGTCTTCACGTGACCACCGAGACATTTGACCTCATCCAGAATCCCAATTATGGAAATGAACAACTTAGAGTTATCAAACTATCTGACACATCTGGATTATTTCATAAGAAATAAGAAGATCCGTAGAATGATTTTTTTCATCAATAGGTCATATAGAACAAAAATATGGTTGATGAACTCTTTGATGCAAATGTTGCGTAGTGGAAACCAAATAGCAATGATCTGCCACTGGGGCAGCCGGGGTCGGAAAAACTCCCACCGATGAGTTGCCTCTTGGTGACCCTAACTATCACTCACACATAGAACTGATAGAGGTCATATATTTTTGAATGAAAGAACAATATGTGTCCTCAAATCCACATGAGAGGCATAATAATCATTGGGACCCAGCTCAAGTTCCCCCAACCGCTCCACAGTTCATCCCACAAGACGCTCCATGTGCCGCTAATCCTGTATATCACATTGAAGAACCTACCAATGCACTAGGGGTCACAGATCCTCATCATGTCAAGAACCCCCACCCAGATGATCAGATAAACTGTGCTAATTTTCCACCACAATGAATTTGAATCTCATAATGTGGAAACACCACGTGATGGAAACTCATATTCGGCATGGGTTGATGCTATTCCAGCACCCCTAGGTTCTGAGTATCCCAACATCCCCCCTTTAATTGGATGTTTTACTTGATACAGCATCAGCCCCATTTCATCTCAAGTTGTTTACCCATGTTGGGAACCCCATCACAACAAGACGCTGCAAAACATCGGTGCTTTGTACGGACATTGGAAGGGAATGAGTTTGTCTAGTACAACTAGCTACCCATTGGGTTAGTAGCTGGATGGGAAGATTTTCACAGTCAATTTATTTACATGTTAAGTTCCACCACTCAAATGATGAGTATTGCAAACCTCTTCATGTAAAAGAATATGCTTGATGAGCATGTTGCTAATTTTTTTGCCAAGTGGAATGGAATCACCTACTCCTTGGACATTTCACTAATTCAAGAACAACTACTAAAAATGCATGTGGGGAACGTCAGTACCAAAATAGTCCCCTCCCTCATTATAGAGAATTACCATGTGGGATTTAGGGATTTCTCTGATAAGGCCCAGTTCCTTTTGGAAGCCTTGTAGCAGGCCAAGTAGGCATGTTTGTTGCCTACAACAATTACCCCAAGAATGGTCGCCAAGGCTGACCCAGCCATGGTGGCCCATATAGAGGCCACCAGGAAACTAGAAATACTTCCAGTGGAGACACCTATGTAGGCTCATAGAGGTATGACACCATAGGCATATCCACTTTCCCGACAGGGTCCCACTCAAAATCGGTGTGTTCCCCCGCATAACGTGTCGCCACAACCTAGGCGAGATAACCAGGTTCTGCCTCCTCGGCAGGCTCCTCTAGCCCCATGTTAAAGCCAAGCTCCCCGATCCCCCTTCCAAGACTTAAGAAATCATGCCAACTCTTTCAAAAAAATTTAGGACTCTAGTTATTTATGAAGTGCCTTGGAATAGGGACTCTGAAAATTGCAAGAGTGTAGGAGTCCTGAAGAGGTGTATCTCACTAATCACCCCAATTGTTGCCCCTATCACTGGATCACGAGTCTTACACTGAAACAATGCTATGTGTTCATGGATTGGATGTATGTCGAGGGTGATAGAAACATAGTTATGTTGGTTCCAACAACAGGAAATGTGGCCTTCATATGTAGGCGGCTGATGATGACAGTGACAACCGAGGTGAGTGGATGAAGGTTCCCAACTAGGGGTCAAAAAAGTATGATGACTGGATGGCTTGTAAGATGATCGCTCATTCCCATGGTATTATCTGTGCACACATAAATCTACCTGGCCCTACATAGGCCGCTATGTCATCTAAAACTACCACTTCTTCATTATTTTCTTAGTCTTCAGCATCCCAGAAGATAAGACATCAACAACCTAATGGAAACCAATGTCCCCCAACATTTCCATCATTGTCCCATACACTCGGTGATTCTATTCCTCCAGAGATAAAAATTACCCCAAGGGTCTCTTCAGTGGTGGAGGATTCATCATGTGAATCAATAGGGTACACTTATGTTAATACCATAAAGCTGGTAAATCCATATATGATTTCGGACAACTAGGAGCACCAAACAAATTCTCCCAATGTCTCTAGTAATCAACATGGTCGATAGATCCCTAGTCATATGAGTCATCATAATGCTTTGTTCGATGCTTCCATCTAGGCTATGCATGCCACTAAAACTAGACTATAGACCCAATGAAGAGTGTATCATGTAAAAACATCTCTTCTGGCATCATGAGGCCCACCGTCTCCGCCGTTTTTTTACCTAATCAGGTGGAGCATCCCCAATCATGATGTGATCAGCCACACCCTATTATGGACCTACTACAATAATCTTTCCAACTCTCATTAGTTGGTCAATGAGAATTGAATAATGAGTAGTTGGACATTTCCAGTTCTAGTATGCCACCGGTTTAGCCTAAAGGGCTAGTAAAACCTTCTACTACAGAACAACTTCATATAAGAAGAAGCTCATGTTTGAAAAAACTATTTGTTGTTCTTAAAAATATCACATGTATTCCTGTCAGACTATCCACCACAAGGATCTTTGTTTTTAGGAAGATATTTGTAAATCCCTTGCTGAGGATTTATGATGCACCCTCTTGTTTCAGAGAGAGGTAGCAGCCACATAAGCATTCCATGCTGAGGTGGCTGGACATGCATAATGTCAAGCCATCATCTCATTCTCTAGGGAAGAAGAAGGATCTCCCAACTATGGGAATATCTGCCAACTATATATCAATGGAAACTTCATTAACATGGTGATTCATAGTTTTCTTGTTGACACTGGATCTAAGATCAACCTTATACTGACATGGATACTCCGTAAGATGGTGCTATTCGTGGTTGAACTAATTCCATCAGAACTAAAAATCCATTGTTTTGATAGGACAAAATAGACACTGGTCAGCCTGATCCACATAGAAACCCAGTTCAGTGGTTAGGTAGCCAACATTGTGTTCATTATTGTTTCATAGGATACCACTTACAACACATTAATGGGGAGACCATGGCTCACCCTATAGGTGGATGTCCCTTCTTCATATGACAAATGTCATAAATAATCCCATAATGGTCGAGTGGGCATACTCTAGGGTCACGTGTCACAAATTTAATATTGTGAATCCCACTAAATGGATGCATAATATAATAAGAGAAAAGATAAACAGATCTAGGCTTGTGATGTTGAGCCTGCTACGACTACGATTAACACAAGGACATGCCTAGATGATTCCGACGCCTTCCTGATCCATCGATTGTAGGCCATGAATACCAATTTGGGGAAATGTTTTTTTTCAATGGAACGAGGTAGACACACATTACCCTGTCTAAGTGACACTATAATATCACCTCGTGTTATTATAGGAATCCGGATTGGGGGATCCCAAAACCCCCTACTCCCACAAGGAATCGGGATGTCTGCCCCATGGCAATGCCAATATGGCATAAATTCTTGTTTCACAAAGTTGGGATAAACTAGATAAAACGTATGCTCCATTATTTATTCTATATCATCACGAATGGCCCCTTGGTCTGAATACCATATGGGACCAGATTGATAACTTTCATTGATATGGTTTCAACAACACATGAGTCCCTCGACGGATTGTCTACTGCTGCTCTGGATGGAACTATTCTCTCATCGGGATCAGATGACTTAGAGGAAACTCCTCCCACCAATGATCCCTCCTCTATAAGTGAATAATAGGATTTATAGGATTCTCCTCCTACATTAAAAGATGATTTCTCCTCCACGTTTGATGAACTAGTATATGTGAATCTTAGGGGTGGGCAGAGAGATCTGAAACCCACATTGATCAGAGCCACATTGTCTATTAAAGAATGAAAATAGTACATGGACATCCTAAAGGAATATCATGACATATTCTCCTAGTGTTATGACTAGATTGTAATACTAGACCCTCATGTCTCCATCAACCACCTCGACCTTTCAGTGAATCATTGCGGGTTCAAAAAAACATCCAAGAAAATGAACCCTTCTCAAGGTGCAATGGTTGAAGCCGAAGTTGATAAGCTCATCAAATCATAAATCATCAAGGAGGCCTAGTACCACTGATGGTAGCCAACATTGTTGCCATTAGGAAGAAGATCAAACATATCAGAGTCCACATCGAATTCTGGGATCTGAACTGCTGATGTCTGAAGGATGATTTTTCCCTTCCCGTGACATAGCTGTTGATTGATGGGAATACTGGATTCTAGGGTATAACATTCATAGACGGTTATTCTAGGTATAATATGATCCGAATGAACCCTAATGATGATTATTCTACGGGCTCTAGGAAATTACAAGGTACTTTCTGTTACTAAGTAATGCCCTTCAGTTTAAAAAATGTAGGTTCCACCTATCAGTGTGCCATGCATCACATATTTAATTTTATCCTAGAGAAATTGGTGGAATTATATGTGGATGATTTGGTAGTCAAATTTCACCAATTATAGGACAATCTCAAAGTTCTTATGAAAGTGTTTGGATTCCCATGATCCCGCCATCTAAAGATGAACCCCATGAATTTCACCTTCTGGGCCACCCCAGAATAGTTTCTCAACATTATTGTGAGATACATGGGCATTGATATTGACTTGGAGAAGACCAAGGCCATGAACCAGATGTCTCCCAAAAGAAACAACAAGGAGTGTTGAGGAATACAAGGCCACGTGGCCTACACAAGGAGATTCATCGCGAATTTATCCGACAAGTGTGAAACCTTTTCTCGGCTCCTGAAGAATGGAACTATTTATCAGTGGGATGATGAATTTCAGACTAATTTTGAGGAAATCAAGCAGCATATACTCTAGAATCATGGTTTGATTCCACCCATTTCCATAAAGCTACTGGTCCTTTATGTGACCACCCGGGAAAAACCTATCAGTTCCCTTCTATCCCAGATGAACAATGAGGGAATCGATAATTGTATCTATTATCTATATCACATTATCCTCAAACCATATACAAGATACTCTTCAATAGAGAAGATCTTTGTTGTGCAGATAATTGTAGTACATAAATTTCAACATTACTTATAGCATCATGAGGTACAATAGGTGTCCCATGTGGATCTGTTGAAGTACATCTTGAAATTCCTTATATTGGAAGACCATTTATCTCAGAGGGAAAAGATCCTCCAATAATTCGACATAAGAATTTCTCCGCAGAAGGCCCTCAAGGGACAAACATTGCCCTATTTCAATGCCGCCCATCTAGCTCCTACAGACCAGTCCCTGGATCATGATTTTTCCCATGAGGCAATCCACTATGTAGAACAAGACGTTTTATATTAGAATATTCAATTCGATGGTGCCTCCTGATGACCTTCTGAAAGAATAATAAATGGTTTAGGCTCCGTTGAGTGGATCTGGGTATCATCACCATCACACCAGCCCTGGCTATTCTTCTATATTCATTCTTGTTATAAGGAAGTTGTACCAACAATGAGGATGAGTATCAGGATCTCATAACAATTCTTGAGCTGGACCTCAAGATCAAAATTCCCCATTTTCAGGTGAAATGAGACTCTATGTTGGTCATCATGAGGGACAATGGTGACTACATCATCAGGAACCACTTCTCGTACCACTATTGGAATGTACCCACCATTTGATGGAATAATTCCCATCGCAGCTAGAGGTTAATCACATTACTCATTTGTAAAATGGTACAATAGATTCCCCTAATCAGCTTCGCTGCATCCCTTGTAGAACCTGACCATGATGATTTGATAATCCATGTGGTGCACCAGTGATTCAACGCCACTGTCACACCCGATGATGATGATAGCCCCAGGAAAGCCACATTACCATTGATTCCTCCATGTTAGGACCCCTGGGTCCCATGGATCACTAATGGATGTAACCCCCGACTGGAGGACACCCTTGGTTGATTATCCTCAACATGGTAATCACCTGACAGATCGAGTCGAGCGTGAGCTAATCCAATACCACACATTACAATTTACCATCCAGAGTGGTCCCACACTTGATCAAATCCACTAAAAATGAGGGTTTGATGTATTTTTCTTCCATTACATTCAAGGAGTTTATATTTCATAGGTCATGATGTAGGTTCATTTTGGTTCCGATGGGGCTCCTCAGACTCGATCAAAACTATTTCACTGGATCCTGATGTTGGGGTATTTTGGGACTTCCCTGATCTGTGACTGCATCATGTTTGCCAAAAAATTCCATCAGTGTGAAATATATGCCAAAATAGTGAATTGGATGCCAAAACCTCTCCACACTAACATGTACTCTTGTATCTTTAAGGTCTAGGGACTCGATGTGGTGGGACCCTATCTACTGGTGACAACACGCCAGTACATGTTTATCCTGACAACTAATGATTTCTTTTCCATGTGGGAAGATGTAGATCCGCCTATGGAGGTCAAGTATCATTCCATCATTGAAGTTTTGAGCTATAATAACATCCAGAAGTTCGGAGTCCATCACTATGTCCTCACCGATAATGGATCCACCATTCGAGCGACAAAACTGAAGAAGTTGTACACCATGCACAACATCCGTTCGAACCAATCCCCTAGCTATCATGCCTACTAAATTGGGATGATCGAGGAGTTTAACATTACCCTCTCTAAAATCCTTAAGAAGATGGTTCGTTATAACATGATGTGTTATCCAGACAAGAACACCAACACACTCTAGGCCTATAGAGAGACAGCCCAAAATACCACCCTGGTGACCCCATACTTTCTGTTGTACAGAACGGAGGCAGTCCTACCCACCGAGATTCAGTTTCCATCATTCCGCACTATAGTCTACGATCAACAGACACCATACAAGTTGGCCTAAATTTGTCCATCTGAATTGGAGGCACTCTACATAAACATGATTTATTCCCTTCATAATATATAGAAGCATCCGAACAAGATATCTAGAGCTTTCAACAAAAGAGTTCTCCTATTCAGTTTCTTACAAGGTGACCTGTTGTTGGACTTAAAAACACCAAAGATACCAGGATTTAAACCAACCAAATTGGAGTCCAAAATGGAATGGACATTAAATAATTCATATTTTTTACCCCAATGGAGAATACTCCCTAGTTATGATTGATTTTGAGCATATAACTCCGCCAACCGATTCCAATTTCTTCATGCCATACTCTGAAAGATCACCTGGGTCCTACATGACATTATCTAGTTATGTCCCAGATGAAATGAAACATTATTTTGGCCCACATGACATTAAACTGTATTAGGTCCTACATAACCTTAAAATGTTATGCCCCCATGAAATTAAAATGTATGTCCTCCAACATGAGGTTAAATTGTATTGGGTCCTACTAGACATTAAAATATTATATCCCATATGAAATTTAACTGTATGTCATCCCACAGGATGTGAAACTGTATTGGGTACTACATGTCAATAAAATATTATGTCTCACATGAAATTAAATTGTATGTCATCATGCAGGATGTTAAAATGTATTGGTCCTCTATGAACTTAAATATTTATGTCTCGCATGACATTAAATTGTATGTCGTACCACAAGATGTTAAACTGTATTGGTTCCAGCATGAAATTAAACTAATATTTCCTGTATGGAATTAAACTATATGCCATCCCACAGGTAGTTAAACTATATAGGGTCCTACATGACATTAAACTATATGTTTCACATGACATTAAATAGTATGTCATTCCGTAGGGCATGAAACTATATCGGGTGGTAATTGTCTTTAATTTTTTATTTCCTGTATGACATTAAACTGTATGTCTTACAGCAGGATGTTAAACTGTACCAGGGCCTACATGACCTTAAATTATTATGTCATACATGTCATTAATCTCTATGTATTCCCACATGACTTGAAAATGTACATGGACCAACACGATCTTAAATTTTCAAACATCCTTGATTCATGATGATAAATTTTACAACACTATCGATAACCACGTATGGCTTGATTACAATGCTCACGGGTTATGTAAGAATTTGTGGACACTTCGTCCTAGATTTCATCCCTCAAAATCATTTTTTGACCACCCCCTGGGGATAGTTCTCTCAGAGGAACACGCATGGTGTAGTTTAGTCTTCATTGGCCTCATCTATGCAAGGTTTACAATGGTCTCACAATGTTCCCCTCTCGTTCTTCAATCCTCCCACATCCACACCACATCATTTTAAAATGCATGGCCCTTTTTCAGACTATGTATTGATTGATTACTATCCTTATGGGATACATAGGAATGCCCACATATTTTTTTCTGTAGGCACAACCCCAAACATCAAGATCACGCCTCGATGTGTCCCCTCGACCCAGAAACCTCCCCAAACACATGGTGTACTTTGGGGTTATGAAATCATTTCATGATAGGTTTATCAAATTCACACCATGTGTTCCCCTCCTTGGAGGTCTTCACTCACCATCATTCGTACTGCAAGACGTAAAACTATGAACTGACTTTGACTTCATAGCCTTAGATATAGCGACCCAGCGATTTCTTACATTACTATTACATCATTTCAAAGATAAACAACATAATAGTATTACACATGGAGGATCCATAGGTTTAGTTTCTTGGGAAAACTAGGACTACACATAACAAGTACAACATCAAGCATAAACAATCATTTAATTTCTTCCTCTATAGCTTCTTAGTAGCACTTGTACTCTCCTTAGTACATGTAGCCACCTGTGGATCTATATGAAAAGGGGTGATCTAAAATCCCATTAAGAGGATAGAAAATAATAATACATCATGGGGTGATCATAATCATAACATATGCAAATGATCATGAACATGAGAGGAGAATAAATAAAAGACTTGAAATGTGGCAATGCATAAAAATGAAACATCATGTCTTAGTGGTTAACTACCACACATACTTGTGAACAAAGCTAGAATCATGTTCACAAATCATTTCAAATTTACTCATTAGATTCATCACTTTACCCAATGCATTTGAGCGCTATATAATTCCAGGCGCACCCGTCACATTTAAACATTCATATTGCACTATATAATTCCGGGCGCACCTGTCACATCATAATATTATCATTTTCATGATTTCCACATAGAACACATATCAAACATGTACATAAATAACCCATGGAAAGGAATGGGTTTCATCTCATAATAACACATTCATAAGATTTGGGTTCCCAAAATGAAGAGGGAACAACAAACTCGATACAAGAACCATCAACCCTGAATGAGAGGTAAAATGTGAGATCTTGAAAGAAGAATTCTTTTGGAAAACATTTTTATGGACATAAAAACTAGTGACAAACATGTATATCCCAGAAAAGTAAAGGATATGATGAAAAAATGATCTTTGAGGAGTAACCATTTCAAAAATGGAGTGAAAGAGGGAGAACTCGAAGGATGAAAATTGGGTTAGAGATTTCCCCTTACCTTGTACTCGAATGCCTCCGTCTCTTTAATGTCCTGCATAATGACATTATATTCATTAATTAGAAATTCAAGAACCTTTTATACATTAATAGGGTTCATTCTGGTTTCATATTTTCATATTATGTTCCTTTGGATGACTTATAAAGTTTAAAAACATTGATCGAGGATGTTCGTTTTCATGGTTTTCTTGAGCGGTCCACTTGTATTCTTAATTTGATGTTTGGGTAGATCATGGGTAAACATCCAGAACTGATATTAGATGTTATTAATGATATTACGGAAGCTTGAATGATTTTATAATGAGTTATATTATATCCATGTGGATGAATCATTAGATAAGAATTAAATGAAGATTATTTGGGTTAATTTGAGCGGTTTTTGGATCACAACGAACTCATTTTAACTTTTCACTTAGTAATATGGCCATAGGTTATTTCCAGAACTTAAAATAGAACATAATACATATAAAATATTCTGTTTCAACCATAAAATTGGTTTCATGACCAGATTGAAGAATGAAATGGAAGAAGAAAGCTTGTTGTTTTTGAAGGTGATAAATTATCACCACATGAACAACGTTCTCTTTAATAAAATAAAAGGAAGAGGGAAAGGGTGTGGGGTGATATAATATACCATTAGAATCAAAATATTACCTTATATGTATAATACTGGAGTTACAAAAAAGTTTGGATGAAGATAGGTAGGGAGAGTTTATGAAAGGAACATGAACTTAAAGGAAATTGAAGGAGAAGAGGGAGAGAAATTACCTTTAGAATCCTCCTCTTAAGAACCTCCTTAAGGGCCTATGCTTGGCCTTTTGATGATACCAGGAGCTCTTGTATGTGGGGGACAGGCTAGGGAAGGTGTTTGGGTAGAGTATAGAAATGTCTTGGAGCTTGAGAGGTGTGAGGAATAGAGGGAGTGAAGGGTGGATTTTATAGTGGAGGGGAGAGGGGTCTCCTTAATATAAAATTGATTAGTTTATTAATTTGACCAAAGATAAGGAATAGTGAGTCCTGGATGACCAATAATAGTAATTTTATAATTTAATCCTGAACCAAGTGGGCTTATTGTAGGATCGAAATACTGATGTAGATGCTCAATATACCAGAGGGGGGTGAATTGTATACTTTAAAAATTCCTTTGGAACCTTTAAAGTTTGTTACGAATAACTATGTTTTCCTTAAGCAAAGGAAAGGACTAAGTTTAAAATAGTTAAACTAAGCAAATTCACAGCACCTCTAATACCGAATGCAAACTTGGAAAGAGATTCCGAAAGTTGGTTTTGGAAATATGGTTCCGGAAATTGAAACTTAATAAAAGATTACAATATGAGATTCTACCTTAAAGCGTATAGAATCTAAATGAAACAGAGTACAAATAAGGAAGTATAAGAAAGTTACGCTTTCCTTATAATACAGAATGCAGTGGAATATAAAAATGTAGTAGTACTAAAAGTAACAAGATATAAGTCTTTTAACCCAAAGAAAAGGGTATCCAACAACCTTGGATAAAGGTCCCTTGATTTATACTTTCAAGAAAGTCTGTCTTACCCACACCAGGGTAAGCCCTCGATAAGAAGATCAGAGTCTCTGTCTTACTATCCCCGCAAGCCCTCAACTTCATGGTAGTTAGAAACCTCTGTCTTCCTCAGCAAGGAAGCCCTCGAACTTCATGGTATTCGGAAACCTCTTTCTTCCTATCCCCGGAAGTCCTCGAATGTAATCACCAACATTCGTAGTCGCACGAAGCTTTGAGAGTTAATAAGAGCCTCTCTCTCTAGAAATCACTTCAACAGCACGTATGCACAAAACCAAGTTATTCATCTGTATCGATCTCTTTCAAATGAACTCCTATTTATAGGTAAGGTCGGATCCTTCTCCAACGGTCATATTTTCCTTAAAAATCGGAGGGACCCGTACACGTGTCACTTAGACAACGGTTAGTTTATAACAAAATAGAGGACATCGTTTTATAACAAAACAAGTGAAATAGAATGTCCGACATCGTTTTAAAATCTAACTCAAAATTTCAGAATGAAAAATTCGGAGTGAAGGTTCAGAGTGTAAGGAAAATAATAAAGAGTAGAAAAAATATAAAGACATATGTAAAATGAATGCTCGGAGTGAGGATTTGGAGTCTGAATAAATTCAGAGTTTATAAAACAAAGATGATCAGATTCTGTTTAATAGATGAATTCGGAATGAGAATTCGTCATCAGAATACGTAATGAGAATTCCTCATCAGAATTCATAATGGGAATTCATCATTAGAATTCGTAATGAGAATTCATTGTCGAACTTCATAAGGATTCATATCCTGAATCTGGAGTAAAACTGTATCCAGAATTTGGAATGAAACTTTATCACAGTTCTCATTCTGGATTTCAGAGTGAAACCTTATCACAGTTCTTATCCATAATTCGGATCCTAAAACAGAATACTTCATATCAAAGTTTCAAGTAATTCCGAGAAAATAGAAGTGAATCCGAATCTCACACTTAAGAAAAATATGGGTGAAAATATGATAAGGATAATTTTTCTTACAAAAGCGATTTTCCTTATAAAAGCAATTTTTCTTATAAAAGAAATTTTCCTTATAAAATCAATTTTCCTAAAGATAAGGTGTTTGTGATTTTCAAAACAAGAAGGAATAGAAGATTCATAAGGAAAACCTTATTGACTCAACACTTACATCCGTAGAACATCATCTATGACTCAATTAAGACATTATTTAGCTTTTATTGTGAATTATCGGATTCCACTATTCATAAAAAATTCATGTATCTCAGAAAAATACCAAAAATTTACCCAACCATTTTTCGACCTGTAGAATACAAAATCGAAGTCCATTTTTCAAAAATAATTTTCTAAATATTATAATTTTAATATTTAAATAAAACCATAATTTACATAAAAAAACAGTTTTTAAGATTAAAACTGATTTTATTATTCTTTCAAAAATTACGTAGCGTCTTATATAATTATCTAAAAAATATTAGACATTGATTCAATAATTTATGAATATATTTCAGGAAAATAAATATTCATTTAAATTAATTAAATAATTTTAATTAATTATTTATGACTTATAAAATACCGAAAACGTTTTCTAAGGTCAAATTATCCCTTTCTATGATATCTAATTTTTATTTTATTATTCATAGGTAATGTTACTCATATTTACTATTCATAAGGGTCATATTACTATTAATAAGGGTAGGTTACTATTCATATGGGTAGGTTACTATTCACCAAAAATTGTTTGTGTTTCATTAGACTCCAAAAACTATCTTGAACACAACTGTGTATGTCGGATTTTTAAAATTCCAAACATAGGGGTGAAAAATTTTGGATTAAAGGTCACTTATCACTTAGTAGTTCATTAATTTGTGTTTTTATGACATGAATATAAGAAGGGAATTTTCCATTGAAAAACATTGGGTCGTTACATTCTTCCCCCATTAAGAAATGTCACCCCCAAAATTTCACTTTACACAAATAAGTGACGGTACTTCTCCTTCATTTCCTCTTCTGGTTCCCAAGTTTCCTCCTCAAACTTATGGTTCCTCCACAATACATTGACAAGGTGGGATGTCTTGTTGCGTAGAACCTTATCACTTCGGTCCAAAATTTTTACTGGCTGCTCCTCATCGGAGCGATCATCTTTCAACTGTACCACCTCTGAGTTTAGTACATGTGAGGGGTCTGGTATGTACTTCCTCAATAGTGATACGTGAAACACATCATGACCTTGAGCCATATTCGGTGGAAGTTCCAGACGATAGGCCACAGCTCCTATATGATCAAGGATCTCAAAGGGGCTAATGTACCTTGGGTTTAGCTTCCCTTTCTTCCTGAATCTCATGACTCTCTTCCATGGAGATATTCGAAGGAAGAATTTATCTCCAATGTCGAACTCCAAGTCCCTTCGACGGTTGTCAGCATAGTTCTTTTTCCGACTTTGAGCAGCTTTGATGTGTTTCTGGATGACTTGAACCTTCTCTGTCATCTCTTGAACAAGATCGAGACCAAGTAGATTTCGGTCTCCAACTTCATCCCAACAGGTTGGAGTTCTAAATCGCTTCCCATAAAGAGCTTCATACAGAGCCATCTGAATACTTGAGTGGAAGCTATTGTTGTATGAGAATTCAACCAATGAGACATGCTGATCCCAACCACCATTGTATTTAAGAGAGAAGGATCTTAGCATATCTTCAAGTGTCTGAATAGTCCTTTCAGACTGGCCATCAGTTTGGGGGTGATAGGCCATGCTGAAATTTAATTCAGTACTCAAATCATGTTGAAGGCTCCTCTAGAATTTAGTTGTGAACCTTGGATCACGGTCAGAGACAATCGAGAGTGGAACACCGTGCAGTCTCACCACTTCCTTCACATATATCATTGCAAGTTGTTCAAGAGATAGGTCTTCCCAAATTGCGATAAAATGGGAAGTCTTGGTGAGTCGATCAACTACAACCCATATCACATTATTCCCCTTCGATGTCTTCGGGAGACCCGTGACAATGTCCATAGTAACATTTTCCCTTTTCCACATGGGTATAGGCAATGGCTGCGTCATACCTTTGGAATTTTTTCGCTTAGCTTTAGCTTGCTGACATACCAAGCACCTTGATATGTATTCCGCAATCTCCTTCTTCATGTTATCCCCCCAGAAGTGTTCTCGAAGATCACGATACATCTTGGTACTTCTAGGATGGATAGAGAAAGTTGAGTTATGTGCATTATCCAATAGCTCCTTCTTTATCCCGGGTGATGAAGGCACACAAAGCCCCATACCAAACCGAATCACACCATCATCGTCGATATGGAACTCTTGCAGCTTCCCTTCCTTTACTGCATTCACCCTCTTTTGTATCTCCACATCATCCCTTTGTGCTTCCTTAATCATCTGTTGGATGGATAGTTGCACAATCATTTGGACAAGGTAGGATGTATCCCCTTCCTTTATGATTTCAAAATCCATTCATTTCATATACAAAGAAGATAATTTCTTTATCAATCCTCAACATGGATAGAGTAGCATGTTCTTTTCTACTTAGAGCATCAGCTACCTTGTTCGACAACCCAGGATGATAGTGAATAGAGAAATCGTAATCCTGTATTAGCTCTAACCATCTCCTTTGACGCATGTTGAGAACCTTTTGTGTGAATATATACTTTAGGGTCTTGTGGTTGGTGTATATGTCACATTTCTCACCATAAAGGTAGTGCCGCCAGATTTTCAAGGCAAAAATCACGGCTGCCAGCTCAAGATCATGCGTCAGGTAGGTCTGCTCATGGATCTTCAACTGTCGTGAGGTGTAGGATATCACATTATCATTTTGAATGAGTACACAACCCAAGACTTTATTTGAAGCATCGATATATATCACAAAACTTTCTCCACTTTTCCGTAGTGTGAGTACAGGTGCAGTGATCAGCCTTCTCTTTAGCTCCTTGATGCTTCCCTCACATTATTCCGTCCATACATACTTTACCCCTTTCCTTGTTAACTTAGTTAGTGGTCTTGACAATCGTGAGAAGTTTCTCACAAAACGTCGATAGTACCCAGCTAATCCAAGAAAACTATGGATTTCTGTGACTCTAGAGGGCCTGGGCCATTCCTCAATCGCCTTTGCATTTGAAGGGTCCACAGAAATTCCCCCGCTTGTGATCACATTTCCCAAGAACGTGAATTGATTCATCCAAAAGTCACACTTTCTGAACTTGGCGTACAAATTCTCCTTTCTCAATGTCGCCAACACAAGTCATAGATGTTCTTCATGGTCCTCCTTTCTCTTGGAGTAGATGAGAATATCATCGATAAACACTACCACAAATTTGTCGAGGTAATGTCTAAAGACTCTATTCATCAAATCCATGAAGATTGCAGGGGCATTAGTAAGTCTGAAGGGCATCACCAAAAACTCATAGTGCACATACCTTGTACGGAAGGCAGTCTTCTGAATATCATCCTTCTTCACCTTTACATGATCATATCCAGAACAAAGATCCACCTTTGAGAAGTATTGAGGTCCTCTTAACTAGTCGAACAAGTCATCAATCCTTTGGAGAGGATACATATTCTTTATGGTGATCTTGTTGAGTTCCCAATAATCGATACACAGCCACATGGTTCCATCCTTCTTCTTTACAAAGAGAACTCGCGCACCGCAAGGTGAAGCAGTAGGGCGTATGAACCCTTTGTCCAGATGCTCTTGTAGCTGCTTCTTTAACTACTCCAGTTAGATAGGAGCCATCCTATAGGGGCACTTCAAGATAGGAGTAACTCCGGGTATGAGTTCAATTGAGAACTCTACCTCATGATCCGGGGGAATTCCATGTAAATCTTTGGGAAATACATCACTGTATTCCGTCACGATGGGAATTTCCTCAAGGATGGGACTTTCCATCGACTCAACCATTTGGGAGAGGTATGATTCTTCATAGGGAATCAACACCCACACCGTTGAAGGATTTTTCAAAGGATATTCATGATCTTCCTTGCATTTGTAGAGGAGCATGGGATGGTTCAGAATATGAAAATATATTTCCTTTTCCCAACAGTTGATATGTGCTCTATATAATGAGAGCCAATCCATTCCCATTATAGCGTCAAATTCCACCAAGGGAAGTATTACGTGATTTTCCGGATGAATATTCCCACATACATCAACCGAAGAAGAGTAAAACACTTGGGTTGCAATGATTGCACCACTTGGTGTTTTTACATATATCTCTACTTTAAGGTTTTGGGGCTTCGATCCTATAGTTCTAGCAAACATGCAAGATATAAAGGAATGCGTAGAACCAGAATAAAAAAAGACATTTTCCATTGTTGAGTTAATAGGAAGTGTACCTTGTATGACATCATTATCATGTTCCACCTCTGCAGCAGTGATGGCATAAACCTTCCCTTTTTTTATTGGCTTTGGTGGTTCTTGGCGCTAATTACCCTCAAGAGCTCGAGGTTTAGTGTGCTAGTTTGAATAGTGCCCTAGCTCCCTACAGTTGTAGCATTGAACCACGAGTGGTTCTCTCCTTTCATCGACTACATTATCCTTCATTTTCATGTCTTTTCGACACTCGTGAGCTTGGTGTCCTTCCTTCCCACACTTAAAGCATTTCGTCATACATTTGAGGCAGTTCCCATGGTGCAACTTCCCACATTTATGGCATGTGGGTAGTTGTGTTTTCTTCCCACATTTTTCATTAGATCCACTGTCTTGAATCTCCATATTTCTTTTCTTATACCATATCCATGGGACCATTCTCCAAAATCCATTTCCACTTTGAGAGCACACCGAACAAATTCTTCATAACACCCAAAGTCTCAAATTGCAAGAGTCTTTCGAAGATGTGGTTTTAATACACTAAAGAATCTATCAATTTTGCTATCATTGTTGATAACAAATACCAAAGCATACCTTGCGAGACTTGTGAAATTTGCTTCATAGGTTGTGACATATTCTATTTCTTTTTGCTTGAGCTCTATGAATTCTCTCTCCATCTTTGTGCGGAGAGTTCTTGGGAAGTACTTATTAAGAAACATTATCATAAAGTCTTCCCATTCCATCTCTTCAATTTCATCCCTTGGCTTGGTGTTCTTAATCAAAGCCCACCATTGATCATCTTCTCCATCTAGATGATAAATGGCTAGAGTCACCTTCTCCATCTCAGAATAGTGAAGAACAGAAAGGATCCTCTCCATGGATTTGACCCACTGTTCCGCAACTAGTGGATCAGAATATCCACAAAACTTCAGTGGTCATTGCCGCATAAAACATTTGATAGCTAGTTTCTCCCTATATTGTGAAGGAGGACGCTCCCCATTATTAAGTTTATTATTCATAACCTGAGATAATTGGGTAAGAATTGCCAAGAAGTTTTGAACTCCACCTCTAAAATCATTGGGGATGGCGTTCAGGAAATCGTTGCATTGGCCTTCGCAAGAGTTGTTGACCTGATTTCTCATGGTTCCCACCATTTCCTAAAATAGAAAAGGTTAGAAAAATACATGAGTAAAAAAGTCATGAATAACTTATTCAGTTTAAAAATTATACCAAAAACATAACATATGGGATCCCTAGGTAAATATTCTTGTGTATGTGTTTGTACTTATTCTTATGCTAGAGGTTTTCTCTAGGGTTTACTAATCTTAATTCCCAAATTAACTAAACCTTTTCCTCTAATACCAATATAGTGACCTGGCCTTTTCATACATTACTATTACATCATTTCAAAGATAAACAACCTAATAGTATTATACATGGAGGATCCAGAGGATTAGTGTCTTGGGAAAACTAGGACTACACATAACAAGTACAACATCAAGCATAAACATTGATTTAATTTCTTATTCTATACCATCTTACTAGCACTTGTCCTCTCCTTAGTACATGTAGCCACCTAAAGATATACATCAAAAGGGGTGAGCTAAAAGACCAGTAAGTGGATAGACAAGAATTATACATCATGGGGTGAGCATAATCATAACATATGCAAAAGATGATGAACATGAGAGGAGCATAAATAAAAGACTTGAAATGTGGAAATGAATAAAAATGAAACATCATGTCTTAGTGGCTAACTACCACACATACTTGTGAACAAAGCTAGCATCATGTTCATACATCATTTCACATTTAATCATGAGAATCATCACTTTACCCAATGCGTTGGAGCGCTATATAATTCCGGGTGCACCCGTCACATTTAAACATTCATATTGCGCTATATAATTCCGGGCGAACCCATCACATCATAACATTATCATTATCATGATTGAAACATAGAAATCATATCAATCATGTACATAAATAACCCATGGAATGGAATGAGTTTCATCTCATAATAACACATTCATAAGCTTTGGGTTCCCAAAATGAAGAGGGAACAACATACATGATACAAGAACCATCAACCTTGAATGAGAGGTAAAATGTGAGAATTTGAAAGAAGAGTTCTTTTGGAAAACATTTTTATGGACATAAAAAACCAGTGACAAACATATATATCCTAGAATAGTAATGTAAATGATGAAAAAATGATCTTTGAGGAGTAACCATATCAAAAATTGAGTGAAAGAGGGAGAACCCGAAGGAAGAAAATAGGGTTCGAGATTTCCCCTTACCTTGTACTCGAATGCCTCCTTCTCTTTAATGTCCTATATAATGACATTATATTCATTAATTAGACATTCAAGAACCTTTTATTCATTAATAGGGTTAATTCTGGTTTCATTATTTAATATTATGTTCCTTTGGATGACTTGTAGAGTTTAAAAACATTGATTGGGGATGTTCGTTTTCATGGTTTTCTTGAGCTGTCCACTTGTATTCTTAATTTGATGTTTGGGTAGCTCATGGGTAAACATACAGAACTGATATTACATGTTATTAATGATATTACAGAATATTTAATTATTTTATAATGAGTTATATTAGATCCATGTGGATGAATCATTAGATAAGAATTAAATGTAGATTATTTGGGTTAATTTGAGCGGTTTTTGGATCACAACAAACTCGTTTTATGTTTTCACTTAGTAATATGGCCATATGTTATTTACAGAACATAAAATATAACATAATACATATAAAATATTCTGGTTCAACTATAAAAATGGTTTCATTACGAGATTGAAGGTAGAAGAGGAAGAAGATAGCATGTTGTTTTTGAAGGTGATAAATTATCACCACATGAACAACGTTCTCTTTAATTAAATAAAAGGAAGAGGGAAAGGGTGTGGGGTGATATAATATACCATTAGAATCATAACATTAGATTATATGTATAATAAATGAGTTACAAAACAGTTTGGATGAAGATAGGTAGGGAGAGATTATGAAAGGAACTTGAACTTGAAAGGAAATTAATGGAGAAGAGGGAGAGAAATTACCTTTAGAATCCTCCTCTAATGAACCTCCTTAAGGGACAATGATTGGTCTTTTGATGAGACTAGGAGCTCTTGGACGTGGGGGAGAGGCCAGGGAAGGTGTTTGGGCGGAGTTTAGAGAAGTCTTGGAGCTTGAGAGGTGTGAGGAAAAGAGGGAGTGAAGGGTGGCTTTTATAGTGGAGGGGAGAGGGGTTTCCTTAATATAAAATTGATTAGTTTATTAATTTCACCAAAGACAAGGAATAGTGAGTCTTGGATGACCAATAATATAAATTATATAATGTAATCCCGAACCATGTGGGCTTACATCAGCAGAACATCATCGATGACATAATTAATACATTATCTAGCTTTTATTGTGAATAATCGGATTCCACTATTCATCAAAAATTCAAGTATCTCAGAAAAATCCCAAAAATTTACCCCAACAATTTTTTGACATGTAGAATTTTAAAAGGAAGTCCATTTTTCAAAAAAAAAATTTATAAATATTATTAATTTAATATTTAAATAAAATCATAATTTACATAAAAAAACAGTTTTTATGATTAAAACTGATTTTATAGTTCTTTCAAAAATTACGTAGGGTCTTATAAAATTATCTAAAAACTATTAGACATTGATTCAATAATTTATGAATATATTTTAGGAAAATAAATATTCATTTAAATTAATTAATTAATTATAATTAATTATTTATGACTTATAAAATACCAAAAACGATTACAAAGGTAAAATTATAACTTTCTATGATGCCTAAATTTTATTTTATTATTCATAGGTAATGGTAATATTATTTACTATTCATAAGGGTCATATTACTATTCATAAGGGTAGGTTACTATTCACCAAAAATTGTTTTTGTTTCATTAGACTCCAAAAACTATCTTGAACACATCTGTGTATGTCGGATTTTTAAAATTCCAAACATAGGGGTGACAAAATTATGATTAAAGGTCACTTATCACTTAGTAGTTCATTATTTTGTGTTTTTATGACATAAATATAAGAAGGGAATTTTCCATTGAAAAACTTTGGGTCGTTACATTAGATCCCTAGACCTTTTCATCCCCTGGCCTATGTTCTCAATCAAGATTATGCGGTATGGCCTAGAATCTATGCCCCCATTCACGTTGGGATATTTCTTCCATTCCATAGAAATCCCCTTGGGACACCCCTCCATTTTCATCTTCACTGCAACGCGTTAAACTACGAACTGGTTGGGACATCCTCACCTCAGGTCTCTCGGCCTTTTCAGGCCCCTTGCCCATGTTCACATAAAGGATTCTGTAGTGTGTAATGGGATTAAGTTTCCTATTACATCAGGTTACTCACCATGATATACACATCAATCATTGAGATTCCCTACTTCTTTCAGTGTCCTTTCCATGTGACGTAAAACTACACATCATCCCCCAGAACTGTATAGGTATTGATTCCAATCCTTATGGGATATAAAGGAATGCTCGAAAATTTAGATTTGGGTCCAAACCCATTTCATAGTAACTTCCCTATCATTCTAGCCCCTATCCTGAGTTCTTCTAGGTGAGGGGTATACGACATGGTAGGGGCTTTTGTACTAATTCACATAGTGTTTGTAACAACAATTCAATGTAACTCATTTTCTAAAGAGATCATATCTAACTGTTCCATACTCATCTATTTGAGTCAGTTGCTATCGAATTGGGGCTATTGGACCTCATTGACAGTTCTCCAATGTGTCCAGGTGCACTCTGGTTCATGGCCAATAGTTTTGGATTCTGCATAGTCATGTTCTCACCAGTTTCCATTCTTCATGTACTCCGTCATTTGGGGCTTCCATCATATTACACATCCAAAAGTACCCCCGAAGGACATGGATTCTAGGGTCCTAGGCTCTCCTACCATATCTTTCCAAAATCCTCATGATTTAGAATAACAATTTGATACATGTTCCGTATTGTGAATACGGTCGGCAATTGTCACTCATTTGTTATTTCCCATTCCATGTCACATCATATTGATGATTTTTTTGGAGCATGGTCAACGAGTATCCTCCATCATCACACCCCTCATATTATGCCCTAAATATTGATCACATAATTCACATCCTTTTCCAATCCCTCATGTCCATGTGGTATTATGGAACTCCTGGTAATGTCCCTCAGTGCACATTAGAATGTTATGAGGGATATGTCATCGTGAGGCGTTGTTTGGGAATCCACAATGATATCTACTTTGTGTGTTTTTGATGAGGTGGAATGTCCTTCCCTGACCTTGTTTCCCACATCGAGCATTGATTACATGGGATTAGGAATGTTGTTGTGGATTGCACCTATTTGGAAGATTCTTTCTTTTCTATGGTTTGAGATGTGAGACAATAAAATATGATCTCATTACATCCTTCTTGAAATTTGTAATAACTCTCCTTAGTGAACTACATATGGCTTGATTTCCATCCCTATGGGATACATAAGAAAGGCAAGGAATTTCATCTACATATCTAGTCCAGGTTATATTAGCTAACATTTCTATTTTGACATTGGGCCCTGAATTTCATTGGATTTCATAGTGTATCATGTGTGGTCTTATTTCCACATTCACATTAGGTTTTTGAGATCCACACCATGTACTACCCCTCAAAGAGATCGTCCCTCATGCCTCTTGTCTTGTATGTTGTTAAAATTCACCATCAAAAACTATGCATGGCTTGATTAGTTTCACTATTAGATATGTGGGAATTCCCAGACAACTTGTCAATGGGTTTAGCCCTATGATTTCTGCCTTTTTCTTGGCCCCTTGGCCAGATGTTCCTTCTTTGGAATTGTGCGTTGTGTGGTGTGGACCACATCCACCTTCACGTTAAGTATGATTTATCATGCCATGTGAATTCCCCTCGATAAAAACATTGTATCTTATGTATGTGTCAATTCCATATGACATTAAACTATGTTTCCCAGTCCCACATGACATTAAAATAGTATGTATTTACTTCATGATATTAAAATATAAGGGATTGTACTATCATATGACCTTAATTTGTGATATTATAGTCGTGGAATCATGACGAAAAATGAAACCTCTTTGTGATGTCCTCACATGAGGGGACATCATGATGGGTATTGGTCATCCTCCATACCATTTGTCAAGTCCTATATATGTCTTGATTCCTACAGTGTTTCCAGATTTATCCATCATAGGATTATCACTACACAAAAAAACCCTCACACATCCAACTTAATGAACAAAAAAGTTATATTAAATGCCACTACTTATGGTTTGTGGGTTAGACCCATGAAAGAGTATTGTCTCTGGTATTGGTAACCTACCATGAAACATTTAATAATATGTGTGTATTTTTCCCCATAATCATGGGTTATGTAGGATATCCTAGTCACTTGGCCCTGGGCCTAGACCCACTCTATTTTTTGGTCCCTCGACGTAAAATTTCCCCTGGAAGCGATGGTGTGATGTGGGCTTATCACTGCACCCCTTGCCTTCCTCCCCCCTTTCCATTTATGGTCCGATCTCTAATAACATTAAACTATAATCCAACAGTATTGGTCACATGACACTAAAAAATTCTTTTAGAACTACTTATGTCTTGATACCCACCATCATGGGATACTTAGGAACACTCGGACATCCAGTCCTTGGGTCCAGCCCCAAAAATCATAAATTCAGCCCCCTTTTTTCGGTCGATTGTCCCAAAATCATTTGGAAGAATGTTGTGTGGAGAGCACCACTTAGGTAATCATTCACATTTGGTTTTTTTAATACCCTGAAATATTTCTTCCTAGTCACTCCCCAGCTTTGTTTGAGTTCTACAGCCCTAAAATACGACCTCCCTGTGGGAAATACACATTCGGATTGACTACTTCACCATCCTACAAGAAATTAATTCAATCAAGTATCCTTATAATGGCCCACTCTAAAATCTTGGGAAAACACCCCTAATGACCTTAGAAAAAATTTGTGACAGGTTATGAGTTACGAACATGGTCAATAATAAACCATAATGTATTATTCCCCATTCTAGTCTAAAGTGAAAAAGATACTATGTTTTGAACTTGGTCAACGATTATCCTCTATCGTCACACCACAGTAAATGTGATCCAGATATCTAGCAACATTATTCACACATTTCCACTTCTATGGGTTTATGTGGAATTCCAACACAATCAGTTTTACACCACCGCACATCTCTGTGAGTTAAGTAAGAGAACTAGTAGTAGTAAAACATTATTCACCTAGTTTCCATATCTCCTAATGTGTGCCATCATGTACCAAGAAATTTCAAAATATTCTTCTTGTTTCCCACATAATAAATGACTCATTCAAGATTAGTGGTTTAGGACGAATTTATACTGGTATGGCCATTTGACATAAGCACATCATACAACATGACAATAAATTTTCAACTCTAGAACTAGGTGCAGCTTGACACCCATAATCATGGGATACGTATGAATTCCCATTAACTTTTCCATAGGTTCAACCTATCATTAATTCTTGGTCCTTAATCCTAACAAACATCCCCATGGGATTTGTGGTGTTGTGAGGACTCATTTTGTACTCGTTCAAGTCGGGTTTATACCTACGACATCTTGTAATCCCTCATGGGATTTACCCTCTCACTCTAAATCCTATTGTATGATGTTAAACTACAAGAGTCTACATGTACTTGATGCATGACATTAAACCACAGTTCTACCCTGAACAATTTCAGGATGCCGGATCCTGACAAACTAATGCATCAGCTTCCTCACTAGAAGGGTTTCCCCTGGAATCATTGGTCTCTGACCGAATAGGGATTCCATAACTATGTATGGATTGATTCTAATCCATAGAGGATACATGGGGAAATCTAGTCCTTTCTCCTCGGGTGCATCATTAAGGTAATTAACCCTTTCATCCCCTCGACACTGATCATGGTCCAGTCTCTATGACCTTAAATGTGTAGCTTAAATTTAATACAACATGACTTTAATCATATTCCCTTGGCCTAGGCATTATGACCATAAACATTGAGAAATTTCCTGGTCATATGATGTTAAAATAGATGAATCATCATCACCATATGATGTTAAACTATGTGTCTATCCTCATAATTGGTATGATGTAAAACTACATGGCAATCTAGGACCTCGCCATAGAGGTCCTATTCAGATGTAAGTTTGATCCATTATTAGAACAACACACCAACTGGATGTGCTATCAACATGGTTTCATAATATCAAGTTTGATAGAATTCATTCAAACAACCCATAAATCCACCCTCGACTCTATTTGATGCCATTTTTCACACCCTTGTCCCCTTTCATGCATCATAGAACCCCCTAACAGTATGGATGCTTGGCTTATGGCTTGTCTACAATTCAGGGCCAACACTATGATAGAATAAGGATGAAATTTTGTGTCGGGCCCCCTGTTTCGAACATGGATAGCTGTCAGCCTCCATATAAAATCTATATATCTGGAAAAAACAACATGTATATTGTGTTTCAAACAGGGTCAATAGTTATACTTCACTCTCACACCACCCCCACAATGTTCCGAATTTTATGTATCGTTATTCACACCTTCCATTCCACTCTTTTCGAATTGATTATTATGACCATAGTGTTTCCCATCACCTTGATAGGATCACATTGGGATGATGGAAATTCGACTATTTTGAGAATCATATTATCTGGTCAGGCCTCCCTCTTTGTCCAATGAAATCCGGATTGGTTGTTCAAATCCTATTTTCCAGATTCTTGGTTGACACTCATATCCACATGAAATAATGAATCAGTCATCACATTTTTCTTGGAGCAAGAATGATCCCTGTGAGGATACGGATTGAACACTGTGTATTTCGTGAATGTGGTGGGAATGCAGTAACCCAAAATACATAAAAAAACTCATGCATGTATCTGACAGAAATAGTCAGAGGATAGAAGAATGTTTATATGTTTATATGAATTTAAATGATAGAGTATTTCCCCCCACCCATGGATGGGTTGAATACCTTAATATAGAGTGTTAGCTCTAGCACTCCGTGTCTTATGGTGTCTATGACCTATTGATGCATATTTTTCTCCTACTCCTCCTTAGAAGTAATGGGGTTTCGTTCATCATCCTCAATTCGTGCCATCTCCTTGTTGATTCAAATAATTACCATCTTTTCTGAATCTTTCTTCTTCTGTTCTTCTTCCTATACTAGCTGCGCATTTAGGCACAACATGAGAAATTATTGTGCATTATGGAAAGAAGGGTTCTCATTTTCTCGTGCCCTCAAACATTGAACACCCCATCCGGCCTCCTAGATCCTCTTAATGTTCACTGATTTCCTCCATTGCCCGCCCACACATAGACAACTATAGTTCTCCTAAATCTTCTCTTCCATAAATTCTCAAATGAGAATATGAGGATGTTGGGAATATACTCCCCCAACACATAACTCATGCATCTGGGAATTATGCCTCCCCATATAGTCTATCGATTGCACTTGAGGAGTATCCCCAATGAATTTCTTAATCAGCTTCCATGTCCAGAGATGGTTGATATTGTTTTCTTCTTCATCAGAGTATGTCTCATCCTAGTATGTGAGATCAGTAGGTTTATATGTGGGGAACACCTATGGGAAATCATCAGTGGAGTCTGTATATGGTTTTTGATCGGGTATGTCAGGACCCCCATGGTCCGGTTGATCTTCATCCTCAAACCCCAAATTAATGATCTCTATTGCTTCCTGACTGACAGTCCCACAAGTGATATTAAGCACCTCAACTTGGGTATTTTTAACTCCTACCTCCATGACCACTACCAATCCCCTAGGAATATATGGGAAAAAATATCCGACCATTTTTTCCAAAGGCGGACCTTGCATTTTGAATAACTGTGAATACCATAAAATTCATAGATGTCAGTCTACATGATAAATGGATAGAAATTATGAATTCATTGAAGGAGACTTATAGAGATAAAATATTGGTCTATATCCTAAGTGGTTGTCTTCAGATCTCAGAGTCATGGCCCACCATATGTTGTTGGGATGTCTGATGGCTCCAGGGGACTATCCTAGTTGTCGCGGCCCTGCAAAGCATGATAATTGTTGTAGACATAGGTGAGGATCAAAAAGTTCCCACATTTGTATCCACTATCAATCAAGAGTGGGTTTTGTATATGAGGCCCTCCTTCACAGGACAAATTTTAGTAGAGATTTCCCAAAAGATCCAGATAAAGTCTACGAGGATGTGGTTTATGGTTTACCTCAAGGGCCTCTGCAAACCCTTCCATATTTTGGATTTATTTTCCAACTTAACACTCATAAAAAGGGCTCCCTACACCTTCTTCCTCCACCAGGAGGCCTAGTATGATTCATCATGTAGAGGGAAGTGTTTAAAAAATTCAGTAACCCATATCCATGGAGTAGATGTCTGGTCAAGAAGAACATTCACTCGATATGTCATCTGGCGCGGAGCACACTGTGAGTGCATGATTTCCTCCAATTCGGTAAGGTACTTCTCCCACCTTCCTGGGGTACATCAATGCTAAATCTAACAGGACCAATCCATGTCATATCCATCCCATGGTGATCCAAATGTTTCCACATCTTGGACGAGTTGAAGAATTTCCTCTTGACACTCATGATGATCCAAGACTCAGGGATGATAGAAATCACAAGCATGTCTATGTGGAATAACCACTTCCACAGGGTATGTCTGGGATCCCTACAGAAGCTCCTAGTAAGACTCCCCTCCAGTTGTGTCTGCTCCACTAGTACCTTCTGGTACACCGCATCCACCTACCCCTCGACTGGTGCTGGTCTCACTGCCACTGCTGCCCCACCACCATGAGATGTCATTGCTGCCTTTTCGACCCTGAACTCGAGGATGGTGAGGAACTCTATCACTGACATGGATTGTCTTCTGATTTAGCATTTCCCACAGGGAGTCTTCCTCACAGCTCTTGGTGTATTCTTTCACCCTCCCATAGATAATTTTGGGCGGTTGCAGCTCAAATCACATATTCCCATCCTCCTATTTGAAAATGTGACACATTTGCCTCATGGGACACTAGTGGTCCTCATGTCACACCAACAAGTTGAACTGTGGGGTCATCCACTGCATGCACCTGAACTACCTCACAAAGTGGTGTAGGGTGTATGAATCGTAGTGAAGCTAGTGGTCAACCAGCGCCACCAGTAATCCTCCTCAAAGGGTCAGGAGGTAGGAAATATGCACTTCCATCCTGTAGCCATCAAAAGTGAACACAACTGTTGGATTTGGGAATGAGAGGATCTTGAAGTCTTCTACCTTCCAGACCCAGTTCAACAATAGATTGAGGGTCAGATTGGTCTAAAAGATCGATGCGGTATTTAAAATTTTCTTTCATAAATTTGATCTAGGATGGGTGATGTGAATTATATAATCATACATGCCCCTAATATGCATTTATATCCACCTTTAATAAAAATGGAACTACCTCCATATCCTCTGGGATTTCTTAACCATGGTGACGTGCCACAAAACCTTATATAGCTTGGAGAGAATTGGGATCCACATGTTAACCCACACCAGTTGCCAATGCGAATGCCCTGATGAATGTGCTCTGTACCACAACCATGATTGTGTCTCTCACTAGAAGAATCCATCCAAAGATAGGTGATGAGATGAATGATTCCAACCTAACCACCATTTTCATCTTATTAATGTCACTGAAATCCCATATCATCCACTGGCTGTCCTCCAAGAATTTCGAATATGAATGATCCTTGCCTCATTGAACCCATTTCCTACTGATCTGAGGACTCACAGGAAACTGTCTATCTTTGTGGGAATTATAAACTGCTTGAACCACTACTTAAAGTAGATGTCTCTCACTGGAAACTTGTCCTCCCCTGACAGTAGGTCCATCTATGAATTTACCAGCAATGCCAACTGCTCTGGGTCTTCCCCTATATTCTTTGTAGGGAGGAAATCGTCATACATATTCCCTAGTATCTAGACTCTTGAGATCTAGTGATAGTGCTAGAGGAAGATACCCACCACCCAATAGAGAAGATATATGGTATTGATCCTAGAAGACCACATACTCACCAACTCTTCCGTTAGAGAATTTGACAAATAGATATGACATTGAGAACCCAAAACCAACTCATACAGGCCCACATACCATGACTACACTCAGAACTCCTCACACGAGGTGCCGACCCAGTAGGACCATGCCCAGTGGTCCGTGAAGTGGCCACCATTTCATAACTCCCACTAATCAGTCCACCCATTCTCCAGGTTCCCCAGTGCCACCTTTAGGATCATGTGGTACAATGGGAGGATGTATTCAGAGACAATTCTTTCCCATAAACATTATTCTCATGGATGTATAGGTAATCATTGTTGACATGTTTGAAAATCTCCTAAGCATGGTTGTCAGCCACCATGACCACTGGTACTCGCACAATGTACTCCTGAGCCTGTATATCGGCTCTTCACTACTAACTTCGGGAAATATGACGTCATCCCTCATTCTAAATCCTTAAAAAGGAAATCTCTTTCACAAGGTGTAGTTATTATGACCCTCTAGAAGTATCTCCACCCACAACTCATGGTCTGAATGGATCCTTATTTGTTCCAAGATTCCTGAGTTGTTATCCATTTTTCCCTCTAGGCTGCATACACAAGGACCCCATGGTATCTTCCTGATGATTCATTCAATATATTTGTTTCGGGGTTTTTATTCATGGATCACAAAGCTTGATCATGATGCTCAAATGGCAATGCTCAATCACAGAGACTAAAAATAGTGCACTGCCCCCGACCTAGCAGAAAGAATCCATGAAGTCCACCCTCGTATAGTAGAAGGACATGCTATGTGCTACGAAGAAGAGAGGACTGATTCAAAAATAACAATTATAGAGTGTGTAGAGCTTTGGGAATAAAGATAACAATTTCCATAAAAATAAAGTTACGAATGAAAAAATGAGAGGTCAACCTCCATTATTTATAGGCAATGAACCCTTGTGCTTCGGGGCTCATCTGGCTGTGGCATGATTCATAATTCCCTTTACCCACACGTCAACTCACTGCATCGAGATCCTATATCACAACCATGCTTTACGATTGGCTGACATTTTTTTGGCGATGGACCCTCATACATCAATGCTCATTTCCACACCTCAAAGTATGAGGGGTGTATTTATTGGTTCCAAATGAAAGATAGAGGAAAATCCTCACAAATAGTAAACCATGTCCAAAGTGGCCACCTAGAGATGAACATTAGCAGAGCCATGCACCGCTGCTGGTACGAAGCTAGAGCCTCGAACCGTGGTCGCTGTGGAGCAATGAGTTGGGTCGCTCCGTGGTTACGATGCAATTGATTTTGAGATTTGCACTACAGAAGGAGATGAATAGACCTTCACGAGCATGGGTAACTTGACCTATGCCTCCATGAGCACAAAACTAATAGATCTAAGTTAAGGATGAGATGACAGTCGATTTCGCGGTTATGAAGAACTTGAAGAAGTTTGTGGTCGATCACAAAGAAATGTGTGGATTCACACTGAAGCGTCTCTTCTTTCCTCCACCACTCGCCTATAAATACCAGACTCCTCATGATGCCAAAGGACAAATTCACTAATCATTCTCTTTCTATAATCCCCAATCGTGAAGCACATTCTTCTCTATGAAACCCTAAAAAAAAGAGCACTTCCATGTAATTTATCATGGTGATGTACCCCTCCCGTAGCTCAAATACATTCCATTTTCAAGCAGGGATTCCCTTTGTAGACCCCACGGGCCATGAAAATAGAAGGGGGTCCATATGGGGAATCGGATCTCTGCTAAGAACTCATGCCTCATGAAGTTACATTCATGAAAATGTGAATCATATTCTATGGCAGGGTCATTGTTCTTTGTGAAGCACATTTTATTACAGTGATTTACTATGAAATATATCATTTCTTCATGATTCCCAACTCAGTAAATGCATTTCCACATCATGAAGCACCCTTCATATGAACATATCTGTTATACCTAGGCATGGTTATCCTACATCACGAAGCATACCAACTTTTGAAGTCCCTTCACTACATAGTGCACCAGAGCATCACGGGGCCTATCCCTACGATCTCATTGGCTTCGCAAACCCCTCTCCAATATGATCTTCTAGGTTTGTGCATAGTGATTCTATGGTCCTTTGGGCTGTGTTTAACTTTGCATTTCTTAGCCTCATGATTCTTTGAATAGGCACACTAACAACTATTTCTTTTTCACATAGCCACGCGATTGTGTCCCAATCAATAGATCACTCCACAACACCCCCTCACCATGGCATTTGTGATGCCATATCTTCCTCAAGGGTGGGCAGGTACAAGTCTGGTTAGTCTTAGTGGTGTGGAGTGAACCTGCCTTGTCTGAGATGTAGGTCGTTAGACTACATAGAACCATCACCCTCACCACATGATGTTAAACTGTGGTCTCATCCCATTCATTCTAGGTAGGGTACCCTGGATCTGAAATTCTCTACGCCTGCTCATCTCCAAAGGAGTGAGATCTTTCCTACATGTTATGAGATCCTCTTTTTTAGGATGGCGCCTATACGCCGAGAATAAAAACCATCTTGGTGTTATCCCACTCGACATTCTTGAAGGAGTTAGTATCCTGGCTCCTCTTCTCTTCTTCCATGCCAATGGACAAGAGGTGATAGGGACACATGGCTCTTTGTTACCCCATAAATCTCTATATGGGATTAGTTTCCCTTGTGCCTCCATCATATAGTATGTTTGAATCTCTATCTCCCTGAGCTGCTAACCATGTATAAGACCCTATTTCCAGTTTGGGCCACTAAGCACTTGTAAGCCCCACTCCAACTCCCACGTATTCATCGTTATTGAACTGATCATTAAGATTTATCTACCTTTTGTTTCTCACACTGAGCATGAATCACATGGGAATAGAGTATGCATTGGAAATGGAATCCTTCCTGGGATGCCTTAGTGTGTAATCCCCATTCCCCATTCCAAACTATGTTGAAATTGATCCTTGTAAGGTAAAGGAATGTATGAAGACTCCCTAAGGTTCAAGCCCAACACATTCTTTTCCAAACCACCTCATTCCAGTTCACTCTCACACTACATGACATTAGAAATCATCCACCATTCTGAACTATATTTATTTTGAACCATGCAAAGGCATGGTCTGTAGGAATCCACCCTGTGGTTCATGTCCAACACCTACTTGTCCCGAACACTTCTCATCAGTTCACTCTCATCCCTCATGATGTTAAACTGTATCCCCCATTCTGAACTATGTGTACGTTGATCCTTGCCATGGAAAGGTACATAGGAAGCCTCACTATGGTTAAATCCCAACACCTACTTGTCCCAACAACTTCACTTAGGTTCACTCTCGTCCCACATGACATTAAACTGCATCCACCATCTTGAACAATGTGGTCTTTGATCCTTTCAATGGTATGGTACGTAGGGAGCCTCCCTAAGGTTCAATCCCAACACCTCCATTGGTTCTGACCCCATCACATTGGTCCATATTCGTCCCACATGATAGTAGACCGTATGCCCACACTTTCATCCTGTATGATGCTAAACATTACTCATTCAAACTACATGGGATTTGATCAATATTTCCTAGATAGGGTACATAGGATGTGTCCATGACGTTTGATCCCATCCAGTGGTAAGCCATTGTAATCCCATCCAGTGGTAGGCCACTATGACCAATCCATTGGTAAGACGTTGTATTCACATCCATCTGTAAGTTGTTGTGTTCTATAACTAAAGGTAAGATGTTGTGATACCCGCTCGACGGTAATCCATTGTGTTCACCAGCCAATGGTAAACCATTGTCTCCCTAACCAAAGGTAAGCCGTTGAGGTCCCCTTTGATAGGACCCACATCCTTGTCCATCCCAGTGGTGTCAGATCAACCTGGGCTACTAACCAAGCATAAGCCCCGGTATATCATCAGGTCGACGTCCTCTACGCAAAAACCGATTCTTTGACCTCTTCCAGAACTACAAGGACATTGATACACAGACATAGGTATATGTAGGAAGCCTACCTAGGGTCAAATCCCACCATTCAAGTCTCATCATGGTCTATCACCCTTTCATATGTGTTTCGGGAAGCTCATGACCCAATTATATGTTTCAACATCATCCTTGTCTCATCCATGAGTCCATTATAATGGGCCACCTAATAAGGTGTCCCATCATCCTACTAAACTACATTAACACTGATTACCTAAAATGGGGATATGATGGAAGACTCTTTGAGGATCAATCCCAACATCACCACCATCTTTACATTAGTTCCATCCCATTATCCATCCAATTATTTCAACCATCCATATCCATCATATCTCTTACGTGGGATGCCACATCCCGTTGAGATCATGTCTTCCACATTTTCATTGCTCCTAGCTATGATTGGGCAGCTATGTATGTGTTAACCCCAATATCATTGTGCACTACAAGGATTTCACCCATCTGATACACTTCTATAAGAGTTACCATATGTAATATCCATAATCACTAGACATTAAACTCCCAACATACCCTATGTTAAAAATGGGAAGCTATGGAAAACCATAGAGACATGGCCATGGCTTATGATTCCCCACACTCACCGTGGGATTCCCTGGGCTTCCGCACCCTTGATAAGCCCTATCATAAGCATAACAAACCAAAACGAACCAGTGTTCCAGCATCATGACACACCAGTGATGTCCAAAAAAACTACTCCCCCAACAAGATGGTTTCTACCCTGAGTTGAAACATTCCAATTTCTATATAGAATCATTATTATTAACTGGTGTCAATGGAGACATGACATTGGGAAGAGTTTCATGAACAACTTCTTATGTCTATAAGGGATACATAGACTTGGTATTGGGATCTGAGGAAGAATCCAAGGAAGGACAAAATAACATCTCATCATCCTGTTTCGACCAAGGAATGAACTATCGTGAATAAATGACGGTTGACACCCTCTTATGGAAGTGAGAACACATTGTAACACAACATTTCATCCTTTATAGAAATATGCGCTTCCAGGAGAAAGCATTTCAATATGTCCCAAATCCCATTTTATTTCTATGAAAAAAATACTCACACAAACCAAACGAATCAAAGAAACACATGGAATCTCGTGTAACAACCTAAGGTATTCTCTCCAGGAACCATACACATAAATAGAACATCATGTCCGAAAACTCCTGTCTCTAGTCTATCCATACTCATTACCAAATAACAGGACCCTAAAAGCTTGTAACCTACTTTAATACCACATTTTGGTGAACAAATATATGGTTTTATCCAATTCGACATCCAACTAGGGACCTATAATGGCCCGAAGGGGATTCCTAATCCCACTGGGTTTGAAACTAGGTTATGAGAAACACCATTATTTATCAATAATTGTTTCATCAATTTTCAAAAATCATAAATAACCAACCAAATAAACATGAACAAGTAAATAACCACATCCAAACTGGGTTGAAAGGTTTCCGAATTCATGTTTTTACAATTTAACCAAAAACCTAATATTAAAAAGGAAAAAAAAGAAAATTCAAAATACTATTGTAAATCATGAGCGGTATCAACCTCATGTCACTAACATAAATACTATCAAACTGTGGAACACTAGCAGTCTGAATGAAAAATATTTCTTATGACACATTTCTCCATTACCAAGGTCGTACATAAAAAGGTCTACATACATCAGTTGGTGAATGTAGTGTGTGAGAAAAATCCCAATAGAATTTCACACAAAACAAAGGATTCCATTCCATATCAGTAAAAGTTAAATTAATATTCTAATTATTGGAATATAATTTGTCTCATTTTTAAAGAAAACACTTTTTTGGAGAGCCATGCTCTAGGAAAACATTAGCAGAAAAACTCTTTTAATTTTAACATATAATAAAAGGAATATTTACTAAAATAAAAATTCTTTTAATTGAAGCACACTTGAGGTCCACTGTATGCCAAAAGATGTAATTACATCACATAAGTCTAATGTCAGAAGACAACACAATGTGTAAATACATAAGTGTTATTTAGCTCGAGTATGACATTGTCACCTCGTTCATTAGTGTAGGGTTGTATTGAAACCAAAATAATAGATTTATCATAAAAAATACACAAGTAGGGGAAAAATCAATGCCATAGTGGTATCCAATAATCAACATAGTATATTTAATGTTGTAGTAATCAATCCAGATCATTGATACAAGGACTCCTCGACTTTTGAATAACTATTATATTATATCTAGTCAGCCCACTTAGATACCCGGGATTCCCTGGTGCTCAATCCCATTTCACATATTACACAACCCACATCATTTATAATTCATTACATTGAAACCACCATTTTTCATAATTAATGAAACATTCATTTTACACACACCAAAACAACTTGAAATTATTTTTTAATTACTTTCATCTCTCATTAAAACATATTAATATTTATACCAAGAGAAATATACAACAAATAAATTGTTTTTCAAATTTAGAGCACATTATAAATTAACAAATAAATAAAATTCATTTCACTACATGATTAACATATTTTAATCAATTAAAATTTTTATTTAAAAGGCCATAATAAGGATAACATGTCAAAAAAATCCATTTCATTTTAGTACTCATTTTCAATACATATACAACTCATGTTCCCTTGAAGAAAAATAATTTCCACCTTTAGAAAGGAAGAAAACCGATTTCCTGAAACATTACAATGAATCAAACACAAAACATACCAATTTACATTATAAAATCACATTTCTATCTCATAAGATTTTCAATCCACTTAAAAATGATATTATCATCCCATAATTAAACCATAGAACATATTTATGAACTCAAGAAAGAAAGCTAAAATCATCTAAAAATTCTATTTAATGGAACCAACAAGACCATGTGTAGAAATTTGAGGAATTTTTGAGAAATAACAACTAAAACACTCTACAAATCTATAGTGGAGTTTTAAGGAAACAAACCACCAATATTAAACCCTAATAATAAATATCCAGCTCTAAAAATTTCACCCTACCTACTAAAGGAAAGACACCACAATGATATTAGAAGAAAAACATATAAAGGGGAGGAAAAAAAGAGATAAGTGGCTTACCTGAATAATAAGGGAGTAATACCACAATAATCTCCCATATAATGGAGGTATAAGAGAGATATGGGAGGGTGTGGAGGTCCTTGGTTGGGATACCTAAATGTAGGAGAGGTAGGAGATTTTGGGTTTAAATCTGTAGAGTACACATGCAATATTTCAAGATTTTTAATGACATAGAAAACACAAATCATTTTCCCATATGGTTTAAAAAAAATTTCTACAGCCATGCTCTCCACATTGACCAAGAGGAGCTGGCCACACAGTTTTCACACACAGTATACAAACTATGCTCTAATCACATGTTAGCCATTATACGAACACAACACTTGGCTGTATGGTTAGCTTGACAAGGTGAAAATTTTCATCTATCCATACACCAAACTTGTGCCACTGACTCTTTGTACAAACATAAAATATTTCTCAAAAAAACCCAATGGAAAAGATAGAGAAAAAATAAATAGTAGAATTACATCAATAATTTGGAATTGTCACACCTGGTTCTAGAGAGAACGATAAATACCCAAAGACGAACTAGATCTATGAGTAAAAATCAAAAACCTGGTGTCAATGTTAGGTTACGTTTTTCCAAATGACTATTTAGTTATTTTTAATCAAATTTATCAATTATTTTTTAAATTTAATTTAATTTAATTTAATTTTTTTAATTATGTATATTTGGTTTTAATTTTTTTAATTTTATTATTTATTTATTATTTATTTATTTATATTTGTATTCATATTTTGGTTTTATATATATTTATATATTTTTTATTTGAAATTTTTTACCATTTCTCAGTTAGTTGAATATATAATCACTTTCAAAATGGATTTTTTAAGGGATCAACTCTGTTTTACAAAATTTCACATAAACATTTGTAGTGGTACCATTTTGTACAATCCTCATAATATACTCATGTCTTTAGATGATGTTTCTAGATCTGGCATTATGTGTGTTACTATATTCTCTTTATAGTGTAATTTCACTATCATTATTAATGGTGATATAAGTAATTTATTAGACAGATTATAAATATATAATAATAAATTTATAATAAATTCTACCTCAATCAAACATAATAAATGGTAGAAAATATTTTAATCAATATTTGAATTTTAATTACATGTTTGTATCATTAGTTCCCAAGACACCGAACATCCTCCAATAGTAAAAAAATTTCCATAACAAGATTGGTTATCCCTAACATTCATAATCCTACTAGCATAATCGTAACATTCTAATAAATAATGACAATCATTATTGAATATAGAAACATTTTTTGATATTTTTACTTAACAAAAAAATTATTGTTCTATTAAAATGGTCAATGTTTAGATTACAATTATATCTACTAAATTTTTCACACTAAAAAACAATATCTCATATTATTAAATTCATTTCATATATAAGACATCTAATTTCACTAGATTATTAATTATGTTCTAATAATATTGTAGTATTTTATTTCAAATAGATCCATGTAAGAAACTGAGTACATTTATTTTTAAAACAAATATGACAAAATTAAATTGTAATATATTTATATAATTTCAATTATTAATGATATATACAATATTGTGTTTCTTAATTTTTATTCCAATAATATTATGAGAATCTATGAGAGTATTTGTGTTAGTCATATAAGAATGATATTACTATGAATCATTCATATATATCATATTGATTCCAATTATTATTTAGTCATCCACATATATATAAACCAAAACACAATATCAATCTGTATATATTGAGTTGATACATTTATCAACATTTTTATGTATTAAAAAATAGGGAAAATAATTTATTCAAACTACTACTTCATTTTTTTGGGGTGAAAAACACGGTAATTTTATATTAATCAATTTCATATCTTATTAAAATTATGTAAAATAGATATTTCTAATTTCATATTCTTTATCATAATATTATTTAATTTTTCTGTAAATGTAAATAGCCTTTTTCTTATAGTATTGGCGTTTCATGATTTATTTGGTATTATTTAAAAGAATAAGTTCAAAATTATATAATTATTATTTTAAAATGATATAAATTGATAAAAAAAATTCAAAATTATCTGATAGTGAATATTTGAGAATTGATTAAAAAAGTTGATTTGTGTGAATAGTTTAAAATTATGAATTTTTTAGGAAATATGGATTTTTAATAGTTTTTTTAGACCTCTATTTTGATATTATTATGTTTGAAATAGTAATTAGTTCTTTTGAATTATGATATATACAATTTTATTCATAAGAATATTTTTTTATTTCTTTCATATGAAAAAAATATTACATACATGATGAATATATCAAGAAAACCCTATTTTATTCTGCTATGAATCTTTAATATAAATATTTTTTATAATTTATATAGATAAAAAATGAATAAATGGGATCTCTATTCAGAAACATAATAAATAAATTCATTATTTAGTAAAATTTCATTTTTTCCATTTTGAATTGTAACTATGGTAAAAATACTAGTCACTATTTGAAAAATAACAGATACCAATGGTCATAATCACTTTTTATAGGCCATAAATCCATTGGGCCCTAAAATGTAACTATAGGGACATAAAAATGATTTTGATTAAAACTATTGGCATATTCATTGAGGTTTTTATTACACCAAATTATTTTTATAAACTACAACTATACTAGTATATCTATGGTTTTTTTAAAAATTATGTGTAGATTATTCCCCTAGAATCACAACAAATTGACTTGACACCTCAACCCAATCAATACAAAGAACACTTAAAAATACCAATAAAAATTTGCAATCCTTTAAATACATATATTTTTAATTTCTAATATAACTATATAATAAATATATTTGTAGTTTCCCAAACATTGACAACACTATTTCATAGATATACAACCAGCACAATCAGTCATAGTCCTGAAACACCATCAACAGAATTATTAAATTAATGATAACTAAAAATTGAGGGAATATAAAACTCCCTCATTACTCCCACTTCAATAATTTTCAAAACAATTATCATGGACATCCATAACATCATATTATTCTTCATCACTATCATCTTCAACATCAGCATCATCATCATGAGGTTCGTCACCAAGACCACCTCTAGGAAAATCATTTCTAACAGCTATTACATCATATAAAAAATGAATTGTTAATATACATGTATGAAAAAATATAACATCCTATGATTTATGTGGTGGATATAAATTTTTCATAATTTTCATTAATTTCATTGATAACCATTGTTCCTCTTTCACACTATTGTATTTCAATTAATTCGATTAACTTATTATTCATGATCATTTTATGGATCAACATTTCAACATCATTGAGAGGCTCACAATGTTAGCCAATACATAGTAGGGATGATTCTCATCCCATATATACAACAGGTTCTCTCCTAGTGATCCTCACATTAATACTATCTCATGTCATAATTTAGCTTAATTATTTCATTGGATTTTCATCAAGGACTGCCATGGAATAATTTAAAAAATAAAAATAATATATTTAATTATTAGTTATGTATATAAATTTCGAAAAATAATAATAAGGCTTAAACTCGTTTCTTGTTCTTTTCAATTTGTGGAAATTTCATATTTTTCTTCCAACCCGAGATAATAAATTTCTGTCAAGGAAGATGACATTTGATTCTCAATGTTTCGTGTTGTAAATTAAATATATTACTATAATACATTATTATTTAATTAAATGAATGTTTAAAAAAGAGTTTAATATTTATAATGAATATTGGAATGGTAAAATGAAAAAAATATAAGTTAAATTTTTATTAACATTTATTATGTTGGTTGATGTGATTTGATGATAGTTTTATTATATTTTTATTAAGTATTGTTAGATTATATTATCAATTAATATTTAATTATTTTCATTCATTGTGAGTTAATTTGACAATTATTTAGATTGTTTTATTTAATCAAAACCATTTTAGGATTATTTCACACTTTTATATCAACAATATTTATATATAGTATTAATAGATTTAGTTTTGTAAAATATATGTAATTTCAGGTTGTTTTGATTCAACGTAATTAAGTTAAATTCAATTTGATTTGAATTATCATTAGTTTAAGGCTACATGTTTTAGTTGGGTTCAAATATATTATATTAATTTTCTTTTTATTTCAATCTGTTTCATTCAGTTCAATCCAAATTCAGTTGTACATATATAGGTAATTTTTTTGATATTGTACATTTTCAAATAATTTAATATAGTATTTCATTTGTTGGATCTATTAATTGGGGGGTTCCATCCTTTTTCATTGTATGATTTAGTTTATTTAGATTCCATTCATTTAATGATGTTAATATATTACATTAGAGATACATTATTAAGGAAATAGTGTCTCTCAATAAACATCATTATAGTGCACCCAATAGTATGCATATACATCTTATAACCCTTGTTATTTGTTGTTTCTATTGAAAAAATAATGAATAAAAATTAATATGAATTATTAGACATATATTCCAAATAAAATATTTTATTATTGAAGAGTAAAATAAAATAATTACTATACTAATAAGAAAATATTTCATGTTATTGCATTCTTGAAAAGTCATTGATTAATGGTACACCCTCAAACATAGTGTCGAATCTACTGTTACTACACATATATATCTCAATATTATATGATTTCCATAATTCCCCCTATTCAACCAATCATTTCATCTTCACAGATTGAATGTTAGAAAATATAAATCAATGTTTCATTGAACATGATAATTCATATAAATAAAATATTAATTTCAATTTTAATTTAGAAACATTTCATATCCTAACTCGTTCTATGAACTATCATGAGTTTAATTATAGACATGACTCAATGTGAATTGTTTAATTGGAATGATATTGGTATAACTGGATAATATATCCATGAAAATTATACATTTTCTTACATTATTACATACCATTTTAATATATCCACAGTGTTATACAATTAATTTTCATTGATGTTAATAAGATTCATAGATATGAGTGCACCCACATCACCAACCTGACTATCCCACTAATTAAGATGAAATAATCAATTATTATTAAAACACAATACAAATGAAAATAAATTTATGTGACATAATTTACCACAATTTTGTTCATAAACCAAAACCTAGATGATCATTTGGATTTCATAGATTCATGGGTAGTTGTAGTTTGGTTGCATGTTAAGGATGATTATGTTCCAAGGAATTACCTTGCCCATCTATATTTTGTAGATAATATGTTGTCACAGAATGATCATTAGTTCATATAAAGATTACAATAGGAAATGGAGGTGGTGCAGACATGGTTTTATAGTGATATAAGGGATGTTGATACATTATAGATTACAGAAATTGTATATGTGAATTAAATATTAAATAACATGATAAAGGAGGAATATATCAGAATGTCCCAAAAGGCTCTAGTGGAGGAGGAAAAAGTTCGGTATATCTGTGGTTTTCTTGATTTTCTTGGTTGTATCAACTATGATGTCTGCTCTATGTTGCTCTAGTATCAACTCCCTCTATTGGATATTTTACTAACCCCATAAACCAGGTTTAGTAGAGTCTAATTTTTTTTCATTTTAATGTCCTAAAGGAAATTTAATAATTAATATAAATATAAAATTAAATTTAACGTATATAAATACAATTTTTATTCTAATCATGAAAACTAGAGGGGTTTGCCTTATGTCACATAGTTTTTGATCATTTTCATATAATATTTACCATAAACATTATTGAATATCATCCAAATGATTCATTTAAATGAAATTAAATTAAAAATAATCAATTATTTTTCCCACAAATTATAATTCAAACAATAAATAAATTACAAAACAACACACAACTGTTTCAATCGAGTTAAAAAAATTTAATGATCTGTTATTAAAAACATTTTGAAAAAGTTTTAAAAATAGTATTAATAAACTGTTATAATAATTTTTATGTATGAAAATATTTTATAAACACACACCAAAAATATGGCACTAATTTAATTACATTAATTTGGTTTCTCTTTGGAGTGGTAAGTTTTTCAGATTTTCAATTCTCATTTAATTTAGTTATATTTATTTTAATTCAAAAAACATGTTTTGAAATGATTATTTTCAACAAGGTTATACATTATTTAATTTTTTTTAAAAACCTAATTTTTAGAAATAAAATAAATATATTTGATGATATGTGAAAATACGAAAAAAAATTACATTACAAACAAAAACCAAATTAATGTAATTATAGTAGTATAAATCTGATAGTATAATAAAAAAGAACTACTAACAGCACATAAACCCTTAGTTAACATAATTTCCTGGGTGTGGCCATCTACGTACCCCCCATTTCCCCAAGGAAATGTGGTCCCCCCATGGGACCACCCATACTCCAATATGGTTCATCATAATAATTACTATCCCCATATTCAATCATATGTAAATTTTTATTTACATTTTCTTCACACATGAACACCGTTGAAAAATTCACAGTAGATCAGAAATCTTGATAACGACTCCAAGCCAATAACACTTTATAATGGAGTTCTAATTAGTTTGGGTACTAAAAATAAAGTCATTTCATTTTGAAATGAGTCATATCATGTAGTAATTCGACCCATTATATTAATGTGGTGTTTCATTTACCCCTACCCTCTATATAGCACAACGACCTTGGTGAGGACCCCATATCTCACCCTAGGTAGTTACATAACACTTATTTATAGGTAACAAATCTTATGTAATTGTAACATATAGGACCCCCACAAAATCACATACACACTGCCTTGTCCAAGAAATCAAGACCAGAATATCCTGATACCATCATTTTACCAATAGACATGTGGTCTATGCTTTGTGGACCTCCCATGCACTTGAAAAAATCTTCAGACTACTAATAATACCCACAATCCAACTTAGGTTATTTCCAGTGGGATTTTTCCACACATGAACACACCCATAGAAACATCCTAGAAAAAAATCCATCATGATCACGAATCCATATCAATAACATTTAATTGGGGAGTTCATATAATTTATGATCGCTAAATGAATGGTTCCCCATGTTGAAGGGAGTCATATAATATATTCATATTACCCTATATCATTATGTGGTGTTATAGAGTTACCCATATTAGGATATGATGATGAAATGATGGACATATATGGTTAATTCTATATTTAACCAACTAATTCATGGCATTGGAAATCAATTCAGTCAATTAGATAACTTGAGTCATAAAATTCTATATTTTGGTCAACACTAAAGGGAGAATCAATGGATACAATTCCTTCTACAACATTATAAAAAACATGTTTCAGATTAATTCAATAATGAAACTATAATATGGTTTTAGATAATCAATCACATAAAACATTTGTATTTTTCATTGATGATAAAATATTAGTTTCATCATTATCCAGGAAGGGATTCATGTCAAACACTCTAAATATATAGTAACTAATAAATGTACTATATAATGAAATTAAATCATACCATTTTCATTTCATTATAGATGTCACGACCCATACCCTAGGACCCGTGCCATGACTACACCAAGCTTGCCTCCAATAGGCCTGTGGCTGGCGACTAGCACCAATGGTGTTTTTTCTTAATATAGGGAAGACATTTCCTTTATAAACATTATGTACATGACACTAAGAACACAAAATTATACGAACTCATGTAATCTTAATAGTAAACAGAGTGAGTGAAGTAAGTAAAAGGGTCCAGAATACAATCCCAAATAGAATGTACAAGTACAACTAAAATACAATACATTAAAAGGAAGAGATAAACAACTAATGGGTTATCCTCTATGGTTCCTACCTAAACAGTGTGTAAAGATCACTTCCATAACACTCCTCATCCACCTGTATCTTCTGTGTACTGACAAGACGAATGGTCCACCTCCGAGCACCATCCAGTCCTGGTACTCTCAGCCACGATTAGTGTTGTCCGTCATCTGCACCAAACAAAATGAGTTGCGGGCATAGCCCATGTAGAGGTGAGTATAACGATACTCAGTAGGGACCCCAAGACCCTCAAGGTCTCACAAATCCACAAAGGGTAAACCTCAATGCATGAAGTCAACTATCAATCCTATATAGGTATATGACCATACGTATACCTAAGTTCTCATGTATACCCAACTCAATCACGAGGGAGAAAGGGTCCAACCCAAAAGCCCAAAGCGCAACTATTCCACAATGGAAGGAAAACCACAAAGTTGGGTACCACACATGTACACCACACAGAAAAATACCACCCTGGTATTACAATGAAAGAATGTACAATACAGGTACGAACAATGCTCACAACATGTATAACAAAAGTACATTAGTAGAGATGATTGGGTGTAACATCTAATTTATCATTCTCTGTTAGGAGGCAGACCCACACAGGATCTCTCGGTGCTGACTCACACAGGATCGCTCGGTGCTGACTCACACAGGATCACTAGGATCAGACCCACACTAGATCACATGGTTCTAACCCACACATGATCTATAGGGGATGACCGAAATAGGATCTCTATATCCTGACCCACATAGGATTACTCTTCATTTTTCAAGACACAGATAGCTACAGGGTTCCCACACTATGCTCGCCTGTCTCCTAGAGGATCTGCTCCAATATCCACTGGTCCAAACTACAACTTTCATGAAGTCCCATGAAGAAGTATCCAAAAGTACCACCACGTCATAGGGGACTCAACGCAACAAACGGTGCGTTAATCAGATGAACGGTCTGTGAGTTATTAGCTTTTTTTTCGAGGGCCTGGATGGATTTGTGCTCGATCCAACCTGACTATTAACCAACACTATTCAAATCATTAGTGGTGTATACCAAAGGGACCATCTCATTCCATGGTTTCTTGCGTGATAGACGGTTCCTCAAACGGTCTCCCAGTGCCATAAATATGGATGCAAATGTGTAAATATGTCGATGTGGGTCTGGTTCTGGTCCGACCTGGTAGGACCTACACCTCATGACCCGACCTGAGTAGACCCAGTTCAGGATGCCCTAGCCTAGCCCGCTGGGCAGTCCAGCCTGTGTTGAGCGGGCCGGTCCTGCAGCCTTGCGCGTGAGGTCCGTGAGGGTTGTAGAGGCTGCGAGTCCGCAAAGGGCCGTAGGGGTTGTAGAGGTTGTGAGTCCACGAGGTGGCCACAGAGGGATGCAATAGGTCGCATGTAGCGTGAGCTTAGGAGGCAGAATGGAGGGCTGCAGGTGGCGCAACTAGGCAGCATGGATGCCTTGACAGCCATGGGGTGACGCAGACTGCGGTGGGGCATCGCAGTGAGGCTGCAGGCGGCCGCGGCAATTGACGAAAGAGTCCCCGGGGGCGGTGGCCATATACATTGGAGCCACGGATAGCAGAGACCCCAGGGCAGCGCCATTTCCTGCATCACCTCCATTTCCTTCATCACCTTCATCGCCTTCATCCTTTGTGAAGAACACACCAAAGAAGCAAAATGGCGGAGGGGTTGGGCCATGTTTGTTTGGCTTTCACCCTCCGCGTTAGAGCGGTAGCAAGTGGTTCACAAACATGAATCAAGAACATGTATGGAAGATATTTAAAAACCTAAATCACCACGACCCTCATCAATCACTATTCCCAATCCTGAAAAATAAATAGAATGGATGAACATGGGACGTGATAATCTCATAGAAATAAACCCCTACCTGATTCGTTATATTCGATGAAGATTGTCTGTGGGGAAAGAGATGATGTCGTTAGGTATAGATAGACGTCAGTGACATAATATTTTCCTCGATCATCAGTTTTTTGATGTGGAAGACGTTCCTCGTCAATGAATGTCCTTAGGAAGAAGTTCGAGTTGAAGTTGGCATTCTTAATTGGCATTCTTCGTTGGAGAGCATTATCCAAAGGCTCCTTCCTCCCAATTCCACAAAAATGAAGAGATATCCAAAATAATAGATTATGTTATCTATTATGTTGTTGGCATAAATTCAAATTGGAATAATTAATTAATTGAGTTGGGGGTTGCATAATTAATTAAGGACAGGGGTTGGAAAAATGAAGTAGGGAAGCTGAAGAGGTTTCTCCCTACTTAATAGGGAGTTCAAGAGGTTTCAAGCCTCAGGTGGTCCCCACCACCATAACCTCTAATGGGATGTTAGTTCAGGTGGTCCCCATCACCATAACCTCTCATTGGAGGTTTAGTTCTGGTTTTCCCCACCAATGATACATCTTCATGAATGCTCAAACAAGAAAATAAAAATGTTACACATTTTTCTATTCATTTAAGAAAAATCCAAAATTTAAATTTCACCCTCGACCAACTACCATTGAGGTGAATGCCTGCTTAAGAAAATACCAGAACATTGAGTCCAGTAGTGTCCTCATATTTCAATACTGTGCACTGTTTCACAAGTTACAAAACCCTAGTTGCACATTTACTGAATGTACCTGATAAAAAGGTCCGAAATTTATTCTAGGATCTCCAAGCCTTGGAACCATGCATCATCAATTTTCTCGGACTCATAAAATTATCATTTAATAAAATAAAAATTTACATGGAAATGCAGGCTCTTTACATTCTCCCCACCTAAGGGATTTAGGTCCCCATAAGCCACATCAAAAAACTAGATAAACAAGTGTTGGTAAATAGCATGCATCTGAGCCTCCTGCTCTCATGTTCTCTCCTGGAGGTCCCCGTGCTTCCAACAAACTCACGCCTGATGTATCAACTGTCCATGAAGAACCTTCTCCTTTAAATCCTAAATATCTACTTGAACCACCGTAAAAGTTTCCCCATCATCTACATCCAACTCGCCATGGTTTTTGGTGTGATAAAGGTCATGCACATATCTCATCAGCGGGGATACATGGAAGACGTCAGGAAGCTGGTGCAACTGTGGTGGAAGAGTTAAGTGGTAAGCCACCTCCCCATTTATGCTGAGAACCTAAAAAGGTCTAATGAACCTCAGAGATAACTTTCTCCCATGGACAAATCTAGAAAATACTCCTCTAGGTGAGACCCGTAGAAAGAGGAGGTCACCATCCTCAAACTCAAGATGTATCCATCTCTAGTCGGAATAAGACTTTTTCCTACTATATGTAGTCTTCATCTGCTACTGGATGATCTGCACATTCCTTGTGTTAGGCAATACCTTCTATGGTCCCAATAGTGCTGACCCCCCTAGGGTAGTCCATCCCAAAGGTGATCTAAAATGTTGCCTGTACAACGGGATAAAAGGTTCCATCCCAATTTTGGAGTGATATGTATTGTTTTATGAAAAATCCCCCAAGGGAATGTGATACTCTCAACTGTGACCGAATTTGAGGATACAAGCACGCAACATGTCCTTGAGGGTCTAAATGGTCCGCTTAGTCTGGCCATCCTTTTGAGGATACATGGTGGTGCTCAAATGAAGCTGCATCCTGAAATCCTCCTGAAACCCCTTCCATAGCTAGGAAGTAAAACATACATCACGATCAGAGACAATTGTCGAGGGTACTCCATGTAGCCACAAAAACTCCTACACAAAGAGGTTTCCCATGTTCTCTACTGAACCATTCTCTCTGATCAGTAGGAAGTGGGCCGACTTGGTGAGCAGTTAGACGATCACCCAAATCAACTCATGACCCCTAGATGTACATGGATTTACTGTCATGAAGTCCAGAAATATCCCATCCCACATCCACTCTAAGACCTCTAAAGTATGAACTAATCCTGCTGGTACCTGATGCCATAACATCATTTGCAGACAAGTGATGCACTAAGAGAAAAACTCTGCAAATGCTTTCTCCATTCTCATCCACCAGTGTAGTCATTGGAGATCTTGGAACATATTTGGCACTCCTGGATGTACTGATAGAGGAAATTTGTGGAACTAACTCAAAAAATCCTCCGTAAGTGACATTGGTACCATGGTACGTCTTATGAAAAGAATGATGTGCTCCCCACCTTCAGAAAATCAATCTGGTGCATGTCCTATGGATATCTGAGCTTGTCGAGCCTCGCAGTCAGTGTACCCGCATTGTGCCAACCTGACTCACTACAGAAGTTGGGGAGTGACTGTAATAGACTGAATAAAAGCTGCACCATCTCTATCTACAATGGATATTTGTGAAGTAGCCATCTACTCTATCTCCTCACCAAGCAGATTTATACCTGATCTCTGGCATAATGAATTTGCTATAACATTCCCCTTTCCTAAAGTATTGACTATCTCGATGGCATAGTCCTAGAGGAACTCAAGACAACGTCGCTGTCAGGAATAATATGTGATAAATTATCTGTCCTGCATGAGGGAACATATGATCCCAGTGTCATATGTTTCAAAGTTGACTATATACCCTACAGTCTCATTTAGAGGCGTCATGATGGGGGCACTAGTCAGTCTCTTACTCAGATCCCGAAAACTCTATTGGTATCTATCCGACCAAATGAAGGTTTTCCCCCACTTTGTCCATGTTGAAAGAGGTGCTCCAATCCTAGTGAAATCTGAAACAAACATCCGGTAGTATCCAACCAAACACAAGAAACTTCATACCTCTGTCACACTCCTAGGTGGCTCCCATGCATGTATTGCCTCAATCATTGCTGGATCCACTGCATCTCTAGCCTTCGAGAAGACATGTCCCAGAATGTGAAACTCTTGGATCCAGAACTGGCATTTCGAGAGATTACCATAAAGCTTCTACTCTCGGAGTGTGTATAGTACTACCTTAAAATGATAGGCATGCTCCTCCTCAGTAGCCGGGTATATCAGAACGGCGTCGACGAAGACTACTACAAAGAGATCAATGTATGGGTAAAATATCATATTCATTAGTCCCTTGAACACTGCTGGAGCATTGGTCACACTGAATGGCATAACCAAGAACTCATAATGGTCGTACCAACATCTGAAATCCATCTTCTACAAATCCTCCTCTTGTACTCTCAGGTGGTGATAGCCTTATCTGAGGTCTATCTTCGAGAGCCATCGTGCTCTGTTCAGAATCCTCGGTGGTGGGTACTTGATCTTCACTGGAACTTGGTTCAGGAGACGATAGTCATAAAAAATTTTCATGCTCCCATCCGCCTTCTTGACAATCCAAATCGGGGCTCCCCAAAGAGATACACTAGACCGAATGAATCCCTTCCCACGAAAGTCCTCTAGATGTACTCGCAACTCATGATGCTTTGCAGGAGCCATCTGATACGCTGATGTTGATATCGGTGTCATCTTGATGTACAATTCATTGTAATATTTACACCTATCTACGAGGTGGTAGACCCAAAACATCATTAGGGAAGACATATGCATACCGGTCGACCACTATAGGATAACTCAGACTCTCCACATCAATAGCTCTGAGGGTAAGGCAAGCCATCTGAAGAGTGATCAGCTACACTCTCCTTCAGGTATGTATTTCTTATAATTCAATGGCTCCCTTCTCTTTTGTGAAGGTAAAAATGGTCCCATCCATGTGGAAACACCACAATTTGCGCCAAATAAAATCAATTTGAGCATGGACTATAGACAACCAGTCCATCCCTATGTCGAAGTCGTAAGGCCTCGATGCTACTACTAGGAGATCCCAGCTGAAGCTGTCGCCTCATTGAGTAAGCTCACACTGCTAGCACTAGTACATAATCATATAATCATCTACCATAGTTGTCGCTAGATGTATGAATCAATCAAACAACTCCGTTAGAATATCCGAGCTCTGAACGAGGGAAGTGTCAATAAAAGAATGACTGGAACCTGTGTCTATATGTACTGCAGCAACGGTTGAGTAGACACAGATTGTACCTCATATCATCTCTGAACCACCCAAATCATAGGCCTCAGCTTCCTGGAACTGATCTCGCCACTATCCACCTGCTCCCTATGGTCAGGGTGGACATCCTGGTGGGGGTGGCAGTAGCATCTCGATTCATCATGCACTACTAGCTACATGGTTAGTAACTCTTCCATGCTCGCCTTCTCCATGCAGACCACCTCAGTTGAACCTCTATCATGCCTAGGTGGTCCTTTAACCATCTACTGATCATCTGTATGGAAGGCAGATAGTTAGGATCCAAGTGACCCTACCCGGCACATGAGTAACACTACCCACTCCTAGCATAACTGGCTCTTCCAAGTGTTACCCGCACAACTGACCCTGAATCTTGCAGTCGTCCACCTATAGGTCTAGTCCGCATTGACCACTGTGTCATCTTTCTGCTACCAGCTGCAGAAGACTCTGCAAAATGACTCGCTGCTGGTGACTACTCAGCAAGAAAGCTCTCCTCTAAGAGGGCTCTCTCTAACACCCCTGCCTATGTCAGGATGATGAATGGGAACATCGAAGCCCTGATCTCTCGCCTGATCCCCTGATCGAAGGTCCGCACCCTAAAGAATGGGTCCCACAGCATATTAGGTGACTAATGTGAGAGGTCGGTGAATATAGTCGAGTACTGAGCCACAGTCAAGCACTTCCACCTGCCTATTGTAGCCAATATGAGACGGGCGACATGAATCACCTTGAGATCTGCTGGTGTCGCAACTATTCAATAGACTCTCACTACATCCTCCAACCAATCTGCAACTGTTTCTGGGTCCATCAGTCCCTTGAACCTGGGTGGCCTCTGACACAAGAAATCATGCAACATGCTCATGCGGCAGGCACACACTGCTGTTGGGGATGGTGGAATCGGTGGCCCATCAGGTAATGGTACTGCTAGTGCCTCTATAGGTTCCTCTACTGGTAGAGGGCCGAGCACCAAGGCATCTTTTCTCAGTGGGTTGTCAGTGCACACTAAATTTGGAAGCCCAGCTGGCTATCTGTATGAAGGCATCCTGAAAAGAAATAGGTGTGCGTGTTCAATTTGTTATACCTGGTGAGCTATCTCTAGAGATCCAAAAATACTCTTGAAAACACACACGCAATCTGTGTTTTCGTTCACTGAGATGGAAATCAGAAGTTAGGGTCTTGGTTTATGGATACGTTGACCACCACACCAAAATCTGATTCCCTAAACTGATAACCACACTTCCTACACTTAACACTATTTTCATAAAAAGGATCAGAGTCATATGATCTATGGTAGATCCGACTCCTCAGATACCAATTTGTCACGAACCGTCCCCTATGGCCATTTTCGTGATACCCCAAGCATTCCATCCATAGGATATGGACTAGCGACTACCACCAATGGTGTATTACCTAAAACTGGGAATTCATTTATATTATAACCTCTATGCACACGCAACCATGAAAACAACAAGATACAGAGTCAAGTAAAAACACAGTAAACAAAGTGAGTAAAGTACGTAAAAGGGGCCAGAATACAAACCCAACTAGAAAGTACAAGTACAACTGAAATACAATACATCTGAAGGAAGAGTATGACAACTATTGGATTGTCCTATGAGGTTACTACATCAAGTGTAGGTACATATAACCTCTTTAGTACTCCATGTCCTCCCATATCCTATGCATAACAACACAACATATGGTCCACCTCTGAGCACCATCTTGTCCTAGCACTCTCAGCCTTGATCAGTGTTGTTCGTCATCTACACCAAACATAACGAGGTGCGGGCATAACTCGGGAAGGGGTGAGTATAATGATGCTCTCTAAGGACCCTAAGAAACTGAAGGACTCACAAATCCATAAAGGATAACCCTCAAATCATGAATTCATCTATCCACCATACATAGGTATATACCCATACATATACCAAAGTTATTGAGTATACCCATCTCAATAACGAGGAATCACAGGTTCCAACTCAAAATCCCAAAGCTCAGCTCTTCCACAAAGGAATGGAAACCCCACCGACCAGTACCAAAATGGTACGCCATAGAGGAGAATACCTCCAAGGTAATACAATGACGGAATGTACCACATAGGTTCGAACTTAGATTACACATGGTATAACTAATGTATAGTAGTGGAGATGATAAGAGGAAACTACTAATTGATATTACCATATTAAGAGGCAGACCCACTTGTGTTCGCTCGGTGCTGATTCACTTTGGATTTCTCGGTGCTCACCCACACCGGATCACTTGGTGCTGACCCACATAAGATCACTCAATGCCGACACACATAAGGTCGCTAGGTGCTGCCCACATAAGATTTCTATATGTTGACCCACATAGGATTGGTATTTATTTTACACGTCACAACCAACTACAGGGTTCCCGGACTATGCTCGCTTGTCTCCGAGAAGGTCCGCTCCAAAACCCAGTGGTCGAAAATCCAACTTCCATGACGTCCCATGAATAAGTATCCCAAAGGACCGCCATTTCATAGGGGCCTCAATGCAATAGACGGTGCGTGATGTAGACACCCGGTCTGCGAGTTATTGTCCTTTTTGTCACTATGGCATGGGTGAATTCAGGTTCGATCAAGCTCAACTACTCCCCATCATTATCCAAATATCAAGTGGTGTATACAAAAAATAGCATCTTGCTCCAGGGTTTTCAGCATCATAGATGGTTCATCAAACGGTCTCCCAGTGCCAATGTTATGGCTGAAAATGCGTAAATTGGTCGAAATGGGTACGAATCCGATCCGACCCCAGCCGAACCAGCATGGGATGACCCATTTAAGATCGAATTGGCCCAACCCGGTTCAGTTCGAACATGCCCGAACTACTAGGTTAGGCCCGACCAGGACTATCACCCCAGCCATTGAGGTTCGCGAGGTACCATGGGGTTTGCAGATGAAATGAGTCTACGAGGGGGCCGTTGGAGGCTGTGGGCGGTGCGAGGTCGCGGGGCGGCTCAGAGGGCTGCGAGTGGCGTGGATAGGCTGCAAGGAGGCATGGACTGGCACAGGGTGGTGCAGACAGCTGCGGGGCAGCGCGACCCTGGGGTGGGTTGGCAAGGCCGCAGGCGAAGGAGGCCGCGGACAGTGGTGACAGCAGGTGGCGGTGGCTGCAGACGGCAGATCCCCGGGAAGCAGGGGCCACGAGTGGCGACATTACCTTCGTCTCCTTCATCCCCTTCATCGTCTTCATCAATTGCGAAGAAAACACCAATGATGTAGAACGAGAGACGGGTTGGGCCATGTTTGTTTGGCCTTCACCCTACACGTTAGAGTGAAAGAAAGTGGTTCACAATCATTAAGGAAGAACGTGTATGGAAGATATTTAAAAATATAAATCCCCTCAAAACTCATCAATCACTATTCCAAATCCCTCAAAAGAAATAAAATGGATGAACTAGGGAAATGATAATCTCATATAAATAAAACCATACCATGTTTGTTTGATTTGTTGAATATTGTTTGTAGTGAAAGATACAGTGTCATTGGGAATAGACGAACATTGGTGATGTCGGCATTTCCTCGACCATCAGTTCTTTAACATTGAAGATGTTCCTCATCAACAAATGTCCAAAAGAAGAATTCAGATTCGAAGTCAGTGTTCATCATTGGCATTCTTCATTAGGGAGATTTCACCCAATGCTCCTTCATCCCAATTCCACCAAATTGATGTGATAGCCAAAATAAATGATTTTTCTATCTATAATGTTCTTCGCATAATTTCCAATTGGAATAATAAATTAATTTAGTTTGTGGGTTGGCTTAATAAATTAAGGAAAGGGGTTTGGAAAATTAGGTGGGGATGCTGAAGAGTTTTCTACCCACATAATAGCGAGTTCAGGAGGTTTCAAGCCTCGAGTGGTCCCCACCACCATAACTTCTCATGGGTGGTTAGTTTAGGTGGTCCCCACCTTCATAACCTCTCATGGGAGGTTTAATTAAGGTTGTCTGTAGCTATGATGCATCCACTGGGAAACTCAAACAAATAAAAAAATGTTACAAAATTATTATTTTCTTTTCTTTTTTCTGGAAAAACCCAAAAACTATCCGTCACTCTCGTCCGGCTACATTCGAGGTGAAATTCCCATTATACGAATACTGGCATTGCGAGTTCAACAGTGTCCTCATATTTTATATTCGTGCTCTAGATCAAAAGATAATAAAACCCGATTGCATGTTTACTAAATGTAACCGAATAAAATTTTGGGAATACTGGCACTACGAGTTCAAAGATCTCCTCAGATATCAATTCCAATAATCGGTTCGAAAAGTTACAAAAACCCACTCACACGTTTACTGAACGTACCCAAAAAAAAGTTCCAAAATTCATTCTGGGAACTCCAGCCTTCGGAATAAGGCGCCATCAATTCTCAAGAACTCGTAAAAAGTTCATTTAATAAAAAATAAATGGAAATTCTAGTTCTATACCATAGAAACTATATTATTATAATAGTAATTTAATAAAATTATTAATTTTCAACAACTCCATAATAAGACACAATTTGATATGGTAGCATACTATATGATACATTGACATAAAAGTTCATTTTAGAGATAACATAAATCCATCATATTTTATTTCCATGTTCAAAAAACTATCAGTAGTAAATAATTTTATAGAAATTGATTTTTTATGATTTTAATTCACAAACCAATGAACTTGTTCCACAGATAAACACTTATCGTTTTTTGAGAGATAGCAAAATATGTAATTTCAATAACTAAAAATTATATGAATAATAAAATTAAATTAAAAATTATATATTATGTAAATTTAATTAATGGTTGATATTTTGTTTTCAATGATGAAGGAAACTCTTTTAGATGAAAATTCAATCTCTTTCTCAACTGAAAAAAATGATGAAGTTTTAAAAAATTTATACATTCCCCTAAAAAATGAGAATATAATTTTAAGATAAATTTTAAATAATGTCATATGATATACCATTTAAATATTAAAATTAATTATTTAATAATGAAATCAAACAAGACAAAGTTAAATAAGTCTGTGCGAGGTTACATATCCCACTATTTAAGGATCAATATCTCTATTTTTATGACTCTATAATTCATCTTATTTTGGGAAGGTATTGAAATGATGAGTCAAATCTTCCATATTACTATTCTTCATATCATGTTGGAATGTTATTTATTAATCTCAGGTCATACTAAAACATTTAACAAGAATCCATACATTCATGAAATAGATAACCTCTCACAAGGGTACCTTCACAACAACTATTCTTACAGACCTACGAATTCATTGTTAATATATTTCATTTAGTAGGATATATAAAATGATATTAAATACTACACCAAATATGAATTTTTGTTTAAATATGGTGTGTTGGATTAATCATACATGTAAAAAATTATGGAGGAATTTTTTTCTCTAACTCACACAAATTAATTGTCTTAATTTATCATTTTATCAAGAAATACTTGGATATCCATTTAACAAAATGGTCTTTATTAATATGGATCAATCTAATCATATTCATCCATAAAATATTGGATCAAAAAAATGGAGTATATTGGAATAAATTTATGAAGAAGGATGTGATAATTTTTTGTTTTGGGATTTTAATGTTAGGTACCTATTATTTAATCCTTTTAATTTGTTTTTAAATAAACATAAACAACCACAGTATTCTTCAGTACTTGGATAAATAGTTTTTTCTTTTATGGTTTCATCACATAAAAATGACATCAAATATTAAATTTATTTTCATTGATAGAAAAAAATGTAATGTTCAGGTATAATACTAGATTCCAACAATTATTTCCATGATCATATGTAATCATGATTACTCCACATGATATTTAGATTAATTGAAATCATCCATTCATATAAATATTTCTCAAAGTGTATATTGTATGATAAATAATATCACAAATTAGTTACCACAAATATACATTCAAAAAAAATATACATATATATTTTTTCGAATTGTATGTGGAATCACTGACAAGTTTCCTCTTGTTTTTAGATATCATCTTGTCATTTCTTAAAAAAGTCTTATTGACTATCATTAATAAAATCAGTTCTTGAAATAAATTTATGTTGATTTTCACTGTCATCGATTTTATCAAACCTCAATTTATTCAACGTGTATGGATGATCTATTGGATAGAATCATTAATTCCTAATAAAATTGAAACAGAGATTATATTTATGTTTTCAAGATCATGTATTCATAATATAAATAGGATATCCCAGTTTTACATTCATAATCCTAAATGAAAACAATTATTAATTAGAGAAATCATATATATTCAATTTATGCACTTCAAACAAATTTTTTTTAAGAAGAATAAAATGTGTTAACACCCACATCCCTAGGATACATAAACTCTTTTATTATATGATTTAAGAGGAAATATGAATTATTACAGTGATCAGAAGATCCATATAATAACATACTCATGAATGTGAATAATCATTTTGTACACATACTAACATTACGAACTGTGGCTATTAAATAAAGAAGTCAACAATCTAATATCTTCCATATTAATATATCTTTTTCATAAACCAACTCATCATTATCATTAATTATATTTGAATCATTCCATTGACTATATGGTGATATTTCAATAATCATGAACTGGTTCTGAATCCTATTTATCAATTAAAAGTGAAAAATGTAATTTTGTGGCACCCAAGATAATATTACTTATGGATATGACATCCTTCAATATGTAAACCAGTTTTTTATTTAGGCCAGTTATTTACTCCTATATGAAAATTTAATCTTTCAGTTAAGAATTCATTTTATTAGTAGAAAATTAATTTTGGCTAATTAATCTATATTTTTTATAATTATTTTATGGATTACAATATTTACTATGAAGTAAGTCCTAAAAAATATATAGAATACATTCATCAAAATTATTAGAAATTATATTACTTTTTTTCTTTGATATAATCATATAAAAATTTCCATTTTATTCATTTTAGGTCATTAATGAATTATAATAGTCCTAGAATCATCTATTAATCTTTTTATTCTATATAAATCAACATTTTCATTATTTTTATCATGTGTAATGATATCATTACATTTTTTACATTCATATATGATTTGTGTCTTGATGATTCAAAAACAGAATGTGATGAAATATTAAATTATTCATACAAATCCTTGAAATTTGTTCATCAACAATTAAAAATAAATATATCATGATAGTTTATTTTTGTTTTTTACATTCACATACTTTTATTCATTTAACAATAGAATATTGTCTCGTTTATCTATTAGGAAATGAAACTTGATTTTTTTTGAAATATTATTTTTATATCTTTGATAACTACATTTTGACATTAAAAAGGTCATTAAAAATAAATATGTCCCAGTAATCGTATAATAATTCGATGTAATTTATTGTTAAATGAAAAAAATTAAAAATTCATAAGCCTTTTGACTCATAGTAGATATATTAAATGTATGATGCATCCAACTTCTATCAAATATAATACTTGATGAATGTTATATTCATATCAACATATTGAATAAATATTGACAAATTTTTTACAACCATTTTTATTTTGAATACATGAAACAAAAAATAGCTAGTGCATACATTTATATTAGGTAATGGAAGTGAGTAACTATTTATTTAACATTTATTCATTATGAAAATTGATTTCCAAATATAAAATGTAATTAATTATTCCATAATTATGATCGTAAAAATTTTTAATCAAATAATTTAAATGGATTACATTAATACCCCTGAATAAATTAAAAAAATGTAGTTGAATAATTGATTTTCATAATTAAATAATATATATTGACCTAAATAATTTTGTTATATTATTTCCATGAATTTTTATGATTTGAATCATTTCTCCCAAATTTTACAACCAATATATTTACTCCTCACCAATGAAATCACATAATGATGTTCCAGAAAACATGGAAAATTATGTCATTGATACATATGTTTTTACTCGAGAAACATTCATAATAAAATCAAAAAATAATTTATTAGTAAATATATAAATAACATCTCTAATAATATAATAAAACTGAAAAATTTATAATAAAATTAATCAAAACATACTAATATATGTCTAATTGAAGAATAAGAGAGATATGATATTCTATAACATTTGCATAAAATCAATAATACAAACAATGTATAAGACATGGAATGTGAAAAAATCATTATGTAGTCCAATTACATACATATTCCTTTATAAATTAATTCATTAAAAAACATAAACATTTTTAATATAAGATAAATCCAATTAAATGCACATATCATTAAAATGGAAAACATTTAATCCAGAATAACTGTAATAACCCGGACCCAAACAGCCACCTAAATAGTGCTAAGAGGATCAGGTGTTACTACATTAGGTGCACCTCCCCGAACGCCAAAGGCTACTGACTAGTTGCGAGTGCCCTCTAGGAATAGTGTGGAGGATATACCCTCTCAGAGGATAATACTTTTACTGGTCTGATTATAATAAACATAACATGCAGCAAAAATAAAGGACTCAGCAGACTCAAACCAGACCCGCAGAGTGGAAGCACATTATAAATTGATAAAAAGTGGAAGAAAAAAATATAGTCAATAGCCCTAAAAAAATAGAATAGCACGATCATGCTGATATATGAAATAATGAAAAACATGGTAAATTCCATCTGTGAAAGACATCAGGGTTCATACCATATCCATGCAACAACTTATGTAGTCTAGCTCTTGAAGCTGAACTCTTTCCTGCACGAAAATACCTAAAGTCTACACGCATCCCAAAGGGTCCGTCCAGGGTTTCAGACCAATCATAGAAGGATACCACCCAACTGTGCATACCGAATATATGATTTTAAGAATGCATGCATTTATAAGGGAAAAAAATATAGTAAGATGCACACAAAAAAATACTGACTCCACTGGTGCTCTGCAGCCACCATGGAGTGTCACCTGCATCGGCCAATGCAAGAATCTATGTTCTGTAACCTGACACTATGTGCCCCCTGGAACCACGTGTCTCAAGTACCGAGGTCACGAAGGAACACCCATGAAATATATGCATGAAGAAAAAACGATGCTTGTCCTAAAATAAGTAACTTTTGGGACAGTGATTTCTACCCTCAAATAATGTAACCAGAGGGACAAGTATGTATGTCCTCAAATAATGTAACCAGAGGGACAATGATGAATGCCCTCAAATAACGGGGATCCTCTTCCCCCAACCTGATATCCTCAATGATATCCACTGATGACTCCTCGCCTCCCATGTGGAATCGTACTTCACATACCCACAAAAATAGTACATAAACTGCATCTGATGGGTACCTCTACCCACACGAGTTTTCAAAACCACTTCATCATGGATTCTTTCTCTGTGCAGATTACTAAAATTTCCTGGGTGGGCAGTAATCACCAAAATAGTACCAAAGACACCACATCTTTGACATTTCGTGTCCTTATGACCATTCCACTCAAGTACGACGACATCCCCATCCACATAACCTGGGCCATGCCCAACCTAACAGTCATCTTACCTCATGTCGACATCCCTGACGCCCAATCCAGAGGTCAGAACCATGCAATGTAACCTGGGCCAACCCCAAGCAGTGATCTGCATCACTCAAGAATATTCGGTCCATTCCCAACACAACCGCAAGGGTTCCAGCATAAGCAATTCATCAATTACACATATAATCAAAAGAATCACTTCTAGTCTGGAAAACATACTAAATAATAGAAAAGAACCAACCCAATGTTGACACATACCATCATTGGTGTCCCAATAGTCTCCAACAAATCATATCATGGTTACGTAATCCAAAAATAGCAGTTAAAAAAACAATGAAACTTAAACCATTTTGGAATTCCGAGCCATAATGCCCTAATGAGCAACGACCACTCACCTAGTCCCGCTTAAGAAAAACATGTAACATGGCATACCACATTTCATCCCATAGGTCAAATTATAATTAAACAGGCAAAAGTAGTTAAAACAGGGTCACACTCACAAATATCCGAAAATGGGCTACAGGTTGTGCCACCCAGTAGTCTATTGAAACAGAAAGGATCTATGCACCACCTACCTGGGACTCATAGATGTAGGCACATCCGATATCGATCTCCAATTCGAAGATGATCTTTATATATCTACGTTTTTGTCAATTTATGGTAATTCCACTCAGATGGAAACTATGAAGCATGAGGAAAATAATCATGAACAGAGCAGAGTGTGTGGGTAAAGCCTTTCTGTAGTGATCCCACAACCACAGACAAATTAACGAACGGATGACAGATGATTATTCTAGGGAAATGGATATTCTTCGGTTTTTGGAGCAGAACTTCTCTGATGTTGTGGTAGAAGAAGACATATTCTGGTATAAGACAAGACACCCTTTCATTAAAGAAAACAAAAATAAAAATACATGGCGTGTATTCTAGGATTACACACCTGGTTGTGGCCTTTTACATACTCCGACAAATGCAGAGATAGTCACATGGCTTGAACGAGCCACACGGGGCGAAACACGGTTTGAACTATGCCGATATGTGGAAAAAGGATACACGGTGTGTCGAGTAACACTACACGCCTTGTTCAAGGAAATTTCTACACAGCCATCACATGACATGTACTTGGTATGCACATGGTAGGTACTCGTTTAACCCATACATGTCATGTTCATTAGAGTACACGGCGTGTTGTCTAGAAATTTCTAGAACTTCCCAAATTTTCCCAGTCTTGTAATGAACTAGTAAAAAATTAAAAGAAGACAGAGATTTTGATCCGTTCTAAAAGCCTGGATTTTTATAATCTCCCCACCTTAATATAGCTCATCCTCGAGCTATCAAACAAAATAGTGAGATGTCAACGAACATAGAACCCCTATAAAAGACACCCGGAATCTCTTGGTCTTGAAGGTTATTGCTAAAAACCTCAAGGGTATCCCCACCTTTGGAATTTCCTAACTCATTCTCAAGCCTACAAAAACACAAAACATGCAAAGGATCACTAACTTGTTTTTGTATTCATGGTCTTCTTGTGACATAGCATCACCCTTGTGCCTTATTGGTGCTCTCGTGTCACTCCTGACAACCAATTTACCCTACACATCATTGGTGTCCACCTCTGTGAGGTCCTAAATCACATGGATGCTCTAAATGAACCTGGTTCCTAGCACTTCAATATACCTACATCATCGATGGCCTGACATGTGAGACACCTCATATAACCAGTATCCTCAATTCCCCAATACCCAAAGCAACAAATTTAACCCACATCCTCGATGCCATTATTCCAAACATCTCATACATATATACAAATATGTCACAGACCCGATATGGAGACAATCCCACTGACTAACATCTAGTCAGTCCAAAAAAATCATGTGCAACATGTTAACTCAATACAGTCATGCCTCAATAGGTCATGCAAAAAAGAGGACAAGGAAATCATGACCAGACTCGTGGTGTAAATATAACAATAATAAACTCACTAGAACGCTCACCCCTGGAAAGTCCATGATATGCACTGTAATGCCCCGACCCCAGTTACCTAGAGTTGGTGCATTATTACATAACATTGTCATGATCACAAGAAAGGTCAAATCACGAAAGACCGATTGGTTTAGTAGACTTGGAAACACTAGATATATTCATAAAGTTTTACATTACATCATAAAGTGAAAAACTACTACAACAAAATATTGTCTCCATAGTCCACACTATTAACCCCTCATAATATCCCTGCAGGTCATTCATAATTTACTTCTTCACTTCCTGGGATAGATAAATCATAGAAAAGGGGTGAGCTCAAATGCCCAGTAAGGATAACAATATAACGAAAACATTCATAAATAAGAATAAAAATTTAAGGCAATGTATAACTAAAACAAAAGCCTTTCAAACTTGAACTTTCAACATAGTATGGCATAAGTAAAATGTAATAATGCCATTTACTTATTCACATTGATATTCTACTAATCGAATAATCACATGCAATATCAATAACCACTTTCATAATGATGGAATGCATAATGCCATACTATCATAACCACATTGCCAAGGCCTCGTGCCAAGACTATAAATAAGATTTTGCAAGGCCTTGTGCCAAGACACTTGTTTGTCTCATGAGACCTACCAATGCATCGAGGAGCTATAGCAGGCTCCACCCATCACAGATTAAGTCCAATGCATTCCCATATGAAAAGGTTTAAACATAACATAAACATTCGTATTAAAACTAGCATACTAAATGTCAATACTTTCACCATAAACCAGAAATGGTATAGAAATAGCACATCCATAGTCAAACATATCACAAAACCTTAATTACAATATAGAAGATTTGTATCATAATAAATAAACTTTAAATAAGCGTAAAATCCATCAAAGGATGTTGACATAGATGAAATCAAAATTCTTTTTAATGAAATATCTCTTTCTATTTTGAAATCATTTAAGAGTAATATATTTATAAAATAAAACATTTTCTTTGGAAATATTCTTATAATCTTGTAAGGGAATCTTTGAAGATTTTATAATGGCGGAAAATACCCGCACCCGCCGTATAAGTTAAAAAAACATTCTTACCTTAATTCTGTCAAAAATGTTAAAAAGGACCTTGTTTTGAAAACAACGGAATGATTCCTTTATAAACCACTTATAAAAGTCAAATAGTGTATAAATTACTTTAACACATATTCTAGTATATAGTAAAAATGTTTTGAAAAACATTTTTAAGAAACATGGATGTGGATGATAAAGAGATCCCAGTAGATTAATACGTATAAACAACCTCAGATAATGAAGAGACTGTGAAATAACCCTAACCTTGTACTTTTTCTTAATTGGGGTAGGTTAACCTCCTGTATAATGGTGAAATAATTTTTATTAAATTATACAATAATCATATACATTAATATGATATCTTATATGATCTTTTAACATTGATTTGTTAATAATATCTTAGTATTATCGTAGTTTCGGGTGTTAGATTACTCGTTATATTTTATATGTTTTGTTACATAAGCCATGTTTGTTATGGATAGGTTGTATCTTATTTATATCCAGAATGATATCAAGTCCTTAAACATCATTTTTAAATTATCAAATGATAATTATACTTGAATGGATACGATGGAGAATGAATCTCATCACGTTCGTGGAGACGGTAGTCTGTACGTACGCACGAGCGACAATATCATTCTTTTGATATTAAAATAATATATAAATGGATGGTATATCATATATACAGAATCATTAACATGTTATGTTTATTATTTACATGAGTTACACATCATTATTATAACCATCCAAATAATAATATATTGAATAACAATTACACCACGATGTGGAGATGGTAAGCCGTACGTACGCACGTATGGTGACATGTCATTCAAAGGGTGGATAGAATACTGAATATGGTTGTACCATATTTATAATAACATCACAGTATATATCTGATACTAGATTTATTATTTTAGAATGGTAATAACAAATAAAGAAGAAATGGAAGAAGAAAGGAACTTGGAAAAGGGTGGTGAAATCATTACCTCTTCTTCGGGTTCTTCCTTTTGATTTGATCAAAAGGGCTCCATAGGTTGGTTTTATGATCAAAATAAGGCCTCTAGGTTGTAGTTAAAGAAGTTGGGAGAGTATTTGGGAAGATTTTGGCCGACCCAAAAGGCTTTGAAGGTGTGAAGAAATGAAAATGAGGAGTGCCCTTTTATAAGAGGGGTGAGGGGCACCTTTGGAAAAGCTAGAAATATTAGTTTATAATAAATTCATATTCGGTTTCTAATGGCTCCAAAGTTGATTATTTAAATTTTAAGGTGGGTATAGGTCTAAAACCACTAAACCAATAGAATTTAGACATGTTTGGGTCATTATATTAACATTATATTTAATTATTAACTCTAAGTTAATTAGTTTCACTTTTACAATGTCTCTTTGTATTTTTATATTATATGGATAATAAACTTACCATATACATACAAGCGACCCCCATGTGGTCCATTGATGATGAACTATAATTATATATGTCTCTTGGCCGATCCTTATATTTTTAGGAATTTAATATCAATTAATAATATAATATTTGTTTTAAAAACTCTTTTATGTCAATTTTGACACTATTCAATAGTTGATTTTTGTGAAACTCATAACAGATTGATTACTTCGAACAAAGTAAAGTAAATCAATACTAATATATCATATTAACCTATAAAATTAGTTTAATTGATTAAAAGTTTCATATTATATTTATTTGGGTATTTATAATATAAATTATTTTAATTTTTCACTATTATAGTAATTACTTCATCATTATTGTGTCATAAATACATTAAACTATTTAATGTCTAAAAATTATAAATAAAATATCATTATGTAGGAAATATTTTTATCTTTCTAAGGAATATTTATAATCTAAAATCCAACATATATAACCCTATGTAAAAATTGTATTTATAAAAGATATATGCTTGTGTCATTTTTGTATTCATTTTAACTTAATTAAAATAAAGTGTCCCTATCACCTAAAAGTGGCACCATGGGGTCCCAAAATCGACCCAAATATGACTATGGTCGAACATGTATCAAACAATAAGTCTAGGACATGTTTTAGGGTATATTAGTATTATTATAATATTATTTTTTAACCCTCATTTACCAGATTTACCCTTAACCATGGTAAATAAAATATTTACCGTAGTAATTATTCAAAATGTCTAAAAATAAAAGTTACCTATTTACACAATTTGAACATTCTGATTACAAATATGGAATCCATTTTTCTAAATTCAAAACACATAAGTGGCTGAAATTAATTTAAAATTAATTTCCGCTGTCAAAACAAAAATCGTGTTTTTAAGAGATAATAACTATCAAAAGATTGACACTTATTTATGTTTGGTTTAATTGTAAATTTATGTCCAATGACCAAAATTATATTAAATGGTAAAAATATATTCTAAATATACTTAAAAACCACTCAAATTCATAATTTATCACTATTAATTATTTTGATTAAAAAAGTTGTTTTTAATTAAAATTTAGTAATTTTCACTATTCATCAAAATATTAAAGTTATCCGAAAAGTACCAAAATTTCACCTTAGGCTAAATTTGATATTCCAAATCCAAAAATGAAGTCCATTTTGAAATAAAAAATATATATAATTTCAAAAATTAGGTATTACTATTTATAACGGCTAGTTTGATTAGTTATGGTGTGTTAGAACTTGGTATTGCGTACGACACACGCTATCACATTATTCAAAGAGAAGCGTACCGTAGAAGATTGGGGTGTTACATTCTCCCCTCCAAATAATTTCGTCCTCGAAATTTCTAGAATACTTATCACATGAAAAGACTCGGGTGGTTCTTCGTCATAAGTTCCTTGGGTTCCCACGTTGCCTCTTCCATTTTATGGTTTCTCCACAAAACTTTTACCAGACGCGTCGATCGGTTTCTCAGCACTTGTTCTCTCGTATAAAGAATCTTGATGGGCTCTTCGCAATAAGACAGATCGGGTTCCAGTTCTAATTCTTCATAGGTGAGTACATGCGTTGGTTCAAGCATGAATTTCCTCAATAGAGATACGTGGAACACATCGTGAACTTTGGAGAGACTTGGCGGCATTTCCAATTAGTAAGCTACAGCCCCAATTCGTTCTAGATTTTCTAATGGTCCGATGTACCTGGGACTCAATTTACCTTTCTTACCAAAATGTATGACTCCCTTCCATGGAGATACCATCAGGAAAACATGATCACCGTCTTGAAATTCCAAATCCTTCCCTTCGATTATCGGTATATCTTTTCTGCCTACTTTGAGCTGCTTTGATGTGATTTTGGATTACCTTCACCTTTTCCATCATTTCCTCCACCAGTTCTGGACCTACAAGTTTTCTTTCACCGACGTCATCCCAACAGGTTGGTGCACGACATCTCTTTCCGTATAACGCTTCATATGGTGCCATCTGAATACTCGAATGGAAGCTATTGTTATAGGAAAATTCTACCAGAGGTAAATATTGATCCCACATACCCTGAAAGTCAAGTGAGCATGATCTCAACATGTCTTCTAAGGTTTGAATAGTCTGTTCTGATTATCTGTCTATCTGAGGATGGTAAGCAGTGCTCAAATGAAGATCATTGTCCAGGGATTTCTGAAGACTTTTCCAGAATCTTGATGTAAAACGGGATCACGATCAGAAACAATCGATAGGGGTACTCCATGAAGTCTCACAACTTCATTAATATATAGTCTTGCTAGACGTTCCAGTGGTAGATCTTCTCTTATAGCAAGAAAATGTGCTGACTTGGTAAGACGATCAACAATAACCCATATTGCATCGTTCCTTCTAAGAGTCTTTGGTAGCCCCATGACAAAGTCCATCGTATTATTGTCCCATTTCCACTCCGGTATGGGAAGAGGTTGCATGACTCCTCCAGGATATTGCCTTCCAGCTTTCACTTGTTGACAAACCATACATATTAACACAAAATCAGTAATCTCCCTCTTCATGTTGTCCCACCAAAAATGTTCCTTCAAATCTCTATACATTTTTTTGCTCCCAGGGTGTATAGAGAAATTGGAACTATGAGCATCATCCAGCAATTCCCTTTTTAGATCAGGTAAATAGGGAACACAAAGTCTTTTCCCAAATTTCAAAATTCCATCTTCATACACAAAGTCTCTCAATCTCCCATCATTCACAGCTTTAATCTTCTTTTTAAATTCTTCTTCATCGGTTTGAGAACTCTTAATCCTTTCTAGTAAAGATGGTTTGGCAACCATTTGAAAAAGAATTGATGTTTCGCCTTCCCTGGTTATTCCCATGTCCATCTTCACTAGATCCATGAAAATTAGATCCCTTTTAATTATCATATTGTTCAAAACTCCATGGTGTTTTCTACTCAAAGCATCTTCCACCTTGTTTTCCTTCCCCGGGTGGTAGTGTATCGTGCAATCATAATCCTTGAGTAATTCAATCCATCTCCTTTTCCTCATGTTGAGTTCTTTTTGTGAGAAAATATACTTCAAACTCTTGTGATCAGTATAAATCTCACATTTTTCACCATAGAGGTAGTGGATCCATATCTTTAAAGCAAAGATCATAAATTCTAACTCGAGATCATGAGTAGGATAGTTTTGTTAATGAATTTTCAACTATCATGATGCATAGGCAATAACCCTATCATTCTGCATAAGGACACAACCAAGTCCTTTCTTCGATGCATCACTATAAATAACGAACCCATCATTCCCAGATGGTAGAGTCAATATAGGAGCATTGACTAATCTTATCTTCAGTTCTTCGAAAAAATTTCACACTCTTTTGTCCAAACAAATTTAACCCCTTTACGTGTGAGCTTCGTTAATGGGTTAGCCAATCGGGCAAAATTATGGACGAATGGTCGATAATAACCTACCAAACCAATAAAACTGCATACATCAGTTATACTCGTAGGTGCTGGCCATTCATGGATTGCCTTGGTCTTATAAGGATCAACAACGATTCTATCTTTAGAGACAATATGGCCAAGAAAAGAAATCTCCGGAAGCCAGAATTCACATTTGCTAAACTTCCCATATAATTCTTGCCTCCTTTGAGTCTTCAAGATAATGCGCATGTGATTTTCATGATCTTCATAGGTTTTGGAGTATACCAAGATATCATCAATAAATACGACCACAAATTCATCGAGATACTCCTTGAAAACTCTATTCATCAGATCCATAAATACAGAGGGTGTATTAGTCAATCCAAAAGGAATTACAGTAAACTCGTAATGCCCATACCTGGTTCAAAATGCTGTCTTTGAAATGTCATCCTTCTTTACACACAACTGATGGTATCCAGATCGAAGGTCAATATTTGAAAAGTATTGAGCTCCATGCAGTTGGTCAAATAAATCATCAATTCGAGGTAGGGGATACTTTTTCTTTATTGTTATAGCATTGATCTCCCTGTAGTCGATACATAACCTCATAGATCCGTCTTTCTTTTTAACAAAAAGAATAGGGGCTCACCATGGAGAAACACTAGGGCGAATAAATCCTTTATTACTCAATACCTCTAGTTGTTTCTTTAGTTCAACTAATTCTACAGTGGCCATTCTATAAGGGGTCTTCGATATAGGCCTTGATCCAGGAATTAAATCAATGGAAAACTCAACTTCTCGTTCTGGAGGATGTCCAGGTAAATCTTCCGGAAATACATCTAAAATTTTTTTCAGAATAGGTACATCCTCTATTTTAACATTCCTTTCCTCACCGACAGTTATTTCGTTCTCTTCCTCCCCAATAATTGATTTTAGTTGAGCTACTGGGGGTGGATCTAAATAATAATTATGTGGTGAAGATTCTGCTCTAAAGATAAGGTTTTCCTTATCATTATCATCAAGAATCGTAACCTCTTTCTTCTTACAATAAATCTTCGCATCATAGTCCGAAAGCCAATCCATACCGAGGATTATATCAAACTCAATCATAGGTATGACGATGAGATCAACAGATAAAGAACATTTATGTGCTCTAATGGGGACTGATTCGCAAAACATTGTTGCAATGATACTTCCCTTAGGAGTTTTAACTGACAACTCCCTTGTTAAATCAAATTGGAAATATCTAATTGTCTTAGCAAACTTGGATGATATGAAACAATGTGATGATCCATAATCAAATAATGCATTTGCTAAACTTGAGGAAACCATTAAATTACCTGCCACCACGTCTTTCGAAGCTTCTACCTCAGCAGTAGTGATAGCATAAGCTTGGTCTTGATCCTATGGCCTTTTTTGAGGTATGTTTTCTTGAAATTTAGGACATTTATTTGCATAATGTCCCATCTCCCTGCAATTGTAGCACTGAACATTGGTAGCTTCCTTCTTCCCCTTGCAATCACGAGCTTGGTGGCCTTTTTAACCACACTTGTAACAGACCCCCATTCCCTTCAAGAAAGTACTAGGGTGTTTCTTCCCACATTTACCACAGGATGGATATTCATCCTTTCCCTTATTCCCCTTATTTTCATTCCCAGATTGATCAGTAGGTCTCTTCTTCTCTTTCTTTGCTTTAAAGTCATAAGACTTAGAGAATTCCTTTTTGGTCTTGATAGCACATGAGACAATGTCTTCGTACGACGAAAAGGATTGTGAGACTAATGCTCGACGAATAAATGGTTTTAACCCATCAATGAAATGATCAATCTTACTTCTTTTGTTACATATATAATCACCAGCATACCTTGCTAACCTTGTAATGTTAGCCTCATACTTTGTGACATTCTCATCCTCCTTCTGTCTCAGACTTAGAAATTTCCTTTCCATATCCGCTCGATGGTCGCGAGGAAAGTATTTTTCTAAAAACAGATATTTGAACTCCCTACATTCAATATTTGATACTTGATCATCTTCCTTCATGTTTTGAATCAATGACCACCATTGATCAGCATCTCCAGTGAGGCAGTAAACTGCCATGATAACTTTTTCCCTTTCACTGCTCCCCAATGCCTGAAATATTTTCTCTAAGTAATTTATCCATTGCTCAGCTACTAAGGGATTTGTACTCCCATTGAACTTTGGTGGTTTTTTCCTCATGAATCGATCTAACATTGATCCTCCACGCTGTGGATCAAGGTGCTCCATATGAATAAGGTTATTATTCATAACCTGAGTGAATTGTCCTAGTATGGTGATTAGCTGATCGGCACTAGTTGCATCACCAGGTCCACTATAATTATCTTGAGTAGGAGGGAAATCCCTACATGGAGTGAGTGCATTGATTCAGTTTCCATTTCATCCACTAGGCACCATTTCTAAACCATGGCATAAACTAGATCAGTTTATGAATCAAAATACATAATCCCATACGTATAAAACACTTAACATAAATTGAACTATTTATGGATATAATCCATAATCATAAGAATGTTTTCTTTGAGGAAGTATATACTCATAAACCCTTCATAATGATTTTTAAAGAAAATGAGAGTTATCCTAAGCATATCCCTCGGGAGTGTCGTAACCAATAGTGCAGCAAGGCCCGTTTTCGTGCACCAGTTCCCGTTCGAGTCCTACTCAAAGTGGTGTTTTTGGGTTTTACCTCTAGGTACATCTGTGCCAGAGCCGCCTCTACCTGCTTGTATCCAAATAGGGATGTATTGCTCGGAAAACTCACAAAATATCTACAATACCAAAATTCTAGGAATTTATTCAATACTAATCCTCAAAGTTCATCTTAGGTCTACGTGCTCTAATCAGAGTTTATCTAAATCTAGCTTCCAAGGTTTGTACTAAACTTCCTCTGATACCAACTGTAACACCCCGACCCTAGTTACCTAGAGTCGGTGCATTATTACATAACATTGGCATGATCACAAGAAAGATCAAATCTCGAAAGACCGATTGGTTTAGTAGCCTTGGAAACACTAGATATATTCATAAAGTTTTACATTACATCATAATGTGAAAAACTACTACAACAACATATTGTCTACATAGTCCACACTATTAACCCCTCATAATATCCCTACAGGTCATTCATAATTTACTTCTTCACTTCCTAGGAAAAAGAAAACATATAAAAGGGGTGAGCTCAAATTCCCAGAAAGGATAACAATATAGAAGAAACTTTCATAAATAAGAATAAACATTTAAGGAAATGTATAAATAAAACAAAATCCTTTCAAACTTGAACTTTCTACATAGTATGGAATATGTAAAATGAAATAATTCCATTTACTTATTCGTATGGATATTCTACTAATCGAATAATCACATGCAATATTAATAACCACTTTCATAATGATGGAATGCATAATGCCAGACTATCATAACCACATAGCCAAGGCCTCGTGCCAAGACTATAAATAAGATTTTTCCAAGGCCTTGTTCCAATACACTAGTTTGTCTCATGAGACCTACTGATGCATCGAGGAGCTCTAGCGGGCTCCACCCGTCACATATTAAGTCCAATGCATTCCCATATGAAAAGGTTTAAACATAACATAAACATTCTTATTAAAAGTAGCATACGAAATGTCAATACTTTCACCATAAACCATGAATGGTATAAAAATATCACATCCACAATCAAACATATCACAAAACCTTAAATACAATATAGAAGTTTTGTATCATAATAAATCAACTTTAAATAAGCGTAAAATCTATCAAAGGATGTTGACATAGATGAAAACAAATTTTTTTTAATGAAATATCTCTTTCTATTTTGAAATTATTTAAGAGTAATATATTTATACAATAAAACATTTTCATTGAAAATATTATTATATGCTTGTAAGGGAAGCTTTGAAGATTTTATAATGGTGGAAAATAGCCGCACCCGCCGTACAAGTTAAAAAAACATTCTTACCTTAATTCTGTCGAAAAGGTTAAAAATGACCTTGTTTTGAAAACGACGGAAAGATTCCATTATAAACCACTTATAAAAGTCAAAAACTGTATAAATGTCTTTAACTCATATTCTAGTAAATATTAAAAATGTTTTGAAATACATTTTTATGAAACATGGATGTGGATGATAAAGAGATCCCAGTAGATTATTACGTATAAACAACCGCGGATAATGAAGAGATTGTGAAATAATCCTTACCTTGTACTTTTTCTTGGTTGGGGTAGGTTAAACTCCTGTATAATGGTGAAATAAGTGTTATTAAATTATACAAGAATCATATACATTAATATGATATCATATGTGATCTTTTAACATTGATTTGTTAATAATATCTTAGTATTATCGTTGTTTCGGGTGTTAACTTACTCGTTTACTATTATATGTTTTGTTACATAAGCCATGTTTGTTATGGATAGGTTGTATCTTATTTATATCCAGAATGATATAATGTCCTTAAACATCATTTTTAAATTATCAAATGATAATTATACTTGAATGGATACGATGGAGAATGAATCTCATCGCGTTTGTGGAGACGGTAGTCCGTACGTACGCACGAGCGATAATATCATTCTTTTGATATTAAAATAATATATAAATGGATGGTATATCATATATACAGAATCATTATCATTTTATATTTAATATTTACATGAGTTACACATCATTATTATACCCATCCAAATAATAATATATTGAATAACAATTACACCACGACGTGGAGACGGTAAGACGTACGTACACACGTATGGTGACATGTTATTCAAAGGGTGGATAGAATATTGAATATGGTTGTACCATATTTATAATAACATCAATGTATATATATGATACTGGAGTTTTTATTTTAGAATGGTAATAACAATGAAAGAAGAAGTGGAATAAGAAAGGAACTTGGAAAAGGGTGGTGAAATCATTATCTCTTCTTCGGGTTCTTCCTTTTGATTTGATCATAAGGGCTCCTTAGGTTGGATTTCTGATCAAAATAAGGCCTCTAGGTTGTAGTTAAGGAAGTTGGGAGAGTATTCGGGCAGATTTTGGATGAACCAAAAAGATTTGAAGGTGTGAATAACTGAGAATGAGGAGTGCCCTTTTATAAGAGGGGTGAGGGGCACCTTTGGAAAAACTAGAAATATTAGTTTATAATAAATTCATATTTGGTTTATAATGGCTCCAAAGTTGATTATTTAAATGTTAAGGTGGGGATAGGTCGAAAAAAACTAACCCAATAGAATTTAGATAGGTTTGTGTCATTATATTAACCTTATCTTTAAGTATTAACTCTAAGTTAATTAGTTTCACTTTTACAATGTCTCTTTGAATTTTTATATTATATGGTTAATAAACTTACCATATACATCCAAGAGACCCCCAAGTTGTCCATTAATGATTAAATATCATGATATAAGTCTCTTGGCCTAACCTTATATTTTTAAAAATTTAATAGAAATTAATAATATAATATTTGTTTTTGAAACTCTTTTATGTCAATTTTGACACTATTCAATAGTTGATTTTTGTGAAACTCATAACAGATTGATTACTTCGAAAAAAGTCAATTAAATAAATCCTAATATATCATATTATCCTATAAAATTAGTTTAATTCATTAAAAGTTTCATATTATATTTATTTGGGTATTTATAATATCAATTATTTTAATTTTTCACTATTATAGTAATTACTTCATCATCATTCTGTCATAAATAAATTAAATTATTTAATGTCTAAATATTATAAATAATATATAATTATGTAGAAAATCTTTTTATCTTTATAATGAATATTTATAATCTAAACTCCAACAAATATAACCCTATGTAAAAATTGTTTTTCTAAAAGATATATGCTTGTGTCATTTTTGTATTCATTTTAACATAATTAAAATAAAGTGTCCCTATCACCTACAAGTGTCACCATGGGGTCCCAAAATCGACCCAAATATGCCTATGGTCGAACATGTATCAACCAATAATGCTAGGACACGTTTTAGGGTAATTAAGTATTATTATAATATTATTTTTTAACCCTCATTTACCGGATTTACCCTTAACCATGGTAAATAAAATATTTACCGCAGTAATTATTCAAAATGACTAAAAATAAAAGATATCTATTTAAACAATTTGAATATTCTGATTCCAAATATGGAATCCATTTTTCGAAATTCAAAACACAAAAGTGGCAGAAATTAATTTAAAATTAATTCCCGCTGTCAAAACAAAAAGCTTGTTTTTAAGAGATAATAACTATCAAAAGATTGACACTTATTTATGTTTGGTTTAATTGTAAATTTATGTCCAATGACCAACATTATATTAAATGGTAAAAATATATTATAAATATACTTTAAAACCACTGAAATTCATAATTTATCACTATTAATTATTTTGATTAAAAAATATGTTTTTAATTAAAATTTAGTAATTTTCACTATTCATCAAAATATTAAAGTTATCCGAAAAGTACCAAAATTTCACCTTAGGCAAAATTTGATATTACAAATCCAAAAATGATTTCCATTTTGAAATATAAAATATATATAATTTCAAAAAGTAGGTATTACTATTCATAACGGCTAGTTTGATTGGTTATGGTGTGTTAGAACTTGGTGTTGCGTACGACACACGCTATCACATTATTCAAAGAGAAGCGTACTGTAGATGCTTGGGGTGTTAAATGCACCCAACCTGAAGTATGGCTGCCTGATGCCTGACCTCCCAGTAGTGCTACCCATGTCATCGGCCACTAGCCCCTCAGCTGGGTCCCGTTGTCTCTGTCATATCCTCCATGTTCAGCAGAAACATGGCTGCCCTCTCTGTGTATTGAATCTTAACTAACTCCAGATGCCAAAATTGGTCCTTGTCCCTACCTATTGGATTTCTGAGAGGGTTTCCGGAAAATCCAATACTGGTTCCCGACATTTCCATATTCGCAAAACTCCATTGGAGTCCTATCACACTAAGCCATAAATGTCCAGGATGCCCACACTAAAAGCAAACCAATGCTGAACTACAACAAGATGGTTCTAGCTGAGTCGTTGGCCTGACTGTCATATTGAAAATCATCTCATCCTCGCATTCTATTGTCTGAACAATCACCTAATGTCGTCGCTTTCCAACCTGGGGCCCATCGCTATGGTAACCCTCCGCTATGAGTGCCCGATTCACCACCTCTTAGAATGAACCCAGATTGTTGATATTCACTTTGATCCATATTGTGTGTCGCAAGACATCAATGAAACGCCTCTCTCTTGTCACATCTTCACTTACCATACCTGGTGCAAGGAGAGAAAACTCACTAAAAGTAGCTGCATAGTCAATGACGACATGTCTCCCTACTGAAGTATCAATAACTCTTGAGCTCTCTCTTCCCATATGGTTACTGGGTAAATGTGCACTAAAAACCATTCCTTGATGCATTTCCAGGATAGTCCCTCGTCCATGCGAGCCTGGACCTGCACATCCAACCAATGCTATGTCGATCCTCTCAGCATATATGTCTCCTACTTGACCCTCATCCCTGGAGGTGTCTCGAGCTTCTCAAAGATCATCGGCATTCTCTCTATCAGGCACTCAGCTACTTGTAGACCACCCTCAACCTAAAAAAGTAGTAGGTGCTATGACTGGAACTCAAGCTTCAGATTTTCCATAGAGGGCTCTATACCATGTGCACCTCTGTCAATCCCCTGTAAGACACAAAACAGGATAGCATAGAGCTACTCGTTGATCCATGTTCCGACCACGGCCAAACCAAGAAATTGTCCGACCCCATGGCCTCCTTAACCGCCCTCCATAAAGCCATGTTTCAAAAGTAACTTTGGCCATGCCCGTCCTGATAACTAATGTTTCCTCAATCCGATGACTGAGTAGCCCAATCATAGTTATCAAAATCACCTTACCCATAGTACCAACCTTCTCGAACAAGATCCAAACTCAAATACCCTACCACATGAAATTCTACAAATATATAAAGCATGACATTTCACATTGAAATCAAGAAGATATTTTATCAGTAATTTCACCTATTCAAATTAAATAAAACTATTGAAATTTATATTATTCAAATGGAATAATCACTACACAAATCATAGATGCAATTATAAAAACATAATACACTAAAAATGTGCCTACCAATATCCAAACATTCACGCCTTTCCATACCAGGCTAAGGTCCAAATCTTCATTACCACACCAGGTAAAGGATTACATATCACAATTTATAACATCACACACCATGTGATCCACTGAGGTGGAAATAATATAATCTATAATCTGAACAAAAAATAAAACAGTAATTCCGACCCAAGGAAACGTGGATAATTCTTCATACCTGGGGCTGCAGGCACCCAATCACAATCAAGAAACCCAGTTTCTGTAACAACCTATCTCTAGTATAACATATCCCAATTAGTAAAACCAGTAGATATAAAAAGAGAAGTTTCTATCTCATTAGTAGACATAAAAACACTGCAACTAAATCCCTACCAAGAACACCTTTAATACCAATTTTTTACAACCCCGACCCAAACAACCACTCGAACAATGCTAATCAGATCGGGTGTTACTACCTTAGGCACACATACCTGAATACCAAAGTCTACCGACATGTAGCGAGGGACTTATAGGTATAGTGGGGATGTTATTCCCTCTCAAATTATAATAAGGGTACTAGTGCGAGTATAATATTCATAACATGAAGAAGAAATAAATGATTAAGAAGACTTGAAGTAGACCCAGAGAGCGAAAGCATATATAATATTGATAAACAATGGAATCAAAAAATATAAACAACATCAGTGGAATATAAACAGAACCACATGATGATCACATGTAACTACCACATAACAAAAAAACATGCATATAAAGAAGGTCATACATGTAAATATATATATGAGGAGCCAATGGCTAACCAACTATAGCAACACAACAAGTTAGCATGCTGATACAGGAATCAAAGCAAAACATGGTAAACTACTGCTAGGCACGAACATAGGGTCCATACCATCTCAATGCAACAACTAATGATGTACCTATCCTAATGTTGGCCTCATTCTTCCATGCAAATCCATAATGTCTACACAGGTCCCGAAGGGCCCGCACAGGGTGTGTGACAAATATCAATAGGATACCAACCAACAATGCATACCAAATATAAGTGTTTAAGTAGGAATGCATTAATATAGAATACAGTAAACAGTACGATTCACACAAACAAATAATAACTCCAATAGTGCTCATAAGCCACCATGGAGTGTCACATGCTTCAGCCAATGCCAAAATCTCTATTCTATAACTCGGAACAATGTACCCCCAAACCCCGCATGTCTCATGTTCTGATGTCCTGAAGGCATGCCCATGAAATAGTAACCCAGAGGAACAGAAACTCCTGTCCACAAATAATTAAGTAGATAGGAACCATTGTATGCCCTCAAATAATATAACCAGTGGGACAATGATATATGCCCTTAAATAATGGAAAGTCTCTTACCCCAACATGATAGCCTCAATTCTATCCCCTGAAGGCTCCTCACGTCCTATGTGGCTTCCTACGACAAGAATCCCCAAACCAGTAGTACCTAATCTACAACTAACGGGGGCCTCTTCCATCACGTGTAGTAAAAAAAACCTTATCACAGAGTCTCTCGGTGTGCACACTGCACAATGTTTCCGGGTGAGCAGTAATCACAAAAATAGCACCCAAGCCACTACGTCTCTGACAACTCATATCCCTACGACCATACTGCTCAATTTTAATGGCATCTCCATCTATATAACCTAGTCCATACCTGACCTGAAAGTCATCTTGACTTAAGAAAATGTCCATGACACCCAATCCCATGATCATAACCACCCAATTTATCCCGGACCATGCCGTACCTATGATCAGCATCACTTAAGAATATTCGAGTCACTACCTACACAACCACAATGGTTCCAGCATATGCAATTCAAAAATTACATATATAATCAAAATAATCACTTCTAAAGAAGAAAAAACCTACTAATGATTTGAAATGAACCAACCATGTGTTGTCCCATACTAGCACTAGGGTCCCAAAAGTCTCCCAAAATTCATATCAAGGTTCTCTAAACCAAAATCACTAGTTTAAAACAATACAAATCAATTTTATCCATTTCTTCATTCCCGGGCAAAATGACCTGATGACAAACGACCCCACGCCCAACCCCTCTCAAGAAAAACAGGTAACATGGAATTACCAAAGGTATTCTATATGTAAAATAAAAATTAAACAAGCAATAGCATGTAAAACAAGGATACATTCACAAATAACTGAAAATTCACTATAGGTTGCACCACACAGAAGTCTACGAAAACACCAAAATTGGTTTGTACCACCTACCAAAGACTCGTAGACATAGGCACATCTGATATCGAGCTATAAATCGAAGCTAGTATTCATAGATCTATGATTTTTTCAAATCCTAGTAATTCTACTCAGATTGAAACTGCGACACATGAGTTAAAGGATCAAGAACAAAACAGGGTGTGTGGGTTTAGCCTTGCTGTTGCGATCCCACAACCATCGATGGATTGAAGAATGATCAACATATGATGTTTCTGGGGAAATGGATGGTCTTTGGTTTTCAGAGTGGAACTGCTCTAATGTTGGGGAAGTAGAAGACAGATTCTGGAATAAGATGTGGCACCATTACAATTTAAGAATATAAAAATAAATGTACAAGGTGTGTATTTAAGGAATCCATGCCATGTAGTGTCATTTTCGGTACTCCTAGTTAAGTGGAGATAGAAACACATCCTGGACACGCCACATGGGTCCACACAGGGATTGAACTCCTCTGGTAGGTGGAAAGAGGATACATGGCGTGTTGAGTAACACTACACACCGTGTCATAGGAAATTTCTACACGATCATCACACGGGATGTACCCAGTGATCACACGATCGGTACTCGCATAAACCATACACGGAATGTACCTTAGAGTACAAGGCATGTAGACAAGAAATTTCCAGACCATCCCATATTTCCCCAGTTTTCCGTGGAACAAGGAAAAAATTCAAAGAGGGTTAGGATTTTGGCCCATTCTAAAAACAAGAGTTCTTACAATAACAACAAAGTCTCCCAAAGAGAAAACTATTTTCAGTTGTAATTATTATTTTTTAATTGAAAAGTTTATAAGAGAATAATTAAATAAATAAGTATCACATTTTTGTAAACCATTTCAGAAAATTTAATAAAAAACCAATTTTAACATCAAAGTCGTCAAAACAAAATAGTTCTTCTCCATGTAATGGATAATTTATGATATATGCTATGGTTGATGTAAAATAGTAATGAACTAAACAATGAATAGGGCATTAAATATGAATCATCAAATACATACACTTATATTAACATTAATTATCAAATTATTTTGATCATTTAATTATGAAAATAAAATAACTAAATGAATAATTTCTTAACACCCTAATAATTTAGGAAAATAATAAAATTACTATAATAATTAATTACACAGTCAGTTAATTTTTTTAAAAATCATTACATCTTATATATTCAAAATTTTAAAATAACAATTTTACAAAATATATACATAAATAAAATTAAATTTATTATACAGTAATATAAAATATAAAATCAAAATGGTCCATTTTTCATTTAATTCAGAAAAATTGTGATCGAACAGGAACAAATCTAGGTTTTTAAATTTAGATAAAAATGAGAAAATGTATATAAGAAGAGGTGATGGAATTGGAACTCAAAAATATGATTTAAATGATTACTTTTCAAAAAACGTGAAATTATGAGAGATTCCAAGGAGAGAAGAGAGGTTATTCCACCTCTATGTGTATTTAGATTTAGGGACCTTGAGGGGGATGATAGGAGAGGGCACATAAATTCTTTATCATCTCTATACTAATAATTTTTTAAAAACAATATGTATAAATATATCTATATAAAATGTTCCTAAAAAAATTGTTATGGATATTTGAAAATATCTGTATAATTATTTTTTAATAAAATATGTTTGTATAGAGGCAGGGGCACAACCTCAAATTATTGTGGTTAAAACATCATTAAAAAGAGTAAAACAAGTTAATTACAAAACATGATAATTAATAATACAAATAAACATAAAAATAATTGTAATTTTATAAATGTAATTAAACCATTATCACATTATTCATAAATATTAATTATCTTTAGGGTACATTTTTTTTGTAAAATTACATCATAATATTTACTTTTTAAAAACAATAAATTGTGACCTCTTATTCACTTATAAAGAGGAAACCTCTATCCTCTATTCATCATAAGTTATGAGATACTATTCACTACCATTAGCATCCAAAAGAAGTCAATAAAATTACTCTCCATGTAATAAATGTATTGGTTTTATAATAATACCATCCTAGAAAGGATTTGGGGATTACCCTGTGTTTGTTTTCCAATTAATAGGTATGTCTCTCACCATATTTCAAATTGGTTAATTCTTCTTACATATATTTCAAAAATATTAAAATAATTATTGTATTATAAAATTATTATATCCCATAAAATGATATGTTTTTTGTCTAGTGTGTAATACTTGTTCATATTTCTTAACAATCTAATGGAAAATTGAAACAACATTTATCCGTACATCTAAGAAACTACATTTCCAAATGTTGTTTTATATTTTTCATCACTGTGTTTTATATATAGTCATAGAAAGTGATAAAAAATTTAAAAAATGAACATATATTATATAAATATCAATTTGTAATTGAAAATTTATTTTATACTTCAATCATTACCACCAAATAAAATGTGAAAATATCATTGCTGCCTAAGTACGAACTACAGTTCACAATGTAGGATGCATTTAATTTTTCATCATCCCTATTATAAAAAGATATTATTATGGGAATAAGGAATATATTTTATATTAACGAAATAATTTAATTAAGAATGATAATATCATATATAACTTTAAATTATTTCATCCATGTATAAATTGAAATTTACCCTCATTTTACGTGTAGACAACCACCTCTATGAAGCACACAATTCATTTTTTATTACCATGAAAAATGGAAGGTAGAATGGATAAAATTAATTATTTAATATAATAATTATATCCTAAATATAATTCTACATAATTTATTTGTTATTATTTTATTTCATATTCTTCCTTTAGAAAAATTTGAAATGTCAATCATGCATAACTATGAACTACTGCCTCCTGAATATGGAATAGTTCATTTTTCATGTCCAAATGTCATAGATGGTCATAAAAATGCATTAAATGGATTAAAATGAAATTTTCCACTGAATAAACTTCTAGATATGAAAATTCAATGGCCAATATACAATATACAACCTATGTAATTAATTTTATATTTATGAAATCGTCTTCCAAAGGACCACAAACATAAATTTACTTATTTGATAAATTGAATATGACATGGCGAAAACATAAACAATAGGAACAATTATTTTGTAAACGGTTATTAATTATGAAAAATATATCATAAAATTTTATCATATAGGTGATAAATATCATAAATGACAAATTGGACTCTATGTAAGGGATAGTTTAACATAAAACACCATTTTACTGATTTGTTTTCTAAAATTTTTCATCAATGTCCACATTGTTCAATGATTTATATATATTTATATAAGTTACATATAAATTATTATTTATATCTCCTTTAAATTTTATTCAAATCATTTAAAAAATTTGCATATAGAATAAATAAATGATTATTTATATCTCCTTCAAATTTTACTTTAGTGGAGATAGAGGCCAATTTTCTCTCCCCCACATCTATAATTATATAAATTTTTTCTGTACATTATTCTATTTATTCTCATAATAGAATCCATTCTTCAATTTATTCATTGTATTTTGGTTTTGAAAATGTTTTTTTATAGGAATGTATGTCAATGTCCGAATATGTTATACATATTGATTCAATGGAATATTTTTATGAGTTCAATGTTCAAAATAAATGAATCATTATGTAGTATGATTGGTATAGTACTTCTAAGTATTATATAATTATGGATGGTTTTGATAAATCATACAATATTCATCAGCCTTATATATCTCCAAAACACATTTGGTAATGTTCATGTTCATTGAAGTCAAGAAGGGGGAGATATTTTGAGAGGATTATTTTATAGATTTATATTGTCTCTAGTTCATTCTACCATGAGTGAATAGATGAAATTAATACAATGTTCAAATAATCATATATTGATATTTTTAGTAATATTCGTTTATGTTTTTTCTATATACATTTTTTTTCTTAAGTGGATGATATTTTTAATATATTTAATGTTTAATAGAGGAAAACGTATTCATTATTTTGATTATCTATACTTTTCATGTGAAAAACATGTTTATTTACATCACATCCATTACTGAGATTTTTTTAATAATCCTAAGATTAAATATTTATTCCATAACATTTATGATGAATATAAAGAATGAGAAATTCATTTTTAATGTCATGATATTTTTTCATGAATAGAAAAACTATTTATTTTCAAATTTTTTACATTATGGTGTAAATAGACACTATGTAGAGTTTATTTTTTCTAATAATTAGAAATCCTTTAAATTTGATGTACTAATTCTCTAAATCACTAATCTTATAATAACACTAGGAATGTACAATTATGAATTATTATTTTAAACCCTAAATTTTGTGGTAAATAAGGATCAAGACCATAAATATGGTATTGTAAAATAATTTGGTAATTATAAAGGTTATTAGAGTAAATAAAATAGCTTTGAGAAATTATAAATATGTACACATGATATCAATTTTTAATATTACCGTCTTTCAACATGTAATTTATTCTTATTCCAAAATGTGTTTCTACTAATGGAAAAGGGAAGCGTTGGTAGGAATACACCAATAAGATAATTTCCTTCAAATTTAGCAACTTGAATGATTTGAATCTGATCACAAAATTTTTTTATTATAATTTTTTAAAACATACTACTAATGATAGTTTAATACTTGTAAGAGATAAACCATATCATCCAAAAATATGTTTAAAATAATGAATTTTATGAAATAGAACCCTCCAGATATTAGTATACCCTTAAAATTGGGATAACTTATGTATTCTTTATTTCTTTGGATAAGATATTTTAATTCATGTGTTGTTCAAAACTTTATAATGAATCTCTATCAATTTTTCATTTTATTGTAGAAGTCGATTAATTATTATTATTAGTAGAGTTTACCATGGAATGATGAGACATTTAGTTAAGGTAATTATTTGAATTTATGAATATTTTTCTAGAGAAATATTCCTATAAGGATGATTTAAAATATATGGAGAAACAATTCATGGAGTTGTGGAAAAAGAATGTGGATCCAGTTGAATATTATGAAGAAATGATTACTCGATTGGATTCGTATGGACAAAATTTTATTCCAAATTCTTATAGAAATATTCATAATTTAATTATTATTGAAGCTATCGAATCTAAATGGTTTAGAATCTCCGTATATAAATATTAATCATAATTTTTTTTGTTTTATTGAAAAATTATAGAAGGATTTTTCAAATGATTTTAAATAATATGAAATCATAGATATGAATTGATCATAATAAAAAGATGTAGAATTAATTTTAATAAATAATTCAATGATAATCCCGAATAATGATCCATGTTTGGTAGGTGTATTTTATAAAATGATTAATTGGATCTATCAAATTTTAACAATGTGTTATGTTTAGTTATTTGGATATGAATTGTTTGTAAAATAAACATGATCAAATTAAGAAAGGTAACACATATATATTACCAATTGTGTGATGTTTTAATTCCAATTTGTTGTAAAATTTTGAAAATGTATGTATAATGTCAATAAAAAATTGTGTGAATAAAGAAGATCATAAATAAATATTTTTAGGGAAATTATTTTTGATTTCCTAAGTGAAAACTAGTCCATCAAACAATGTACTATCAGGTACAAAACATATTTATTTACATTATTCTATTTACATTCATAATAATCATTATAGAAATTATTTTTGATGATATTTCGGGAAAATTAGCAATTATATATGAATAAAAGGATTCATATAAAATGTTTAAAACACCTAGGCGTATAATTAAGGATTCATGAATTTATAGTAATCTTATAATTAAGATCAATTGAATGGTTTTACCTTAAAATATTAGTGTATTTTGTCTTCTAAAGTATAATGTTATTTTGTGTACAGATTGAATTTTTATTTATCTTTCTATGATAAATTTTATATCAAATGATTTTATTTTTCAAAAAATGTTCTAGTTTTGTATATATGAACAAATTTTTACATTTGATAAATTTTAAGAAATCTATGAAACTAATAAAAGATGGGGAAGATTGTTTCCTTGATCAGGTTATTGAATGGAAGGAAATTTTTTTGGTTAGTGATATATCAATTGGAAATGAATATCTATACGCATTTATAAATTACTTTCTTGGTAATGTTACAGAACGAGATGTTGAATTTACTACTGATGTTTTACTTGATACTAATTCCTATTGATAAACAAAAAATCATATGGATAAACTAGAAATCTTTGAACTGAAATTTAATGGCTTGTCCCAATGAGGTCGGACCTCTAACTACCCTATGCGTTCCACCAATAGGCCAGGGGATGGTGATTGGTTATGTGATGGAATATATCACAAAATGGTGGTATGATCCAAATGTAATAAAACCCACCCATCAAAAATCCCCCAAAGAGATGAAATTTTAAAAAAATTGAAACCAATGGATTCATGCATTCAAGATCCTATAACATAGTAAGGCAATCCAAAAAAAATAGTACAGAGTCAAACATGATAGAATTATTTGGACTATAGTTAAATGAAAGATCCATATAAACACATCCATCTATCATTCTCCAGCAATGCAACACCCACTCCCTATCCACCCATGACACAACCAAAAGGTCTATTGTATGATTAAGACATGACATGTGCAGGAAAATCACATGTTTGGGTGAGTACAAAAACAAACAATTAGACACCCTGGAAAATAAATAAATAAAGAACCATGAATAATATTTTCAATTAAAGGATATAAAATTACATAAAAAATAAGAAATCATTTGGAAGACACCATAGAACAAGTTGGTCATTATAAGGACCCATCCATAAAACATTACATAATCTTAAATTATATGAATAAATCACTTTGAGAATTTTTACAGGTGTATAGTATTAGAGAATTAGGCCATAAATATTACATTTCATTTAAAAAAAATACAATGTTGACACTTATACTCAGTTTCCATATTTTTTCACAATACAAGAACTCTTGAAAAAAGGGTCATGTCTAGTTCCATGTTTAAGACAACATGAATTTTCTGTGATCCCATCCTTGACCCTATTCAACATTATGTCCTGTAAAAAACATCTAAAATGCTTGGGATGAGAACAAAATGCTCATTATGGGATACACAATGAAAGAAAACTGTTATTTTTTAAAAACAACAAGTAAACCATGAATACTCTAACACAAGTAATACATTTTACATTAATGATTTAGTAAATAACCTTCACTGAATAAAAAATCCCTAATAACCATTTTCTAACCAAAAGGATTACATAAAACCCAAATAAATAACACATAACATATAATGGTAACATGGGACATAAACATACGTAAACGGAATAACCATACGGTCGACATCCACACATATCACTACATGGAATAACAATACTGCCAACATCCATACACAATGTATTCGAGGTTATAACATAACTACCCATCCCGGTTTATCACGGAACCAACCATCATTTGGTTTATCACGTAACCACCCTTCAAATGTACAAGTACCATTATAAAATCATAACACAGAAAACAAATATAAAGGAAAGAAAAAATTTCCAAATTTCAATCACAATATATCACAAAAATATATTGATATAAAAAATTTATTATCAAAACCATTTTAAATACCAGAATACCTAAATGTGTATATGGTATTTATTTTCCTTAAAAAAATAGTACAGCTTGTTAAGGAAGCTGATGAACAAATAATACACGCAACAGCGGAAAGGACGTTGTCACTAGTTAGGATAAAAGAAACATTCCTTTTTTTTCATTTAGTAAAATGATTTATATAAAATGATTACCTTTGAAAATTTAAAGGGAGTTTATTAAATTTATAAAAGAAACTCTTGTATTAAAACAAAATATGCCTCAATTAATGGAGGTTTGAGACGAAGTCCCTTACCTCATGTCCGATTTGACTGGATCATTCTTTAATCTCCTAAATAATAAATGAAAGATAATATATAATTTATTAAGATCCTTTTTCATGTTTATTATTCATTTTATATCACTTATTACCATGTTATAAACATTATGTAGTCATTTATGTTAACAATGTTCATTTTGTTGATATTTTGTACTTGAGTAAAAAATGAACACCTTATAATTACAAGTTGTCCATGTGGTCAATAGTCCATTATATCCAGAATGAAATTCATTATTTAGATATCATATATATCATATATATGTGATACATATATATATTTAGAGAAGTAAATATCATTGGGATGTTTGAAATGAAAATCACCGTTCATGGAGACGGTAAGCCGTACGTACGCATGAACGATACTTTCATTTTTATTTCTTATTTTAATGGAATTAAAAATATTGATACATAGTTATATTATAATTCCAATATAATAGAATATATAATAGAATATATATTATCATTAACTCCATATTTTATATGCCCTACATATGTCATTAACAAGTCATATCACTTTGAGGGGGCGGTAGTCCGTAGTTCCTCAAATGAAATTATCGCGTTTACCCAGAATGGAAACCATAAATGTATGATATATATGGAAAATATATAAGAATAAAGAAAACATAAACATAATATATATAATATATATATACATTTCCATCATAATTTCATCCTTGAGAGGCGGTATGAGGTAATTGAACAATCATCGTTTCTTGAGGTGTTGGTTTTCCATCCACAGAAACATTATGTTCATCACATATTAGATGAAGGTGTGTTTAATTGTAGTTAAAATACTTCTCATAAAAACATCCTAGTAAATTGAGGATATTGGTGTTGCTATAAAAGAAATGAATAAAAAAATTTTAGGTGATGGAGAAGTAAAATAAAAGAAATGATGTTTAGAGAAACAGTTACCTTTAATTTGGTTAACATCATTTGGTTTGAACCAAAAGGTCTTCTTGAAGTCCCTTCTGCCTAAGGTAAGGCTTCTAGGAGGATGAGAGTGATGTAGGGAGCTTAATTGTGCATAGTTTATACGAGCTTAAATGCTTGAGAGGTGTGAGGAATTGGATTTAAATGAGGACTTTTTATAAGACGGTGGAGGGGCTTATTAGTAAGGTGTGATAATATAATTTTATTATATAAGGATATTCGGTTTCTAAAGGCCCAAAAATCATTAGCATCGAAGATAAGATGACTCATGGAAAAAAAATCATAAAATATGAATTGGAAATTTTTTTGATTTTATATAAATATTTATAATCTTATTTATTTAAATGATTTATTAATGAGGTAAACACTGCATCATTATTTTACCATAAATAATTTCTTTTATTCGATATTTAAAAATTAAAAAATTAACATGATGTATGAAATATTTGTATATTTACAATGATTTATATAGTCAAAATTACTACTTAAATAAAAAAAAATAAAAATTAATATAATAAAAGATTTTTGGTTATGTCAATTTTTCCATAAAATTAAATTAAATATTCTAAAGTGTCATTATCATTCATAAGTGGCTGCAGGGGGTCCAAAAATATACCCGAGGATGCCTATGGTTGGTCATTATAATGCCAATAAGTTTAGGACAAGTTTTAAGGTAATTTTGAATTATTATAATATTCTTTTTACCTTTAATTACCCTATTTATCTTTAACCATGGTAAATAAAAGTCAAAAGATACTATTCACCACAAAATATTTTCATTTTATTGAACCAAATTTTAATTACTAATAATGAACATGTATGTCGGATTTTCGAAATTCACTTCACATAAGGGGTAAAATTTCAAATAAATAAAAAAGTATGTTTTTTAACTAATGCTAAGTGGTTTCACAATTTATCAAAAATTAATGTTTTTCAGAAAAATACCAAAAATTCTTCCTAAGATATATTTGATAATCGCAATTCAATAATGATGTCTATATTTATAAATTCAAAACATAAAATTGGCATTAATTAATTTTAAAATTAATTCCCGTTTTTAAAACAAATAGTGTGTTTTTAAGAAACAATAACTATCAAAAGATTGACACTTGTTTATGTCCACATTCAAAGTGAAATTACATTCAACGACAAAAATTGGATTAAATGGAAAAAATATATTCTAATTAAAAATTAAAATCAATTAAAATGATAATATATCAAAATAAATAAATTAGGTTAAAAAGCATTGTTGAATTAAAATTCAATATCTTTCACTATTCATTTAAAACTGAACTTTATCGGAAAAATTCCAAAATTTTACACAAAGAAAATTATGATGACCCTATTCTAAAGAAGTATATTATTTTCTCATATAGAATGTATTAATGTTACCAATACTAGATTTAATTAGGGTTCTCCATTAAAAGGTTGTAAATCAACCTTCTAATGTAAATAAATCTTAAAATTATATTCATTCACATTTTAAGCCTCTTACATTTATTAGTTAGATGTTAATACATTTAAAAAACATGTATAATCATATTTTTGTTAGTTTTGTTCATTCCCACCAATAAAATGGATAGAACTTAACTATCATTTAAAATAATAATATTATATTATTAGTTTGCAATGTAATATTTCAAAGAAACTCATTGTTTCATATCAGGTATGCTATCAAACATAGAAACCCCTTTTATGTTAAAATAATAATTAAATCCCAAATATTAATATATATAAAAGATGTCTTATTATTTATTTACCCGAGATGTTACATCCTTCCCCCTTTTTTGGAATTGCGTCCTCACAATTTTACTTATCAAAATAAGTAGGGGTATTTAACCCTCATAGTTTTTCAGATTCCCACATTGCCTCTTCAACCATATGGTTTTTCCAATAAACCTTTACCTGGTGAATTGCCTTATTCCACAACACATGCTCACTGTGATCAAGAATCTGGATTGGTTGTTCTTTATAAGAGAGATTCTCTTCCAACTGAACTACCTCTGGTCTCAAATCATGAGATGGATCTGGTACATACATTCTCAACACTGAGACATGAAAATTTTTTTGTACCTAGGATAATTTAAGAGGATAAGAAACTGTGTATGCCACTAATCCAAATATCTCCATGATTTCATAAGGTCCAATGAGCCTCAAACTCAACATTCCCTTCATACCAAAACACATCACACATTTCAAAGGAGAAACATTGACAAAGACATGATCACCTACCTCAAAAGAAAGATCCTTCCTCTGATTATCTGCATAACTTTTCTGTCTGCTATAAGATATTCTCATGTGTTTTTGAATCAACTGTACATTCACTGCCATATCTTCTACCAATTTAAGTCCCATCAGCTTCCTTTCACCTACTTCCACCAAAAAAGCTGGAGTTCAACAACGCTTTCCATATAATGCCTAAAATAGAGCCATCAGTATAGTGGAATGAAAACTGTTAGTATATTTCAAATTCAACCAAAGAAATATGTTGGTCCCATCATCCATGGTAATCTATTGAACATTCACGTAGCATATCTTCCAAGGTATAAATTGTTCATTCCGACTACCCATCAGATTGAGGATAAAAAGTTGTACTAAAATTTAATTCCGCACCAAATGACTCCTGAAGGACTTTCCAAATGTTAGATGTAATCATGGGATCACGATCAGATACAATGGATAGGGGAAATCCATGTAACCTGAATATCTCATTTATATACAACCATGTAAGATGATCTAGAGGCAATGAATCTTGAATTTGATGGAAAAGAGCAGATTTAGTCAATCAATCAACAATAACTTAGATTGCATTATTACATCGAGATGTCATTTGTAATCCCAAAACGAAGTCCATGGATATATTTTTCCATTTCCTATCTTGCACCAGTAAAGGTTGAAGAATCCATTTCGGTAACTGCTGCACTTCTTTAACTAGCTAAAAAGTGGAACACATCACAGTAAAATCGGCAATATATCTTTTCATTCCATCCCATGAGTAATATTCACAAAAATCATTGTACATCTTAGTAATGTCAGGATGTACTAAAATGGGGAACTATGAGTTTCAAATAACAACTCATTCTTCAAATGTGAATCACAAGGCACACACAACCTCTTTCCAAATCTCAAAACACAATCATTATCAATGTTAAAATCAGGAAACATACTCTTCTAATCCAACTCTACCATTTTTTGTAACTCACTGTCTTCTTTTTGTGCTTGATTTATTCTATCTAATAGAGATGATTCCACTGACACTTGAAACAAACAGAAGAATTACCTTTATCAAAAACTTCTATTCCAATGTTCATAAAATAAAAAATATAGGATCTCATTCCAAATGTAGCATTTTTAATGAAGCACTACTTTTTTGTCTGAAATCTTTATCCACTTTATTTTTTTCCCAGTTAGTAATGGATCGTGCAATCATATACCTTGATTAATTCCAGAGATCTCCTCTGTCTGATGTTAAATTCATTCTGAGTGAATATATTCTTTAAAATTTTGTGGTTAGTATATATTTCACATTTTTCTCCATACATATGATGCCTCCAAATTTTTAAAGCAAAAACAATAGCAACTACTTCCAAATAATGTATATGGTTATCCAAATCATGCAGTTTCCACTGACCCAAAGCATAAGAAATTACCTTATCATTCTGCATTAGGACACAAACAATTCTTATCAAAAAAGCATCACTGTAGATAACAACCTCACCATTTCTGGATGGCCATGCAAAAACTAGAGCATTAACTAATATTTTCTTCAATTCCCGAAAATAATCATGACATTCTTTGTCCAGATGAACATAACAGATTTTCTAGTTAACTTAGTCATTTGACTAGATAACCGTGAAAATTTTTCAACCAAACTTCGGTAATAACATTCCAATCCAAGAAAACTACGGATCTCGGTTATATTTGTGGGTCTTGTCCATTATTAAACAACTTTTTTTAGCAGGATCAACAATTATGCCATTTTTTGAAACAATATGACCAAGGAAAGAAATTTGATGCATCCAAAACTCACACTTGATAAATTTTCCAAATAGTATCTTTTTTTATGGTTTGAAAGACATCCCTTAATTTTATTTCATGTTCATCCTTAGTTTTGGTATAATCCAAAATATCATCAATGAACACAACCACAACTTTATACAAGAACTCCCAAAAAATATTATTCACAAGATCCATGAATACAGTAGGTGCATTGGTTAATCCAAAAGTCAGAACTACAAATTCATAAAGGCCATATCTATTACTAAATGTGGTCATCATACTGTATGATTCCATTACTTTAACTTGATAGTACCCCAATCTCATGTTAATCTTCCAAAAATACTAAGCTCCTGGGTGGTGATAAAAAACATTGATATGTGGAAAAGGATACTTATTCTTAATAGTGATGTTATTCAATGATCTATAATCAATGCGAAGTCACATTGAACCATCTTTCTTTTTATCAAAAAATACAAGAGCACCCCATGGTGATGTGCTAAGTCATATTAGACCTTTATCTAATAACTTATGTAATTTCATCTTTAACTCTAAAAGTTCAATTTGAGCAATTCAATAATGGGGCTTTGAAATTGGCTTAGCATCAAGAAATAAGTCAACAATAAATTCAACTTCCCGATTAGGTATAATACCAGGAAACTCATTAGGAAAAAGATCAGGGTACTCATTTACATCTAGAACATCATTAATCTGAATATTTCCTTTATTTGCAACAATATATTCTAGATAACATCCATTTCCATATTTTACTTGTTTCTCAGCTTCCTGATATGTTATAAAATGAACAGGTTCATTCTTGTACACATACTATAAATATATCAAAAAAGAAACCTATTTAACTTTCCATTCAATCTTAGCATTATAAATATATTTCCAATCCATTCCCAAAATAACATCAAACTCTACTAGATGAAAAATAATAAGGATGGAAGGTAGATTCTTCCCCCACACATGGACTTGCAGGATAATATATTTTCTTTTTATCTCAACATTTACTCCAGGTGTTTTTACCGTAAGTTCTATATTATTATCATGGGATGGAATTCATAATTTACAAGGAAACCTCTTATATATGAAAGAGTTTGTAGACCCTAAATCACACAACACATTGGCATATTCTGACCCAATAAACAGTGTACCTAATAATACTTGATTCGATGGAACAACATCTGATGAAGTGGTTGAAAAGGATTTCACCATCACTTTCATCTTGTAGTTAGTCCTATTTCCCTAAGATGAGTTCATTGCTGGACACTCATTTTCAAAATTACCCATTTCATTACACTTAAAACATTTTACCGATGGCTTTTCATTGCCTGCTTGATTAGCTTCCTTACACATTTGAGTAATATGACCAGACACACCACACTGGAATAACTTTCCAGAGTTTGATAAACATTCTCCAGAATTCTTTTTAGCACAATTCTCACAAGTTGGATATTTTATTTTCATACCTCAAGGATTCGTTGATGAATTCATTCCCTTTGACTGGCAACTAGACCTCATATTCTGTTGTTAGTCAAAGAACACCTGATCATCTAAAAACACCATTTCCTCCTTCTCCACACATCGAACATGTTTTTCATAACTTTTGAACTCATGAGAGGCTAATGGTCTTCAATATTGTGGAATCAGTCCTGAGTAAAATCGACTTATATTACTATCATGATCTCAAATAAAATTTGGTGCATACATTGTCATTCGAATGAACGTCTCTTCACAAGCAGCCACTGAGTCATCCTCCTTCCTTAATTATAGGAATTGTTTTTCCATCCTAAGAAAAACCACCTTAGGAAAATACTTATCAAGAAACATACCTTTGAATTCATCCTAATCAAGAGAATCAATCTCTTCACTATCCATGATATTTTTCACCATCGACCACCACTGATCAGCTTCATCTTCAAAACAGTAAATAGCAAGACTAAACTATTGATGTTATGAACACCCCATAACATCGAAAATCTTATCCAGTGATTTAATCCACCCTTCATATAGAACAGGGTCAAATGATCTTCTAAACGATGGGGGATGTTGCCTCATTAAATGCTCTACTAATAACATGTTTCTCTAGGGATGATTTGGCTGATCTCGAGTTTGGATACCACCACCATTTATATCCTAAGTCAATTGTCCATCACTGCAACAAATTTTACAGTTCCAATTCCGACCATCTCAGGTGGCTTATTTGGAAGGTTGACATTTTCTTGATGTCGTCCCAACATAGCTTCTCTATTTCCTTTGGGAAGACCATTCTGAACAGAGAAATATCTTAGGCGATGAAACATGGATAATTTGTAAATGATATATCATTTCTATATCACCAAAAATTAATTTATGGACTTATATTTAACAATACCCTAACTCCTAATGTTGTCTAAACCGGCATTTGCTACCATCTATAAGGACTCGGCCTTAAAACAATTCATAATCTTGAATTAAATGAATAAATCACTTTGAGGATCTATTCAGGTTTATATTTTTTGTGAATTACGCAATAACTATTACATTTCATTTCAAAAAAATACAAAGTAGACACTTATACTTAGTTTCCATTTATTTACAAAATAAGAACTCTTGAAAAAAAGGGCCATCACTTGTTCCATGTTTATGAAAACACAACATTTACTAGATCCCATCCTTGACCCTGTTCTACAAAATGTCTGGTGAAAAATATTTAAAAAACAAGGGATGAGTATAAAAACCTCAGTAAGTGATACAAAAAGAAGGAAAAATGTTATTTTTTCAAAACAACATGTAAACCATGAATTTGTTAACATAAGTAATAATTTTCACCTTTATGACATAATAAATACTCTTTACTGAATGAAAGATCACTAAATAAACTTTTTTAACCAAAAGGATACCTTTAAACCCATATAAAGAACACATAACATACAAAGGTAACATGGGACATAAACATATGTAAATGGAATAATCATACTATCGAATTCCGAACATATCACTAAATGTAATAGCCATTCGACCAATTTCCATACCCAATGAATTGTATGTTATAACATAACCACCCATCCTGGTTTATAATGTCACCACAAATAATTTGGTTTATCATGTAACCACTCATCAAATGTCCAAGTACCATTATAAAATCATAACCCAGAAAACAATATAAAGGAAAGAACACATTTCCACATTTAAATCACAATATATCACATAAATATATTGAAATAAAAAATTCATTATCAAAACAAATTTCAATACAAAAAAAATATTATATGGTATTTATTTTCCATGATAAAAAACATTACATCTTGTTAAGGAAGCCAAAAAACTGATAATACTCGTGGTGGCGAAAAGGCTGTTATCACCGCTTACGTTAAAAGAATCATTCCTTTTTGACATTTAGTAAAACGGTTCATAGAAAATGATTCCCTTTGAAAAGACAAGGATGTTTATAATGCGTATAAAAGAAATTCAAGCATTAAAACAAAATATATCTCAATGAAAAAAGAATGAGATGATGTCCAATACCTCGTGTCCGACTTGACTGGGTCATTCTTTAATCTCCAGAATAATAAACTAATGTTCATTTCTACTTTCATATGATTCTTATCCAAGTTTATTATTCCTTTTATATCACTTATTACGACGTTATAAAATTTTGTAATCATTTATGTAAATAACATTCGTTTTGTTGATATTTGGTACTTGAGTCAAAAATAAACACCATATATTTACAAGTTGTCCATGTGGTCAATAGTCCATTATATCCAGATTGACATTCATTATTTAGATATCATATATATCATATATATCCAGTATATATATATATATGTATATATATATATAACAGTACATGTAATTTGGAGGTACGAAATGAAATTCTCCATTCATGGAGACGGTAAGCCGTACGTACGCGTGAATGCTGCTTTCATTTATTTTTCTTATTTTAATGAAATTAAAAAATAATTATAAATAGGTATATTATAATTCCAGTATAATATAATATATAAGATCATATATAATATCATTAACTCCATCTTTTATATGTCCCACATATGGCATTAATGTGTCATATCACTATGAGGGGGCGGTAGTCCGCACTTCCCCAAATTAAACTATTGCATTTACCCATAATGGAAACCATAAAGGTATGATAAAAATGGAAGAAAAAGAAGAATAATGAAAACATAAACATAATATATATCATATATAAATAAGGTTCCATCACAATGGCCACCCTCAGAGGCAGTAGGATTTAATTGAGCAATCAATGTTTCGTGAGGTATTAGTTTTCCATCCATACAAACATTAAGTCCTTCACCCATTACATGGAGGTTTGTGTAAGTGTATTTATAATCCTTAAAATTAAAAAATTCTTGTGTATTTAGGATAATGGTGTTTTTATTGAATAATTGAATAAAAAGAGTTTAGGGGTTGGGGATGTAAAATAAAAGAAAATAATTTAAGAGAAATTGTTACCTTTAATTTGGGTATCTTCTTTAGGTATTAAAAGAAAAGGACATTGTGAAGTGACATCTACCGATGGTAAGGCATCTAGGTTGCTGAGAGGTATGTAGGGAGCTTAATTGAGAAGATTTTGGATAAGCCTAAAGTCTTGAAAGGTTTGAAGAATTGGTTGGAAGTGAGGACTTTTTATAAGGGGGAGGAGGGCCTCTTTTTGAAATTGGGATAATATTCTTTTATTATATAATGATATTCGATTTCTAATGGTCCGAAAATAATTATATTCGAATATAATATGACTCATGGTCGAAATAAAATCATAAAATAAGAATTGGGAATGTTTTGGATGTTATTTTAATATCTACGGTCTTATTTATTTAAATGATTTATTAATGAGGTTAACACTGCATCGTTATTGTGTCAGAAATAATTTAATATATTCGATATCTAAAAATTTTAAACAGAATACCATGATGTAGGAAATAATTTTAAAATTCCAATGAATATTTATAGTAATGAAAATTACTAATATAACACCATATAAAAACTTATTTACTAAAAAAGATGTGTTTATTTAATTCTTTCCTTTACAAAAAATTAATTAATCTAAAGTGTGATTATCATTCATAAGTGGCTCCATGGGGTCCGAAAATAGTTCCAAGGTTGAACATGGTCAGAAATCACTCATAAAATAAGGTTAGGACAAGTTTTATATTAATATTAAATTATAATAATATACCTTTTACATTGAATTTCCATATTTAACTTTAACCGTAGTAAATAAAAGTCAAAAGTTACTATTCACCCAAATTTATTTTCAACTTATTGATCTAAATTTTACTTACTAAAAACAACAATGTATGTAATATTTTCAAATTTCAATTCACATAAGTGCTAATATTTCATTTATGTGAAAAATTCAGTTTTTTAACTACTACTAAGTGGTTTCAATATTCATAAAAAATTGATGTTTTTCAAAAAATTTAAAAAATTAACCCTAAGCTATATTTTTTATTAAGAATTCAAAAATGGTGTCTATTTTTCTAATTTCAAAACATTAAATAGGAATTAATTAATTTTAAAATTATTTCACGTTGTTAAAACAAATAGCATGTTTTTATGAAACAAAAACTATCAAAAGATTAACACTTGTTTATTTCCACATTCAGTGTTAAATTAATTCCAATGAACAACATTGGATTAAATGGTAAAAATTTATTCTAATTACACTTTAAAACCAATTAAAAAGATAATATAACCATTTATATACATTAGATTAAAATGTAGTTTTGAATAAAAATACAATATTTTTCTCTATTCATTAAAAATGAACTTTATCGGAAAAATTCCAAAAACATACACAAAGTAAATTTTGATGTCCCCATAATAATAAATGATTTATTTGGTCATATAGAATGTATTAATGTGTCCAAAACATTATTTAATGAGGGTTCTCCATTAAAAGTTGGTTAATCAACCATTTAATGTAAATTATGCTTAAAATTATATTCATTCACATTTTAAGCCTCAAACATTTATTGGATAAATTTAAATATATTTAACAAAATGGTATAATCATATTGTAGTTATTTTGGTTCATTCCCACCAATACAATGACTAGGAGATAACTACCATTTTGAATAATAATATTATATTTTTAGTGTGGAACATATGATTTCAAAGAAACCCGTTGTTTCGTTTCGGGTATGCTATCAAACATAGAAACCCCTTTAAAGTAAAATTAATATTTAATTTACAAATTCAAATAAATATGATATTTGTCTCATTCATTATTTACCTGGGATGTTACAGTCATAACTAAATTAAAACCACATTATTCTGCTTGAAGAAATGTTTATTGTAGTATAATCCACTCCACAATACATGATGTCACTAAAATCAATCAATTAAGAGGTCTAGATCATTTATCACCACTAAAGAAACAATTAATTTCTTATAAGACCCTATATCTCTAATATTGGGTAATGACTAGAACCACTGGGGGACCCCAAGGGGATCAACTCGATATGTAGGGGATCAAAATAATAATGTAGAAAAAACCGAACTGATACATTCTGATAGAAGGATGATAAACATCCTGATCATGTATGTGTCCTTAATTCCATATACCACACAAAGGGTATGTGGATGATATAGGATCTCACTCTAGTCTCATGGAGGGTTTCCCTAAATTCTATTATAGATTGATTCTCCCATAGGGATCAAAATGTTTTGATGATGATATAATGATATAGTCTACACTTAAGGGAATGTATGAATCTTACACACTAAACCAATACATTAAAAACTAAATAAATGAAGAGCTATGAACAATCTTTATGGGGGTATACGCTATGAACTACGGGTACAAGACCTCTCCAAATATCCCCAAATATCACCATGTGATAAATCCTGACATGAAATGTACGTCTCAAAATACATATCATGGAGCATATGTAAATATAATGTAGACACACATGACACCCTACCCATGTCCCCAGGCTATATCTGTGTACATGGACTACCCATGTACCACCTACTGTAATGTTGGTCTTGACTGTTTCAATGTACATGTAATTCCATTTTTAATTTAATTTTGGGCATGCTTGTGTTCATTCTGACATATATTTCGATCCAAATGGGAAGGATAACACACCGTGTGATAGAGCTCACAAGTTGTGTGATCCTTAACATCATCCCAAAACCCTATCTTCCACTAATAGGGACCCACATGGAATGTAACTACATAGTACACACCGTGTTGTTGGGAATTTTCACGATCTATAGGTTTTTTAAATATTACTACTCACACCCCATCACAAACTCCTTTCATGACGAATGTCACTCCATAGATATCAAATCATGCCTGACCAAGCCCCTCCATCTCTTTCTCATTGGAATCCATCCTCTGAAATTGATCAAAAACAAACCACTAATGTCAGTATCACCATACACCACTGAGGATGATAAAGAATCCATGATTCAGTCTCAATGCCTCTTGATTCAATCCACTATCATCATTGATATCAGAAACAAAACATCCCTTTCATTTTATATGACAAGTTTTTATCTTTTGCACTGAAGAACTGTCACTCAATGATCAGATATTAGGTAATGGTCGATCCATAGAAAAATAAAAAGTAATTATGATTGAATGAAGAAACAGAAGAGAAATTCAAAAGACATAAAACATGAGGAATGTACCTCGTACATTCTTCATTTGGACTATATTAGTTATCATAAATGAATGTGATTAAAAATGGATAAATAAGAACACATATTAACAAATCCATGAATTTAAATCAAAGAATGATTATTGTAACAATTCTATTTCTATAATTGATCCACATTCATCATGGAATATTAAAAAATATGGTAACATGTAATATAAAATCAATCATATTGTTTGGATCAACCATTGATAATGAATTTTGATCCACTACCATCATTAATGAGATCCCCAAAATCTATTGGCACAACGATCCATGATCCTGTCAGAATTTATTTCTTTTTTCCAAAAACACTATACAATGGTTGTTCCTTTCTACAACATTTGAGCATCCAATCATATGGAAATCCAATTACCATAATTTTATATGAGAACCATTCATCTATTAAAACAATAATTAAATAAATTCTTTAATTTATTTATTTTCTTAACTCCATGCCCCAAAAAACAGTTTCAAATAAAAAAAATACACCATCACCAATTATGCATCACCATGGGAATGACACAATTTCTAAACATAGTGTTGTCTTCATATATCTAATTTAGGCCCTCAAATTGATTTTATTTAGTATATTCTTGAAAACTCCATATTAATGTTATTTAATATATATATATATATATATATGTATATATTATATAAAAATCATATATTCGAGGTACACAAGGCCTTGTTTTTCACATCATGACTTAACCTAATCCTGAAAATAATCCATATAATTTTTTAATAATATTAAATTGAAAAATCCCAATAATTACATTCTCAAAACCATGGGTACATTGTCTAGAAACGATAAAAATGTACAAAAAAATATGAGTGTACCATGCTCGAATTTGGGTATCCCTATCATAGGTGTTATCCTAAAAATGGTTATTCTTATTGTATACTAACATAAGTGTAAATTAACACCCATAAAGGATATTCTCCTACTAATCCTAAATCTTCAAATAATACTCATAAAATATGGATCCACAATTGATGTCCACTTCCCCGAAGTTGATAATGTGAGATGGTTTGTTACTGTATTTATTTTGATATGAATCATTAAAGATATCATTTAATAATTTCATATATCATGGTATATCTAAGAATTATGTCACATTAAAATATATGTGCTGTATTTTAAAAGTAAAAATGAATATTTAATATAAAATGGATCCCTATCCAAGTCGTTAAAATCCACATTGTGGTGAGTCCATATAGAACACATGGTCTCCCACTTTGAATTCTGGAGGTCTCAATCATACTTCAACATAAGACTTATTATGGGTCTATTATATCTTTATGTCCACCTATATGATTTTAAACATAACTATAGAATCTCAAATTATCATTGGGAACATGAGTTCTGACTCGCTTGGACCTATCCACTAAAGAGGTGACCTGTAGGGTTTCCCATAAAAAGCTACAAATGGTGAGATACTTATGGTGGAATGGTATCTGTTGTGGTGAAAAAAAATCCACCATGGGTAGTTAATCCTCACAATAATGACCAAATTCCAGCCATAAAGAAAGTACCATGCCATGTAATACATTAAAGGTCCAATATATCTATCCAATAGTATGGGGTTGAAATTGTGTGCTCAATAATAACTGAGCCTTGAAAGCCACATCAAATCCCTTCCTAAATTGAGATGTGAAACAATCATCATAGTAAGAGAATATCATTGAGGGTACTCCATAAATACAATCTAACCACACAATTAGAGGCTCCCATACTATATACATAACTCTTATGAGGAATATATTAGTAATGGGCTCAAATCCTGAGTTAGCTAGTGGTCAACAAGATGGAATCATTTATCATGGGTGTATGTTGTAAATATACCCGGAAGCAAATTGAAATTACCATCCACATACATTATGAATCCTCAAGGGGTTGTGCTAATACCATATGAACATATTTTTTATCCTCCATCTATTGAATTGTGATGCATCATGATATGGGCTCTACATCATCCAACCATATTCTTATCCACTAAAACTGACCTCATAGGTATTGGTACATCTTTTACACTATTGGATTTGTCACCAAAGGGTATGTATGAAACCCCCACATTCCATACTCTTAGAAAATAAAATTTTCCATTGTTTATCTTATGAAAAATATTTTTTTCTTCCCACCATCAGAATATACATTATAAGCATGTCCTGTGCATATCTGAGTACATATAGTCCAATAGTCATTATCTGCATGAAGATATCACACATATGATATAAAAGAGGTTGGGAATCAACCCTTAATGGATCATCTGATGAAAAAAACTTTTTGACTCAGGAAAAATAAAACGTGGTTAAATATTATAATGTGAGACAACAGATGAGGAATAGAAAATCCTGGTGAGGGAATTTTCCACTTCACCCCCTCCCAAAAAAATAAACAATATCAAATTTATAGTTTTGGAGGAACTATATTAATCCCCTCTATCTCAAATTAGGATTCTTCAGTGAGAAGATATAAATGTGACTCATGTTGTGTAATTAAATGATAAACATCTCACCCATTAGGTAGAGTCACCTCATCATCACTGTTATTTCTACTTCTTCTAACTATAGGTCATGGTTTGTGTAGTCCTCTCATGTATTCTCAACTAAAGTGAACTAAGGGAAATAACTACCCCCTCTATATTTGAACAAAAAAAATATATGGTCCCTGATTCTTCATAGAAAACTACACATATGACACCCTACCATCAAAAAATCATGATGTGATATTTCATCAATATCATCCATTGTAAATGGAATCATTGTTGGAATCATTATTTCCACATGAAATTCTACCCATTTTGGTTCAATGGAGAGAACGTGGTTACCACTCTAGATAAATCATGAATAATTCTCCAATTTAATCCTACCAACATATGAAAAATCCAAACCATGATAACAATATTGTTAGAATCCCAAGAATCCATTATGTCAACCAATTCATGGTCCAATTCTACGTCTTTCTCTAAGATAACGTGACCTATAAAGTTGAAATCTCAAAAAAAAAACTGACACATCTAGAGCTTCCAATAACACGAGTAATCTCAGTGTGTGTCAATGACCATATTCACATGTCACATATTTTCCTCCTTAGCATGAAAATACAATATGATATCCTCAATGAAGACCACCATGATGTAATCTTCAAAAGAGCGAATGGTCTGATTTATGAGTCCAATGAAAATTTATAAGGTGTTATTTATGTGGAATGGAATCACCATGTACACATAGTTATCCAAATGACCTCTGAATGCCATCTTATGCGTATCTATTTCTGATACTAGAAGCTAGTGACAAATTATATAAGGTTGATATTTTACAACCATTGTTCCCCTTTCAACACATCAAATTGTCATTGATCCTATGTAGTTGATACTTATTCATCACTATAACTTAATTTTAACTTAGTTATAATAAAGATACCCCCAAGACCACAACATCCTATTTTGAGAATAATGTTAGAGATTCCCAGGGGGAAGGCTATGTCTCATGAATCCCTTGTCATAACATCCTAAAAATATGGCATCATCGCTCAGAGCTCTTTGGGGGCCATATTTAATGATGGTATTGATATCATTGTAATACTATGATGAATTTCAAGGCATAATTATTGATCTAGAAAGAGAGAGAAACCTAATATGTCCTCATGAATGATGTACTCTTAGTATTCCACCACCATAGGAAGCCGATACCACAACATATCCATAATTAAAAGAGCCATTATAGCTACTTAGTGGGTAATTTCATCCACTCTAATATACATAATATCATCCTTCTCCACCATGGATTCTTTCTCTACAACATATGAATGCCTTGTTCAAGTACTACAGAAACACTACATCCTCCACCAAAAATAATAAATCTACATATGAATTATGGATATCATGCCCTACCTATGATGATTTCAAAAGACCTATTTTCTTCTACAATGGTATCAAATAATACTCTCTTACATCCAATAATGATATCACCTTTCTATAACAAGTGCTCAATCATTGAGTCACATATTACCAATGTCTCCAATACAAGGGGCCTATGAAATGGCTCAACTGTGACTTATATGTCTCAAACCAAAGAAGTGGAATGGAATGAATGAATGAAATGTGTGTATATCAATACTAAAAGTAAATTAGAAAAGACACGGATCATACCTTTTATCGTCAATGTAGCCTCAGGGTCATTGGAATCCATATCTATATGTTGGCCTCATCCATGCCCACTAGCTCCTTAATGTAGGAATGGATCTCTTGGGGGTAGTGGTAGTAATTGGTAATACCTATGATCAACTCATATTTCTCGGCTGAACCCATCTTCCTAGTTTTCCAACAAGAAGACCAACATAATCAATCAGGATATAATTACTTTAATTTAATCCAATTTAATAAAGTAAGGAACCAACTTTGTGATACTATAGTATTGGTCATTAAAATATTAAATAAATAGAAAATGTAATATTTATTTAATATTTAACTAAATATTTATGATAAATATAAATTGAATAAATATTAATATCATAACATAATCTGTGTCACTGTGTAGGTCCCTTTCCCAGTTGAATTCGGTATATCATTCCAAAAATACAATATATACATCTAACAACATTTCATGGAATCCTAATATACTAAAATTAGTTTATCAATGAAAATAACCACATATAAATTCTTACTATGAAATATAATCCATTATTTCTAATATCACCAATCTGTTGGGTGCCATTATTATTTTTAGCATACGATTTACAATATATGTTTCTATTTGACTACCTAGAAATGAAAATTATAATAAAACTATCATGGAAATGGGAATATTCATCCCCTTCAAGTCCCATAAATCAAAATGAGATATCAAAATCCATTTAAATCAGAAGGGATGAATCCCATAATGGTAGATCTATTGAGGTTATATTATTCATGGAACACAAAACATACCCCACAATTACATGTTATCATGTATTTCATTAATAAATCTAATATCATGACACATAATCTGCATTAATAGTAGCATTAAGTCTATGGACCATTTAAAATGATCTCATATAGTAATATACAACATCACATTTAATATATGGAATTCCTAAGGGAAGGATTGTAATTATATCCTCTCCTTGTAACAATTTCTGTGGGAGAGATTCTGCTATTGTTGCCTCAATGAATTATGGTACTCTAATACTAGATATATTATATTATCTAGGCCCCTTTATATGATATCATCTGACCATATAATATATATATATATATATATATATGAATATTGTTATAACACTATAATGTTATTATAAGTGAGGGTTACTATTATAACCTTTTTCTGTGAAAATTACTATTAAAAATATTATCATATTAAATTGAAAAAATATGAATAATAATTATATTCTAAAAAAATTATTAATATTTAAAACTGTGACTATTTTGTTAATTAAATTGTATAACTGTTATATCATTATAGAATTAACTCCATGAAAAAAATTAGATATTTCTTTTCATATACTCATGATTTTTTTGATCCCAGTTATGGTTTAATATAATATTTCAATGAAAATATATGGTTCTGGATGTAACTCTAAATCTGTAATACCTGCTGAAAAAATGGAATGTGTGGATTGTGCATAATATATTTTTAATTATTTAAAAAATACTAATTTATTAACCATGATATCTGCATGATTGGATGAGGTTACAATTGTCTATGTTCTCCATATAAATGAAATGAAATATTCAATTAACAATTAAATATGAACATGTTTTTTCATAAAGTATCTTTTCTAGAAACATATATAATATATATAAAAGAAATTAACAAATTATCATTCTAAAATGAAATGAAGTGAAAAATAATTGAGTGGATAGTTCATCATGGAAAAAATATTAACACACATATTTCTAAAATCAATTGAAATAAAGTAAAAGATATAAATAATAAATAATAATTTATGCTTTACATATGAAATTAATAATTTCATAATAAAATGTTTGATGGTGGAACCATAATAATACAAAAATTCATGGATTTTACAATTTGATATAATAAATCATTAAAAATTTATATATAAGGATTAAAGAATATCTTAAGAAAATAGGTAGAATAATTGAAAGTAAATTTATTAGATCCTGAGGATACATTATAAGTAGTTATATTGTATAATTTACTCAAATGAAATAACATGTAAAAAAATCTGATAAAACAACATAAGATATAATAAAACCTAATGTACATAATTTTCAATGGAAATTTTGAACCATATAAAATTGAATAGAAACCATTGTCCTATTTTAATAGTTACATTAATTAGTATAATTGATTTTTGATAAAATTATTTTTTTGGTTCTTTACTAATTTTTTAAAAAATATAATTTATTGTAATATTTAATCATAATAGAATATATATTTTTAAAATTTAGAGAAATTATGAACTAAAGGAATACATAGTAATGTAATATCACTAAATTTATATAGAATTTTCATTATTATTTTTATAATAATGAGTAAATAATAATTATTTAGTGATATAAATATATATTTAATTCATGAAATATATTTAATAGAAAATAAAAAACAAGGAAGTTTTGTGAACAAAAAAAATGTCAATGGTGCCAAAATGGGTTGTTCTTCCTGTATTGGAAGATAGAAATTGATGAGGAAGAATTGATTTAGATGAAAATAAAATGAATACGATGAAATAGGTTCATTTAAAGATTAAAATATCTGTTGATTGAAAAATATAATATAAATTTAACACATAATATTTGATTTAATATTCTATGGATGGACCTTACCGAATGTGTGTAAAAAAGTTTTATAATTAAGTATATCCCATACTATTTATTTTTAATATCTATGAAACACTAATTTTTTAAAAAATAAAGTTATAATATGTAATTAAATGAAAAAATATATTGGGGAAATTAAAAAACCAAACATACCTTGAAAATTTATTGTTGACAAGAGAAAAAGTGCAGAATTTTGTAAATGAATTTTCATTAGAGAAAACCAGATTAAAAGTAACATTGTGTGATTCTTAATTGGAATATGAGGAACATTATAATTTGTAAATTCTAATCAGATAATTGTGATGTTAAATAAATAATTAATGAATCATATATTTTTTATAATTAAATTAATATTCTATAGAAAAACATAGGACTATCATCTATCTTTTGAAACATCTATAGATTTTATTACAATTTTCTATCATTATAAGTATGTTTGTAGTAGTAATAAAAGTATAAAATATATAGAAATATAGGATGATTATTTTTAAAATAAAATATTAGTTTTAAAAATGCATATATAGTGTCATTAATTAATACTTAAGGAATATGTATTTGTGTTTATAATATATAGTTTTCCCATAATGTGAATATAATCATTGGATTCGAATTTCCACTATTTTTTTAGGTATTTAAATAAAAAATACATAGTGTTAATGGTATTTTATTTTGAAAATCATGTAATATAATGGTCTTATATTAATAAATAATAATATGGATTGTAAGGATTATGACATGAAAATATTATATACAAGCACAAAAATGTGGAAACAATTATTTACCAACTAGTAAAAGATCACTAAGTTCCTGAATTCAATATAGAAGATACAAAATATGGTTTATATCATTCAAAAAGTGGAACCCTATACATGGGACGATATTAAATGAATGAAGTGATGAAAAAAATAATTGTTTTTAGTTTTATTAACGTTTTTTTGAAATAGAATACAATGAAATTAATATATTCATAATTGTAATCATATTCATTAATATCTCAAATTATTATGATCTAAAAAAATAGAAATATAAAAAATTGAATTCAATTATTGATAATTGAAGGAATTATCTAGATTATAAGAAACTATTCACGAAATGAACAAATTTTAAATATATTTAATTTGTAGTTAATATGAAGATATAGGATGTTCTCTAGGGAATATGATAAATAATTATAGATTTTTTAATTGTAATATATCTTTTATTCTAAGTCAATATAAGAGGGAAATAAATATAATCATATATATGATAAAAATGGGAAGAACATATAATGTTTAAAAATATTTGAAATTTATTAGTCCTTAATAAATTAGATTGAAAAATTGATTTTTATTCCTTTAAACATATGAGTTTATATATTATTGGAGGGAAGAAAGAAAAAAACTGATTTTGTAAAATAGTTCAATCCATTAATATAAATATTATGATTATAAATTTATTACACAATCCAAATATATATCATGCATTTAGAATAGGAATATAATGGTTTTTTAAAATAAAAAATTTAAAATATGTATAATTAAAGGACAAAGAGGAAATAAATTTTAGATAAAATATTAAAGGATTGAATAAATTTTGGAAATAATATGTGATTTAGAATATTGTTTGACCTTAATGGAATATTATATCAATGATGATAAAAAACACAAGAGGTTATGAAGTGAATAATGGTTAATTCAAGGAATTAACTGTTAGGAGATGAAATAAAATTTGAATTTCATGCTTTAGGGTTAATGTATCATTGATGATGATGTATAATCCATGAAATAATATAATTAAATAGTTTAAAACTAATATATACATGAATATAATATTAATATAGTTTGGTTTATAAATTTTTTAATGACAACCTGTGATGTGAAAACGATGTAAAGGGAAATTATAAGCTGATATTTGTGCTATGGAAATTATGAATCCTAGAGAAGAACCTATTTGTGAGATATGGATGATCACATGTTATATGGTAAGATGTCCTAGAGACATCATATAATTATTTTAGGTGAATCTATTATAAGGAATTATATATTTTGTGTCAGATCAATTGAGTTGATATTGATGAATTGAGAAGGAGAGTGAGGTGGGAAGGATATGAGGTGAATGATAAAATGAATATGAAATTATTATAAATTATTATAGAGAATGTGAAGATATATAAGATGGACTATATTCAATTATTTTTGAATATTGTATGGGATGAAACATGATGGTAAACAATGAGAGCAATTTTCAAGGAAAACAGTAAATTTTGGAGTGATATTTGGAGGAGGCATACATTATAGTATATATATATATATTTAAAAAATATGTGAATTATATAAATAAAAGATTTCATACTTAATTATAATTTCATTTTTATTAAATATAAAATACTAATAACATCTTATATAAATAAATTAAATGCAAAATATTTTTTAAATGGTAAAACCCGATATTTAATAAATGCCTAAAAATTTATTCCTATTATTAAAATATATTAATCATTAAATTAGTTTTATTAATAATATATTAATATAATATCATTATCGCGATTTGTAAAATGTATTAAAATTCCATATAATATTGTGTTGTGTCATTAAATTTTGAGTCCAAATAATTTATATATTATATTAATAATAATCTTTTTTATTGAAAAATAATATTCATTGAAATTATTAATAAGAATTATTAATAATATATTAATTTTTTAGTATAAAATTACTAATAATATTTATAAAAAATATATTTAAATGATTTAAAATGATTTAATCTTATCAAAAATAATGAAAATGGAAATATTTTTTGATAAAAATATTAATCAATTTATAAATAATGACAACAATATTTTATAATTTCTATAGTGACTTATTTTTATTATCATATCATATTTCATATATTTTTATAACCCTTTAATTCATGATTTCATATGTGTTGAGGGTGTTGGGAGTAATATTAAAGTCAAATGGTAAGAGTGAACTAATTTTTAAGATAAAAATTTAACAGAGTTCTATAAAATGATGTGCATTTTTTCATTATTATTTGATATTCAGTGGTATCTCTTAGATCCCTGGAATGAAGTTCTTGATCGATTAATTACTTCTTATTCAGTGCATCATTGTTTATTGGTTTTTTGGAAGTTGTTATATTATAATAAAATATCTTGTGATGGAATATATAATACTAAATTTTGATGTTGTGAGTATGTTGTAATTCCATAGTTTTGGTGATGAGATTTTATAAATTAATCATTTTACCATAGTTCTTGTTTTTATTTAATCATTCAAGTTAATAGATTTTTGGTATATGGAATGACATGATTTCAGAATTAAATAGATGTATGAGGTGCATATTAATAGTTATAGTGAAATTCATTAATGTGTAATGAATATCACTACATTCAATAATGATTTGGAGTCATTTAAATTGAATCATTGATTTATAATGAGAAATGGCAGATGAATTAGGTGGTTATGTATTTTTTATGTGGTTTGGTTGGTTGGAAAGAAAGCATATTTTGAAACAACACATGTATTTATAGAATTACATTTTATATATTTCTATTATAATCTATGAATAAGATATTAATTTTATGTTAATTTGGTCACTTTTTCTAACATCGTACTCAACATGCAACAATGTGATTCTCTAAAATCAAACGTTGCACCCAACATTGAGTTAAATCAAAAAAATAAATATATAATAATATTATTATTTTAAATGGTACCGAACACATAGTCATTATATTTCTAGGAATTAATATAACTAACTACATTCTATATATATTTTATAAATGTTTTTAAGTTTATCCAATTAATGTTAGATGCTTAAAATGAGAATCAATCCAATTTTAAGCATAAATACTCTAATATTTTTGAAAGCTAGTTTTACTGCCTTTTGATGGAGACCCCTTTTTCAATCTATTTCTTTTCACATTAATTTTATTAAATTGAAATAATAAAATTCTTCATTGGAATAAGGATATCAAAATTTACATTAGTTGAAATGTTGGTTTTTTTTGATAAAGTTGTCATTTTAATGAATAGGGAAAAAATATTGCATTTTAATTCAAAACTATCATTGCATCTAATTTATTTATATAGTTATATTTTACTTTTAATTGTTTTTAATGTGTCATTAGATAATTTTATTATGATATAAATTAATTTTTGTCATTGGATGTAATATAACTTTTTACTTAGACATAAACAAATGTAAATATATTGGTATTTTTTAGTTCTTAGAAACACGATTTTTATTTTTGACAATAAAAATTAATTTCCAATTAATTAATGAAACATTTTTATTTTGAATTTAGAAAAATGGATTCAATATTTGGAATTAGGAGGTACAAATTTTGTAAATAGGGACTTTTTATTTTTAGACATTATGAATAGTAACATTGGTAATTATATATTTACTATGGAAAAAGTGTAAATCTTGTAAATAAGGTTGAAAAGTAATAATATAATAATATTAAATTACCCTAAAACATGTAATAACTCTATTGGATGAGATATTTCCAACCATGTTCATACATGGGTCTATTTGGGGACCCCATGGATCCACTTTGATGAGAAAATGGCATTTAAAAAAAATTAATTTAATGTAACGAAAAATGTAACAAAAACATGTATATTTTAGTAAAAAAAATTATATGGGGTTATATAAGTTATCTCTTGGACTATAAATTTTTATTAGAAATTTAAATTTATTTCCCACATCATGGTTGCTATTTTTAATTGTTAAACATCAAATAATGTTATTTAGTTCTGACCCAATGATGATGTATTTATTACATAAATAATGAATGACTTTATTTAATGAGATTATAAATTTTAAAATAATTTATTTATAAATTTTTATTCCCAAAAACAATTTCAGAGTATTATAATTTTTATATTTAAATTGATGATGTTATTTTTGGAATGAATTTTGTTTTACTGGATTTATAAAAATTCATTATATGAACAGTTTAAAAATTTACATAAATGACTTTATAAAAAATTATTATTTTATTAATTAATATAGTCATCATAAAAATCTATTATTCATCAAAATGACTTTGATATTGTTGAAAATGTCATTAATTGACCACTTGAGGTAAATTTGTTATTTTATAGAAACTATATTAACTATATATTTTGAATATATAAGAAGACATAGTAAGAGTCAAATTAGATAAATAATGGTTAAAGCTAAAACATAAGGATAAATTTGAGACCAAAACATTTCTAAACCCTATTCTAGAAAAGTTTATCCAAAGAAAACCCTCTCACAATTTATTATGAAAGGAAAAATTCATCAAACAAGAACCTAAAACTAAAAACAACAACTACAACACATCAAAACCAAACACACCACCATCTCCATAATAAAAAGCTTCCACCAAAGTCGCCGACTCCCACTCAGAGCATAAATAGTGCCTCAAAACTTTGGTATACTTCCTTCTAAGGTTCAAGCACTCCAATGAAAGAAATTCAGTATTAGTTTTCCTGGGGACTTCCACATCTTCATTATGGATGGAGAATCTAGTGGACATTGGTTCCGTTAGATAAGAATAATATTTTCCCGATTGTCTTCATGGATATACAATCAAATCCTTCTAATTTCTAGATGATAGCTTCCTCGCCCCTAGAACAATGTCACTGTATGAGGGTATTTCCCCACCCTCATTTTTCCTCTCACTATCAGAAAAATCCCCCCATTTACGAGGGACCAACATCTTCTTATAATTCACCTTCTAATTTTGTTGGGGATGGTTTTTCGCTTCAATAATTACAAGAAAATGTGGCTGGTCCATCACCATATTACTTGCACAAAACCCATTTTCCACTTCATCATTCACTGCATCCTTATTCAGACCTGCACATAACCCATTACCCAATTCCATGTTCACTGTACCCTCATTCTGATTCTGCAAATTGGCTTCCACACTTTCATTCTCTATCCCTTGACAACAGTTCCTTGTGGGCACCGTAAACATCAAACAATCATCCTCAACAGCCTATCTACAGACCATTGGCTCTCCTGCAGGCAGACTAATACCAGTGTCAACCACTTCAATAGATAGCCTACAGTCCTTGTCCTCTATCAATGACCCCTTCCTCCATTTCCTCTCCATTCCACTACTTTATTTCATAACCACATCAACATCTCTATCAAGTGAGCCTCCCCCATTATGGATGATTTCAATAAATTCCAGTCCATTAATGACCCATGAAACCTATTGTCTCACCCCTACAGCCACATGAGTGCTTGATTCCATTGCATCATCACTTCTGTAAGCAACTCCCTTAACAACATTCCCCCAGTTTAGGTCCGGTTTCAATTTAATTTACAACAAAAACCCTAATGGATTTGTGGGAACATTATCTGGCCTTTCCAAAATAGATGCAACCCAGGGATTTGGCAAGGTGCATTGCCTACTCGAGTATCCATAGTAGTCATCCTTCTCCAATCAACGGTTTTTCCCAAAATCCTCCAAAGACCTGGGGACATCCTACTAGAAAAACAACAATGACAACTATCATCTATGTGTCCCAATCTATTGCATGTTTTTCCATATTCCATACACGATTCATAAACCAATGCTTGCTTCCATCTAAATTCTTGACCCACCGATATCTAGACACATTCCAACATTGGTCTCGAGATATCCACCTCAACACACAATCTAGGATTGATCTGGTGAGTCATAGTGGCTGTTTGAACATCAGAACACAGAAATTGACCAACCATATTCCCATGAATATGTATAGTCATGGGGTATTGAAATGGTAATGGTAAAAGAGGAAAACATAACCAAATCAGGATTGAATTTGCGTCACGATTCATTCAGATATCAAACATCCACTGGTGGAGAAGAAACATAAAACCATTGCATCACCTTGATGCAATGGACCACACATGTATCTGGACTTCCTCTGAGGGGAAACGAATCATCCAATGTTAACTATCCAGAAGGTCTGTGACAGCACGATCTTGCAGATCCTATTTTCTAAAAAATGAACCGATTGAAATCATAAACTGACGGTCTACGATAATTGAATCTCGCCACCATATTCAAATCAAGATAACCTATCTCCTCAAAGAACTCCAACACAGAAATTGTGAGTTGAGGATTACCATGACGAAGGACTGCCATCATCGGGAATAATGCTATCTTCAGGAACTCCATGAAATACAAAGGAATAGAGAATGGTACGTAGGGGGTTTGTGGCCTCAGAGGTGGAAACATACCATCCTTCCATTAATGCTATTGGTTGATAGTATTAAGAATAATACACATATTATCATATAATTAAATATGTTTTGGTCCTTTTGAAAATTTAAATTCAATTTATAATAAAATAATCATTCAAACATTTTTAATGCACCCATCTCCATCTTATAAAAGTCCACCACATCTAACCATTACTCACACCTCTATTGCCCCATTTGCTCCTCCCAAATTTGCCCAAATAATCCCCCAACATACCTCTATTACTCCAAGAAGAATCACCTAGATAATAAGGAAATTCCAAAAAGACATTTAGTTTAAATCAAAAGTTGTTTCCCAGTTTGAGGTAATGTCTTCTGTTAAGCTTCTTCCATTTAATTTCTTTCTCCAACCCCCTATACTCTTCCTATTAAAAAATATTATAAAAACAACAGTATATTCAGTATACTAGGATATTTTTACATGATGTATTATAACTAAAATCAAACACACCTTCTTCTAATGAATTTAGAACATTATATTTCTATGGAAGGTGAACTACTGTCTCACGAAACGATGATTGTTTAATTATTTCCTACTAACTCCCATGGTGTCCATTATGATGGAACTATATTTATATATGATATATATTTTATTTAAATTGTCTCTATGATACTTTAATTCATATTTATAAACATATCATTATGCTTTTCATAATGTGTAAATACAATAATTTTATTTGAGATAGTGCGGACTACCGCCCCCTCAGTGTGTTATGACTCGTTCATGGCATACATAGAATATATAATGTATAAAATTAATGATGTTTTCTAATATATATATATATATATTTATATATCATATGATATTATAATAGAATTATATTATACCTATTCATCTTTTAGTTTTAATTTATTTAATATGGATAATAAATGAAAGTAGCGTTCATGTTTATGAACGGCTTACCGTCTCAATAAACAATGCATTTCACTTTGTATCTCCTAATGTTCTAGACTTTTAAAACTACATATATAATAAATATAAAATATATATATAATTTATAAATCTTGAATAATATTTTGTATATAATAAACTTTTGACCCCATGTATAATTTGTAATTAGAACATGTTCATTATTGACTAAATTATACAATATCGAGAAAATGATAGATATTAAATTAAATAATTATATAATTTTTCTAAAGTGGTAATAAGTGATATTAAAGATATAATAAACTTCTAAATGGTTCTGATTTAGGTACAAAATAACTTATGTTTATTATTCCAGTTGATGTAAGATCATAAATGATGAGTTGGGCTCATGGTAGGGGACTTCATCCCAATCTTCTTTCATTGAGTCTTGCTTTGATAATATAAACCTCATTATTTTACAAGATGTATAAATGTACCATCCTATATAAATGAATAATATTATATTTCCATATTTATTATTAATTTTGAATTCTATATTAATTTTACTTTCAAGGGGATGTTATGTCTGATATCATACTCAACATGAAATAACATGTCCTTTTTTAAAATCATATGTTTCACCCAATGTTGAGTCATACTGAAAAATAATAATATAATATTATTATTTTAAATATTAGTTAATGCATAGCCATTTTATTAGTAATAATGAATAGAACATACTAAAATATTATTACACTTGTGTGATAAATTATTTACATTTATCCAAAAAATATAGAGGTGTAAATTGGGAATGAATCCAAATTTAAGTATAAATACTCTAATATTTTTTAAAAGGTCAATTTACCGCCTTTTGATTGAGATGCCTTTTTAAATAAATTTTTTATACATTGAATATTTATATTTTAATAATAAACATCTTATTTATAATTAGGAAATCAAAATTTACTTTTGGTATAATTTTGGTATTTTTCTGATAAAGTAAATATTTATGGAATAGTTAAAAATACGGCTTTTTAACTCAAAAGTACAATTTAATAAAATTTATTTATTTGATTATATTATCTTATTAATTGGTTTTAATGTGTTATTATATTATAGTTTTTCAGTTTTATCCCATTTTGTTGACTGTAAGTATTTTCACATTGATATTGAACATAAAAAATTGTTAATCATTTAATAGTAATTATTTTTCAATAACATGATTTTTGTTTTGACAACGGGAAATAAATTTAAATTAATTTCTGAAACACATGTGTTTTGTATTTGAAAAAATGTATTAGATATTTTAAATCATGAGATCCAAATTATGTAAATAGATAACATAAGTTATAGACATTATGAATAGTTACATTAGTAAATATTTAATTTACCAAGGTTATAATGTAAATATGCTAAATAAAAGGAAAAAAGTAATATTACAATAATAATAAATTATACTAACAAGTGTCCTAATACTATTTTTGGATAAAGTTATGACCAATGGAATACTTGGGTAAATTTTGGAAACCCATTGAGCCACTTGTAAGGGAAAATGAAACATTATTAAAAATAATTTAATCTTAAGGAAAATGTAACACAAACATATATCTCATAGGAAAATAATTTTTAAATTTGATTATATAAGTGAACATTCAAGTATGAAAACTAATTATAAATCTAAAAATATTTCCTACATTATTATATTTTATTTATATTTTTCAAACATCACATAAATAAAATTTTCAATGACACAATTATGATCTAATGTTTATCTCATTAATGAATGTTTAAAATAAATGATATTATAAATATTAATAAAATTGTTTTGAAACTCATTATGCTACCCAAAAATTTTATGGATTATTATAACCCTTTAAATTTAAATTATTTTTGGTGTTTCGAATGATACAAGTTTTTTTATATTTTATAAATGTTTTTATATTAATAGTTATTATGTTGACATAAGTGTGTTTTTAAAATGAATACTACTTAATTAATTGATACCATAATACTAAAAATCTAATATTTGGTTAAAACACATAAATGATGTTACAAATCACATAAATGATCCATTTTGGGTTTCATGGAATTTTATAATAAATATATTTACCATATTGCATGAATATATAAAAGGATATGGAAAAAGTAAAATAAGTTAACCAAGGGTTAAATAAAAACAATAAGGATTAAAATATATCAAAATCCTATATAGTTATTATTAGATGATTTTATTTCATCTTGTATTCAAATTTTCATCTAATTTAAAATGTTTAGGACCTTTTGAAACTGAAAATAAATTTTTAATAAAATATTACTTTCCAAATTTTAAAAAAGAGACACTCCTCGCTCTTATAAAACGAAAGAACCTTTAACCTATTACTCACATCATTAAAGCACCTTGGATTATCCAAAACATACGTCGAGAATATCCCTACATAAACCTATTCTTCCTAGAAACATTTTTCTAGGAATAAGAATATTTAAAGAAGATTTTTTTTTCAAGCCAAACAAAGTTACCATATTTAAAGTATTTTTAAGAACAAGCGAGTCAAGTCAGACATGAGGTAATGGACTTCATATCAATATTATTTTATTAAAGAATACTGTAATTTTTACATGACATTATTTTATGCTCTGTATTATATATCCCTTTTACTTTCAAATTTACTAAAAGGTAATCATTTTTCTACAAGCATTTTATAAATGACAAAAGGAATGTTTTTTACTATATTTCAGTGAGAATGAATTTTCTATTATCGTAACCGTTATATGATATTTAGATTCATCTATAAGCCTTAATGTTTTTAAAAGTTAAAAAAAAATTTAATCCCTTTTTGGTTATTTTTTATTGAAAATGGTTCTGAAAGTGAATTTTCTATTTCAATATCTTGAAATTATTTCTTGTTATTTCAAATGAAATTTTATGATTGGAATATTGATATTAGAAATATTATATGCGTTATGATTATGTAATGGAACATGGAAAATTGACAAGTAGTTGTGTGATAATCCAAATGATGGGTGGTTCTATGATAAACCAAAGATAGTATGTTACGTTATAACCTCCAATTCATTGGGTATGAAAGTAGGCCATATGGATATTATATTTAGGGATATGCATGGAAGACGACTATATGGTTATTCCATTTATGTATGTTAATGTATGAAGTTACCTTTAAATGTAATGAGCTATAAATATGGTTTTTATGGTAATATTGATGTTAAAAAGGGGTAATCAATGACCTTTTATTTACTTATGAGTTTTTCATACATTAAAAAGGTAAAAAGTATTACTTCTGACATAGTATTCATGGTTTTCATGTTGTTTTGGAAAACTAACAGTTTTCCTCCATTATGTATCCATTACATAGATTTTTATTCTTAAATCATGTTTTTGAAATGTATTTCAGTGGACATAAAGATGAATAGGGTCATGGATGGTATCATGGAAAACTCATGCTCTTTAAATCATGGAACTAAACATGTATCTTATTAAAATAATTTTGTTTTAAAATAAAATGGAAACTAAGTAGAAGTGTCCACATGTAATATTCATGTTGTTATGTATATGTTATGACTTAATTAATAATTTTTATAAACTTAAAAATATCCTCATTTTTAATTATTAACAGAATTCAAGATAATGTAATGTTTAAGGTCAGGTCCTTACAGTTGGTGTGATAGGTTGGTTTAGACAAATGTAAGGATTATGAGTTTCTGTTAGACACATGGTTAGTCTCTATGTCTACTCTATATGTAAAATCCATATTTTTAACCTTTTTAGATTAAGGAATATTTGTCACAAATGTAAGGATTAGGATTTCAAACTACATTTATATCTCTTCCAGAAGACATGTTTGCCATAATTGTTACAATGTCTTGTCCTGACGATTCTGAAACATTTTTGAACACACAAATCTCATGCAAGAAGTTGTTTGAGATATCAAACACCTCCATTATAACACGATACCTATGTGGATCATGGGGTTGTATTTAGTCAAATCTTACATTATTGGTATTTTCATAGTTTCAAGAAATGTTAATATTATCATGCAATTTTCAAATATTTTACGCTATCAGATTATTTTGATGCATATTATGATTTTGAAAATGGTTCTGAAAAAGGAGACCCATGAACATCCTATTTACATTTTCATTTAAATTGTATTCTTTCAATAAATATTTATGGAATTATAAAGGGACCATTGATTGAATGTCTCTACTCAAACTCAGACTGACTATTTTATATAGAGATACATTTATCAAATGGTATGAAATTATATGTCATTCATGATTATTTTACTAACATATTTTTCATTGAACATCCATATAACACATGTTGTACGAGGTGTATTTCGATAAAGGAAGAAGATGATTATTAATGTTCTCTAAATCATTGTTTCATTACATGGACCATCTATCTATTTGAAGAAGACTAAGATGAAACTAGGTGGACACCATGATCATAGAGCAATGTTCATTCTTTGAGAATAGTGTTATTTTATGGATGTAAAAAATGTCAATATATATAAGACTTTATGAATTAATATATTGATTTCTTTATGAGTTTGGATGAAAATTAGAGTTATAAAACCAACATTGAGGTTAAATCATGTTATCTTTATATTTTCATGAATTTATCTCATTTTTTCAATGTTATATAAATATATATTTTTTAAAAAGGACAACACACAGACTATGTGTCAACATGTCACGCCAAAAAATGCTTTGGGAATCAAACATACATCCAAAGTACGATATATATTTATCTCCTAAGCTTATTTCTTGAAATTATTAACCTATCATTGAGAATATGTGATTAGATTAATTATTATTTAGTATGAGAGTTTACGAGTAGACGATATTATTTGTAGATAAATGTTATGATTTTTGTGAAAGACTATGTGATTAAATTCTTCTAATTTTTGTGTTTCAATCTTGTTTTGTATTATATTGAAGAATTATAAGTAAAATAATTTATTTAATGGTTTTGGATGATCATTGGGTTTTGTTTGACAAATTTTGGCGATTAAGAGTAGTATTTATTTTTATAATGGATTATCCTTTTTGGGATTATCTGGTCATGTACTAACCTTTTTTTTGGGTAATGTCTAAACACAGGTGAAATATATAGTTCTTTTTTTGTATTATGTGATTCTCTAGATGTTGAATCTAGTTCTTCAAATGAGACCACGCCATCTTTAATACTCATCGTTTGGAGAACAGATTTTATTGAGGTAGAAATCTGATTAATCGATGAAACTATACTTGAAAAGTATGTATATATCTTTATGTAATTAGTAAATCTCATAAATAAACTCTCAATCATTAGGAAAGGAAAACTAAAACAAAATTTTTTTATGTTTACATTACCTAATGGGTAATCAATTACCTTTTATCCTATCATACGTTTTATGTTTTCTGGTGGTTAACATTCACATGATCACGTTTTCTATCACTCTCCATCAGAACTTAATGGATAGTTTTTCTTCCATATCCATGTTTTCTTATTTGGAATCCGATAATGAGTTATTTCGGGTGAGCTCCGTACTTCTCTTTTATTCTTTTAATGTGGTAGTTTTATTCACACTTTTTCATATGTGTAACTTTCAATGTTGTTTTTATGCGCAATTTTAATTTTGAAAGCATGTAATTTCCCAAAGGGGTGAAAGATGTAACATCCCATTTAAATAATGTCTATGAAATTTTCAATTTTATTCAATATTTTTTATATTGATATTAATTTTACTTTCAAGGGGATGCAATGTTTGATAGCTTACTTAACACGCAACATTAATTTTCTTTGAAATCATATTTTGGACACAATGTTGAGTATTACTAAAACGAAATAAAATAATATTATTATATTAAATATTAGTTAATCCATATCTTTTGTATTGTAGGGAATGAAAAGAAATAAATAAAATATGATTATAGATTCTTTTTAAATGTTTGGCTATTATCCAATAAAATTTAGATGCTTAAAATGTGAATGAATCCAATTTTAATCATAAATACTCTAATTTTCTTTAAATTGATGATTAACATCCATTTGATGGAAAATTCTTTTTAAATCTAGTTTTCCACTTTTATATGTTCAATATGAAAAAATAATCTTCTTATTTTTAATCGGGACATCAAAATTTACTATGTGTAAAATTTTGGTTTTTTCTGATAAAATTAATTTTTTAATGAAGTGTCAAATACTATTTATAATTTATAATTTCCATTTAATTTAAATTATTTATTTTAATAGATTATAATTTTAATTGGTTTTAATGTGTAATTAGATTATATTTTTACCATTTAATCCAATTTTGGTCTTTGGAACTAATATCACAATAAAATTGAACCCAAACAGATATAAATCTCTTGATAGTTATTATTTATTAAAAACATGCTTTTTTTTGACAATGAGAAATAATTTAAAATTAATTTATGCCTATTATGAATTTGGAATTTAGAAAATAGATCCTATATTTGGAATCACAACATCCAAATTGTTTAAATAGGTAACTTTTTTTAGACATTATGAATACTAAAATTAGTAAACATTTTATTTACTATTGTTAAAAGGTAAATCTGGTAAATTATGTTAAAAGTATAATATTATAATAATAATGAATTTATATAACATGTGTCTTAATACTATTGGATGATACATATATGACCATGGGAATCCTAGGGCCGATTTTGGGACCCCTGGGAGCCACATGTATGTGAAATAGACACTTTATAACTATTAATTTAATGTTATGGAAAATGTAACATAATCATATATCACTTCGTAAAACAATTTTTATATGTGGTTGTATTGGTGATATTTTCTTGTATAAATAGTTATCAGAAAGAAAGAAAATATTTCCAATATCATGATATTTTATTAATGATTTTGTGACATCAAATATGTATATTTATTACTGACACAATTATGATGTAATGATTACCTCATTAATGAATGATTTTAAAAAAATACGATTATAAATATTAATATAATTTTTTTGAAACTTCATGTGTCATCCAAGAATTTTAGGGATGATTATATCATGTTATATTTGAATTAATGTAGGTTTTCATAGGAATCATGTTGTTATTCATTTTTTAGAAGTCTAGATTTGAATAGTTACTAAATTGTCAAAAATGGGTTTTTTAAAGTGAATACTATTTTATTAAATGATAAAATATTTGTAAAAATCTATGATTCAGCTACATTACATATATGTTGTTACGAATGTCATTAATGACCCATCTTAGGTATCTTATAATTTTATAATAAATATAATAACCATATATTATGAATATATAAAAGGACATGCTAAAAGTTAAATAATCCAAGAAAGGGTTAAATAAAAAACCTAGTGTTATAAAATATTAGAAAACCTGTCCAATTATTAATTGATGATTTTACATAAACTTGTATAAAAATTATATTATAATTGAATATGGTTTCTATATTTTGAAAACAAATATAATTTTTTATTAAAATAATACTTTAAAACTTTCCTAAAGATCCCCTCCTCCCTCTGATAAATATTTACCACATCCAACTCATTAATCACACCTTTCAAGCCCCTTGGCTCAACAAAAATATATTCTAAGAATCTTCAAAAATCCCTTTATTCATCCTTGAATCCTTATCCTAGTAACAAGAAAATTCAATAAAGCTTTTGGTTCAAACGAAAGGGAGTTACCTGATTTAAAGAAAATTAATGAACGAGCAAGTCAAGACGGACACAAAGTAAGGGACTTTGCCTCCTTCTCCTTTCATTGAGTAAAACATCAATTTATAGATGAATTTATTTTATTCAACATATAATAAAAACCCTATTTTATTAACCTCTATTTAAATGGAATCTATTTTCTATGAAGCATTTTACTAAACAACAAAAAAGAATTTTTTTTTCGTATTCCGACGACATAGAATTTCCTTCCTCCATAACCATTATATGATATTTGAATTATTCTCTAATACATAATTATTTTAGAAGAGAAAAATAAAACCCTTAATCCATTTTTGGGTATTTTTGTATTGAAAATGGTTTGTAATGTGTTTTTACAATTTCAATTTCAGAAATTATATCATGTGATTTGAAATGAAAATTTATTATTGAAATATTAATATTTGTAATCTTTTATGTGTTATGATTATGTAATAGTACTTCGACATTTGACAGGTGGGTACATGATAAATCAAATGACAGGTGGTTCAATGATATTCCAATGTGTGGTGGTTACATTATATCCTCTAATCTATTTGGTATGGTAGTTGGACCAATGGCCATTCCATTAAGTGATATGTGTGGAAGTAGACCATTCTGTTATTCCATTTATGTATGCTTAAGTCCCAAGGTACCTTTATATGTAATGTGTTATTTATATGAGTTTTATTGTAATATTTTGGTAACAAAGGGGCAAGTAATGTTCTTTTATTTATGGAGGAGTATTTATTGGTTCACAATGGTAAAATGTATTACATCTAACAATGTATTCATTGATTACTTATTGTTTTAGAAGAAAAAACGTTTCCCATCCTTATGTATCCCTTACATAGCTTTTTAAGCTCATCCCATGTTTATGAATTTTTTTCCTCTATAAATAAAGATGAATATGGTCAAGGATGGGATCGTAGAAATGTCATCATCTTTAAATCCTCTAATTAAACATGTATTTTTAAATAGTCATGGTTTTGTGAAAACATTTATACTGAGTTGATGTGTCAACAAGTAATATTCATGTTTTTGCTTATAAGTTATGACCTAATTCTCTAATGATATAAACATTAAAAGATATTCAATTTTAATTATTATCCTAATTCATGATTATGTAATGTTTAAGGTCATGTCCTTACAATAAAAATCTCCTATTAGTGATAATTTTATTCAAAGGGAACCATTTTTCTACAAAGTAAATTAGTAAATGAAAAAAGGAATGTTTTTAACAAATGCGACGACAACGTACTTTCTGCCACCCCGAGAAATATTTGATATATGGTTTCCTTAACAAGGCATTCTTTTATTAAATGGAAAATAAAATTAATAGTCCCTTTTTACATATATTGGAATTTAATATATTTTTTGAAATATATAGAGTATTTCTATATCTGTAAATTATTTCTTGTGATTGAAAAAGAAATGTTTTTAGAGAAATGTTTATATTTGAAAAAATTTATGTTTTATGATTATATAATTGTTCTTGGAAAATTTATTGGTGGTTAAGTGATAAAAAAATGACGTTTGGTTACATGATAAATCAAATAACATGTGTTTCCATGATAATTCAAGGACGGGTAAGTACGTTATAACTTATAATGCATTAGGTATGGAGGTCAGCCTTTAATGATATGCATAGAAGTCAACCGTATGAATATTCCATTTAGTGATATGTGTGTAAGTCAACTATATGGTAAGTCAATAAAAATTAGTTTATGTCTCATGTTACCTTTATATGTTATATGTTACTTTTTATGGGTTTTATGGAAATCTATTGGTTACAAAAATGGTAAGCACTGAGCTTATATTCAGTTAAGTTTTCTCTCTACCTCATAAAGGTTAAAAGTAATACTTTATGATAACTTTTTCATGATTTACAAGTTTTTTCAAGACTAATAGTTTTCATTCACATTGTATCCCTTATTGAGATTTTTAAACACATCCTATGTTTTGAAATGTTTTTCTCATGTGATAATGAAGAATAGAGTAGAGGAGGGGATCAAGGAGAAGTTATACAGTTAACAAATGAAATGATGTCTTGTTTTTTTAATAGTTTTTAATGAAAAAATTATATAGAGAGTATAAGTGTCTACATTTAATATTAATGTTGTTATGTATATATTGTGACGTAATTATCTATAGTTATATTCCTGAAAATATCCTCAATGTTAATTATTCTCTTAATTAAAGGTTATGTAACATTCATTGTATGGGCCTTGCATTTGGTATTAGAGGATTTATTAGATAACATTAGAGGTTAGGGTGTTATTTATGCATAAGTGACATATCCATAATGGTTAGAATATTATAAAGAGTCATAGTAATTTTAGATATAGTGAATGAGATTAAGATAATATGAATAAGCATATCTTAGTGTTTACACACCTCATAAGATATTATATGATTATTTTTATGATATCCTCAAATTTACCATATTGGTTTTAGTAAAAGGATGTATCTAGTGGGGACCAATGCTTAAATTGATGTGAATAAAATATTAATGGTTATCAGAATGATAAACCGAATGAAATTGGAGCTGTAATGAGAACTCTTGTAGTCAATCATTACCAACTATCTCTAGTCATGATAGACCACATAAACCTTTCTGTTTTTTCTAGGGAATCATATAAGAGAGAAATGAATCCCTTTGTATGTTTAGGTAATAACCATAAGGTTTTGTTTATTAAAAAACCTATTTTTCATGTATGTGGAAGAAACACCTATAAATATGCTTCAAAGGGATGAGAAGATGTTATAAATGTGGTAACGAATGTCCTAAATCAACAACCTACCATGAAAAAAGGATGAAAATTGTTGAATCCAAGATAAAAAAAAAGTTATTTTTAATGGAACAATAGAATGTTTTAAATTAGGTGTACATGGCCGTTACACAAATAGATGTCCTACAATAAATGTTCAAGAATGAGATAAGATGTACCACAAAAATATATATTTAACCATGCTTAATTCCATTCCAATTGAGGATGAGGAAACTGGAAATGACCTATAGATGGTATGGATTATGTCATATATGATGTTTTGATATTATAGATTCTTACTATATGATACATGTTTTTTATTTTTAAAAAGAAGTATTATAAAATAATTCGAAAAAATTGTTAATGGGTCATGGAGAATGTTGGATGATTAAGATGCCTATATTTTCAAATTTTAATAGTTATGTTTGATAATAGGGTGATGAAAAATTTAAAAGTATTAATGATCTTCATCATTATTTTATAGCAATAAAATTCTATATGGGGAAGAACTATCTTTTCTTTTGTGGATATATTTATAATGAAACATTTGGCGTTATATGATCCTCAAATTTGAGGCAATGAGGCGTTATTACATTTTAGGATGAAAATTCGAGTTATGTGATAACCGTTTTGGTTAAAATATGTAATTGTTATTTTTGAACAATATATATATTTCATAGGAATGTTATAAAATTATATGGTATTTTAAAAATAATAACACACATACCATGTCACAAACTGTCTCCTTAGAAAATTCTACTTTAGTCGAACCCACAACAAAAGTGCGATTGGGATTTATCACCTACCACTGAGCTACTAGATGTTCCTGGTTAGTATGATTAATTAATTTTTGATAAATGATTTTATGTTTCAAGGATATATTGATTATGAGAACTTATTATTTATCAAATGAATTCCCTTAGTATATGAAAATGATTTGGTGATTATGTGATAAATGTTATTTTTGGAGGATGTTTGATCTTTTGGGAACACTATATTCCTAAGGAAAATAGAATAATATGCAATTTCATTTGAGGAGTCATGGTGGATTTCTGTTTTGGATGAATAAATGATTTTTTGAGGACTTATAGAGATTTGGGATATTTACAGAAATGATGAACATATCATAGAGATTATGTGATTAGGATAATTACTTTTATGTATGTGACATTAAGAGTAGTTAATGCTATTTAGAGGTAGATGTTATGATTTACAATGGAATACCTTGTGATATAATGCTTTTGAATTTTCGGTTTTGAACATAGTTTTTATTATTTTGAATAATTTTATGGACAATTAATTGTTGATTGGTCTTTGTTGTTATTTTGGTATTGTTTGTTTAATATTGGATATTAAGAGTATAATCTCTTTATATAATGGATTATCCTTTTTGGGATCATCTGATATACTACTACCCATTTTTTTGGGTTAATGTATAAAATCATGGGAATTATATAGTTCCTCATTTTTGGATTATTTTATTCTATATATGTTGATTCTAGTTCTTCAGTTGTGATTATGTCATCTTGATTACTCATTGTTTTGAGACAAGATGAGTTAGTGGAATAATTTTATTAAAGGTTGAAACTCTACATGAAAAGTTTGTATATTTTCGTATGTTCTTAAACAAATTATGAAACATTAATAAAATTAATAAAAAAATATTTTCCTTTTACTTTTACAACTAAAGATTCAATGACCATTTAACATATCCGAATTTTTGTAATTTTTGGGTAGTTATCATTCCCTTGATTATGTTTTCTATCAATATCCAATAGAACTTGATGTTTTTTTCACATCACTATCCATGTTTACTAACATAGAAACATAGTATGTGCTTTCTTGATTTACCGTTTTTACTTCTCATGATTTCATTCAAAGTGATTGTTTTATTAACTATTTTTCTGATGTTGGGCTTTCAAAGATGTTTCCATGCCCAATTGTAAAATTTCACAGACACAATTTCCAGAAGGGGTAAGGAGAAATGACCTAGGTATTTATAGAATAAATGTTTTTTTCATTTATATTATTATTTAGTAAGGATATAATAATTTTATGTTAAAGATGAAATATTTTCTGATAGCTTACCTGATACACAACAATGGGTTTCTTTGAAATATTATGTTGCATACTAAATTGTGTTTTACCGAAATAATAATAATATAATAATATTATTTTAAAAGGTAGTAAAATCACAGTAATTTTATTTCTAGAAATTAAAATTAGTAACTAAATTATGATTAAACATGTTTGTCAAAAGTTTTTACATTTATCTAATAATAGTTAGATTCTTAAAATGGGAATGAATCCAATAAAATGTATAAATACTCTAATATTTGTAAAATGTAGTTTTGCCTACTTTTGAAGGAAAACCATTTTAAAATCTATTTTTTAACTATTATATGTTCAATTTCAAAAAATAAAAATATTATTTCGAAGAGGGACGTCCGAATATAATTTGGTTGAAATTTTGGTATTTTTATGATAAATATCAATTTTTAATGAGTAGTGAAAAAATACTGCATTTTGATTCAAAAATGTCATTTCATCTAACATATTTATATAGTAATATTGTAATTTAAAATTATTTTAAAGTGTAATTTGAGTTTATTTTTATCATTTAATTTATTTTTTTGTCATTTGATGTAATTTTACTTTTTAATCAGAAATAAACACATGTCATTTGATGTAATTTTACATCGTGATTTTTCATATTTGTAAGTTGTCCTAACAACATTTACATTTTTCTCTATGTATTACATGAAATGTTTCTAGATGTTGATCAATGAATTTTGGATAGTATACCTAATTCCACTTAGAAAGTGGCCTAGTGGTTTGAACATAAAAGTGTATCCAATAATAAATATTATATTCTATTTTAATTTAATTTCTTAATAAGTATTATTACCTAGATCGAGTTATAATATTTATCCAATATACATTGATGATAGATATTTAATAACCAATTATATTCTAGTTATAAAACATATATGATTTGAAAAATAAATTCATATATATTTACAAGTTAGTGAATAAAATATTTAATTACAAAATAAATGTAAAACAATAATATATTTATTTATAGAAAAAAATATTTTTTATTTAGGGAGAGGGAATTGTAAAGGGAAATTACAAAACCATGTTAAAGTTCCAGGTGGAAAAGTTAAAATTTCATATAAATAAATAAATAAATAATTTTTTATGAATTGATATTTATATATCATCATAATATGCGCACTGAAATTATTATTGTTATTATCACATAAGATAAGGTTCACATAGAATATTATAATTATATGAGGGGGATATGTAAAATATACAAACCAAAATCCTCTATATATTACTTCATTAATATAATTATATGTATGATATACACAACAAAAAAATATCATCTTCTGAAAATTATACCAATATTATAAAGATACCTCTCGAGAATTCGGCATCGAATTGAGAAATATACCCCCTCCACCCCCTAAAATTTTAGATAATATACAAATTTACATTTAAAATCATGTAATATCATGTTGTAATCAATAATGAATGGAATATGTTGATCATATCATCCATTCCTGAACTCTTAATTCCATCGTCATTGTGCATTGAGTCAAAAATCATGTGTGGATAATACTATTGGGAACCTAATATGAATTCTACTGCTTTAATAATGTTATGTCCCACACTTGACTTCATCAATCAATATCATTAAATAAAAAAAGAAATCCAATACTGAATGTATTTATTTTTCTTCAAAATAATTATAAACTGATCATGAAAATAATCCCCAATATTGAGTATGTAGGGGAACATATTTCTTCTTCGTGGTGCCAAATGAATCATCTAGGCCCCCCTAAACAATTAATTGTTATCATGGATGTTCATATATTAATTAATAATTTTTTATTTATATGAGGATGATATATGTCATTGATTATTATTTTTCATCTCATGTTGATTCATTATAAAAAAAAATTCAATATTCCATCATATTTCATTCTCATATTATAATTGAATTATTTTTCAAGGATTAAATACAATCATAGATTCAATTATGAGGTGATGATGATTTTAGTTGGTGGATATGGTTATAAAACCTGTAAATTAAATGTAATATTTTATATGATAGTCAACTATAAATGGAAATGATGCAACAAACTAGTCACATGGTTTGTTTTTTGTTATGGATAATGTATTTAATGTATATTATGTGACAACATCCAACTAAAACAAAATATTGTAGGGTGCATGATGTGTAGTTTGGAAATAATCTTTTCAACTGCATGTAGATAGCCCAATGACTTCCATAGAAACAATGTTGTAAAATTACATGAGATATAATTAATACAACTACAGAGGAGATTTAAAACCATGTAAAAATTTAATTTTTTTTACAATCTATATATATTGTATACACCTTAATGTAATTTTTTTTCAAGTACTAACTATAGTAGTCCTTATGCATCTGATATGTGATTATCCAAAATAGAATTAAATTTTTTATAGTTATTTTACAATCTATTTTAACAATATACACCAGGTTCATTTCATGAAAATCAATGTTAAATTCATTGATTTATGGTTATGGAGTGAAATAAATACATATAGAGATAAAATTAATTTTATTATTAAACAAACTACATTGAATGTTTTTATATAATACCTAATTAGGTATGGTTTTTACATCACTAATCACATTTAAAATATTAGGAAGGTCATGTTCTAATAAAATGTTGTATTAATTGTATCTGATTTTTGGAAATCTGTCATATATAATAGTTGTCAGACATGTCTTGTACATTGTAGGAATACACAGTATTACAAACTATAAATATTAATGGAATTTCATGTAGTCCAACACAATGTGATAACTACATTTTTTGACCAACGTAATTTCACATAAAATAATATCAAGACAATCCATGTAAAATTATATTCCATGTATGTAAATTTTATATAAACAAAATAATAACCTATGTATATTACAAGATTTTTTGTGAAATAATATACACCATTTATTAAAGGTAAAATTGCATTTACCACATCACCTCCAATGCAAGTGGTGTAGTACTAACAAGAATAATCGATATCATGTATTTGTATGTACACATAAAACACTTATTTAATTTTAAATAACATTTATTAATTTAATCAATGTAAATCATTAGTGGATGAGAATCTTCAAGATTTATTATTTAGAAAAATTAAAAAAATTATTTAATTAATTCTCAATAATATTTAATTTATAATTTGGTTATTCCATATTTATAAATAATTAATAAAAATAAATTCAATATAGATTTATTAAACAAATAGATATTAAATGTTTGGATGATCATGATCCCAAACAATATTGTATGTATTAGATTATAATTTATATGTTTTTATTTTAATTGTTTTTTGACAATTTATTATTAAATAAAATATGTACTTCAATAAAAATCCCATATTATAAAAAATTTAATCCATTGTGGATCGACCATTTATTTAATATAACCCAAACCCCGGGATTCCCTCACATATGTTTGAGTATTAATATATAAATGATGGAAGTATTTTTAATGTTGAAATAGTTCCATATTGAGTTGTGGTGGTGGTAAAAAAATGATACACAAGGCTTTGGTGGAATGATACACCAAATGTAAAGACTTACATAATGACTTATTACCATAGGGTAAATCATTTGATTATTATCTATTCAATAAATAAACTATAAATAAATATTTTGTGACGCACTCAAAAAATTATTTCATTACATAATTATGATAACATAATAATTTATTTACATATTAAAATATCACAATCTTAGTACCATAGTGGTTTAGTGTGTTTGGATATTGGTAATATGTGTATGATTTTATTAATTTTGATTATTTATATATAATCCAAAAATTATTGACCCCCTTATAAAATACATATAATCTATAAATACCTTTATAACCTAGGGAAGGGTAATCTAGATAAGGGGTTAGTCAAATGCTCATTAAGGGATAACATATCAATTTTCATAATTGACTTATCATAAACATGTGAGAAGACATGAATAAATACACAAATTTTATTAAAAATAACTTACATCAACTAGTGTTTAATATAAATTGGAATGATATTCATAACAACACAAATGGCCACTCTTCTACCCAAACATGAGAAAGTAAAATATGAACAATAATTGATGATCCATTGAGCCTAGGTTAGAATGTTTCAAAATCATAAATAAGTTATATATTTTCCTTGTGTACCTAGATACCCACTAACATGCCCACACATATAATTATTAGTATATATATCCGCCTTTAAACTTTCCATTTTTGAAGAAAGTTAGCCTCAAACATATTTAATTAAAATATCTATTTCATGATATATACTGATTTACCCTATGTATTGGAGAGATATTTAGGTCTCAACTCTCTCACAATCCTAACATTTTGTTAATATTATAAATAATCAAAATATATTAAAAGAATCCATTGAAATAAATTATGATTAATTACATTTAAATAATCGTCATATTATAAATAACACATGGAAAGAATATTTGTTTCACATCATCAATAATATCTTTAAGAATCCATGGTATGAATGTTCGTCTCACATAATTTTCAAAAACAAAAACATCAATCAAATGATAAACATATGGTAAATAACACGGTTCCCAATAAAATAATGTTTCATTTCTAATAAATACCACTCATGTTAGGAATAGAAGTGGATGGTATTTAAACAAAACAGATAAAGGGTGTATAGTTTAGTCAAAACACATCCCAATCAATGGATGTATAGAATCCAGTTAAACAATGATAAATAAAATGATACAACAATTTTTTATTCACAAAATAATATATTAGAAGAACATTAATTTCATTACACATAGGATTACAAGGAAATTTAATGATATTGATGGATCATTAAATTGATAAAATATATCATTTAATATGAGATCCATGCGGATGGAATCATTTTAAGAATATACACAATCATGAAATGGATATGCCAATTGATGGTGATATATATTAAAAATGATTGATTTGTAGAAAAATAATTTTGGAAATAAGGAATATCCTTGCGGTTTATAGGAAATAAATATATATATTTATTTTAAAATGGGGAGATTATGAATTACATCAAATCTATTGTAATATTATTTTAAATAAATGATGTTCAAAATAAATTTTAGAATAATGTTCATAAAATTTTTATAATATTCCAAAAAAAGTATTTATTTATGAATATAATATTATAATATTTATGATTAGAATATTATTTGGAAGAATATATGTGTTGAAAGATAATAGAAGAAAACATGAATTGAAAATACTTTTTCTATTGAATGAAACATTCATTAAAAACAAAATTTTTTTGAGGTTAATAAAAAATTAATTAAAAGTTATAAAGTGAAATATGAAATTAACATGAAATTAATCATATTTATCTATCAAAATGATTAATTAGAAAATTATAGTAAAGATATTATGTGAAATGAAAAAAAGGTTCAATTGAAAATATGAGAGCACAATTATTTTAGATATTTTTCAATGAAAATGAAATTATTGTGAAAGCATAGATTTCAAAGGACATATGGGTGGAATAAATTTGTTGTATTATTGATGTTGTATAATTAATCAACCATAGGGTACATTGATCAATTGGACCAATTATAACTGAATGAAATTAAATGGAGTTATCAAATCCCTTATGACATTTGAATCATTTGATTTCTATGATATTGAAATTAATAACAAGATATTGATTTATAATAAATAACATTTTAGGGGAAATAGTGATGTTATATATCCATGTGTTCAAATATACACCACTTAAAATATTGAATGTGGTAAATATATATATAAGAATCCATTCCTGATGGAAATGAAAACAATGGAAGTAAACCCCTTTTAATTCAAGTAATAAATAGATCTAAATGACATTAAGAATGAATTATTAAATGAACATGTATGTTCTATTATTTATGGATATTTATGATAAAGTAATTAAATTTTTCATAATTACACAATATAGAACATGTTTAATGTAAAAATAAGAAAGCATGCTTCAATAAATGGGATTTGAGGCAAAAACCTCTTACCTTATATTTTAGTTTACTCAGAATCACATCATCCTCCTATAAGAAAATATAAATTTCAGAATATCATTTTATAAAACCTTATTAATATATATAAAATTTTATAAATATTATGTTTTTTTTATATTAGTTAGTTATATAATATTTTTACCATTGCGTAGGAGTAACAGAAATATTTTGTCACATGTTTTAAAATATTGATATCATTAGCTATTATTTTATTCCATATTTATCAATACTATGTTAATTTAGATAAAATAATATCTAGATAACATTATTTTATTGTTTTCTTTTAACACGTTGAGGTTTTATAAGAAAATCATATAAATTTAATTACATTGATAGCTTGTGTTAAACAGAACACTGATTTTTAACAATCCAAAATATAATATTGATGTTTTTCAATATGGTATTATAGTTGAAACCCCACAATTGAACTAGTGGGTATGAATTAAAATAATTAAATTATGACAAAATTTTATTTTTCAAAGTTATATAGTGATTTATTTGGATATTAATTAATTAGATATGTCAATAACAACCAATTGAAAATAAATGGAATGTTTTCTTAAAACTATCATTATGCACATAATGTGTTTTTGTCTTTATAAATTAAATTTATCACTTCTAGTGAATTATTTTAAAGAATAGATTATTTATTTTATATTCATTCAAAGTTTTTTAACATTCATCTAATAATTTTTATAAGTGCAATATAAAAAATAAACGATGTTAAAAATTGTATTTTTCTAAAAACTGGTATCGTCCTATTTTTATCATTTACATTAAAGTTAATAAATTGAAATTTTAGATAAAATATTTTTAAAAATGAACATAATTTATAAAATCATTATTAAAAAATTATTTTTGAGTGAATTTTTAAGAATAATACACTAATTGTTTTTAAATTAAAAGGAAAAATGATTAATTTTTATTAAAAGGTGACATTTTATTTAAAAAATATTTTTAACAAACTTTCCCTCAAAAAGGTAATAAATGTAATATTAGTTAAAATAAACTATTTTTAGACAAATTTAATTCATTGTAATATTATTTTTGATAAATTTTCATGTAAATAAAATTTATTTATAAGAAATCATTTTCTTTTGATAACCGGTTTTCATTACGGTTGAGGGTTTCATTTTAAATTAGATTATAATAAATATGTGAATTAAATTTTATAAAATTAATTCAATTATTTAAATATTAGTTATTTATATTAGCTGATATAATTAAATTATCTTCTTATTATAAATAATAATAATCAATATAATTTTTTTTACCACTGTTAATGATAAAACGTGTTTACCTGGGGTTAAAATAAAATTATATGGGTTAAAATGAACTCAAATCATGCCTACTATCTAATTGATAGACATATTTAGAAAATCTATCATATAATGTTAAAGAAATACCCATTTTAATACTTTTTGAATAAAGTGATATTAAAATATATTAAATATTTTAAAATTACAGGTGTTCCACTCATCTCACATGTAAATGGTCATCTCCTCCAATCCCATATTAACATATAAAATACCTTTTTGTTTGTCCAATACCATTGCAAATATATTATTGAAATCCTACCACACATACTAACTTCATTAGTGTCCTTCCATTTTTATCTCCTCATAGAAGAATTTTTTTTAAAAAAACATACATAATTTTTCTCTATGGTAAATTTTTATTACTATATATATATATTCATGAAATTAATTCATTAATGTCATAAATATTATATTTTATTAATTAATTTAATTTTTACACAATCATTGATTATTAAAAATTATGTAAAAATTATTGTTCTTTCCATTTTCCTATCGAGATATTTTTTGATTTTTTACTCAAAATTGTGATAGAAATTTTCTATATTATGTTATATGAAATGAATAGAATTTCTCATAATCATGACCTCTCAATGTGTTGAATATTCATTTACATGTTTCCAATGTTAATTTAAAATAATCATTTCCCATAATATTTGGGAAAATTTTATATCTTTATGAATTGATTATAAAATGAAATTTTAATATTACAGATGATATATTCTAAGTGATACATTCAAGGAAATATTATCTTCAATGAAATCCATTAATGATACATATAATTTATTTGGGATATAGTCCAATTATATCATTCTTATTATTTATTTTTATTTTATTATGATTATGAGGTCATGACATTTATGAAACTCATTCAATTTAATGGGTTATGAAACCCATTTACTTTCCAATAGTTTTTTCTTGAGGATGAATTTCTAAAATCCTTTTTCATTTAGTTAGTTATGATATGATGAATGTTTTATCAGCCATTGGTAATGATGGGTATTATTTTCATTATGTAATGGGCATGGAAAAAATTATATATCTTCCAATTCATTGGATAATGATGGAAAACTCATGAGTTTTCTTGATTATGTAGGAAAATGATTTCGTTTTCTCAATTATATGTCTAATACTATATTTAATTTCATTAATTATATTTATAGAACTCTATTTCATGTACACAAAGATATATTTGACTTGATTTCATTTCCATATGATTATAAAAATGATTTATTCCTTATCCTCAACCAAATGAATGAAACTATTGATATTTAAACATGTTTACAGTGATAAAATAATATGTTTTCCCAAATTACTATTTCAATGTTATGCTCTCATGGTTCTTATTCCTTAATTTCTCTATGAATCAGGAATTTCCAATCATTTTTCCATCACTCTAGGTAATGAAATGTAATAAGAGAGGTATGTAATTTAAATTATATGATCATGTTATCATACCCTTATTCTCTTTTTTTTGTTTATGTGATCTTTAATATCTCCCTTATTTATCATTATTGGTCATCTGAGCACACCCTTTCCTATAATTGAATTCCTCGGGATATGAAAAAGGTTATAGATATATTATTTATGTGAGAGTTATTGTTATGAAAAATGAAGTGGGAGATGATATAGATCTGTTATTAACAAGTTCATTATGTATACATGATTCCTATTTCATTAAAACTATATGATTCTAGTACGTATCATAATGGTATCTACTGAATATTCTTATAATAATATTTAATTATTATGTATTAAAATAACTAGATACTATATTTGGTATCATGGGCTGGTTTAGATAACAATTTAGGACTAAATGTCTTAACTTTAGTGAGTACCCTTAGGATAAACACATATATCAGATAAAGACCTATGTTATGTAATGAACGAAGTGTGTTTTTCAATGAAAAAAATGCATGACTAGATATTATATGTTGATCTATTTTTGGTATATACTTATCAACCAGTAATAGCACAAAAATATTTTTTCAATTATTACCCATCCAGCATATCAGTTAATGGTATGGTTTACTATATAACAAACCAGGTTTGACACTCAAAAGAGATGTTTTTATATTAACTCGCAATTAATTTTTGAACCATTATAAATTATTTTAATAGGTTATGATTATGGATCTCATTATTTAAACATAATGTTTCATAGATTGAAAATAATGTTTCATGATTTATACATCCAATAAAATATTTTTATGATTATGTATTTCATCACTATGGATATTGTTTCACACAAAATGATTTATTCTTTTAGTTAACAAATTTGACCCGAACTAACTGTGTTAATTCATATAGTGAAAGTAAAATCATTTATTTTACTCCCATGCTATAATATTATATAAGAGATAGAATTATTTTTTTAATATTCTTACCTAACAATCTTACTCTGTGAATCACTGTGAGCTTCCAAATTAGGTAAGGAACGTAAAAAATTATAGAGATATTTTCATTAGGAATCATACAAATTTTTATAGTGGATCAACTAATCCACTTCTTAATGAGAAATGTATCATTACCATCAAAATGACATTTCATTCCTATAGTGTATGGAAGATAAGAATGTCATTTTTACTATTTTTCATTTGGATAGAGAAGATAATAAAAAATGGACTCCTATTAAGAAAACATGTAAATGAGAAAAAGGCACCAATTATTGGGTAGATTTTATGTTCATATTTTTAATAAAAACATTCCTCGTTTTATTCAATATAAAATAGGGATAGAATTCATAAAGCATAATATATTGGTATATATGAAATAAATTTTACCAGACCTGTGAGCCACATTTTGGTTTTATCATCCAAATAGATTGTGATTATGATCCATTATAAAATGGATTAAAATGAAAGAATTTATGGGAGTTAATCGAAAGGTTCATTGGAATATATTATGAAATAATTCGGTGTGATGTCATAGTGGAAATATAAACTAGAACATCACATGGTTCTAGTTAAATGTAAAAGAAGATGGGGTTTCATGGGACCAACAATGGTATGTAACCTGGATGGAACAAAATGAACCAAACCATAACTTTCTATAAATGGTGAAATTATCAGTCAGGTTAATGAATGAAATGAAAACAAGTTGTCACAAGTGTGAGAATCTAGAAGATCATGATGAACAATATAAATGGGATGTGAAGAGGATAGTTAATGAGATAAATGAATAAAGATTCCAATTTAATTCACCGATAACAATCCATTGGTCCAAAAGAATGGGGCATGTGAATTATGAAAAATAATGCAAAAAATTTGACATTTATTTTTGATGATGTACTTCGGAACCCAATTATGAACTAAGTTAAAGGGATGTATCAAGTGATATCTAATGCTAGACATTCCACACACATTATAACTATTAATTTAATATTTTATTCTGGATCTAGGTACAATTTTATATCTAGTGTTATACCAATTTCAATTAATCAATATTTTTTATCCCTAACTAAGTGGAATTAATTCAAGAAGCCACTCCTTGGGAATATTGATAATGGATTTATTTGATCATGTGCATCACTTTTAGGTGAACTTTTTCATTTTATTATGAATAAATATGGATCAATAAGAAAATATATTGATTATTTGGGTTGTAAAAATATCTATATCAAGAACTACTATCCGCTACACCATATTGATGTCTCGATTAATCAACTAATAATTGGTCAATTATTTTCCAATGTTGAACTCCATTTTAGATATCATGAATGAGGATATACCATTGGAAAAATTCAATAATTCTAAGGTACACTATGATTTTAAAGTGGTTCTATTTGTTATTACTAATTACATTATATTTTTATGGATTCAATGAATAGAGTCTTTATAGACTACCGTGATCTTGTTGTGACAATCAATATTGATGATATTATTATTATTCAATGATAAATGAATAGAATAAAGATAATTTGAGTATTTTTATGAAGACCATAAGGAAGGTGTAATTTTTTGAAAATTTTATAAAAAAATGAACATGGGATAAAAAATCATTTTGGGTCATGTATATTCATGAAATTTTATATCATTGGATCCATCAAAAGACGGGAGTTACTAAACATTGGTTCAGACCAACCACTATGCCTAAAATCCTTATTATCTAGGTATTGATATATATTATCAATGCATTGTGTAACATTTATCAAGGATTATTAATCCAATAATCATGTTAAAATATAAGGTATCCATGTAATTTTTCATAGATTATTTTTTTATAAAATTTCACGGAACCAAAAAGATGGCTTGATAGTAAACATGTGATTACAATACCATTCAATAGAGAAGGTTCTGTAATCAATAGTGGGATAATTTTTTAATCCAAAAGGATTAATTTTCCTATAAAATGATATTGTGGAATCATACTTGACATGATAATTGAAGGAACATGTGAACAATTATTGAAATCATGATTTGGGGTTAATTATGGTGTTTTTTAAATTAAATATATATTAGAATTATCATTATAGAAAGTGGGGGGGGGGGTATATATAACGATAAATAAAATTATAATTATATATTAACTAATAAATTGTTTAATATATTATAGATTAAATTGGTATATTTGATTAATTGTTATGACTTATCAATACATTTACAAATTTGAAAAGATAACATGGTTTATGATTAAATGTGTGTAAATATGATTTCTAGATAATCAATGATGAGGATAACCAAAGAACAAGTATTTATTGTGTTTTAATGGATAGATCAAAAACTCTTGATGTAATGTAATTGATATTATTTTTATAAAAAAACATACATCTATCCATGTGATGATTAGAGAGGTGCAGATGGAAGATTCCAATAATCCAAAAATATTTGGAAATGTTCCCTGGATAAAATAAGATTGTGATAGAATGATAAGTTCTAAGAACTCTGTTCATCTATCATCAATACTGGAAAAGAAAAAGGTGATACTTCATGATGCTCATAGTCCATTATTTTATATTCATCCTTGATGTATGATGATTTATAGAGTTCTGAGTGTGTATTTCTAATGAGAAAACAAGAAGAAAGATATAATTGAGTATGTATCTCAGTGCAAGGTATATAAAACATTTATGTATGAGATAATTATTTCATTGGGATTTTATGACCATTACCACTACTAGAATAGAATTATGTATACATCACCATGGATTCATTTATGGGCCTCCCCAGAAAATCTAAATATCATAATGATATATGGGTTGTAGTTGATCACCATAAGAATTCATCACTTTTCATTGTTATAAATGAAGATTTCTCTTTTGGATTGATTTCAAAAATTTATTTTAAATGATTGGTATTGTTTCATGGATATCTACATTTTATATTATCAAATCAATATGTGATGTTTACAAGGATGATATGTAGAATTCATCAATAATATCTAGTTCAACAGTTAAATTTCAGTTCTATATTCCATCATCTGAAAGACGGTAAGACTATAAGAATAATTCGAATCCAAAGGGAATTATGAGATATTATTCGACGTATTTTAATGATTGTTGGGTTCAATACTATCCTTGATTCATTTATTCTTACTTCGATATATTACACTCATGTTTTTAGCAGGATGTTTATAAATCCATCTATAGAAATAAATATAAGACCCAAATTTGAAGGGATGTAGTTAGAGAATGATATATTTTAGTACATATTCTATTTGAGGATATTGATGAGAAACTCTTACCCATTCATTATCTCATCATGGTAGTTCACTATAATGAAAAATTTATTGATCAAAATTATTGGAAGGATATTCATTTGGAATTTTATGATATGGTGTTCCTATGAATTTTTCAATGGATCAATTTGATGAGATTATGAATATAGGGAATGATGAGCCCTAGGTATATTGGCCTCCTTCAGATTCTAAATCACTTAGGGTTGGTATCTTTTTTCCTGGAACATAAACTAAACCTCAATCTTGGTAGTAATCTATTTGATGGATCTTTATTAATGATGTAGATAACATTTCCATTAAATGTACTAAACTTATATGATGTACTAGTTGAGAATCGTATTTCCTATAAATAAAAACAATAATAAATTGTATATCATAGTGGAAAAGTGATACATGAGAATAATACTCACAAGTTTATTGTTATATGGTGGAATATAAAATTCAAACAAGATATGTGGGAACCCAAGGGAAAAAACCTTTACATTAGTAACCCAAATAAACCAGTTAATTCATTAAATAGAAATAATAAATAAACTATGTCATTAAAAAAGTATTGATTAGTTTTATATTTGTAATGTACACGATACGTACATGTTAAGAATTTAACATTGTGCAAAAAACATAAATCATATTATTTGAAAACATTCGACATTCGTGTACACATTCACATAATTCATCTTCATATACATGGGAATGGTAAAAAATAAGGGTGATATAAAATTCATAGTAAGGGTTATGTACAATATAATTTTCCATGAGTAAAAAATGAATAATCAATAGAATAAGGTAAATATCAAAAAACACTTATCATTTAATCAATAACATGTGCATAAAATGCATCCCTATATAATATTAATGTTATAATCACACAGATAATAGTAGAAAAATTATCATTTAGGGAAGTGATTAATAATTGATATCATGATATCTATACCATATATAGCACAAAATATGGTAATTTAATAAATTTCTATGTATACACCAAGAATAATTATTTTAATGATATTCATGACATGAGAAAATTGATGCATAATTCATATATCTATAAACATTACAAACTTGTAATAGTATTTTAAATCATTTCACATATATTGAATGATAAATTAAACTTATGATGATGTTAATTATCAATAAAATTTATATTTATTAATGAATATTGATTATGAATATTTCCCCACATAATGAAATTATTTTCTATGTAAAACAGAGTATAAAAAATGGTATATGGTTTAGAAAATAATTATATTCATTAAACATAGAATATTGATATTTAATAGAAAATTAATGTCCAATGATCATATGCATGTAAATGATTCATGATAACGTTGATGACTATGAAATTAATCATAAAAGTGATTAACAATATATTCTGTAGTGAAACTCAAATAAACCATATATATAATGAAGAGAAATAATATTTATACAACATATCCCAATTAGAGTATCAATAAAATAATTTATTTTTTTATCAATGAATATAAGTAACATAAAATAATTATTAAACAAATTCATGTATTAAATATAGTTTTCACCTTAACAATAACTCATAAAACAAAAAATTAATAAACAATAGAGAAAAAAAATCCTTTGTAATAGAACATAAAAACATGGATTGTATTATTTAAATAATTATGTTTAAAAGATAGTGGGGTATTCCATCTATTATGAGTATGTTTAAATAAATATTTTTATCAAATTTTATTTAAAAATCAAAATGTACTTATTTAGAAAATTAATATAATATTTTCTATATTCTCATTTTGAAAATTTTAATCATGTGTTAAAATTTAATTAATAAAAAATTATAAATTATAAAAAATATTATTTAGAAAATTTAAATTAAAATATTGACAAGGATGACAATTTTTCTCGACCGAGTTGAAAACATAGTCGGAGTTTCACTAAAAAAATATATATATGGTATACTGTGAAATTAAAAAAGAAAAAGGAAATGAAAAAACTATAATTCCAATATATAAATATATGAGAATAAAATTAGAGGGGATATATTGTATAATATTAATATAATCTCCTTATTGGAAATTCAAGAATCAACATCCCGGATAAAAATTGGATTTAAAGTTAATTCCTCTACGATGATCGTGTCCCTACGACGAAATTTATCAATAGGATTATTATATGTAATAAATATAAATAAAAAATTATTTATAATAGAATGAATTATTTATTATTAATTATATAATAAATAATATTTATGTAATTTAAAAACATAAAATTAATTTTGTGTGTATTATTTAAACTTGCCTAAATGAATTGAAATTGAGAGAAAATCTCATATCTCACATTTCAATTTAATTGAAAATAATTTCACCTAATGTTTATTGTTTTTAAACAAGATATTAATTTATAAAAGTGCCATATTCATATTTTAAATATCATATATGTTCTTATAATACTATCTTATAAAACATTTGTTAATAATATTTCAATATTACAATAGTTTCATGTGTTAACTAGTTTGTTTTACCGTGCATGTTTTGTCATAGATGTTATGTTTCTTATAAAATTTATATAGATTATTCAACTATTGAATTATGATAATGTTATCAACGTCATATTTATTCATGATAATATATTGCATAATCATTATTGATATTTTGAAATGGAAAATGAATCACATCGCTTCTGGAGCTAGAGGGTCATATATATTCAAGTGAAACATTATCATTTCCATATTGGGGTAAACAGTAAGAGAAATGATAATATATTAATTTTCCAAAAGAAATATAATTTCCAATGTAAAAAATATATTCATTATATCCGCAATTATGACTACCAATGTGAGTCTTTCCTGGAAAACAAATAGCATCAGTTTGTGATGCGATATTATGTCGTACACAAGAGTGATAGATTTATTTCCCATTTGATAGATAGCTGGATTAATATAATTTTTAATTAAAATTAATAACATATAATTATATGGGATATATTTGTGTTATTATTTAATTAGTTATTCTGAAAAATTTGATGGTTGAAAAATATGATGTAACAAAATAAAGAGCTTGGAGAACACTAATTACATCCCTTTGAGAAATATAATATGGATATATTATTAATGACCCTGTGGTTGGATTTTGGGAAGAGAAATAAATATTGAACATGTGTAAGAATTTTTGGATGATATTTTTTATGTTTTGGTTTTCCTATATGGATTGTGTGGTCTAATTAATTTAGGGGAGGGGATCCCTCTTGTTTTTGGGGAGTGGCATTTTCGTAACTACCCAAAACTATATAATAATGGGAAGTCACTCTCAGCAAATCTACATCCAAAATTAATAAATAATGAAGGGGTTGAAATATAAGGTATATCCATACCAATACAAGTATAATTAATCTATTCTTAAACATGTTTCCTTATACTGTGACGGTTACTATATTTTACCATTTTAGTTTTCACCATGGTTTATAGTTTTTTCAATGTATTTAATTTATCCTCAAATCCTAAAATAACAAGATAATTATAAGATAATTTGGAACTGATAATTATATATATAATATCATATATATCCAATAAAAATAATTTTTGTATGGAAAATTATTTCTACAGAAGCCTCTATAATGGCCAAAACTAGATTTTATCCTTAATCATGGTAATTAATTTACAATATATGTACATTTTGTTATGACCAATTATTATTTTTAACTTATTAAATACTTTTAATAATTATTTTTTGAAACATAAATTTCATTTTTTTAAAATCAATTTACATAAATTTATAATATTATATAAATTTATGTCAATATATTGAGATATAAATAACATCAATTTTATTTAAATAAGTTCTAAATATTCTAAAAAAAAATTAAAATAGAGAATCATTATAGCCTAAAAAATTGTTGTAAAAAATTGTTTTAGGATCCTAAGAATTAACTTATTAAATAATTATAATAATAATATTTTTAATCTAATAAATTATAATAAATATTAGATAATAAAAAATATGTTTGTGTATAGTAAAAATAAATTAATAATTATTCATTTTAAATAATATAATATTTTTTAAATAAATAAATGAATTAAAAAAATGATATCTAACACTTTTCATCCAAAAATTATTCAATTCAAAATTAATCCCAAATTTTATTCATTATTATATATATATAATTATTATTTAATACATGAAGTTCATTATTTACAATATAATTTATAACAATTTATTAAATTTTTATGATTATTTTCCCAAAAATGGAAATAAAAATTATTTTATAAAAAAATAAATATTGAATCATGTATAGACTATACAAAAATATTGAGTCCTTATTTAGAAATATATATTCCTCCTGAAAAATATTATTATGTAATTTTCAATATGCATTTAATCCTATTCATAAAAGCAATAATAATTTTTAGGTAGAAATAGTAACATTGAATTAGTATTTCACAATTCATTTAAGATTGGTTCTGCATGTCATTTATGTTTTCAAATTTAATGTTCATATTTCTAAATACCTCAGTGTCACATTCTCCCTACCTTTAATTAATTCAATACTCACAATTTAAACCTGTGATCACAAATCAAGTGTTTGACATTTGAAATATTCCATTATAAAAATCCCACATTATAAGAGGGTTAGTAAAACATCTACATACAATAGTTGAAAGAGAATGAAGAAGGCCAAATGGAAACTAGGATTCCAAATATGATAAAATTAGTTATAAGTTAAAATAATGAAATTGGAGAGAAAAATAATTTATATATATTAATAGTGTGTGACAAAGAACATGGAAAATTTAGTGTTTACCAGAAAAAAAACGATAAATCTATAATGTATTTAATGAAAATTGATCCATCTAGAGTGAATGTTATAAGATATTTTTTTTGTTTCAAGATCACTTTCTTAATGTTGATGAAATATTTCACCATCTCAACTATCGAAATAAGAAAATATACTTCTTTGAAAAGAATAATTTCGAAATTAAATTAATTTCCACCATAATATCATCTTTTTATCAAATATTATGTGATCAGGGTGAGATTTTCATGGAAAATGAACATTTAATGAATCTTAATATCCAAAAAATTAAAAAACCATTATACCATTCACAATACATTTATAAAAAACTTAATATTTAGCACATAAAATATAATATGATAAATTATAGTTTAACCTCAATCAATATGTCTCAAATTTCATCAAATTCAATTAATATATAAGTAACTATATATCCTAAGAATCCAAAAAATTAAAAAAATTAATAATGTTCCTCCCAGATAATATATGATGTTAAATGGAATTTTAAACCAATGGGTTACACACACCTCATCCTAATGAAACATTTCCCAATATATAATTAATCACTAAATAATTCCAAAATAAAAATAAAAAATATATGATCCTTTAATATTCCTCTAGTAATCAACATAATATTTATCAATCAATTTTTTTATTTAAAAATAATTTATTATTAACTAGGATAACATGTAGAATATAAATAGATGCTACAACCATATTTCTAGTATCTTTTTTGTTCATGAATAATGGATTTTCTAGATGTGATGGGTTATCACCCAACAGGTCAGTTTTTACATATAGAAATAATTGTGAAAAAATACATAATAATATAATGAAAATAATTGAATAATTTTTTACCAACTAAGATTTAATTATAAATATTATTTTTCTATAAAATTAAATAATCAATATTTTATATTAATAATTTAAAATAAATATCCATTAAATATTAATGTTTTATCCATTAATTAACATCTTCACTAAATACAAATACTAAAAACAAGGGTTGTTTTACCGTAATTGTCTCATAAAATATATATAATCCTGGAAAAATCTCATCAAGTCATACCTTAGGGGGAGTATCTATGATTTTAAAGTTACGAGGGACCATAGACATATTATCCATAGATACTTTATGTTTATCCCATTTAGCTATATTTTATCATATGTTATCATAGGTTCTATAGATTAATTTAATATAATTGATCATATAGAAAATGTTAATTAAACCATGAATATCCATCGAGAGTGTAAAACCATGTGTGTAATAGGGGAACACTCCCCATTCAGTAAAATATTTGACATAATATACCTGGCCAAAAACTTTATGGGTTATTACCGCAATATGAATCCATTCCAAACCATATCATCTTATATTATCTATATTGGTATATATTTCTATGAAAACCATTTCATATAAACCATACCGAAACATTAGGATATTATCTTATACATAGGCTTATCCTAATAATTCATTATAAGCCTACATTCTTTGATCCATCATTTCTTAAATGTAGTTCACATGGTTTCTACTAAAATTTCATTTACCAACTATAATTACACCAAATCCAGTATCTTAGAGCAAATTAATATATTTTAAAATTAGAAATATATAAATAAAAACTCACCCTAGACTCTTTATTAGTTTAGTAATCTTGATTAACTTGATACATACTAGATACACATTTTATATTTGAAATAAAACATAAATCATAGTAATGGAATATATTTTACAAGGTTAATATCATTCATAGAATTATTCCACATCTTTAGGAAAGTAAAGAAAATTAGGGTGAGATAAAATTACAAATATGCATCATATAAAATGGAATATATCATCAATAAATTGGGAATAATAAATATGCAATGGAAAATAAATGAAAACACATGACATATAATAAATAAGATGATCATGTAATGATTTCATGGATAATATCAATGTAATAGTATCCTATATAATATTTTCTAAACAATAAATGAAATAAATACATAATAATTAATGTCATACCATGGGCATAATGATATTTATAACATCAAGTCCTTTCACCACAAAAGACAAATTGAGGGGTAGGTATCCAATAAGACCCATTTAATTTCTCCAATAGATTTGTATCAATATTCTATAGTTGTTTCATGGGTATATATATAATTATACACTACCCATCACAACATTTAAAATAAATTTTTCATATATTTAATGATCAATTAAATTTATTATAAATACCCCTTATCAAAATTTTTAGTATTGAATATTGAATATTTGTTATTAATATTATCCCAATTCAATAAAATAATTTTCCATTAAAAACTATATTTAAAAATGTTATTTATTTTATAAAGTAACCATATCCATGATACACTGAATATAAATATTTAGGAGTAATTTATTTTCTAATAATATAATAATGATAATGTTTCATTATGATTTTGATGATTATTAAATTAATCAAAAAAGTGAATTATGATAATTTCCATGAAAAAATGATCATATATAATTCATAAAAATAATAAAGATGATATAATTATAACATATCCCTATTGAAGTATATGTAAAATGATTTATTATTTTTGTTTATAAATTGAAATGACATAATATTATCATAAAAACAATGTTATGAAAAATAAAAATTTCACATCAATAAATAAATTTTAAACTATAAATTTCCCAAATATTTGGGAGAATATTTCTTTTAAATGATAATCATGAAAGGCATTTTTCCCAAAAAGTTTTAGTTAGGATGTTGACGGATTCTATTTTTCATGAGTTATTTAGACAATGATTGATTCAAATTTTATGAAACAAATAAAAAAGTACATTTTTCGTAATATCACAACGATATTCCTTTTGAAAAAAAATTAAAAATCATAAAATTTGTAAATATTTTTTAATAACTTATAATATAATATTAAAAATATTAATTAAATTATTTTAAGGATAATGGGGGCATGGAGGAAAAATATTCATAATCAAGTAGAAAACAAAGATGTATTTTATTTAAAAATATTCATAAAATTTCTTTTATATAGTAAATAATAAAATGGAAAGAAAAATTATAATTTCAATAGATAAATAGGGGAAATGAAAATGAAAGGTGAAATAGAAAATAAGGATAATATAATTTTGATAATCAAAATTCAATCATGATAAACCTGGATTAAAATAGTATTGAAAGATTATTCATTTAAAAATATGATGTCATTAGTTGGGGAATTATTCAATTCAATGGATATTTATAATAAATTTATATCAAAAAAATTAATGTACAATATATTACCATTAATTTTCATTTCACCCATGATCCTGAAATATGATTATTAATAACATGAATGTATAACCCATTGATTGAAAATTGAGTTATGATGCATTTTAACCATTAGTAACTTTCAATTCAAATCTCATTGGAAGAAATAATTTGAACATAAAATACCATGATTCATGAGTTATTTATGACATGATGTGTAGAAATGGAATCATATACACAATATAATAAAATTTTGGAGCATATCATTAGACCATACCAAAATGAAGTGAAATTTATGAAAAATATCTTACCTCATGTTTCTCATTATTTTAATAACCATTAACCTAAACTATAATGGTTTAAAAATTGATATTAATTTTACAAGAACCATATTAATTGGTATCATATCCTATACGACCTTATTATAATATCTTATCAACTGTTATATAATTATATTTTAATCAATAAATACAATTTTAGAACCATAGATTATAATTTCTTTCTTGAAAAATAAATCATAACACTTCATGGAGATGATAGGTCATATATATGGACAAACACCTTTATCATTTCTTTAATTGGTGAGATTGTATGTAAGTAGATGATATATTATTTTTATATAACATATTTGATTTCCTAATTTTTATATATTTTAATTATTACATCTTTATAACTATACATGAGACTAGGTTATGGAAATAAAATTACATCGGTTAATGAGGTGGTAGTTTGTTGTACACATGAGCAACGGTTTTTATTAACACTTGATTGAGAAGGATATTGATAAATAAAATTAAATAAAAAAATATAATATAAATATATTAAATTTTTCAATTTTTACTATATTTTATTTTTTAAGGTATATTTTATTGTGGAAAAATAAAATGAAATAAAAACGAAAGTGAATTGTTAAGAAAATAACATTAATATAGAAAAACCTATTTTGGATCTCTTATTAAAGACCATATGGCTTTTATTTTTAGGATACTAATACCAAAATTAAATATTATATAATTCTTTAATTGATTTATTAGATTTTTAGATAAATGTCTTCATAGGATTTATGAACCAAGGGGATGTGTGTCATAATATAAGTGTGGGGTAGCGTTAATTTTGTAAATATCCAAAACTATTAAATAAATGGAAGTTACTATCACATGAAGTAAATAATAAATAATTAATTAATGTACTGTGGGGATGTTAAATTTTATATAAACTTCCAGCACAAAAATAAACAGGTTTTTAAAATGTTATTCTCCTTACCTCCTTGGATATTCACTTTTACCATTTTAGTTTTTACCATAGTGTATAGTTTTTTAACCAAGTTAATTTATCCATTAATAAAAATTTTAAATGAGCCATATTATATAATATTGATTCAATTATTATAAATATGAATTTCAATTTATCCCATTAAAATACATTGTCAGTGGAAAATTAATTTAAAAAAAAGCCCATGTAACACACAAAACACAGTTGTAACCACAACCATGAAAATTATTGTTTTTATTTTTTTGTATCCATTAAGAAAAAATATTTATTTCAATTTATTATCAAATAATTATTATTATGTCTAATAATATGGAATACATTTTATAAAATTCAATTCATATAATATATAAAATTAACATGAAAAATGAATGTGGAAAAAGTTTCAAAAAACACTTCTTCGCAAACTGTGTTTTTAAGAATAAGTTTGTATAATATTAACTATATATGGAGTATTAATATCCATATAAATTTAATTTTTATATATATGTGTGTATTATATTGATTTCATTTATGTAATTTCTTATTATGGGATATTATAATTAATTAAAATATACACACATTATATACATAAAATAATATCAATAAATGGTGTTTTAAGTCAATAAATAAACTTATAACAATATCCATTTTAAATATTATTCAAATTTAATAAATATTATCATATAAAAACAAATAATACTTATGTTTATTTCAAATAAAAATTATCAAATAATGTTAATTTTAAATTGCATAATTTTTTGAAGATAACTAGAACTATTAAGATAGTTGGATTTTTCACAATTCAATGAAAAATATCTCTTTTTAGAAAATACATAATACATCTCACTATGTTTTTTTGAAAAAGAGGTTTTAGAAAAAGATATTCAGTTTATACAAACAAATTCCTAAAATTTTGATATCTAAATTTAATTATTTTGTAAGAAATAATGTAAATTATTTTGACTGAATGAATATTTTCATTCCTGGATATCTCAGGGTATTAAATTAAGGATATCAAGAATAAATGATATAATCATTCTATCATATCATATTAATTGATCATTTAGGTAATTTTCATAGGGGTTTGAATGTAACACCCTACGGTTATAAGAATTTTATTAAAAAAAATCAATTTCATCATTATTTACTTTACACACAACGATGAGTTTTCAAAATGTGATATACAATAAAAGTATTATTTTTTTAATATTAATGTTATCAAAATTCTATTTTTTCCATTGATATGAATAAAAATTACAATATTAAGATAAATTTATTGTCTACATAAGTATGAAATGAATTCGTTGGTTGTCAATTAATTATAAATAAAAATAAAATCAAATTTCAAATAAAGGAAATGTTTCTCTAAAAAACTATTTTCATATGTGTGTGGTGATTTTATAATTAAAAAATTAAATTAATATCTATTGGTGAATTTTTTTTATAAAATTTATATATTATATAATCATGTAAATAGATTATCATTCATCAAATATATTTTATGGGCACTGGATATGGATTAATCCATTTTGAAGCTTAAGAGCTGTATTTTCTCCTAAAAAATTTGTTTCTTATTTTTATTCTAAATTATTTTAAAAATAATTTTTTACACACAGAATATTTATTTCAAAAATTTAATTTTTTAAAAAAAATTAATTATCAAAATTATACTATAGTGTATGTTTGAAAATATACTAAAAATGTTAATTTGTTATCAAATAGTTGAAAATTATTATTTATTTTAAAATATTTCATTTCATTTAATTAATATAATAATATAAATTTTGTTTTATAGTGGCTTTAAATATAAACTTATTTTAATTTTATTATTAATATACAGATTTTTTTCCATTGGAGTAAAATTTTTTGAATATTGATATAAAATAATTTTATAAGAATGAAATATTTTTCATTAAAAACTACTTTTCCATCATGATTTACTATTAATATTAAAAATATTGCCTTCTAATTAAATGAATTTATTTTAATAAAATTTATTATTTATTTTTAATAATAAATATTAATATTACTTTTTAATGTTATAATTATTTTTCATGATGAATAATAAAATCTGTAAATATCTATTACTATGTTTTAGTTAAAAACGGTTTACCAGGGTAATAAACATAATATATAAGGACTAAAATAAAATAAAATTTTTCCAAATTTATATATATTAATTTATATAAAAATATATCATCTAAAATGTTATAATTTTTAATTTTGGATCCATTTTTACAGTAGTTTGACCAGACATTAATGTAAAACATTGAAAATTTACAGTGGTTCCACTCACATTTATTATAAATAGGAACATTGTCCTATCAAATAAAATATACTTTTTTATTTGAGCTCAAAAAATCAGTCATTTATTCCATTCTCACATCCCAGAGTCCATTTTATATTAAAAAATAAAATATATGTGGCCTTTAGGTGTATTCCAAAAGATTATGTGTGATTAAGATGATGATGGAGTGAATTAGAGGAATGTTTAACTCAAGGTTATTAAATTACAACATAATCTCATTATTTGTCATGATTGATTATGATTAATGTTTTGATTAAAGGATTTCTCGATATATCTATAAAGTATTGTTTGAATTTAAAAAAACAATTATTATTTATTCAGATTAAAAATTTTTATTTCATTTTCATCACATTATGAGGTCAAGAGAGGGAAATAATTTTTTAAAGGAAAAACATCATTTTTTCTTCTTATATCAAAAATACTTTTTCTTATATATCATTATTTTATTAAAATTTTCCCTATAATATTTATTATATTCTACTGTTTCTTTCTAGTTTCATTTATATCCATGATTAAATTTTTACAAATTATATTTAATGGAATCCTCTTATCATTTTCTGAATAATGTTTATTTAGACGTTCTAACCAAATGTGAAAAAAATGTTTTATTTTAAGATATATAGAATGAATGTAATTCCTTACCATCATGACCAATAAATACATTTGATTATTCATTAAATTAATTTATCTTTAATATGTTATTAATTTTATTCCCAAATAAATTGAATATTTTTTCTATTTTAATGATGATATTTTATAATGAAAATGTTATTTTCGTATTGAATTATTTCTTGTGATGTTTTCATGTTATTTTATTCTATTTTGAAATCCTTGAATAATAAATATTTATTAATAGTGAATTTATCCAATTATATACTAATTAGTTTTTCTACTGATGTTTTACTATTATGATTACAATGATATGTGAAACATGTACATTTTCCACGTATTATACTAGGATGAATTGATAAAATTGTTGAGATGGTATGTGAGTATAATATACTCTATAATACCAAATGTTGGATAGAAATGATATAGATACTAAATAAAGTATCTAATTATGCACAATATACAAGAGGGGGTGAATTGTATACTTTAAAAAATTCCTTTAAAACATTTAAAAATGGTTATGTTTATAAAGGTTAAATAAGTAATTCACAAAACCTCTAGTTCTACACACATTCTAGATTTTCGAAATGTGATTCCGAGTAAGTGATTCTGAAAAGATGGTTCCGGAAAATGAAACATAATGAATGTTTACGAAGATATATATTCTACCTTAATACATATAGAATCTTACTAAATAAGAGTACATAAATATAAGGATTTATAAGATAGAAACAATTTCCTCAAAAAATAAAATGCAGCGGATAACTTGTAACAAAACAAGTAACAAGTAGTAAATATTTTAACCCAAAGAGAAGGGTATCCAACAACCTTGGATAAAGGTCTCATTATTTATACTTTCTAAAAAACCTATCTTACACACACTGGGGTATTCCCCCGATATAAAGACCGGAGTCTGTCTTGCTATCCCTGCAAGCCATCAACTTCATGGTAGTATGAACCTCTATCTTCCTCAGTAAGGAAACCCTCAACTTCTAGGTAGTCGACACCTCGGTCTTTCTATCCCCGAAAACCATCGATTGTACACAACAACAATTGGAGTCGGAGAAATAAAATCTGAACAAGAAGTTTAGTACGCAAAATGAAATGACAGTCTCTCTCAAGAAATTACATCAACAGTATATAATCTATAGAGTTATAGAACAATGTCGAGATCTTTCAAATGAGATCCAATTTATAGTCATAACACATATGGTCAGCTCCCTCTTCAAATAGTCGTATTTTTCCATTAATTTTAGAGGGACCTGTACACATGTCCCCCAAACAATGGTTAGTAACTGAATAAATATAAGGCCCCAGCCTTAAACCTTACATAATCATCAGTTATTACAAGATTACAGATTGAGGATCTTTTCAGGTTCAATGTTTTAGAGAATTATATCATAAAACTTGCATTACATTCAACATTTAAACAAAGTTGTTACATAAAAGATGGTATTCATTTTCCCATCAACGGAAACATATTTAAAATAAAACATGGATTCTTTCTTGACACTTCCTTGACACTATCATCATATCATGTACCAATACCATGACCTGTGAAAACATTTCAAAAACTTTGTATGAGCATAAAAAGCTCAGTAATGGTTATTAAACGTATGTAAAGGAAACATGAGTACATATATACATAAGAATGAAATCATACATTACCCATAAAACATAAGCACTTTAACATACCTCATAAAATCATGAATAAATCATAGAAATCATAATACATAAAGGTAACTTGAGGCATTCATAACATTCTTACATAGGGAGTAACCCTCTTGGTTAGGTTTGGAATTCCCATCACAGTATATTCCCTAAATCACTTCGGAGAAACCTTAACGTTTAACTCCTTTGCGTTACCCAATGCATTGGAGGGCTATATCGGGCTCACCCACCCTTAGTTTATCACGGAACCACCCGTCTTCATAACAATTCCCAAGAACCATAACATAATCATTGCACATAACTGAATCATAAAGTAAAGATAACATTCCCACATTTCAATAACATATAACATTTTAAGATATTGAAATTATGAATCCATTCTAAAAACCATTTTCAAAACCATTTAAAAAATTTAATAAACAGATTTTTAAATCAAAGTGTCCCATAACACATTAACGCTTTTAACATTTTAAACCATTAATATCCATATAAATAAATCCTTAAAACCATTTTGATAACATGGATATTAATGAGAAATATTTTTAATATTAAATCATTAAAACATTTAAAACGATATTTTAGTTAAAGGGTGTTTAACAAAATTAGAGACACTTGAATACAATACATGAGGAATAACATTTAATCAAAACCTTTATAATATCATGATAATAAAGGAATTCATGATAAAATATTCCAAATGACAGTATATACAACATATAAGAGTGAATTGGTGCATAACAACAATGAAGTCTCAATGGAAATGTAAATTGAGATGAAATCCATTATAAAGATGTTATCCTTAAATTAAGGATAAATCCATCTCCTAATTATGTGAGAAAAATATAAATACACCCAATATAAGTTGATATTAAGTGTTAAATAATCAGTGTTCGTTCAAAAATATTCAAAGGATGACATATTCAATAACTACATGTTGAACCCAAAGAAATCGAAATTGGGTTAAGAAGTTCCCTTGACATCCTAACGGCGTAACATTAAATTTTAGAAAAAGGGTTTATGAGAGAGATAAAGGGTATCTCATCAAATGGAAATAAATTTTACGGTAATAAGGATATATAAGAACATATCCCCACATAATAAGATGAAAATTAAAAGACATAACAAAATAAGTCTTTTAAAAAGAGGAGGGTGAAAGGTTCCCTTACCGATTTGGGTAACATTCAAAACATACTCCCCATGAAATAAGGACTATACAACATTGATGTAAATACTCATAAACGAATGTATGATACAAAAATAGTATAATAATGGACTGTACATACACCACTCAAAAGGAAATATTGGAAAATGTAGCATGAATATCACGAAAACACAAAGTGAGATAAAAATCCCCTTACGAAATTTTGGCAGCCAAACGACGACAATTAAATCATCCAAAATGGATTGATGAGAGAAAATAGGGTCTTTCATCATATGAACATAAAAATTACTGTATGATTAATATAAAATAACATACCAATCATAAGAAAGATGAGCATAAAAGGAATGGCATAAAAGAGTGTACTTAAAAAGAAAGTGAGGGGTAGGATCCCTTACCTCGGGTCTGACATGACTCGATCATTCTATAACCTCATGAATAATAAACTTGAGTTAAGTTATACTTGATTAATAACATTTTCCAAGTTCATTATTCCTTTTATATCTCTTACTACCATGCTATGAACACTATGTAATTTTTTAAGTTAATAATGGTCGTTTTGTAGATCATTGCTACTTGAGTCAAAAATAAAATCTTTATAATTACAAGTTGTTCATGTGGTAAAATATATATTATATCCAGAATTATATTAATTATGTAGATATCATATATATCATATATATCTATTATATACATGCATTTATAATATTATATAACATACAGAGGTAAGAAATGAAATGCACCGTTCATGGAGACGGTATGCCGTACGTACGCATGAACGCTACTTCCATATCTATTTCTTATTAAATGGAATTAAAACTTAATGATACATACTAGTAATAAAATTAAATTATGGTATCATATATAATATTATTAAATTTATCCTTTATACATACCACATATGGTGTTAACAAATCAAATCACTATGAGGGGGCGGTAGTCCGCACTTCCTAAAATGAAGATATCGCATTTACCCATAATGGAAACCATAACGGTGTGACACTAATGAAAAATACAGAAGCTTAATTAAAACATAAACATATTATATATCATATATAAATATAGTTTCATCTTAATGTCCACCTTTGAAGGTGTTAGAAAAATATTGAACAATCATCGTTTCATGAGGCTGAAATTTGCCATCCATAGAAACAGTATTCTCTTTAACCATTACATGAAGGTGTGTGTAAGTGTAGCTCTAATCCTTCTTATAAAAATATCCTATTATATTTTAGATACTAGTTTTGTTACAAAATAAAAGAATAATAATAGTTTAGGGGGTTGGAGAAGCAAAATAAAACAAAAGAACACAAGTGAAGACATTACCATAAAATCATGTATCTCTCTTTGATTTCAGCTCAAAGGCTTCCTTGAGAAGACTTATGCACAAAGTGAGGCTTCTAGGAGTAAGAGAGGGATCTAGAGAGACAAAATGAGCATGATTTGTCTTAGCCAAAGGCTTGAGAGGTGTGGGTAAGGTGGTAGAGGTGGGGGACTTTTATAAGAGGAGAGGAGGGGCACTCTTGGAAAGTTACAAAAGAATACTTTATTATAAAATTATTTTCGGATTTAAAAGGTCCCACAATTTTAAATTTAGAGGATATGGTGATAAGGGTTCTAAATCCACCCATACAATAGGTTTTTGACAAGTGTAGGTCTTCGATTTTATATTATATTTTCATTTTATTTAAATCGTTAAATAATGAGTTTATCGCTGCATCATCATGGTGTCAAAAATAATTTAATTTATTTAATATTTAAAAAGTATAAAACAAAATACTATGATGACGGAAATCTTTTTATCTTTTTAATGAATATTTATAGTCAAAAATATGACTTGTATAACCCCATTTAGAAATTGTTTTAGTAAAACAACTCATGTTTGTGTCATTTTTACTTTGACTTTAAATAAATGGCATTAATGTGTTTATCTTACCCATGTGGCTCCATGGGGTCCCACAAATTGACCCAAGGGTTTTCTTGGACGTCCATGACACATAAAATAATGGTTGGACATGTGTCTAGGTCATTTCATATTATTAAAACATTATTTTTACCTTAAATTACACTAATTAACTTTAATCGCGATTAAAAACATAAAAGTTTCTATTCACCAAAAAATTATTTTAATCCCATTGAACCACATTTTACATCCTAATGAAAACCATGTATGTCATATTTTTGAAATTCAAACTACAGAAGTGGCAAATTTGGATTTAAACGAAAAATCAGTTTTTAAACTACCACTTAGTGGTTTCACTATTCATCAAAAATTGAAGTTTTTTAGAAAAATACCAAAAATTCACCCTAATATATATTTGATATTTCAAATTCAATAATGATTTATATTTTACAAAATTCAAAACATATATGTTTCATTAATTAATTTAATAATTAATCCCCGCTGTCAAAACAAATACCGTGTTTTTAAGAAACAATATCTATTAAATGATTGACAATTGTTTAAGTCCAATTTCAAAGTGAAATTAATTCCAATGACCACCATTAGATTAAATGGTAAAAATATATTATAAATACACTTTAATATAAATTAAAAATAAATTCTATCCATATAAATAAATCAGATCAAATGGAGGTTTTGAATTAAAATGCAACATTTTCAATAAAAATGATCTTTATCGGAAAAATAACAAAATTTTACACAAAGTAAATTTTGATGTACAGATTCTAAAGAAGGGTTTTATTTTTAAAAAAAAAAACAAATAAAATTGTCAAAAGTATATTTAAAAGGGGTTCTCCATCAAAAGGTAGTTAATCGACCTTTTAAAGAATATTAGAAGATTTATGCTTAAAATTGGATTCATTTACATATTAAGCCTCTAACATTTATTGGATATAAGTAAAAATATTTGACAAACATATATAATCATTTTGTAGTTACTTATGTTCATTCCCACCATTATAAAGGCTAGGCGTTAACTACATTTTAAAATAATTTTATTTTATTATTAGACTGTAACTTAAGATTTATAAGAAACTCATTGTTGCGTATTGGGTACGCCCTCGAGCATAGAATTCCCTTTAAAGTAATAATTATATTTTATTCAAAAATATGAATAAATATGAAAATGTCATAATCTTTATTTACCTGGGGTGTTACAATACATGACTTCATTTTATAACAAGAACAAGTGTAAGCAAAAATATGGTTACAAAAACAAAATAAATTATTCAGAGTGTAGGAAAATAAATGTTCGGAGTCTTATCAAAAACACATTTGGTGTATATAATACAAGGATATGAGGATTCAGTACTCTATGTAATTAAGAAACTATTCTCTAATGAATTCCAGAGTCTGGATTTCAAGAAAATTCGGAATTTAGATTCACAAGAATTCAAAACATTAACTTACAATGTTCTGAGTCAGAGATTATGATAATTCAGAATTAGAACTTACAATGTTCTTAGTCAGAATTAATTAGAAGTCAAAGTCTGAAATCAAAAAATTCATAGTCAAAATCCCTTATAATTCAGTGTATGAACTCATAAGAGTTCGATGTCTATATTCAGAGAACTCAGATTCAGAACTCAGAAGAGTTCAGAGTCTGAATTCAGAGAACTTGGATTCAGAACATAGAAGAGTTCGGAGTCTAAATTCAGAGAACTTTTTATCTATGTGTTATATGATTATTAGTTTTTATATATGAAACAGAATTTTACACTTAGACTAGATAATGAACAATGAAAACATGGTAAGGGGAAATTTCCATGGGGAAGGAAAATTTTCCTCATAGAAGTAAAAGATGGGGAAAAATAAAATTTTCCTTGACATATGGTGTATGTGAATCTCAAAACATGAAGGAATGGTAAAGTCATAAGGAAACTTTATTGACTCATAAATATCCCCCAACTATGAAGGAATAGTATACTCATAAGGAAACCCGTATTGACTCAACAATCTCCCCCTTTTGGAAAGCACAAACATCATTCTGAAGAAGAATAAAAGGACTTTGAAAATATTTTTCCAGAGATTGAAATAAAACATATCTCCCTTTACACATGGTCTATGATGAATATGACTAACTCCCCCTTAGGCTTTTGAACTCTGTGGATCATATTATTGATTTATGGAATAAGATTATTCATTATATTTTGTATGAAAATAATAGTAATGAAAACTCCCCCATTGATAAACTCCAACTTACATAAATATATTTCTTAAATAGATAGTATTATTTTATAATTATACCCCTTTGTGATATTCAAAAATAATTTGAGGGAATGTAAAAGTAATTATAATACCTAAAATATTAGTGAAAAGCATGAAAACAAAAACATAAGCCATAAAAATATCATTAATATAGAAGGAATTTGTACAATAAGGAAAATACAACAAAAGATTAGGTTAGAACTATTTTCCTTCCTTCCCCTAGGGTATTAATTTATTCCCTATAGTTTTCATCTTTTTGAGTTCCTTGTGTTCTTCCTCTTCTTGTTTTAGGATCTGACCCTTGTCCTCTACTTTCTTCTCTAAATCTTTGATCTTATCTTCCTATGCCTTAAGTGCCTCTACCTGAGACTTCAATAGCCTATCTTGCTTAACTAGCTTCTCTTCGATCTCAATATAGAGGTCCCTCACCCTCCTCCATCAGTGGGAAACATAATATAGCTTCCCATTTAGATCAATTAGCTATTGAATAAGAGTATTCTTCTCAAGAGTTAGCTTTTCCTTATATCTAATCGTGAGATCCTTGATTTTACAATCCTCAATATCAAAAACTTCTTTAACATCATGTTGAAACTCCTCAAGATCTCTCAAATATTTAACTTTTTTTGACCATCTAATCACTTTCTTACAAGATTTCATGTGAACATCATTGTTAATGATGATGTTCTTGAAATTAGACTCAATATTTACACACTTATCCTTCACCAATAATACAGAATCTGGTTTTTGATTCAAGATGTGTTGGAGCATCTGACATCTCGAGTAAATTCTTGGAAAGGTCGAAATGTTGTCAACAAGCTTCTTTTGTGATTTAATCATGAAATCATGTCTTAGGGATGATGGATCTGAATCTGGAACTTATCTTGGTGAGGGCACTTTCTCTAGCTCGACAAGCTTCCACTTCAATGATCCACCAGCTTCCTTTTTCTTTAGTACAACTTTGGTATGTGTATCCACAATCATCAGTTTCCCCTTATCATTTCCCAGAACGTCTTCTTCATCCAGAGACTCATGTTCACTATCTGACAGCTGAATAATTCTATCTTCTTCTATCTTCTCCTTCTCATCTCCTCCCTCAGCATCTTCTGGGTGAATAAAATGATGATTATTCCTTTCTTCCCCAGATAACTTGTTCACATCATCTTCAGCTTTTTCATCAATCCCAGGAGTAGCTAGCTTTAAATATTTGGCTTGAGAGGTCCATATTTATAATTTCTCGGATGTTATTTCCTTGTTATTAAATTCATCCACTTTCGTAATCAAATATTTTGTGTCACCACTGCTTTTAGCTTCTTCTTCTACTATTTTGACAACTTCTTTCCGTTCAACAACCTTCTCTTGAGATTTTGCTAGAGAGATAAACTACTTCTTCTGAGTCTCAGTTATGGGCTCTACCAGGAAGGATTTTTGTACCGGAATTTTTTTGGAAGTGTTTTCAGTATCCCTCAAAACGGATTGCACAATCTCAGTCTCAGACATCATTTTATTTTGCTCCTTTTCTATAGCTTGCTTCTCAAGCTCATTTGTTGTCTTCTCTTTCAAATCCTTGGCCTCAGCAGGATCCAAACCAAATTGTGTATCTCCATCCTTATGATTTTTTTTCCCTCCACTTGGATACAACCTCATCTAGATAGTCTTTTTGTTTCATAGGTTTTCGAGGTGTGGATTGAGCTATCTTAGCATTTGGTGTTTTCTCTTCTTCTTTTACTTCCTTCAACATACACTTCATTCCTAAATATTTTTACGGTTCAACCACTTCTTGAATCTTTAGAAAGGATTCATACTCTTCCTCTGGTAAGTCATAGAATTCTCCGGAATCATTATAGAAACCAATCTTTATTCTCTTCGATGTATCATCACTTACTAACTTGACATTGAAATTCCTCATCTTGGAAGTGCAGGGGATTTTGAAAGACTCCAGACACTAAACAATCAACATGGTATGAATGGACAAATACATTATAATCTGAGCCTTCAAGTTCCCATTTTTGATGTTCTCTATCGTAATGAGAATATTCTTCAACAAGTTCATTTTCCTCATATTCACCAAGAAATCTAAGTTGTACATGTCACTATTCTTTATGGAGTCCTTATCACCTTTTCTCTGATTGATTAAACCATGGTCCCACAATTCAATTATCTGATTATTGGTAGACAAATGAGAAATCATGGGTGTCTTGACATCTGAAAGTCCAAGACACTCCATAGCCATCACCTTGAAAAAACATCATAGTGCATCCGACAATATATGGAAATAGAATTCAGCTTCCACATCATAAGACAACCCCACCATGCTATCTAACTTGGTCTATTAAAGGGAACAAGTTTTTCAATATCTATTTAATGATATTTACTCATCTCTTATTCTTTGAAAAAGATCATATATTCCTAAATTTCTACAAGAATATCCGGTAATACTAAATCATGAGCTCTTGGCTTTGATATGAAAACGCTTTCCCATCCATTCAACCTGATGTTCTAGGATATAATTTAATTGTGCATGGTAATGAAATTCAGATGCACCAATCTCCCTCTGTAAATCTGCCACTCTGAAGTCAACATGACAATTGACATCTCTTGAGAAAGAACTTCAACAGACATTCAGATTTGTGCAAGATTTGAGAGGTTTTGAATGGGATATTAAAAGGGGAAGAGATTCTACACGCAAAGGCTTGAAATTTGATGTGTACAACCCTTCGAGGGTCCTTAAATAGGTGTTAGAATTGATTATTCATATTAAAAACATTATCCAATGGCTAAAACTCCTTCTTATTAGATCTGGTTTTTGATATTATAGTCGTAAGAAAATCATTATAGAATTTGATCATTTGTGGTTATTAATAAAAACATTTTGATTTAAGGAAACTAGAATCTGAAAAATTTAAAACCCCAAAGTAAATACCAACATGTAAATTTTGACTACAAAAACATAAGATAAAAAACATACCATTCAAAATGACAGAAGCATTATTAGTATTGAGGAAAAATTATTCGTCAAGAAATTTTGATTCCAAAAATTTTGATTACAAAAAAATAAAAATGGAAAAACTCCATTATGAAAATATTCATTACTAAAAAATTTAGTAACAAAAATATTAATGATGAAAATTTCAAGTATGAAAATCTTCATTATGAATGTTTTAGTATGAAAATCTAAGACTAAAAAAATTTTCATTAAAAAAATCTTTAAAAACATCATTATAAAAAACATGAAAAACATCATTATTAAAATCATGAAAAACAACATTACACAAAACATGAAATTCTTCATTACAAAAATACATGAAAAAATTCATTGTGAAAAACATGAAAAAAATCATTACGAAAAAAAAGATAAACTTCAATATGAAAAACTTGAAAAATTTCATTATGAAAAACATGAAAGACAAACAAGAAAATGTACTCCCCCTATGGAAGTGTTTATTACTATATAGAGATTGGTTTCAACAGAAATTCAACCTGAAATATTACTTTATGGTTATGATTCTTATCTTATATTTAATGTATTCAAATCTATCAGAGGGTAAGGATTTTGTGAAAATATCAGCAAGTTGACCATGCATTCTGATAAATTGAATAATTATTTATTTTTTTATGTGTGATCCCTAAGAAAGTTATGCCTAATATCTATGTGTTTTTCATGAGAGGGATGTGAATAGTTTTTACTAAGGGAAATGGGACTTGTTTTGTCAAACAAAATTTCTGTTTTGGAAAAACTCATACCATATTCTGTGAGTGTCTATTGCATCCACAACACTTGAGCACAATAACTTCCAGCTACTACAAATTCTGCTTCAGTAGTGGAATGTGCTACTGGGAGGTGCTTCTTACATGATCAAAAACTATTTAATCTCCTAAGAGATGACATGTTCTGGATGTACTATTTCTATCTATTCTAAAACCACCAAAATCTGCATCTAAAAAAAATTTCAAAACAAAATCATATCTATAAGTATAAATGAAACCCTAAATCCATGGTTCCCTTTCAGTTACAAAAAATTATTTTCACGACCTTTAAATGAGATTCTTTTTGATTGGATTGATATCTTGCACATAACCAATAGAAAACATTATGTATGGATGAATATCTTTTATGCAACTTAAACTTCCTATCATACCTCTAAAATATGTTTGATCTACTGGTTTCCTGGCTTCATCAAGATCAAGTGTGTTTGAGGTACCAATGGGAGTATTAATACTTTTAGGGATTACATATAAATAATTTTAAAGAAGATATTTAGTATACTTATATAGGGATATATAGATTACTTCTAATTTTTTAGAAATTTGAAAACCAAGGAAAATTGTTAACTCACCCATCATACTCATTTCAAACTCATATTTCCCTAGATCTGACAAGGAATTTGTTAATGATTTCAGAGTTGAACCAAATATAATGTCATCAACATAAATGTGAACAATAAAAACATTTTTCATTTCATTATTTAAAAAAATTGTTGGATCTAAATTTCACATAACATAATTATATTGAAGTAGAAATCCTGTAAGTCTATCATACCAGGCCCGTGTGGCTTTCATAAGTCCATACAACACATTGGTATGTCTAAAAATTTGATCAGAATATTTTCTATCTTCATGACCAGGAGGTTGTTCAACAAAGACTACCTCTTGAATGTAACTGTTAATGAAATCACATTTCACATCCATTTGAAATTTTTTTAATTGAATAATGCTTCAAAGCAAATTAAGATCTGAATAGATTTAATTCTACCTATTGGGGCATAGGTTTCTTCATAGTCTATTCATTCTTTCTAATTATATCCTTTAGAAACCAATCTTTCTTTATTTTTTTTACTATGATTCCATTTTCATGACACTTATTTCTAATGTCCCATTTTACACCAATAAAAGATGTTTCCAAAGGTCTTTCAACCAAAGTCTAGACTTTATTCCTTTCGAGTTCATTTAGGTCATCTTGCACGGATTTAATCCAATCATCATCACCTAAATATTTATTTGTGCATTTTGGTTCTAATTGGGAAAGTAATGCTAGATTTTTTACTTCATATCTTAAGGAACTTATAGTAATTATAAGTTGATACACACCACCAATGATACTATCATTGGGATGATTCTTATGAAATGTCTGATTTGGGTTTCGTAAAACCTGTTCCTCAACATAGGGTAGGAAATATTCTGGGGTAAATGTTTCAGAAATATATTCTCAGACATTTCCCATATCAGAAGGATCTTCTAACAAATATTTATAATCAGTTTTCGATAACACATCTGATGATGTAGGTTGGGTTTCATTGAAAACAAAGGGATCAGTTTCATCATATTTCACATGTACTATCTCTTCAACATTACAAGTGTTTTTATTGAAAACTCTATAAGCCTTAGAAGATGTGAAGTAGCCAAAGAAAATTCCTTCATCAGTTTTGGGTGTGAATTTATGTAGATTATAATTAGTATTCAGGATGAATGCCTTGCAACCAAAAACCTCGAAGTAGGAATGTCTAGGTTTTCAACCATTCCATATCTAATAAGGTGTTTTATTAAGAAAAGGTCTAATTAAAATTAAATTTATAGTATAACAAGCAGTACATACAGTTTCAACCCAAAAATGTCTGGCTAAATAATATTCAATCAAACATGGTCCTTGTTATCTCTTGAATAATTCTATTTATTCATTCAACATCACCATTTTGTTGAAGAGTTCTCGGTGCTGATAAATTGTGTGTAATGTCTTTTGAACTACAAATAGATTCAAAATCAGAATTTGGAAATTATACTACATGATCACTATAAATAGTTTTCAATGGATGTTTTTTCTTATTTTTAACAGGGCTATATATCTTTGAAAATATGAAAAATCTTCTGACATCTTTGATAGAAAATAATCCCATCTAAATCTAGTGTAATCATCAACTAGAAAAAATACATAATACTTTCCTCTGATACTTCAAGTTGTTGTAGGACCAAAGAGATCCATATGCACTAACTATAATGAATCAGTATTTGATACTTCAATGACTAATTTAAAACTAGATTTATGCTGCATTCCATAATGAAATGGATCACAAAATTATGAAGAATTAAATCTATGATATGGTAGATCCTTAACCAATATTTTCTTAGAATGTTGGCATATGTTCTTGAGGATACAATGACATAACCTTCTATGCCAAAAACAAGAATGGCCATCCATTTCACATTGGAAAGGTAGATCTTTTCTTTTAATTTATTCTTAATTTTGTGTGTATACATTCGCATGCTTATGGGCAGAAAGAATAAACCCTTCCATGGAATTATGTACTAAGAACTTATCATTCCTAAAATTCACAAGGTAACCTTCATCAAATTATTGTCTTATGATAATGATATTGTGAATAAGACCATTAACAAATAAACATTTGAAATCAATGTTTTTTCAAAAATAATGATGTTACCTATAGCAATAATTTCTCCCTCAGCATTATCTCTAAATGATAGTTTTCCTCTTTTCTCATTAATAATCTTTTCAAAATAGTTTTCGTTAGCAGTCATATGCCAGGAACATCCACTATCCATGATCCAAGTATTTCTATTTTTACATTCACTATTTTCCTAAAAAAAGTTAGACTTTTTAAATAAAAGATTTCCTGTATCCAGAAATATCAGAATGAAAAATCACATGCACCCGCATTTTTTTTACAAAAATATGATTTATGAAATCCTAAAGACTGGGTTTTTTTAAGGAACAATTTTTTACCCAATTCCCACTGCAAGACACTTAGTTTAGAATGGATCACTTTGAGGAACAATATAAATATTAATAAAAATCAGTTTAAAACTAGTATAAGAAAATAAAAAAATATTCCTCAAAGGTCATATTTGAGAATACATCTTATCAAAAATTTCCTTACCTAAGGAAAAGATTTACAAACATTTCCTCAATGAAAAAATTTTGGATTTCAGTTTGTTAACCATGGTATGGTATTCTAAAACATTTAATTTGGAACTAGAGTTAGGCTCGAAAATATTTTTCTTAGAAATTACGTTTTCTAGATCCTTTGAATGTTTATTCTTCTCAGAATTTACTTCCTCAATATTTTTTGAAATACTTTCAAATTTAATAATTTTCCTATCAAGATCATTAGAATGAAATGATATTTCCTTAGTAAGAATAATATTTCCAGAATTCTCCTTATCAAGCATTTTCATAAGTTTTTTGTTCACAATCTCCTGGAACATGGAAAACCTAGAAACTTCCTAAAATGTAGCTAAAGTATTATCTTCATCAGAATAATGTTCTTCATCTGACGATTCATAATATATATCATTACAATAATTTTCATTTAAAGAATAATCAGTCATTGATTCAACATTGTGTGCCTTATCCATCAATAAATGATTATCATTAGGTATTCTTGCTATTAGACTAAGAATCATCTGTCCAGAAGATTCATAATCTGATGATTCATCTGAAGAGCCACCACCGCTGGAACTCCAGGTGTCGTTAGCTTTCAAGACTTACTTAGAATTATATTTGTAGTATTTCATTCTGTTTCTCTCAGAATTATTTTCCTTTATTTCATTTATCTTACGCATAATAATATAAGGCCTTATATGTCCATCTCTCTTGCATTCATAACATGTGACTTTTGAAACATTATTATCTTTCCTTTCATAATTCTTATATCTGGATTGAAATCTATTTTGTCCAACAATCGTGTTCATCCTCCGAGCATGATTTTCAAGTTCATTTTCTGATGATTCCATTCCACTAGATTCAGATTGAATAATAATCTTCATAGATTGGTATCTTGTAACAATTTCAAGAGTATTGGATTTCATATGATTCAAATATGTTTTAAAAACAAAACTACCATTTCCATTCTTCTTCTTTACATTATCAACATCTCTTTACATTCATGAATCATGTTAAAGAAGAGTTCCAAATTGTTCATCAAGACAAATTTGAGTAACCTTTCTATTCTCATCAATAGCATTCCTCTTGGATTCGCACTCATTTGGAATAATTTCTATGATCTTATCAACAATAGCTTCATCATCTAATCCTTTCTCACCAATGGATTGTAAACTATTCACAATAGTCAGGAATCATGGTTGCACCTTACATATGGGATCACTATAAGGAATGTAGAAACCATGATATTCAGCTCTGAGCATGGTTGTTTTAGTTTCAATAACATTGGAAGATCCAAAGTGAGTAATTTCAAGTTTCATCAAAATACAATTTTCTGCTTCACAAATCCAAATTTGGATTAAGATATTTCTAGTAATAGAATAATGCAATGTATTGCGTACAATATAATTCCGTTGATATTAATGCTTTTCCTGATTTGTGAAGGAACTAACTTCCTTGTCAGGGATTTTATATCCTCTAATATGCATAACAATGTCATCTACATTAGTACTGATAATAAAAGTCTTCTTTCGACCTCTCTAATATTCATAATCATTCCATTCAAAAATAGGTGGTCTAGTTGCTTTGAGATTGTCTATTGAACCAAAATTGATTCCTACCTTCTTATTGAAAAAACATTCCAAACAAACTAGATAATAATAAACGAGTTTGTAAACTGGGAAAATATTACTTAGCAAGGAAAATAAAACTAGAATGATTCTAAGAAAAAATAAATTTGAACATTATGAGTCCGAAAATTTGAATTCCAAAAAAATTCTTATAAATCTAATATTGAGATAAATTCAGATAGAACCAATTATCTGATACCAAATGTTGAGATATCATTTGAGTATGATATACACTATAATACCAAATGTATGATCAAAATGATATAGATACTTAATAATGTATCTAATGATGATAAATATACAAGATGGGGTATTTTATACATTAAAAAATTCAATTGGAACTTTTAAATATGGTAATGTTTAAAAAGGTTAAACATGTAATTCAAAAAACCTATAGTTCTACACACTAGCTAGATTCTAGAAATGTTATTCTGAGTGTGTGATTCTAAAATTATGGTTCCTGAAAATGAAACATAATGAAATATTACAAAGATATAGATTTTACCTTAAAGTGTATAGAATCTTACTAAATTAGAGTACACAATTATAAGAAAGAATAAGATATTTATACTTTCCTAAACAAATAAAATGCAGTGGAATACATTTATCAAAACAAGTAACAATTAGTAAATTTTTTTACATAGAGAGAAGTGTACGCACAACATTGGATAAATTTCCCTTGATTTATAATTTCAAGAAATTATGTCTTACCCACACGAGGGTAAGAAATTGATATGATGATTGGGGTCTGTCTTGCTAACCCTAAAAGCCCTCAAATTCAATTTAGTCGACACCTTTTTCTTCTTCTGTAGGGAACCCATCAACTTAAATGTCCCTTGATTTCTAATTTCAAGAAATTATGTCTTACCCACACAAGGGTAAGACCTTGATATGATGATCGGTGTCTGTCTTGCTAACCCTAAAAGCCCTCAAATTCAATTTAGTCGACACCTTTTTCTTCTTCTGTAGGGAACCCATCAACTTCAATGTTGTCAGCACCTCTGTCTTCATATCCATGAATGGCATCGATTGTACACAACAACAATCAGAGTGACAAAAAGAAAATATAAACAATAATTTTAGTATGAAAAAAGCAAAGAGAGTCTCTCTCTAGAAATCACATCAACAACATGTAATCCCTATTTTCATATAACATTGTCGAGATCTTTCAAATGTGCTCCTATTTATAGGAACAACACCAACGGTCGTCTCCCTCTTACAATGGTCATATTTTTCTTTTATTTTCGGTTGGACCTGTAAATGTGTCACTCAAACAATGGTTAGTTAGTAACTTAATGTTGGACATAGTTTTATAACAAAAACAAGTGTAAGAAAAAATATGGTTACATAACCAAAATGATTTATTCGGAGTGTAGGGAAATAAAAGATCGGAGTCTAACCAAAAACAAATTCAATGTCTATAATAAAAGGATATTCAGATTCTCTTTTCTAAAGAATTTTGAACCTGAACTATATAGAATTCTGGATTCAAAATTTCCTGGATATTCGAAATATAGATTCACAGGAATTTGGGACCTGATCATACAATGACCGGAGTCCGAGTTCATGATAATTTGGAGTCTGAACTTACAATGTTTATACATGGAGTTCATTATAATTTGGAGACTGAACTCACAAAATTCAGAGTCCAAATTCATTATAATTCAGAGTATGAACTCGTAAGATCTGGGAATCTAAATTTAGAGAACTCAGATTCATTACTAAGAAGTGATTGGAGTCTGAATTTAGAGAATTCGGATTCAGAACACAGAAGAGTTCAAAGTCTAAATCTAGATAACTCTTTAACTAAGTATTAGATGATTCTGATTTTTTAGATATGAAATGGAATTTTAAACTTATTAAATATAATGAACAATGAAAAACATGGCATGGAAAAATTTCCTTGGGGATGGAAAATTTTCCTTATATATGTAAAACACAGGGTAAAATAAAAACTTCTTTACGATAAGTTGTTTGTGATTTTCAAAAAAAATAAGTTTTGGTAATGTCATAAGGAAACCTTATTGACTCAAAAATCTCCCCCCTAGTATGAAAGAATGGAAATGTCTTAAGGAAAACCTTATTGACTGAACAGAAATGATTATGAAAACTGCTATATTTCCACGTTTTACATCATGATTAATTAATTATGAATCTAGTTTTAAATGAATACTTATTTATTTGATTAATGATATATATACTTTTTATAATCATATGTATTATTTTTATTTTGTGATGAGTGGGTCTAGAATTATATTATATTTCCATTTCATTAGATAGATAAGGGTATCTTTGTAGTTAACTATGATTTCTATGAACCTGATTTCATATTCAGAATTTGTTGTGTCATCCTAGATTTCATGTCTATTGTTTAGTATGTGGAAATGGATTTCAGGTCCATAAGGTATTGTGTGGACCTGGAATGAATAATTAACATTTATGAAAGGGCCTGATTTCATGTCATTAACATAATTATGGAACCTATTTCTATTTAATTATTTCTCAATATTATAAGATTACATTTTTTAGATATATATTCAAATATAATTTTCTCATGGTTCATGTTAATTGATTTATTTGTGATTTATTAACTATAAAACATTATAACATATCCAATGGTTATGTCAAATGGTATGTAGGGTAAGGTTGTCAAATGTAATGCTCAGGTTCTAATAGATTAATTATCATATAATGTTTTATTGATATTTAATATCTCCCTTGTTTATATTTTTTGAGAATATATGGTAAATGGTTATTATTTTTCATTTTCATAGTTAATGAATAAATGTTTTAGATATAATAGGTATTGGTTGGTTTCTAGTTATGAATAATTTTGTGGGAGATGAATAAGATCTATTATAAAAAACGTGTTTGTGTATCAATTTTTCTGCTGGAAAATGACATGTATGATTTTTGTATGAATCAAAATGTTATATAATTCATAATAGTCTAATATTATGTAATATTTATGTATATAAATTCTATGTCATTGTATTTTCTATCTCATTCCATATGTGTTTTTTGAGGGTTTATGAAAATGGAATATATAATGGATTATTTTGATGGGTTTTTAATGATCAAAGATGATATATTAAATAATTTTTAAAATTTATATTTTTCCATTAAATAAAAAATAGTTATTATATGATTATTAATTTATAATAATATTAGTGTTTTTGTTCTGGTATTCATCGCTGATAGTGTCTTATAACATCATTCATGAAAGTTGTTTTATCGGTCACAACATGAATACAAATTAACTTAATTGGTGAGTATTTAAAAATAAGGGTTTTATTGACATAATATCATTATAAAAGAATCATAATATTATTATTATTTTAAATTTAATTCTCATAAATTTTTTTTATGTTTTTTAAAATGTAATTAAAATCAAGATGAAAAAATATGCTTCATCATAAAGGTAGAATCCACATGTATGCATGATTAAAGAATATATTATTCAATGTATTAAATGGTTAATGATTAAAAAAATAAAAAAATAAAAAATAATTTAATATACGTTTTATTTGTTAATTAATCAATCATTAAAACCACCCATGACACATGGTTATGAAAAATAAACTACATCGCCTTGTGGAGTTGGTAGAATGCACATATAGATGAATAATGTTATTTTATTTTCATTATAGGATGGAAGTTATCGAATAGTTATTGAAAAAATAATATAATGAAATTTATGTATAATAAAAAATAATATTTAATTTCATTATGAATTATATAATAAATTATAATAACTAATATTAAGAACAAATGAATAATGATATGTTAATACTCATGTTGGGGAACTTAAATTTCTATTGAATTATCTTTGGAAATATAGGCCATAAGAAAATTAATTTCCTGTAATTGATAAGGGAAGTGGAATTAGAATATATAATGGTAAAAATGGAAGTGTTTTATGGTGACATTAAAATGGGATAAATGTATTTAATGTGTATATGTGTTATAATTTTAAAATTTAATAGATGCGTATTTTTGGAATTAGTTGTTAAATCTAAATCAATTGGAAGAGAAAATTAAAATCTTACTAGAATGACTATAAAAAAATGTTATTGTGGGTTTCAAATAGAAAAAATCAATATTTTTTAAGATAACATTCAGTTTTTAAGTCATTTTCAATTTTATTTTTTTACTTTTACTATAATTTACATTTCAACTTAGTAATTAATTTTTATTCTTTGTAATTAGTATTAATTTAAAAACAACATTTGAATTTTTTTACCTAATTATAACAATATGATTTAGAATTTGGAAAACATTTTACCAAATAAATATTAAATGGGTTGGAAAGGAGAATTATAAAATGAAAAAACATAATGCATAGATACTCTTTTTTGAAAAATAACGGTTTAATGAATTAGATAAAAAAATAGATTAAATAATTATAATATTTATTTATTTTATCGATATAAATAAATATATCCACAATAAATTAAAATATTATCAATTTTAAAATAAATGTATAATCTAATTAAACCATCAAAATTATTGATTCAATGAAAAAGCAAAAAAATTATTAATGAAATAATTTAATTTCGTCCTAAAATTGTATGTTAACAAAATATATTATTTTGAATAAAATTTTAGGATTCATAGTGTTGTCATGACCCGTCCTCAAGGGCCGTTTCGTGACTACCCCAAGGCCACCTTACATAGGCCATGGGATGACAAATAGCAACAAAAGTTGTAACCCTAAAAAGGGATGTCATTGATTTTAAACCTGTAACAGACACAGTCTGAAAAACAAGCAGCAGTAAAAACTAATACTATTATAGGAAGAGTGCTAAATGTAAAAGGGTCATTATACTAACCCTACTGAAGTACAAGTACAAGTGATAAATGGTAAACAGATCCTGGATCGTCCACAAGAGAATCCTACCTGAGGGGTAGGTATAGATCTCGAACAAATCGCCACTAAGTTACATTCCATCTAGTCCAGCTCCAAGCAGCCTTGTATCGGTCTCCCTCAGCCTCGATCAATGCAGATCATCATCTGCACAGAACACAACAAGGTGCGGGCGAGGCCCGTGCATGTGTGAGTATAACAATACATAGTAATAGACCCCAAGACACCAGAAGGTATCCCAGAACCCACTAAGGATAATCAACGGTATTAAGATACAATCACGAAGTATCAACCATCCCTACATAGGAATATTCCCTTATATATACCTATGTAACTAATCACAGTTTGACTCCAACGCACGAGTTGAACAACAACCCATTCCGCAAAGGAAGTAATGTCAATCATCTCGATGATATCATCTGAAAGTCAACACTCATTACACACAGGTATACAAATCACGTAGAGGGGTAGAGATTATTAGATGTAGCCACGAAATAATCTCTTATATTGAACCCACATAGGATCCTGGAACAATTATCATCACAGTCAAAACCATTTATGATCCTAGAATAGTGGTTGTCACTGTCGAACCCACGCAGGATCCCGGATTTCTAGTCGTTGCTGTCGAACCCACAAGGATCCTAGAATAGTAGTTGTCGAGGTCGAACCCATGCAGGATCCCAAATCATCTCAAAGCATCCAACAATAGGGTTCCTGCACACTGAATGCTCAATTCTAGGAGGGTCCACTCCTCAAGCCCAGTGCCGAAACATCAACAACCACAAAGTCATGAGTATATGTATCCCATAGTTCCATCCCATCATATGAAACCCAACGTGATAGATGATGTGTCAATCAGACGCCCGGTATGAGAGTTATTGGCATTTCCGCTCAGTGGCACCGATTGGATTTAGGTTCAATAAAAGACGGTTGTAACCCATTTGCATCCAAACCTTGAGTGGGTTATACCAAAAGAACTACCTCATTCCATGCTTCCCTTCGGCACAGACGAATCATCAATCAGACCCACGTAGGCCAAGATATGAGCAAAAAGGTGAAGTGGGTCAGAATAGGGTCTGGGTCAGGTCCGGCCCAGCCAGACCATCCCAACCCGACCTGGGATTGGATTCGGACCGGGGTCTGACCTGACCCACTAGAAAAGGCCCAACCTGCCGGAATTGGCCCGTCCCAATGGCGGCGGCCCACCACAGCGGCGGATTCCCAGCCTCGCACGACGGCCCGACCCAACAGGGAGGTCCAGCCTAGTGTGGCGGCCTTGTCCGCATGGCGGACCATCGTGTGGGTGGCGTTTCCCGCACCAGTGGTCCTGCCCAAGGGGGCGTGGTGGACCAGCCCGCGGGGGGGGGGGGGGGGGGGGTAGTGGGGCGCGGAGGCCCTGCCTAGCCAGCCCGCCTGGCCAGCGGGGGATCCCACAAAGGGAAAAAACCTATGTGGCATTTCCTAGCTATCAAAGGCGGGTTACACCACCCATATTCCGCAACGGTCGGCACGTGGTGCCTGCCCGGTAACCGCCGGACCCTTCGGGTCCCGCGTGTTGCGCACCCACCAGCGGCCCGTGCTGCTGGCCTCCCTCCTCCTTCTATCGTGGACCATGGTTGTGGTTCTTCTCCAGCAAGGCTTAATGGTGTCATGCCCAGCCCGTTTGACTACCTCGGCTTGTGTAATCGCGACTCCTTCCTTCGAGGCTGTGCAACGACACCACACCCCTATACCACCGATGTGGCCCGCCTGCATGCGGGCCAGATTTCCACGCGGTGTGGCCACGCCACGCCCCTTCTGTAGCCCGGTGGCCCTAGCGCCGCCGATATCTTCTACGACCGGATCTTTGCCGGTCGCCGCTTGTACTACCGCATCCCATCAGTCGTGGCCCATTTCTCCGGTGGTGCCGTTGCACCGCCACCAACATCAATGAACGAGAACCAATAGAGGGTGGTCTGGCCATGTTTGTTCGGCTCGCACAATCCGCGTTAGGGTGATAGCAAATTCCTATTATCGAAGCCTAATAATGAAAAAAATGAAGATCTAAATCAATCAAAATGACCCATAACTCATTTTTCATTCGTTGTTGATGGAAGATAGCGTCATCATTGGTGGAATTATACCAGGGAAGCTTCCCTCCTTTAATGTGGAAGAAGATCGTATGTCGTCGGTGGTGGAAGTTCTTCCCTCAAAAGGTGGTGCCACTCACTTCTCCATCATGATGGGAGAAGAAGGTGGAAGGTGGTAGATAAAGGATAAGGAAAGAGATATTTCTCTAGCATATCCTCCTCTCCTAATAAGAAGGCTCCTCCCATAATTAATTAATGGTGAAGGTACTTGAATTAATTTGGGGTTTCAGACCACACATTAATTCAAAAAAATTTGAATAAAAATAAAATACTTGTCATGAATTTTATTTTTATTTTACATCTTTTAAAAAAACCATCAGTGTGGGTTAAAACTCAACCAACGCTCTAGTACGAAAGCAGCTAATGTGCAGGTCTCACTAAGCAATCATCAGTGTTGTATATTCAACGGTGCCCTCAGAATTCGATTATGAGCATCAGTTCTAATGTTACCAAAACCTTATCAAAAACACACTAATCACACATAGAAACTTTGGGAAAATATTTCGAGAACACCGAGATTTGAAATCATGTGATTAAATAAACTGCGAACTCAGAACTATTCCATATAATTTTAAAAAATATTACATGGGAGTTTCTGGTACTTTATATTCTCCACAACTCAGGGCTTTGCGTCCCTGAAAGAAAAAACTCAAAACTATGGAAACAAATGGTGGTACTGAGGACAGATCTAAGCCTCCCGCTCCCATGTGGTCACCTGGAGGTTCTCGTGCTACCACTGTACACACACAAGTGGTATTGAATACCCACGAAGGACTCTCTCATGTCGATCCTCGATCTCCACTAGAACCTACGAGAATGTCGCCCCATTGTTTATTTCAAGCTCTCCCTAGTCTATGATGTGAGTTGGGTCATGCACGTATCTCCTCAGATGTGAAACGTGGAAAATTTCGTGCACCCGGTGCAACTGAGGTGGAAAACCCAGTCAGTAATCCACCTCACCTACTCTGCTGATGACTTGGAATGGTCCGATGAACCTCAGAGATAACTTGCCACCCCTACCAAATCTCTATAAACCTTGTCGGGGTGAGACCTGTAGGAAGACATGGTCACCATCATCGAACTCTAGAGGTCTCTATGTCCTATAAGTATGGGAATTCTTCATACTCTGAGCAGTTTTCATCCTCTTCAGGAAGACATGCACCTTCTCTGTCATAGCCTACACCATCTCTGGTTCCTTGAGTGCTGACTCCCCTGGGTCAGTCCAGCACAAAGGTGATCTGCATGGTCGGCTGTAGAGTGCCTTGAATGGTGTCATCCCATTGGTGGAGTGCTAGATGTTGTACTATGAAAACTCTAGCAATGGTATGTGATCCTCCCAGTGATGACTGAAGTCATGGACGCATGCACCGAGCCTATCCTCGAGAGTCTAAATGGTCATCTGATTCTGGCCATCTGTCTGAGGATGGAAGGCGGTGCTCTAGCGATGTTGCATCCTAAAAGCCTCCAGAAACCCCTTCCATTGCGGGGAATTGAAACGAACATCTCGATCAGATAAGATCATTGATTTCACACCATGAATCCGTATGATCTATTGTACGTAGAGTCTTCCCAAGATCTCTACTGAACCCTTCTCTCTGATCAGTAGGAAGTGGGCTGACTTGGTGAGTCAGTCAACAATCACCCAGATAGAGTCGTGACCTCTGGATAAATGTGGAAGTACCATCACAAAATCTATGGATATCCCATACGACATCTACTCTGTACCTCTATGGGATAAACAAAACCTGATGGAACCTGGTGCTCCGCCTTCACTTGCTGACATGTGAGGCATCGTGAGACAAACTCTGCTATTTCCTTATTTATACCAGGACACTAGTGTTGTCGACGGAAGACCTAGTACATCTTTGCCACAAATGGATTTACTACTAGAGGCAACATGTGAAACTCCCTCAAAACTTCCTCCCAAAGAGACAGGGGTACCATTGTAAGTCCCCTGAAGAGAATGACTTTCTCCCATCTACAAAAAATCCATTAGGAGCTTGCCCTGTGGATATCTGTGCCCGAAGAGCCTCGCAGTCAACATCCCCACACTACACCTCCCTGATTCTCTGATGAAGTGGAGGTGTGACTATAAGAGACTGCATAAAGGATACTCTATCTTGACCACCAAAGGATATCATTAACACGTCCTGCTGATTAGTCACCTCTCCTAGCAGATGAATGCCTAATATCCCCCTGAGAGCATCTGCTACAACGTTCCCCTTCCTCAGAGTATAGACTATCTAGATGTCACAGTCCTTGAGGAACTCATGCCAACGCCGCTATCTCAGGTTCAGGTCCTTTTGCGATAATATGTACCTGAGACTATAGTGGTCAGAGTAGACTATAAAATGATCGCCCATCAGATAGTGCCACCACATTTTCAAGGCAAATACCACTACTACTAACTCTAGGTAATAAGTGGTGTATTTATTCTCATTCTATCCTAGATGATGATAACCATAAGCTATCATTGCTCTCTCAGGCATCAGGATGCATCGGAGCCCGATCCCTAATGAATCACAATAGAATACATACCCAACGCCCTCCTCTAGTAGCCTCAAGATTGGGCCACAAGTCAATATCTACCTCAGCTGCTGGAAACTCTACTGGCATACCTCTTACCATGCAAAGGGTTTACCCATATTCATCAATGATTTAAGTGGTGCTACAACTCTGCAGAAGTATGGAAAAAATCTCTGACAGTACCCTTCCAGACCCAGAAAAATTTGTTCCTCCGTCACACTCCTTAGTCTATCACAAGCATGTATTGCCCATATCATCACAGGATCGACTTCATCTCCAGCCTCTGAGATGAAATTTCCCATAAACCGTACCTCTAGGATCCATAATTGGCACTTCAAAAGCATTCCCTAAAGCTAGTACTCTCGGAGTGTGTCCAATACTACACACAAATGGTACGCGTGCTCCTCCTCAAAATCTGAGTAGATTAGAATGTCATCGATGAAGACTTACACAAAGAGATCAAGGTATGGCTGGAAGATCCAGTTCAGGTGTCCAATAAACACTGCTGGTGCATTGGTTACGACGAATGGCACATCCAAGAACACTTAGTGGCCATACCGTCATCTGATGGCTGTCTTCTGTACATCTTCATCTCGTACTATGATCTGGAGATAGCCTGATTGAAGATCTATCTTTGAGAACCGATGTGCTCCCATCAGCTGATCAAATAGGTCGTCAATCCTCAAGAGTGGGTACTTGTTCTTCATCGTCACCATATTTAGGCGCCGATAACCAACACACAGTCGCAAGCTTCCATCCAACATCTTGGAAGACAACATAAGGGATGCCTAGGGTGAAACAGTATGTCAGATGAATCCCTTCCCCTGCAAGTCCTCCAGCTATACCCGCAGCTCCTGAAGATCTGTAGGAGCCATCCGATATGCTGGTGTGGATATCTGTGTCATCCTGGGGTGAAAGTCAATGTAAAATTATACCTCTCTATGAGGAGGTAGTCTTGAAACATCATCAGGGAAGATATCCATGTACTGATCCAACAAAACAGGAAAACTCAGACTCTGCACATCAACCTATGCGATAATGAGGCTAGCCAACTGATGTGTAATCAGCTGCCCCTTCTCAGGGTAAGTCCACCAGTCACTGCAAAGGCTCCCTTTTTTCCTGTGTAGTTAAACCTCATCCTATCCTCATGGACACACCGCACTTTCTGCATAATGCAGTCAATCTAAGCATGAACTGTGAATAACCAGTCAATACCGAAGATGATGTTGTAAGGACTCGACGCTGCTACTAGAAGATCCCAGCTGAAGCTCTCACCTCCTAGAGTGTTCTCACTCTGCCGGTAACAGTGTGTAATCAACTAATCCTCTCACATATGAGTATCTAGATGTAAGGATCAAGCCAACGGCTAAACTAGAATCTCTGATATCCGTATGAGGGCAGCGACAATAAAAGAATGAATCGCACTTAATTCTATAAGTACTGTATCAAGGGTGGAGAAAAAAAAAATATTACCTCAAATCATCTCAGGTGCACCATGGTTGTAGTCCTTGACTTCCTGGTGATGAGCTCACCCCTGTCCGCCAGCTCCCTGTGGTCGGGGTGGACCTCCATGTGGTGGTGGTGGTTGGACCTTCAAACATCGTCCACTACCTGATGCTTGACCAGCTCCTCGGTCACGTCCGCCTACCCCCAGCAGACCACCATACTTGAACCTCAGCCTCTACCTAGGAGGTTGCTCTACTATCTACAACACATCTACATGGCAGGTTGGGAAGTCATGAGCCATGCGACTCTACCCATCGCGTGCATAGGACTACCTTCTCCTCGTATGGTTGGATCTTTCTAGTGTGACCCGCACAACCGAACCTGTATCCTGGGGTCACCAACCTGATGGCCGGGTCCACATGGACCTCTGCGACATCTATCTACTGCCAGCTGTAGAAGAAACTATTATATGTCTTCTAGTGGTGGGTCTTCCAGCTGGTGACTACTTAGGAAGATAACTCTCCACAAGAAAGACACTCACTAGAACCCCTGCATGTGTCTCGATGCTGAGGGAGATCATCGAAACCCTGATCTCATACCTGAGTCCCTGCTCGAAGGCCCATGCCCTGATGAATGGGTCCCACAAAATATTTGTTGTGTAGCGAGAGGGGTTGTTGAACTTTTCAAAGTACTGCACCACTAACATGCTACCCTGCTATAGATGAAGTTTCTCATGTATCCGCACCACACGTAGAGTTTCTAGGACAAAATCTACCAGAAAAATGCTCAAGATGTCTTCCCAGAGAAGTGTCGCCTTGTCATGCAACTGAAGCATGAGGCACCACCATCTTCCTGCTGCTGCCTACAAGAGACTCACGACAAGGAACACCATGAGGTCGGCTGGTGTCCCTACCAATCAGAAAACACTCACAACAGCCTCTAGGGAATCCTCAACTACATGTGGGTCCATTTCTCCCCTGAACCTGGGTGGCCTCTGGCCCTAGAACTCCGGAAATGTACTCAGACAACCTGTACTATCTGCTGCAGGAGCTGGTGGAATCGGTGGCCCAATAGGTAGTGATACCGATGGTACCTCCACTATGATGGGGCCCCGCACCGAGGCCTCGTCGCTCGGTGGGATACCATCTCATACACATCCCAGAACCCTGGCTGGCTGCCTATGTGGGGCCATCCTGAAAAGAAACTGGTGTACCACAGTAAAAAAAATATACTTGTAGAGTTGACACAATTCAATCACAATTAAAACTTTTCATAGGAAACACACACACAATCAGTGTTTTCATGCACTGAGTCAGAAATTAGAAGTCAGAGTCATACTGTATGGATACGTTGGATGCCACACCAACACCGGTTTTCCTAAATTGATAAACACACCCAAGGCACTTAAAACTATTGCCATTAAAAGAATCAGAGTCTATGTTCTAAAGTAGAACCGACTCATCTCATACCAATTTGTTACAACCCGTCCTCGAGGCCCCATGTCGTGACAACCCCTAGCCTACCGTCCATAGGCCAGGGGATGGAGACTAGCACCGAAAGATGTAACCCTAAAAATGGAAGGCATTTACTTTAATCCTGTAATACAAACAGTCTGAAACACAAGCAGAAAAAAATACCAATACTGGTAATGAGGAGTTCTAAAAGTAAACAAACTAGTATACAATCCCAACAGAAGTACATGTACAAGTAAAAAAGGTAAAACAACTCATGGATCATCCATTAGTGAATCCTACCAGAAGGGTAGGTATAGATCTCGTAAAAATCATCCCTGAGATACGTCCCATCTAGTCCAGCTACGAGAAGCCTCTTGTCCATCTCCCTCAGCCTCGATCACTGCATACCGTCGTCTGGACAGAACCCAACAAGGTGCGGGCGAAGCCCATGTAGGGTTGAGTATAACGACACTCAGTAAAGGACCCTGAGGCTCCCGAAGGTCTACCAGAACACAACAAGGATAATCCAATGTATTAAGACACAATCATGAAGTATCAACCATAAATAATTTGGTATATGCCCATACATATAGCGAAGTTTCCAATCACAGCCCGACTCCAACACTCGAGAAAAAGAACAACCCATTTCACAAAGGAAGTAAGGTCAATAATCTTGATGAAAACATCATAAAGTCATGACTCTTCTCACACAGGTAGAAAACTCATGTATAGGGGTAGAGATGATTAGATGTAGACACTGAATCTTATCCTCTGTCGAACCCATGGAGGATCCTGGAATAGTAATCATCACTATCGAACCCATGTAGGATCTAGGAACATTTGTCATTGTTTTTGAACCCACATAGGATCCCATATCAGTATTCATCTCTGTCGAACCCACATAGGATCTTGGAATAGTATTCATCATTGTTGAACCCAAGTAGGATCCAAAATCATCTCAAAGCAACCAGTCACAGGGTTCCCGCACACAACACGCTCAATTCTAGGAGGTTCCACTTCTAATTCCATGTTTAAATATCTCAACTATAATTATGTCTCAATTTTATGTATCCCGTAGTTCCGTCTCATCATAAGGAACCCAACGCGACAGACGATGCATCAATCAGACTCCCGGTGTGAGAGTTATTGGTGTTTCCGCTCCGAGAGCCTGGTTATATTTAGATTCAATGCAGCCCGGCAGTAGAGGAACTGTGTCGAAACCACTAATGAGTATGCAAAAATAAATGTCTCATTCCAAGATTCCCTTCGGTGCCGATAGATTATCAATCAGAATCCTGTAGCCCATGATATGCTCAAAAACCTGAAATAGGTCCGAAATGGGTGCGGGTCTGGTCCGGCCTAGCCAGACCGACCATACCAGTCCCGGTCTAGGTCAACCCCACCCAGTGCAGTTCGACCATACTAGGTCCGTGAGTCCAACCTGGCCCATTGGAACTATCCTAGCCCAGCGTGGCGGCCGGGGCCAGTGGCTGCGGCTCGACCCAGCGCGGTGGCCCGACCAAGCACGGCACCCCGGGCCAGCGCGGCGGCCCGGACACCATGGCAGCCCAGCCCGTGGGTGGCGCAGCCCACGTGGCCCACTCCGAATGGTCCTACAGAGGTGGCGAGGTGCCCGAGCCCACGGGGGGGGGGGGGGGCATGGAGGCCTTGCCCTGCCGTCCCACTTTTCCAGCGGGTGTGCCAGCTAGGGGCGGCTCCCTATGAGGCAGGCCCTAGCAATCACAGGGGGGTTACACCACCCCCCCCCCGTCTTCAACAATGGTCGGTGCATGGCACCAGTATGGTAACCGTAGGACCCTTCAGGTCCCGCCTCTAGAGGGCGTGCCGGTGGCCGGCTCAGCAGACCACCCTTGTTCGTTCGCTGCGGCCCATTGCTACAGTTCTTCTCCACTACAGCCTGGGTGGATGCAGATTCTTCATCCGGTGTGGTGTACGGCGCCGCTCCCCTCAGGAAGCGCTGAGGCCTTATAGTCACCGTCTTCTTCCACTGTCGGCATGTTTCTGGTCACCGTGTGTACGTCCATGTCCCGTCTACAATGGCCCGTTCCTCCGGCGGCGCCGTTATTCCACCGCCGCCATCAATGAACAAGAACCAATGAATCATTTTCGGGCCATGTTTGTTCATCTTTCACCCTCCACATTAGGGATATAGAAAACAACTATTATTGAATCCCAAGAATGATGAAGAAATAAGATCTAAATCTATCAAAATGACCCCAACCTCATTTGTCATTCGTTGATGATGGAAGATGGCGTCGTCGTTGGTGATGTTCTACCCGGGCAGCTTCTCCTCCTTTGATGCAAAAGAAGATCGTACGTCCTTGGTGGTGGATGTTATTCCTTCCAAAGGTGGTGCCTCTCACTTCTCCATAATGGTGTGAGAAGAAGGTGGAAGGTGGTGGAGAAAGGATACAGAAGGAGATCATTCTCCATCGGATCCTCCACTCCAACTAAGAAGGATCCTCTCATAATTAATTAAGAGAGGAGTTACATGAATTAATTTGGGGTTTTGGACCCCACATTAATACATATAAATTAGAATAAAAATAAAATACTTGTCATGTATTTTATTTTTATTTTACATATTTAAAAAATCCAACCGTGCGGGTTAAAACTCATCCAACTCTCTAGTCCGAATGCAGCTAAGGTGAAGGTCTCACTAATCTATCCTTGGCGATGCGAGTTCAACGGTGCCATCAGAATTCAATTCTGAGCATCGGTTAAAAATTTTCCAAAACCCGCTCAAAAACACACTGAACAGACATAGAGTGTTAAAAAAAACATTCTGAGCACCCCAGGCCTCGAAATCACACGCCGTCAGAAATTGTGGACTCGGAACAATTCCATTTAAAAATACATGGGATTTTCCTGGACTTTACAACTGTATATTTTACCATTCATAATATAAGAAAAATATTTTAGTAATATAACATATTAATATAATTTATTTTATATAATAAATATATTATATCAAATTTTAATAAAAATATTATTTTAGTGCATAAATATATAAATATATACAATAATTTAATTTTATATGTTTATATTTTATTTATTATTCATTAATTTTAATTTAATATTTTATATAAGGTACAAATTTTTATTTTGTACATTTGATATATATATATATATATATATATATATATATCCAAATACATATTTTCAATGACCATATTTATAATGATTATATTTCTAATGGGAATATTTTCAATGATAGTATATAGTAGAATTTTTTTTATTTCAATATGTTTTGATTTATAAATTATAAAATCCATTCATTCTATAAAAAATTCTCATTCAATATCAATGAAAAGTTTTTTCAATAATTTTTTTATTTCCCTTTATTTGTTTTCTTCTCTAATGATGATCATAAAGTGGGAAAATGAACTAGGTGATTTGGCAGTCCTGAAAATTATATTCATTTGTTTTTATTACCCACATCTATTATGTGAAATTTTAAAGAATTTATTCATTCATGGTGAGTGATATTACATGGAGTGTACCCCATATCTTCATATTCTATTATTACTATATTCTGTTATGAAGTGTTTCTTCATTGATTAATATCATGTATAGTATCATTTTAAAAAAAATCCGGGTTTATTTGTTAGGATTGTATAACTCTGGGTATGATATACTCTATAATAACAAATGTATGATCAAAATAATAATGAGATTCTCATATAATAAAGGGGGGGGGGGGGGGGGGTTAATTGTACCTTTTAAATATTCTAGTAGGAAATTTTGAGGATGGTTATGTCTAACAAGGTTAAACAATATAATTCACAAGACCTCTATGAGTTCTAATACTTTTCATGATTTCAGAAAAGTGATTTCGAAAATGGAACTTAAAAAATGTTACAATGATTATGATTCTACCTTAAAGCATATAGAATCTAACTATAATCAGAGTATAATTATTGAAGTATAAGAAAGTTATACTTTCTTTAATAATACAAAATGTAGCGGAAAAAGAACGTAGTAAAACTACAGGATACAAGAATAAAATCTTTTAACCCAAATAATAGGGTATCCAACAACCCTGGATAAGAGGTCCCTTGATCTATAATTTCATGAAATTCTGTCTTACTCATACCAAGGTAAGCCCTCGATACGAAGATCGGATTCTGTCTTGCTATCCCCGCAAGCCCTCAACTATGAGTTATTCGACACATCTGTCTACCACAGTAAGGATTCCCACAACTTCAAGGGGTTAGAACCTCTATCTTCCAATCACCAGAAGCCCTCGATTGTACACAGAAACAATCTGATTCACACGAAGCAAATCTGTACAAGCCAATGTTTGAACAAGCCATTCAAACATTCTGCACGAAGCATGAGAGTTTATAAGAGGATATCTCTCTAGAAATCACTTCAACAACATGTAGGCACAGATGACAAAGTTGTATTTTCAACTTTCATATGAGATCTTATTTATAGGGGAAGATCCAACAGTCGGCTCCATCCTCCAACTGTCAAATTATTCCTCGAATTTCAGAGGGACCTGTACACATGTCATTCAAACAACGGTTAGTCAATAACTGGAAGCATGACATCATTTTGTAATAAAAAATTGTAGGCATAACAAAACTGATATTCAGAATGGATAAAATGAATGTTTGTAATGGAGTAAGTTAATGTTATGAGTGTATGTAAAATATGACTTAGGAGCCTATAATACTATGTTATTCGGATTCTGTTTTGTAGGATTTCGGAACCTGAATTCTTGTAGAAATCCGGATTCTGAATTTCAATGAAATTCCGAGTCTGGTTTCACTAGAATTCAGAACCAGATCTTACAATGTTCAGAGTTAGAGTTCATAGGAATTCGGTGTCTAAACTCACAAGAATTAGGAGTCTGAATTTAGTGAACTCGGAGTCAGATCTCAGAAAAAATTGTATTCAGAATTTGTAATGAGAATTTGTTATCAGAATTCATCATCAGATTTCATAATGAGATTTCGTAATTATAATTCATCATCAGAATTTGTAGTTATAACTTTACACATGTTTGTAATCAGAATTCATAATGAGAATTCATAATCAGAATTCATCATCAGATTTCATAATGAGAATTCGTAATAAGAATCCATCATCAGTATTCATAGTTAGAACTTATACATGTTCGTAATCAAAATTTGTAATGAGAATTCATAATCAAAATTCATCATCAGATGTATTAATGAGAATTCTTATTCATAATTCATCATTAGAATTCATTTCTATAACTTTATTCTAGTTCGTAATAAGAATTTGGAGTTGAACTTCATAATTTTTTGAAATAGGTAATTTAGAGTACAACATCATAAATGTTCGTAACTGGAATTTAGATTCGAAAACAAAATTCTTCTTGTCTAAGTATTATATGTTTCTGAGGTTTTTTGGATTACAATCCGAATTTTATACTTTGAAATATTTATGATATGATCAATGAAATCTATGTAAGAGTAAATTTCTTTGTGGGAGGAAATTTTCCTGATAGAATTAAAACATGGGTAAAATAATATTTTCATTAAATTAAGGTGTTTGTGATTTTCAAATCAGGAGGAATGATTATGTCATAAGCCTAGCCTTAATGACTCAATAATCTCCCCCTTGAATGAAGGAATGGAAAAAGACTTAAGGAAATACTTATTGACTCAAAAATCTCCCCCTTTTTGGAAATCACAAACATTCTTACGAAGACGAATGTACGGACATAGAATAAATTTCTAGACATTGAAATTAAAGTTTATCTTTATTTGTTCATGGATAATGGTAAATACGACTAACTAAACCTTTGGATTTGAAATTTTAAGGATCATATTCTAGATTTTCGGAATAATAAATTTCATTTTAATGTAGAAAAAATCGTAATGAGAACTCCCCCTTAATTAAGGATATTTATTAGAAATTTTTCTTCTCCCTTTTATAAAACATTTTCCTTCTACCCTTTTGTGATTATCAAAATGAATTTGAGGGAATGGAAGAACAATAAAATACCAGAAGCATTTGTAAAGACATACAAACAACACTCACATCGACAATTCCATTAAGATTAAATGTATTAATACACAGGAATAACAGTACAACAAAAGATTAGAATGGTCTATTTGGTTTATTTTTCCTTGGGAATTAGCATTTGGAAAATTGTCTTCAGCTTCTATATTTATTTGTGGTCAACTTCTACTTTCTTCTACAAGGCTGTGATCCATTCTTCTTGAGTCTACAACACCTCTACCTGAGCCTTCATGGCTTCTTACTGAGCCTTTAGCAGCTCATCTTGCTTCACAAGACATTCCTGCATCTCACTCCGAAGATCCTTCTCTGTTTTTATTCTTTGAACAATATAGCTTCGCTTCCCATTCCGATCTTTTACATCCTTAATCCGAGTATTTTGTTCTAAAGATAGCTTTTCCTAAAATCTATCTGAAATATTTTTTATTTTGACATCATCGTTACCAAAATCTTCCTTGACATCATCTTGAAACTGATCAAGATCCTCCATATCTTCAACAATCATCTTAGACCATAGATTTATTTTGCTGTAAGTCTTTCTGTGGACTCGTAGGTGATAATAAAATTTTAATGTTCTACCTCAATCTTCACACACATATCCATCTCCATGGATACAGATTCTGACTTTTGATTCCTGCTGTGCTGAAGCATCTGTCATCTGGAATCTATTATAGGAATGATTGGAATGGTATCTGCTAACTTTTTCAGGGAAACAACAACAAAATCATGTCCCAATGCAGATGAATCCGAATCAGACAACTTAAAATGAGATGGTTCTACCTCTAACTCTACCAATTTACTCTTAGATGATCCTCCTACTCTTTTCAACTTGAAAATATATTTTGATGGGGTGGCAACAGCTACTTGTTTACCCTTGTTAATTTTCATAACAACCTATTCATCAGGAGATTCATGTTCGCTTCCAGATAGTTGTATAATCTTGTCTTCACCAATATTATATTTTTCAACACTAGCCACAATATCTTCAGGATAGATAAAGTCATGATTATGACTTTCTTCTTCTGATGGCTTGCTCACTTCCTCTTCACCCTTCTCTTCTTTTGCAGGTGTATCCAATCTTGAGGATCCGAATTGAGAAGTCCAGAGTGTAAATTTCTTGGAAGCACTATCCTTCTCATAAAAGTCTTCAACTTGCTTGATTACTTCATCAGAGCCACCACTACTCTCAGCTTGCTGAATTTCCTCCATAACTTCTTTCTGAAATTCCATCTCTTTGGAATTTTCTAGAGTCTTCTTACCTGGATTCTCAGGAAACTGTTCTACCAAAAAAGACTTTGGAACTAGAATGTTCTCGGATGCAATTTTTGTTGCATTTAAAAGAGATTGAACAATCCCTACATCATAAATTTTATTCTTGAGTTTCTTCTCCTTGGCCATCTTCTCTAACTCATTATCATCATTTTAATTTAATGCCTTTTCCTCAGCAGGGTCCAAGCCGAACTGTGGGTCACATGCTTTTCTACTTTTTTGTCCTCCCTCCGCTTTGCTACCACCTCATCTGGGTATGACATTTTCTTCTTCGTTTTAGGAGGTGTGGACTAGAATTCCTTATATTTTGGTGTTTTACCCTCATCTTCCACTTTCTTCAGCTTTCTTTTCTTACCAGCCTTCTTTGATGGTTCAACATTTTCAAAATTTTTCAAATTGACTTCTGCCTCCACCTCTTGCAGATCATAGAACTCTCTAGACTATTTTGAGAAACCAACTTTCATTCTCTTCCGAGTGTCAACACTGAATAACATAACCTTACAGTTTCTCAGCTTGGAGCTACATAGAATCTTGAATGATTCAAGAGTCTGAAAAAACAACTATGAATGCAAAGCTAAATGCATGATGATCTGGGCTCTAAGATTTCCATTCATAATGTTCTAAATCATAATGAGGATATGTCTCATGAGATTATTTTTCCTAAGGTTTACTAAAAATTCTAGGATATGCATATTATTCATCTTGAGTGTTTCCTTATCTCCATACCTTGGAACAATAAGAACTTGCACCCATAATTGTAGAATCCAATTATTTTTTGAATGATGGGAAATATTCCTTGAAATATTGATATCAGAAAGACCAAGGAATTTCATGGCCTTCTCCTTGACAAAACATCCTTGAACCTCTGGGAGCTTGTGTGAGAAAAACTCAGCTTCTCCCTTGTATGCCTACCCCAACAAGCTTGCAGCCTTTGTGTAAGAAAGTTTTTTTTATCTTCCCATAACTCTTAAAGGAGAATTTCTCGCTACCCTCTTCCTCACAGAAGCAAACTGATTCATAGAATTCAATGAGAAGATCCAGATAGACTACATATTGAGCTGCTATCTTAGAAATAGCTATACTTTCCGAACCATTGAGCCTGATATTCTTGGAAATAAGGGAATCATAATTATTGAATAAATTTAGGTGAACCAACCGCTCCATATATATATGACACTCTGTGATTGTCTTGACTTAAGAAATATCCTTAGAAGGGGATTCTACAGTCATTCGGACTGAGGAACATTGAGTGATTTGGAAAGAGCTTAAGAACCGAGGTAGAGCTTCGAGACGCGAGTGCTTGGAAACCAATGTGGGACCACATTAGGGGTACCCTTTATATAGGTAATGGAAGTGACCTTTCAACTTCTAATTCCAATCTAACTGTTGAAAAACACTTTAATATGATCTGATAGTTGAAAACATGCCCACAAAGAAATCATGAATCTGATCTGTTGAGGTTTTAAGAAAAACAAGAAGAAACGAATCTGAAATATTAAATGAAAATTACTAGTATGTAAAAATGAGTACAAATTGTTTTTATGCAAATCATACATTTTGGATTGGCTAGGAAGTTTAATTGTAATTGGTGATATTCTTCTTGAAGAAAATTTGACTATGAAAAACTCACTACGAAGAACATAATACGGAAAATTCACTACGAAAAACATACTACGAAAAAATAACTACAAAAAACATAAGATATAAATGTGTTATTACAAATATTTTGAGTACAAATCATGATTAAAAAAATCCTCATTATGAAAATTCCCATTAAGAATATTTTGATTTTGAAAATTTTCATTACTATAATTTCCAATACGTAAATTTAAGGTCTGAATAATTCCTTTATGAAAAGATAATTTCAAGACTTTTCATTACAAAAATTTTCATTATGAAATTATTTTGAAAAATTTACTATGAAAAATATGGAATAAATCATTATGAAAAACAAGTAATTCTTCATTATGAATAATTTAGAAATACCAGCTACGAAGTTTTTTAAAAAACAAACAAAGATATGTACTACCCATATGAAAAAGAGTTTATTACTGTAAAGAGAATGGTTCAACAAGAAGTTAATGAAGGATGATTTCCTCTTGCTTATAATTCCTAACTTCTTTTTAATGTATTCAAATTAATTTGAAGTTAAATATTCTGTGAATATATCAACAAGTTGATCTTTCGTTCCGATAAATTGAAGAATGATATCTCTTTTTAGTGTGTGATCTCTATGAAAGTGATGCCTAGTGTCTATCTTCTTTGCATGAGAGTTATGGGTAGGATTTTTACTAAGTGAAGTGTCACTTGTGTTATCACACAAAATTTGTGTCTTAGTAAAACTGAAGCCATAGTCTGTGAGTGTGTGTTGCATCCCCAACACAAGAGCACAACAACTTCCAACCGTGACATATTCAGCTTCAGCAGTGGAGAGTGCCACAGAATTTTGCTTCTTGAAAGACCATGAAACTAATGAATCTCCTAAGAAATTTCATGTTATGTATGTACTCTTTCTATACATTCTACATCCACCAATGTCAGCATCTAAATTTTATTTTAAGGAAAAATCATTTCCAGAAGTATAAAATAGTCCTAAATCCATGATTCCATTTAAGTAGCAAAAAATTATTTTCACTTATTTTAAATTAGATTCCAGAGGATTGGATTGATACTCCAACATAAGCATACTGAAAACATTAATTCTAGATGACTGGCTGTCAAGTAAAGTAAAATTCCTATCTTACCTCTAAAAGATGTTTGATCTACTAGTTTCCCGACATCATCAACATCAAGTTTTTGAGGTACCAATTTTTGTACATATACTCTTAGTGCTTTCATATCCATTATTTTTTTGAAGTTCATTAATATACTTATGTTGGGATATATAGATTCTGTATGGTTTTTGTGAAATTTGAAAAACTATGAAAAATGTTAACTCACCCATCATACTAATTTCAATCTCATACTTTATTTGATCTACAAAGGAACTAGTTAAATATTGTTGAGTTGAACCAAATATAATTTCATAAACATAAATTTGAACAATCAAAACATTTTTCTTATATTTTTTTATAACAAGAGTTCGATATGAATTTTCCTTAACATAGTTATTTTGAAGAAAATATCTTGTATGTCTGTCATACTATGCTCAAGGGGCTTGTTTAAGGCCATAAAAATCTTTGGTAATTCTAAAATCATGATCAGGATGTTTTGTGTCTTCAAAGCCAAGAGGATGTTCAACAAAAACTTCCTCTTGAACATAACTATTATGAAAAGAACATTTCACATCCATTTGAAAATGTTTAAAATTGAAGAATGTTGAAAAGGAAAGTAAAATACGAATAGATTCAAGTCTAGCTACTGGAGAATTGGATTCTTCATCATCTATTCCTTCTTGTTGATAATATCCTTTAGCAACTAATCTAGCATTATTTCATACGATGATTCCATTTTCATCACAGTTATTTCTGAACACCCATTTCACTCCAATTACAGAAGTTTCCTTAGGTCTTTCAACCACGTCCAATCTTTATACCTTTAGAATTTATTTAGTTCATTTTGCATAGATTTAATACAATCATAATTACCTAAAGCTTCATCAGTGTTTTTTGGTTCCAATTGGTAAAGGAATGCTAGATGCTCTACTTCATCTCGTAAGGAACTTCGGGTACATACAGGTTGATTGAAATCACTAATGACACTATCACTGGGATGATTCATAAGAAATGACTGGTTTGGATTTTGTAATACCTATTCCTCAACATAGGGTAGTAAATCTTTAGGGTAAATGTTTCAGAAGTATCTTCTTGAACATTTTCCTTATCAGAAGGATTTTCTATCGAAGGTTGATTATCGGTTTTTGAAAACACATTTGAAGATGTAGGTTGGGGTTGTTTGGAAATAAATGGATCAGTTTCGCCAAATTTGAAATTTACTATATCTTCAACATTACATGTTTTTTTTCAAAACTCTATATGCCTTAGAAGTTGTGGAGTAGCTTACGAAAATTGCTTCATCATATTTTGGTGAAAATCTATGTTGATTATCTTTAGAATTCAGAATGAATACCTTGCATCCAAAAAACATAAAGCAGGAAACTCTACGTTTTCTACCATTCCATAACTCTTAATGTGTTTTATTTTGAAAAGGTCTAATCAAAAGTCGATTTATAGAATAACAAGCAGTACTTACAGCTTTAGCCCAAAAATATTTTGCTACAGAAGAATCATTCAACAAAGTTCTAGTTATCTCAGGAAAAATTATATTTCTTCTTTCAACAACACCATTTTGTTGAGGTGTTCTGGGTGCTGAAAAGTTGTGAGTAATACCTTTTCGACTAAAGAAAGTTTCAAAATCCGAATTTTGAAATTCTCCTCCATGATCACTATGAATAGTTTTCAATGGATTGTTTTTCTTATTTTTACCATGGGATATAAAACATTTGGAATAAGAAAAATCTTCAAGATTCATTTCTAGAAAGTAGACCCACATAAATCGTGTGTAATCATAAACTATGACAAATACATAATACTTACCCCCAATGTTTCCAATTCCTGTTTCACCAAAGAGATCCATATGCAGTAGCTGTAATGAATCTGTAGTTGAGAATTCACCGACTGATTTAAAACTTGATTTATGTTTCTTTCCATATTGACAAGGGTCACAAACTTTTGAAGAATCAAATCTATGCACTAGTATATCCTTAACTAAAACTTTCATAGAAATTTTTCATAGGTTTCCAAGGTTACAGTGTACTAACCTTCTATGCCATCACCAAGAATGATCTTCCATTGCACTATAGCAAGGTATGTCTTGGCTCTTAAGGTCTTTTAACTTTAGTGTGTAAAATTCTCGTGCCCATTGGCAGAAAGAATAAATTCTTCCATGGAATTGTGTAATAAGCAGTTATCATTCCTAAAATTTACAAGATAGCATTCATCAAAAAATTGGCTTATACTGATGAGGTTTTTCTTAAGACCCATAACAAATAAAACATTTGAAGTGAATGTTTTACCAAGTATAACGATTTTACCTATACCAATAATTTCTCCCTGAGCATTTTCTATGAATGTTACTTTTCCTCATTTCGTCTCGATAATCTTTTCAAAAAAGTTTTTGTTACCAGTCATATGCTGGGAACATCCACTATCCATGTACAAAGTATTGTTGTTGGAACATTCCCTATTTTACTGAAAATATGAAATATTTTGGATTTTGGAATCTAGACATGCATTGATCTAGAAATCTCAGAATGTAAAATTTTAGACACCCACATATTCTTAGAAAAATATGCCTTATGAAATCCTAAAGATTGGGTTTTTTCTAAGGATCAGTTCATTGCCCAGTGACCACCATAATGAAATTTTGTACAGAATGGGAAACATTGGGGAGTAATGGAGTTTTTACTAACAACCGGTTTAGAAATTGTGTAACCAAAACCATAAGTATTCATTCATGGTTGGATTTTTGAATGCATTTTATCCAAATTGTCTTTACCAAGGATAATGTTTGACAAACACATCCTAAAGGTGAATATTTCTGATTTTAGTTTTATAACTAAGTTATTGTCTTCAAAAACATTTGATTTTAAACTACAGCTAGGCTCAAAAACATTTTTCTTAGAAATTATGTTTTATAGATCTTTAGAAATTTTATTCTTCTCCGAACTTACATCCTCATGATTTTTTGAAATACATTCAAAATCAGCATTTTTCTTATCCAGATCTTTAGAAAGATCTGATATTTCCTTAGTAAGAATAGTATTTATAGAATTTACATTATCATTATTTATGTGTTTTGAATTACAATTCTCATGGAGTTTGGAAAACCTAGAAACTTTTTCCTAGTTCGGTAAAGTATTATCTTCATCAGATGAGAATTTTTCATCCAAGGAGTTATAATATTTACTATCATTAGCATTTGAAGAAACACTGGACATTGATTTAGCATTGTGTTCCTTAGACATCAACCATGGATTTTCAATAGGTAGCCTAGCTATAAGACCATGACTCTTATTTACTAAAGATTCATACTCTAAATATTCATCTGAAGAGTCTCCAGCACTAGCACTCCATGTGTCTTTGGCTTTCTACACATTCTTAACTTTGGCTCTATAATATTTCTTCATGTTTTCCTCAGAATGGTTTTCCTTTCTCTCTTTTCTTTTTCGAATAGGTAAATTAGGTTGTAGTTGTCCAGGTCTCTTGAATTCATAGCATGTTACATCAGAATATTTCTTGTCTTTCCATTCCTTTTCCTTATATCTAGATTGAAAGTTCCTCTATCCAGCAATCATGATCATTATTCGAGAAAGATTTGCTAATTATTTTTCTGAGGACTCAAATCGACTAGATTCGTAATGGATAACAACTTTCATTGATCTTGATCTAATAACTCTCACAGGAGTGTTGGATTTCATATTATTGGAAGTAGTAGTAAACGCTACACTGCCATTTCCATTTTTCTTCTTCACAATATCAGTGTCTCTCTTTATTCTAGTCTCATGTTGAACAGGAGTTCGAAACAACTCATCAAGAGTAATATGAGTAATCTTTCTATTCTCATCAATTGTAGTCCTTTTAGATTCCCACTAATTCATCATGATTTTGATGATCTTGTCAACAAGGGCTTCATCATCTAATCCTTTCTCACCTATTGATTTTAAACTATTCACTATAGTCTTGAATCTCTGTTGTACTTTTCATATGGGTTCACCATAAGGAAAACTAAAACCATGATATTCATCTCTAACCATGGCTCATCTAGTTCCAATTACTTTGGAAGTTCCAAAGTGAGTAAATTCAAGTTTCATCCATATAGTATTTGCTTATTCTCCAGATGAAATTTGGATATATATATATATATATATATATTTCTTGTCATTGAGCAATGTAAAGTATCACATTCCTTATAGTTTAGTTGATAGTCATGTTTTTCTTGATCTGTAAAGGCACATACTTCTTCATCAAGAATATTTTATCCACTGGTAATAAAAAAACAATTTCAACCCCAGTGTTGATAATGAATGTCTTCATGCGATCTATCCAATATTCTTAATCACTACCATCGTAAATAGGTAGTCTGGTTTGATTATGATAGTCAATTGTTCCAACATTTAGTCCTGCCATTCTTAAAAAAATCATTGGCACACAAACTTGTTATTAGTACAAGTTTGTAAACCAGAGGAAATATCCTAAGCATGAAATTAGATATTGTATCTCTATGAAAAAGTGAATCCAAACAATATGAGTCTGAATTTGTGATTCCAAAAAAAACATGAATCTGAAAAATGGTTTCTGAAAAAATATGATTCCAAAAAACAGATTTCGAGAATTTCCTTCTGAATCTAATCTTGAGATTAATTCAGATTGAATCAATCCTTTGATACCAATTGCTTGGATGGTATAACTCTGAGTATTATATACTCTATAATACCAAACATAGGATTGAAATAAGAAATAGATTCTCAGATAAAAATGGGGGGGGGGGTTAATTTTACATTTTAAAAATTCCCTTTGGAAATTTTGAGGATTGTTGTGTTTAACAAGGTTAAACAAGATAATTCACAAGACCACTATGAGTTCTAATAGATTGGTTGATTTTAGAAAACTAATTCCGAAAAAGGAACATAACTAATGTTAAAAAGATTAAGATTCTTCCTTAAAGAATATAGAATCTAACTATAACCAGAGTACATGTAAATAAGTATAATAATGTTATACATTCCTTATCAATTCAAAATGCAGTGGAAAAACAATGTAGTAAAACTATAGGTAACAAGTATAAACTCTTTTAAACCAAAGAGGAGGGTATCAATAAACCCTATATAAGAGGTCCCTTAATTTATACAATCATTAAATTCTATCTTACCTACACCAGGGTAATACCTCGATACGAAGACCAGTGTCTATCTGCCTATCCCCTCAAGCCCTCAAATATCAGGTAGTCAGCACCTCTGTCTTCCTCAGAAAGGAAGACCACAACTTCAAGGTGTTGGAAGCACTATATTCTTATCCACCGAAGCCCTTGATTGTATACATCCTCATTATTTTAGTTTTATGTATGGGAATCACAGGATATCAATTTAAGAGTTTACAAAATGGAAAATATATAACAAAACATTATTTCATTTCACTTACATTCCTTTAAAAAAAAATTCATAACTAATTTTATTTACTTCTCTTTAATTAAATTATGTGAGTGTAGTCTTTAATATAATACATATACTATATAAATAACCATATTTTACAACTGCCTTACTAAATTAATCTTGTTCGAAATAGTTTTCCTTCCACAAATAACATTTAAAAAATTATGCCCCAAAATACTTATGTAATCAAGTCATATATTCAATATGATATACCCTTCCAAAACTTCTAAAATATCAAATATATACGTATTTATCAAAATATTATATTATTCCAAAATATAAATTCCCCCATTAATTATAACAATTTATTAATCACTAGCTCATTAGTTATCCTAAATGTTATATGCCCTACTATTTTTATAAAAAAATACCCCTCTTATTAAATTTACTATAAATCCAAAATATACAAAAAATATCTAACATATAATTTTTTCATTAAATGAATCAATAAATCATTATCACCTCTTTAGTGTAAATGTTAACCATTAGAATTATTTTTCCTCAACCATGTGTTATTCTGTAAGAATCCATAAAATATCAATACCTACAAATAACTATTCACGTTTATCTATTCCATTATATTAATATTTACAAAAAATAGTGCAAAACTATTGATGACCCATACTTGTTTGTTTCACATAATCCTTAACTAATTTTATTGTATTATTAAATTATATTTTTAAATATCCATTATCTAATGAAAAATGCTATGAACATCACTATATAAATTCATTTAATATATCAACACCCTAACATATTTAAGATCAAGTATATTAATTTTCATCTTAATTTTATTACTAGGTATTCTAACAATACCAATCAGTATAATTCTCAAATAGTTCATAATGGTACAATTTTGTGAATGTAAAATAACTAAAGCATAACACCTAGTAGTTAAGAACGATTTTTACAGAATGGTATCATTAACCATGAACTAGAATAATGATTAAGATATACTTAACCAACTCTTTTCAATGTTATTACCCTAGATTGATCTATAAAAATACTAGAAACCCATTAAAATATCCAAAAAATTATTATATTTTCAGAAAACCATATAATCATTACTTTATGAAGACAAAAGGATGTTCTCTAAATAATTTGTTTATCAAAATGGGTTTTATTAGGGTTCTTCATAATTGAAAAAAAAGGTTTTTAAAATAATCTCTAAAAATAAAAAAACCCTAACTCAATACCAACCATAGCGACTAACACTAACTATATTCTACATTAAAATTTTTTCGAACGTAATCATAACATTAAAAAATATTCTCAAAAAATCACTGAACCCAAGATTTTATTTTATTTTTATATTGGAACAATAATTTAAATTTCTCATATATGAACATTTATCTGTAAATAAATCAATTTATATCCCATTCATGACTTCTTGTAATTTATAAAAATTTTCCTCACTCTATTGAAAGGATAATATTAGATGAGGCAAGCACAAATCATCAGTATGAGAAAACATATCATACGTCATATATTATAAATCAAAATAATGTGATAGAACTTGAATAAGGATAATAATATGATAAAAAAGATCTATATTCTATAGATGATTTCCATAATAATGAAAGAAATATATAAAATTTAATATAGTCACACTTAAATTAAGATATGTGAAAAAAACACGAATAGTACATGTAGATCCATGGAGAATAGGATCTAATTTATCATAACCATAATCAATTTAATCATTATCCTCTTCAATATAAATGACATCCATAATGTTCACATATATATTTTGGAGGAGATATAACCTCATTCACACTCATCATTTCAGAATAAAAATACACACTATCTAGTTGTTAGAACATTTCAATCTCCTAAGATATATAACAATACCCATTAAAATATACTGATATAAATGGCCCACAAATCACATTATCCATACATTAGTGTTTCACTAAAAAAATGAATATATCATAAAATAAACCATAGAATTAAAACTGCTTTCATGACATTTTGAAAATAAACATATCAATTAGAACCATTGAAATGTAAATTGGTTTCACATCATACATCATAGCTTAAATAACCAATGGAATAAAAATAGGTTTCACATCATTTTAAAAAAAGATAATAATCATAAAACGGCAAACAAATTGATTATAAATGTGTACCCAATGACTCAAGGTCATGTACATGTAAATACCATTTATTTTTGGTAAATAACTGTTTGGAATTTAAAATTTATATATAAGTATATGCATTATAGTCAAAACATTACCAAATCCATCGATGTATAGAATGTAGTGGAACCGAAAAAAGTCTATGGAATCAAATTTTTTTTATTCACAATTAAAATTTATTGGAATAAAATTCATTCATATATGTAGAGGAATGAATAGGAAAGTCAATAGTACTGATGAATCATTGATTTAATAGAGAAGAAAATTTAATAATCATTCACATGAAAGATGGAAAATGATATAATTTTATTTATAACATTGATCAAGTAAATAATATTTCAGTCGATTGTTTCTTATATTAAAACACTTTTCAATTGTTTTAGAAAAATAACATCATAAATAAGAATTATCCTTGATATATTGAAAGGATTTAAATAAAAATATTTTATTAAATAATGATATATAGAATTATTTCCATAGTTTTGAATCCATGTTGTATAAAATTAACGTTATATATAATGTTCCAAATATATTTAATTATTTTAAAAAATTAATTATGATATTACAATTTTAAAATGAAAACTAGTATAATGCTGAAATGAGCAATTAGATTTTTATGAAAATATGGGTTGAATGATAACTACAAATTACTCGAAAATACATTTATTTTAATATGAAAAAAACACATTGATTGAAACACACATCTTTATATAATATAATATATCATTATTTTAAATATGAAAATTTAAATATGAATATAGAAATATATTAAAAATATATTTTACACAAAATAGTGTTGGAGAAAAATGGTGGGAAAAGAAAATATATATGTATATAATAATGGTTCATTTTTAAATAAGGGTTCACTATATTTTTTAAATTATTTTTTAACTCATTGAAAATTTATGTCATAACATATATTCCTTGTAATAGCTTGAAAGTTATAAAAAATAACATTTCACTCAATATTATTCATAACACACAACACCAAGTGTAGGAATGCATATAAAAACCTAAGACAATATTAATAATAAATTTTTAGATTAATTAATTCTTTACTAGAGTATATATTACAAGAAACATTGATCTTAGATTTCATGAAAAGCATGTTAATGATTAGAATTATCAATGACAAACATATATTTTGGATTGTGATACACACAATAGAACATCCTATCAAATGATTGGATTGCAAACAAGTCTAAATTTTGATGAATGATATGAATATTATTATATAAAATTACATTTATCTACATTCCATTAAAATTGTGGTCATTAATAGTATTAACAATATTATAAAAATAAATGGATGGATTCATTTTTAAACAATTATTTAATCGATCTAATTTTATGTGTATTATTTTTAAATATTATACATACAAATTTCGAGACTAGGAGTAGAAACAACATTTGATTCTATGAAACAGGTTGTCCAGAATAAATTCCTAAAGAAATATGAAAATACTAAACAACATGAATGTTTAGTTTTTCTAAAAAATTTGAATAAATTATAAATGGGTACTCTGATTATATTACAAACAGAAATTTTAGTTTCAGAAATTTGGATTTACCCTATGCATGGCATAATATTTTTCCAGCATTATTCGATTGTGGAAAAGTCGTCACATATGTTTAAACAAATAAAATTATTTTATAAAATTATTTTATTTCAGTTGTAGATTCAACGAGGGTTCATATATTTAAATAAGTATTTATTTAGAGATCCATGGTTAGCTTCATTACTATATAATCCTATGGAGACTTTGGAGATAGAAACTATGGAGAACCCTACTGACAGTAGATGATGAATCATTTTATCGAGGATCAGTGCATGATGATCTTAATAAATATTACAATTGACAATGACACTATGGACGTTCTTTGTCATCCATCGATCCAAATCATGGTAGGGTGATTAATTTAATTCATTTACTCCCCATTCATGATTTTTTCTGGAGAAAAATACCAATCCACACATAGATTATAATATAGATCGATCATATTTGTTGGGTGGGATATTTTTTTGGGATTTATCTATAGATAAATAATGGTTTCAATTTGATGCTTTTATCAATGTAATGGTAAAAATCCATTATTGAATCAATCATCTATCGAGGTTAATCCATTACATTTTTTTTCTATTCACCAACGATTCATGGGTTCTTCATGCATTCCTCATTTTTTCTCGTTCTTGGAAGCACTTTATTAACAATCCATCACTGCACATTCATTTCTTAGTGCAATGATCTGAAACTACAAATCAAACATCAAAACATCTAGATGGAGGTGAGAATATTGTTACAGTAGTATATTTTTTTACAGTTAGTACGGATTTTGTTTTAAATATTTTTGTAAAATTGAAATTTTTTTATTACGTTTTTAGATCTATTTGACAGCGTGACTCCGATCTATTTGGTGTTTTGGGTGGTAAAGCAACATTGGATAAGGAGTTTAATGGAGAAACGAGTGACAAAAAAGAAGTTGAGCTATTTATTGCTTGAGAATGATATTGAATAAGGTTTATTGGAAACCCTGACAAACATTCCATGTAGACCATGACTACATATCTTGATGTCCCATCTGGAAAAAATCATCATGTACCCTGTGAGATACATGGAAATGGGTTGGAGTACATGGGTTTCCTATATGACGTGTACTCCCCCACATAACATGACATGTGTATTGTACATAACTTACCCCATGTGTAGGTACATGTGTTGAGACACACATATTGATGTCATGTACTAGTCAAGGCCTGAGTACACTAAAAGACCCTACATACAGTGAAATGGCATGTACCATTTTACATGATGTGTATTCGACTATTACATGACCTAGTTTTTGGAAGACAAGTGTCGTTGTATATGGTTAGTACATGAACTCTTGGGAAAAGACATTTTCCCTTTACCACACACTGTGTTACCCCATTCTAAATAGCTTGGTCTTCTTTTCCTCCAAATCCTGGACAAATTTCATTTGGGATCATTAAATTTGTGTTTTCCCTGAAGCTTGATGTGAATCATTTCTTCCACATTGGAATAAATTCCCTTGCATATGTCTTCTAGGATAGACTTTTTTAGAATTTCACAAAGTGTCTCGGTGTACAATCCTCTATTCACCTTCATTCCCATGGTTGAGTTCTTTGTATTGACATGACCAAAACTACTTGGAAATAAATCATCTAAATTGAATCCTAAAAATTATTGATATGTTTGTATATCACCATAGTCCTAGCAGTGATCCTCAACATTTTATCAAAATAAAATAATATCTATCAATGTATCTCTATCCTGATTGTACCCAATGAGTAGTGCCTATAAGGTGAAAGGTACCGATGCAATCAGACAAAGGAGTGTCTTATATCTGATGAGTTCTTCATGAAATCTTAGACATGGAATCCCTAGTGGTTATTCTATTATTGTGTCTTACCTATAGATCGTTTTTTGGATGGATTATATATTGATATTTTTGTTATATATATTATAGATATGTTCCTATGTGGAGATGACTATAATTTCTATTGTAATATTTATTTGTGGTTTTAGGGTATCCTAATAAAAACTAGTCCATACTACCAGTACAAATAACCCACCATAACATGGTCGTTGAGTCCTAGGCTGATAGGTTCCACCAGTTTCCCCATAAACATGGGTTCCCTCTCTTAGGCCCTCCCATGTGAACGAATAGTTCATCTGAATAATGAATAACACCACATGACAATATGAGTTCATTACAGTGTGTGTCATACTTATTTTAACAATACCTAATATACTTCTTATAAGGTCACCCATATTCATTAATACTCCAGACCTGGAATGCCTAATTTTGGAGTTCAAATCAGGTAGGATATTGAAACGAAAGATCCACCTTGTTTTCATGAGTCATATAATATTTTAATTTAACAATATATTATTCAATGGTGTCAAATTCACCCCATCCCACAATTAGAAATGATCTCCCTCAATATGGCCATTATTGATCATCACGGGGAATTAACCATAATTAATGTTGGGGTCATAATATGATAACATTATTACAAATGCTCAAAGATTAAATGTATAATCTTTCACCATTCCAATTGATTAAGAGGGAAGAGGAATGCTACATTTCCTTAAGAGACATTCCCAAGGTGCCAAATTTAGGAAATAAATTACGAGGGTTTCGAGATAATATTTTTGAATGATTTTCCCTTTAGATAAAATACATCAACCCAACAAGCCATTACATACAAAACTACATGATGCATGTTAACATTGAATACCAAACCAAACATTTTCAAATGATAAACAATCTATTTAATAACCAATCCCAATGACAAATAAAAACAAACCATTATTAAAGTACCCATAAATAGAAAACACATAATACCCCAATAAAAAATGACATCTTCCATACCTCCCCACCATGCTTCAGGCTCCATGCTCCATAACACTGCCAAAACATCATGAATAATTGATAAAAATATGTGATTCTTTACCACTACATGTGTCCCAAAACACAAAATTTGTAAAAGAAACCTAGTTACAATACTAGGTTGAGTAATAATAATCAAAATGATTTTTTCAAATTACTTACCTACACATGCCAATAGGATAATACTGTTATGAAATTTATATAAAGAATATTATATAACACATTAAATAGTTCAACAATCACCAACAAGCTAATCATACATGTACCAATCCACCATTACGAAAACAATGAAACCTAATTGAAATAACAGAAACAATGATATAATAAATTTATAAATATCATATTAGCATAAAAAATTCCATCTTTCAAAGCAACAAACAACAAGGAATCCAAAATGGTGGAGCTTCTGTCCAACTCATTCACTACCATTCCAATTTGTGGAACTTCCCTCACACATATCCTTTGATAGTGGCCCTTCCATCAAATTTTTGTCCTATTTTTATAATGGTAATCCACACAATCTTCACATCATTCCAATCACAATCATAGAATTCATTCAATAATACCCATGAATATCACACCAATTCCACACCACATGCAAATAACTATTTCCATCACATGCCATTTTACTTCAATAAATCGTCAATTTATTGAGAACACCCTTTAACCATATATACCTTACCAAAAAAATTTAAATATAAAATATCATTAGTGAAAACCAATATTCAAAAATCCTTTTTAATAATCAAACACTAATGATTTTCAAACTGAAAATTTAAAATCACACAACAAAGACCCATATTGGCAACAATAATCCATTTCCCAAAAATACCCCAAATCATCACCCAATGGATTCCCAACAAGACTAACGCATCATTATCACAATTAATATCATGATAAAAAAATTAATTTTGACCAAAATCAATTATTATATCCATGTGGTGACAAGAGAGAAGCCACCTATCTTTAGTATTGTGGTGCATTCGACCCATAAGCAAACACACCCCAAACCAGATAAACGCTTCACTAAAACCGCTATAGACCACAATCTATCTCATCATCAAGGATTAAAATCAAAAAAAAAGTCAAAAAACACTTAAATATTAACATAAAATCTATATTAAGAGAATCAAGAAAGTGGGTATAGTATATCTAGAGAAAAACTCAATGAAACAAACACATATACTTATCGTAGAAGTATCAGGTCAATTACACCAAGAAAAAACTTCAATTTTCAAGAAAACGAGAAGGAACGTAGCCAAATCTCTTGAGAATAGAAAATATAGACTGAGGCTCAAATTGGTGTGAGTTTGGCTATTTTTAGGGAAAACTCGATTATCAAATATTTTTTAAAAAACTACATTTTTTCAGGTCGTACGATTATCTTGCCTCGTTTGACAAATTGTGCTCTAACAATGTGATTGATGTTGCATCGAAGGGGAACCATGCACGTCCCAACCCACATGGTTAGGAAAAATGTGCATGAGCCATTAATGACACAAAACGCCCACATTCCATCTCACACAGTTTACCCTAATTGTGCTCAAACCATGCGGCAATAAAAAGGCCTCCAAATTTTTTTAAAACCTTTCCAAACACTCCCAAACTCATCCAAACTCATACTAGGAATAATAAAGACATAAAAATGCATAATCAAAGGCTCAAAAAATCAATATGAGGGTTATAAATTCCCCCTCCAATTTATTTTCTGTACTGAAAATGTAGAGAACAATATTGATGTGGAAAGGGATTAGTCCAATGCTCGTCTATCTCTTTCACTAATCCCCAAGTCTCTTCCCGAATCCGACCATACTACCACCAATCCCAATCTAAACTTAGGCTTTTACTATGCATGACATTATCTTTCCTATCTCATTCCACACTAGAATGTGTGCATAGGAAGCATCGGGTTATAGATCAACATTATCCCAATGAATCACGTGGTCAAATTTCAGGTGATACTTTTTCAACAACGACACATGAATCACAATTTGACACAAAGTAAAACATTGTGGAAATGAAAAAATAAATCTACTCTATGATATTGAGAAGTATCCCAAAAGGCCTAATATACATTAGAGATAACATACCCTACATTAAAAAATGATGATGTCCTATTGTAAAAGAGATTCTATGAAACACATAATTACCCGCCTCGAACGACAACAGTTTTAGAAAATCAATCACATAAAATATTTCAATAATTGGATATTTATTCATCGTCTTCCTGATCATCATGATTTTATCTATTATCTCATAGACTAGGCTCAATATGATCATCAAAGTCTGACCCGTTTCCACCCATCAACGAGAGAACAACAAGGACATCCATATAATTTTCCAAATAGATCCACATTGATTGAAGCCTTATAGCATTTCTTATTGGATAACTCCACCAATGGCATGTGATCCTCCCATGAACCAAAAAAATCCATCACATAAATCCCTAACATATCTGACAAGGATGGTATCATTGTAACACCCGAGACTTTTATGTTATATAAATCATCAGAGGAATCTTTTTCTACACAACACTTGCTTGGCTTGCTTTACACGCAATCGTGACCTTCCTCGATAGGTTGCGTCGTACGCAATACCGAGTTTCACTAAACAACAATATGCTATTAAAACTAGCCGTTATGAATAGTAATAACCACTTTTTGAAATTTTATAAATTTTATTTTTCAAAATGGACTTCATTTTTGGACTCAGAATATCGAAATTAGCTTAGGGTGAAATTTTGGTATTTTTCTGAAAACTTTCAATTTTTGATGAATAGTGAAACCACTAAGTGGTAGGTTAAAAACTGAATTTTGCATAAAACTTAATTTGACCGCTTCTGTGAATGGAAATTCGAAAATCTGACAGACACGGTTGATATCAGTAAGTAAAATGTGGTTCAATGAGATAAAAATAATTTTTTGGTGAATAGTAACTTTTTACTTTTTTTTACCGCGGTTAATAGTAAATAGGGTAACTAAGGGTAAATATGATATTAATATTACCCTAACACATGTACTAATTCTATTGGACAAGTGTAATTCGACCAAAAACAAACATAGGAATAAAATATGACCATTTAGGCCCACTTGGATTAGATTAGGACATTTATTATTAATTTATTTAAAGAAGGGTTAAAATAGTTAAAATAAAAGTTTAATAAGTAAATCATTTTTTATATGGGGTTATACATAAGATAAATTCGACTATAAATATTAATTAGAAAGCTAAAAAGATTTCCTACATAATCGTATTTTATTTATAATTTTTAGACATTAAATAATTTAATTTATTTATGACACAACAATGATGCAGTAATTATCGTATTAATGAAATATTGACATAATTGATGTTATAAACACCAAAATAAATGTAATTTGAGATTTTTTATGAATTACAATAATTTTCTAGGTTACTATGATATATTAATGTTGATTTAATTAACTTGGTTCGAACATTTAATTCTGTTATGACTTTCACAAAAATCATATATCAAATAGTGTCAAAATTGACACAAAATAGTTTTTAAATAAAATATTATATTATTAATTGTTATTTTATTCCTAAAAATCTAAGGTTCGGAAAAATGACTAAGATAAGGATATATATATTAATAATAAACAATTTTGGGTTCGTTTGGCATGTTATAGTAAGTGTATTAACCATATAGTGAAAGAAAACAAAAAGACACGGTAAAAGTTAAATTATTTAACTTAGAGTTAAATCTAATTGATAAGGTTTAAAATAAGATCCAAACATGTCTAAATTTGATTGGTTGATGAGATTACAACCCTATCTCATCTAAGATTTGAATATGAGTCATTTTTGGAGGTTTTTAAGTGGGGTTAGATTTATTATAAATTAATATTTTTAAGAATTCCTAAGGTGCCCCTCTCCTCCCTTATAAAAGGGCACCTCCTCCCCCTCCTCCTCACACCAATTTGAGCATTCAAGCTCGGCCAACCCCTGCCATTTTCACCTCTACACTTCCCTAGCAACGTCCTAGAGGTTCTGGTCTTCCTCAAAGACCAATTTTAGTGCCCTAAGAGGAGGTCTCAAAGAGGCGCTTCCAAGAAGAGGTAATTACCGTTACCAATTCTTTCATCTTTATTTCTTCTTCCACTTCTTCTTATTAGGTTGTTTAATTATGAAGTAATAACATCAGTATCACTCATATACTGATATGTTATTATAAGTATGAAACAACCCTATTTCACCATCTATCCATCCTACAGAAAAAGAAATCACCGTGCGTGCGTACGTACGGAATACCGTCTCCACGCCGTGGTGTAATCTATTTTCCACCATTACCTTACAAGGATGGGTATATTGGTGTAATTAGTAACTATTTATGATTATTATAAAGTAATATTGATACTGAAATAATATATATATATACTCCAATACAGTTCCATGATCATAGGAACGATATCATCACTCGTGCGTACGTACGGACTACCGTCTCCACGATGTGATGCGACTCATTCTACATGATCATCATTACATAGTAATTATATAAATGAATTGAATGAATAAATATGATATATGTTACACTAATACCATTCTGGATATAAGGTATCTATAACCTTAAAAGAAGAATAAGAATGTATTCGGCAAAACACGCATAAGAACAAAAGGCAATAAAGACCCGAGTAACATGTAACAATGAAATATTACTAACAAGAAGCTAAGAATATGACCATATATGATAACATATCAATATGTATGATTCTGGAATAAGTCAATAACATTATTCAAACCATTATACAGGAGCTTTGGACACGTACAAAGCAAATCGGACCTAAGGTAAGGGAAAATATCACAATCTCATTTTTATCCGAGATTGTTTATTCGTAAGTATTTACTGGGGTGTATTTTATCATCCACATCCATGTTTCATCAAAATCTAATATTATTTCCATCCACCTACAATTGTTTAAATCCATTTTTACCCTTCGGTGAGTTTTTAGTAATATGTATGAAAGGAATCTTTTGTCGTACGAGGTACTTTTTTACTTTTCCGACAAAAGTACGAAGAATGTTTTTTTTAACTTATACGGCAAGAACGGATTTTTACGGTTTTATAAAGACTTATTTTCATGAACCTTCCTCCAAAATATTTCATTAATATTTTCAATAAAATCTCTTTCTTTTAAAATTGCATGATGTTTTGTGAAAAGAAATTGATTTTGAAGAAGAAAGGATATTTTCCTCAAGAATTCAATTCAAGTGTTTTATCAAAATTATTTTCCATCTAAGATAATAAAGGGTTCTGTTTCTATCCATATTTTTACATTGATTTGACTATGTTGTGATGGAATTATGTTTATTAATTCCTTTATCTTATATGAATGGTTTTATGATGTCATGTTGTTTAAGAATCCCATTTTTATTACATGGGTTATGCAATGATGTATGATTTATGATTTTGTGGCACACATAAGAATGGTATCATTATGAGATGGGTGGTACCTATATCTCCCTCCAATACATTGGGTAAATATTTTATATCTCATGAGATAGACATGGCTGGAACGGAAGGTTATTTCGGTTCAGTGAAACAGGACTGGAACGAGGGTGACTCGGTTCAGAAAGGGACATTGTCCACTAAGATTGTCTTGTCAATGAGTCATGACTAACAAGAAATGATTTTCCATGATTATGTGTGCATGCCACGAAGATTCAAGTTTTACGTTATGATTATGGGGTTCTCATTTTCACTTCTATGATTTATTCCATGTTATGATTTGATGATCTCTTTTGCAGGTTATGATTTTCAAAAAGATATGATATGATTTTTATTTCCTTTATTTGCCCTTGCTGAGAATTTGAGCTCACCCTTTTATGTTTTCTTTTCCCCAGGTCAGGAAGATGGATATTAAGTAGAATATGCTAAAAGGGACCCTAGATATGATGAAATAAATGGGAGGCACTGTAGAAGATTTATGAACTAGTTGTTTATGTTTCCCAGTTTCTAAAGACACTATACCTATACGGTCCTTTGTGGTTTTGTCATATGTTGTAAAAAGTGTGCTTAAATTTTGAAGTATTAACAATGTATGTAAAGTATGGGTTGTTATAGTTGGTATCAGAGGAAAGGTATAGTCAACCTTTGGAAACTAGGATGTGAAAGCCTTAGTAAGAACCCTAAGGATAAGTCTAAGCATAGAACACAATCTTAGTGTTTTAGAAATGGCCATGAATAACCTAGTATAAGACCTTAAGCATGAAAATTTTATTCTTGAATTATGTAGTTTCCTATTATAATTAGTGTTGCTCACACTATTCTTCTTGGTTTTAGTCAATGGCTGGAACCCGAAGGAACCGTGTTAATGCGGAATGCGATGGGCAATGCAATGATTGTCCCCCTGAGCAACCAAACGATATGGGAGCTGGAATGCAAAATCTTGTAGCCATACTCACACAACTTTCTCAAGCTATGAATCATGCAGGACTTCCAAACGAGCAAAGGAAGGAGCAACATGCTGTTGAATCCTTCATGAGGCAACGTCCACCTTCTTTCAACGGGTCTACTGATCCATTAGTTGCTGAACAATGGATTAGTACTACTGAAAAGTTATTTTCAGTTCTTCAATGTTCTGAGCATGATAAAGTCATCCTCGCAGTGTATCGTTTGGAAGGAGATGCTGATCAATGGTGGAATCTTATTAAGAATACGAGGCAAAGGGATGAAATTGAGTCTATGGAATGGGACGAGTTCAAGAACTTATTTTTCAATAAGTACTTCCCTCGTATTCTCCGAACAAAGATGGAGAAAGAGTTCCTTGAATTGAAGCAAAGGGATGACGAATCTGTTGGTACCTATGAAGAAAATTTTACAAGACTTGCAAGGTACGCTTCTGGTATTATTATCCAACCTGAGAGTAAGATTGATCGATTCTTTAGTGGCTTAAAACCAAGTCTTCGAAGGGCGTTAGCCATAAGGGACATCAATAGCTACGAGGAAATCGTTCGATGTGCTCTCAAAATCGAGATGGAGATTGGAGTAACCCATCAGTCACATGGGTTTGATAAGAAGAGGAAGATGGAATTCAAAGGAAAATCTAAAGAGCACGCTGAAAAGAAGATGAGCTTTCCCTTATGCTCAAAGTGTGGAAAGAAACATGGTGGGAGTTGTCTTAAAGGGACAAGTAAATGTTTCAAATGTGGAAAGGAAGGTCATCGAGCATTTGAATGCCGCGATAATGGGAAGAAGATGTCTAATGATTCAAACAAAGGAAGGGATATGCAGAATGATCCTACTACACTTCAATGTTTCAAGTGCAAGGAGATGGGGCATTATGCCAATCAATGCCCAAATCCAAGGGTTGATGATGATGGTCGACGTCAACAAAATCTTAAGGCTAAAGACAAAGGAATGTCACATGCAATTTCTATCAGCGATGTGGAGTACGATAACGAAGTGGTGAAAGGTACACTTACCATCCACTCTAATGTAGCAAATGTTTTATTTGATTCTGGATCCACCCACTCTTTTATTTCTAAAGAATTTTCTAAGGGTATCACCGTATTACCCCAACAATTAGATGTTGAGTTATCTGTGACAACACCTAATGGCACAACAGTCGCATCAAAAGTATATAATTCTTCTCCGATCGAAGTTTGTGGGAAAATGCTTCCTGCAAATCTTGTGATCCTTCCTTTGGTGGAATTTGATGTGATTCTTGGCATGGATTGGCTTTCTCTACATGGAGCTCATATCAATTGCCAAAGAAGGGAAGTCACATTTCATATTCCAGATCAATCTACGATCGTCTATCAATGCAAAGATGAACATAACCTTCCAGTGGAAATTTATTCCATCTTATGGGAATTGATTCCACTAAATGAAGGTTATTTATCTCAAATGATTGGTGAGAAACTCACGATTAAGAATATGACCATTGTACGGGAGTTTGATGATGTCTTTCCGGAGGAATTACCGGGTCTTCCACCAAATCGTGAAGTTGATTTTTCAATAGAACTCGTACCGGGTGCTTTGCCTATTTCAAAGACACCTTATAGAATGGCCCCAATTGAGTTGCAGGAATTGAAGAAGCAACTCCAAGAGAATCTTGATAAGGGATTCATATGCCCTAGTGCGTCACCTTGGGGAGCACCTGTTCTATTTGTTAAGAAGAAAGATGGATCAATGAGACTCTGCATTGATTATCGAGAACTTAACAAGATCACTATCAAGAACAAATATCCTCTCCCACACATTGATGACTTATTTGACCAACTACGTGGAGCTCAATACTTTTCCAAGATTGATCTTCGTTCAGGGTATCATCAATTAAGGGTCAAAAGGGAGGATATACCAAAGACGGCTTTCCGTACAAGGTATGGACACTATGAATTTATAGTGATGCCATTTGGTCTTACTAATGCCCCTGCTATCTTCATGGATCTAATGAATAGAGTCATTAGAGACTATCTTGATCAATTTGTGGTAGTCTTTATAGACGATATTCTTGTCTATTCAAAGAGCAAGGAAGAGCATGAAGATCACTTGAGAATTATATTAAAGACCCTGAGAAAGGAGAAGCTTTATGCCAAATTTACCAAGTGTAAATTTTGGCTTCAAAAAGTTGCATTTTTGGGTCACATAATCTCAAAAGAGGGGATATCTGTGGATCCAGCAAAAACAGAGGTTATCGAAAGATGGTCGAGACCAACAACAGTAACTGAGATCCGAAGTTTTCTTGGTTTGGCTGGATATTATCGATGTTTTGTAAAAGATTTTTCACGATTATCTAATCCACTCACCAAGTTGACTCGGAAAGGAGTTAAGTTTGTCTAGACAGAGGAATGTGAAGAGAATTTCAAGGAGTTGAAAAGAAGGTTATCCAGTGCACCTGTGCTCACACTGCCTTGTAGTGGAGAAAGGTTTGTGATCTATAGTGATGCATCCAAGAAGGGATTGGGGTGTGTTCTTATGCAAAATGATATGGTGATAGCTTATGCCTCACGACAGTTGAAAATCCATGAGAAAAATTACCCAACACATGATTCGGAGTTGGCTGCGGTAATCTTTGCATTAAAGATTTGGAGGCATTACCTTTATGGTGAAAGGTGTGATATTTATACTGATCATAAAAGTTTAAAGTATATTTTCACAAAAAAGGAGCTGAATATGCGCCAAAGAAGATGGCTGGAGCTGATTAAGGATTATGACTGCTCAATCCATTACCACCCTGGGAAAGCAAACAAGGTGGCAGATGCATTAAGTCGACAAGACCATGCTAGTTTATCCATGATGAGGATCACAAAAGATCCAATATTTATGGATTTACAAAGGATGGATCTTGGAATTATAATGCAAGGGGAAAAATCTTATCTTTCTCAAATGAATGTTCAACCATCTATACATGTGAAGATTAAAGAGGCATAGAAAGAAGATGTCGAGTTACAAAAGAAGGTGAGAAATGTTCCTGAATTCAACCTTGATTGTGATGGGATAATAAAGTTCAGGAATCGGGTTTGTGTTCCTCCCATCCCTGAATTAAAGAAGGAGCTGCTGGATGAAGCTCATAGTTCATCATTCTCTATTCATCCTGGAAGCACGAAGATGTATAGGGACCTGAAAGAGTACTTCTGGTGGGATGGCATGAAAAGAGATGTTGCTGAATATGTCTCTCGATGCTTGGTTTGTCAACAGGTTAAAGCTGAGAGACAAAAGTCTAAGGGGATGTTACAACCATTACCCATACCCGAATGGAAATGGGAAAACATCACTATGGACTTTGTCACAGGACTACCTAAAACATCCAAAGGCAATAATGCTATCTGGGTCATAGTTGATCGTCTTACAATGTCTGCACACTTCATTGCTATTAGAGAGGATTTCTCTCTAGATCAGCTTGCCAGGATATATGTAAAGGAAGTGGTAAGATTGCATGGAGTACCACTTTCTATTATATCTGATCGAGATCCGAGATTTACCTCGAAGTTCTGGCGAAGTTTTCAGCATACTTTGGATACATAGTTGAGTTTCAGCACTGCTTATCATCCCCAAACAGACGGTCAGTCTGAGAGAACAATTCAAACCCTAGAAGATATGTTGAGAGCTTGCTCTATGGATTTCAAAGGAGGTTGGGATCAACACCTACCTTTGGTGGAATTTTCTTATAATAATAGCTTTCACTCCAGTATTCAGATGGCTCCTTATGAAGCTCTCTATGGAAAGAAATGCAGGACTCCTACTTGCTGGGATGAAGTTGGGGAAAGAAAGCTATTAGGACCTGATCTCGTTGATGAAATGGCAGAGAAGGTCAGATCTATTCAACAACATATAAGAGCAGCTCAGAGTCGACAGAAAAGTTATGCCAACAACCGAAGAAAAGACCTAGAGTTTGAAGTGGGTGATAAAGTGTTCTTACGAATATCTCCCTGGAAGAGGGTTATGAGATTTGGAAAGAAGGGGAAGTTGAGCCCTAGATATATCGGTCCTTTCGAAATACTGGATCGTGTTGGGAAGGTAGCTTACCGATTGGCGCTTCCACCGAATCTCTCTCAAGTTCACGATGTGTTCCATGTATCTCTCCTGAGAAAGTACATACCAGATCCTTCACATGTACTCAGCTCAGAAGTTGTACCGCTGGAGCAAGATCTTTCTTATGAAGAACAGCCGATAGAGATTCTGGATCGTAGCGAAAAAGTCCTACGAAACAAGACCACTCGCTTGGTGAAAGTTTTATGGAGGAACCACCAACTTGAAGAAGCTACATGGGAGCTTGAGGATATGATGAGGGAGAAGTATCCTCATCTGTTTGTTACAAAGTGACGAATTTCGAGGGCGAAATTCTTTTTAAGGGGGGTAGAATGTAACACCCGAGACTTTTATGTTATATAAATCATCAGAGGAATCTTTTTCTACACAACACTTGCTTGGCTTGCTTTACACGCAATCATGACCTTCCTCGATAGCTTGCGTCGTACGCAATACTGAGTTTCACTAAACAACAATATGCTATTAAAACTAGCCGTTATGAATAGTAATAACCACTTTTTGAAATTTTATAAATTTTATTTTTCAAAATGGACTTCATTTTTGGACTCAGAATATCGAAATTAGCTTAGGGTGAAATTTTGGTATTTTTCTGAAAACTTTAAATTTTTGATGAATAGTGAAACCACTAAGTGGTAGGTTAAAAACTGAATTTTGCATAAAACATAATTTTACCGCTTCTGTGAATGGAATTTCGAAAATCTGACAGACACGGTTGATATCAGTAAGTAAAATGTGGTTCAATGAGATATAAATAATTTTTTGGTGAATAGTAACTTTTTACTTTTTTTTACCGCGGTTAATAGTAAATAGGGTAACTAAGGGTAAATATGATATTAATATTACCCTAACACATGTCCTAATTCTATTGGACAAGTGTAATTCGACCAAAAACAAACTTAGGAATAAAATATGACCATTTAGGCCCACTTGGATTAGATTAGGACATTTATTATTAATTTCTTTAAAGAAGGGTTAAAATAGTTAAAATCAAAGTTTAATAAGTAAATCATTTTTAATATGGAGTTATACATAAGATAAATTCGACTATAAATATTCATTAGAAAGATAAAACGATATCCTACATAATGGTATTTTATTTATAATTTTTAGACATTAAATAATTTAATTTATTTATGACACAACGATGATGCAGTAATTATCTTATTAATGAAATATTGACATAATTGATGTTATAAACACCAAAATAAATGTAATTTGAGATTTTTTATGAATTCCAATAATTTTATAGGTTACTATGATATATTAATGTTGATTTAATCAACTTGGTTCGAACATTTAATTCTGTTATGACTTTCACAAACATCATATATCAAATAGTGTCAAAATTGACACAAAATAGTTTTTAAATAAAATATTATATTATTAATTGTTATTTTATTCCTAAAAATCTAAGGTTCGGCCAAATGACTAAGATAAGGATATATATATTAATAATAAACAATTTGGGGTTCTTTTGGCATGTTATAGTAAGTGTATTAACCATATAGTGAAAGAAAACAAAAAGACACGGTAAAAGTTAAATTATTTAACTTAGAGTTAAATCTAATTGATAAGGTTTAAAATAAGATCCAAACATGTCTAAATTTGATTGGTTGATGAGATTACAACCCTATCTCATCTAAGCTTCGAATATGAGTCATTTTTGGAGGTTTTTAAGTGGGGTTAGATTTATTATAAATTAATATTTTTAAGAATTCCTAAGGTGCCCCTCTCCTCCCTTATAAAAGGGCACCTCCTCCCCCTCCTCCTCACACCAATTTGAGCATTCAAGCTCGGCCAAACCCTGCCATTTTCACCTCTAAACTTCCCTAGCAACGTCCTAGAGGTTCTGGTCTTCCTCAAAGACCAATTTTAGTGCCCTAAGAGGAGGTCTCAAAGAGGCGCTTCAAAGAAGAGGTAATTACCGTTACCAATTCTTTCATCTTTATTTCTTCTTCCACTTCTTCTTATTAGGTTGTTTCATTATGAAGTAATAACATAAGTATCACTCATATACTGATATGTTATTATAAGTATGAAACAACCCTATTTCACCATCTATCCATCCTACAGAAAAAGAAATCACCGCGCGTGCGTACGTACGGAATACCGTCTCCACGCCGTGGTGTAATCTATTTTCCACCATTACCTTACAAGGATGGGTATATTGGTGTAATGAGTAACTATTTATGATTATTATAAAGTAATATTGATTCTGAAATAATATATATATATACTCCAATACAGTTCCATGATCATAGGAACGATATCATCACTCGTGCGTACGTACGGACTACCGTCTCCACAATGTGATGCAACTCGTTCTACATGATCATCATTACATAGTAATTATATAAATGAATTGAATGAATAAATATGAAATATGTTACACTAATACTATTCTGGATATAAGGTATCTATAACCTTAAAAGAAGAATAAGAATGTATTCGGCAAAACACGCATAAGAACAAAAGGCAATAAAGACCCGAGTAACAAGTAACAATGAAATATTACTAACAAGAAGCTAAGAATATGACCATATATGATAACATATCAATATGTATGATTCTGGAATAAGTCAATAACATTATTCAAACCATTATACAGGAGCTTCGGACACGTACAAAGCAAATCGGACCTAAGGTAAGGGAAAATATCACAATCTCATTTTTATCCGAGATTGTTTATTCGTAAGTATTTACTGGGGTGTATTTTATCATCCACATCCTTGTTTCATCAAAATGTAATATTATTTCCATCCACCTACAATTGTTTAAATCCATTTTTACCCTTCGGTGAGTTTTTAGTAATATGTATGAAAGGAATCTTTTGTCGTACGAGGTACTTTTTGACTTTTCCGACAAAAGTACGAATAATGTTTTTTTAACTTATACGGCAAGAACGGATTTTTACGGTTTTATAAATACTTATTTTCATGAACCTTCCTCCAAAATATTTCATGAATATTTTCAATAAAATTTCTTTCTTTTAAAATTGCATGATGTTTTGTGAAAAGAAATTGATTTTGAAGAAGAAAGGATATTTTCCTCAAGAATTCAATTCAAGTGTTTTATCAAAATTATTTTCCATCTAAGATAATAAAGGGTTCTGTTTCTATCCATATTTTTACATTGATTTGAATATGTTATGATGGAATTATGTTTATGAATTCCTTTATCTTATATGAATGGTTTTATGATGTCATGTTGTTTAAGAATCCCATTTTTATTACATGGGTTATGCAATGATGTATGATTTATGATTTTGTGGCACACATAAGAATGGTATCATTATGAGATGGGTGGGACCTATATCTCCCTCCAATGCCTTGGGTAAAGATTTTATATCTCATGAGATAGACATGGATGGAACGGAAGGTTATTTCGGTTCAGTGAAACAGGACTGGAACGAGGGTGACTCGGTTCAGAAAGGGACTTTGTCCACTAAGATAGTCTTGGCAATGAGTCATGAATAACAAGAAATGATTTTCCATGATTATGTGTGCATGCCACGAAGTTTCAAGTTTTACGTTATGATTATGGGGATCTCATTTTCACTTCTATGATTTATTCCATGTTATGATTTTATGATCTCTTTTGCAGGTTATGATTTTCAAAAAGATATGATATGATTTTTATTTCCTTTATTTGCCCTTGCTGATCATTTGAGCTCACCCTTTTATGTTTTATTTTCCCCATGTTAGGAAGATGGATATTAAGTAGAATATGCTAAAAGGGACCCTAGATATGATGAAATAAATGGGAGACACTGTAGAAGATTTATGAACCAGTTGTTTATGTTTCCCAGTTTCTAAAGACACTATACCTATACGGTCCGTTGTGGTTTTGTCATATGTTGTAAAAAGTGTGCTTAAATTTTGAAGTATTAACAATGTATGTAAAGTATGGGTTGTTGTAATCATCCTCTCAGATTGGCCATCTGTCTATGGATGATGGGATGTGCTCATCAAAAACTATGTCTAAAGGGAATATGGCAAGGATTTCGTGAAACTAGAAGTGAATACTAGATCCCTATCTAATAAAATTTCTACTGGAATTCCATACCTCTTCACTACCTACCATATATAAATTTTGTATTGATTCGCCACTGTTTGAGATTCATAAATCAAGATGAAATGTGTTGACTTTGTGAGCTGATCCATAATCACCCTTATGGAATCATGTTTCTAGACCATTATAAAAAGAAATTTCAAAAAATAATTTTATTTTTTCTCCCATTTACACACTGGGATAGTTAAAGACTTCAACATTCCTACTGGCCGCTGATGCACTGTCTTGAATTTCTGACATGTCATGAATCTATAGAGAAACCAAGCCACATCCCTTTTCCTACAATCCCACCAAAACTATTCTTTCAATGCCTTGTGGATTTTATGAATTCTAGGATGGATAACCCACTGAGAATTATGATTAGTCTTGAGATGTTCCTCCAAAAAAAATCCATTGGTATGTCCCCCTCGATTATAAAAATACAAGACTAAATTTCCTTTCTGTTCCCATTCCTCAATGGTCTCCCAACCATTGAGTTTTCTTCTCATCATCACACATTCAGAATTAGATGTTTTTGGAACTTTAACAAAACCATCCTATATAGGATCTAATAAATCAAGAAATTAGACCCATATTCCCCCTGGTCCTCACATTCAAGAACCATGTAATCTATGACTGAAATTAATCACCACCGATCTGAGGCATGTTTCACTACCTAAGCATATGATTTTCTATTTAATGCATCCATCACCGAATTTACCTTACCTGTTGTGTACATTAAACAAAAATAAAATAATCAGAGATATTCCATCCATATAAATTGGCTCATGTTCAAATATCATTATGGGACATTATGCATTAATCTATTATGATCATTAAAAACTCTAAATTTTTCACTAAAGAGATAATGACACCACATCTTTAAAACATGCACCACTACCACCTACTCCGAATCATGTGTTTTTTAGTTTTTCACATTAAACCTCAACTCCCATGATCCATATGAAACCACATGACCCCCTACATGAGAAAAAACCCCAACCCTGATCCCGATGCATCACAATACACCATAGAATATTTCCCCAATTCAGTAAAAACAAGGATTTGTGTTGATGTTAGGAGACCCATTAGAACTTTATAAAATGGATTTCACTACACATCCCATTAAAATAGAATACTCTTCCTTGTTAAAGCATTCATCAGCGAATCCAATTCTATGAAATCACGAATAAAACATTGTTAATACATTACAACACCATGAAAGATCTGTATCTCGAAAACGTTCTTTGAAGGTTTCCATGATATAACAAACTCTATCTTTTTTGGATGAACATAAATAACATTAGTAGAAATAAAATTTCCAGGGAAAAAACATATTGTATCAAAAATTCACACTATGAATATTTATCATACAACCGATGATCTTTCAAGATACCAAACACCATCTCCATGTGCTGGTCATGCTCTACCCTTGTCCCCGAATACAGTAGTATATCTCCCTCAAACCCCACAAAAAAATAATCTAGATATCTCTGAAATATTTGATTAATCAATTCCATAAAAATTGATGGCGTACTCAATAGAGAAAACGAAATAACCACATACTCATAATGGCTATATCAACTTCTAAAAGATGTTTTCAAGATGTCCTTCGTCCATACCCCGAACTGGTGACATCCTGACCTCATGTGAATCTTGGAGAAACAATGAGAATCCATCAAAAGGTAAATGAAATTATCAATGGATGGATGGGGAGTTCTTTTTTATAACTATATTAATTCTATGATAATCAACATATTGCCATAATGTTCCATGTACTATTTAAACAAACAAAACCGGTGCTACCCACAAGGAATTTCTAGGATGGATTGATCCTTTATTCTCTATACCTACAAACATCACCTTTAATTACTTCAATTATTCAAGTTCTATTTGGTATGTCGGATGTGAGATAAAACATGTCTCCATAAGGAGATAAATCATAAACACCGCTTCTCTCACAAGTGTAATTTCAGATAAATGTTTGTGAAATATCGATATACTGATCTAATACTCCTGGAAGAACACATTTCTGAACACCATCCATTGATTCCAACAATGAATATTCCAACTGATATGATATTGTTTCATCCACTGGCGCCATCTCTCTTATTTCACCCTGATTCTCACTATAATCCCATATAATGAGATGTATTACACCATCCTCTATCACAAATCTAACTTTTCATGAATTTAAATCGATGTGGTCCATAAAAATCATTTGAAAATCCATTTCTAGGATTATAAATTATGCATCCATCTCAATCATTGAGAAATCTGACATCAATTCAATGCCACTCGAATGAAATGAACATGCACTAAAAAGGAAATATCAACACCTATTTTGACCGAGAGGAGTTTTTAGTTTCAAAAATGAAGGAATTATTTCCATGTGTAAACCAAAAAAAAATCAATGATGTGAGAAGAATGATTAGAATAGGAAGCACCCATATCAAGCAAAGCATGCATCCACATGGAATTGAAAAGAACCATACCATGCATTGTGGATTGTCTCAACTGATCATGCATCAACGCCTATTTAGCCCCAATCATCTACTTTCTTGCCAAACTCTACAATTTAGTACCCTTCTGATGAGTTTTGGTGTATCTAGAATCTCCATGACTTACATTAATCTACTTCTGAGGGGTACGCTGCTACCCTCATACAATTGGGGAATAAAATACCTGCGACTCCTGAGAAGTGTCATGGAAACCCTACCTTAGAGAATGCTAAGAATATAGATGTACATGAACTACAGTTTTACAATTATTTCATGATATAGGTTGTTCTGTACAATCCTTCTTGATGTGTTCCATAAAGCTACACTGAAAATAAAAGGGCTTACTCTGAGGCCTCTGTGAATTATTTACTGATCCTATCATTGGATTCTGAACCGTACTCCTTCCATGGAAATAGCTGTCCCTCTTTATCTTAATCCCGATATTCTAGTACTCACAAATCCTCATGGGATCCAACATGCTCCCCCCCGAAAATAGCCCCACAAAGATCTTACTCATCCACAGTATATAAATTCACAGTTTCTGTGTAATCATTTATACACAACCCCACAATTATAGATCTTATATATTTCATCAACTAAACATAAAAAAATATTGACTTACATAATATACCTCCAACCGCCTTAGCTGAAAACCACACTATGTTCATAATCATATCAACATATTCTGTTACTGCAACGTTACCTTGCATCAATCTAATGAAACTCATTGTACATTGAATTCTCAATGCCTGAGTGTGTAAATTTTTATTAAAAAATTCATCAAAACCCTCCCATATCACACCTTGGTCCATCCTAGCTTAGACCACCAACACCCACCACTAAAGGGATAGATATTTTAACATGTATGTGTCTAAAATCACGTTCAGCTCGGCCGATGTTCCTATGTTTTCAAATATCCTTTTCATTCTATTCAACCACACGTCATCCCTTTCTGGATTTGAATCACCCATAAAAATGGCTGGTTTCTGCCTTTGAAACTGAGTAGAATGATTCAGATTCAATGATTCATCCACTTTATTCCCACATCCCACTACTTGGAATGCCGACAGTATATTCTACACTAGTTACTGGTTCACCAAGGGCTCAAGTGAAACCACATTTTCAATATCATCCTACGGTTGGTCTCTATGACGCCTACCCGGTTCCATATCTATCAACAAAAAACAAGCATAAGTCTCTCTACATTAACAATAAATTGTAAACAATTTTAATGTTCAATTGACTAAAAAATATCACAACCAGGGTTCCCCAATGTTCACATTTCAAATGTTTCACTATTCTGAATAATTAACCATATTTGGAAAATCAACCCATTTTCAAAACACCACAGTCTTCTATGTCTAAAACCAATCAATTTTGAAGCCCAATTCATATTTTTCGAAATCCCCAAATTCAAACACAACATAAATCATTATACCTAAATAAAATATACAACATATAGGGATGTAATTTCTACTATGCATGTTATGGTAATATAATTGTCAACTCTGATGACATTGAGACATCCAATACCTATAAGTGTCATAAAAAACATATATACCCAACTCCTTAGTAACATTATGTTCATCATAAAACAGTTATCTATGTCCTTTTTGGCTATAAAATCCATGTTCTGATAATCTGAAAACATTATACTATCTTAACTCGAGGAATTGGATATAAACGAATATAAATCCCCATACCAAAAATCAACACTAATTGACCAAACCTCTGCTCTCAAATAAATTACAAGGCCGAACAAACTGATACCACTAGTAACATCCCACCACATCTCATTGGATCGAGAGGGTGGGGGAATGTTATTCAGCCTTAAGAGATGTTCCCAAAGTTCCAATGGATATAAATAAATGTCGATTGTTTCGATAAAGATTTTTAGAATGATTTTCCATTCAGATAAAATCAACCCACTAAACAAGCCACTACAAACAAAACTACATGATGCATGTTAATAATGCAACCCAACCAATAAATATTCAAAAGACGACCAATATGTTCCATAACTAATCCCAATGACCATTACAACAATATAATGAAAAAATATAGTAACTAGAAGAAGACTACACACAAGACCCCCAAGAACTAGGAGACCATCCATATCCCCACACCATGCACCATGCTCCTAGCTCCACAACACTGTCTATGTATCATGATGAACGTCTAGAAAAATGATATGGTTTACCCTTACCTGTGTCCCAAAAGACAACATCTACAAAAGAACCAAAGTACGAAAGTGTGGGAGAGTAAAACTACTCTGTAGTATTTCCCAAAATGAATTCCCTACATACACCACTTGGATAAAACCGTTAGAACATTAATATAAAGATGTTTATATATAATATTAAATAGTTCCACAATTACCAACAAGAAAAACACACACTTACAAATCGACCATTACCCAAACCATGCATCAGAAATAATTTCAAAACAACTATGTTATAATTCATTTCACTATTTCACATTTTCAAAAAAAATTCCACAAAGAAATGATACACACAACAAGGAAACAAAAATGTTTGCACATCCGTTTAAACCATTCAATACATTTCCAACTAGTTGTACATCTCATCCACTTATCCATTGATGGTGGCCCTCCCATATACTCTCTATACACATTCTGAAGTGGTACTCCCCACCCACTTTCACATCATTCCTATCACAACTATAACAGGAAAATTACAATACCCAAGCATATCACACCATGGAAATACCACATTAAAATATCATTTTCCATCACATGCCATTTCCCTTCAATAAATTACACATTTATTTAAAACACCAATTAACCAACATTCCAATTCAATCCATATTTCAATAAAAAATTTATTATTGAAAATCATCATTCAAAAAACAATTTTCATATTTGACCACTATAGATTTTAAAGCCGACAATTCAAATCACACAACAAAGCCCCTTCTTTGAAATAATAACCCATTTTCACAAAAATCCCTCACATCATCACCCAATCGATTCCTAACAAGATTATCACATCATTATCTTAATAAGATTGAATGAAAGAAAATTAATTCTATCCAAAACAACTTTTTATATCCTAGTGAAGTCAAGAGAGAATCCACCTAGCTTTAGGGTTCCATCGAATTCGACCCATAACCAACTACTCCCCAAACACGAAAAATGCGGCACCTCATCTGTTCTAAACCTCCCACCATATCATCAACAAGCTGTAAAATCAATGCACAAGGAAACATACACCTTTTATATACACATAACTTTTTTTGACCTAGAAAACTGAGAGCGACGAAGATTAGATCTAGATAAAACCTCAATTAACTTGCCAAGGAGACTTACCATAGAAGAATAGGCTCAACCATCTCAATATAACCCATACATTTACATCCAATATGTGAGGGAGAGAACATATAATCCTTGATTATAGAATCACTGAGTGGGGGTCAATCGAGAGAGTGTTTCTGTGATTTCAGGGAAATTCCGAATAATCTTGGATTTTTTAAAAAATCCATGTTTATAGGCTACACAGTTTCCTCGCATGTTTAAAAAAACCATGCGCTTACCGTGCACCTATTGTTTCCTCAATGGTGAGCCTCGAATAGCCCAACCCACATGGTTAGTTCAACAGTGTGCAAGTCAAGTGGACCCCACTTCTCATGTGGTTCAACTCACACAGTTTCTTGTAACCATGCTCAAACCATGAGGCCATAAAAAGGCAACAAAAATTTTCAAAAACCATCCCAAACTATCACAAACTCTTCCAAACTCATACCAATAACTTTCAAACACCAAATAAAGATATTAGAAATTAGACAACCCTTATATCATTATTTCTAAATTATAGGACATACAACCCACAACAATATGGCTATCAAGTCCTAGCCTTTTATGTGCCACCAGTTGCCCCACAGACATGTCGTCCCCTCTCTGGGGCCAACCCACATGCGCGAATTGTTCATCTAACCAAGGATTTTCCTCATAATCCATGACATGTTCATTCTAGGTTATTTTTTACTCACTCACATAGACCCCAAGAAACATCCTATAAGGTCACCCACCTTGATTATTATTCCAAACACATCATGCTTGATTGTAGAGTTCAAATATGGTAATCTCCTGAACAGAAAGTTCCACATTCTTGACTACCCCAACCCCGCCCCCAATTGAACAAGGAATGGTGAATAGTAATGAGTAGGAATATCTCACAAATGGGATGAATAATCCTAATATACCAATACATATGCACACATCGGTAATCCAGAAAATTTTGACTTGTAAACCCCACTAAGTAAAAAATGCATTAGTACCACTATATACCACAACTAGACTATGAAAGGAATTAATTTAAGGAAAAAGGCCCAGAATACAATCCCATCACAATAAGTCTATAGAACAATTCTATCCTAAATGAAAAGGGTACTGATAATACATATTGAAAGCCACCTGAACAAGCCTTATAATGTCTGGTATCATTGAGCAACGTCTAGTCCTAGTCTACCTAGGTCTCTGTCAAATGTTAAATCAACTTCACTAGACATGACACAAGATGGAAGATCCCATGAAAGGATGATTAAAAAGACACTCAATAGGGAATCAAAACCCAAAGGGAAATATAAAAATTTGAATTTATATACATATTTACATTGGTATATTTCTAAAGAACATAAAACAAGATTATTTAGATACTTTTATAAGAAACAACACAACATCAGGTGGTCATAACCAACTTCCAGCAACAAGATTCTGCTCGAAGCATGCTCTTTCTAGGAAAACATATTCCTCAAGTCATGATATCATTAGTGACATCCAATGATGAGTTGTAGCTCATTTGGGCCCCACCTAAAAACATGATGGTCTACTAAGATTATTATACACAAAGAGGGTGTGATTACCAAAACCGGCCAGGAAACACCAGAGATAACGAGATGAAGTAATTGAAGATACTAAATAATTAATATAGAATAACCCACTATATAAGGGATCAAATTCCCATGATTTTACAAACAATACTGATGTGTATCACTATATAGAGGATCTCCAACTTCCTCATGGGGGTATTTATGATTCCAAAAACTCCACTATGGTGATAGAGGATTTCACTATAGTCTGATTGAGGGATAACATATCCTATATGAGGTTCAACATTTTGAGATTATTACTTTATTGTGATGTGGATGTAATTTTGCACTAAACAGTCGAGGAAAGGACCATGGTAATTCTCTCACCAACACCATCTGAAACTAAAAACTCTCCACTTTTATCAAAATAACCATATCAACATTAAGGTATCAATACCATTGATAAATACTAGATTGGATTATATATTTATGGGTTATTATTGTTTGAATGAATCCACTCATAGGCCTATCAGAGGCCTATATACCTACCACCAAGGTTGACCACCATGGTCTGTCGTACTACAGTGTGGACCAACTACAGATCACTCTTCCGAAAATCGACAATCGCGCCCAACCATCAAATTTTACAATTATGCTAAAAAAGTGTGGTTGGATGACACCAGGATATTTACATTTTTTCCAAGATCCGAATCAATCCTATGCTATGTAATACCTAAACAACAATCTGTACATGACCTACATGCTCATCCCGACCCTTTTTTCCATCCCGACCATCCTGCCATTTCCCACTCCATGTCTTCCACTGTTGTCCCATGTCTATTTCCTCCATCCAGCATCTCTCACCACATACATCACTAACTCCACATCCATTGGCACACCACCAAAGTCAGAACTATGTTCCGATACTATAGCTAACAGTGTGCCACCACCTACGCTACTAACCGCTACCAGTGCCAGATGTCCCATCTGTAAACCATTATGTTGTAGGTTTTGGGAACAGTGGATGTACAGTAAGGGGTGGTTCCCATGATTTAATTTTCAATTATATATTATCATTATGAGATCAATGCAACCATGTACATCGTGACCGGAATAATTGAATCAAATAAATAAGAAAAGATAAATCATGACAGAACCCAAGATGATGGATCAAAACATATTTATTACAATTAATTTAATGAAATAAAGCCTTTACTTCAATGAATTCCTTTATCGTTGATGTTTCCATCTAATGATCTGTAGTGAATCATCATTTAATTGTTGAAATCAATGGAATATTTCCTCTAGCGGTGATCCACAAGTGTTCCTAAAATCTTCTAATGTTAGTGATGTAGTCTGTGGGTACTCACACAGATAATCCATGTGCTTGCATCATCGTCCTTAGATCACCTTGAGAACCACTTACAATGATTCCATCTTATTCCCGTGGAGGAGGATCCCACTCATTATTGGGAGCAATAATGGATAAGGATGAACTCTCTATGCCCGAGATGTTCTTCTCCAATATGTTGTGCACTCAAAAATTGGATTGGTTTATGTGACAATATTTCAATTGAGTTTTTACATTCCTAGAGTTAAAATAAAATAATTTCACAAGTGCCTATATTATTTTATTTAATCCTAAAAAATACACATGTCATGTAAAAATTGAAATATAAATATTTCTCTACACGAACTTACCTTCTGTATTATAATTACATTTTACTAAATCATATTTAACGTTATTATTTCTCTCCAAACCATTTAACATGGTACCCCATTATGCATCATACATTATTACAACATGAATAATGATTATTTGTTTATTAAATAAATAACACTGCATTATTCATCTATAAATAATTAAATATTATATTTAGTATATATAAAATGATATTTATTAAATATTCCTCTAGAACTATAATCTATCAAATAACATATAATTGAAAAAATGCGATGAAGTATAATGAATAATTATTAAACCACATATTGGAATAGTTTTTATTAAACATTGTTATATAATAAATAATAATATTTTATGTAACTGACATTTTGGATACACATATAGTGTGTCCCTCACAGACTCTATTCTCATTGGCATTAGCTGAACATTCTTAAATTCCAAGGTTAATATCTAGCAATATTCCAAGGCATCCATTGAGAGTGAAGTTAATACCTCAAAGACTTGTGACCTTATAAGAATGTGTATTTTGTAGTATAATCTTATTATCAGCATATCTATATTGAAAAATGTTTCATTCTAGTGCCATTATCCTATGTTCTCGATATCTCTTTCATATAATTAATGGAAATAGAACACTCCAAAAGAATATCATGGTTATTTAATTATTTATAATATATCATTTAAATCAATGGTCATCAGATATTATCATCTACTAACAGATATATGTGATAAATTGATTGTCACAGTATTCATTAATCCAATATTACACTTGACCCACCAAACATATCTATCCTTGCTGCAACCATTTTTCGTTGTAGTTTTCGTCAATAAATTAATTTAAATGACTCATAATATTCATTATTAATAATCCTAATGTATAATGTAAAATAAAAATTTCCATAAATAGGAACGTCCTAATACACATGTAAATGTGGATTTTCTGCATTCAATTCTCTTTCCCATAATACCCATCATGTTTTTACAAAGGACGTACACCCTAAGTAGTTGTATAAATTTCATATGAGTCCCCACAATTATTTTCATGTATAATTTGTGTCTATTCAAATGATATAATATGGACATATACAATTTATTCTTGAATATAGTGATAGCGCATCCTTATTCTCATCATAGTAGGGAACTTATTTTATCTTTATTTCTGATAATTATTGACATAATCATATACTATGTCATGTATAGGAATAATAATGATTTGATAATTAGTTAATTAATATTAAAAACAACGATTACATTTTTATCATAATATACATAGTTGATGGTTCTCGGGAACCAACTCCAACAGTCTCCCACATGAAAAAGAGCTAACTGCAAATTACCTTTAGTCCGATTGCTCCCACATGATACAAATTCTTTTACTGATATAGGAATTTTTTATGGGGACCACCACATTCTATTCCATGGATACTATTTTGACTACAAATTCACCCCTCATATGAAAATCCTTCAAGAGGTGATACTTCTAGAGTATATGCTTTGTCTGTTGATGTGAGATATTCAGTTTTTTCTAGAGCAACTATTGCAATATTTTCACAACACAATGTGATAGAATCTTTAATAATTGGTAGAAATTAAATCTCATGGAAAAAATTATAAATCCAAATGGATTTTTGGGAAACATCGTAAGCCATTATATATTTGGACTCAGTTGTATAGTTAGTGAAGACTAGATTCTTTTAACATTGTTAGCTCCCAAATCTTTCGTTATGATAGAAAACATATCCTAATTGTGACATCAGATCATTCATATCTATCTGAAATCGATAATAAGTATAACCCCCACGGACCAGCTCATTATCTCCTCCATACACAAGTAACATATCCATATTTCTTCTCAGATACTTCAGTATAGCACTTACTACAGTCCAATTCTTTTCTATAAGATCATCATTATATATTCCTACCATTCTAAATGGATATTAAACATCATGTCTAGTAAATAAAATTTCATACATGGTGAATCCTATCATTGAAGAATATTTGACCTTACGCATTCTTCCTTCCTTTTATTGTATCTGGGGATTGGTTTTCATAGAAAGTTGTAATCTAGGTGGCACTGGTACCAATCCCATCTACGATTGTTCCATGCCAAATAAAATTATTACATGGTCAATATATTTATAATTACATAGTCCATGAAGCCTCTTGGATCTACCACGAACTGTATTAATCCCGAGAATTTAAGTAGATTCACCTACGTCTTCTATGGAGAAGAACTTTGTCAACTGATCCTTAACTGATTGTAATACATGTAAGTCATTTCTAGTTAGTAATAGGTCGTCAAAAAATACTACATGGTTAAATACCTCATTCATATTAAACCTTTTGTAAACATACAATTCACATTCTTTATTATTGAAACCAAATAATTTTATGGATTCATAGAATCGAATGTTCCATGTAATGGATGCCTGAGTCAATTCATAAATAAATTTTTTTAGTATGAAAATCATTTTGGAATCACATGGTGTCACAAACCCTTTTTGTTGTGTCATATAGACATATTCCTAAATGTAATTTATATGGAATGTAGTTTTGACATCGATATTCCAAATATCATAGTCATTGTAATCTTCAATGCCATGAATTTTTCTTATGTATTTAATCACATGAAATGGAAAATGGTTTCATTATAGTCAATTTATTTATTCTATTTAAAACCATTAACCACTTCCATTGAAATATACGTATTTACATAACCATCCATGTCTAGTTTTCTCTTGAATACCAATTTACAACCAATAGATTTTACATCCATGAGTGCATCGACCAGAAACCAAAGATGGTTTTGATGTAATTAATCCATCTCAGAATTCATATCTTATATCATTTTGTATCTTTTCAGCTCTCTAGTGCATCCATGAAGGCTGTAGGTTCAAAATCTTCCAATATAATGAGTCACCATCCTCAGTGACTAGAAAACCATTTATCCATCGTTTGCTTCCATATCTTATTCTACTATGCTTTACTTGTGTTTCAAGAACTAATTCTTCCATGGAAACCAAGAGAACATGTTCCAAAAATGACTCCTCTCTATCTTGAGCATCGACTTCATAGAAGTCAATCATCTCCCACTAACCATATTGAGGATTTCCTCCCTCTCTAGATAGAATAACATATTGGGGACAATCAATTTCTTGTATGAGGGTTTTTATATATATTTTCCCTTTGTTTCCGTGGGATACCCTATTAATATACACTTAATGCCCCATGGTGCTAGTTTTTTGCTTATAAAAACCTTAAAAATTCCCTGGAACACCATACATGTGTATCTGAAAAAATGTGGATCATTCCAATCCATAAATCAATGGGAATTCAGTCTTCCAATTTTTTTGGAACTCAATTTAATATGTATTCTGTAATATGTTATTCAGATCCTCAATAGGATAATGGAATATTTTTATGACTAATCATTGAACATACAATGTCCAACATAGTTCAATTCCACCTTTCAATAACACCATTCCACTTTGGTGTGTATGTTCGAGTGGGTTGAAATCATATCCCAAACTATTATAGAATGTTAATGAACTCTTGGTTAAGATATCACAACCTCAATCCGATCCAATCTTCTTTATCTTCTTAAAAATATGATCTATACATCATTCATGAATTTCATGATCTTATAAAGGACTCAAATTTATACCTCATCTAGAAAATATATCCATATCTAATCATTTCATTAGTAAATGCTATGAAGTAATAATATCTACCACTACCTTTTACTAGAAACGGTCTAAAAACAATAGTGTGTACATGTCCTTGAAACTCTATGGCCCTTTAACCAAATCCATCAAATAGTGGTTTGAAAATTTTCCATTTTCAACAAATATGAAATATTTCTAGTCATTTAAGCACAAATGAGTCTTAAAAATAATATTTATATAGTATTGTAATGTTCATATCATTTATTGGGACAAAAAGATAATGCCACAATTGGGTCTAATATCATTCATCTGAACACGATTAATTGTTTATTTCCAAAGCATGGGTTTCATAATTTAATAAATATCGACTGTTATTTAAATATTCCATATCATAAAATATGTTTCCATAATAAAATGTAAATAAATTAATTTCGAAACATGAACTTAAATCCAACTGTATCCAACCATGATACAAAAATATTTTTTTGATAGCTTTAGGTACATAATAACAGTCATTTAAACAAAAAATACTTCCATGTTTGCAACGAAAGGATGTATTCACCAATGGATAGAGAAAAGAACATTTCTATATTGTAATATCATAGATCAAACTATCCTCTAGAATGATTTTGAAATATACATTGTTCCTACATTGGGATGTAGAAGTGATCACCATATGTTGTATCTATTACCCAATGTGTAATAATGGAATGATTTACCTTGAAAAAGATTACATCATTATCATCCCAGGCCTTTTGGTGTAGTTCCTATTATAGTGGCCAGAATTTCCACATGAAAAACGCTCTACCTCTTTTTCCTAACCCTGACTTTAGAAATTTTTCATCTTGGTAGGATGGCACCCAAGATTGTTTCACTATTTATAAGTCTTGGTCCCCTTTTCCTTGTCCTTCCATATCTTATTCACCATTAGGACCACTGGTTTTTCACACCCCATGACATTATCTACTATATGAATGAATGTAAGATTTTTTAGAATAAATTTTTTTTATTTGTCATATTAGTATTGACTATAATGTAAGAGAAGGGATATGGATTTGATGAATGTATGAGATCTATATGAAACACATCTAGGAATGTAATCCCTAAGATGTCGAGGAATTAAATGTAGCTGATAATACTGGCTGCATTAGGCCCAACTTGTGTAGTCTCCTTAATTTTATTTGTGAAAAAATAATTGGGGATATCATTACTCTGTAGTATCGCATTCTCTTGATTCATATCCCAAAGGTGAGACAACATGATATATGAATTAATTGCTTCATGTTGATTTAAGGTCACATTGGAAATATATGATATAATGAAGAACTACACATATGTAGCATCATTTACATATTACTTATAGAGAAATAACTCCTCATCTGTTATCTTATTTCATGGGGAAATTGGTAAAGGTTCATCGAACACATAAAACTTCTTTTCATGGAAAAGGATGATAGGATTATGCCTTTTCTATTCTTATAATTTACATTCATTGAAAATTTATTCCATATCGTGTATGGATCACAACGATTTGATTGATATCATTTTTATTTATTTCTAAATAGATAATATAAGAATAATTTAAATACTTTATCAGGTAAAATTTATACAATCAAATTAATTATATTTATTAGTCACCAACTATTTTATTGAAACATAATTTCTCTTACCATTGGTATCAGAATATAATATTACTAGTAAATTCTTATGTCAAGAATCCATATTACTATTCTCATCACCGAAACATTTCCATGTAATGAATCTCAAATAGTTTTAGGTAGGAATTCCAAATGAAATCCACATTATGTCGCAGTTCCATGATTAGTTTAGTGGACTCCCGAATCACAAAATCATTCAATTAGATATCCTAAAAATTTTTCTTTCATTTACACTATCTCATTCTTTGTAATTAAAACCTTGATTTCAATAAAGATATGTAAACCCAAAATGTCATGTTAGAATTCCCCAATAAATTAATGCAGCCAAAATTTTTCTGGACATGCTATTTGAAATATAGTTTGATTCGAATAGAAGTAATATAAGGCTATACCAACATAAAATATTATTGAGGTATTTTATAATTTATGTGTAAATTTTAAATTATTATCATTATCACATTCTTGTTACTATTATGTATGATTTAGTTACGTGATTGAGCTTGTATTAGATTATATTCACCCATAAGAAAATTTATTTTAGTTTTACAATGAATTCTTGTTAATTATTAAATTTTGTGATCATGAAAAAAGTCTATAATTAAATAATCATGAAGCTCAAATAGATAAAATAAAGGCTATGATAATGAGATTATGCTAATAATTAGTTTATCTTACAGTAAATAAGCTAACAGTTAACCAAGGGTAGAAACACCTTGAACCAATCTATGGATTCTTTTTTTAGCTTAACACTTTTCTATATTTGTATCTAGCTTGGATTGGTTTCACTTCAACTCCTAACAAGAACAATCTCCACAAGAATGGGTGATTCGTCCATTACATATGATTTTAATCAGAATCATGTGAGGGGAAAAGGGTTTTACATTAAAAAACAAGGTCAAGAAGACCCCACATATTAAATTAGGAGAGAAGGAACACATCTGAATAAATTAATTTAATAATAAATTAATTTAATAATAAATTAAATGAATATAATTAGACCAACTTCTGTTCTATCTCATTATCATCCACAAGAATGAAAAAATTATTCATTTATTAAAACTATAACTCAATTAATTAATCATTCTTATTTAAGATATTCATTATCAAATCAATTAATTATTATATTTGATCATCAATAATTTTTCAAAATCATCATCTGAATTTCCTTGAGATTTCCATCCATTATAATTTTAATCAAATTTAAATTATTTCATTAAATATTTACTATGTACATAAATTTACAATAGAGGTCATACGGTGAATACCGTCCAGATCTACCGAACATGTATTACAATCTTATACTGATTTACACTTATGACATATGGAATAAATGATTTATATGTTCTATTAAAATGTGTACTTCATGTATGATTACAAAGAAAATAACATGATTATATAAACCATACCTTATAAATAAATTCCTATACGGTAAAAAATTTTAATATGATTTATCTTTGATATAAATATCTACACATTACATAGATATTAATTAAATATTTAATAAACATATTTTTAATTTGGTTATGTAATCAATGTGAAGAACCGATCTTCACTACGTGTAAACCCTTCATCATCTATCCAAAGTAAGTTCCTATCGACTCGGCATGTGAGGTGTACATTAGAAATCATAGAGTACATGACATGCCCAGTGGGATACATTCTAGGTTGACTATATATTACATAGTCACCTATTAGGTTGGCCTTGTATGGGATACAAAAACCATCCCTAACATGAAGGGATTACACTCTATGACATGTAGGGCCACATAGATTATAGTTTGGTTGATAGTGCACTAGTCTATCCTGGTAAACACATGGTGTTAGATTTAACTCTAGTGCTTGTCATTAATTCACAAGGGTTGATTAATTTCAGAATTAACTCTAGGTTCATAAAACAAAAATACACACTGTGTAACACTAGTTACATTGATTTTTCTACTATGATATGCGTGAATATTCCATAGAAAATCAATATGAGTTAATAAATTTTATCTTAAACATAAAATTAGTCATTTATGTTAGATCTATGAGAAATAATGGAGGAAGAAATTGATCTTTTAATTCCAATTAAATGAATGATAAAACATGAATAAGAAAACGAAATTATGAATGTATAAATAATTAATTTTTTTAATTTATTATAATCAATAATGAACATCCCTTTGATACCACTTATAAGTTCTGGGCGTAGTGGAAGTGTTTTGCGGGGTGATTCCCAACATTTTCTTTTCCATAATTGATAATAAATCTATGATCAATTCAACTATGAATGTTGTGTTCAACAGAATTAAACCAATTATATATTTCAATGGGTAATCCTATTGGGACAAAATAGAGTTGATCAACCCAAATTATTAAAATAATTTCTTCAAATATAGGATTTCTTATAAGGAATTTAATCATTGTTAATCAATCAGGAAATAGAAATGCACTGCACTGTTATTTCATTATAGATATCAGGTATTGGTATCCACTAATGATGATCCACATTTGTTAGAAATATACCATAGAATCAATAAAATTATATCCAGGTTCTAGCACTGAAAATATTTGTTCTTGCGTTGTCCGCCTTCAATCACCATGATAACTGCTTCCAAATAGATTTTATTGATACGATGGAGGAGAATCACATTATTTATTGAGAGCATTAATGAATAATGAATAACTCATTAGGTTTTGGAGATTTTTCTCCAATTCATTGTTCATGAAAACATTAGCATAGGATTTGGGAAAATAATATAATTAGAAATTTATATTGTTATGGTTAAGTAAAATATTTTCACAGGTAGAATTAATATTTTATTTTTTCCAAACAAAACGTGATGTAAAATAATAATATTAATACAATTATTTCTTGATATGAACTTAGATTTTGAATTATAATTAAATTTTATTATAGAATATTTATCATTATTATTTATCACATGGATATTTAACGTGGCCCTCCATTCCATCTCAAATTTTATCGGACCTCGAAGAATGACAATTTATTTATTAGATAAACATCACATCATTATTTTAGTATAAATAAATAAATCTTATTTTTACTAAATAAAAATTTATATTTATTAAATATTCCACTCACAATATATTGACTCAAATAACTTTTGATGGAATAAATACAATTTGGAATACATGAGTAATTATTAAACAACATAATGGAATAATATTTATTAAACTTGTTATTTAAAAATATATATATAATATATTATTGAGATTTTGGATACACTTATTTTGTGATACTCTAAGCCCCATTCATAATTCCATTAGGTGATGTTTACTAAAGGCTATGGTTAGAATCTGCCAACTCACCATGTCCCCCAAAGAGAATGAAGTTAATTTTTCAATGACATGACACCTCATACAAATTGTTTCAATGCATCATAATGACTTTGTCATAATAACCCTATTCATGCATGTTGCATACTCGTGCCATCAAATTATGTGCTCGATATCTATTTCATTTACTTTTCCTAAATAGACCATTAATATAGTACACTATGGACATGTATTTATTTAGTATAAATCATTTCCATCAATGAACTGAGATATTTAAATCCATTAATGAAAAGAATGTATAAAACCATTCATCCATTATTCATTAATTAAATATTACTCATGAGGCACCCAAAATATCCTTCCTCACTACTATATTAATTTATCACAATTTATTTGAATACATCTACATACACAACTCATAATTTCCATTAATAATAAAAATTTATATTGACCAATACTCACATCCTTAGAATGGAGAATGCAATGACACTTAAAAATGTTGTCTACTTACTCTCGGGTTATGTTATCATAATATCCTACTGGATATTACCATGAGTATACCCCATGAGAAGGTTCCTTAATGACCATAGAGTATCCACCCCTAAAAGCCTATATCATTTGTGTTTTGTCAGATGATGTTATATGGACATAGAACATATATTTAGGAATAATGTCTTAGAATGTTTTTTCACAATGTAAATAGATCTTGGTTCAAGGGAACCAACTCCAAATAATGCAACTTTTGAGGCCTAAAAAATAAAATGATCGCAGATTTGAGATCCTTGGGCCCCATTCTACATAGATCTAGCCTTGTTAGCCAATTATTGTACATATCTTTTTAGATCTACATCCAGATATCCAAAACCATCATCACATATAAACCACATCATCAGTCAGGAACATCACTCACATTTTCATTCAATTTCACTAAATTACAATCGCACAATGATTGATCACCATGTATTTTTCAAATCATGTGTCAAAAAAAGAAAAAACCAATGATGAATGTTTGATGAATATATGGAGAAATACATGAATCATAAAAGCAAATAATGAACCTTGTATTTTTTTCATTTGGAATTGATTCGTTATCATAGATGTATAATCGAATAAGGGAAAATAATTTACAAACCAAATAAAATAATTCTATATAATCTAATCGATCGATGATTTGGGGATCAATTATTATTCATAGAATTGACCATAGTTCAACTGAGATGTAAAAAACGGTGGACAATTAACAAAATAAAACATACTACCTTGATTACTCTCAATCACTAATGAATAATACTCGTCGTGTTACATTATTTTGAATGATATTTCAAATATGATGATGCATAAATTGATTAACCCAAAATCATTCATTATTCCCCCGATAGGATTCTCTATTGATAACTTTATAGGTCTTTCAGTGTCTCTAGGATAATGAATATATCCATGGGAATTATATATAATCATCTATTTAATTAAACAATGCAGTTGATATGTGACAACCCCAAGCCCTCTTCCAATAGACCAACTATTTATGACTCGCACAGTATAGGCATATCCTCAGTATGGGAGGAATTATCTTAACATAAATTCCCACACCCATTTCTATCCCACAAAATGAATAATTGTAGAAAATAATAAGTAATAAAATTAATGCATACAACTATATTCATCAACCAAAGTACGATTAGAATTAATTTAGCTAAAAATTGATTGAATAGATGACCCCCACAATGAAGTCGTTAACACAAGTCCATCCAAAATGTAAAGGTTATTGGGACTAGTTTCTGAAATCCATTGGAACACAAAATTGGTAGTACAGTCTTACTAGGAACCATCATTTCCTGGTCCACCTAGGAGTACATTAAAAGGCTGACCATCATCACAATTCATGACACTTTTAGGAAGAGGTAATGTTGGGGTGAGTATAATGATACTCAATTGGACACACCAAAACCACAATGAAATTAAACAAAGGAATGTACATTCATATGTACATAGTTATATGTCTACAACACATATTACTCGAAATTTTTGATGTACTCAAGAGAGACACCATGCAATCATTCAACCATAACCAACTAATAGCCAACCCATTCTTTCTCGAATCATGGTCATTCTGGGAGAACATTTTCCTTGAGACATGATATCATTGAAGACACTCAAAAAGTGGTCTATCTCATTTGGGCCCCTCCCAAAGAGAAAAAATTTGAATAAGAAGAAAATGATACACATGGAGTCGTCCATATCAAAACTAACTAGGGGACAGAACTAATCATTCCCACAACCGCTTTAGGATACAATATTCATAATCTAGATCAACCCAATAAATTGGGGGGGGGGTCATATTCCAATGCTTCCACAAACCATACCGACATGGCCTTCTTGATGGAGGATCTATTCACTACTCTTCGAGGTCCTGAATATTTCAAAATCACCACTATGGATGATATTGTATCATACTATCCACTCAGAGAGAGATACCATAATCTATCTGAGACATGGCCTCTAGAGGGTATTATAATCTAATGATCTAGATGTAATTTCATATGGATCCTTCGTTGAATGTTCTAAATGTACTCTCTCAATTTATACCTATAAAAAATAAAAAATCACCACATGAATCAAAATTATTTTGTAAACATTAGTGTCTCAACACCATAGATGACTATTCAATTGGACGTTCTGTTTAAGTGTTACTCTAATTTAAGAAAAACTGCCCATATGTCTAGTGATGGCCTATAGACCTACCACCGTGATAGGTCATCCAACATCCGCAGTCAATCGACATACCAAACAAACCATCCATATAGGAATGGGTTGTGGTTCCCTATCCTTCTTGAGTCCTCTCTATAGATATACACATTGATCATGGTAAATACTGATTTATTTATGGATGCCTTTATGTATAATAAATGTGATGATTCCTCCATGTGTTCATAAGGATGAACCCCACATAAACGAAGCATGATATATGGAATAGTTCCTTAAAACATACCTCCAGGTGTTTCACTTGTCATACCACAATCTGTGTTATAAAAAATGCTACCCACTATACTAGAAGATGAGGATCTTAGGCTTTCCACACATCATTAGTTCATCCTTAGAGACATGTAAGGATTTGTGGTAGTACCATCACACTTGTAGTTGAGGATTATTTTGTGGTAGTGACACATTGTTTCCATCTAGTCTTGTACCCAATAAATCAGATGATGATCTATCCAGCTAGACTTCTTCAGTGTTCAACAGTACGATGGTGGAGTTTGATTTTCCAGACTCACTATGAGGCATGTAATACATGTACTGAGTTCAAGATTCACCTATGATATGAGTTCTTACTAGTTACAATAATGTATATGTGTATCAAGGATCTTATTCATCAATAGCTTGGAATAATGACAACGGATAATTATTAATCGAGTTTCACCGACCATTCAAGCTTCTCGATGGATATGGTTTGACATTAGTTCTTTAGTTCTTGGAACATAATTCATTTTCTTTATAGAAAAATTTGATATAGTGTTATCCATATATACATTCAAACTTATTCTGAGGTGATTGATTGAGCTGTGGTAGTTGAATTTTATTTGGTTGAACAGTTGCAGCTGGTTATAGACATTTATCGGGTAGAATGATTAGAGACCTTACCATGAGGGTGACATAATTAGTCTATTGGACGATTATATTAGAGACGTTTCAGGAGGAGGTCCCAGGATAAGGGATATGTAGTTCATAGATCACAAGGTGGGTCTAGTCTGCAAAGGGAATGGCATTGTTAATCATGTGATAGTAGGGGAGATCCCACTCAAGGATTTACAACCTGTTGTACTACTGATAGATAGACTATGTAGTACCATCGAGTTTGAGACAATGATATGAGTATGTAGATCATCATTGTGGCGATTTTGGAAGAAGGATTGGGATTGTATCATGTGGTGGTCAATTCTTTGATATATTACCACCACCACCCCCAGGTGGTCCATGCCAGGCATAAGGAGAGGGACAAAATGGGCAAAGAAACCCATATATGGTATAGGCTTATGACCCATGGGATCCCAGTAATGATTCGAGGTATGTGAAATGTATTTTATTAGTTATCTATATTATTAATTTAGATAATAGCTATCCATTCCATTAATTCCACATTTCATGTAAGTTATTTGGAGATTCCTCATTAACCATTAAGTCATTGATTACTAGTTGATAATCGAAATGGGGGAAACTCATATATCACACACTTGTTATGAGAGTACAACCAATCCTTTGGAGGTGGGTGTTTGAGTTGGAACATCATAGTAGTTGCTTTGAGGCCTTAAACCTTATTCTAGTCATGGATTGGTTAACTGTAGTTCATGCCTAGATCGATTATTATTCACTAAGGGTTTCTTGTTCCTGCTATGATGGAACCATGTTTTACTTTGTTGAATAAAAGGAGACTCATGAATCATTTGATGGGCACATAAATAAGTGGGTGCATCAAATTACTCATCAAATTGATAGCATAACATTTTTCAAAGAGGTTTTTTAGATTTCCTATACATTTGTATTGGTGGAAGTGTATAGAGATATCTTTTCTAATAAAATTCTAGGATTAACTCCCTAGTGATATGTAGACATCAAAAATGTCCTAAAAACCAGGAAAACAATAATTTGTATATATTCAGATAATATAACACCCATAGAGATTCATGGGATGCAGGTGAAGTTAGACGACATGTAGGGGAAGGCATTGTGAGAACCAATGATTTACCTAGGGAATCCAAATTATTGTTTTCCAAGAAGGAATATCAGATATTTTGGTAGTGTGTGGAAAATAGTCTCTAGAATCATGAGACTATAAAGCAATGTTATATGTTAATAATGATTGATGACATATTTGATCAGTTGAGAGGGGAACAATGATTCATGATTTTAGATTTTACATTAGGATATAACCAACTATGTGTACAGGATGAGGATATATAGAATATGAAATTCTAATGTTGCTATGTTCACTATGATTACTTGGTGATTTCCATCAGCATAACGAATTCCCTAGATGTGTTCCTAAGTCTCATAAAACAATTCATTGATAATAATTTCGACATGTCATTGGTGTTCATCAATGATGATATCATTTTCTTCCCAGCGTCTTAAGAGGACAAAGTGATACACATAACGATAGTTCTGGATAATCCCTGAGACCATCGAGAATATAGGAAGCCCTCAATGTTCCAAATCTAGATTTAGGTTATCCACAGCCATGGAAACATTATCTAAGTAGATTGAGTGGTAGTGGACAAACAGAACGTCTGAGTAGAGATATCATGGGATCCACATAAGTGTGTAACTTTGTTGTAGAGATTACTCATGTTAGTAAAATATTATTGGAGATTCATAACCAATTTATCTTGGATGTCAACACCCATAGCCACATTGAGTCGAATGAGTAGACATTTGTGTTGATAAAGAATTTCTAGTAGTCTTTTCAGTAGTGGAGGAATAGTATGAAAAATGATAATGTCTTGAAATTTTAGAAGGATGGTGTTGATACAATGTGTTATGAGATTCAACAGGAATGATGCACAGTTTTTTTATGATGTAGAGGAAAGCCATGACTGCCTATGGTTAACAGAAGGTAATACCACATGATCTAAACATAATGACCCATCGTCTTGACTTAGCATTCTTAGTCTTCAATTTTTTATTGCGGTGACACTACTTGATGAGAAATCATTCCATCATATTCTTCTATCACAAGATCTCATTTTTACCTTCGATAAAATGGATCTCAACATGATATAGAGGTTATGGGTAATGTTTCTCCAGTACTACGACTTTTAGGTTTTCAATACTCCTTGGAAGGGGAAAATCGTTGTAGATTCTCTCATCAAGAGATCCACTTAGAAGATTCTATATGAGGCATCTGATCATTTGGACTCGTTGTACACATCTTTTGATGATTGAGATGGTGTATCATACCTCAATCCTATGGTTTACACCCATCTACTCCGACAACATTTCTAGGGGCACAAATTTTGGGAGCCAATAGTGAGAACCAACATGCTTAGATATCAAAAGGTAATACTCATAATAGATTTTCTTAAGGATGGGGGCATATCAATTTTTAAGGGATGAATGATTTTAAAAATTACAATAAGGGAGTTGTTTCAGAGGGAGTTTTATACATCCCTTTTGGAGGTACATGTGATTGTGGAAACGATGTATCAGGACCTCCAACATTAGTTTTTGAAGGTAGGGATGATGAAAAGAGTTTCAGAGACAGTCTCTTGATGTCTTACATATTATCAACTGATGTCTGAGCACCATGTTTCAAGAGGTTTAGGTAAACCATTTCAAGATCCAAAATTTATATTGTATGGAATATATATAGACATCATGGTGGGATTACCATGAACATCCAGGGGACAGAACTCTATTTGGGTGATCAATGAAAGTCCAACCACGTCAACAAACTAGATATCTATCTAATAGTAGTGATTAGTAATGTGATTGTGATTCCACTATGTTTAGGTGATAGTTTGACTCCATGATGTTTAATAGATTCTATCATTTAATCATGACCATCACATTACATCAAGGTTGTAGAATGGATTGATGTAGTATTTTGGGACCCAATATAACATGAGCACTTCATTAATCCGAAAAATTGATCAAAAAATAGAGCTTGAACAATCATGTTATAAAGGAAAAGTTTTGATCATTAATTTTAGACATTAGAAATATTATAGAGGATCAAAAAAATGGTGGAGATTTTATACAAAAACATATACATTCCTCCATCAGTATGACAACATTCGAGGCTTTCTACAGGAAACACATCAGTTAACCACATTACTCGAATGACACCAGAGAGTTATCACTCATGGTCCCATAGATGTTATAAGCTACTATAGGTAAGGTGTACATCTTCTAGGTGAAGATGAAGACTAGAAATATCTACACAAAGTCCTACAATGAAAGACACATATGGTGTTTTTTGTCTAAGGAAGGAAACCATTTGTTTCTAAAGGATTCACCTTGACGTGGATTAAAATGTTTGGGCTCAGATGGAATGTTATCTCAGAGGTTCATCAACACATTACATATACACATTGGAATTTGAGAGGTGGAATACTCCATAACTATAGGTAACTATTTATACTGAGTACATGATGTCTTATAAATGACACAACTGTGGAGGTATGTTATTGACACTTGAAACTTCATCAATTAAGGAGAACATGAAATCCATGATGGAGTGACATTTACTGAGTACCAATTGGATATCAAGGATTGGAATGAGGGGTTTTTTCACGAGAAATAGATTCTTTTGGTATGTGTTTTATGTAATAACATTTATCTGTAGAAGATAACATGGGAGATGGAGGCTCATATTCATTTTCATCACCCTCATATTTTTGAGTAGTTGTAGTTATTTATTTTAATGGGATGTAAATTTCAAAGGTCAAGAGAATGTGATGACTCAGATATTCTATTTAATATTATTAAATATTATATGTATTAATTTCAAGACTATTCACTAAGACAATGTGAGATTCTGATACTTTTTGTTTCTAGAAATAATGGTTGAAAAAACTTTAAATAATAAATATCATGTGTTTTTGGTTTTCAAGATAAAGTGGAATAACATATAAAATAGTTCCAGAAAAAAATACGAGCGAACCATTGTTCTCAGAGTTGTTGCTTCATCCTAGGAGAGACCTGACAATGGTTGGAATGAGTCAATTGATGAAAATTTATCACATATGATTAAATGAATAAGCTAAATTGAAAAATTATTTAGTTTTTTTTGTTGATGAATTGTGGTTGTTAATCATTTAAAAATTATTTTTTAGAAATATCTATGGTTAGCGTTATGTCCCTTGAATCCTATGGAGATGTTGGAGATAGAACCTCTAGGGAACCCTACCATTGGACGATGGTGAAACATCAGATTGGTGATCGAATCACACTGATTTGGCTGAATCTCCCCAATAAAAATGATTTAGTGACATATGTTCATCTATGTATGATCGATATTGAGATATAATTTCTTATTAAATTCATTTATTACTCATTCTTTATGCATATGTTCAACAAGGACCAATCCACGAATATATTGGCATGAAGATTTACCGTATTTGTAGGATGTCTAATTTTGTGGGATTTTATGGAGTTAAATATTGAGTTTCTTTTGTTTCATTTAACATTATGTTAGTGATTAAGAATTATCAACAGAATCATTGATTAAGGATCACCCCTCTCAATCGGTTTAGGCCTTTCTCGACTACATCATGAATTCTTCATACGATTTTCATTCTACTATGTGCACTGAAACCATATGTTAACAATTTATTGTTGTTCATTTTATTCTTGTAAGAACGAACCAAACCCATATTTTCATCATCCAAATTACTCAAAGGAGGGTTGAAGGTTGTTTCATAAGTGTATCAAAAGATGGTACGGGGGAAGACGACAATTTATGGGAAAACCTGAATCCCATTCCATGTTGTCTATGACTACATGGAATGCAATCACCGCTGGATGAACATTTAATGTACCATGGTAGATGAATAGACAAGTGGTAGACTAAATGGGTTTCAAATATGAAATTTACTCCCATACACAGCATGTCATAGTCCATGTACACGAGCACCCCCATTTATAGGTACATAGGTAGGGATAGACGATTTGATGTCGTGTACTGGGACACGATATGAGTACACAGGTTGACCTCAGATTCAAGGACACAACATGTATCCCCTATACACACCACATATTATTATATTACCTGACACAATATTATAACACGTGGGAAATTTTACACGGGTAGTACCTAGGGTAAAATACATGTTGTTTTTCCTTAATACAGGACATGCATCCCCATTCTATATGGATTGATATTATTGAATTTTTTATCATGGAAAATATTATTTTGGGTTGGTTCTATTGATCATTTCTCTAGAGGATAGTGAGAATAATTTCCTACTCCATTAAATATTATCCTTACAACAAGACTTCAAGGAATTGTTTTTGGAATCTATCATTAGGTTCGGAGCAGGCATCTATATTCATCTTCATTCCCTTGGTGGATTTCATTGTATCGACATGAAAAAATTACTTGGGCACCGATCATTTACATAGCAGGTTAATCAAAATTGATTTGTTGTTATAACTCCATGACCATTAATGTGATAATCATTTTTTTTATCAAAATCACTCCATGCCTATTAGCACAACACTCTCATCATATTACATGATGATGAGAATCTCCCAGATGGATGTCATTAGTTTTATCAGAATCAGGAAAGAGTTCATCCAGATGAGTGTTTCATGGAATCATTGAGTTGGAATCCAAGGCTGGGTATTCTATTGTTGTTTTGTACCTCTAGACAGTGTGTCTTGGATTTAGTATATCTGGATGTTATTATTATTATATTTACTATAGCCATAAACCGGTGTAGATAAGATTATACATTCCATTGTTATATATAGTTGTAGTTTCTAGTTCTCCATCTAAGTATTGTAATTCTCACCCAAGCACATTATTTTCCCACACATGTTGTTTATTATGTAGATTATTGTCATTTTTAAGGAGTCCTGGGTGGACCAAAACCAAGAGGTTCATAGTGAGACCAGATAGATTGATGTGTATTCATGTGGCTTTCAGACAGTAGACCTGATACATTTACATGCATGTTGTACTTGTATTATAGACTCTGTGGTGGGTTTGTTTCTGGCCTGGAAATTTTACATTAAATATAGTCATTTAAATATTGTGGGATATACATGTATGAAATCATTGGTTTCTTATGGATTTTTACTTTTCATCATTTTTTGGGGTTGGGTATTTGTGCATGCATACATGCACAAAGGCAGTGTGTCTAATGTCATCGATATGCCTACTCAGTTCTAGTCACTAGCACCTGGCCTATTGGAAACATGCTTGGGGGGTTTTGGAACATGCCTTATTGTGATGGGATGTAATAATTAATTAGAAATAAACATGAAAACCAGAGGAGTATTAAAGAAATAAATTTATAAGAAATGATTTCAATGCACAAAAAGTGTTTTATCCTAACAAATTAAATTCATTACATTTATTTAATGAACATAATTATATTTAAATATTCTTTTTTTGTATAATTATTTAAATTCATTAAATACGTGTTAATAGAATAAAATAATAAAAAATTCCAATTTTACATATAAAAATCTGTATTTCATAATGTTTGTTTTCCACCTTTTAATGAAAATTATTATCTATATGAAAATTTGTACTATTTTTTTATTTTTATATAACAAAATAAAAATAATTTGTTATTATAAATAGAAAAATGATAGATAATTAAATCCAATTATTTTCATTATAACCAATTGGACATTGAAATTGGATAAAAAAATTTAAAAAATTTGAACATTTTAACATTAAAAACATTTTTTCACATCTCATCTTTGGGTTTTATTTTAAATTACCTTATACTACATTTGTGATTTGTATTAAAAAAAATTTATTTTCTATTTTTAATAATAATAAATTATAATCTATACTATGGTCAGCATATTTTTAGTCCAAAAATATTAGTAAGAAAAATGAATCTATAATGAAATTAAAATGAAAAGAGAACTCCACAAATTCACAAAAATAAATTTATTATCCTTAATATGTTCATAAATCAATCCAAATATGGATTTTGGTTCATATGAAATTGATTTACACAAGAAGAGGTAGCGTTCATCAATATGATTTCTTGTTTTATTTCTTATTCAACCCCTTCAATTAATTTCATAAAAAGATTATATATTAAAATATCTATATTAAATATTCTTATAAGTTTTTTTAATGATTTGGAATGACTCCCACAAACACTTCCATCAAATGGGATAGAAAATTTTCATTCGTGTGTAGACATACTACCACTTCAGAAACTAATGTTGTTTATTATTATATTAAATGCATTCATGATTTTGAATAATGATATATTTATAGTTTATTTATTATATATGTGATATATAAGATGTTATTATGATTGAGGAATTATTACATAATAGTTTCCTTGATACATTCTATTTATTTGGACTATGATAAATTCATTTGATAGTACGGCGAACCACCACCTTGAGAAGTGATGTGATTAATTCATGAATTACATTGAATGTATAAAAGATTGTTTTAAAAAAAATTCATATATTTTAATAAATAATTCAAATTTAATGATAATAAATGCACACAAACATATATATATATAAATATATATATCATGTAATATTTATTCTTTTGATATGATAAAATAATTTTAAATGACAATCATATTATAATGTTATGGCTGTACGTTCTTTTTTATACTATATATTCTTATCATTTCACATGAAATATAATGAAAAAATAAATATTCATGATATTTTATCTTCAAATTTTAACAATATCATATGTGGATATTTTAATTTATATTTACCACTTATTAATCAATTTAATAGATCAATTATTTCTATCTTGGCTATATTACAGCATGAGTTTTGTAAATATTAAATAATTTTGAATGTAATATATTTTTACTATATATTCATTTATTTATAGGTTTTTATTTGGAATTACTTTTGATGAACACAACTAATTAATTGATTAATTATCACATCAATAAATTATTTAATAGAATGGTTTATTTAACAATATTTTTATAACAAATATTATTTTCTCTTGATTTCATAGTAATGGAGATTATTTGACTATTATTTAATTATAGTTTTATATTTATTTTCCTATATAAATTAATATTTTTTTTCAATTTATTTAACTTTTTTTCACTTGTTGGTACATATAATAATTGAGTAAATGTCTTAATAATATCAGACGCAATTTCTATTATTGGTTGAAAATTTGGTTTTTACAATACAATGTTTTATAAAAATATTTAAAAAATGGATTCATTAACTTTTTCAAAATTACTAATTAAATGTAAATTTTCATATATTTCATTTTTTAATAATGTTTTCAAAGGAATCATTTCATCACATTCTAAATGATTATCATTTTTAGTCTTTCAAAATATAAAATGGTATTTACATTTTATAAGGAATGGAATGTATGAGATTACATTCCCTAATTCTTTTGTATCTTAAATTTCAAATTTTTAAGAATATTATTCAATAAAATACTTTTATATATTATTATAAATGAAAATGATTTTAATTTTTTTTAGGTTTATAAATGTGATTTTCAAATGTAAATGGATATTTTTCTCCATAATGACATTAAACATATTATTATTTCTACAAGGAAAAATCCATTATTCCTAATTAAATGTGTACATATTGATTTGATAAAGTTGTTAGTGTTCCTTGATATGGTTTAAGATTATTTTTATCTGTGAATGAATCAACATTATGTTTATCGTTTTATTTTTGATGTCTTTAAATTGCCTTTGAATTATTTACAATCCATTGAATATACCCATGTTTTATCATGGTTATTTTTTTACGTGAAACATATATTATTTATGAATATTATTTATAAATTGAATATTTGATATATATTGGTAAATATAGAAAAATATGTATCTTTTCTCATTGTGGATATTTGGTTTGGAACAATATTAAGGATTTAAATAAATTATTTGATATATGGGGAATTCATTGTAAAGGTGTGTCATGTGTTTGTGAGAAATTAATTTATGCCCTGCGATTCATCGGTAGGATTCATGACACAAAACTGATATGTTTTTTGATGAGGATTTATCCATTAATTAGATTATCAGTATATATCCTTGATTTTATTAGATTCCTTCCATGAAAAGATGACATTGTATGATTTCTTAGAATGAAGCATCTATGATATGTTATAGATGTCCATCATTATGAATTAAAACATTATGAATTCCAATATTGGTATTCCATTTATCATTCAATTTGTTCTTATATTCATAGTCAATCTCATTTTATTATTTATAAGGTATTATATGATAATCATTAATTCCTTCCATATTATTCTTATGTTATTGATTAAATGGAAATTGTATGTATTTATTTACCATTCCATGTTGATCTTTATTTTAGAGTCAGTATAGATTCGACTATACAAAATCCGTACTAGGAATTTGAGCTCACCCATATTTAGTTTCCTTTACTCCAGATTCCCATATGATTACAATGACTTGCATGCAAGGATATGTGTGGGGGAATAAAATAATTCTCAAAATAATGAAAAAATTATGTTGGAATTTTTGTATTCAAATGTATTCGTGTGTGTGTGTCTATTTTAACATGTCTACTAAACTATTTGGGTAATTAGAATGTGATTATATATAACCTATAAAAATGTTATTCTTATAGAAACATGGTATAAGATTCTAGAGTTATGTGGAATACAATTGTTATTAGATTATTTTTAGTTGATACATTGAAAATTACATTTCAAAAAACATGTATTGTACAAAATAATCCCAAAATTGTATTTTAGTATATCTTCAGAAAAACATCCTATAATTTTTTGGTAAGATTGAGAATTTTTTTCTAGATATACATTCCCTTGTAAATACTATAAGTTTATGTGGATCTTTATCAATTTTACTTATGGGTAATAAATTCTTAATGTGTTTTTAGAGCTCGACACATTTGTATCCTTGTACAAGAAATGTGGCCTCACTATGTACTTGGAATTAAAATCTAGAGAGGTATTCTTAGGTTAGTTATCATTATATATACAATTCATTATATATAATTTTTATATATTATGATGATTAATTACATATCTTAATCAGTAATCCATGGAAGAACATATGTTGAAAAAATGAAAAGTATTTTTGTAGTAATAAATTACCAACGGTATTTAATTTGTGATAATTACAAATCATCTGTGGACTATGTTAAATTTTATAAACATGTGTGTCTTTATTAAGTTATGTGTTATGGGTATCATAATGGGATATGAATTTACGGTCGATCATATGTTAAATTTTTTAAATGACACATTTCATCATTTATATAGTAGGAATGTGACATGAATAATGATATTTTGGGAAGAACTATATGGAATGTATATGTTTTAGAAGAATAGTTATTCTAGGTATAATGAAAATTAATTTTTTTGAAATATATTTTAAGGTATTCTTAACACCTATTGTTGATATAATTTCTAAATAATTTTTTAAAAGTTATCCAATAATATTTTATTAAATTATAAAAAAACTTATTAAAAACCATAGAAAATAACTTATTTAATAACTTTTTTACCTCCATAAATTTCTATAATGATTTTTTGCAGCATTGTTGGAATTATATTTATATATTTTATAAAATGGACAACCTATTTGATAGGTGATAAACCATCTTATCCACCAATGTCGTGAAACATGAACCATTAACCGAAGGGCGAAAAGGGGTTCACACCTACCCTGCCCTAAAAGATGTTATATTTAATATGTCATTTTTTAGCATCACAATTTGATGAATAATTATTAATTCTTAACCAGTAGTATTACAATTTTTTTTTTGAAATTAATGTATTGATAATTTTTTATAAAAAATTAATGTTAAATGGAATGAATTTGAAAACATTAATAGATCTTATTTAAATTAAAAGTGACTCTTAATGATTTATCTACAATCCAAAATAATTTTGTTGATAATATTTTCATTGATTGTCGGATACATTGAAATTTATCGATGCACAATTAATGTATGAACTATTGTTTATGAAATTGAAATATATTATGTATATATATATTCTTATAATATTATGTAGTAAATTAATTAAGCCTCCTTAGGAAAATGATATTGAATAATAAAATTATCTTATTTCCATTATTTTTTGTTATATAAATTCCATTTTCACACCTATTTGATTTATGGATATGAGTTTATAAACATTCAATTGATAAATCACATTGTTATGATCGAGGACATCAGTCACAAATAATAATAATTTTTTCTTTTCTTATATTTCCATAAAATCAAATGCTTCAAATGCTATCCTACAAGGAAACCTAGTTATGTGTTATTATATATAACCACTGTACTTCTCATTATCTCTTATTAAGAGGTTGTCTTTATTAATCCTTCTCATGATGTCAAATATCAAAAAAGGTATTTTCAAATATCAAATACTTGAATAATGAGATGATATTTAACGTTTGATGAGAGATTTTATTTATGGTGGGGGGAATGTAACACCCCAAACAAATAGAATAATAAATTTTATTCAATTGTGTGTATGACCTACAAAAACAACCATAAAAAAAAAATATAACAACACAATATATTATGATATATTTATTATTATATAAAATAAATATTTATAATAGAATATTATACACCCTACAATAATATAATATTATAATGATTAACTAACAAATGAACTTATTCTATTTTATTAATTAGGTAATAATTAAATATAAGTGAATATAAAAACCAATTTAATACAAATGGAATTATTTTATAAAAATTACAATTTTTATCTCCCAATAGAGTTTTATCTGAATAAATTAAATTAATTATTATATAACTATTATCTTAATGAAATTTAAATATTATATATTCAAATAAATATTTTCAAATTCATTAAATATATATGATTCGAATAACATAAGAAGAATTTTTTTTATTATTTATATATTTTTTAATTGTATTCATTCATAATTTTATAGAAAACATGCTTTAAAATAATTTAATATTTTAATAATTGTATTTTATAAATTCAATATCAATTTTGAAATAAAAATTGTGAAATATCTAAGGGTGAATATGTAAAAACAATGATCTTCTCTTCAGGTATGTTTTTCATTTTCTAGTCATTATTGAGAAAAAGAAGAAATTATGGATTTTTTTAAGTACACGCCATATACTATATCAATACTCATTGTGTACCACCTTGCCACAGGAGGCTGTGTGCGGGCCGTGTAGTAGCCACACACACGACCTTGTGAGAGTGAGTCGGAGGCTGCTTAAAGTGGAGTATGGAAACAGCGAGTACACGCCGTGTACTTCAAAAGTACATGTCTTGTATTTTCTTTTTTTCATTAAAATAACCGAGGTCATGTCTTATCACCAGAACACTCTTATTTTAGGTTTAGTTCAGCTGAGAGCTCCGTATGGCCGCAGAACCTTGAAGAACCACCGAGCGTGTGTCTGCCCTGAAGAGAAGATATGTGTTGCACATGCATGGTTTGCATTTTTTGAATTTTGGGTCTAGTTTTCCTGTTAGGATGTTATTTACATTCATATTTGTAGTATTGTAGGATGGTGTTACTATTGTTATGTTATTTTGTAATGCTGTAGAATGATAGACAAGTAGTTTTGAGGTTTACCTTGGCTGATACGCACTGCTACACTAGATTGACTTATACGGGGTTGTGGGAACCTCGTGTATAGAACATAGGGAGAATGGACTTTAATGGATTCTCCATTGAGTTTTTATAATTTTATGATGCAAGACCATAGGGGAACTGACGTTGAATGCTTCTTCTGAGTGTATTTAGTTCCATGACATGGTCTATATAATGAATGTGTCGTAAGTGCTTTGGTAGAGTGCCTCTAGTTATGATATGAGACTATAGGGGGGATTGAAGGTGAGTGTTTTCACTTTAGAATCTATGCATATGCTGAACCAGAGGGGTTAGTCTGAGTGTACTGCATAGACAATTGATTTTTTTGTTAGGTAGAACCATTGGGGTTAGACTGAGCATGCTTCCCAGAGTGTTATATGATTAGATTATCTGATTCTTTAATGTTGCATTATATTGAAACTGTGGATTGTTTATTGTTGAGTACCTTACAGTTTACATTTTAATGTAGTTTTACCTTCCATATGCTCACTAACAATTAGGCATGCATCTTGTGGGGGTTTCTTACTCGGATTAGTCTCACATCCTGTATGGTCCATGCTTTTGGGCCCAAACAGATTACATTGTTGCATGTCTCGACAGGGGAAAGCGCCCATCTACATCAGTTACATGACATGATGTGGAGGTGGGGAGCACGTGACTATGCATTAGCATGTGATTCTTGGGAGATGACTATTGTTTTTCTTTTGTACTTGGTTTAGAATTTTATTTCAAAATTTTTCTTTTTTTCGCTACTTTCCTAGACATATTTATCATGCATCATTATATATATATGTGTTACAGTCTATTCTACCAGTTTTCTACTGTGTATTTTTGGTATGATATTATTAATTCTTCCTCTCTTGTATGTATTTGTTTACATATTTTGTGTACTCAACCAATGAAGTCATAGTTTCCCCCTATCTCACCAATATCCCTCGCTATTAGTCGATAACCTCTGGCATTCGGGGAAATGTGCTTGAGGCCATGTGACTAACAGGATACATGGCACCTTTGGGTGGCTTCAGGAACCAAGACGTTACAAAGTGGTATCAGAGGAATTTTATTCTCTTGACATATAGTATGGAGCCTATAGTCTGGGATAGGTTGAAATAGGTAATTGGTAATATGTTGTTCCTGGGAGTATCCAACCCCTGTATAGGGTAAAAGACATTCTAATTCGTTTAATTGTAATTCTTTTGGTTTTGCAATTATTAAAATTGATTTGATTTCACCATGAGTGATTCACAAGATTAGTGTTGATATTGTTGTTGTTATTGAAGTTCAATTTCTATCACAACCCAATGAGACGAGGTTATGACATCTCATGCATCATATAGGCCCTTTCTAGTAATCACATGTCAAACATTCTTGCCATGACATCTATGGTGCATTAGCAATTGCATGTTGTTGTGATAGATGTTGTGTAGAATATGCATGTTCTTGTGAAATATTCCTTGATAAAATACCAGTTTTTTGATAGGGTATTGTTTTTGGAATGTTTTGTTTGAATTAATTCCAAATTTTGGTTCTTGAGTTGTTATGGTCCCTCACGGACCAGAATATGGTGGACCATTGAATGGTTTATCTTGTTATAACATTTATATGATGCCAAGATTTGATTCGTTAGGAGTATAGGCCCTCATAGATCAGAATGTGGTACAATAAATGTTTTTTATCAATTTTCTAGGTTTGGGAGTAGTTTTTGAGTCTTACTGTCCATAAAAACACAGAAAACATGTCGTGTAGTTTGGAATACACGCCATGTGTTCTTATGTTCTAGAGGAAGAATTTTTTCTTATGTACACATCGTGTAATCTATTTATACTCCATGTAGTCTCTAACCATGACAGCGGCCGTGTGGGAAAAAACATGGGATGGGGAATGTCTAGTGAGAACATGTTGTGTACCAGATTAACATGCCACGTATTCTGACATAGGTACCTGGCCCTGTCACGAATAACACTGGTCAGTGTTATCCCTTCTCATACATGTTGTGTCCATCTAGAACTCGCCATGATGTTTCAGCCATGTAGCCAACCATGTAACCAACAACATGATTCAGTGTTATCATTTCACGTACACGTCATGTGCACCTAGAACAAGTTGTGTAGCGTGAGCCATGTGTCAGGACATGTCACTATCAACACGGGCCAGTTGATGCTTGTCTAGTACACGCCGTGTCTACCGTGAACACACTGTGTAGTCTTGTTTTAGGAGATCCATGTGGCTTAACAACGTAGAATGACTTAGGTAGGGAAAGAGGATTCAAGTACATGATGTCTGTTACGACAACACATGATGTGGTTTGGGTGTTTCACGACCAGTTTTGGCAGAAGTACATGCCCATGCGAATGACACAAGGTAACACGCCAGGTAGGGGACATACACACCATGTAGTCATGTTTTTCAAAATAGGAAAGCATTATTAATCCTTCTCCCTTCTATAGAGCTTTTTTTAGTCTATGAAAATCTGGATCAAAGGTGTGCATTTGACCTTGCATAGTCATGCCACCGAGATGTCCTCTGGTTGTCCGCCAGTTATAGGGTAGTGATCGGATGCAGGATATGGCTAACCAGGGACGTCCAGTTTATCATTTTGTTACGCCACTATTGGTACCAGCAGTTATACATGAAACATGTGGTGATGAACTATTCCTGGAAGGATTTATGACGACGATGCAGACATTTCAGTGGGCACCGCCTCCTAGCCCTTCAATAGCTGATTTGATGCGGGTCTTCTAGCAGCAACATCCTCCATCTTTTTTAACGGATGGAGGACCCCAAGCTAAGGATTCATGGCTAGAAGCCATGATTACGGTCTTTGAGCATCTAGAGACTCCTCCAGATAGGAGGGTCAATCTCGCTATATATATGCTTCGGGACTCTTCCAAGCGGTGGTGGGATGTGTTCTCACAGGAAAGACACCACTAGGTTAGGGAATGTGATGAGTTTCGGAACATCATCTATAACTAATTCTACCCAGAGAGCATGAGGGCCGATCAAACCTGATATTTTATCAGTCTAAAGTAAGGTACACATTCTGTTATAGAGTGTTCCCCTCGCTTTACCAAACTGCAGATCTTTCTGCCTTTTTCATGAGGAGATCAGTTATTCATGGAAAGCATTTTTGACGATGGTCTAAGGAACGACATCCTATCATAGGTGAACAATATATGGTTGATTGCTAAAACTTCTATTGTCAACTAGGTGCTGATCAAAGAATCCAATCTGAAGGATTTTAGAGTTGTGATTCAGGGCAGCTCGACATCTGAAGTTAGCATCCCTCATACTGGCAGAAGGAAGCAACACAAGAATTCTTCTTGCAGTGATTGTAAGAGTAGAGACACTTCTTATAGCAGCTAGGTGGTGTGCTACCAATGTGGGAAGAGTGGGCATATGAGACCACACTTCTTGATAGAACTAGTGGAGTGTCGATCATGCTGCAAGATTGGTCACCTTCAACTCTTCTATATGATATTATCACCAGCAGATGGTGAAATGATTTATTCTATGACTCTATTATAAGGATCAACACCACCAGTTTCTCACCGTTTAGTGAACTAGAGTTCTTTTGGCCATTCAGGATGAGGTAGTGGTTGTAGCTATGGTGCTCAGTCGCCAGTATTTCAGTTGAAATAGAGATGATCTGCTCAGAGTCATCAGGAAGGGTCACAAGGCCCTGGAGCAGTCATCAACTTTGCAGTAGAGCAGACTCAGTATGAGCAGGATCCTGAACCTTCTATAGTTCACGGTACAATCTTAGTTGCCTCAGCTTTAGCTTCTGCTCTTTTCAATAACGGGGCTTCCCATAGCATTATTTATTTTGTAGTTGTGGAGAGTCGTGGGCTCTGCATCATTTCATCTACTGATATCTTGACACTAGACACTTCGTTGGGGCCTAGAATAGTGATTGTACGTTGGTGTAAGGAGTGACCTGAAGAGGATTATGGGTGTCACTCTTTATGGGAACTGCATGTCCTAGAGTCGAGAGTCTATGATGTCATTCTCGGAATAGACTGGCTAGTTCCCTTCTAGGTAGTCATCGACTGTCATCGTCATATGATGAGTTTCACATCACCATAGGGCTTACTGTTTCTTCATAAGGGTGAGTGGGATGTCTAGGAGAGTAGAGCGGGTCCAGAGCATCATGAGTTAGGAGGAGTTACAACCCTGATTTCTTGTTTATATATGTATTATCAGGGGAATTCACAGTTAGACATTCCTCAATTGGAGGATCATTTCAGAGATGTCATTCCAGATTACTTTTCAGGATTCCCTCCAGAGCGTGAGGTTGACTTCTTTATTGAGTGTGTGCAAGGAGCAGCACTGATGTCCATTCCACCATATAAGATGGCCACACCAGAGTTGTAGAAGATCAAGAAGTAGTTTGAGGAGTTACAAGAAAAGGGTTTCTTCCGACACAGTGCTTATCCTTTGGTTTCCCCTGTCCTCTTAGAGAAGAAGGAAGACATAATCCTCAGAATTTTTGTAGATTATCGAATGTTGAACCAGCTGACGATAAAGATCTGATATCCTTTAACAAGGATTTATGATCTATTTGATAAGTTTCGAGGAGCCGGAGTGTTCTCAATGAATGAATTGAGGTGCTATTATCATCTGTTGTGCATTAGACCATCTGATTTACCTCTCACAGCCTTTCAAATAAGGTACAACCTATATGAATATATGGTTATGTCATTCTGTCTCATGAACACGAATGCATTTTTCATGGCACTAATGAACCAAGTGTTACATCCATATGTGTATTACATCGTGGTGGTCATGAAGGAATATATGTTTTTGTTCTCTCACACTCTACATGACCATGCTATCCCTCTTGAGATCATTTCTACTACACTAAGAGATCATCAGTTTTATGGAATGCTTTCAAAATGTCAGTTTTTCATTGATGAGATTCACTTCTTGGGTCATGTCATCTCAGAGACATGAGATTCAATAGACCCAGAGAAATTCGGAGCAGTATTCTCCAGGTATCAGTCGAAGAACGTCTTTGAGGTATAGATTTTTTTAGGGCTAGATGGATACTATAGACGTTTTATACAGGACCTTTCACACTTTGCAACTCCACTAACGAGTCTGGCTAAGATTTGTGCGATGTTCTTGTGGTCAGATGCTTATGAGTCTCCCATTTAGAAGATGAATAGGAGGATGACTTCAGAACCGATACTAGTCGTTCTAGATCCGAGCATGACATATATTGTGTACTGAGATGCATCATATATTGTTCTTGTAGCTGTGCATAGGCAGGGAGATGGAGTCGTTGTGTACGGGTCTCTGCAGTTGCGGCCACACAAGAGGAACTACCCAACACAGAATCTCGAGTTAGATGATGATGTTCATGCCTTATTCCATTTGAGACATTATCATTAGGGATAGAATTTTTTGGTTTTCACTGACCACATGTGTCTCATGTAAATCTTCACTCAGCGTGATCTGAATTTGAGACAGCAATGGTGGGTTTCATACCTACAGTCCTTTGACATTGAGATTGCTTATACGCCATGGAAAGGCAACACAATGGCTTATGTATTGAGCAGGGAGACTCAGATGCAGTTAGTTCAGGAGGACAGCAAAGAGTGGTAGCTTGTGGATCTATTCTCTGAGATACATTTTGTGGTGCATGACCAACAGGGGTAGAGCTATCATTCATATGTAGCTATTACCTCTACTATTATGGATCATGTTCGAATGAGTCATCCTTTAGAATATGAAGGCCTAGTCCTAAGAGAGAGTTTGTTAGTAGAGGAACCTATCCCGGGATGGACCATAGGTGAGGATAAGATCTTGCATTTCCAGGGTTGAGAATGGGTGCCAACAGACATACACGAGGAGCTGATGCGGGATTATAATTCATCAGTTTGGGCAGTTCATCCTGGCATCACCAAGATGTATCATAATCTACACCATCAATATTGGTAGCCAGGTATAAATAGTGACGTTTTTTTATTGTTCATGAGGTGTTCCACCTGTTAGCAGGTGAAGGTGGAGCATCAGAATCCATCAAGGCTCTTATAGCAGTTACCCATTACCGAGTGGATGTGGAATGAAATCAAGATGGACATTGTGATTGGTTTTTCGAGTATTACTCGAGGGAATGACACAGTTTGGGTTTTCATTGAGAGACACACAAAGGTTCCTCACTTCTTGCTAATTAGGAGTCTTTTAGTTTTGGTTTGCTGGGATGGTTGTACATCTGATATACTTTATCTCTTCATGGAGTACTACACTCCCTTATTTCAGAATGTTATGCATGTTTTACATCTCAGGTATGGTAGGGGCTACAAAAATCATATCTACACATGTACATTTTAGTACAACTTACCACCCCCAGATAGATGGATAGTCCCAGCATACAATTCAGGTGCACGAGGAGAATCTCTGAGCATGAATCCTAAATTTTGGGGGTTTATTAGATATGAATATAACTCTTTTGGTGTTTTCGTACCATTGTATTTTTCACACATCTATTCAGATTGCACCTTATGAGGAATTGTATGGTAGGCCATGCTGATCAACATTATGTTGGATGGTGGTAGGAGTGGAAGATTTTTGGGACGTCTTCTTTTCTTAGAGACCACATGGATGTTATAGTTGATTCGGAAGAGGATCGCTACTGCATAGTCTCGACAGATGTCTTATGATGATCAGTGGAGATGGCCTCTGGAGTTCAAAGGTGGGGATCATGGTTTCCTGCGTGTCACACCATTGTTGGGACACATGTGGATTATGAGGTAGGGAAATCTTACAGAGAGGTACTTCGGGCCATTTGTGATGTTGGAGAGAGTTTTGATGGTTTCTTATTAGTTTTAGTTACCACATAGGCACTGGGATATGCACAACATTTTCCATGTTTCTTAGCCTCGACGTTAATTTTCATAATCTCCTCAGGTCTTTCAACCAGAGGTGGTTGAATTGGATGTGGAAACATACCTCGAGGAACATCATATCTGGATTTTTGATCACCGTAGAATAGTTCTTCATGGCCAGTCTATTCCTATGGTATGAGTGATATGGCAGCACGGGTAGGTATACGACGAGACATGGCAGAGAGAGGCCAATATACGAGCACAGTGGCCAGAGCTGTTTGGGGTTTCTTCTTCTACTCTGCACTAGGAAATTCATGGACATATTTTATTGAGGGGGATGTTTTTAAGTACCCAAATCTTCTTTTCATGTATATTTTTCCTTTTCTGGTTGTTTTTTGGGAAAATTAGAAAATTTTGGAAATTTTAGAAGTACACTTTGTGTACTATATGAGTATATGTCATGTACTGCCTTATTGCAGGATGCAGTGTGTAGGCCATGTAGTAGCCACACACATGGAAATGTGGGAGTGACTAAGAGGCTGCTTAAAGCTATGTAAAGAAATGGCGAGTACATGTCGTGTACTTCAAATGTACATGTCGTGTACTTTTATTTCAATAAACACACCAAGGTCATGTCTAATTTCTAGAATGCTCTTCTTTTAGGAATCGTTCAACTGAGAGATCCTTACGACAATAGATCATTGAAGAAACCTCGACCGTTCATGTGTCCTCTAAATCAAACAATGTTGGTTGTGTTGGAATCATATCGGTGAGTTCTCTCTTCTCCTAGAGCACCATATTCTGATTTCTACAATCTCGGGAGATATCATGGGTTGATCAAATTAGACATTTTTTAGATATTTAGAATTTTAATGTGATTCAATCCTTGAGGTTCACATATAGAGATCTCCAAATGCTGAGGAAGGTAGTTTGTGCCTTTCTATGGAATTTCCTTGAGTTTTATGTACAAAATTTCCCAATACCCATGAATTGGGAATTGTGTGTTTAGTGTTTAGCACTATTTTTATCTTGTTATGCTTATATGATTGAGTGGATGATAATTGATTGTGAATAGGGTGAATTTCTGAGCATTGGATTTGTTTTCTGTGCATGTTTTTCTTGTTTTTTCCTTTGGGTCTAGTTTTCCTGTTATGCTGTTGTTTACATTCCAATTCCTATTATTGTAGGATGGTGTGATTATCGTTTTTTTTGCTGTTATGCTATAGAATACTAGCCAATTTGTTATTGTGGTTTAACATTACTGATACACTCTACTACAACTGGTTGACTTACACAGGGTCATGAGAACCTTGTTTATAGAAAATAAGGATAATGGGATTTGAGGGATTCTATAGAGTGTATTTGAAATTTTTCGATGTGAGAAAATAGGGGGAATTTAAATTCAATACTTCCTAAGAGTGTCTTCTGTTCCTCGAAATGGGCCACCGAGGGAATGTGATATAAGTGCTTCCCTAGAGCGCCTCTAGCTACGATACGAGACTATAGGGGGAATTAATGCTGAGTATATCCTTAGATATTTTATACATATTCTAAAATATAGGGGTTAGACTGAGTTTACATCACAGTGGGTTGCTAGTTTTGTTTGGTAGGACCAGAGGGGATAAACATAGTGTGGTTCCCAGAGGGTTACCTTTTGTGTTTATCTAATTTTTTAGTTGTTTCTTGATATTGAAACTGTGGATTATTTACTATTTAGTACCTTAATGTTTACTATTTCATGTACTTTTTCCTTCCATACGCTCACTTACTGTGAGGCACGAATATCATGGTGGTTTCCTACTGGGAATAGTCTCATACCCTGTTTGGGCCATGCTTGTGGCCCCCAAACAGATTATATTATTGCAGGTCTAGACAAGGGAAATGGTCCTTCTACTTCAGGTACTTATAATATTGTGAAGATGGGGAGAAAGAGACCATATTTAGGCTTGTGATGCTATGGAGATGATTAATATTTTTCTTTTGTTCTTGGATTAGTATTTTATTCCATCATTGTGCTTCGTTTCACTACTTTCCTAGACATATATATCATGAATCATTTTATATATGAGTTATAGAAAATTCTATTAGTTTTTTGCTATTTATTTTTGGTATGATATTCTTACTGCATCCACTCTTTTTTGTATTTGTTTACATCCACTATGTACTCTATCAATGAAGGCATAGTTTCCCCACTATCACACCCATGGCCCTCACTGCTAGTCGGTAGCTTATGGCATTCGGGGAAATGTGCTTAAGGCCATGTGACTAACCGGGTATGGGGAGCCAATGTGTGGCTTTCGCAACCAGGTAATTATAGAATATATGTATATTTTTTGAGGTGTTTCATTTTTTGGATATTGTAGTGAAAAATACTGAATATTAATTGAGAATTTTCATTTCATCATAATATTTAATAATTTTAAATTATATTTATAATTTTATTTAATGATTAAATTGATAAATAATATAAAATTAATCCAAATAATTTCTTTTCAATCAATTTGAAATTGATGTTTGGAATAAAAAAATTTAAACTTTAGAACATTTTCACATTAAAACAATACTTTCTCTCCTCGTTCACATGAGTAATTATAATTTATCTATTTTTATTTATGCAACCTGAATTTAAAAAAATTGATTTCATAATCACACTAATAGTTTTCTATAATTATTTTTTTTAATCATGGATTTTATTAATAATATATGAGGAATAAATTAAATTTAATTAAAGAGACTATGTTAAAAAGATATTAACTCAGTGGATATACATTAATCATAAGGGAAATGTGAGCTAGAAATGTTTCCCAAAAAAATTGATGGAAATATTTTGAACAGATACACAATTTTATAGATAAACTTTCCTTATTGGTCACATGTTATGTAAGGCAGTCCTCCCAATAGTGTTTATCATTTTTGTATTTAAATGAATGCTAATCCTCCACCATAAAATGGGATTTAGTTTCACAAAATTCTCACCCCGATCATGCCATTTGGAAGGATAAAAACCAGAATGTATTACTTACCAAAAATACATACCATCACACTAGATTCCTAAAATTAGTAATAAATTTTTACAAAGAAGTATATTGGTAGATACTAATTGGAATTACCTGGTGATGAAATAACAGCCATCGACATGCATACTTGTTTCCATTCATATCAAAAACATTAAATTATTTTAAAATAATTATTAAACAATAAAATTAATATATTAAATATATTAAGAGGTTACTAAATTAATGGTATCAACTACATAAAATGTAACACCCCAAGATTTCATAGTATGTTATTTCTTCAAAATAATTCAATAACTTGCATTACACGCAACACCGAGTTCAATCACACCATGACTTACAAATAAAAAATCCATTAAAAGAGGTCATGAATAGAATTAACTACATTTTAAACTTTATATAATCCTTATAATTTTAGAATCCATATTATGAGTTTCTTAGTCATAATGCAAGAACAGATTCATTTTCAGTATTACACTTTTATCAACTTTTAATAGTGAAACCTTTTTAAATACAATATTTTTAACTTTTTGACTAAATGGAGACATCAAAAAATTTAAAATGAAACATCCCAAGCTTCCACGGTACGCTTTCCTTTGAATAAAACAGTAGCGTGTGTTGTACGCAACTTCGAGTTCTAACACACCGTAACCAATCAAACTAGCTGTTATGAATAGTAATACCTACTTTTTGAAGTTATATATATTTTATATTTTAAAATGGACTTCATTTTTGGATTCGGAATATCAAATTTAGCCTAAGGTGAAATTTTGGTACTTTTCGGATAACTTTCATATTTTGATGAATAGTGAAAATTACTAAATTTTAATTAAAAACAACTTTTTTAATCAAAATAATTAATAGTAATAAATTATGAATTTGATTGGTTTTAAATTATATTTAGAATATATTTTTACTATTTAATATAATGTTGGTCATTGGACATAATTTTACAATTAAACCGAACATAAACATGTGTCAATCTTTTGATAGTTATTATCTCTTAAAAACACGCTTTTTGTTTTGACAGCGGGAATTAATTTTAAATTAATTTCTGCCACTTCTGTGTTTTGAATTTAGGAAAATGGATTCCATATTTGTAATCAGGATGTTCAAATTGTGTAAATAGGTAACTTTTATTTTTAGACATTTTGAATAATTACTGCGGTAAATATTTTATTTACCATGGTTAAGGGTAAATCCGGTAAATAAGGGTTAAAAAAATAATATTATAATAATACTAAATTACCCTAAAACGTGTCTTAACCCTATTGGTTGATACATGGTCGACCATGGGCATCTTTTTGTCAATTTTGGGACCCCATGGATCCACTTGTAAGTGATAATGACACTTTATTTTAATTAAGTCAAAATGAATACAAAAATGACACAAGCATATATCTTTTAGCACAACAATTGTTACATAGGGTTATATAAGTTGGATTTTAGATTATAAATATTCATTAGGAAGATAAAAAGATTTCCTACATAATGATATTTTATTTATAATTTTTAGACATTAAATAATTTATTTTATTTATGACACAAAGATGATGCAGTAATTACTATAATAGTGAAAAATTAAAATAAATGATATTATAAATACCCAAATAAATATAATATGAAACTTTTAATGAATTAAACTAATTTTTTAGGATAATATGACATATTAGGATTGATTTAATTTACTTTTTTCGAAGTAATCAATCTGTTATGAGTTTCACAAAAATCAACTATTGAATAGTGTCAAAATTGACATAAAAGAGTTCTTAAAACAAATATTATATTATTAATTGATATTTAATTCCTAAAAATCTAAGGTTCGGCCAAGAGACTTATATCATGATAGGTTGATCATTAATGGACCACTTGGGGGTCGCTTGGATGTATATAGTAAGTTTATTAACCATATTATATAAAAATACAAAGAGACATTGTAAAAGTGAAACTAATTAACTTAGAGTTAATACTTAAAGATAAGGTTAATATAAGTACCCAAACCTGTCTAAATTCTATTGGTTGAGTTGTTTTCGACCCATCCCCACCTTATCCTTTGAATAGTCAACTTTGGAGCCATTGGAAACCGATTATGAATTTATTATAAATTAATATTTCTAGCTTTTCCAAAGGTGCCCCTCACCCCTCTTATAAAAGGGCACTCCTCCTTCTCATTTCTTCACACATCTAAAGCCTTTTGGTTCGGCCAAACTCTGCCCAAATACTCTCCCAACATCCCTCAATACAACCTAGAGGCCTTAGTTTGATCAGAAAGCCAACCTAAGGAGCCCTTTTGATCAAATCAAAAGGAAGAACATGAAGAAGAGGTAATGATTTCACCACCCTTTTCTAAGTTTCTTTCTTCTTCCACTTCCTCTTTATTTGTTCTTACCATTATAAAATAATAACTCCAGTATCTTACATATACTGTGATGTTATTATAAATATGTTACAACCATATTCAGTATTCTATCCACCCTTTGAATAACATGTCACCATACGTGTGTACGTACGGCTTACCGTCTCCACGTCGTGGTGTAATTGTTATTCAATATATTATTATTTGGATGGGTATAATAATGATGTGTAACTCATGTAAATAATAAATATAACATGTTAATGATTCTGTATATATGATATACCATCCATTTATATATTATTTTAATATCAAAAGAATGATATTGTCGCTCGTGCGTACGTACGGACTACCGTCCCCACGAACGCGATGAGATTCATTCTCCATCGTAACCATTAAAGTATAATTATCATTTGATGATTTAAAAATGATGTTTAAGGACTTGATATCATTCTTATTATGAATAAGATATAATATATCCATTACAAACATGTCTTACGTAACCAAACATTTAAGAAGAACGAATCGATTATCACCCGAAACGACGATAATACTAAGATATTATTAATAAAGCAATGATAAAAGATCATATATGATATCATATTAATGTACATGATTCTTGTATAATTTAATAACAATTATTTCACCATTATACAGGAGATTAACCTACCCCAACCAAGGAAAAGTACAAGGTAAGGGTTATTTCACAATCTCTTCATTATCCGAGGTTGTTTATACGTAATAATCTACTGGGATCTATTTATCATCCACATCCATGTTTCTTCAAAATGTATTTCAAAACATTTTTACTATTTACAAGAATATGGGTTAAAGTCATTTATACCCTTGTTTGACTTTTTATAAGAGGTTTATAAAGGAATCTTTCCGTCGTTTTCAAAACAAGGTCCTTTTTAACCTTTTCGACAGAATTAAGATTAGAATGTTTTTTTTACTTATACGGCGGGTGCGGTTATTTTCCGCCGTTATAAAATCATCAAAGCTTTCCTTACAAGCTTACAAGAATATTTTCAAGAAAATGTTTTATTTTATATGGCTCTTAAATGATTTCAAAAATAGAAAGAGATATTTCTCTAAAAAGTGTTTTGATTTCATCTATGTCAACATCCTTTAATGGATTTTACGCTTATTTGAAGTTGATTTATTATAATACAAAACTTCTATATTGTATTGAAGGTTTTGTGATATGTTTGACTGTGGATGTGCTATTTTATACCATTCATAGTTTATGGTGAAACTATTGACATTTCGTATGCTAGTTTTAATCCGAATGTTTATGTTATATTTCAAACTTTTCTTCAAATGAATGTGCTAAACAAGTATGTTCCGGGTTGGGGACCGGTAAAAGTAAGCCCTCCAGGTTGGGGACTGGTAAAAGTAAGCCCTCCAGGTTGGGGACTGGTTAAAGTAAGCCCTCCAGGTTAGGGACTGGTAAAAGAATGCCCTCCGGGTTGGTGTCCGGTTATTAGAGGCACTCCGGGTTGGTGTCCGGTTATTAGAGGCACTCCGGGTTGGTGTCCGGTTATTAGAGGCACTCCGGGTTGGGTTCCGGTTAGAAGTAACCCCTAGGTCTTGGGATGAGGCCTAGACAATGAAATTAACGTTTAGCATTATGCATTCCAACATTATGAAAGTGGTTATTGATATTGCATGTGATTATTCGATTAGTAGAATATCCATGTGAACAAGTAAATGGCATTATTTCATTTTACTTTTGCCATACTATGTTGAAGTTCAATTTTAAAAGGCTTTTGTTTTAGTAATTCATTGCCTTAAATGTTTATTCTTAATTATGAAAGTTTCCGCTATATTGTTATCCTTACTGGGCATTTGAGCTCACCCCTTTTCTATGTTTTATTTTTCCCAGGATGTGAAGAAGTAAGTTATGAATGACCTGTAGGGATTTTATGAGGGGTTAATAGTGTGGATTGTGGAACATTATGTTGTTGTATTAGTTTTTCATTTTATGATGTAATGTAAAACTTATGAATATATCTAGTGTTTCCAAGGCTACTAAACCAATCGGTCTTTCGAGATTTGATCTTTCTTGTGATCATGCCAATGTTATGTAATTAATGCACCGACTCTGGGCAACTGGGGTCGGGGCGTTACATAAAAACATACATTTAATGGGATACACATTCTTCGTTCATGTGTACAATAGACTACTTCCACACTAACCAATATCATTTATTCTTGAATTAAATACATTCATGGTTAGGAATAATAATGTATTATAGTAAATTTTATATTTATAAATAATATTTATGATCTTATAAATATTAATTATTTATTATATAAAATATTCCATCATTATTCGTATTTTTTTATATAATATGATACCACCGTTCCTATGTTTGGTGGACTACCACATCAAGATGCAATGTGATACTTTCATGCATTATAAGGAATGTATAAAATATTATATATATATATATATATGACATAATAATTATGATTTAATTTCAATACATATATATATAATTTACATTCAATTCATTAAATATTATAGATAATAGAATATGTGTTCATGTGTGTGTAAATTCTACCGTCTCCATTAACGGAGGATTTCATCTTCAATAAATTATCTTTTTTAAATTATATAAATAAATATATACTGAATATATAATATATTTAAAATATTTTTTAAATTTTATATATGAAAAAATCATGACCAATATAATGCAAAAAATGAATAAAATCTGAAAACAGACATGAAAACCAATAAGTTAACATAAAAAACATATAAAATAATAAATTATTACTAAAAAAGGTGACAATATACAATAAAAGACTCATATATTTTATCATATAGATTTTTAAGGTATTTTCATAAGATAATAACATGGTTTAATCCAATATACTTGTGGTTAAATCATGTATGTCAAAAATGAAAGAGTTTTGTAAGAGATATCATCTCATTTTCATTTAATTGAGACATATTATAATGTTATGAACCAAATTTTTTTGTATATATTTCTCCATTAAAATTTAATATAATGAATAATAAATTATTATTAATATTTTTTGTTAAAATTTGAATTATTTCATCTGTAGTCATTTTAATTAAGTGTTACCAAGTTGCAATGAATTCAGTAGAACAATTATTTTTCACTGTGTTACATTTCATTGACTATGATGTTAATATTATATGATTTTTTGTGTTATCTATTTTGAATTTTTTTTATATATTTGAAATTTTGTTTACATTTTTTTCTCAAATGTAAATTATCTTTTAATTATGTCTTTTGTGTTATTATTGTAATGCTAGTTTATATAAAAATATCATTCTAATAGATATTTTTTATTGATTAATTTATAATAAAGTAAATTACATGGTCATTATTTAATAATCCATATAATTTTATTATTTTTTAGTTAATAATTACCATTTTCATGGTTTTTTACCATTTTCCACTCTTTGATATAAAATATTATTGTGTATTTTCTTAATAAAATATGAAATCATCTGCTTATTCAGTTGAAAATATTCTTTCTTACAGAACCATTATTTCTAAAAATTTTCAATAACTTTTTTTGACTTTATTTAAAATTATTTAATACATTAAATATTTACACATAATACATTTCTACCGATGTTTTTTGAATTAATATTGTTTCACTTTCCAATCAAGGAAAATTTATAATATTTTTATAATGTCAATGAAATGTTATTTTTACTAGAAATAAAATATATGTAATTACACAATTTTTTTTAATTATTAATTTTACTTTTAATATTTTTATTCTAAAATAAGTTGTTTCTAAAGTGAAATTTTTATGAAAATGATTTTCAAATCGATTTTTAAAAGATTATTTCAATATTTAACTGATATTTTTCAAGAAAATTGTTTTATATATTTTAATTTCATTGACATCTACAAGCATTTGTTCTTATTCTAATTGGTTTATATTTTATCAATACCATATTATTCTTAATTGAATTATTATTATTATTTTTATCATGGAATGTATAAACATTCACTTACTTAATTCATGTGTATTTTCATTTAGTTCCTCTTTCCTAACAAACATTCCATTGAATATACATATTATTTATCATGGATATATTAATTTATTAAAATGTATATAATTATTATATATAATATATTAAATTGAATTTTATTTTACATATGGGGAAATATTGATAAAAATGTTTCCTTTCCTCATTATGGGAATTTTTCAAGGTATATTATTTATGAAATAAATACATTATTAGATATATGAAGAATGATTATCATAGTTATGACTAATTATGTGGACCATTTAAGGTACGCCCCTTGATAAATCAAAAAGATTCCTTTGATAGACTATATATGTTTTTGGTTAGGGCCGCAACCATTTAATAGTTTCTTAGCATGATTTTGTGGTATTATATAACTCTTGGAATTAAGGCATAATGATATTAGTTGTCTTGGAATGAGGCATCAATGTCATGATTAGATACAAATAATTATTCATTTCAACATTATGAATCTGTTTTTGATATTCCCTATGATCATTCTATTAGTTTAAATATATATGTTAATGATAAAGTGATATTTTATATGGTAATATTTGATCATCTTTTATTTTATAAAAATTATGAATTTGTTTTATAAAATATAATGTGTGATCAATTATTCTACTTGAAATGTATATTATTCTTATTGACTCATAGTTCCATTAGTTACAAATAAAAATTAGTTATCCTTTGATCTCACTATAAATTATTTTTATTTTCACCATAATTCAAAGAAGTTTACTATGTATAATATTCAGGGATATGTAAGATGGAATTATGTTTTTTTATGAGTAAGAAAATATTTTTTATTTTTTTATATAATAATGTATTTATCTAGTTTATTAATACTACTAAACTCTATTTTCATTCCATATATTATTCCATATAACTTATGACAATTTATTAATTTTATTCACTGAATTCTTGAATCTATGGTTGGGGTTGAAAGGTTCCCATGAAAAGAATGTGGGAAACCCTTTATAACAAAATACATATGGCATAATGTAACATTTTGAAGTAATAATTCTCAATTATAATCATTATAACACAATTAATTGACATTAAGTGTACAAAACCTTTATGAAATTTTTAATTTTTAAATACAAATACATTAAAGGTGATATCATGAAATATATTTATCAATAATAATATTTTATGGAATATAATGAGGATATATATCAATATGGTTGAGAATGAACCCTTCAAATGAATACTGATCGGAAAAGTGTACAAGCCATAACGATGTAAATCAAGATAAGAAAAACCAATGCAAATCATATAAAAATTTGATCAAAAGGATGTTAAAGTATGATTATAATGTGAACAATTATATCATATGATTTATTATAATATAATTTTATGGAAAATAATTACACCATTATAAAAATGTTTACTTACAAAATATGAAATCATTCCAAACTAAAAGTAAATTGAGATGAAAATACTTACACTGTATTATTGTTTAGTCAGAAAACACTAAAATCTTGATCGAAATTATCAATTTTTTAATGATTTATTAAAAAAACTTATTAATATTTATAATATTTTATATATCACATGTAGAATTATTTATTATCGGTAGATTGTGTAGTCATATATTATATTTATCATTTGGTATTGGCATCATTAAAATTTTCACTCATGTTTTATAAAGTTGATATCATTACCCATTAATTGAGACTAATATATCATTAATATATAATGTAATAAATTATAACATATATATTATATTTATTTATACAGTTCTTAATTAATTCCTTATGTGTTATTGTTTGGTTGTGTAAAAAATGGAATTAATAATGGATTAATTCAGTGGTTTCTTAATTATAAAATATTATATATTAATTATGATTAAAAAATAATTTATAATAATTATATTACCAAAAAAATTAATAATTAATCAATTATTAATTTATAATATTATCAGTTATTATATTGCCATACTCTTCTATGATAGTGGTTCATAACAGCATTCTTGCGTGTGGGTAAACAAATCCAATAATAAAAACACATCAACTCAATGGGTGAATATATTCAAAGAAATATTTTTAAATTATAACACAATAAAATAATGATAATGATATAATTTTTATTTTTTAAGAATAAATTGTTTTTAAATTTTTTAAATGTTTAATTAATACCATGATTAAAAACAAAAGCATTTCAGAGTGGAGGTTTTATTCTGCAGGTACACATGATTGGTGATTCTATTTCTCAAATAAAAATAAAGATGATTTTTTATAATTTATTATCATCATCTACATATAAATAAATTTTATATACAATATTTAATAGTTTATAAAATCATTAAATCCATCTAGGATAGGCGGTGGAGGAATAGGAACAACATCACTTTGTCCAAGCGGTTGCCCTCACGTACCCATGATCGATGTTGTATTTGTTATCTTTGTGGATGGAAAGGATTGAAAAATCATTGTTTAATTAATAAAAATAATTTTTTTATTCTAGTGAAATTAAATTTATATGTTATAAAATGATTTGAGCAATATTAATAAGGAAAATTTAGAAAGGACAAAAAAGAGATTATTATTCATGATTAGGAACATAACATTACAAGAAATGTTACTTTGAAATCTAGGGCATATGAAAATAGATTTGGATGAGAGGATAATGAAATTGTTAGATGTTTATAATATTAGTTGTTTAGTAGGGTATTAGGATGAAATTCTTCGAAGAGGTGTTTCCTTTTGTTATAAAAGTGTTATATTTTTATTGGTAAGGAGAAGGGAAGTTTTTTAAGTAACCCATATATTTTATATAACGTGAATATACTATTTAAAGTAAAATAAATAAAAAAATGGACAAAAGAGTATGTTTATCTGAATTCTGGTAACAAAAACACCTCAACGTCTCATTTTACAGATTACATTTACTGTATTAATGTCCTTTTTCTTGGATTTTTTTATTGTTACCCAAATTTAAATTGAGCAATATTATTGGACATCATGAGAAAAAAATTAAAATTGACCATTGTACCTAGTAAAAAAATTATTATTAGAATTATTTAAGATATTTTATATAATATAAAATTTATTTGATGGGAAATTATATTTTAATATTAATACACATAATGCATAAAAATGAATTCATAGAAAAATAGCATTTTACTGAATAAATATTTTATATAGGATTATATTATAATTTTTTATAGTTATAATGAAATAAAATATTTAATTATAAAAAATATAAGGCACAAACAATTCTAATCACACTGAATACAAATTTGAACTTGATTTTTTCTAATTTATTGAAAAAATAGGAATTTTTTTTATTAATCTAAAATATAATTTTACTTTAAGTGTTATAATTTGAAGGTTATTGAATCATAAAATTAAATTTAAGTTTCATGTGTTACCCTTTAATTTTATAATTGATCACATAGAGGGTTTATTTATTTATTTGATAATATTTTTATATAACGATAAAATCAATAGAGATATATATTTTCAAGAAAAAAATTTGTTTTATTAAAAATACACCTTCATAGAGTTAGATCAAAATTTTTAATAATTAGTTTCTTATATATTGAATTTATAAATATATATTATCTAATAAAATTTAAACGAAAATAACCATATATTTATATTTTTTATTTGAAATATATAATTTAACTATACAATAACATCATTGAAAATAATCTTTTTTAAATATATGTGTCATTGAAAATATTTCATATCAATTTTTAATTAATTGAGTGTTTAAATATTAGTTCACACATTGAAATGTTTCATATTTCCATAGTTATTATAAAATATATATATTAGAAATTTTAAGATAATAGTAAAATAACATAAAATTATTTGTTAGAAAAATACCCCTTTATAGTAATGGTTGGTACTTTATTACATAAATATAACCCACTAATTCTGTAAAATTTTATTTTATAAAAATAATGGAATTAAAATAATTTTTTCTCTTTTTTAAATAAATTATAATTTTTTTTACTATATTATAATACCTTAGCTCATATATATATATAAAAATATAGAAATTAAATTTCATAATTTGATCCATTATTAATTATTTGTGATTATTATTTTAATTATTTATTTGCGATACAAAAATTAATAAATTTATTGTATATATGTATATCTAGTAACCACATATCAAATGACCATATTTCTAAGGGACATATTTATAATAGATATATTTATATGTCAATATGTTCCCTTATTTGAATTTTCTTATTAATTCATCTTAAAAATACTTCCCATTAAATAAAAAAGATACAATTTCAATCTAATAATGGTTTAATTTTACATTATATATTTATTTGGGTATTAATTATCCTCAATGGTGAAAATGATCCATGATATATAGTTGTCATTATAATTTAATACCTTCTAAATTATTAACCACTTCGCATATATGAACTCTTAATAGATATATTAATTTATGGTGTTTGATATTCAATAGTGATTAAAACCTGGATGCATCTGATTTTTATGTTATATTCTATTAACATGTTTTTCATATTTTATTCCTATTTATTTTAATATCTTAATAATATGTACTAAAGATTAATTTATCGTGGTGTTATTTTTATCACATTATATTTACCATAAAATTTATATCAATAAAAATATAAAGAAAAATCTTTGGTTGTTACAAATTCATAAAATCATTAAACACTATTTATTTTAATATTTTATAATTTATTACTATTTATTTATAAGTGGATGAATTTTTATTTTATGTTTAAAATAACAACATAAATAAGTTTAATAATAATATTGAAATAATGGGACATGAAAATTCTAGTGTTGATGCATATTGAGAAATGATAAAGCTATTGGCGACTAATAAAAAATAAAATTATTACCACTCATATATTGTGGTAATAAATTTAAAGAAGTGAAACATGCTTTCTCTAATTGTAAAACTTTGAAAAAATAGGAATTCAATATTATTAATATGATATTTAAATATTAATGATAAAATGATAATAATTTTATCTTCTATGAGTATTACTGATACATACACATCATATTACACCATGAGTAGAAGTATTAGGTATTGGAGCTCGTATTCCCAATGACACATCTGAGATAAAAAGTGAGGCAGATATTATTTTCTTCATAGGAAATATGGTTGATATGTTAGATGTTCAAGAATTCATGTTATCATATATAATCAATGTGATCTAGAAACTGCATGAGGAAATTGAAGCATACATTATGTTTTCTCACCTCTATGATAATTTTAAGGATTAAACAATTGTAGTAAAGAAGATAATAAGAACTATTCACCTATAATACTTAATAATTAATTCCATGTTTGAAATATTTATATAACATGATTTGAAACATTAAGAGACTAGATATATAAAATGTTAATCTACCAGATGAATTGTGCATTGATCATACAAATGATTCAATCCCTTAGAGTTTCTCTAGTATTTCTATGAATTGAAATATAAAAATACTTGAGATGTCACACTATGAACTCCTTTCTATGATACTATAGGTGGATAATACCACAATACATAACAAATCCTATAGTGATGTTTGAGAAAATGAGGAAGGGAAACGAGGGAAGACCTTACAAAAAATCATTGTATGAATCATGCAAAAATATGTGGTTGAGGATACAGGGTATACAAAATTACTCAATTATAAAATTTATTACTTGTGGATATAAGTGATATATAATAATAATCAATCATTTGTTAAAATATATGTGGACTCTTTAAGTGTATTCATCAGCGATATACTCAATCAATTTATAATTATTATGTTTTAGATACAACATTCTATACGCACATTTATATATAAATACATCTACCATATAGATTGAAAAATAATTTCTAATGAGAGGTGGATCAAAAATATTCAAAAGTAGCAACACAAGATAATGTATTGATCAAGTATTACTATAGTAGTATCCAAATATGATTGATTTAATATTTGATGATTATAATTTATGTTCCCCTTGCTACAAAAATCAATATATCTATTTCCATACGTGATTTGTATGAAGTTATTTTCAAATTTATAAATAATAGATATTACTTTAATTAATATATCATTTGTTATGATTCCATATATTTTAAAAATCATCATTATATTAATTATTATTAAAACCAATTGTTGTTAATTGATTACAAATTATGATTAAATGACTCATATCACACCTAGATATAGAATTATAGAAATTTTCATGGAAATGTGAAGTGCTTTACATAGTTATATCAAAATGTATTAATAAATTATTTGGAACTAAAAAAACATCATATTTATTATATCTTTTCAATGATATATTTGGTGTTAAGGGTGAATGGTAAATATAGATTCATGAATTGATTCATACTGGAACAAGTAGAGCTTTTTCAACTAACGCTTGGTGTGGATTTCCTTACTTTATATTTTTTACCTATGAAATTAGTTGATATATATATGAATATGTCTAGATGTATGTTTATAAAACCAAAGAAAAATTAAATAATATTAAGAATGGAATATAGAATTAGTTTGTTAAGGGTTAATGACATCCATTAAAACCTTAGTGTAGAATATATTATCTAAGTGTTTAACGATTATCTATAATAGTAGGAAATTTTATCCCAAATCACTAATTTCTATACAAACTTGTATCTAGTTTTTCATGAAATATGGTACCAAAGAATATTGAACATGGTGAGATTGATGATGTGTCATGTTATTCTTCCATTATCATTTTGATGTTATTTATTACAATGTGCAGTTCCCATACCAATATGAGTGCCAAATAATGTAGTAAATGAGATTCTATATGGGATTTGGAGTGGATGTAATCCTATTGTTTTATCGTATATCTTTGGGGATGTGAAGGATTACTTTAGGAAATTTTTGGAAAAACCCATTACATGAGGCATGAAATGAATCCTAATATGATTTCCAAATGAAACTAATGGATATGACTTATAAAATATGTTATTCTAGGAATATATGAATGATATAAGACCCTCTATTATTTATTGGTAGGATATCTCCAAAATAAGTTTTCGGATGAATATTATGTTTGAGGAATTAGATTTCTCGGATAACTAATAATTTGTATATGAATATATTCCAAAACTCCCAATGGAATGGGATGCTCTAGAGTTATGTGTAAGACAAAGGATAATAAACTATTTTATATATCTTGAGAGAGATGGTTCTCTATTAATCATCGATGGTGGCTCATTATTTTATTATAAAAACTGACATGTGTCTAATATAGACGACGTACAAATCTCAGAAGCTTCATAATTTAATGCAACATGATTTCTGTAATGGAATCCATATAATAATCGTTGATTGTACATCAGTAGAACTTCATGTGGATGTAAATGATGTTGGATGAAAATGGGTATTCAAAAAGAAACTGGATATGAATGTAAAATTTTGTATATATAAAGTTAGAATGGTTTCTAAATGTTTTATATTACATAAAGGCATAATCAATGATATAATATTTTAAATAGTTACAATGTTAATATCCTTTAGAATTATGCCTACCGTAGAATATTACCATGAATATGTTATTTGGTTTATGAATATGAAAATATATGTCCTTAGGGGAATAATTACGGTGTATTTATATATTAAATAGCTAAAGTTGTTTCTGAATAATAGATATTATAATAATTTATACATCATGTAGACATCCACGTATGCTTTGAATAACATATATAGTCCATGGGACATCTATTTTGATGAATCCATAAATGAAAATTGTTTCATAAATAATAAATTAAACTCTATATCTCTATGTTGTTTAGTGTGAGTGTGGTCGTTTTCATGGTAGTATTTAAGGATATAATATTAGTAGTTGGAAATATGATCATATTTTAATGCTCATTCATGTAATAATTGAGTAATTTCTTTCCTTTTGATGTATTAGATGCATCTGTCTACATTCATGGGATCGAGATCCATCCAGATAGATCTTTGAGGCTACATGGACTATGTATGGGTTTATATATTAATATGAAAATAATGAAATTCAACATAGAATAGTTTAAGAGGGATCTTTTCCCAGTGTCACATTTCATACATGTCTCTATGAAAATTTTCCCTCAATCATTTGATGGGAGATAATACATACCATTAGCCTTTATGTGTTTGTAATAGTTTTAGTACTAAAATTCATGTTCAATACTAGAAATAATAATTCAGACCCCTTTAGTATATTAGGTGGATATTAAGATGACCCACTTTACTACTATTGGATGGTAGTGAAAACCATCAATAAGTATATGAGGTTTACTAAGGATATTTTCAGAAGTTGTGGAAGAGATTAAGAAGTAGTAATTAAGAGAAATATATATAAATATGTATTCCTATTTATAGATATATCTATAATATATAAAAAGATAATTATAACATTTATATTTTGTTAATGAATATTAAATTAAATGGAAGAGTTCAATATTGGTAGTGGTCGCATATTCTATAGAAGAGCCATTTCATGTTACGGCTTTTGATATAGCTAATTTTGTTACATGGATTTGAAAATTCATCGAAGATATTGATGGGGTAAAAAATTATACTGAAACTATAATATTGTATTAGGAGAATACACAAGTAGTGGATCAATATAAGGATCAATGGTTACATTAAAAATGATGGCAAAACAAAGAAGGTTTCACTTTTTGAGGTATTTTACTTAAAGGGGTGAGTTCATATAGATAATAGTTTTCCTCAATGAAGAATATGGTAGATCCATTGAATAAGACCACTATCATCAATAAGAAAAATATAAAGGGAGATATAAGAGACAATATTTTATTGGTAGTTAACTCCAATTAATGTCATATTATCTTAATGATTTATCCTAAGAAAAATCCAATTTTTACATTAGAGTACTGATATATTCAAATACTGAAATGTTAATTTTTCATATCATATAATGTTTTTTATTCTATGTAAAATCTAATATTATAATTTCAAAATTTTATTTATCACATTGAACGATTATATATGTTCTTCACTATAATATGATCATTGAAATAAAATGATTATATTCTTAATGTAATGTTCCATGGTTGGATGAAAAACTCTAACATGAAAAAAATTGTTATTGACCATATTGTGTTAGATTCAAAAAACATGATGAGGAATCATCTCATGATGATTAAAATGTAATAATCTACCACATAGAAGACTATGAAAATATTAATTTTAATGCAAAATACATTTGTTTTGGGTCATGGGATATGTCAATAATTAAACTAGTGTAATGATCAATTGAATTGATATTATTATAAATTCATTTCATGTGTTTTGTAGCATTCTTTATTTCCAATATTCATGATGGTATACGATAATATACAATTGTGATATTTTGGGTACATCATAATTGGTATGAAATTAATGAATATGTAAAAATAGTATTTGATTCTCCCCAAACATGATGATGATATCCCATCAATACAATTGATATTTTACTATCTCATTATGTCTATTCCTAAAACGGGGTTTCAATGAGTTTGTTTTAATATACTCAATGAATGGTATTTTATTAATAATTTCTGATGGAACATCTAATTAAACATTATTAATGATATATAAGAAAAATGGATTATGTTACATAATGACTTATTTTTTGTGGTTGTTGTTGTTTCGACATTAATTTCATTATTTATGGGGTTTATATAATATTTCAAGATAGTGATCTTGTCTACTAGACTAGTTAAACTAGTTACATTTCGAAATTTGGCTACAAGGTAACATATAATAGTGAATCCATAAATTTCTGATAAATTCTATATTAATTTAATTTAAGAATAAAATTTCTACTCTAAACTAAGATATAATATTTATTTGTTGTATATTGACCACAAATACATAGTTATTAATAGTATTATAAATAGAGTATATATTTATTAGTTAAATATTTAATAAATATTTATCAACCAATTTGTGGATATAATATAAAATTAGTTGTTAAATTAACAATATTAAGATATTTATTAATAGAAATAATCATTTAATATTTAGGTTTTAATAAATAATATGTAGGATAGAGGGACTATGTTAATGGACTAGGTTGAAATTTTATATTTTCGTTTCATATCATATAAAAAATATTATCATATTTATTTATGAGATGATATATAAATATCTAAATGTCATAACAACATTAATAAACAATAATGAAAATAATAATATTTATATTATGTGATATGGGGTTTAATTTGAATTAGGGAATTAGAAATAGAGCTAATGTTCCATATTTGATCCTTAATTCTATGTACAAAACATAATAATATCATTTTTCAATGTTGTGATGCATAAAAAATATTAACGAGAAAAAATTCTATTCATACTGTAGAGATTCCATTTTAGAATGGAATAATGAATAATGAATGATTACCTATCCCCCATCTAATGGAAATGGTAACATATATAGATTATGTAAAACATTAAACAGATCATGTTGAAATAAACACATAATGATGCAATAAAATAAGATTATTTATGTTTGAACTTTGATTTCAATCAATTTTAATAAGATATTTTAATAGAACATGGGGATTCTATTAGAGGGATTCTACCAAGGATCCTCTTGTTGTATCCATAGTTTTATTCAAAAATCAATTGACCGATTCACATATCCATCACAGAATTAAATTGAATATCAAATGTATTTTTTATTGTTATTAATTAAATAATAGTAATAATAGGAAATGATCCTCTATATACATATTCCAAATTTATCTTCATTAATTATAAGTAATTTCTATGTAATCCAATGAAATATTAATCTATTGTATTCCCAACTACATCGGATAAAAAACCTATAACCCTCACGTTAAATATGTAAAACTAATTTAATTGTTTTTTGAAACTACATAATACTTATTTTGATCAATATTTTTAGGGGGCTTGTCTCAGGTTGTTTAGTTTATGTATTTGAATATTTGGAGGCTTTCTTTACTGTGCATGGTTAGAAAATGGTTTTCGAAACCATGCATCCACATGTGAAATTAAAAATCCATATTGATTGAGGAAAACACATAGTTTTAGACTATTTTCCAAAATAGTTTTCCCAAAATAGGGGAATCCATATAACCTAAGATAGTGATTTTATTTGGTGCACACTACTACAGAACATGGTGTGACATACAGTGTGTCCACCAATAGAAATATGGGAATGTGATTTAAAATAATGCCTAAATTAATTTTTAAAAAATCAAATCCCCCTATTGAGATCCCAAATAACCTTTGATCACCATATGATGAATTCAATCAATATAACAGCACTATACTATATATTCCATCACCTCCATACCCATTATTTCCTTAATACAAGTTATGGTGGAAGATCTAATACCTCTATGATTAGTGGATCCACACAGTTATAATATCAACCGGTCTTAATTTATATACTCTATGGAGACTAATTTTTATACATTTATTTTAAGGATATGAAATAAATTAGATTGAATCATGGTTATAGGTTGGATTTAAGGTTCTCTGAAATAATTGTTCTACATTGGTGATCCTTTTAGTATCATGGATTATTTGATTCCATGATTAATGTTTGGTGGTTTAATTGATATTATCCATGTCATTGTTACAATGAGATTATATACATGATTTAAATATATTTCAAATAATGTAGGAAAACAATATTTTATATGATTTATATTTGGAAATTTAATGGAATGGAAAATGTAAAAAACCACATTTAGAATATAATTTGAATATTTGGAAAAAATATCATTTTGATTGAATTTATGAAACTTTTTCAGATTTATGTTTAGAAAACGGATTATATTGAAATGATATATGCCCTGATTGTTTTTGGTTTAAAAGGAATTAATTGATGAAAAAAATCTTGTTTATGATTTTAAATTATATATGAATATTGAAACAAAAAACTGGGATGTTATATTTTGAACTAAGATGAAATAATTATCCCATTATTAATTAAATGATTGGGATCATGTGATCCTGGAGAGTAAGTGGGATAATTAGTACAATCATGATAGGATGATTATTATGTAGAATTTTATTGACTAGTAATACTCTAACAATAACCTAGATTTGAATGTAGTTTCCCAATTTTGATGTTTATGATTCATATTCTACAAGATTGTAATGTATGCGACTACAAATATTAATCGTGATTTCTAGTATGAGACGTGTGAGGATCATATAATTAGAAAATATCACAAATCAGGGAATATTTCAATGATGCACTTGGTGATTGTTTTTTTAATATATTCCAATATATATATTACTTTTTTACACATGGAAACTTATTTTTATATATTATTTTATGAATATTATTCAGTTGATACACGTTTGAAATATTTTCAATCCATTGAAAAGAAGATTGTTTTTTTAATATGAAGTTAAAATATTTTTTTATTCCTAATTTTATATAAATTGGATGAATGATTTTTATTATTTTTGAAAATGTTATGGAACACATAGTGAAAATAACTATGATTTATAGCTAAAACAAATCAATTTCCTTCAAAAGTTTATCGACATTCTTACACTGGTTATGAGAAATGTTAAAACACCACATAGAGGTTGTGGATTTCTTTGATCCTTGGGATCTTGAACATTTTATTTTTCTATTTCTAAACTTGGGTTTAATCATTATAGTTCCCATGTAAATTGATGATGTTCTAAATTGGATTGTATTATAACTGCTTGCTTTATGGTATGTGATCCTTTATCAGTTTTGAAAATATTAACATGTAATCATTAACTTCCACAATTATTATGTAAAATACATTCCCCATTTATCTTGTATGATGCATAGTTCTAGTTTCAATCCTTTTGGGATTAATTTTTCCCTTTATGATATTTTAGATATAGATCATTTATCACGGTACTAGGGTATTTGGGGGGGCTCATGACAATGAAATATAAGTTGATTACATTAAAAAACTATCTGTATTGTCATTTTGTAGTTCAGAATGTATTGATAGGAATTGTGCATATGTTATGATTGAGTACCTAGATGGTTCTCATTTTAATGAGACATAAGTCAAAATGGGTGGTTCAATAAATATTTCTTGAAGAAAAATATTATATAAATATAGTATATTTCCTGTTTTTGATTCTTATATGATGAAGTCAAAATGCTGACATCTTATCTGATGGGATTGTTATTCCCTATACTATTTTTTTAGTTGTTTATTAGAGTAATATTTAGATTCCATCCTTTTTTGGTAATGCTGTGTATCATATTTCTATGAGGAATAAATGTGAATATTCTTGAGGTGAAAGATGTTGGTGAACCATAGTTACTGAATCCTATCATGATACATTATATTGTTTCTTTTCTAATGTGGGATTTCAAATATATAGGACAAGAACTATCACATATTCCCTTCCATGATTATATTGTTGAACCTCAAATAGGGGACTCTCATAGTCATTCTCAAGAGTTCTGTTAGTATAAGATACCAACCATCCATGGATCTAATTATTCTTCAAGAGGTAGGTTGTTGAGGCATATAAGGATTTTAGTTGAATTCATTGAAATTTGTGATTTTATTAAGAAGAAATGTGACACCTTAAAGCTAGAGGGATGTTATAAGAGATTTTGGGATTCAATGGTGATAGAAAATAATCGTTATGGTTTTGGAGTGGAAGGGATTTATAGTTCATTTCACTAAGGAGTTTTATCTAGATTTAATGGTGATGATTATGGTCATGATGTTTTTCAAACTAGAAATAGATGAATGAAACAGTATTGAGTATAACATCTTCATATTTTAAAAGGAAATCATGATTCCATATCAAGCATGATTGAATAACTAAAAATTGTTATTTAAATAATATATTTATAAATTATTCATAAAACTAGTATGTCGGAATAGGAAAAATTAATTTGTTAAATATATATAAGGAGAAAACTAAACATAAAAATATAAGTAATTTATAAGATAATAATAACATTAATTATTTTAATGTCATTTTATTCATCCGTAATATGTTTTCTTCAAAAATGTCTTTTATTTTTATTTTTTAAAAAAAAATTATTATTAATTTTTGGATGATTTTTTGAAGATTTAATCAAGAAAAAAATCTTCATATTTGAAATAAGAATATCAATATTATCATATGGTGGCATTTTTATAATTTTATTAAAATTTAAACTTTTTATTGGATAGTAAAAGAATAATTTTTTTAAATAAAATTAAATTATTTTGGTAACATCATCATGATATAGTTATAATAATAAATTTAATAAACATATTTAATTACAAAATTATTATATGAAAAATGATATTCTATACAAAAATAAATCATAAAATGTAAATTATAATTTATTTCATGATCTGTTTAAAAATCATTGTTAGTGCCGATGTAGTTTGTCCGCTGCATTTGCAAAGTCAAATTTGGTTCCTTGTAGATAATAATTAGGTGCTAAAAAGTATTTTCAATATTTCTCTGTTTATTATTATATTTACTTGAGGTTTTGTGATTATATTTTCTAATATTAGATTAAATAAACATAATTATATCAAAATGTGAATGTAATTCTTGCGTAAGGTAAGGAAAATAAAATTAATAATCTAACAAAATATTCTTGAAATATGTATGATTAAATATATATAATGAACTATTATAAATGTTTATCTTGAACAAAATAAATTTTATTTCAATATTTTAATGTATTTTTAATTATTATATATGATATAAATGAATTTAATTCATAATAAATATAAATATAGTTCTTAATCAAGAATAAGGATGATCAATAAAATGATTGAATTAAAATTATATAAAAAATAAAATTACATAAAGTTATTAAAAAATAATATTTCCCGATGAAATATCTCCCATGATTTTACATTAGTCAAATTAATAACCATTTTGAGACACCTTAATTTAATTTAGACCCATATAGTATTTAATTTTAAAGAATGTCAAACTATTATCACTATAGATTTAAATAACTATTATATTTTAGTAAATCATTTTCAAGAAGTAAAATTACACCATAAATAGGAATTAATAAGGTTTGAAATTTATCTTCTTGTAAGAAATGTATTTTTTTATAGAATCAATTAATAGCATAATTAATTAAAAAATATTATGCATTAATTATTAATATAACTTTAAAAATATATGAAATGATATTAAAATTTTAAAATTAAAAGAATCAGAGATATTTTAATGATAAATGAAGTATCTGGATAACAATGAAATTTCATAGATATATTAAAATATCTATTTTCTATTTAATATATTTTTAATGTTTCTAAATTCAAAGTAATGAGTAGTGTTATATTTGAAAAAAATTATATTTTAGGAATATAAAAATTAATAAGGCCAAGTATGATGATATTTTTTTTGAAAATTTAATCTAATGATATTTTTTGGAATTATTAGTCATCAACCCCATTATAGACTTATTGTATTTTCATAATTTCTGTAATTACTAAATTTCTATTCACCTCAATTATAAAAAGTGAATCTTTCATCCACTTAATTGTATCACCATTATCATTTTTATCAACTATCCACAACCAAATTATGTTTTGAACATTAATATCAAAATTAAAATGGGCCTACTTTAGGCAGAAGACCATCCAGAGTTGTCATATTCTGTTATTCAAACGGTATTTCCGCAGAATTGGAAGAAAAACAAATTGATTATCATAAGTAAGACTCATGGAATGGGAATTATTTTGAATTTTTTATTTTTATAATATAATGTTATGTTTCAAAATAAAAGGAAATATTATAATTCCTGATTATTGATATGTCCATCATCTATAATTTTTAGTGGTATATCATGATCGTTTATGAAATTATCATATTCAATTTCAATTCATTTATTTTTATGTCTTTTTAAATGAATGTATTACATCTTAAGAGGTATATTTCTACCAAATATCATGAGTTATAGTAATAAAAATTATTTAGACAATCTATTATGTATTAAAATTTTCCACTTCTATGAAAATAATTCATATATGATTATGAAATGTTTTTATGGGATATTAATTAGAAATTAAATTCATTTATTAAATATTTTTATTATTTGGTACATTGGTATCATATGAGATGATAAGGTATGGGGTGTGGACCCCTGAATTCAATAAGATTAATTACTTTATAAAAGTCTTATAGTTTCCACAAGGTTATCAAAAAATCAATCACGTGTCATTTTAATCCACAAATGTTTTATTATTTTCATATAATTTTTACTGAGAAATCCACACTTTTTTCAAAAATCATTTTAATATGTGATTCCAAAATGATATGTATTATAATGGATTTTAATGTTTTTTTAATAATAATATTTACATATATATTTATATATATTTATTATATAATTTATTTTATTTATAATTTTTTTCTAAAGTATTTTAAATGTATTTAAAATGGATTTTGTCCTTGTTTTTTAAAACCGTTTCTGGGAAAATTAATTCCCACAGTAGTTATGAAATAAATTTCCCACTGTTTTTGGAGAATGATTGAATTTATTCTCACACTATTTATTTTGATATATCAACTAATTAAATTTAGTTATTTTTTTTATTTATTTATAGTTTTGATAAATTTAAATGTATTTTTTTAATCATCAATAACCTATTCTAGAAAATTTCTAGGCATGGAAAATGTTCTTCATATTTTTGTGAATTTATTAAATAAATTAAAATCATTTTTATGTACTAAATACAAATATGTGGGTTTGGGGATCAAATTTTGTATGAGATAAATGGTCTAGAAAACATTGAAGATTAGGCATTGTTGTTATATTAAAAAATATAAGAGATATATTATTCTTTTGAAATTCGGGGAAACAATGATCTCTTAAAAGATATATATTTATTTATTTCCATATATATAATCTAAAATTTAAAAATGTTGAAGGAATTTTTATATTTAAATTAACTTAAGGAGGTATTATGTAACATCCTATTATTTTTAAAGGATACATGATGCCACATTGATCTTGAAAAATCAAATAAATGTTTTTATTTAAATATTCCCTCCATAAAATTTCAATTAAATTAGTATCTAGAAATAGATATAACCTAATTATGAAATAAATATATGTTAAAAAATCTATATTAATTTATTGGTAAATTATTAGATAATGTTAACATAATTTTTAGAAAATTCATTTTATTCGTTATAAATACAATGTGTTCAAAAATGATATTCATATCATTTTAGGAATAAAGTTTTTTAATTAATTTCTAGAATTTGATGATAATTTATTTGGAAACATTAACCTAATATATAAATTATGTGTAAAAAAATTATTCTATGTTAAAAGTTTGATAATTTACGTAAAATGTTATATTTTAAGTTGATATTTTAATAAAATTGTATAGTTTAAAATTAAATTATTTTGGTGGTATCGTAAAGAAATATTTAAGATATAAAATGAAATATACATATTCAATGAATAATGTGTAATTTTATTATATATATCATGTACAAAAACAATACATAAAATTTAAATTATAACTTATTTAACGAAAAGTATAAAAGCATTTTCAGTGGCCACCCAGTGCCTGTGTAGCATCAGAAAAGTCACATTTTTTCCTTATAGAAAATAATGGACTTATAAATAGTCTATCATAATAATATTTATTTATTATTAATAGTAGTTGGTTTTTGGTTGATATATTATAATTATATTGTTATATAAGAATAGTGTTATACAAATTCACGTGAAATGCAAGCACAAGGCAAGAAATGATTAGTTAACAATCTAATGATGTTTTCTTGACATGGATATGAGAATGTATTTATAATGAATGAATATAAATGGATTTTTTAAACCAATCTTATTTGTTTTTGGAATATAAATGTATTTTAATATTTAATATATGATGTAATTAACATTAATTCTAATTTAGCGGTGAATAAATTCTATTGAATGAAGATAAAAAATATATATAATGTTTGAAATTAAAATTTTATGAACCATTAAATGTCATCCAAATGTAGAAATCATATTTTTTTATATTTTATATCAGAAATTTTTTTCGAAGGGTTGAATTAATGACCATTTGGTTCCAAATGAATATCATTAACACACATACATTAATTTATTTAATTGAAAGTCACATGGTTCACACAATAGATTTTAGTTTCTATAATAATTTAATATTTGGTTTTTAGAAGATAAATTAGAAAATAAATATTCATATGAGGGAAAAAAATTTAAAATATTCCTTGATTTTTTTTAAAAAAAATCCTAATAAAATATTATATAGGTTCTCCCAATAATTAAGGGGTAAAAATAATTTAATTTAAAAAAATTCATTAAAAATAAAATAAATATAATATTTGATAAATAATTTGATCCATGTATTATAAAAATAAATGTGATACATATATGATATAATAAAATATATATTTTCTTATTTTATTTATTGTGTTATTATTTATAATGTTATAGTAACGAATTCTGTTACATTTGAACAAAATTAAATTTCATGAATATAATATAATATTAAATTGTTTAAAAATCACAAAAAACATGAATAAGGCCAGATATGAAGATATTTTATTTAAAATTAAATATCATTATATTTTATTTGTCTTTTTGATGTATTTAATCCTATAATTGTGTTATTATATTTTAATATTTAAGTAATTCTAAAATCTTCCTCACTATAATTACAAAAAGGGACACTTTCCTTCATATAATTTTATGTATCATAGACTTCATGATTGCCTATTATATGCCAATTTAATTTCCACATGTTCCTCTGCACATTCTGGAGGCCTATGTATACGTAAAATACAATATTTCATTTTATTAAGGTGTTATTCAAAGAGATGTTTGGAATAAGAAGAAGATAAAGAATCTTATCAGACAAGCCATAATCATGGAAAAAAGATTATTTTGAAATGATTTTTTATAATTAATGTTTATATATTCCACTAAATGATATAATTTCCATTATTGATTTTGGTTATGGATGTTAACAATAAATGTTATTGATGTATCATGAAATTTCATGAAATCATCATTTTTAATGTAAAAAAATATAATTTTTTGGTTTTAAATATAATTTTTTCATAAAAAAATATGAATTTCCCCCAACTCTCTAGAGTTTTGAAAATTGAGACTTAGTTGTGCTGATATTTATTAAAATGGTTCTCTTCTATGAAAATAATTTTTTTATTATTATTAATAGGTTTTAGTGGGTTATAAATGAGAAATGTTGTTTATTTAAAATGTTTTATTAATATTTAGCACAACAGTTACATATGAGATGATAATTTATGAGGAGTGAATCTGTGATATCATGTGGTTGATGTCTTAAAAGAGATACTATTAGTGACTGCATTCTTTTCATTAGATCTATCATTTTTCATTTTTATCCACAAAAGTATTTTTGTTTTCAATTGATTTTTATAAGGAAATTAACTTTTTTATCACTGATATGATTAAAATGGATATTCCAAATGGTATTTATATTAATTTTATTATAAGTTGTTTTATTATTAATTATTTTGAACAAATATTTATCAATTATATCAATTTTTTAATTGATATTAATTTTGTTTCAAAATAACATTGAGAGAATTTAATATTTATTTAATATTTTTTGAAAACCTTACTGGGAAATTTATTGCTCAGCATATGTCTTAAATTATTATTCCATAGGTTCAGTTCAATAATCATGGGAATCCACTAATCTTATGGAGTCATCTCATTTGATTAAATTTTATTATTATTTTTTTTACATTTTTGAGAAAATCTAATTTATTAGACTATTCCTCAAAAAAGTAGATTTGAAAAGGTCATGACATGAAAATTTTTCAATGTGGTTTTCAGTTGTAGTAATAAAAATATAAAAATATCATTTTTATTTACTAAATCATGATGTGTGGGTTTTGGGATTCCCCTGGAGTATGCAATGCACTTTTCCTAGTCTTATTATATTTTACGTTAAATTTTATCGAATGTGACCAATGTGGCCTGACGGTCAAAGATTAGTCATTGACCTGATATCTTTTTCTAGATTTTTATATAGAAGCTTGAATCTTACACTAACATGTTGGATGCAGATGTAATTGATCAGCCTAAATAGGATGGAAAATCAGGGTTGATAGGGTTTCTTTTTTTAACCAACTGGAATATTTATGAGTTCTTTCAAGAGAAATAAGATGTGTGATATGTGTCAGGGAGGTTCTCAATAGCAGGGTTCATCCATACCTAATTTAGTTCCCAATTTTTTCCCATCAACATTATTATTGTATATAAATCTTACAAATTATATATATGGTTTTCCATTGATACTCTCATGATCTATATTTCGTATTGACACTTATGACAGTACCAAAAGATCTCTAATTCCTTTTTTCACTATGTCGTGGCATTGTCCAAACGACACCTAAATGTTCTGTAGTGGAATCATATTCTTCATGAAAATAGTGGAAATAGCCATATACATCTAGAATGTAGATTATTTGTGCAATGAACGAGTCTCTAGGGGAATGTAATTCTGTTACAAAAAATGTGACATGTACAATCACTGAAGCTTCATCATTAGAGAATGATTTATTTGATACATGTGGATAATTTCTTTTTATAACAACACATATTATGAACGTACTAAATATTCTCATGATGATTTAATCTTATGTGTTGTATATTACTACACCCCAAATAATTAATAGAGAGAAGGGTCTCTATAGTACTTCAAATGTCCTATAATTATAATAGATAGTGCTTATATGAGACTTTTTCATACTTGACATGGAACAAATTGATTTCATTTTTTGGGATGGACTGGTACATTGAAATGTTTTTATTATGTGATTTCTATCATCTATGGGTCTCCATTACATCACCTAATTGGATGTGTCATGTCATTCAGGGAGAATGAGTCATACTTTCATGTAAATCTGGATCTTTATATCAAGAATTTTGGAAATTATATTAGTGTTAGAATTAGACAAAGATTGAGAGTTATTAGGGGATGTTCTCCCCGGTTGTAGTTAGGTTTCATAATTTTATTTATTCTTATTTATATCATTATACACCAGTTATAGTGGTATAATTTAATATTTATTTACTTTCAATTAGTCAAATCATATTTATTCCTTCTAACCGTATGATACCTGCTAAAATGATATAGCAAAGACATGGTTGGATGATATATTTGTAAAATTGTTTATATTCTCTAATATTTCACTAATGGTAGCACCTATTTTATTTTCTAATTATTTGGATTGAATAGTAAACCTATGTGTTTATTACCAAAAAATAAATCATGTTATGGTAATGAACCAATGTCCATTACATAGGATTGATGAATTGTTTAACAAACAAATATGTGATAAGTTGATCTTTAATATTGATCATTGATCTGTTTATCATAAGTGGACAACCAATTTTGGTTTGAATCCATAGTAATTGAGTTCATGAGGAATATATAATTAAAGGGTAAGCAAAAATGTATGGATCCTATAGGTGTTATTGTGATATACGTTACTTATCCTTCATTGAGTAATAAAATTTAATCCTTCTCTAATGTTGGAATGAGATGAATGGTTTTGGGTTGGGTCAAGTAGGTCATGTGACTTAAAAACCCTTCCAGGGAATGGTAGGATAACCATAGGGAAAGTTATCATACCATTACGAGGTGTGTTTCAAAGATATAAGATCCAATGGATGTTAATATATAGACTGGCAGTGTGGACCAACATTGGATGACCATGGAGTGGTAGATTGTATGGATGAAATATTCCCAAGAAATTTTATTGAGACCTACCATGTAAGGAATAAAAGGATGGGATGGGATTATGGTGGGTTAAAGGGATTTTATAACCTCTATGTAATTTAGTTAGTCCTTGAGTGATGGTATGAGATAGCCACAATGTTTGTGTTTCAGAATTGGGTGGTTTTTTATATTTGTGTCACTATTGAACACATATAGAAAAAGTAAGGCTCATTAAGTTATTCCATAGTTTTATTAAATCAGTTTAGTAGATTGAATATGTACATAAAATAAGTTGACTGGTTTGAGGGTAGGCGGATACTCATGTTTTACATTTTATCATTTAGTGTATTGGAATTGTAATTCGACATGGTCTTCTTGGAATAATTTTTCATTATTGATGCATGTGTCATGTGATATAAAATTGAATGGATGAAATATGATTACATAAAATAAAAAATTATTTGTGGCGGTCATGAAAACATGAAGTGTAATACCTTATGGGGTTCTTTTTATAAAATAAAATTGAATTCCCTATGATTGGGTTGTGTTGACTAAAAATAAAACACCCTATAAAGTAATAAGAACAACATAAAATAAAACTCCACACATGTTTTTAATGGTAACATAAATGATATTTCATTCTTAGGTGGTCATTTTTTTGAAAAATGAAAAGTACCTTTACGGTGTTTAAATTTACTAAAATAAAATCTCCAATTTAGGGAGTCAGGAGTTACTAAAATTTATACATCTTAAGAGGAAGTAATCATTACAAAAAATGAAATTATTTTGAGATGATTTGGATTGAATATATGTAATAATCTATTGAGTTGGTTTTGAAACACTAGATGGAACGTTTATGTATGGCATGAGAGTTACATTAGTAAAAGACAATGTAGGTGTGGTAGATAATGACAGTCAACTATATTTGGAGGCCTGATGATGGTTATTTATTTATATTTTCATATTTTATTTATTAAATCATGTTGACCATGTCATATACATATATCATATCATTTTTTTGGTTTTTAATAAGAATGCATTGGTGGTTCAATTATTATTTATGTACATACACCCTACATTGGTGGCCATTTAACACTGATACCCAAGAAGACCATTAGTTTTGTAGTTGCAGTATCAAACCTTGGTGCACCTAGAGCTTGTTTATCATTATTTTTTTTATAGTTACCAAAGGTCACAAATAGTTGATTAGTTTTCATGACTGTCACTATTATGGATATCGATGGAGTAGTATCATTTGGATGTTGGGTTAGATTTCAATATTTAACATATTCATATAGATGGATTATTTTTTTAAAATTTTATTTCATAAAAGGGTGTATTTATTTTACCAGAGTTTGTGGGTGGGATAAGAGTTAATTTTCTGTATAATTTTCTATTATATCATATGTATGTTTCATTATATACATTTGTGCAATCTTTAATTATATTGAATTGGACATCTAATTTCTTTCTTTACATTGATATGGTTTGTTCAATTTCCTCAATGTACTATATTATTCACCCACTACTGGTCGACATCCTCTAGGGCAAGGGTATGCACTCTTATGAACATGTAACAACTGGAGATATGAAAACTATATAGTGGCCCAATGTGGCGACATATTATAATGGTCTAGTAAATTAATAAGTGAATTATAAAAATTATTAATTTGAATTTTTTTAGATGCATTACATACCAATCTTCTATAAATATTAATCAAAACAATTAACTAAAATAATTAAAAAATACTTTTATACATGGAATTTACTGATTTAGAACATGGTGTGTACTCATTCTTGTCAAATAAAAATCTTATATGGGAGGAATCATGACATAAACCTTAATCTATTATACATTTCTATTGTCACATTCATGTAATGTGACTAATATTGAATTATAATTTTTCATGAATAACATATATACATGTAATGAAACATACAAGAAATTTTATGTTATTAAATGGGGTGTTGTATTGTGGTTTATATTGTATAGTTCGCTCAACAATTATGATACATGAACGAATGTAAATATACATTACATCATCCATATTTGATAACATGGAATTAAAAAATATGTATAACCATCATACATGACATTTAGTTCAAAAATATCATAGAAATTAATTATGAATTTTTTTGTTATTAAACAAGGCCACTCAGTGTGTCCACTAATTACATGTCATCATGTTTTTTAATAATATAATTATTATTTTTACTTATTTTGACTAACACAAATAAAAATAGACTTGGTTTATACTCTGTATTGATGGGTACAAGATAAATGATTTGAATAGGCTGATTCATTTCATGTATAATTTTTTGTAGCCATCTGTATTACCCTCCCAGTGTGTCAATGTGTACCATACATGAAAAATTAATTGTTAAATCGTGTTAAATTCAGCAAAATGATGTGTTATTATTTCTATCTTGTGTCTCTATACTTTCAAAAAATACACTAGCATATAATATATAATTATTTTTTATTATACATGTACTTTGACCATGTTGTTCTCTACCGTGACTATTTCCTTTGGATTTCAAAACGTGTAATTCTACATCAAATCATGTAATTGTGAAAACATTGTACTGATTGGATATTCATAGAGGATGTTATATAATAAACTTTCTCAAATTAATATACTCCAGTCCATATAGATCTTGTATTTAATAATATTTTTTAATAAAGACTCATAAAAAATTATTACGTCCATTATATACCAAATGGAAAATAAATGTATTATTATTATTTTTATACAATGTCGCATAAATCATTGAGAATTTGTAAATATTATAATATTCATGGTTTGTTAATAAATATATTTAATTTACCATTAAAAAATCTTTCAATTAATGACTAAATATATCAATTCATACAAAAAAATATTTAATTAAATATTAAAAATTAATCAAAATAATTATATATAGTATTACGAAAAAATTTATTTATTCAAATAAATATTATAATCTTGGTATCATGATTTAATTTTCATTTAATGTTTTTGTAACTATGTAAATTATTTCCATAAAAAATACATTATCATTCAAAACCTTGTGAATAAATAAAAATCAGATAATTAATATTATATTTGTGGTCATGCAAATAAATTATTATTTAATATTCAACTCGCAAATAGATGACTGCAAATTATGATCATAATGTCTAGAATAAATATTATTCCATGGAATTTAGAATATAATATATTGAAAATATTATATTCATATAGAATTAAATCATGATCATAGATACAATTAGTGTGGAACCATCTAGTTCCACATCCCATTGTAATTAAGTTGGATTTCTTAAACACTTTTATTAGTGTCTAAATATGTGTCAAGGAATCGATATCGAATGGAGTTATTATTTCAATTATAATCATGAAAAATATGAATAGCCATGGTGTAATAAAACCTATTTGTTTCTATATCTAAGATTAAATAGGTTACATAGTTAATGTCAATTAAATTTGTGCTCAATTAGCTTTTAATGGACTGTCACAAATATGCTCATCAATTAGTATAGATATGTATTTTATCCAATATTTGTTTTTCAATCATAGAGGCCAAAATTTCACTGTTGGAACATCCAATGTAAGCTACATCACAGTGAGTATGTGACTTCATTGTTTTCGGGAATACAAAAAATGGAACCACTCATGATATAACCGAATAATAATCATAAAATATAAAAATTCATACACACATTCAAATACATGAATATTAAATGACACATAAATATGATGAATCATATTGGTAGGAATATCCAAAAAATATCTCATCTTATATATTTCGATTTTAAAAATATACAAGAAAAAGTCTCATCGAATATTGAGTACTACAACCCACTAGTCCATACAATATTTCTCCCAATTTATAATCATAAAATTACCATAGGAATAATCTTTTAATGCATCATCAATTCATATCAATGTTTCTATATTTTGGGAAAATAGTTTCGACCCATCAATGTGACTGATACGAATGGATATTATCACATTAAACAAATAATAAGTATAATAATAATATGATAAAATAATTTATAAACATTTATTTTATTTAATATTTAATCAATAAAATGAAAAATGATAGATGTTTTAGAGGGCCCACTCAAACTAATGTGTATAGGTATTACAATCACAAGATTTTTTCTGGTTATACATTCGATGTACCATTTGTCTTACACGACATCGAATCCATAAATGTTCATTATTATGGAGTTAATTGGGAATTGATTGCATGAATCCTTCCCATGGCATTACTTTTTATCTTCGAAGGATTCATTTAGAATTTCATATATGAGATTTAGATTAATGTGTGTGCCATGTGGGAAACATATAATTTGAACCTCACCATAAACATTTTGTTGGTAGAACAACATGTTCCATGTGAAGTGTAATAGATTTAAAAATAACTGATGAGAAGATACATGTTGTGTATTTTAAATGTACCTGTCCTGTACATATTTAGAAATAGTTTATTTTTATAAATCATTAGTCAAGACATTTATTTGGATATAATAGAGGACTATTCTAAACATTTTTTCATATTTTTTAAGAAGATTCATCCCTATTTCTCATCGAATATGATATATTATGTAATTATTGATTGTTACTTTTATATTCCGTTATAAGTCGTATTACATGGATCAACTGAGAAGATTTCACATTAAATGGGTTGCAGTAATCACCTAGTGAGGTACTCATAGAGTGGTGTGAAAATGATATGACATGATTACCATGAATTCATCTTGTCATCGACACTCTGTCAATTATTTCTGGAATGTTTCCTTTATATGAGCTATAGGGGTAGTACCCTTTTGTTCTGTGTCAAGGTACTTGTCTCCCACATAAATGACATGTTTTAGTGCTCACTAACATACTCAGGGCATGAGGTATCTATCCATGGAGTTTTTTATTACCACTTATGATATGAATAACTCATCACATTATTGGTCCTACATCATGGATTAGTAATTCCTCAACCATATTGTATTTTTAAAGAGGCATTTTCCCATATTAGATGTTCTATGTGGTGACACTCAGCTGGTCATTAGGGGTAAATCATATCTATGATGGTTATAAAGATCGAGAACATATTTTTTTTGGAAACCCATTTTTTCAAAGAGAGGAATATTTTTATGGATATTACGGTTTGTTCCTCCATTAACTATGAAAAATGCCTTTGTGAGGAGAGGGACCTCATTTATTTATTCTAGTTGTAGTGTGGAAGGTGATTTATATTTGATTAAAACACATTGATAATTGTTACTACAAAATATAAAAATGTTTTACTTTGTGATATAATTTTTAACTATGATATTGACTCAATACATAGTAATCATTTGTTTACACTTCTTATAAAAAGTTATGTTTCAGGTACAAACAATATAGTATTTAAGTTGGGATAAATAAGACATATTTATATCTCTAATATTTATAGTTTTATAACTAAAATGGATTATTCAACATCTTACTTCTATTTAGTACAATATTATTGAAATTTATTTATCATGTTTTTTTCAATTTATTTATTGGTTTTTTAAATTATATTGAGTATATTTATGATCACCACATCATAATTATTATTATGACAATATTTTGAATGTATTGAAAACACTTAGTTTGGAGGTGGTTTAGTTGGATGTCGATATTCTGTGTGTTTTTTAGATATTTAAGATGATGAAAATGTAAAATCTTTATGCATTATATTTGTTGTAGTATGAATTTTAATTTCATACAAATCGACATGACAATGTATTAAAGATGTTTATAAATTTTTCTTTGATCATTAGGTTTGTTACGTTAAATTATAGAAAATAGTTTGTGACATTTATTTCAAATACTATTGAATTGTTGAATTCAAGACACCTATCTTTCAAGGAATCAATAGGAAAATATATTTGGAACATACTTCATTATGACCAAATGATAAAAACAATACAATAAAATCAGAATATGAAAAAAAAATTGTTATTTTGGAGAGTCCGTGTAAAGGTACTGTGAGAAGCTAAAATCGGTAATTCAAAGTATTCATTATTAATAATAAATAAATAGAATTTTCTAAAAAAATTCAGGAAAAGGATTGATCCAAAGTGTCATCAAGGGAGATTAATAGGCGTTAATTTTTTATATTTTAAAATGTGGTAATTAAGCTTCAGTTGAATGAGTTAGGGATGTGGATTGGATTTTGTAAATTATTTTTTCTAATCTATATTATTTCAAATGGATTTCATATAAAAAATTATTACATTTTAATGAAAAATAGATACACTGGATGGTTCCAATTATTTATTAGTGGGATCATTCCCATTTATTAATAAACTCACTATTATTGTAATCATCTTCCTATTTTTATATATTAAAATGACAGAGGGTTCTCTAATGTACTAGGAATCATGTAAAACCCATTTAGAAATTTATATTTTTTTTCTTTTTTTGGTTTATTTTTTCATTACCTATTAATATTTCATATTATTTCAATATTCAAAAGATGTACATTTTGGACGTAAAATTAATTTTTAATGGAATACTTTGGGATTTGACAATTTTATAATGAATTTTATTTGAAGATGGAAAATACTAGAGGTTATTATTACAAGAATTTGTTTTGGTTTCTATAATATATATAATTCCGATTTTTTTTCTATGAGGGAAACTGTTATTCAATATATGAGTACAAAAATTGATGTGATGAATAATATTCATTGAGAGATGATAGATTATATTGGAATCTTGTTGATGAAAATGTAAATTACCTAATACGTGTCTTATAATATCTAATAATTGAAGAACACAATAGATCTTATGTACAACCGAAGTGACATATATGAGATGCCAATGATAAAAAAAGCATACTATGTAGTCATTTATAAATGATACTATATGAATGGGAAAATAATTTTTATCATAATAAAAATTTCAACATGATATAATTTCAACATAAATCATTGAAATTGAAATTTAGTGATATGGAATGAGCGTTTATATTACCCTCCTTGCACATTAAATAATGCGATTTCATGGTCACTAATATGATTAAATCATGAGGAATGTCTGACCTAGTATTTTTAGATAAAGGAGATTTAATTATAAATGATAAAATTTATTAAATGGATACGATATAGAAATAAATGGGGTATCACATAATTTTGTATTCATTGGATAAATAATAAACTTTTTTCATGTGTGGTAGTTAATTGTTTTACCACTTTTTTTTAAACTAATACAAAAAAAATGTCACATAAAATATATTAAAAACCATAGATTAAGATACCTAAAAATGAGGTATCATTAATAATAATTTATAAAATAAAACACCAGGAAAATGTGTTTTTACATAATTTATATAAAATAACCAATTTGAAGAGAAACCTTTAAAATCTATTTTCATAAAAATTTCATAGAATAAACAAGATTTTCTAGAAAAATATATTGATTTTTGTATATAATTTAAAAGATAACAATTGTGAGGGTTATATTTTATTATATCAATTATTTAATATAAAAACAAGGATATAATTGAAAACATTTTTCATATAATCAACCAAAAAAAATTTAAATTTTAGGAATTGATGATAAAATACACTGCCACTGAAAATATAATATAAAGAACTAAGAACTCAAAAAAAAAAAAATACAATAATAAGTAATAAATTTCAATTAAATTCATTACTAATATTTTATATCATAATATTATCACAATTAAAAAAATATAAATTGAAAATCAAAATAAAAATATAATGAAAATCTAAAATTGAATCAAATATTTAATGTGATTTTCCAATGAATATCACATATGACTTATCTCGTTACCATCATATATGAAGTGATCATCAAAACCTATAAATTTAAAGAAAATCATTTATAATTTATTCTTATTATTTTTATTAGATAAATAATTTGAAATTTTGTAATAAAATATATCATTTTCAAGAAATATAATTGTTCCCTTTTTAATTACTTAATATATTATTTTAAATATATAATAATCACATTTTTATAATCCTTATTGATAATAATATTTATTTTTAAAATTTGGTTTTAAATTTAGAATAACATTTTGATTATTTATGAAATTATAGTATATATAAAAGAATTTATCATTCAAAGATAGAAATTGATCTTTTATTAACATTCATTTTAACTAATTTAGGGAATTCATTAACCAATTTTAGATAATAAATTTTAAATAAAATATAAAATTATTATAATATATATGTATTAATATAATTAATCATTCCTAGTTAATAATTATTTAATTTTTTCATAGACATCACAATGTGTAGAGGAAATTTAGTAAATGGTTTCCCATGTTGATAAAAAACACACAACATATGATTTCCTTTATTATAAAAAATATATTATGAGGGATTATTTAATTATGAAAAATAACATTATATTAATTTAAATTTTCAAACCCAACAAAATATATACGCATTGAACAATTTATTTCATCATACATTATTCATTTTGAAATATATTCATTTGTTTAAAAATTATTAGTTATCATTGTTATTGGAATGTTAAATCATTGGTCCTCAAACCCATAAATTATGGTTTTATCATACTAAAAAAATTGAGTGATGATGCCTATAATGACCCAGACTTATTTCACTTCATAATGTTGAATTTTCTATAGAAAACACTTCTATTTAAATTGGGGAACTTTTCAAGTTTATACCATTAGATAATATTAAATACTGAAGTCATAACATTACACATTAGTACAATGCAAATATAATAAAAATGGAATTCACATCCTCCAAAATATATAACTTATAAAATGAAACATTATTTCCTTGAAAATTATTCATTTATTTTACATGGAATTTCAATTTCTATGAGATATCCTTATAACCTATGAAAATAATTCATGCATGTGTGATGTGAAAAAAAACCCCAGTAAGGGATATAAAAAGAAGGAAACAACAAATTAGACCTTGAATATTTGTAATGTGTGAAATCATTTTCAAAAGACACAGTTTTCTCCCATATATAAATACTTTGTGAAATATGAGATTTAAACAATATTAAAATAATACATAATAACATAAAAATAATAATAAATGTATCTTATGGAATTACATAGATAATCTTGTAACCCTCTCATTTACCATATAAATTGACCCCACACGACTACAAAACAGTTTGTGTAACATTCACAGTTACAATGGAGTAACCATATGGTCGACCTACAACATAGACATATCCAAAACTTTTAGGGAAAAATAGTTCCCACCATTAATAATAAACATTTACAAAAAACCAGAACACAACCATACAACATTATTAATTCCATAAATACATTGATTTCGAATTTCGTAAGATAGAATTTTAAAAGAGGTTATAAAAAAGCATTTCCATTATAAATATCATATAAATGAAGTGAGAGATAATAGAGTTGATGGAATATGTTTATACACTATAATTAAACCTATTAAAATATAATATAAATATAATTAATCCCATAATAATTTTTAATAACACATAAATAATGGTATAGATGGTTAAACTAAAGAATGGAATTCGGGTTAAAAATTCTCATACCTCGGGTTTTTGTTAAAGAAGTCATGTTTAATACTCTTGTATAATGCTTAAAATAGTTTTATTATGATCATAATTAAATATATTCACCTTTATAACAACTTATATAATGATTTTATAACATCATTTCACACTTTAATTGTTAGTATTTTCTTCCATCCATTATTTTAGATGCATTCTTTACATGACATCCATGATTGGTTCATGAAGGATGTTATTTTCGAAAGGATGAGAAACTCCATAATTGTAATGGAATAGTACATTTATATTTATAGTATAATAAATTATACCATTTATCGTTTTGAATCCTAAATTAGGATGATTCCCAAGTTAAAACATTATAGATATTGGTTTAGTCAATTTGGAGATTCATGGATCGTAATGAAATTATTTATTTCATAACTTTATTACATGTGTTCAATATTATTCTTGAACCTCACATAATATATAATGACGAAATTATAATTTTGGTCAACAATTGAAATGGTTTCAAGACTAGTTTCGAATAAATTAAATGAAATTTTAATTTGATCATCCATAATGTCTATAAATCGACACATCACATATTGTTTCCAAATTTCTTGAATTAGTGTGAGGGGAGAAGATGAATGATGAGGAGTTTTCCTTGAACATGAGATTATCTAGAATATAAATTATTCTGGAGCATTCATTCCTATTTGATATGTTACTAGAAATATAATATAAGAAAAGATAATCAAATTAAATGAAAACACATGAAAATGAAAGCATATTCTTACACATTGATAACTTCTCCTTGAAATCCTCCTTAAGGCCATTGATTTTGGCCTTATGGTGAGATAAATATCTCTAGGATGATGGGAAGATCCTTGGGAGATGTTTGGGGAAGAACATAGGTAAGGCTGAAGGCTTTACAGATGTGGGATGAAGAGGGGAATGGGAGTTGTATTTATAGTGGAGTAGATGAGGTATTTTACATTATTTTAATCATTATTACAAAGTTTTTGCTCAAAATTATGAGTAATCATAATTCATGAGACCCGATATAGTAATTCTAGAATTTTAGTTTGAAATAAGTTTTCCTAAATATCTTTTAATGTCATAAATTTTGCACTTAACTGATAATTTGAATATACATAATTTTATAGTATTTCATTATTTAGTAAAAATTCATGAGTTTCATAAAAATACCAAAAATTTCCACTAACCAATTTCGAAATTGACTTGTATAATTCAAAAATGAACTCAATTTTGTTAAAATAAGTTTTTAAATATTATTAATTTAATTTTTAATCTAAATAATACTTCATTCAAAAATTCATAATTTTATTTCGATAACTACTCACATATCATATTGAAAAATTAACCAAGATTTAATTATATTATTTCCTTATGAAAATAAAATAATAATACAATTTACTATTAATTTGGTCCATCTTACAAATAATATTACTATTCATAAGTGTGTGTTAGTATTCCTAAAAAATTGGTTCCATTAGACTTCAAATAACTTATTGATCTCAATTGTAGATGACCAGTTTTTGAAAATAAAAACATTGAAGTACTGAAATTATGCATAATGTATAGTTATAAATATATTCAAAAAAATTCACATATTTCAATTTATTTTAAGAAAAAATTGTGGTGTTACATTATACCCACCTTCTGAAAATTGCGTCCTCAAAAATTTATATACTTATTTAACAAGGGAGGGTACCTATCCCTTATATCATTTTCTGGATCCCATGTAACTTCTTCTACCAAGTGGTTTCTCCAAAAAAATTTAGCAGGTGGATTTCCTTATTCCAAAAAACATGTTCCATTCGATCAAAAATCTGAACTAGTATTTCTTAAAAGTAATGGTTCTCTTCCATCTAAAATGCTTCCAGTCTCAAGAAATTAGTTGAATACTGAAGATACATTCTAAACATCGAATCATGAAAAATATTTTGTACCTAAGAAATACTCAAAGGAAATGTTACTTAGTATGTAACTAGTCCATGTATATCTATGATTTCAAAAGGACTGATGAACCATGGACCTTTTTATCCTTTCATACCAAAAAAATCACACTTTTTGAATGATATATTTTAAGGAAAACATGGTCACCTACTTTGAATGAGAAGTATGTCCATCTATAATCTATATATATTTTCAAATTTCTCAGATCTGTCCTCATGTGCTGCTGGATTATCTTTATTTTCTCAACCACCTCCTATACTAATTCTTTCCTCATCAAATTTCTTTCCCCAACATCATCCGAAAATGATGGAGTTCTTCATTGTTTCCCATAAAATGCCTCAAAAGGAACCATCTATATAATTGCATGAATACTAAATTTAAAAGATGTTAATCCCAACTTTCCTGGAAGACCATCGAACAAGATCAAAGCATATTCTCCAATGTCTGAATCATTTTTTCTGACTGACAATATGAATGAGGGTGAAAAGTTGTATTTAAATTTAAGTTTCTGTCCAATGACTTATGAAGGCCCTTCCAAAAGATAGAAGTGATCCTCAGATCATGATCAGATATAATGTAAAGAGGAACTACATATAATCTGACAATCTCTTTGAGGTACAGTCAATAATGTGGATCCAATGACATTATATCTTGAATTGAAAAAAATTCGTAGATTTTAATAGCCGATCAACAATAACCCAAACCAATTTGATACCTAGAGAATTATTTATTAGTCCCAACATGAAGTTCATGGATATATTCACCCATTTACACTTTGGAAACGGTAATGGGAGAAAGAGCACCTTTGGAAACTTCAACTCTTCTTTAACCTTTTGACAAGTCAAACATTTCACAGTAAATTATGCAATATCTCTTTTCATTCAATCCCACATGTAACTATCTGGAATGTCTCTATACATCTTAGTACATCCATGATGAACTAAAAATGGATAACTATGATTTTCAAACAATAAATAATTCATCAACTGTTAATCAAATGGCATGAACAACCTTTATCCAAATCTTAAAACACAATCTTTAATAAGGGTAAATTCTGGAAGCTTATTAATTTTATCTAATTCTACCTTTTTATATAGCTTATAGTTTTCCTTTTTTGATTTCATAATTTTTTCTGATAATGATGACCATAATTATACATGAAACAAATTCGAGCTATTTCCAGCACCCATGACATCTAAACAAAAATTCATCAAATAATTAATGAAGGGATCATTTACCAAATGTATCATGGCTAATGATGCATGATGTTTTTGACTCAAGTCATCCACCACATGCTTTTATTTTCTCAAATTGTAATTGATAGTGAAATAATAATAATTTATTAGTTCAATCCATAATCTTTGACTCATGATTAATTTCATCTGAATGAATATATACTTCATAATTTTATGCATAGTATATATTTTACATTTTTATCTGTATAAATGTTGCCTCAAAATTTTCATTGAAAAAAACCATAGCAGCAAATTCCAAACCAAATTTGGGATAATTTAACACATGAGGAATATGTTTTCATGTATCATAATGAATTAAATGATCAATATTAATAAAAAAACATCGAAGTCCCTTATGAGAAGAATCATTGTATATGAAAAACTCAAAATTTTGGGATGGAAAGAAAAAAAGTGGAGCATTCACCAACATCTTCATCAGTTCCTAAATAAAAAAATCACATTCTTCCATCCAAATAAACTTATCCCCTTTTTTTGTTACCTTGGAAAGCATGATAGTTAAATATGAAATTTTTTAACAATCCGTATGTAATAACATGTGAATCTAATAAAATTAAAAATCTATGTAACATTTGTGGGTATTGGACATTCATCAACAACTATTTTTTTGGTAGGATCAACTGTTAATCAATTTTTATTCACAATGTGCCAATGAAAGGAAACTATTTATAACAAGAAATCACACATTCTGAATTTTCCATACAATTTCATTTCCTATAATTATTGTAAAACAACACTTTTATGTTTTGTATTCTCTTCATTACTTATAGAAAATAGCAAAATGTCATCAATAAAAATGATTTTTTAAGTACTCGTGACATATTATATTCATATGATCCATGAATAAAGAAGGTTCATTAGATAACTTAAATGATATTACAACAAATTCATAATGCCCATATCTTGTACGAAAGGACGTTTTCGGAATGACATCCTCCATGACCTTCATCTGATGGTATCCTAGTCTCAATTAAATCTTGGAAAAAAAACTATGCTACCTAGACATGATCAAACAATTCATCAATATGTGGAAAAGAATAATTGTTTTTAACCTTGATGTTATTCATATCTCTATATTAAACACCACTTCTCACAGAACCATCTTTCTTTTTTTATGAACAAAACATGATATCACCATGGTAATGTGCTATGATGAATGAATCCTTTATCAAGAAAATCCTTCAACTGAGTTTTTCTATTCAAGAAGTTCAATTTGTCCCATATAATATAGGGGTTTTTAGATTTACTTATAATCAGGAACTAATTAAATTGTGAATTTGACTTCCTGATTAGGTATGACTATGGGTAACTCATCATGAATATATAATGGTATTCCTTTACCAATAGCACATCATTAATCTGAAAAATTACCATGTATTAAAAATTATGAGCAAGATAACCTACATTTCCATATATCAACAATTTATTAACATCATGATATGTTATCAATTGTATGGGTTCCTTCTCTTATACAAAATAAAGCCCATTTAAAAAAACACTTCATTAACTCTACATTCAATTACAGCATGATAAATAGAATGCCAATCCATTACCATAATAACATCAAACTCAAATAAATTTAGAACAACCATATTTGTTGGTAATTCAATTCCACAGACCAAAATAGAAATATTCATATCATTCTTCTTCTCTATATGATTTATCACTATTGTTTTAACATCAAGTTCCAGTATCATTTGTTGAGGTGATATTTACAATTTACCAGATTATTTATTCGAAATGAAGGATTGTGTAGACCATGTATCGATTTTTTAGAAAAATATTTTTAAAATAAGGTACTTGTTACAACATAATTGGGAGGAATGTTTTATATTTATATAGTCACAAAATATCCAACTAGACCATACCTCTTATAGATTGTATTCTTTGCATCATTTGGATCTCTCTATGGGCATGCATATTCATAGTGACACATATCTGCACATTTAAAACAGATTATTGTTTTCTTATCAGGATTATTATTTGGATCAATTTTATTATATTCTCAGGTAATATGTCCAAACATAACAAATTTTACTCATGTTCTAGTTTTTGTAAGACCTTCCCTAGGGTTCATCTACCCACACTTTTGACAAAATGGAAACAGGATTTATATACCAGTATATTTCATTGGTTAATTCTTACCCATCAATTTGCATATATACCTCTTCATCTCTATATTTCCTAAAAGCATACATTCATCAGTGAACATCATCAAAACCCTCTCATCACATTAGAATAGTTTTCTCATATATTTTGAATTCATAGGAGGCCAACACCCTCTGATACCTAGGCTTCAATCCTAAGTAAAATCCATTTATTTTTCCATCACGATCTAGAATAAGATTTGGATAATACATCGCTCGTCACGAGAAGCTTTCTTCATACACATAAATTGAATCTTCCTCATTTTTCTTTAATTCAATGAATTTCTTCTCCATCCTTTGTCTCACCACCTTATGAAAATAATTTTCAAGGAATATATTTTATAATTCATCACACTCTAAGGAATTAATATCCTATTTATCCCTAAAATTATGTACCATTTACCACCACAGGTTATCTTCACCTACATAATGATATATGGAAGGAAATTTCTTTTGATTATATGAACATCCCATAATATAAAATATTTTTCAAGGGCTTTAATCCAACATTCAACTACTGTTGGGTCAGAAGATCCATTGAAAAAAGGGTGTTTTCTCATAAAATTATCCACTATAGTCATGTTTCATTGTTTACCTCGAGTTTTTCTCTTTCATGGATGAAACCACCATTTATTTCCAGTGTTAGATAAGACATTACTGCCAAAAACTGCTCGTTTCTAATCCTTACCATTATGGGCTACAAATTCATAAGGATGTCGTTACATCGGTGCCTCTCCTGTTCTGCTTGCCTATTTCTTCTGCAAACTACCATTCTAATCAAATATTTTTTAGTCGATGCAACTAGGTAATCATTAAATTATATAAAATTATAAATTTTCCATATAGTAGAAAAAATATTGTAATATATTAATATCATCTGGACAACTAATGCTATCCAAATAATCCAATTATAAAAACTATAAGTACTTGACCTTATTATATTTCATAATCATTAATTTGATCAAGAATAAAATTCCATTTACATTTTAGATACATTCATGTTTAGACATATAGATAATTGGACATATTAGAGTCATAACATTATACATTAATACCGAGTGAATACAATTAATATGATATTCAATTTTTCCTAAATATAAATTTTTTCCAATAAATCATGATTTCCATGAAAATTATTAAAACATTTAAAATGTCTTCCATAATTTTCATACACATACTTATGACCTATAAATATAATTTAAAAACATGTGATGAGCACAAAAATTTTAGTAAAGATATAAAATGTAGTAAAGAACACATTAGTCGATGAATACATATAGTGTATGAAATCATTTTCAAAAGACATACTTGTGACCTAAATATAAATACATTGTGAAACATGTTATTTAAACAAGATTCCAATAATAAATAAGAACATAAATAGAACTATATAATTATATTGGGGAATTATATACATATTAATTTTTCTTTCTCAGCTACTTTATAATTGGTAACCCTCAAGACCACCTTACAATTTGTGTAACCATCAGAGTTACACATTGAGTAGCCATACTGAAAACCTCTTACATACACATACCCAATGAATTGGAGGTAAATATACGTCAAATCTACTTATAATAACAGTGCGTAAATACTCTTTGAAGAAGCTCACATAGTTAATTCCCCCTTATAGTCAAAAGTGATTTAAAGACTCTTTGTGGAATCTCACATGGAAAATCCACCTTATTGTCTATAACAAAAATTTCTCATGGCCCTAGGTAAGTAAAACGAGTATTGAAATTCAATACAACCATATTAATCCTCATGAACTGCATGGAAAACAGTCTACAACATATCAAGAATTTCTAAAATAAACATTCCCACTCCATCCTATAATACTAGGTATGGAAATAGGAAAAGCAGCCTAACAAGCTATGCATAACCAAACAGTCAAAAACAGAACATGCTTGGGAAACTCATACAATGTGTACCAATCAACCCTATTCACATCCAATTAACCTCTATTCACATATACTAGCATAGAAGGAAATTATCAGGGCTAAAATAGTAAACACACAATACCCTGTTCAAGGGTATGGGACAAAATTTCACATATAACTCCAATACATTAAATAGAATAGCACATACCACATACTTTGGTGTTATAAGATCATTATACTATGGATTCGGCCCTTGGATCGATCTAAAACGTGGTAGATCTACAAAAATCTCTAAAACGATCGGCCCCCAAAATCTCACGAATGAATAGAAACTAGAAGACGGTGTTCAAGAAGACTATAAAACTCATTGATGCAATTCCAACGCAACTGATGGAGTTCAATTCTGAGAACGGATGCTCACACAGGGAATTGGGGAAGATTCGCGGCAGCACTAGTTCTCTTGGATGATGAAGGGAAGTAGAATATGTTTCTATCGATGAGACACAACCCAGGTCCATTTATTGAAAATAGAAAATATATGGCATGTTCTTTTGAAGTGCACAGTGTGTAAATTCCCTTACTGATCCCCTCTTTAGCTAGCCTCTAGGTCACCACACTTGTCTGTGGGCAAGGCTGCTACACTGCCAGCACATGGAAATTTCTAACTGCTCCTACAATTGTGATCGTACATCAGGCTCCCTCTCTGAAGTCTCATCCTGTACTCACATGTGCTTCCATAGAAATCGTACCAGAGGTACACACCTGCCACAAATTACCTTCATACTTTGATCAAGAATCTGTAGAGGATTCTCCTCAAACATTGTGTCCCCCTACTACTAGACTTCCTCGGGTAGGAATGCATTAGAAGAGTTTGAGACACAAAATTGAAGCTGAGAAACTTGGAAAAATTATTGTATATCCTGTTACCTATAATGTAACTTAAACGGATAGGCAACCAGCCAAACTCTCTTCAAACCCACAATTAGTAAGACATACCTTAGTGAAATCATACCCTATCTCCTAATCATCCTATTTCCCAACCTTGGCAAGAAACGCATGAAAGCCTGATCCGCGACCTCGAACTCCAAAGGTGTTCTATGTCGATTAGCATAAGACTTCTCTCATAGTTGTGCGGTTTTTTTCCTCTTCTGAATCAACTCTATCTGCTTTGTGGTCTCCTGGACAAGATGAGGTCCCAGAAAAGTTTCTTCTTCTACATCCAGCCAACATAAGGGTGATCGGCATGGACTACAATACAATGACTCATAATGTTACATATGAATAGTATCATAAAAACTATTGTTTTTGGAAAACTATACATGAGATATGTGATTCTCCCATGAATCTCCAGAATCTAGGATGCGTGCTCTAAGAATGCCCTCATGTAACAGAATCATACGCTATGACTGGTCATCTGTCTGGAGATGGTAAGCTGTAATCAAAAGAACCTATGTACCCAAAGCCTTCTGAAGCCCCTACTAGACCCAAAAGTAAAACAATCACCCATTTCTGAAATAATGGAGTGGTGAACTCCATGTAAACGTACAATCTCACGAATGTACAACATTCCTAGCTCATCCAAACTGATGGTCTCCATGATCAGAATGAAATGAGAAACCTTAGTGATTCTTTCAATCACAAGCCAAACAACATCATTACCTCAAGGTGACCTCAGCAAGCCTATCACGATATACATAGCTACATCATTCCACTTCCACTCACGTATTATTATCAGCTGGAAAGCCTTATTGGTCACTAATGCTCTGCCTTCACCTACTGACTGGTGGAACACTTCCTGACGAAACAACAAACATCTCTCTTCACACCTGGCCACCAATATTGACGGTGTAGTTCACAATATATCTTGGTGACATCAGAATGAACTGCCCAAACTGAGGAATGAATGTCCCATATCAGCACCCTATGTATGTCTGATGGCACCCATATGTGACCCTGGAAATGCAAGATCACATCCTCACATATGGTCCATCCCTGAATAGTATCCTCTCCCGACACACTCACCCTTAGGACTAGGACTTCAGAATCTAAAATCTACCTCATTAGCAGTCGATCAAGAAGTCTTGCGGTAACATCTACAGAAGATAGAATCATTTGCCCCAGTCTATCGTGCACTTCCAAATTCATCTCAAGGAATAGATCAATAAGCTTCCACACACTATTGGCCTACTGAACTGCCTGTATCTGAGTCCTCTTGCTCAGCACATCAGCCACTGCATTGTCATTCCCAGGCGTATAGGCATGCTCAATGTCAAAGGACTGAAGATACACAACCCACCTTTGTTTTTTAAAATTCAAGTCATGCTAAGTAAATATGTACTTGAGAATTTTGTGGTATGTGAAAACCAAAAAATTCTCTCCTAGAAGATATGGTCTCCAACCACATAAAGCATGAACAACAACAGCCAACTCGAGATCGTGCGTCATGTAGTTTTCTAATGTGGCCTAAACTACCGAGACTTGTACACAATGACTCCATCTACCTATATAAGCACAACTCCCTGCCCAATACCTGTTGCATAATTGTACACATTATAACTATTTCTAGGCTCTAGAAAGACTAGTAGAGGTACTATAGTCAACCTCTCTTTTAGCTTTTGAAAGGTTGACTCACAATAATCTGACCATAAGAACTTCATACCCTTCATAGTCAGACCAATTAGTGGTGCCGGTAAATTTGGAAAGTCCTGTGTAAAACATATTTAGGGTCCAGCCAGTGCTAGAAAACTTCTCACCTCATTGATGTTCTTTGGATTCTCCTAGGAAACTACTTCTCTCACTTTTTCTAGGTCTACTAATACTCCTGTCTTTAAGATAACATGACCCAATATGTTAATCAGGTCATTCCAAAAGTGTCATTTTGAGAGTTTATCATATAAAAGATGCTCTCTCACTATACTCATAACGATTTCAAGATAGGTAGAATTGTCATGTCGAGTGTGAGATTACACCAAGATATCGTCCATGAAGACTACCTCCAAAGAATCCATGTATGGATAGAACATTTTGTTCATCAAATCTCGAAAGACTGTAGGTGCGTTCGTGAGACCGAATGGTATAACCACATACTCATATATACCATACCTTCTCTAAGTGGCTATAAGTGGTATATTAGATGGTCTAATGCACAACTGAGGGTAACTGGATCTCAAGTCAATCATTGAGAAGTCTCGGGCTCCTCAAAGCTCATCAAAAATATCATCAATTCTCGAGTTGGGATATTGGTTCTTGACCATAAATTGGTTCACCATCTGATAATTCACACACATTATGAGGGTAACATCAACCCTATTCAAAAACAAGATAGGAGAACCCCAAGGAGAATTATTGGGTCAGATGAAACCATTATCATTATACACCTCTAACTACTTCATGAGTTACTGTAAAATTGGTGTATCCAACCTATTTGGATGAATGGAAAATGGTGATGCTCCTAGCACGAGCTCAATAGAAATGTCTACATCTCTATCCAGAGGTAAACCGAAATAGTCCTGGGGAATGACATCCTGGAAACAATCCACCAATAGATGAAAATATAACAATGAAGTCCCACGGTCATCCAGATATATAATAGCAATCTAGTCTGTAACACCTCCAAACCCATGATGGTTTGGTCCCCTTATGCTCTCTTGAACATCCCATTCACCTTTATTAAGGAACAATCTTCCCTCGGGTGATGTAAAACTCATCCTACTACAATATAAATCGACAACTACCTAGAAAAGAGGTAACCAGTCCATTTTGAGAATGACAACATAGCCTACTATCTCTTGGACATAGAGGACCCAAAAAAAAAGACACCCACCAATGTCTAGAGTGCAATCTTTTCCCTGATGATCACGAGCCATTATTGTCACCAACAAAGTGTCTAGAATCATGATGTCATTAGAAGAAAACATATATACCCTATGGATCTCCACAACAGTGATATATATAAATTTATGGGAAGCCCTTGAATGGAAAAGAGAAGAAGATAAAACTGAGGCAACTAGAATGGCACCTCAAACTGTAGAGGGTCTGGTATCCTACTCGAGTGGAGTCAGCTCCACTGCAAATGTCTGGACTGTACCATGACCATGTGACCATACCTGAACACACTGAGCTGATCCACCCTATTTTCGATGACTTCATAGCGACTGGCTACCACGGTCATGACCTACACCTTATCCCGAACGACCAAAAGAACACCAATTCCTAGAATATGGATTAATAAGTGGTTCTACTACTGAATGCAGAGTCATAGAAGAACCCTTGTAACCTAATTCTGGTGATATGATCTGATTGGTGAACTGAAGATGTCCCATCTTTCCGCAAGATCGGCACTCAATAGGGTCTCTCAGGAAATGTGGCCTCTTATTCCTGCTCTTCCCACACTGGTATCACACCACATGGCTACCAGAATATATCTCTTGCCTCCTTGGATCTCTATGTGAATGAATCTTAATGAGATTGTTGGTGTCAGTGGGAGGGACACAAACTCCAGATATTGAGCCGCCTTGGCAAGCAACTCTAGAATATCACATATTGTTCTCAATGATCAGCGCTTGGTGGACTATTAAAGATACCGAAGTCAACCTCATGTTTTTCATCTGACCCTGACACAATCTTCCATGAAAGGAAATAATCATCTCCCCCTGGAATGGGTGTAATGTACAGCAACTTGGTGATGCGAGAAGAATACTCCATAAAGGAAAGAGTACCATGTTTCAGAATCAGGATCTCTCAGGCTCGATCGGACCACAAGGTCTCCTGATAGAGATAATCATAGAAAGTTCACTGAAACTCATCCCAATACATATTCTCTTGGCATCCCGACTATGAGATCACATCCCAACACCTCTTGGAAGAGTCTCGAAGCATATACATTGCGATCTTTACCCTCCTATCTAGAGGTGTCTATATATGCTCGAAGATCATCAATGTTTCTTCGAGCCATGACTCAGCATGTAACGACCCGAAAGTTTGAATTAATTTTTTTTCCTAACATTGTGTGTTATTTTATTTTATAGTCAACAAAACAACGTCATTTAATGAAATGAGTATAATTAAAATGAGACCACTGTGTTTCGACTATTATATGACCATTGTTCAATATGACAATTTGGAAACTAAATGTTGTGATTATTGTCTCTAAGTGCAAGTGATCTTGGCTAATAAATATAGAAAGAAGATTCGATGGCCTCATCTAGTAGTCTCAGGAGGATCGAAGCCCACCTGACAGAACATGGGAAAGAAGGTAGCCCCACTGGGTTTTTCCCTGGACCAAACCCAAGACGAACTTCATCGTGTGAAGCAATAATGGAATCGTCTTCAGGAGAAGTTCAAGCTGATTGAAATCACCCCTCGGGCAATGTTGGCCGAAACACCCTCGTATTCTCTCACCTTAGCACACCATACACTTAGGTCCTATACCGGGGTTATAAGGGGCTATGTAAGGGGACCGAAACTACTTTGTATAATCCATTGATAAATAAAAATTTTGATTTCTTCTTATGGGGAAGTTTGTGAATTTTCAAAATGTCCGAATAAATGTAGGATTTATATTATTGTTGAATTTTGGAAAATGGGATATTTTAAAATACTTATATAATCCCTAAATAATTCATGATTTTTAAAGATTTTCAAAATATGGTCTTCTGCAAATGAGTTCAGTATGAAATTTAGAGTCTAATAAGATCAACTTAATTTTTTATTGTGAATAGTGATTTATGAATAGTGATTTTACGCTTAGAATTAGTAATGTGACCAAATGGATTAGTAATCTCACTAAAAGAGGTATTAATATAATTTATGCACCTTGATTAAATAATTTGATTCAGTAAAATGGGTTAATAACGGTTTCATAAATTATTAGTCAAATATTAGTTTTTTCAGGTGAATAGTATTTTTAAATTAAAATTTAAATTAATAGTATTTAGGAAATTATTTTTATAAAATGGACTTTATTTTTGAACTCATATCATCGATATTATGTTAAAGTAGTTTTTGGGGATTTTCATGAAAAAAATGAATTTTTGGTGAATAGTGTTTTTATTTAAAAACTGAAATAAAAATAATTAGAAAATTATTTTTATGAAATGGAGTTTATTTTTGAATTCATAGCATTGATATTATGTTATGGTAAATTTCTGGGAGTTTTCTAAAAAAGTAGAATTTTCATTGAAAAGTAAAAATACAGTTTTACGGTATTGGTATGTTTAATGTCATCATTAATGCATCATGATGATGTGATGAAATATTTTACGTGATGTCAGACTAATGGGGATGAATTATTGTATGAGGGGTCCCATGTGGCTAAAACCATGGGAAAATACCATGGGAAAGACCATGGTTTTTTCAAAACCACCAATGAGGTGTCCCTTGGCCATTAATGCCTTGTCCCCTCAATTTCCCTATAAATACCAAACCTTTCCTCCTTTATTTTTCACTCCCAACTCTTCCCCAACTATGATATGATCCCATTACCTCCCTAGGAGTCATCCCAAGGTTCCCAAAGCCCTCATGATCCCATCCTAGATGTTTTGAGGGTTATGTTTTAAGGTAAGGGATCATACCTCTCTCTTTCTTCTCAAGTACTCTCATTTATGTCATTTCTTTTAAGCTCAATGTTCTTATGTTGGAGATGTTATTCTATATTCGTCAGACTGCACTTTTTTTGTTAATATGTTGAGAGACCCCCTCTTTCTCTAATCTTTACATTTTATGAATGTTTGAGTGGCGCTATTAGGATGCCAAATTTTTGTAAGGGATTATTTCACTCTTCCCATTTTCAAGTTCTATTTTCATGTCAAGTCTTTAAAGTTCCTTTTTATTATATTGGAGTATGATATCTATATATATCATACTTATCATTTATTTTCATATGATAATAGATGCTATTTTATCTCATCAATTCATTTTTTTATTTTTTATGTGACACCAATATGCTACCGAATTTTCAATAAGAGAAATCTTATTTTTGTCTTGCTTTCATGTTCTCCGTTTCATATGGTATATCATTAAAATTTCATTACCATGTTCTGAAATCTTTTATATTTTGTTCCCTTACTATTTTATGGATCATTAATGAGTGGGTGTCCCATGTCCTCTCTCTTTTCAATGTTTCTTAAAACCCTTTATCATAGCCGTTATGCTGCAGAATTTTCATCTCAAAATGTCTTTCCCTTTTTCTTAAATTCTTTTTTTTATTAAGTGAATACTCAATGATCATTATTATATAGGGGTATTCAAATATATATTAAAATTTTCTATTTTAATTCTTGGATTTTTATACATGAAACCCTCTTTCCTATTCCGTGTGTTTAAAGTGACATAAAGATCATGTCTTTAATGACTTTTTTTTAACTGTTATTATTATGAAATGAACCCCATTTCATTTATTTATATGGGTTATTAATGAAATTTTAATGATGATATATGTGTCTCACATGATAATAAAGAAAATTAAGGGTGTTCCCTGATAGCGATCCAATGCATTGGGTAAAGTCTTAATCTCTAGAGATAACCATTTTAACGATATCTTGGTGAATAACCATGGTAATATTTAATGACATCGTGGGGATGGACCTTGGTGAAATGGAAATGATTATCTATGTTAAATGTTGTAGCTACATCTTCATGTTATGAAACATGTTTTTTCACGATATGCCTCATGATCTCTTTCTCATGCCTTAATGTTATTTATCATGACCTTATTGATGCATCTCAAGTTCACATGTAAAATGTTTCACTTGATTCCTTTACTAGTCCTTCTGCTCACCCTTTCCTTGGATGTATGCTCCCAATATATGAGATGCTATAATAAACTTAGGATGAACAATGAAGAGGCATTTCAAGTGTTTATGAAGAATGTTTTATTATGTTTTCATGTATTAAGTTCCTGGTTTCCAAGACACTAAACATGAAAGATCCTCAATTTTGTATAATGTAATTAATGTTTATTTGATAAAAAGGATGGATTCTGTACAGAAGCCTGGGGTCCTCCATCCCCTTAGAATGTGTGAGGATTCTGCTGCTAAAAGACCTGTATCAATTCTTCCATAGGTGGGGCAGGATTCAGTTCCCCCTCCTAGGTCAGCATCATCATCAGAATGCCCTCCATTAACTTTACATCAGAACATATATCAGTTATAAGTATAACTTCCAAGACTTGCACAACTAGAGGATCTGCAGGAAGTCCCAGATCATTCATATCCAATATTTTATCACTGCCATGTAACAGGAGGACAACCGAGGGTGTCTCTGTGGAAGAACTCTACATGGCCAAACACCACCATATATCTAGATAATCATTGACTAGAAACCATATGTATAAGAAGGGGACATAAGATGTAAAGCATTAAATTCTTGAATTACATTACTACACAGTGTGTATGTCCCCCACACGGTGTCTTACCTTATTCCATTCAAATGGGCTTGTACTTCTACCACAATTGGTCTTGTAACACCCCAATCACACGACATGTTTTCATAATACATGACGTGCATTTGAATCATTTTTGCCTTCCTGAGTCCCCTTACATGTCTAATCCACACGGTTCTCCTAGAAGAACACTACATAGAGTGGTCAGGCCAGACAAGTTGTCAATTCATTTTTTATGTTTTATGTGACATTGTTAGGCTGCCGAATTTTCATAAGAGAAATCTTATTTTTTTTTCTTCCATTCAAGTTCTTCGTTTCATATGATATATCATTCAAATTTCATTAACATGTTCTTATATCCTTTATATTCGGTTCCGATACTGTTTTATGGATCCTTTATGAGTGGTTGACCCATGTCCCCTCTCTTTTCAAGGTTTTCTAAAATCTTGTATCATAGCCGTTATGCGGCAGAGTTATCGTCTCAAAATGTCTTTCCCTTATTCCCAAATTATTTTTTTATTAAGTGAATACTCAAAGATCTTTCTTCTACAGGGGTATTGAAAAATATATAAAAATGTTCTATTTTAATTCTGGTATTTTCAAACATGAATCCCTTTTTTTGTTTCTGTGGGTTTAAAGTGACATAAAGATCTTATCATTAAAGCAGTTTTTAAAACATTATGATTATGAAATGAAAACCATTTCTTTTATGCTATAATGGTTATTTATGAAACGTTGATGATGATATATGTGGCTCACATGATAATAAAGAAAAATTATGGGTGCCCACTAATAGCGCTCCAATGCATTGGGTAAAGACTTAATATCTAGTGATGACCATTTTAACGATATCATGTTGAATAACCTTGGTAATTTTTAATGACACCTTGGGGAGAGACCTTGGTGAAACAGAAATGATTGTCTATGTTAAATGTTGTAACCACATATTCAAGTTATGAAACACATTATTTTTATTATGATATACCTCATGATCTCTTTCTCATTCCTTAAAGTTATTTATCATGACCTTATTGATGTATCTCATATTCACATGTAAAATGTTTCTCTTGTTTCCTTTATTATGCCTTCTGGTCACTCTTTCCTTGTATTTATGCTCCTAGGTTATGAGATGTTGTAATGAACTTTGGATGAACAATGAAGAATCTCTTCAAGTGTTGAAGAAGAATGTTATATTTTTTTTTCATGTATTAAGTTCCTGGTTTCCATGACAATAAACAAAAAAGATCATCAGTTTTGTTTAATATAATGAATGTTTATGTGATAAAAAGGGGGGATTCTATTGTTGGTATCAATGTATGGTTTAGTTATTTGTGCAAATTAGGATATGAAAACTTTATGAAGAACCCTATAGAAATGTTTAAATATAGGAAATCTTCCAGGTATTTTCTTGAGTATTGTGTAAGTGGTTTATCATGAAAATGCATCCCTTTCGGGATACGAGCAGGTAGAGGTGGCTCTGACACATATGTACATAGGGGTAAAACCTAAAAACAACGATTTAATCTAGACTCGAACGGAAACTGGTACACAACAGCAGGCATTGCTGCACTCTTGGTTACGACACTCCTGAAGGATATTCTTGGGTATATTAATAAGCTTAGTATGAACCATTATGAAAGTAATATAGATAAAATAAAATAACAATTCACAGAATAATATATGATCATGAATAACTGAGATTTGAACCTAGGGGATCATAAGTTAGGATATATTTTTCTTCTAAATGTTTATCCCTCTATGCATAAAGTTTCCTTTTAATGATTATTGGCTATGTATTTAATCCCCCTAATTATACTTTCTTTTCATAGTTAATGGTGGGAAATGGAATAACATGTCCCAACAACCAATGTGATAGGAAATGTGACGATTTCCCTATTAATGTGACATAGATGATGGGAGATCATGTTGATCATATTGTGATTATGCCAAACCAGCTATCAAAAATCACAATTAATTATTGGTACATAGATGAATGCCCAAATTCATCATGGAAGAAGAAGATGAAGTCTCAAGGAGGATCATCTGATAATGTTGACAAGGGAAAGAAGACCCAATTTCCTTTATGAAAAAAGTGTGGATAGAGGCACCAAGGAGAATGTCATAAAGGGACCGGGAGATGATTTATGCGTGGGGTGATAGGGCATAAATTAGCATATTTCTTTAAAAAAAATGGATAATGTGGCGAATAGATATATGGTTCGATCTAATGTACCATATACTTGGCAATATCATAAATGTGGAGAAGTTGGAAATTATCCAAGGCAATACTCTCTTGGAAGGGATGAGAAGTATGATGAGCATCAAAAATCTTCATGGACAAGGGAGAAATGCATGTCCTATGCTGAGATAGATCATGATGACGGAAGTACATGTAACTTCTTTGCAATAATTATCTATGTCATGTTGTATTTCAGTTCGTGCTCTACGAGCATATATTTTGTATTTTCTAAGAACATCAAGTCACTCCCTAAGATGATTTTATATCATTATGGAAAATATTTATTGTTATGTATCACATGTTGATGTTATGAAGCTTTTCTTCTTTAAAAAATGATGATTAGGGGATTAAAAGATGAATATTATTTTGGAAGATGTTCACTGTTTTGGGAACCCTATATGATCAAGGTAAATAGATTACTATGGCATTTTCATTGAGGAGTAAAGGATGACTTATATTTTGAAGAAATGATGAATTTAAGTCAAACTTATGGTAATCTAGGTTACTTATGGAAATGATTAACATATATTGGGGAAAATGTGATTAGGTTAGTTACTTTTGTTATAAGATGATAAGAGTTGTTGAGGTTGTTTGGAGATGAATGATAAAGTCTATCTTGGAAGACTATGTTATGAGATCGTTCTTATAATTGGGTTTCAATTTTAGTTTCGTTTATTTAGTGGAATTTTAAGGAAAATTATTTATGGAATGGTATATGATGAACTTTGGGTAGTACCATGTAATTTTGAAGAATTCAAGAAGTTTCCCTTCCTATGGGATTTTTTGAAGAGTTGTTTTATCTTACCATTTAATTATTTTGGATAAAGGAAGAAACCGATATGTAATCTTTTGTGGATTACGTGATTCTCTATAACACGATTCTTGTTCTCTTGATGAGACCAAGTGTTTTTGAATGCTCATAGTTTGGAGAAAATATTAGTTTTGGTAGAAACATATTAAAGGATGAAACTATACTTGAAGGTCAATATATTTCTTTATGTTCTTATTCAATGTAGTAAATTAATTTTTCAAAATTATGAAAAGGATGGTAAAAAAATATTGTCTATTATGGTTTCCTACTGGGAAATCAAATACCATTTAACCCATCACTAGTTTGTGATTTTCTGGTGGTTAACATTCCCCTAAAATGTTTTTATATCACTCTCTATCTGAACATGACACTTTATTTTCTTCATCCATATCCATGTTTTCCTACTAGGAATACTAGTATGGGTAATCCCGTGTGACCTTTGTAATTCCCTTTCATTCTTTTAACGTAATATTTTTATTGACTCTTTTTCCATTGTGGGACTTTCATCGTAATTTTCCATCAAAATTTTAAAATTGCGACGACATGATTTCTTAAGGGGGGAAGATTGTAACGACCTGAATGTTTGAATAAATTTTGATTCCTAGCTTTGTGTATTATTTAATTTTATACTCAACAAAACTATGTCACATAATGAAATGAGTATAATTAAAATGAGACCACTAGGTTTCGACTGTTATATGACCATTGTTCAACATGAAAAGTTGGAAACTAAATGTTGTGATTATTTTCTCTAAGTACAAGTGAACATGGTTAATTAAAATAGAAATAAGATTCACTGGCCTCATCCAGTATTCTTGGGCCGATCGAAGCCCACCTGATAGAACTTGGGAAGGAGGTAGCCCCACTGGGTATTTCCCAAGACCAAACCCAAGCCGAACTTCATCGTGTGAAGCTAGAACAGAATCAAATTCGTGATAAGTTCAAGCTGATAGAGATCACCACTCGGACAATGTTGGTCGAACCACCCTCAGATTCTTTCATCTTAGCCCACCTTACACATTGGTCCTATTCTAGGTTTATAAGGGGCTATGTAAGGAGACCTTAACTGCTTTGTGTAATCCTTTGATAAATAAAAAGTGTGATTTCTTCTTATGGGGCAGTTTGTGAATTTTCAAAAAGTCCAAATAAATGTACGATGTATATTATTGTGGAAATTTGGGAAAACAGATATTTTAAAATACTTATGTAATCAGTAAATAATCAATGATGTGTAATTATTTTCGAAATATGGTCTTCGGCAAATGTGTTCAGTAAGAAATTTACAGTCTAATAAGATCAACATAATTTTTGGTGAATAGTGATTTATGAATAGTGATTTTACGTGTGGGATTAGTAATTTGACCAAATGGATTAGTAATCTCATTAAAAGAAAGTATTAATATAATTTATTCACCCTGATTATGTAATGAGATTCATTAAAATGGTTAAATAATAGTTTCATAAATTATTAGTCACGTATTAGTTTTTTAGGGTGAACAGTGTTTTTTAAATAAAAATTAAATTAAGTATATTTAAAAAAATTTATAAAATGGAATTTATTTTTGAACTCAGAGCATTGATATTATGTTCGGGTAATTTTTGGGTATTTTTATAAAAAAATGAATTTTCTAGTGAATAGTGTTTTTATTTAAAAATTAAATTAAAAATATTTAGAAAATTATTTTTATAAAATATAGTTTATTTTTTAATTTATAGCATTTATATTATGTTAATATAAATTTCTGGGAGTTTTATAAAAAAGATCAATTTTTAGTGAATAGTAAAAATACACTTTTACAGTTGTTGTATGTTTAATTACATCATAACCGCATCATGATGATGTGATGAAATATTTTAATGGATGGCCAACTAAAGGGGATGATATATTGTATGAGTGGTCCCATCTAGCTAAAACCATGGGCAAATACCATGGTCAAGCCCATGTTTTTTTCAAAACCACCAATGAGGTGTCCCTTGGCCATTAATGCCTTGTCCCTTCACATTCCCTATAAATACCCACCCCTTACAACTTTATATTTTACTCCCAACTATCCCCCAACGAAGTTCTTCTCCAATTACCTCCTAAGGAGTCATCCAAAAATTCCCCCAAGCCCTCAAGATCCCAACCTTCATGTTTTGAGAGTAGTGTTTTAAGGTAATGGATCCTACCTCTCTCTTTCTTTTCAAGTACTCTCGTTTATGTCATTTATTTTAATATCAATGTTCTAATGTCGGGGATGTTCTTTTATATTCATCCTACTTCCCTTTTTATGTTAATATGATTGAGACCCTCTCCTTCTCTAATCATTTCATTTTATGAAAGTTTAAGTGGTGCTGTTAGGCTGCCGAATTTTTGTAAGGGATTCTTTCACTCTTCCCATTTTCAAGTTATATTTTCATGTCAAGTCTTTCATGTTTCTTTTTATTATGATGTGGTATGATATATATATCTATCATACTGATAATTTATGTTCATATTATGAGAGGCCCTATTTGATCTCGTCAATTCATTTTTGATGTTTTATGTGACGCCGTTAGGCTGCTGAATTTTCATAAGAGAAATATTATTTTTGTCTTCCTTTCATGTTCATCGTTTCATAGGGTATATCATTAAAATTTAACTTCCATTTTATTAAATCATTTATATTCTATTCCCATACTATTTTATGGATCATTTATGAGTGGGTGACCCATGTCCCCTCTCATTTCAATGTTTTCTAAAACCCTGTATCATAGCCGTTATGTTGCAGAATTTTCATCTCAAAATGTCTTTTCCCTTTTCTAAAATTATTTTATTTTATTAAGTGAAAACTCAAAGAACATTATTCTACAGGGTTATTCACATATATATCAAAATGTTCTATTTTAATTCTAGGATTTTCATACTCGAAACCGTCTTTTCTTTTCCGTGTGTTTAAAGTGACATAAAGATCATTTCTTTAAAGAATTTTTTTAAAATTGTAGAGACCCGAAGACTAACGTACATGGACATTACATTACTTTTGCGGAATACTTAGTACATAACAAAAACACACACACAAGGATCGTAATAGTTTAGTGTCTTTGGAAACTCGGAACGTAATCTTCTAATCGTGGTGAAAGATCTTCAATATCTCCCATAAAGATCTTCCCTTTTTTTTACCTAAAAACCTGTCTTTATATCCTGGGGAAAAGAAAACATAAAAGGGTGAGCTCAAATGCTCAGTAAGGGTAAACAAAAGGAATATCAATCACATCATATACATAAGAACATAGCTTTTGGAAATCTTAACCTGCAAAAGAGCTCATAATATCATAACATGGGATAAATCATAGAAGTGAAAATGAGATCACCATAATCATAACATGAAACTTGAAACTTTGTGGAATGCACACATAATCATGGAAAATCATTTCTTGTTAGTCATGACTCATTGCCAAGACTATCTTAGTGGACAAAGTCCCTTTCTGAATCGAGTAACCCTCGTTTCAGTCCTGTTTCACTGAACAAGTATAACCTACCATTTCAGCCATGTCTATCTCATGAGATATAAAATCTTTACCCAATGCATTGGAGGGAGATATAGGTCCCACCCATCTCATAATGAATCCTTTCTTATGTGTGCCACAAAATCATAAATCATACATCATTGCATAACCCATGTAATAAAAATGGGATTCTTAAACAACATGACATCATAAAACCATTCATATAAGATAAAAGAATTCATAAACATAATTCCATCACAACATGGTCAAATCAATGTAAAAATATGTATAGAAACAGAACCCTTTATTATCTTAGATGAAAAATAATTTTGATAAAACACTTGAATTGAATTCTTGAGGAAAATATCCTTTTTTCTTCAAAATCAATTTCTTTTCACAAAACATCATGCAATTTTAAAAGAAAAAGATTTTATTGAAAATAGTCATGAAATATTTTGGAGGAAGGTTCATGAAAATAAGGCTTTATAAAACCGTAAAAATCCGTTCGTGTCGTATAAGTTAAAAAAACGTTCTTCGTACTTTTGTCGGAAAAGTCAAAAAGTACCTCGTACGACAAAAGATTTCTTTCATACATATTACTAAAAACTCACCGAAGGGTAAAAATGGATTTAATCAATTGTAGGTGGATGGAAATAATATTACATTTTGATGAAACATGGATGTGGATGATAAAATACACCCCAGTAAATACTTACGAATAAACAATCTCGGATAAAAATGAGATTGTGATATTTCCCTTACCTTAGGTCCAATTTGCTTCGTATGTGTCCGAACCTCCTGTATAATGATTTAAATAATGTCATTGACTTATTACAGAATCATATTCATTGTTATGATATCATATATGGTTCACTTATGACATTATATTACCCGTTCTTTTGTAAATTCCATGTTAAAGAAGCGTTTTGGGTAAAATCGTTTCATTTATCGTAGGTGTTTTGACTTGTTGTTCTTGACATCATTATTACTTATATCATGATTTACTTACTTCCAGAATATAAAATATGATTTATATATCATATATATTCAGTATATATATATATATATAAAATGAAAAACACCGTTCATGGAGACGGTAGTCCGTACGTACGCATGAACGCTGTTTTCCTTTCCTTATTGTCTTGAAATGGAAGTAAGTAGATGACATACATATGTATATATATACATAAATCCAGTAGCTTTATAATGTCATATATTTCATTTTTATTTCTTATATATACTTTATAATCATTCTTAAATGGTTAACATGGAGAATGAATCTCATCGCGTCGTGGAGACGGTAGTCCGTACGTACGCACGAGCGATGATATCATTTCTATAAATATTGAATTGAATTGGAGTGGATTATACAATATATCAGAATCAATATGATGTTGTAATAACTATGTATAGTTATTCTTTACACCATTATACCCATCCATGTAAGGTGGTGGTGGAAAATAGATTACACCACGGCGTGGAGACGGTATTCCGTACGTACGCACGCGCGGTGATTTCTTTTTCCGTAGGATGGATACATGGTGAAATAGGGTTGTTTCTTACTTATAATAACATATCAGTATATGAGTGATACTGATGTTATTACTTCAAAATTAAACAACCTAAGAAAAAGAAGTGGAAGAAGAAATAAAGATGAAAGAATTGGTAACGGTAATTACCTCTTCTTTGAAGTGCCTCTTTAAGACCTCCTCTTAGGGCACTAAAATTGGTCTTTAAGGAAGACCAGAACCTCTAGGATGTTGCTAGGGAAGTGGAGAAGAGATTTTGGCAGGGGTTGGCCGAGCTTGAGTGCTCAAATTGGTGTGAGGAGGAGGGGGAGGAGGTGTCCTTTTATAGGGGAGGAGAGGGGCACCTTAGGAATATCTCAAAATATTATTTTATATTAAAGTCAAAATCGGTTTATAATGGTTCCAAAGGGTCTTATTTCGAAGCTAAAGTGGGGATGGGTCGAAATCCTATCAACCAATAGAATTTAGACAAGTTTAGGATATTATTTTAACCTTATCAATTAGATTTAACTCTAAGTTAAATAATTTAACTTTTACCATGTCTTTTTGTTTTCTTTCACTATATGGTTAATAAACTTACTATAACATGCCAAACGAACCCCAAAATGTTTATTATTAATATATATATCCTTATCTAAGTCATTTGGCCGAACCTTAGATTTTTATGAATACAATAACAATTAATAATATAATATTTGATTTAAAAACTATTTTGTGTCAATTTTGACACTATTTGATATATGATTTTTGTGAAAGTCATAACAGAATTGAATGTTCGAAAAAGGTTGATTAAATCAACATCAATATATCATAGTAACCTAGAAAATTAGTGTAATTCATAAAAAATCTCAAATTACATTTATTTTGGTGTTTATAACATCAATTATGTCAATATTTCATTAATCAGATAATTACTGCATCATCATTGTGTCATAAATAAATTAAATTATTGGATGTCTAAAAATTACAAATAAAATACCAACATGTAGGAAATCTTTTTAGATTTCTAATGAATATTTACAATCGAATTTATCTTATGTATAACCCCATATTAAAAATGATTTACTTATTAAACTTTGATTTTAACTATTTTAACCTTTCTTTAAATAAATTAATAATAAATGTCCTAATCTAATCCAAGTGGGACTAAATGGTCATATTTTATTCCTAAGTTTGTTTTTTGGTCGAATTACACTTGTCCAATAGAATTAGGACATGTGTTAGGGTAATAGTAATATCATATTTACCCTTAGTTACCCTATTTACTATTAACCGCGGTAAAAAAAGTAAAACGTTACTATTCACCAAAAAATTATTTTCATCTCATTGAACCACATTTTAGTCCTTGATATTAACAGTGTCTCTCGGATTTTCAAAATTCCATTCACAGAAGCGGCAAAATTAAGTTTTATGAAAAATTCAGTTTTTTTTAACTACCACTTAGTAGTTTCACTATTCATCAAAAATTTATGTTTTTTCAGAACAATGCCAAAATTTCATCCTAAGCTATATTTCATATTCCGAATTCAAAAATGAAATCTATTTTACCAAATTCATAACATAGAAGTTGCATTAATTAATTTTATAATTAAATCCTGCTGTTAAAATAAATAGCGTGTTTTTAGGAAACAATATATATCAAAAGATTGACACTTGATTATCTCTGGTTTAAATGTGAAATTACAACCAATGACCAACATTGTATTAAATTGTAAAAATATATTCTAAATATACTTTAAAACCACTCAAATTAATAATTTATCACTATTAATTATTTCGATTAAAAAAGTTGTTTTTAATTATAATTTAGTAATTTTCACTATTCATCAGAATATGAAAGTTATCCGAAAAGTACCAAAATTTCACCTTAGGCTAAATTCGATACTCCGAATCCAAGAATGAAGTTCATTTTGAAAAATAAGATTTACAGAATTTTAAAAAGTGGTTATTACTATTCATAACGGCTAGTTTTAATAATATTTTAATAGCACATCGTTGTTTAGTGAAACTCGGTATTGCGTATTACACACGCTATCGAGGAAGGTCGCGATTGCGTGTAATGCAAGGCAAGACAAGGATGCGTGTTGTGCAAGCTCCTTTTGGTGTAGCATACAACACAAGACATTAATAAAATTAAAAAGAATATTTTTTTATAAAATCTTGGGCTGTTACATTCTACCCCCCTTAAAATGAATTTCGCCCTCGAAATTCGTCGGGGTTATAAATGGTTTACTATTCGAAAGTTTCTTTAATAGAAACCCACATCGTAAAAAGGAATATCAAAACCAATCTTTAAAAACAAAAGTATGAAACGTAACGGTTACCCAAATAAACTAATCATTGGGTTTCCACATAGGTGAAAATATGGATATGGAAGAGAAATCTAACCATCATGTTCTGATGGAGAGTGGTAGAGAACATGGCTATGGAAAAGCCAGTAATCACAAATCCATAGATTTGTGATGATATAAGGTACCATCTGATTCATCAGGTATAAGATCACTAGGACAACATTTTTGGTTTTCAAGATCATTTCCCCTAAAGTTGAAAATTTGAATTAGAATAAATACATACTTTAATTCTATGATCGTTAGCGTAATTCTATTACTATAACCTATACGAATACTTTTCCCTAGGGACATCCCTAGACATACCTTAGAAATATCTCTAGGGATCTCACTAACGTTTTCGCATCCTAGTTTCCAAAGGTTGACTAAACCTTTCCTCTGATACCAACTGTAGAGTCCCGAAGCCTGACGTACATGGACATTACATTACTTTTGCGGAATACTTAGTACATAACAAAAACACACACACAAGGATCGTAATAGTTTAGTGTCTTTGGAAACTCGGAACGTAATCTTCTAATCGTGGTGAAAGATCTTCAATATCTCCCATAAAGATCTTCCCTTTTTTTACCTAAAAACCTGTCTTTATATCCTGGGGAAAAGAAAACATAAAAGGGTGAGCTCAAATGCTCAGTAAGGGTAAACAAAAGAAATATCAATCACATCATATACATAAGAACATAGCTTTTGGAAATCTTAACCTGCAAAAGAGCTCATAATATCATAACATGGGATAAATCATAGAAGTGGAAATGAGATCACCATAATCATAACATGAAACTTGAAACTTTGTGGCATGCACACATAATCATGGAAAATCGTTTCTTGTTAGTCATGACTCATTGCCAAGACTATCTTAGTGGGCAAAGTCCCTTTCTGAATCGAGTAACCCTCGTTTCAGTCCTGTTTCACTGAACCGGTATAACCTACCATTTCAGCCATGTCTATCTCATGAGATATAAAATCTTTACCCAATGCATTGGAGGGAGATATAGGTCCCACCCATCTCATAATGAATCCTTTCTTATGTGTGCCACAAAATCATAAATCATACATCATTGCATAACCCATGTAATAAAAATGGGATTCTTAAACAACATGACATCATAAAACCTTTCATATAAGATAGAAGAATTCATAAACATAATTCCATCACAACATGGTCAAATCAATGTAAAAATATGGATAGAAACAGAACCCTTTATTATCTTAGATGAAAAATAATTTAGATAAAACACTTGAATTGAATTCTTGAGGAAAATATCCTTTTTTCTTCAAAATCAATTTCTTTTCACAAAACATCATGCAATTTTAAAAGAAAAAGATTTTATTGAAAATATTCATGAAATATTTTGGAGGAAGGTTCATGAAAATAAGGCTTTATAAAACCGTAAAAATCCGTTCGTGTCGTATAAGTTAAAAAACGTTCTTCGTACTTTTGTCGGAAAAGTCAAAAAGTACCTCGTACGACAAAAGATTCCTTTCATACATATTACTAAAAACTCACCGAAGGGTAAAAATGGATTTAAACAATTGTAGGTGGATGGAAATAATATTAAATTTTGATGAAACATGGATCTGGATGATAAAATACACCCCAGTAAATACTTACGAATAAACAATCTCGGATAAAAATGAGATTGTGATATTTCCCTTACCTTAGGTCCAATTTGCTTCGTATGTGTCCGAACCTCCTGTATAATGATTTAAATAATGTCATTGACTTATTACAGAATCATATTCATTGTTATGATATCATATACGGTTCACTTATGACATTATATTACCCGTTCTTTTGTAAATTCCATGTTAAAGAAGCGTTTTGGGTAAAATCGTTTCATTTATCGTAGGTGTTTTGACTTGTTGTTCTTGACATCATTATTACTTATATCATGATTTACTTACTTCCAGAATATAAAATATGATTTATATATCATATATATTCAGTATATATATATATATAAAATGAAAAACACCGTTCATGGAGACGGTAGTCCGTACGTACGCATGAACGATGTTTTCCTTTCCTTATTGTCTTGAAATGGAAGTAAGTAGATGACATACATATGTATATATATACATAAATCCATTAGCTTTATAATCTCATATATTTCATTATTATTTCTTATATATACTTTATAATCATTCTTAAATGGTTAACATGGAGAATGAATCTCATCGCGTCGTGGAGACGGTAGTCCGTACGTATGCACGAGCGATGATATCATTTCTATAAATATTGAATTGAATTGGAGTGCATTATACAATATATCAGAATAAATATGATGTTGTAATAACTATGTATAGTTATTCTTTACACCATTATACCCATCCATGTAAGGTGGTGGTGGAAAATAGATTACACCACGGCGTGGAGACGGTATTCCGTACGTACGCACGCACGGTGATTTCTTTTTCCGTAGGATGGATACATGGTGAAATAGGGTTGTTTCATACTTATAATAACATATCAGTATATGAGTGATACTGATGTTATTACTTCAAAATTAAACAACCTAAGAAGAAGAAGTGGAAGAAGAAATAAAGATGAAAGAATTGGTAACGGTAATTACCTCTTCTTTGAAGTGCCTCTTTAAGACCTCCTCTTAGGGCACTAAAATTGGTCTTTGAGGAAGACCAGAACCTCTAGGATGTTGCTAGGGAAGTGGAGAAGAGATTTTGTCAGGGGTTGGCCGAGATTGAGTGCTCAAATTGGTGTGAGGAGGAGGGGGAGGAGGTGTCCTTTTGTAGGGGAGGAGAGGGGAACCTTAGGAATATCTCAAAATATTATTTTATATTAAAGTCAAAATCGGTTTATAATGGTTCCAAAGGGTCTTATTTCGAAGCTAAAGTGGGGATGGGTCGAAATCCTATCAAACAATAGAATTTAGACAAGTTTAGGAGATTATTTTAACCTTATCAATTAGATTTAACTCTAAGTTAAATAATTTAACTTTTACCATGTCTTTTTGTTGTCTTTCACTATATGGTTAATAAACTTACTATAACATGCCAAACGAACCCCAAATTGTTTATTATTAATATATATATCCTTATCTAAGTCATTTGGCCGAACCTTAGATTTTTAGGAATACAATAACAATTAATAATATAATATTTGATTTAAAAACTATTTTGTGTCAATTTTGACACTATTTGATATATGATTTTTGTGAAAGTCATAACAGAATTAAATGTTAGAAAAAAGTTGATTAAATCAACATTAATATATCATAGTAACCTAGAAAATTAGTGGAATTCATAAAAAATCTCAAATTACATTTATTTTGGTGTTTATAACATCAATTATGTCAATATTTCATTAATCAGATAATTACTACATCATCATTGTGTCATAAATAAATTAAATTATTTGATTTCTAAAAATTACAAATAAAATACCATCATGTAGGAAATCTTTTTAGCTTTCTAATGAATATTTACAATCGAATTTATCTTATGTATAACCCCATATTAAAAATGATTTACTTATTAAACTTTGATTTTAACTATTTTAACCTTTCTTTAAATAAATTAATAATAAATGTCCTAATCTAATCCAAGTGGGCCTAAATGGTCATATTTTATTCCTAAGTTTGTTTTTTGGTCGAATTACACTTGTCCAATAGAATTAGGACATGTGTTAGGGTAATAGTAATATCATATTTACCCTTAGTTACCCTATTTACTATTAACCGCGGTAAAAAAAGTAAAAAGTTACTATTCACCAAAAAATTATTTTCATCTCATTGAACCACATTTTAGTCCTTGATAATAACTGTGTCTCTCGGATTTTCGAAATTCCATTCACAGAAGCGGAAAAATTATGTTTTATGAAAAATTCAGTTTTTTTAACTACCACTTAGTAGTTTCACTATTCATCAAAAATTGATGTTTTTCAGAACAATGCCAAAATTTCATCCTAAGCTATATTTCATATTCCGAATTCAAAAATGAAATCTATTTTACCAAATTCATAACATAGAAGTTGCATTAATTAATTTTATAATTAAATCCTGCTGTTAAAATAAATAGCGTGTTTTTAGGAAACAATATATATCAAAAGATTGACACTTGATTATCTCTGGTTTAAATGTGAAATTACAACCAATGACCAACATTGTATTAAATTGTAAAAATATATTCTAAATATACATTAAAACCACTCAAATTAATAATTTATCACTATTAATTATTTCAATTAAAAAAGTTGTTTTTAATTATAATTTAGTAATTTTCACTATTCATCAGAATATGAAAGTTATCCGAAAAGTACCAAAATTTCACCTTAGGCTAAATTCGATACTCCGAATCCAAGAATGAAGTTCATTTTGAAAAATAAGATTTACAGAATTTTAAAAAGTGGTTATTACTATTCATAACGGCTAGTTTTAATAATATTTTAATAGCACATCGTTGTTTAGTGAAACTCGGTATTGCGTATTACACACGCTATCGAGGAAGGTCGTGATTGCGTGTAATGCAAGGAAAGACAAGGATGCGTGTTGTGCAAGCTCCTTTTGGTGTAGCGTACAACACAAGACATTAATAAAATTAAAAAGAATATTTTTTTATAAAATCTTGGGCTGTTACAAAAATGTTATGATTATTAAATGAAACCCATTTCATTTATTCTATATGGGTTATTTATGAAAATTTGATGCTGATATATGTGGATCACATGATAATAAAGAAAAATTAAGGGTGTTCCCTGATAGTGATCCAATGCATTGGGTAAATACTTAATCTCTAGAGATGACCATTTTAACGATATCTTGGTGAATAACAATTGTAATTTTTAATGACACCTTGGGGATGGACCATGGTGAAACAGAAAGGATTGTCTATGTTAAATGTTGTAGCCACATCTTCAAGTTATGAAACACATTATTTTTATTACGATATGCCAAATGATATCTTTCTCAGGCCTTAAATTTATTTATCATGACTTTATTGATGTATCTAAAGTTCACATGTAAAATGTTTCTGTTGTTTCCTTTACTAGGCCTTCATCTCACCCTTTCCTTGGACGTATGCTCCCAGGTTATGAGATGCTGTAATGAACATAGTATGAACAATAAAGAAGCCTTTAAAGTGATTATGAAGAAGGATTTATGTTGTTTTCATGTATTAAGTTCCTGGTTTCCAAGACACCAAACCTGAAAGATCCTCTGTTTTGTATAATGTAATGAAGGTTTATGAGATAAAAAAGGGATGATGCTATAGTTGGTATCAAAGGACATATATGTTATTTGGGGATATTAGGATATGAAAACTTTAGGAAGAACCCTATAGAAAAGTTAAAATATAGGAAATCATCCTGGTATTTTGGTGAGTATTGTGTAAGTGGTTTATCAAGAAAATACATCCCTTTCTGGATACGAGAAGGTAGAGGTGGCTCTGGCACAGATGTACATAGGGGTAAAACCCGAAAACAATGCATTGAGCTAGACTCGAATCGAAAATGGTACATGACAATGGGCTTTGCTGCACTCTTGGTTAGGACACTCTAGGGGGATATTCTTGGGTAAATTCATAAGCTTAGTATGAACCATTATTAAAGGAATAATGATAAAATAAAATAATTATTTACATAAGAATATATGATCAAGGATAACCTAGATTGTAACCTAGGGGATCACAAGTTTGGATATAATTTTAATCTACATGTTTATCCTTCTATGCTTAAAGATTCCTTTTCATGGTTATTGGGTAAGTATTTAACCCCCATAATTATAATTTAATTTATTAGTTAATTGTGGGAAATGGAAGAACATGTCCCAACAACCAATGTGATAGGAAATGTGATGATTTCCCAATTAATGTGACAGAGATGATGAGAGATCAAGTGGAATATATTTTGATTATGCCAAACCAGCTATCAAAAATCAAAATTAATAATTAGTACCTAGTTGAATTCCCAAATTCATCAAGGAAGAAGAAGATGATGTCTCAAGGAGGTTCATCTGATAAATATGATAAGGGAAAGAAGACCCAATTTCCTTTGTGAAAAAGTTTCGAAAGAGGAACCAAGGATAATTTCACAGAGGAACTGGGATATGTTTTATGTGTGGGGTGATAGGGCATAATGTAGCCTATTTCATTAAAAATTGGATAATGTGATGAATAAGGATAAGGTTCGATCTAATGTACCTTATACTTTTCAATATCGTAATCATAGAGAAGATGGGAATTTTCCAAGGCAATGCTCTCTTTGAAGGGATGAGAAGCATGATGAGGATCAACAATCTTCATGGACAAGGTAACAATGCAAGTCCTATGCTATGATGGATCAGGACGACTACAGTACATGTAACTTCTTCACATAAATTATCTATGTTATGTTGTATTTTAGTTTTTACTCTATGAGCATATCGTTTATGTTTTCTAAGAACATAGAGTCACTACCTAAGATGATTTTATATCATTAAAAAACATCTATTGTTATGTATCACATATAGATGTTATGAAGCTGTTATTCTTAAAAAAATAGATGATTAGGGGATTAAAAGATGAATATTATTTTGGAAGATGTTCACTATTTCGGGAACCCTATACAATCAAGGTAAATATATTACTAAGGTATTTTCTTCGAGGAGTAAAGGTTAAATTATATTTTTATGAATTGATGAATTTAATGCAAACTTATGGTAATTTAGGTTACTTATTAAAATGATTAACCTATATTGGGGAAAATGTGATTATGTTAGTTACTTTTTTTATTAGATGATAAGAGTGGTTGATGTTGTTTCGATATGAACGATAAATTATATCTTTGAAGACTATGTTATGAGATAGTTCTTATAATTGAGTTTCAATCTTAGTTTGGAATATTTTGAATAATTTTAAGGACAATTATTTATGGAATGGTCTATGATGAACTTTGGGTATTACCATGGAGTTTTGAAGATTTAAAGAAGTTTCCCTTATTATGGGATTCTCTATTTTTGAAGAGTTTTTTTATATTACCCTTTCTTTTTTGGATAACAGAAGAAATAGATATTTCATTTTTTTTGGATTATGTGATTCTCTAGAATAATATTCTTGTTCTTTTTATGAGACCATGTGTTTTTGAATGCTCATCATTTGGAGGAAAGATTAGTTTTGGTAGAAACATATTAATGGACGAAACAATAATTGAACGTCAATATATTTCCTTATGTTCTTATTCTATATTGAAAAATAATTCCTTAAAATTATGAAAAGGAATGTTAAAACAAAACCTTGTCTGTTAACATTTCCTAGTGGGAAATCAAATACCGTTTAACCTATCACAGGTTTGTGATTTTCTGGTGGTTAACTTTCCCCTAAAAATGATTTCTATCACTCTCCATCAGAGCTTGAAACATTATTTTTTTCTTCCATAACCATTTTTCCTATATGGAATCCTATTATGGGTTAACTCCGGCTACCATTTTACTTCCCTTTCATTCTTTTAAAGTAATAGTTTTACAGACTCTTTTTCTGATATAGGACTTTAAACGAAATTTCCCAGCAATAATTTAATATTTCGAGGACGCAATTTCTTAAGGGGGGTAGATTGTAACGTCCCGAATGTTTGAATAAATTTTGTTTCCAAACATTGTGTCTTATTATATTTTATACTCAACAAAACTATGTCATTTAATGAAATCAGTATAATTACAATAAGACCACTGGGTTTCTACTGTTATATGACCATTGGTCAATATGAAAAGTTGGAAACTAAATTATGCTATTATTGTCTCTAAGTACAAGTGATCTTGGTTAATTAATATAGAAAGAAGATTTGATGGCCTCATCCAGTAGTCTTGGGGCGATCGAAGCCCACCTACCAGAACATGGGAAGGAGGTAGCCCCACTGGGTTTTGCTCGGGACCAACCCCAAGCTGAAGTTCATCGTGTGAAGCTAGAATCGAATCGACTTCGCGAGAAGTTAAAGCTGATAGAAATCACCACTCGGGAAATGTTGGTCAAACCACCCTCGGATTCTCTAACCTTAGCACACCATACACATTGGTCCTATGCTGGGGTAAAAAGGGGATATCTAAGGAGACCATAACTGATTTATGTAATCCTTTGATAAATAAAAAATGTGATTTCTTGTTATGGGAAAGTTTGTGAATTTTCAAAAATTCCGAATAAATGTACGATGTATATTATTGTTGAAAATTGGAAAAACAGATATTTTAAAATACTTATGTAAACATTAAATAATTAATGATGTGTAATAATTTTCAAAATATGGTCTTCTACAAATATGTCCAGAATGAAATTTAGAGTCTAATAAGATCAAATTAATTTTTGGTGAATAGTGATTTATGAATAGTGATTTTACACTTAGAATTAGTAATGTGACCAAATAGATTAGTAATCTCACAAAAAGAAGTTATTAATATAATTTATAAAACTTGATTAAGTAATATGATTCATTAAAATGGGTAAATAACGGTTTCATAAATTATTAGTCAAGTATTAGTTTTTTCGGGTGAATACTATTTTTTAATTATAAATTAAATTAAAACTTTTTTGAAAATTATTTTTATTAAATGGAATTTATTTTTGAACTCATAGCATTGATATTATGTTAAGGTAATTTTCGGGGCGTTTTCTGAAAGAAATGAATTTTCAGTGAATAGTGTTTTTATATAAAATTAAATTAAAAATATTTAGAAAATTATTTTTATAAAATGCAGTTTATTTTTAAATTCCGAAAATTGATATTATGTAAAGGTAAATTTTTGGGAGTTTTCTGAAAAAGTTGAATTTTTAGTGAATAGTAAAAATACAGTTTCACGGTTTTGGTATTATAATGACATCATAAATGCATCATGATGATGTGATGAAATATTTTAAGGGATTTCAGACTAAAGGGGATGAATTATTGTATGTGGGGTCCCATGTGGAGATAACCATGGGTAAATACCATGGGAAAGCCCATGGTTTTTCCAAAACCACCAATGAGGTGTCCCTTGGCCATTAATGCATTGTCCCCTCACTTTCCCTATATATACCCACCCTTTAGACCTTTATTTTTCACTCCCAACTCTCACCCAAAGAATCTCTTCTCCCATTACCTCCCATGGAGTCCTCCTAAGGTGCCCCAAGCCCTCAATATCCCAACCTTCAAGTTTTGAGAGTTATGCTTTATGGTAAGGGATCCTACCTCTATCTTTCTTTTCAAGTACTCTTGTTAATGTCATTTCATTTAAGCTCAATGTTCGTATGTTGGGGATGTTCTTTTATATTAATAATTCTGCCTTTTTATGTTAATATGATGAGAGAACCCATCTTTCTCTAATGATTTCATTTTATGAATGATTGAGTGGCACTTTTAGGCTACCGAATTTTTGTAAAGGATTATTTCAGTGCTCCCATTTTCAAGATCTATTTTCATTTCAAGTCTTTGAAGTTCCTTTTTATTATGTGGGGGTATGATATCTATATATGTCATACTGATCATTTATGTTAATATGATATGAGACCCTATTTGATTTCGTCAATTCATTTTTTATGTTTTATGTGACGCCGTTTGGCTGCCAAATTTTCATTAGAGAAATCTTATTTTTGTCTTCCTTTCATGTTCTTCGTTTCATATAGTATATCTTTCAAATTTAATTACCATGTTCTTAAATCCTTTATATTTTGTTCTAATACTGTTATATGGATCATTTATGAGTGGCTGACCGATGTCCCCTCTCTTTTAAATGTTTTCTAAAACCCTATATCATAGCCGTTATGCTGCAAAATTTTCGTCTCCAACTGTCATTCGATTTTTCTTAAATTATTTTATTTTATTAAGTGAATACTCAATGATATTTCTTCTACATGGGTATTAACATATATAACAAAAATGTTCTATTTTAATTCTAGGATTTTCATACATGAAACCCGCTTTCCTTTGCCGTGGGTTTAATATGACATATGATCATGTCTTTAAAGAATTTTTTTTAAAATGATATGATTGTGAGATGAAACCCATTTATTTTATGCTATATGGGTTATTTATGAAATGTTGATGATAATATATTTGGCTCACATGATAATAAAGACAAATTAAAGGTGTTCCTTGATAGTGATCCAATGCGTTGGGTAAAGTCTTAATCTCTAGAGATTACCATTTTAATGATATCTTGGTGAATAACCTTGGTAATTATTAAAGACACCGTGGGGATGGACCTTGGTGAAATGGAAATCATTGTCTATTTTAAATTTTGTAGCCACATCTTCATGTTATGAAACACGTTATTTTTATTACGATATGCCTCATAATTACTTTATCATGCCTTAAAGTTATTTATCATGACTTTATTGATGTATCTCAAGTTCACATGTAAAATGTTTCTCTTGTTTCCTTTACTAGGCCTTATGCTCACCCTTTCCTTGGATGTATGCTCCCAGTTTATGAGATGCTGTAATGAACATAGGATGAACAATGAAAAATCATTTCAAGTGTTTATGAAGAATTTTTTATGTTGTTTTCATGTATTATGTTCCTGGTTTCCAAGACACTAATCATTAAAGATCCTCAGTTTTGTATAATGTAATGAAAGTTTATGTGATAAAATGACGACATTCTATACAGAAGCCTGGGGTCCTCCATCCCCTGAGAATGTGGGAGGATGCTACTAATGAAAGACCCGCATCAATTCTACCATTGGTGGGGCAGGATTTGGTGCTCCCTACTAGGTCAGCATCATCCTCCGAATCCCCTCCATGAACTTTACATCTGAACATGTATCTGTTATAACTGTAACGTCCAAGACATTCACAACTGGAGGATCTGCATGAAGTCCCAAATCATTCATATCCAACATTTGATCACTGCCATGTAACAGGTGGACAACCGAGGGCGTCTCGGTGGAAGGACTCTACAAGGCTAAACACCACCATAGATCAAGATAATCATGGACTGGAAAACATATGTATAAGAAGGGAACATAAAAATTAAAGCATTAAATTCATGCATAATATTACTATGTGGTGTGTGTGTCCCCCACACAATGTCTTACCATATGCCATTCAAATGGGCTTGTACTTCAGCCACAATGTGTCTTGTAACATCCCAAACACAAGACGTGTTTTCCTAATACATGTCGTTCATTTGAATCCTTTTCCGCTTCCTGAGTCCCCTTACATAGCTTAGCCACACGGTTCTCCAAGAAGAACACCAAACAGAGTGTTCATGCCAGACAAGTCATCTAATAGGTGAGCTTCTCCGACCTGTGTTGTTAGTGACACAGCTGGATACATGGCTCAGACTACACAACGTGCTCTATCCAAAAACGACGTTTACTTGGAAGATTTTACGGACCCGTGTTGTTAGTGACATGTTCGGTTACACGATTTTAAAACACATCGTGTACATCCTGTACACGATGTGTCCTACCAAGGATTCCATACCCCTTTTCCCCACCCACACAGTCTCAGACATGGTTAGAGACTACACGGAATGAACATAGAATAAACAACATGAACTTATGAAAAACAGTTTCTTCCTGAATAGTAGAACACATGGAATGTATTTAAAATGACACGCCATGTAATATGGGTTTTTCCTAACAGTAAGTCTCAAAGACTTCTCTGGAACCCAGAAAACACTGAAATGAACATTTAAAGTGAAAAATTCCATTCCTTGAGGTCCCATACGCCCCAAGAATCTATACTTGGAATCTTATACATTTCACATACAAGGGGAAAAAGGAAACGAAAAATAAAATTCCGATTCACGAGGGACCATAACACCTCAATAAAAAATCATTAGCATTCTTTAAAAAAACATACACAAGTAATACCCTATCAAATAGAAGGTATTTTATCAGGGCATCTATCACGACAACATGCATATCTGTTACAAAAAATATTGAAACAACATTCTATGGCTAATGCATCCTAAATGGCATTGAAAGAATGCATGGCATGTGATTTTCTTGCAAGTTCATATAAGAAGCATCAGATGACATACCCTCATATCATCATGTTATGAAAGAAATTGATCCTTAATAACATCAATGATTACAACATGAAACATGTGGATCAATCAAGGTGATATAAAGTCACCTGTAACATTGCAAAACAAGAAAAATTTCAATAACATGATAAGTTGGGTTTCCCCTATACAACAGTTAGCTACTCCTAGATACAACATCATAACAAGAACCTATTCCTTCTTTTCCCTGGCTATATTCTCCATATAGTAAGTCAAGAAGAAACAGAACCCTCTGATACCACATTGTAGGGTCCTAGTTCATGAAGCCACCCAGAGGCACCCCATACCCGGTTGGTCACATGAACTCATGCACATTTCCCATAATGATAGAGGCTACCAATGAGAACCGAGGGCCTTGGGTGTTATAGTGGGGAAACTATGCCCTCATTGATAAAGTAACACAATAGATTTAAAAAATTGGTAATAATGGAAGAATTGAACAAGCAATAAGTTGGTTGAGGAAGTAATAAATAACCAGAGCTCATATATAAAATTATTGATGATACATATGTCTTAGAAAAATCCAAACAAGGCACATTGTTGAATACATTACTAATCAAAAGTAAAAATGAAAAACAAGTAATTAAATCATCACTATCACAAGCCATATCTTGGTCCCATGCTCAACAATAGGGAGAATTTTTATTTACCACTACCAGTAAATGATGAAGATATTCTGATGATTTAATTTGTAAAAACTCTATTCATTTAGGTTAAAATTACATTTTAACTATCTTTTTGATTATTCATATACATTTATGAAGTATTTAGAAGTCCATGAATGATCATTATTGAGACTTCCATATTAATCATCCAGCAATCATTCATTCTATTAAAGGACCGTGTGATTTATCTTTTTGGACAAAAATCATAAATATCAAAATTTTGAGTTGGCCTAGCCTCATATGAATGGTAATGTGATATTGGTGGAATTTATATTAAATGGGCGTTCAAAGAGATGGTTGACTACCATTAATCAGGATAGAATATTATAGGTGTATATTTTTGATACATTCAAGGATATTTGACTCAACAATATTTTATATATGTAATGAATTTGAAATTTTTTCAGAAGATCCTGGAGTTCCATATGATATTTTTTCAATCTATTCATATTCATCATATTTCCTTGAAAATAAAATACTTCCCCTTATATGGTAATAAACTTGGACCAATGGTCCTAGAATATCTATTTATGCCTCTATATTGTGATGTAGTGGAATTTTTTAGAGAATAGATATGAAATCAAATAGAGAGGTGTTTCCCATAGACCTAACCATAAATATGAGAAAAATCAGATATGGTTACATTGATTCATCCAGCCCACAGTGGATCATTGATTGAGCTTCCTCTCATTTCAATGGGTGTCTCCTCCCATAGCATGATGATTAAATTTGATCAATAATATGTGGGAATAATGATGATGGGATAATGAATAACATTCCTAATTTCTTATATGGTAGTTTATTCTACCAAGTATGTCAATTTCAAGTATGGAAGGAATATTTTATATTCATTCAGGAATCTATTTGTGGAGATCCATTGATGTGGAAAGGATGGATGTCTTCTTGAAATTAGTTTTTGGGATTATCTACCGGGTTCCTAGAGAGTAGGAAAATATATGGGTGGATGAAATATTTTGTGGATGAAGACACGCCCAATATCAATGACATATGGAAAAGAGAATGGGGAAAGAGTGGTTTTGTTTTTATAGTGGAACAATATCCAATTGGTGGTTGTGCGGAAGAATCTACATTTCGAGGTAGACACTTGATAACATATATGGTTTTTACTAGATTTCTATATTATACATTCCCTTTTGAATATATATTATCAACTCATTGCGGGAATATACATTCAATAAAAATAACATTAGATATTATTTCCCTCGACATACCTTTTTTGACCAATGTAAATCTTCTTACAATGTTTCCAGAATTTCATATAGTAATCAATTTCAATTGGAATAAGTTTTATTTAATGATCCTCTAGATGAACAACATTGATGTACAGTTTGGGATGGAATTTATTATGATATATCATGATGTCATTGAGTACTCTCTAATATATGTATCCTTTACCTCACCAAGGGGAGATAAGTTTGTAAGGATTAGTGTGTGAGTGTTTGGAGGTTGTAGAAGGGGACCAAATTTGAGTCATTTTGGATCTATTACATTAAAATTTTCAGGAATGGATCTTTTAGAAGGGTTTGTGTTAGACTTATTATATTTTACTTCGGTTATAGATATTTATCATGATGTGTTTCAAAAATACTATTATGATTTTCCTCTTGATATAGAGATTTAATTCAAAATGGAACTAATAATATGGAACAAATTATGTTTATTCATTCATATCATATTGAATCGGATGATTTAATTGATTTTAATGTATATATAGAATACTTGGATCAAAATGGATATAACAGAACATGAATATTTCCCTAGGGTGATCCAGTTTTGTTCAAAAAAAATGGTAGATAGAACCCATTAGGTATATGAGGAATATAAAAATTTGAATTATGTGATTATGATGAGAATATTACCATTCCCAAGAATCAATGAAATTTTTTACCAATTATGAGGATATCATAGGTTTTATAAGAAAGTCGTATTTTTATCATACCATCAGATTCCATTCTTGGAGAATAAAATACCGATGGTGTTGTTTAGGATAAGGTATAGTCTATATGAGTTGTCAGCGAAATCTTTTTATTTTTGAATTCTAGAGATTCCTTTACAGAAAATGTTAAAAATATCATTCACCAATATCCTAAATTGTTTAAAATAGTTCTCATTGGTGAAATTCAAAGCTGTTAAAATCAATCAGAGAAGCATGTTATGCATGTCAAAATAGTCATTGGTACACTACAAGAAAATATTCATTATTCCCTATTATCAAGGTGTCACATTGAGATTCATGTGGTTCCCTTTATAAGGAATGTGGGGTCAATGGATAAAATTTATATGGACTAATATATTTTTGAAGTAGTGTTGTCTTAGGATTTCCCTCATAATTTATTTTTTAATATGAGATTAATTGGATTGGTAATGTCCTACAACAATTTCATCCAGGATTTATCATGTTTTTGACATCCACAATGAAAACTAAAAACATTAAATTTTGGATGATTGAATGGCTAGTTATGTATAAGGATTAATTTCAAATGATGAAGAAGAGATTGATGATTACACAATTAATAAATATTCAGGAAAAATGGTTTGGGTATGTTATATATTTTTATTCCTATTATGTCAGATTAAAATTTGTTCTAATGTAATATGACTTGTTAATATATTATGGGGCTTTCTATATATGACCCCATAATAATAATTATTCCTCCCATGTACTATATTAGGATGTTTTGGTCCAAACATTTCTTTGTTGGTGTCATTATCTATTTAATGAGTTGTTTTTGTTTATAATGTCAACATGAATACCATCAATATATTCACATTATGATAACTAAATATTCCAAATAGGATCTTTTGTTCTATATATGGAAGTTTGAGAACAATATTTCTTATAATTTAATTAAGGGTAACACTATTGTATATATTGTTTGATCAAATACATATGACCCTAGAGATCATAGAAAGTGTTATTAAGAAGATTATTTTAATCTATTGTGTTTGTTTGATGTTTGGTTGGTTCATTTAAATGAGTAAAGTGGGGAAATGGAATGTTAATCTTTGGTTTTCATTATTATTTAGGACGTCCATTTAAATTCCATCTAGGAGTTAAATTTGGATTGTACATGGATTTATGAATATTACGTATGTGATATCCCAATACCAAGATAGTCATTAATTGATGATGAAATTATTATTGTCCTTGTAAATGTTATATTTCCACCTATCATTATGTAATAAACTAAGAGATAATCCTATGGATCGTAATGGAATGTGTATCCTAGGTTGATGAAGATTTATCCTAACATGAATGAATTGTTTGGGGGGAATGAATGAAGAAGGATATAACATGTTTGGTTTGATGGTCTATTTCCTTTCTAGAGATTAATTGATGAGCATTAAAATCATGGTAGTTTACTCAAACAACATATAATACTAATGTTTAAATGGGATGAATTCATAATAGGTCTTGTGATAGGGGTACTGAGGACCTCATGCAATCGTGATCTCCTATGGATGATAGTGGATCAGTAGACTATATTGTCCCATTTCTTTCTTATTTTTGGAAAATCGATTAGTGGAAAAGATGTGTATGATATGTTATTTTGATATTTTATATCTATATAGAGTTCCCTAGTTAATTGTGTTACATATATATGTATATTTTACATTATTGTTCTGAAAAGTCATGTATAAGTCTCTAGGTATATAGATGATTTTTATCATGACATATCACTACTAGATTGATGTGTAGTCTTATAGGATGAACTAGATTCATGACGATATTCTTAAATACTATTTCATATTCTTTATAGGATCATGGGATGATAATAATTACTACTTTTAGTTTTATTATAACAATATATACATTGAATCTACCCATATGGATATATACAAGGAAATTTATGGATAACCTTATAACTCACCATTATGATGGAATAAATCAGGTGAGGCAGATGTTGCGGGACACATTCTAGTTTGGGAGACTTCAGATAGAGTGTTGTTATTAAAGATGTGGTTGAACACCACTCAAATAATAAATAGACTGTATTTATACTATAGTAGGAAAGACATTATTTTTAAATGTAGAAAATTGTATTTTTTTACAGGTGAATACACATTCTAGGAATCAAGTACTTTAGAAGAAAGGAAATAGATAACTAATATTTAATGTATGTTTTGAGACCATTAATCCTATAGTGAAAGTGTCTTACAATTTGGGTATTCCATAATATTTTTATGGAATGCATGATTTTTCCACATATATCAATATTGGATGTACATTCCCAATACTACCTATATTATATAATAAAAGGATGTTAAATTAGTAGAGGATGTATTATAAAATGAATTATTGGTCCACATAGACATCCATGTTGAGAGGGTTTAATGGTGGAATACAGAGCAACCCATTTTTTCTTTTAGAGTCAAATACACTTCCTGGATGCAAAATGAGAGTGGGAGTCTATTTTTTGAGAATAGTTGCCCATGTTATTCAATCTCAGGTATAGATATTACTCATAAGGATGAATATTTATTTAAATGAGTTAATTATAACATCATTATCAAAATGGGATAATATATAATAAATATATTAATTTTAGGCTTCCTCAATTTTCATAGAATTCATAATAATTTGGTTTTGGGTTATCAACGTTAGAAACATTCAATGGATTACTTTGGGATGTGTTCTTTTCAAAGCCACACCATTGAAAACATTTTCATGTAGGGTGTGTTGTTGACCATTCTCTCTCGTTGGTCATTCTATTTAACAACGGAATAATAACATTTCCAATGAAGGTCACGGTAGAAGACCTTGTTTTTTTCTATGACTTGGGTTGGTTTTGGTAATCAATTCTTGTAGGGATATAGTACACCATGTTTGAAATCCTATTTTTTTTCTTTACTTCTTGGGTTTTGGAAACATGTTATGGATACGTTATCATGTAGTTGTTCACTAGTGTGTGGAATATGAGAACCCTATAAATTGTTATGAGTTCATGGTCCTGGTGTCACTAAATCCCTGATCCATGTGGTTTATATGACTTCACATATTCATAAAAGATCAATGTATTTGTCTTAAAATTGTGTTTGAGAATTATGATAAGATGATAAATGAATTCCACATTTTTTCCATTATTTAAAATACTATATTACCCTCCCCTCTTAGAGATTTGTAATATTGTGGGAGTTATTATAAAGAGGTAGGTTGGTTCCATTTAATTCATCTAAAAACCGATTTCTACTATATTTGGATCAACAAATCCTCTCCTCAGATCAATTGAAGGCTTGGGATCATCCACCATTTCTAGTTCATTTAGTTTTCGATATTTAATGGGATCCACTCAGAGTGAATTTTGTATTAAAGACGAGTTATTCTAACTCATAAAATCATCTAAGAATGAGTATTTTTGATTGACTATGGTTTCCAATGTAATATAGTGATGTGACTTAAAACATTAGTGTAAAAAAATAATTTATTTTGGATCTTTGACATTATATAAATTTATTGTACTGGTTCTCTTAGATACTCTTTTTTAGTTTATTTCATTTTATAAATGGTCTCCCCTAATTAAATCACTATTATTGAACTCCCTTTTAACATTTGTGGTGGTTCTTATGTTCATTCGGTTTGATAATGATTTTGGTGGATAACATAAATATGAATATTGATGTTGAAATATACCATATTTAAGTAATATGTTCTTTACAATATATGGAAATTTATTGGATACAATACATATTTGATATTTTATGATTGAAACTCGTGATTTATATATGTTTCATGTGGAATTGTTAGTGGTCCTTTTGATCCAGCTTGATTTTGTGTTATTTTAATTTTTGAATAGTGTCATGATATAGGTGTTTGTTATTATTTATTTTTCAATGTAATAAATGTATTTAAAGTGAAATTTCATAACCAAAATAACATTAATTTTGGATTATAATTATATTCAGTATTTATAATGGTGTCAATACACATTTTAAGGTGGGGATAGTGATGTAATAAATGAAGAAGAAAATTTTTCCTTTTATGGTATTAGTCGAATCCTAATTATGTAAACCAACATGGTAGTATAACATGTTGGGGAGTGGAATGTCATTTGACTTCTAGATAATATGGGTGCTTTCCATATTAGGGTAATTTAAACCACCCAATATTATATACATGCCATGTGGGTCTTATAGTCATTAGTTGATTATGACCAACATTAGAGTGTGGAATGTGGTATTTTTATTAATAGTAGCCATCACAACTGGCAGAGAATTTCTGTAAAGATTAAATGTAGAGATGGTACTATAAGGTGAATGATTCTAACCAGAACTTTTACTTTTGTCAATTATTATGATGTGTAGTGAAATAGATTGGCTAATATATTTGTATCATTTCAATGAATGTGGGTAAATTTTTCTTGGAAGCATGGTTACATAACAATGAAATAGTGATTGCTTTCATGTTTTTTTACTTGTGAATTTATTTAATATCATGAAAAATGTTGTTATATATTTATTATATTCATCTGTTATGTTTGAATTGATTATGTGATATTGGTTTAGTTACAGACACCATGAATGGTATGTATTAATAATATGATAACAACATGGATATGGATCCGTATTTGAGAAAGGGTCCTATAAGAGATGTATAAGTAGGCATTGCATTGGAGTTTGTGGAAATGTTGGGGAAGATTATTAATGCTTTCATTTTTTTGCATTATATATAAATTTTAGACTTCATTGGTTTTACATGCCACTTTCGGTGTGCTATGATATTCATATCACGTAATGCCATCATTATACTATTGTTTTTAATACCATTCAATGTTATTTTTATAGCTCTTATTTAATGTTTATATAAATGTTTTTCAATGGAATTTCCTCCCCAATGAACACATATACCCTCACTACCAGTCGATAACCGCTTCCAGTTGAGAGGAATATCAAGACATGTCCAAATGTGGCGAGTGACATCACTACCAAAATACATCCTCTATTAGGAAATAGGATGGCGACCAAAACTGAGTAGGCATATCCCAATCATATGAAGCATTAGCCTAATTTTCTAATATAGGAACACACTAATATCTACAAGGCCATATATTTCTCAAATTTTTAACATCTCATAAAGATTAATTCATACATCTATAATTCCACCATAAGTGTATGAATATAATTACAAGAAAAAATGGCCAAATAAAATCCCATAACCTATAGTCTGAAAAATGTTAGAACTATATATTTGGTGAGTACTAAAATCAATTAAATCATGAGATCACACCTCAGGCTCATTGAATAAATATGTTTCACTATGTCCTTTTCCCACTAGGACTCTGTCAAAATTTTGGTCATCCACATAACAAATGAATCATATGGGAAAAATCCCATGCATGGGTTATTATAACAATACCTAGTAGGACATCCTGAAATCACTAATAAGATAGTACAATTAATAAAATATAGATCCTCAAATTTATATGCCAATGTAATATAACAATAATATCTAAATATAATCATAAAATACACAATGTATCAATTATGGCCACATCGTAATCCTAGCCTATGATAAATTTTTAAGGACCCAAAAATCACATGTTCCAAGATAACACACTCAATGGGTCTAAATGCACATATGGTGTCTATATGAGAGGATATTTTTTTGTAATAACATTATGATTTACACACTAGAATTATGACGATAACAATTCACATATGAGGATCAAACTAAATTCAATGGTGTATACAAATAACTCCAAAAAAAATTTCATTCCATGTAGAGGATCTACACTTGTGTTGTGTTGGTCATGAAGGTACCAAAAAATAATCCTTGGAAACATATGATGATAGAGGATCTAACATTAGTGTTAATAAAAGGATTCAAAAACCACTATATGTGATATATGACACCCTATTAGGGTCACCAACCTATTTATAGAACATGATTCCATATTATAACCTCAAGGAATGGATGAAGGGAATATAACCTAACTAGACATGACCAAGTCAATTATTATTAGGGCACCATTCCTTCTATTCAATGGTGAACAATATATTCCCTGAGTACTAGACATGTCCCTTAGGCCTAGTGTCTTATATTTGTATCATGGGTAATGATTGTTCCTGTGTCCATGTGTATGTACATGAAAAGTCTATGCTGGTGTACTCATGGTTGGGTCAATGTCTATCTAGTCGTGTCTATGTCTATTAATCCATACCCATGTATATGTACCTCCATGATCAAATCCATTAATCGATTTTATCAGATATATCAAAAGATTAATTTCATGGGTAATAATCCAAATAAAAAATTTTCTCAGTTGATTTCGATCCATCACTATTGATGAATTTATACATATTTTTATCATTAAAGGGATCCCTGAATCCCATTGAACATCGATTGATGGTCTAGGATCCTCTCTAGCATCTTCTCCCAATATATCATCCAATGATCTCTAACGAAATCTCATAGATTATTGTGTTATGTATTTTAACATATATTTTCAAATCATGATTTAAATCAATGATTAAATTTGATTTATGATATTGTCTTGTATATAATAATTATTATACATTTTCATGGAAATTATTCACTTGTGATTTTTAATATTTTTAATATTTTTTAAATTTTTTTATAAATATGATTGGGAATATCATTTTGTATCAATTTTTAGATCATAAAATAATCCATAAAAATTTTCAATGAAATATATGATAAAATAAGATATACTACATTCTATCCACCTAGGGGATTTATGTATTTGAATAAGAAAAATATGAAGCACAAATATTTGTTGGTATTAAGAACAACTATAGGTCTCCCATTCCCATGATCTATACTAAAGATTACAAATACTACAATGAAATCAATCTTGGGGAATATTACACTGGAGATGTTTCCTCTACTATAAATCCTTGATCACCACCGGGTACTTAGGGAAGTTATCTATATCCCTAATTTCCAACTCTCCCCAACCAAAAAAATAGAAATTGTTGTGAACATACCCCCTCAGCTGCGACACTTTGAAGATGTCGTGTACCCAATCCAACAGAAATGGTAGAGAAAAGAGTTTTGTATTCTCTCCAACATTACTTAAATTTCGTAAACATGAAATTAATTTTGGAAATATCTTAACACACTTTCGAAATCTCCGTAATCCACCCCACAGATAGACCTTTAGGAAAACATGGTCTCCCTCCTCGAACAGTAAAGGATTATATCATCAATGCCCATAAATATTTTGATGGATCTGTGTAGTCCTCATTTCCACATTATTGATATAAACTTTCTATGTTGTCCCTAACACCAAATATAGGCCCATATGTGATGACACTATTTGGTTGTCCAATCATAATGGTGATTGGTTGGCTCACCGGTAAAAGGGCACAAATGGTTCTATATCGATTGTGGAATGGTTGAAATTTTAAACTCCCCCAAGGGTTGGACCTCCTACCTACTTTGAAAAAATTCTCATATGCAATCCTTATCATTTCCTATAAGACATGAAATGTCTTATCATTCAGAACATATGTCCAATCGTGAAAACTCAAGATCATACAATGTTGATTACCATTTGCATCATACTATAAAATTAAAAAATGAGATTTGAATCAAAAATCACTATATAAAATGATCAATTATGTAAATATATGGATTCAAATGATATCCTACACTTAGAGGCATTCCATTTAATGTATTAATAACATATCTTTAATAACTACGATATATGAAGAATTTGTGATATTTTCAACAGTCACCAAGATGAAATAATACACCATGTAGGTACATGGATGCACTATTACAATGTTAATTGATATCACATCCCATTTCTAGTCCGATCCCTAAAGCAGTTGATCTTTACACATTGGAAACAAGTGAATAGACTTTACTTAAAAAAATTAATTATTGTAGAGAGAAAATATGCAACACATTTCTTTTTCCCAAGGAACCAAAAATAACATAAAATGTCATGGTACGACGTTTTAGACTAGGATGTACTACCAAAGGAGACATATGAAACCCTTGTTGAACCACTTCCTACAACATCATTGACACCATCAACTGTACTATGAAAATTATGACATGATCATCACCTTCATAATATATACCATGAGAATATTTAGGGGATAACTAGGTATATAGGGAATAATAGGTTGTATCCACAATTTGTTCATACATAACACAATATAAAAGATAAGGTATAAAACCCATCATATATAGGTAATATTATCTATCCCCATCCATTATCGAAAAATACAAGGAGACTAACTACTCTGATACCTCATTACATATCAATAACCAAGATATATTATTAATAACATATCCTACCATGTTATTCATGTAACACCCCAGGTAAATAAAGAAAATGACATTTTCACATTTACCCATATTTGTGAATAAAATATTAATATAACATTTAATGGGACGCGATGCTCGATGGCATACCCAATACGCAACAATGAGCTTATTGGGAATCTTACGTTGCACTCTAATAATAAAATAATATTATTTTAAATTGTAGTTAACACCTAGCCGTTGTAATGGTGGGAATGAACAGAAATAACTACAAAATGATTATATATTTTTGTAATATATTTTTACATTTTACAATAAATGTTAGAGGATTAAAAATGAAAATGAATCCAATTATAAGCTTAAACATTCAAATATTCTTTAAAAGGTCGATTAACCGCCTTTTGATGAAGAACCTCTTTTAAATCAAATTTTTGACAGTTTTATGTGTTACATTTGACAAAATAAAATTCTTCTTTAGAATCAGAATATCAAAATTTACTCTGTGTAAATTTTTGGTATTTTTCCGATAAAGTTTATTTTTTAATGAAAAGTGAAAAATGTTGTATTTTAATTCAAAACATATTCTTAATATAATTTATTTATATGATTATATTATATTTTGAATTGGTTTTAAAGTGAAATTAGAATATATTTTTACCATTTAATCCAATAGTGGTCGTTGGAATTAATTACATCTTGAAATTGGACTTAAACTAGTGTCAATCTTTTGATACTTATTGTTTCATAAAAACGCGCTATTTTCTCTAACAACGGGAGTTAATTATTAAATTAATTAATGTAAGTTATATGTTTTGAATTTTGTTAAACAGACATAATTTTTGAATTCGGAATATCAAATATAGCTTCGGGGGAATTTTTGGCATTTTTTCTGAAAAACATCTATTTTAGATGAATAGTGAAACCACTAAGTGGTACTTAAAGAAACTGATTTTTTGTTTAAATGAAACTTTTCCACTTCTGTGATTTGATTTTCAAAAATCCGACATAAATGTTTTTCATTAATAAGTAAAATGTGGTTCAATGAGATTAAAATAATTTTCAGTGAATAGTATGTTTTAAGTTTTATTAATCACGATTAAAGGTAATTAGTGGAATTTAAGGTAAAAATAATGTTTTAATAATATGAAATGACCTAGACACATGTCCCACCCTCATTGGATGTGTCATGGCCGACCATGAAAATCCATGGGTCAATATGGGGACCCCATGTAGCCACTTTGGTTGGAAAATGACATAAATAACTTGTTATTTGAAGTTAAAATAAAAATGTCACAAACATGAGTTGTTTTACTAAAAAAAATTTAAATGGGGTTATACAAGTCCTATTTTTGATGATAAATATTAATTAGAAAGATAAAAATATTTCCTACATCATGATATTTTTTTTATAATTTTTAGAAATTAAATAATTTAATTTATTTATGACACCGTGATGATGCAGTGATTACCCGATAAATGAGAAATTTCAAAAAAATGAGAAAATAGGGTGAAATTTAAGTCATACACTTGTCAAAAACTTATTGGATGGGTGTATTTCTAAACCTTAGCACCTTATCCTCTAAATATATCATTTTCAGACCTTTTAAAACCTAAAAACGTTTTATAATAAAGAAATATTTTATAACTTTCCAAGAGTGCCCCTCCTCTCCTCTTATAAAAGGCCCCCAACTCTACCACCTTACACACACCACTCAAGCCTTTGGCTCGGCCAAACCCTACCAATTTCATCTCTGTAAATCCCTCTATTCATCATTGAAGCCTCACATTGGGCAGAATCCTTTCCAAGGAAGCCTTTGAGCTCAAATCAAAGAGAGTTACTCGATATAAAGGTAATGTCTTCCCTTGTGTTCTTTTGTCTTATTTTGCTTCTCCAAAACCCTAAAATATTTTTATTACTATTTTTGTAACAACACCAGTATCGTAAATATATTAGTATTTTGTTATAATATGAATTAGAGCTAAAATTTTTCACACCTTCGTCTAATGGTTAAAGAACATACTGTTTCTATGGATGGTGAATTACTGCCTCACGAAATGATAATTGTTCAATATTCTTTTAACACCTTAAAAGGTGGACATTATGATGTAACTATATTTATATATGATATATAATATGTTTATGTTTACCTTAATATTCTATATTTTTCATTTATGGCATAACTTTATGTATTCCATTATGGGTAAAGGCGATATCTTCATTTCAGGAAATGCGAACTACCGCCCCCTCAAAGTGATTTGATTCATTAATGCAATATGTGGGACGTATAAAGGATATAATTAATGGTATTACATATTATATCCTACTGGAATTATAATATACCTTTATATAATTATTATTTAATTCCACTGAATACAAAAAAATGAAATGAAAGTAGCGTTAATGCGTACGTACGACTTACCGTCTCAATGAATGGTACATTTCATTTCTTATCTACAAATGTTATGTACTATTATAAGTACATATATATAATGGATATATATTTAATATATTTCATCAAAATGATAGATATCATTCTGGAATTATAATATATATATCTCTCAATTTTGTTTAATTCCATTAATATAACAAAAAATGAAAGCAGTGTTCATGCATACGTACGGCCTACCGTCTCCATGAACGATGCTTTTAATTTTTTTTCCAAATGATATGGAATAGTATAAAATGAATATATACTGGATATATATGATATTTAAAACATAAATACTATTCTGGATATTTTTTACCTATAACTACATGGAAAATTATTTTCCAACAAGATCAATTTTTACTCATGTACCGAACATCGACAAAAACGTCTTATATGAAGTCACTTTATTAACCAATTATTATAAAATTATAATATGTGATATGAAATGAATAATAATAATTAAATGAGGTCCGAAGGAAATTATAAATTAACTAAATTTTATTACTCAGGATATTAAATAATGATCGAGTCATGTCGGACACGAGGTAAGGGATCCTACCAATCACTTTGTTTTTAAATACAGACTTTTATGTCATTCCTCTTAAGCTCATCTTTCTTATGATTGGGATGTTATTTTATATTACTAATACTATAATTTTAATGTTCATATGATGATAGACCCAATTTTATATCATCAATCCATTTTTGGATGTTTTGATTGGCGCCGTTGGGCTGCTGAATTTTCGTAAGGGATCCAACCTCTCCCTTTCTTTTTAAGTACTCTCTTTTATTTAATTTCTTTTAAGCTCATATTTATTATGTTTGGGGATGTTATTTTATATTCCTAATACTATAATTTTTGTTTTCATATTATTAGAGACCCTTTTTGATATCATAAATCCATTTTTGGAAGTTTTAAGTGGCACCGTTAGGCTGCCGAGTTTTCGTAAGGGATTTTTCATCTCACTTTTATTCCCATGACATTTATGCTACGTTTGCCACTATTTCCATTGAGTGGTGTATGCACATCCTATTATTATACAATTTGTGTAGTATACTTTCATTTATGGGTATTTACATCTTCATTGTATGACCCTTCATCCATGGGTTGTACGTTTCGAATGTTACCCAACTCGGTAAGGGGACCTTTCACCCTCCTCTTTTTAAAAGACTTATTTTGTTATGTCTTTTAATTTCCATCTTATTATTATGGGATATATTCTCCTATATAGTTATTGATTTAAAATTTATGTCCAAGTGATGAGATACCATTCAATCACTCATCCACTAATTTTCTTAATTTCGAAGTGACGCCGTTAGGCTGTCGAATTTTTACAAGGGAACGTCTTAACCCAATTTTGATTTCTTTGGGTTCAACTTGTACTTATTGAACATGTCATCCTATGAAAATGTGTGAATGACCTATGATTTTTTCACACTAAATATCCACTTATATTGGTTTTATTTTTATTTGTCATACATAATTATATGATAGATTTATCCTAAATTTAAGGATACCATATTTATAATGGATTCCATCTCAATTTACATTTCCATTTAGACTTCATTATTGTTATGCACCAATTCACTCTTATATGGTGTGTATACTGTCCTTTGACATATTATATCATGAATCCATTTATTTTCATGATATTATAATGTTCGGATTAAATTTTATTCCACAATTATTTGTATTCAAGAGTCTCTCATTTTGTTAAAAACTCTTTAACAAAAATATAGTTTTAAATGTTTTAAAGATTCATTATTCTAAATATTTATCTTTAATTTCAATGTTTTTGAAATGGATTTCAGTATTTATTTATATGGACATTAATGTTATAAACACATTAAAAGAATCAATGTGGTATGGGACACTTTGATTCAAAAATATCTTTAAAATGATTTTTGGAAATGGATTGATTAATTAAATATATTGGAATTACTTATTGTGATTTAAAATAAAATGTTGTTATTGAAATGTTTATATTTGAAATTTTTTATGTCTAATTATGGTACTTGGACATTTTACGGGAGGATACACGATAAACCATATGACGGGTGGTGTCGTGAATAACAGGACGGGTGGTTACGTTATAACCTCCAATGCATTGGGTATGGAAGTTGGTTGTATGGCCATTCCATTAATTATTTGTGGAAGTAAACCATATGGTTATTCCATTTATGTATGTTTATGTCCAAAGTTACCGTTATATGTTATGTGTTATTTATATGGGTTTTATGGTAATATTTTGGTTACAAAAGGGTAAGTAATGGTCTTTTATTCAATGAATAGTTTTTACTACTTCATAAAGGTGAAAATTATTACTTTGGTAAAGTATTCATGGTTTACCTATTGTTTTGAAAAAACGTACAGTTTTCCTTCTTTGTGTATCCTTTACTGGGATTTTTATACTCATCCCCAGTTTTTAAAGTGTTTTCCACAGGACATAAAGATGAATAGGGTCAAGGATGGGCTCAAGGAAAGAAATTCTATCTAATACATGGAACTAGACATGTTTCTTTTTAAGAGTTTTTTTTATTATTTTATTGAAACTTAGTATAAGTGTCTACTATGTAATCTTTTGAGATGTAATAGTTATGACCTAATTCTCTCAAACTGTAAACCTGATAAGATCCTCTATGTGAATTATTCATTTAATTCTTGATTAAGTACGGTTTAAGGTTAGGGCCTTATAGTTGGTATCATAGGTCGGTATAGATAACTTTATAGGTTAGGGTATTCTCTAAGCATAAGTGACATTACCATACTGGTTAGGATTTCGGAAAGAGTCCTAGTTTTGATAAAGTGAATGTGTAAGTATATCTTAGTGTTTATCTTCCTCATTAGTACATGATGGTTTTGTTGATATACTCACACTGACATTTCTATTTTTAGTGAATGGATGGATCTAGCAAGCACTAAAGTGACAATATGTTTGATGGAAACTATGGTGGTTCTCTGATTAAGAGACTGGATGAAATGGTGGATTCGATGAGGAAACTCGTGGTTGTTCTAAACCAACTATCAAGGAGTCATGATCAACCACTTTTACCTTGGTATGTTCTGTAATGCATCATGTACGAGATGACCAATAGATGTGGATGTTGAGGTAATAATTATAAAGGTAACCATTAGGGTTTATATGATCCTTAATTTTGAGGTAATTATGGGTTATTATATGTTATGATGGAAAATTAAATGCATGAGATAAAATTGAGGTTAAAATATGTTATGATTATTTTTTAAGATTTTATCTCATTTTGGGGAATGTTTTAAGAATTATGTAGTTTTGGAAAAAAGACAACACTCAGACCATGTGACAACCCACCACGTCAGACAAAGCTATGGGAATCGAACCCACAACCAAAATGCGACTGGTATTTATCGCCTACCACTGGAAAATGTGAATTCCCTAGTTCGTTTGACTAATACTTTTTAGTTATATGATTTTGGGAATCAAGAGTAACTTTATTTTGGGTTATCTATTGAAATTATTAACCTATCATGGAGGATGTGTGATTAGGATAATTACTTTTCAATATGAGACTTTAAGAGCAACTGATGTTATTTGGAGATAAATGGTAATTTGTACCGTGGAAGACTATGTCATTAAATCCTTCAAATATTTGGGTTTTAGTCTTAGTTTGGTTTATATTGAAGAATTTTATGGACAAATTGTTTATCTAATGGTCTTCGTTGAACATTGGGTTTGTTGGAAAAATTTTGGAGATTAAGAATAGATTTTATTTTTTATAAAGGATTATTAATTTGTGGATCTTGTTCTAACAGTTTTTGGTTTTGGATTTTGTCTAAAGACATGTGAAATATATAGTTCTTTTTGTGGATTAGGTGATTCTCAAGAAGTTGATTATATTACTCTTAATGCGAACAAGTCTTCCTAAATACTCGTCTTTTGGGGAATATATGAGTTTGATTAAGGAATCTATTAAAAGTGGAAAGTCTATGTGACAAGTAAGTATGATTCATTATTATTTAGTTATGCTCAAAAATAAATTCCTCAATGAAGAGTAACTTAAAACAAAAATGTTGTATGTTAAATTTTCATACTGGGGAATCAAATATCGTTTAACCCATCAAAAGTTTCTGATTTTCTTATGGTTAACTTTCTCCTAGACATGTTAACTATCACTCTCCCTCAGAACATGACCCATTGTTTTTTCCTCCATATCCATGTTTTCTTACATGGAATCCTAGTATGAGTTAACTCAGGTGACCTTTGTACTTCTCTTTCATTAGTTTAAATTGATTGTTTTACTGACTCTTGTTCCGATGTGGGATTTTCAGTGAAGTTTCCAAGCCCAATTTTAAAATTGTGAGGACGTAATTCCCAAAAGGGCGGAAGGATGTAAAACCCCATGTAAATAAAGAATATGACATTTTCACATTTATCCGTATTTGTGAATAAAATATTAATATAACTTTAAAGGGTATGTTATACTCGATGGCGTAACCAATACGCAACAACGAGTTTCTTGGGAATCTTACGTTGCACTATAATAATAAAATAATATTATTTTAAATTGTGGTTAACGCCTAGCCGTTGTAATGGTGGGAATGAACAGAACTATCTATAGAATTATTATATATGTTTGTCAAATATTTTTATTTTTTACAATAATTGTTAGAGGATTAAAAATTCGAATTAATCCAATTTTAAGCGTAAACATTCTAATATTCGTTAATAGGTCGATTAACCGCCTTTTGATGAAGAACCTCTTTTACATCCACTTTTTGACAATTTTATGTGTTATATTTGACCAAATAAAATTCTTCTTTAGAATCGGGACATCAAAATTTACTTTGTTTGAATTTTTAATATTTTTCCGATAAAGTTCATTTTTTAATGAATAGTGAAAAATGTTGTATTTTAATTCAAAAATTCTTTTTAATATAATTTATTTATATTATTAGATTATCATTTGAATTGTTTTTAAAGTGAAATTAGAATATATTTTTACCATTTATTCCAATAGTTGTCATTGGGATTAATTTCATCTTGAAATTGGACTTAAACTACTGTCAATCTTTTGATACTTATTGTTTCATAAAAACACGATATTTGGTCTGACAGCGAGAATTAATTATTAAATTAATTAATGTAACATATATGTTTTGAATTTTTTAAAATAGAAATCATTTTTTAATTCCGAATATCAAATGTAGCTTAGGGGGAATTTTTGGTATTTTTATGAAGAACTACAATTTTAGATGAATAGTGAAACCACTAAGTGATAGTTAAAGAAGCTGATTCTTCATTTAAATGAATCTTTTCCACTTCTGTGATTTGATTTTAAAAAATATGACATACATGTTTGTCATTAATAAGTAAAATGTGGTTCAATGTGATTAAAATAATTTTTTATGAATAGTAACTTTTAAGTTTTATTATTTGTGATTAAAGGTAATTAGTGTAATTTAATGTAAAAATAATGTTTTAATAAAATTAAATGACCTAGAAACATGTCCTACCCTCATTGGATGTGTCATGGCCGACCATGAAAATCCATGGGTCAACTTGGGGACCCCATGGAGACACATTGGTTGGAAAATGACATAAATAACTTTTTATTTAAAGTTAAAATAAAAATTTCACAAACATGAGTTGTTTTACTAAAACTATTTTTAAATGGGTTTATAAAAGTAATATTTATTACTATAAATATTAATTAGAAGGCTAAAAAAATTTAATACATAATGATATTTTTTTATTAAATTTTATACACTAAATAAGTTAATTTATTTATGACACCGTGATGATGTAGTGATTACCTCATAAATGAACTATTTAAATAAAATGAGAATGTAGGGTGAAATATAAGTCATAAACTTGTCACAAACCTACTAGATGTGTTGATTTGGAAACCATGTCACCTTATCCTCGAAATATATTCTTTTGGGATCTTTTAAATCCGAAAAACAATTTATAACAATGTACTATTTTATAACATTCCAAGAGTTCCCTCCCGTCCTCTTATAAAAGGCCCCCACCTCTACCACCATACACACACCTCTCAAGCCATTGGCTCATCCATCCCCAGCCCATTTCATCTCTCCACATCCCTATCTTCATCATTGAAGCCTCACTTTGTGCAGAATCCTTTCCATTGAAGCCTTTGAGCTCAAATCAAAGAGAGTTACCCGATTTAAGGGTAATGTCTTCCCTGTTGTTCTTTTGTCTTATTTTTCATCTACAAACCCCTACACTCGTTTTATTACTTTTTTTTGTATCAAAACCAGTATATTAAATATACTAGGATTTTATATAAGAAGGATTCGAGTTACACATTCACACACCTCCGTCTAATGGTTAAAGTACATACTGTTTCTGTGGATAGCGAATTTCTGCCTCACGAAACGATGATTGTTAAATATTATTTTAACACCTTCAATGGTGGCCATTAAAATGTCACTATATTTATATATGATATATAATATGTTTAGGTTTTCCATAAGCTTCTGTATTTTTCATTTATGGAATACCTTTATGGTTTCCATTATGGGTAAACACGATATCTTCATTTTAGGAAGTGCGGATTACCGCCCCCTCAATGTTATTTGATTCGTTAATTCCATATGTGGGACTTATAAAGGATGGAATTAATGGTATTACATATGATATCATACTGGAATTAAAATATACCTTTATATCATTATTATTTCATTCCATTGAATACAAAAAAATGAAATGAATGTAGCGTTCATGCGTACGTGCAGCTTACCGTCTCCATGAACGGTACATTTCATTTCCTATCTCCAAATGTTATGTACTATTATAAGTACATATATATAATGGATATATATGTAATATATTACATCTAAATGATAGTTATCATTCTGGAATTTTAATATATATATCTCTCATTTTGTTTTAATTCCATTAATGTGACAAAAAATGAAAGTAGCGTTCATGCGTATGTACGGCCTACCGTCTCCATGAACGGTGCTATTAATTTTTTTCCCAAATGCTATGGAATAGTATAAAATGAATATATACTGGATATATATGATATTTAAAACATAAATACTATTCTGGATATGATCTACCTATAACTACATGGAATATTCTTTTCCATCAAATTCAATTTTTACCCATGTACCGAACATCGACAAAAACATCTAATATAAACTCACTTTATTAACCAATTATTATAACATTATAATATGTGATACGAACTGCATAATAATATTTAAATTTGGTCCTTAATAAATTATAAATTGACCAAATTTTATTATTCCTGAGATTAATGAATGATCGAGTCATGTCGGACACGAGGTATGGGATCCTACCCCTCTCTTTCTTTTTAAGTACATTATTTTATGTCATTCCTTTTAAGATCATCTTTCTTATTATTGGGATGTTATTTTATATTGATATTATTGTACTTTTTATGTTCATATTATGAGAGACCCTATTTTCTCTCATCAATCAACTTTTGAAAGTTTTGATTGGCGCCGTTAGGCTGCCGAATTATTTGTAAGGGATCCAACCTCTCTCTTTCTTTTTAAGTAATCACTTTTATGTAATTTCTTTTATGCTCATATTTCTTATGTTTAGGGATGTTATATTATATTCCTCATACTGTAATTTTTTTGTTCATATTATTAGAAACCCTATTTGATCTCATAAATCCATTTTTGGAAGTTTTAAGAGGCGTCGTTAGGCTACCGAGTTTTTGTAACGGATTTTTCATCTCTCTTTTATTCCCGTGACATTTATGCTACATTTGCCACTATTTCCTTAGAGTTTTGTATGTACTACCCATTATTATACAATTTGTATAGTATAATTTCATTTATGGGTATTTACATCTTCATTGTATGACCCTTCTTCCATGGGGTGTACGTTTCGAAAGTTACCCAACTCGGTATGGGGACCTTCCACCCTCCTCTTTTTAAAAGACTTCTTTTGTTATGTATTTTAATTTACATCTTATTATACTGGGATATGTTCTTATATATCTTTATTGATTTAAAATTTATTTCCAAGTGATGAGATACCATTCACTCTCTCATCGACTAATTTTCTCAATTTTGATGTGACGTCGTTAGGCTGTTGAATTTTCACAAGGGAACATCTTAACCCAATTTGGATTTCTTTGGGTTCAACCTGTAATTCTTGAACATGTAATCCTATGAATATGTGTGAATAACCTCTGATTGTTTCACACTAAAAATCCACTTATATTGGGTGTATTTATATTTCTAAAACATAATTATGTGATAGATTTATCCTTAATTTAAGGATACCATCCTTATAATGGATTCCATGCTAATTTACATTTCCATAGAGACTTTATTATTGTTATGAACAAATTCACTCTTATATGGTGTGTATACTATCCTTTGAAATATTATATATTGATTCCATTTATTTTCATGATATTATAATGTTCGGATTAAATATTATTCTGCAATTATTTGTGCTCAAGAGTCTCTCATTTTGTTAAAAACTCTTTAACAAAAATATTGTTTTAAATGTTTTAAAGATTCATTATTCAAAATCTTTATCATTAATGTCCATGTCTTCAAAATGGTTTTCAGTATTTATTTATATGAACATTAATGTTATAATTCCATTAAAAGATTTAATGTGGTATGGGACACTATGATTCAAAAATCTCTTTTTAATGATTTTTGGAAATGGATTGATTAATTCAATATATTGGAATTACTTATTATGATTGAAAATGAAATGTTGTTATTGAAATGGTTATATTTTCAATATTTTATGTGTAATGATGGTACTTAGAAATTTTACGGTTGGTAACTTGATTAACCATATGATGGGTTGTGCCATGAATACCATGAAGGGTGGTTACGTTATAACCTCCAATGCATTGGGTATGGAAGTTGGACATAGGGCTATTCCATTATGTATGTGTGGAAGTCGAACATATGACCAGGAAAGTCCAGTCTGATTTAAAGCCTCTAACAATTTATTAAGAAAAGAAAAGTACATGGAACAAGCAACCACACGAAAACCAGTTACATGTCATAGAATTAATACCCCTCACCGTACCCATGATATAATACTTCCTCTGCCGTAGCGGATTCCCATTTAGAGCTGTCGAAAATGTTTTAGGACCTTCGAATATTTCCATTTGAAATTCAGCTTCTCTAAGGATAACAACTCCTTAGAGGATTTCCTAGCAGCAGATCTAGTTGACACCGGCTTTGGAAAGCCAGAGTAAGTCTTCCTCATTCTTCTTTTAGCTGGGGGATTTTCCTCATTTCCAGATTTTTTTTCTTTCCATCCTTTACTACATCACTAAAGGAAGGCCTATCCAATCCACCACAATTTTCCTTGTTACTGTCCAAGACATCTCCCCATTTTCCAGCAATTACAACTTCTTGACAAACATCCGTCAGAGTCTGACTCTGCTCATATTTCCCATTGATATCCATCATCGCTAAACAACGAGGGGCCTCCACACAAATAGTACCAACATCAATCTCCTGCCCCACAACATTATCTTTTCCTGTCTGCAAAGTGTCACTGTCCTTAATTGGCGTTCACTCATCCACCTCATCATGACCCAATTCTTGAAAACGGTTGCAGGTGTCAACTATGATCTGCAGACCACCAACTGAAGCCAGCTGCAAATGAGAGTCTTTACTAGCTGAACAACTAGTGGGGGAAATAGGGGCCTGTAGCTCTGAACTCCACGCCATTTATCCCTCATGCGGTCCAGCTTCATCAGCTATGATCAATCTGCAAACACCACTTGCTGCAGCATCCTGACCAGCAAATGTGTTCCCATGATGTGGTACAAGTCCTACCTTAGCAGATGCATCCAGCACTCCCCCACTTCTAGACCTAGTACCAGAAAGCGCACCATGTGCTTGCCCATCAAGTAGGGACAAAGCCAGCTCATCCCCCTTCTGTTCAGCAGTCCCAATGTTGATGACCTCACTGACAAACCTTCCTACCTCACAATGACCAGCAATGTTTTGATCATACTGCAACATTTCCACTGAAGAAGCAGGCATTACCAGCTTACCTCCAGCTCCAGCGTCAGGATCAGACTCATTTTTATCTAATTGATCCACACCACTATGCCGAGAGAGATCATGTTTCAGTCTATCAAACACCATAGCAACTGTCGTATTGTGTGAGGCCCGCACCTGCTTCACCATTGAAACAGTAGCAGATGGATTATGCGAAGACCACGCCTGTTTCACCATCGATGGCTCACCAAAACAAACAGCATTTCAATTCTCCACTGCATCATACCCCGACTATCCTTGATCAGAAGCACTACCAGGCCTCTTCACATGTGTCATCTCTCCTACTTCTGACTCCCCGACGACAGTAACCATCCAAGTGACCCAGACGACAACAACTCGGGCAGAAATCACCCCAATTCTCAAACACAACAGCTTGCCTCCAGTGTAATTTCTCGCCAACAGCAATCCCGATCCATTCTACCGGTGGTTTTGAGGCATACACCTCAACAAAAATGCGAGGGTTCACTAGATGACTCACAGAAGAAGTGCGCGCATCCGAACACAGGTAACAGCCAACCAAATTTCCTAGCATACAAATTATCGCAGGATTTTGGAAAGGTAATGGATGATTAGGGAGACTTACCCTAGTTGGAACTGAAAGAGGATCCCGAATCATACCGAGATCCAACGACTAGTGAAGCAGGATGAATTCGCATCCATTGCACCAACGGGGAGCTCTGGACCAGCCACTTATCATGTCTTCCTCTGAGCCAAAACGAATCATCAGGTGATAGTTGTCAAGAAGCCCTACCACCACACGTTCCTTCAAATCCCAATCACTAAACACAAAGTGATCGAGCTCATCAACGGAGGGCCTTCATAGATAAAAACGAGCAACCAGTGTCAAATCAAGGAAGCTAGATTCCGCAGAGAATTTCGATGAAGAAATCGGAAGCTGAGGGGCCCCAAGGTGGAGCTCTATAACTTTTGGGCTTAGGGAGATCGACGGAAAATCCGGAAGGAAGCTAGGGTTTGAGAAAAAAACAAATGCCACCCGCGACGTCGATGGTGGTGGAAAATCACCTTCCCCCCTCCCTCCACCAGGAAGGGGGGGGGAACCATCATCGAGCATCAGCTAGGGATTTTCATCGCGAGGGAGAAGGGTTTCAGCGGAAGTCGACCGTATGGTTATTCCATTTAAGTATGTTTATCTACCAAGATACCACTATATGTTATGTTTTCTTTATATGGGTTTTATGGTAATATTTTGGTTACAAAAGGGTAAGTAATGGTCTTTTATTCCACGAATAGTTATTACTACTTCATAAAGGTGAAATGTACTACTTTGTTAAAGTATTCATGGTTTACCTATTGTTTTGAAGAAACTAACAGTTTTCCTTCGTTGTGTATCCTTTACTTGGCTTTTTATGCTCATCCCAAATTTTGGAAATGTCTTCCACATGACTTAAAGATGAATAGGGTCAAGGATGGGTTCAAGGAAAGACATGCTATCTAAAACATGGATCTAGACATGTTTCTTTTTAAGAGTTTTTTTTATTATTTTATGGAAACATAGTAGAAGTGTCTACTATGTAATCTTTTGAGATGTAATAGTTATGACCTAATTTTCTAAAACTCTAAACCTGAAAAGATCAACTATATGAATTATTCATTTAATTCATGATTATGTATGGTTTAAGGCCAGAGACATATAGTTCATCCCATGAGGATAAACAATTACATTTTCATAATCCTTGAATAAATCTAAAAATTTCATCATTCTCATGTTATGACGCTTCGTATAGAAATTATATTTGAAACTTCTATGAACATATTAGATGATAAAATTCCCTCCCATTACGTATTGTTGACACAACTTTATTGCAAAGAGTACCGCTATTAACTCAAGATCATTGGTCATGTAGATCGACTCATGAGGTCTCATATGATATGAACCATTGGATATCATGTCTTGACATTACATAAGAAAAAAATCCAATTCAAGACCCTAATGAATTGTAGAGACCCGAAGCTTAAAGTACATAGATATTACATTACTTTTGAGGAATACTTAGTACATAAAAAAACACACACACAAGGACCGTAATAGTTTAGTGTCTTTGGAAACACAGAATAAAATCTTCTAATCGTGGTGAAAGATCTTCAATATCTCCCATAAAGATCTTCTTTTTTTCCCTAAAACCTTTTTTTATACCCTGGTGAAAAGATAACATAAAAGGGTGAGCTCAAATGCTCAGTAAGGGTAAACAAAAGAAATATCAATCACATCATATACATAAGAACATAATTTTTGGAAATCTTAGCCTACAAAAGAGTTCATAATTTCATAACATGGGATAAATCATGGCAGTGAAATGTAATCACAATAATAATAAATTAAAACATGAAACTTTGTGTCAAACACACATAATCATAGAGAATCATTTCTTGTTAGTCAAGACTCATTGCCAAGACAATCTTAGTGGACAAATTCCCTTTCTGAACCGAGTCACCTTCATTTCAGTCCTGTTTCACTGAGCCGGTATAACCTACCGTTCCAGCCATGTCTATCTCATGAGATATAAAATCTTTACCCAATGCATTGGAGGGAGATATAGGTCCCACCCATCTCATAATGATACCATTCTTATGTGTGCCACAAAATCATAAACCATACATCATAGCATAACCCATGTAATAAAAATGGGATTCTTAAACAACATGACATCATAAAACAATTCATATAAGATAAAGAAATTCATAAAAATAATTCCATCACAACATAATCAAATAAATGTAATAATAGGGATATAAACAGAACCCTATATTATCTTAGATGGAAAATAATTTTGATAAAACACTTGAACTCCATTCTTGAGGAAAATATCCTTTCTACTTCAAAAATACTTTTCCTTTCTTAACATGTCATACAATTATAAAATTAATGAAGTTGATTAAAAATAAACTTGAAAACTTGTAAAGGATGATTTTTGGAAATAATGTATTTAAAAATCCATTCATGCCGTATAAGTTAAAAAAACATTCTTCTCGTACTTTTGTCGGAAAAGTAAAAAAAACATCGTACGAAAAACGACAAAAGATTCCTTTCATATCTTTTACTAAAAACTCATCGAAGGGTAAAATAGGTTTTAAACAATTGTAGGTGGATGGAAATAATATTAAATATTGAGGGAACATGTATGTGGATGATAAAATACACCCCAGTAAATACCAAAGTATAAACAATCTCGGATAAAAAAATGAGATTGTGATATTTTCCCTTACCGTAGGTCCGACTTGCTTTGTACGTGTCTGAACCTCCTGTATAACGATTTAAATCATGTTATTGACTTATTATAGAATCATATTCATTGTTATTATATCATATATGGTCCACTTATGAATTTATATTACCCGTTCTTTTGTAAATTCATGTTAATGTATCATTTTGGGTAAAATCGTCTCGTTTGTCGTTCGTGTTTTTAACATGTAATTATTAATATGATTACTTGGATCATGATTACTTATATCCATAATGTAAAACATAATTTATATATAATATATATTCAGAATATATATATATATATATAATATATCGATAAATGGAATGAAATCCACCATTCATGGAGACGGTAGTCCGTACGTACGCATGAACGCTGTTTTCGTTTCCTTATTGAATTGAATGGAATTAAGTAGTGACATAAATATAAATAAATCCTGTATCATTATTATTTCATATATTTCATTAGTACTTACTATATATACTTTATAATCATTCATGAATGGTTAATCATTGAGAATGAATCTCATCGCGTCGTGGAGACGGTAGTCCATACGTACGCACGAGCGATGATATCGTTCCCATGGTCGTGGAATTGTGTTAAAGTGTATGTATACTATTTCAGTATCAATATCACTTTATAATAATCATATATAGTTACTCATTACACCATTATACCCATCCTATTAAGGTGGTGGCGGAAAATAGCCTACACCACGGCGTGGAGACGGTATTCCGTACGTACGCACGCGCGGTGATTCCATTTTCCGTTGGATGGATAGATAGTTAAATAGGGATGTTTCATACTTATAGTAACATATCAGTATATTAATGATACTGATGTTATTACTTCATAATGGAACAACTAAAGAAGAAGAAGTTGAAGAAGAAAGAAATCGGAAAGGATCGGTAATGGATATTACCTCTTCTTTGAAGTGCTTTTTTGAGACCTCCTTTTAGGGAACTAAAATTGGTCTTTTAAGAAGACCAGGACCTCTAGGATGATACTAGGGAAGTGGAGAAGAGATTTTGTCAGGGGTTTGTCGAGCTTGAATGCTCAAATTGGTGTGAGGAGGAGAGGGAGGAGGTGCCCTTTTATAAGGGAGGAGAGGGGCACCTTTGGAATAACTAAAAATATTATTTTATTATAAAGTCATGTTCGGTTTTAAATAGCTCCAAATTGATTTATTTCGAGAAAAAGGTGGTGATGGGTCGAAATACTCTCATCCAATAGTATTTAGACAAGTTTATGTTATTATTTTAACCTTATCAATTAGATTTAACTCTAAGTTAAATAATTTAACTTTTACCGTGTCTTTTTGTTTTCTTACAATATATGGTTAATAAACATACCGTAACAAGCCAAACGAACCCCAAGTTTTTTATTATTAATATATATATCCTTATCTAAGTCATTTGGCCGATCCTTAGATTTTTTGGAATTAAATAACAATTGATAATATAATATTTGTTTTAAAAACTAATTCATGTCAATTTTGAAACTATTTGGTACATGATTTTTATGAAATTTCTAACAGAATGATAAGTTCGAAACAAGTTACTTAAATCAACAATAACATATAATATTAACCTATAAAATTAGTTTAAGTCATAATAAGTCTAAAATTACATTTATTTGGACATTTATAACATCAATTATGTTAATATTTTCTTAAAAAGGTAATTACTGCATCATCATTGTGTCATAAATAAATTAAATTATTTAAAGTATGAAAATTAAAAATAAAATACCATTATGTAGGAAATCTTGTTATCTTTATAATTAATATTTATAGTCGAAATTATATTATGTATAACCCTATATTAGAAATGTTTTAGTAAATAAACATTGATTTTAACTCTTTTAACTCTTCTTTGAATTAAATAATAATAAATGTCCTAATCTAATCCAAGTGGGCCTAAATGATAATATTTTACACTTAAGGATGTTTTTGGTCGAGATACACTTGTCCAATAGGATTAGGGCATGTGTTAGGGTAATATTAATATCATTTTTACTCTTAATTACACTATTTACTTGTAACCGTGGTAAATAAAAGTAAAAAGTGACTATTCACCAAAAATTATTTTCATCTCATTGAACCACAATTTACTTACTGACATCAGCCGTGTCTCTCGGATTTTTGAAATTCCATTCACAGAAGCAGTAAAATTAAGATTTATGAAAAAAATAATTTTTTAACTACCTCTTAGTAGTTCCACTATTCATCAAAAATTGATGTTTTTCAGAAAAATGCCAAAATTTCACCCTAAGCTATAATCAGATAATCCGAATCCAAAAATGAAGTCCATTTTGAGAGATAAAATTTCTAAAATTTTAAAAGGTTGTTATTACTACTCATAACGGCTAGTTATAATAATATTTTAATAGCATATCGTTGTTTAGTGAAACTCAGTATTGCATACTACACACGCTATCGAGGAAGGTCGTGATTGCGTGTAATGCAAGGCAAGTCAAGGATGTTTGTTGTGCAATCTCCTTTTGGTGTAGCGTACAACACAATACATTAATAAAATTAAAAAGAATATTTTTCATAAAATCTCGGGCTGTTACATTCTACCCCCCTTAAAATGAATTTTGCCCTAGAAATTTGTCAGGGTTATAAATGGTTTACTATTCGAAAGTTTCTTTAATAGAAACCGACATCGTAAAAAGGAATACCAAAACATGGCTTTAAAAACTAAAGTATGAAATGTAACGATTACCCAAATAAACTAATCACTGGGTTTCCACATAGGTGAATATATGGATATGGAAGAGAAATCTAACCATCATGTTCTGATGGAGATTGGTACAGAACATGGCTATGGAAAAGCCAGTAATCACAAATCCATAGATTTGTGATGATATAAGGTACCATCTGATTCATCAGGTATAAGATCACTAGGACAACATTTCTGGTTTTCAAGATCATTTCCCTGAAGTTGAAAATTTGAATTAGAATAAATACTTACATTATTTTGGTACAATCTCACTATTGTTCGTGCCTTGAACAATTTCCACTTCATGTCTTAAATAAATGAAGTTGAATTTGTTATTCGTGAAGTGTTAGCAGATCGGGTCATTCCATCTGTCTCAAACAAAAGGTTAGCAAAAATTATATACATAAGTCAATCTATAGTGAGATTAATCATATATGGTTCTTAAAATGGACTTATACTTCATATATCATACTGCTTAATATAATAAAACTAGTTTCTACTAAACAGGGTCTTCCTGTAGGCCAGTGGTAGGCGATAAAGGCCAGTCGCACTTCGGTTGTGGGTTCGATTTCCACGGCCTTGTCCGACGCGATGGGCTGTCACCCATCCTGCAGGTTGTCCTTTTTCTAAAACTACATTACTATAACATCCCATCAATAATATCGAAAAAAAGAACTTCTATCCTTAAACAATACTAATTTATTTCCAACATAATCTATTCTAGTCTTTAGGCTTATCCATAATACTACAGTCCATTGTCACAATATAGTGAAAATGATTACCAGCGATTTAATACAATCTTTGATCCCCATATATCATAAGATATGTATTGTTGGTCACATTCCAAACATTCAAAGGCCTTAATCATGTATTATCTTGAATAGCCATTGAACCTTAGTGAAAACATGAATGCAGTTAAAAGTTAACACCTTCCACATACCAAAATCCTCAAAATTCTATATACTCAAACCATGATATTACTTATTCCTTAAATCAATCATGAGCTCATGAATACTGTTAAACATTTCATTTTCTCGTTTTCCCTTCATTATGGGCATAATATCTCAATTCCTTTGAATACCACATTAGACCAATACATAAATATTCCAATGCTCCATGATACAACATTATTTTGGAATCCCATTACATAAACACTTAATCATTCCACCACATCGTTGTCATATTCAACATCGTCAATAGTGATCGCATGTGACTTCCCTTTGTCCTTTTCCTTTAGTGGTTGCTCATGTTGATCATCACTAACCCTTGGATTAGGGCATTTATTAGCATAATGCCCCATTTCCTTGCACTTGAAGCATTGAAGTGTTGGTGGTGCGTTCTCTACAGTGTTTTCTTTATTCACATCATTAGAAACCCTTTTTCCATTACTTCGACACTCAGCTGCTCGATGACCTTCTTTTCTACACTTAAAACATTTTATAGTCCCTTTAAGACAATCTCCACCATGCTTCTTTCCACACTTTGTGCATAAGGAAACATTCATCTTCTTTTCACCATTATTCTGAGATATCTCCTTGAACTCCATCTTTTGTTTCTTGTCAAAATCATGAGATGGATATGTAACACCAACTTCCATTTCTACCTTGATAGCACAACGCACAATTTCTTCATAGATACTGAAGTCTCTTATAGCTAATGCCCTTGGAAGACTTGGTTTTAAGCCACTGAAAAATCGATCAACTTTACTTTTAGGTTGGATGATAAATCTAGATGCATACCTTGCAAGTCTTGTAAAATTTGCATCGTATATACCAACAGATTCATCATCCTTTTGCTTTAGTTCAAGAAACTCCTTCTCCTTCTTTGTTCGAAGAATATGAGGGAAGTACTTATTGAAAAATAAGTTCTTAAACTCGTCCCATTCCATGGACTCAATTTCATCTCTTGGCCTCATGTTCTTGATAATATTCCACCATTGATCAGCTTCACCTTCCAAACGATACACTACAAAGATGACTTTATCATGTTCAAAACATTGAAGAACTGAAAATATCTTTTCAGTGGTACTGATCCATTTTTCAGCAACAAGTGGATCAGAAGACCCACTGAAAGAAGGTGGACGTTGCCTCATGAAGGACTCAATAGAATATTGTTCCCTTCTCTGCTCATTTGGATGTACAGAATGGTTCATATCTTGTGTAAGTATAGCAATAAGATTTTGCACTCCATCTCCCATAACATTTGTTTGTTCAGGAGGACAATCATTGCATTGTCCATTGCATTGATCAATACAGTTCCTTCGGGTTCCAGCCATCATCTAAAACCCAAAAATAATAGTGTGAGAGGCAAAAATCATGATAGGGAAAACAACATAATAAAGGGGGAGTACCCTCAATATCTAACATCTTAGGTTTAATTCTATGATCGTTAGCGTAATTCTAGTACTATAACCTATACATATACTTAACCTTAGGGACATCCTTAGACATACCTTAGAAATATCTCTAGGGATCTCACTAACGTTTTCACATCCTAGTTTCCAAAGGTTGACTAAACCTTTCCTCTGATACCAACTGTAGAGACCCGAAGCTTAATGTACATAGATATTACATTACTTTCCCGGAATACTTAGTACATAACAAAAGACACACACAAGGACCATAATAGTTTAGTGTCTTTTGAAACTCAGAATAAAATCTTCTAATCATGGTGAAAGATCTTCAATATCTCCCATAAAGATCTTGTTTTTTTTCCTAAAACCTTTCTTTATACCCTGGGGAAAAGAAAACATAAAAGGGTGAGCTCAAATGCTCAGTAATGGTAAACAAAAGAAATATCAATCACATCATATACATAAGAACATAATTTTTGGAAATCATAACCTACAAAAGAGATCATAATTTCATAACATGGGATAAATCATGGCAGTGAAATGTAATCACAATAATCATAAATTAAAACATGAAACTTTGTGGAATACAAACATAATCATAGAGAATCATTTCTTGTCAGTCAAGACTCATTGCCAAGACTATCTTATTGGACAAAGTCCCTTTCTGAACTGAGTCACCCTCGTTTCAGTCCTGTTTCACTGAGCCGGTATAACCTACCATTCCAGCCATGTCTATCTCATGAGATATAAAATCTTTACCCAATGCATTGGAGGGAGATATAGGTCCCACCCATCTCATAATGATACCATTCTTATGTGTGCCACAAAATGATAAACCATACATCATAGCATAACCCATGTAATAAAAATGGGATTCATAAACAACATGACATCATAAAACAATTCATATATGATAAAGGAATTCATAAAAATAATTCCATCACAACATAATCAAATCAATGTAATAATAGGGATAGAAACATAACCCTATATTATCTTAGATGGAAAATAATTTTGATAAAACACTTGAACTCCATTCTTGAGGAAAATATCCTTTCTACTTCAAAAACACTTTTCCTTTCTTAACATGTCATACAATTATAAAATAAAAGAAGTTGATTAAAAATAAACATGAAAACTTGTAAAGGATGCTTTTTGGAAATAATTTATTTAAAAATCCATTCATGCCGTATAAGTAAAAAAACATTCTTCTCGTACTTTTGTAGGAAAAGTAAAAAAAACATCGTACAAAAAACGACAAAATATTCCTTTAATATCTTTTACTAAAACTCACCGAAGGGTAAAATAGGTTTTAAAAAATATTAATTGGATGGAAATAATATTAAATATTGAGGGAACATGGATGTGGATGATAAAATACACCCCAGTAAATACCAAAGTATAAACAATCTCGGATAAAAAAAATGAGATTGTGATATTTTCCCTTACCTTAGGTCCGACTTGCTTTGTACGTGTCCAAACCTCCTGTATAATGATTTAAATCATGTTATTGACTTATTCCAGAATCATATTAATTGTTATTATATCATATATGGTTCACTTATGACTTTATATTACCCGTTCTTTTGTAAATTCATGTTAAAGTAGCGTTTTTGGTAAAATCGTCTCGTTTGTCGTTCGTGTTTTTAACTTGTAATTATTAATATGATTACTTGGATCATGATTACTTATATCCAGAATGTAAAACATGATTTATATATAATATATATTCAGAATATATATATATAATATATCGATAAATGGAATGAAATACACCGTTCATGGAGACGGTAGTCCGTACGTACGCATGAACGCTGTTTTCGTTTCCTTATTGAATTGAATGGAATTAAGTAGATGACATAAATATAAATAAATCCCGTATCATTATTATGTCATATATTTCATTAGTACTTACTATATATACTTTATAATCATTCATGAATGGTTAATCATTGAGAATGAATCTCATCGCGTCGTGGAGACGGTAGTCCATACGTACGCATGAGCAATGATATCGTTCCCATGGTCGTGGAATTGTGTTAAAGTGTATGTATACTATTTCAGTAACAATATCACTTTATAATAATTATATATATTTACTCATTAAACCATTATACCCATCCTATTAAGGTGGTGGCGGAAAATAGCATACACCACGGCGTGGAGACGGTATTCCGTACGTACGCACGCGCGGTGATTTCATTTTCCGTAGGATGGATAGATGGTTAAATAGGGCTGTCTAAAACTTATAATAACATATCAGTATATGAATGATACTGATGTTATTACTTCATAATTAAACAACTAAAGCAGAAGAAGTTGAAGAAGAAAGAAATTGGAAAGGATCGGTAATGGATATTACCTCTTCTTTGAAGTGCTTCTTTGAGACCTCCTTTTAGGGAAGTAAAATTGGTCTTTTAAGAAGACCAGGACCTCTAGGATGATACTAGGGAAGTGGAGAAGAGATTTTGGTAGGGGTTGTCTGAGCTTTAATGCTCAAATTGGTGTGAGGAGGAGTGGGAGGAGGTGCCCTTTTATAAGGGAGGAGAGGGGCACCTTTGGAATAACTAAAAATATTATTTTATTATAAAGTCAAGTTCGGTTTTAAATAGCTCCAAATTGATTTATTTCTAGGATAAGGTGGGGATGGGTCGAAATCCTCTCATCCAATGGGATTTAGACAAGTTTAGGTTATTATTTTAACCTTATCAATTAGATTTAACTCTAAGTTAAATAATTTAACTTTTACCATGTATTTTTGTTTTCTTACACTATATGGTTAATAAACATACCATAACAATCCAAACGAACCCCAAGTTGTTTATAATTAATATATATATCCTTATCTATGTCATTTGGACGAACCTTATATTTTTATGAATTAAATAACAATTGATAATATAATATTTGTTTTAAAAACTAATTCATGTCAATTTTGACACTATTTGGTACATGATTTTTATAAAATTTCTAACAGAATTATAAGTTCGAAACAAGTTACTCAAATCAACAATAACATGTCATATTAACCTATAAAATTAGTGTAAGTCATAAAAAGTCTCAAATTATATTTATTTGGGCATTTATAACATCAATTATGTTAATATTTTCTTAAAAAGGTAATTACTGAATCATCGTTGTGTCATAAATAAATTAAATTATTTAAAGTATAAAAAATAAAAATAAAATACCATTATGTAGGAAATCTTTTTATCTTTCTAATGAATATTTATAGTCGAAATTATATTATGTATAACCCTATATTAAAAATGTTTTAGTAAATAAACTTTGATTTTAACTCTTTTAACTCTTCTTTGAATTAAATAATAATAAATGTCCTAATCTAATCCAAGTGGGACTAAATGATAATATCTTACACTTAAGGATGTTTTTTTTCGAGATAAACTTGTACAATAGGATTAGGACATGTGTTAGGGTAATATTAATATCATTTTTACCTTTAATTACCCTATTTACTTTTAACCGTGGTAAATAAAAGTAAAAAGTTACTATTCACCAAAAATTATTTTCATCTCATTGAACCACATTTTACTTACTGACATCAACTGTGTCTCTCGGATTTTTGAAATTCCATTCAAAGAAGCAGTAAAATTTAGATTTATGAAAAAAATAAATTTTTTAACTACCACTTAGTAGTTTCACTATTCATCAAAAATTGATGTTTTTCAGAAAAATGCCAAAATTTCACCCTAAGCTATAATTCGATACTCCAAATCCAAAAATGAAGTCCATTTTGAGAGCTAAAATTTCTAAAATTTTAAAAGGTTGTTATTACTATTCATAACGGCTAGTTATAATAATATTTTAATAGCATACCGTTGTTTAGTGAAACTCAGTATTGCGTACTACACACGCTATCGAGGAAGGTCCCGATTGCGTGTAATGCAAGGCAAGTCAAGGATGTGTGTTGTGAAAGCTCCTTTTGGTGTAGTGTACAACACAAGACATTAATAAAATTAAAAAGAGTAATTTTCATAAAATCTCGGGCTGTTACATGAATTGTATAACACTTCATACATAAATAACATCTGTAAAAGTCACAAGATTGTACAACCTATATATATTTTCCTCAACTTCAAAACCATGAAAAAATATCTATGTCAACAAAAAAGGCTACACATTTCAGGTCAGTGAAATAAAGGGAGGTGATATCCTAGTGAAATTGTGTACGAATCTCCTGTAGTATCTTTATAACTGATGAAAAATATGAAACATCATACCACCGTTGTATGTGTCCCATGATAACACTACCTAGACTTTAATTGGGTCAACTGTTACACCCCCATCTGAGATAACATGTATTAGATTATTGAATTCCAAAATCTATGGCTTGCATATGAAGAGATTACCATTGGGATTGACCAATTTGATTAGACTTAGAACTATTCTTATGTCACTCATGTGTTCCACCTCAAGCCCTGTGTGGATTATGATATTTTCCATGAAGATTAATATAAACCATTATAATAATTGTTGAAAAATTTGGGTCATTAGATCCATGAGAATTAATGATATGTTCATCAGTCTAAATGGGATAACCCTGCACACACAGTGACCATAATGTCATTTGGAAACCATCTTCTTTATATCCTTATCCCTTATTAAAAAATAGTTTTAGCCTGATATGATTGTACTGTTCATGCACCATCATTCACATATCAATTGATCAACTATTACATCTATACTTAGTAGAAGATATATGTTCATTACTATTTCATGGATTTTGAGATTGTATTCCACAAACAACCTCATGATCACATCCTCCTTATTGAAAAAAACACGAGGGATTCCCATATTGAAACAATATGCATGAAAATTCCCATAATCTAAATTCATCCAATTTTACCCTAATATCATGTATATAAATGTTATCTATATGATGTGTTGGATAAATGTTTGGTCCATCATGAGTTATAGATAATGGCTGAAGACAATATATCAATGGGAACGTAAGTAGATAAAATATTCAAGAATGTTGTCCCCAAAAACTATAACCATTTTAGAGTCTAGAAACTTATAGAATCCACAAAACTAGTTTTCCTTAAATATAACTACTGTATAATCATCAAAAGATCTGTATGTGTGAGTACATCATGCTCTACATGGGTTTCCTCCGCACCCATAATGTATAATGTAATTTTCTCACTGTAGTCACACTGAAAAATCTACAAAAAATATTATATTAGGTCATCATCTGTAGATATATAATTTATAAATATGTTGATTTTGTAAGGCCTCATCACCGATACAAATAGATCTAAGATGAAATAATAATCTCCAACTGTTAGGTTATATTATTAGAAGATGTTTGTTCTCACTATGTCCCCTCCCGTAGGAGTTGGAAAACATAAGGGTCTAGCCAATGGATCAACCCAAATCGTTATTCCTTAAACAGATAACATTAAAAAAGGTAATAAATCATTCCCATGTCCATCAATATAGTATAAAAAGTTGAAAATCATATATTTCACCTTTATCTTTCATATAGACTCTATGACATAAGCCTTGGATGCCTAGAGATTACCTCATCCATGTCCCCCCAAGTCACTAAGACTAAAACAAACCGCCTCATGGTGATGATGGTAACAATTAAATTTGTCTACCACCACAATATACCCTTTATGACCCTATTTAAAGTAAAACACCCTAAATAACAACCTCATCCTACTACTCCCTCTATATAGATTTCACGTCCATTACCTTTCTACCAAAACAATGTGGAGACATACAATATTTGTCATGATGTCCATACCATCGTTGGGTGTAGCACTACATCTCAACATGCTTACACGATCCATCTTGGTAGCCAGGAATACAAAATACTCTATCATATGAACTCTTATAATATGTTTCCCTGCTTCTAGGTCTATATGACCATAGTCATCTACATGACTCCAAAGACTCTGCTATAGTGTGGCCATAGTGGGAACCAAAATTATTTGTCATATAATGTATGAAAATCAAGACCGAAAAAGAGGGAGTAGTATCCTAGAAAATGTATTAATGTATATATGTATCAAAATAACTCAGATATATCTTCATAGACCTCAGTTTAATGTTTATGCTTGAATGAACTGATCAATCATCATATCAATGGAGTATTATGAGTGGTTAGTGGACCTCAATGTATACTCAATCACAGTCATACTATTCTACTAGAGTTATTGAATCTCATGGTTAAATAAATTGTAAAATGTAGCCTGAAAAAATATCCTTGATAAATAGGATCATAATATATGAACTCAATGCAGTCAACTCATCGTATGACATGGAACAAATCACAACTATCATCCTGAATATCTGCAGATAATGATCGATTCTTGGACAACCATCTAATCTATCAATGTCTGGAAAATAAGAAAAACTCAATCACCAGTTCAAGCTATTACTAACATGTTTGGAGTTTGGGATTACCATAAAACCTAATTGGTTAATGTCGCTGAAACTATCAAGGAACATTAATCCCTCACACCAATTTTTCTTGTACTACTATTTTCATATACTAATAGATATGTTTTTCTAAGAATAGTGCACCACCTAAAAAAGAACTTGTATCATATCATCATAATTATGGGGTTCATCATGTAGTCATGATTCTAAATCATGAATGGTAAATGTCATCGAGGCATCCAGAAATAGAAAATAAGTACCAAGGCCAATGAGTATATGTAGAGAGATGAATCATGAAGGACATGGAATCCAAAACCCATTCTTATATGATTAATTCACCAATGTTTTTCCTTAATACTATATCCATCTTTTACCATGATAAAATTAAGGAGATTAGTTTCCATATTTATCGATACATTTACCATGGCACAAACATTGGTGTACTTGGACGAAAAGTTGAAATCAAAAGTCATCACTCTGTATCAATTAAACCCAAATGAGTCTCACAGAAATTAATCTGTAGGTAGAACTAACTTCACTAATATGACTTTTTCATGACCCATCCAAATGTGTCCTATTTCGCAACAACACCAGGACACTCTTATATAGTCCATGGGGTAGAGAGTTGTTCAATGTAGTTAAATCCCACAAATGGGAGGTCTTATCCTATTGTATATATACAAACACCCACACATCAGCAAACCCAAGAAATGATGAAATGATAAACAATTGATAAACAAACATGCCTACATCTTGAATCTCATAATAAGAGCACAAAACAATATATGGAATGAAAAAGGTCCAAATAACATCCCACAACCTATATAGTAATAATAAAAACATATAAAGTGATTGAGGATGGATAATAATGAAATAATAGGTACAAACCTTTGTCATATCAGATCAAAATGTTTTCTATAGTCTATATCCCTTTAGGTCACATTAAAAAGGTCAAGTGTCAACATAAGACATGACACATATCGGAAGGTACAATGCATTGCTGAGTAATATAATACCTAGTAGGACACCATAAAATAACTGTGAATATAGAATAATGAATATCAATAAGCTCCTAACATGAATACTAGAAAATATTAAGAATATCCATATATACTCATAATAGCCAAATAGTCTCAAGTAATATCCCTCCATACTTTCATCCTAGGATTCATGATCAATGGTCACAAACATCACTCATTCTAGGAGAAGACACTACTAGAGTCTAAAAGCCTTGATTGTGTCCGTCTAAGAGGTAATGATAGTTTGGTCACTCCATAGGATGTATATGGTGGGATTTTTAATTGAACGATATAGGTATGAGGATAAATCCTATGAATTGGGTGTATAATAAATACACAATCAAGAATAACCAAATATGTAGTGGATCGAAGCCTATATATTTTCAATCATGATGATATGAAAAACTCCACATCATAAAATGATAATGATAGAGTATTTCACATTTTTCCTCATTGAATCATTTAAAAAACACTATCCAACAGTAATTTCCTTCATTATTGAATGTATCCTATGCATAGGATGTGATTCTATAAAAACACCTTAGGGAATGGTTCATGGGAATGATCCTCAGGGAGAATTTTTCATGTCGAAGAGGAAAAGGCACAAAACCTTCTTTAATGATGTACATGCCATGTACCATGAGTACAATATGTGTCCCTTTAGCACTAGGTCCTACCTATTTATCAATTACCATAACGGTTTCTTTGTATGTTCCTAAGTACATGGTGTTTCTGAGACCGTGAAATATGATTAGTTTCCATGTTCGACAAGGTGTGTCCATGTTTGGATAGTCGTGCATGTGTCCTTATACATCCCTAGTTACACGTTGAGTCATGAATAAAGGTTCACATGATGTATCATAGATACTACATACCATTTTATATTTATATTCTCCACATATCCCTAAAATCATGGTGGGCGGGGGGGGATCCCACATGGATTGTGATATCAGATGACATGGTCAGTATCTCATAAATTCAATAAACCCTCATATCATCCTAACCAAAATATTTTCTTAACAATAATACTACAATATACACGAAAATTAATCCATATAGTATGGATTTGGTCTAACTGAGCCTCTATATAACTTCTCTGTAGAATTTGGCCTTTTAAACCACCTAGAAAATAGTCAGAACCACCATTTATAGTCATATATTCAGACATGAAGAAATGGAATTCATTAGAATAGCACTGATCCGTTTTCAATATATCTAAATCAAGACCCTCTCATTTTACCAAACCTGAGTCTATGATGACATTCCATTATTTCATGAAACTATTATTAAATCAATGTATTTATATTATATTGTGAACCACCAATAGAAATGAGTTCTAACAATGATTGAATGATGCATGATTGTTGAAATCCATGAATAATGAAAAATGAAATTGACATCATCCATGTTCATTTGGACTTGATAAGTTATCATTTTAATGATGAATCAATATCCAAATTAAGTAAAACAATTATCTAAATAATCCCCACAAAATAATCCCACACCCGAAATATGATCAAACCTCGAACCAATACATTAGTCAACTGAGTAGCATTAATCATTGGAGAAATTCAATGTGTATAAATCTTAAGAAAACAACATCCTACCATATGATGTTTCATTTTTTGATGATGAACAAATCCACATAATTTCCATTGGAGAGATCCTCTTATCAAGTTGGACACTGATTGATGGTCCATGATAGGGACTCATATAGTCTTCCAAGATCTCTCATAACTCATTCAATGAAATAGTAATCATATTGCAGGTATATTTGGCTAACAAAAAAATTATCCATATTATAATTTACATATTTAAAATAATTAGGTAACTACATCCCATAAAGTAATATATAAATAAATTAATTTATTTCCTTGATTATAATATGACGACACTCAACCATAATGTCTGATGTGCTAGAATGAAAAGTTCATCCTTTTATAAAACCCAATATCTAAACTCAACTAAAACCTCAAATTTATAATCTAATCACATATTAAGGACTTATTCTAAATTTTCATGAAAAATACACATATGTGATTTTTAATATATTTAATATATTTTGGAAAACAATTCTGGGAAAACATGTCCTCGAAATATCACATCAATATAGTCCCATGATCAAAAATTAATCCACAAAATAAAAAATATCTATATATAGAAATATTAATGTCTTTATATGGAAGTAAGAAGGTCTTATGTTGTGTCCAATTGTTTTTTTTAAAATATGGTTCAGGGTATTACTCATTTAACAACATTAAATGACTTCAACACCTCAAAATAAAAATTACTTTCTAGAAAAATTAATATAAATAGAGGATACGTCCCCTAAAAACCACATTTAATCATACTGATCTTCAGTTAACTATTTATATGGTCAAGTGACATTAATTATAATCAATTATATCATACCAAGGAAGAAACACTTCTCAATATAATTACCATTGTAAATATATAAACTAGATTTTAGGACCCATATATTTTTCTGAGATCCAAAAATCCATCAAAAAATTTATACAACAATATGTTTTACCTCAGAATAATGTTACTCATATGAGAATAGATCATCAGATGTTTCTAATTGAATTTAACTTTGTAAATCGAAGAATAATTCCTTAACATCATTTATATTTCATTGAACCTCTAATATAAAATCCAGCCAAAATGTCTTTTCCCATGAAAACATTATTGTGAATATCTCCACATATATTACTAAGAGTGAAACCACTAAATACAGTTTCTATAAAGAACTAAATACAATTATATTTTATGTAAGGATGTGTCTGAAAGTGAAATTTTATGATTCTAAAATGCAAGTAATGTTATTGTATGTAAAACATCAAATGTAATATTAATTTTGAAGAAAATTATTATGTATTCAAAATTCACTATGTAATAAAAAATTAATTTCACTATTTCCTAATTATCTCACATTAGGTTTGACATAAACTTGATGATGACTCCCACTACATGGAAAATCTTGGTATCATGAAAATTAGTTTGTACAATATTATTCTGAAATTAGATTCCTTTTGGAACCTTCTCAATGTACTGAACCACATTTATTATACATGGTGACTTCTCTATTCTGAAATATATGTATCTTTAAAAAAGTGTTAAAAATAGATATTATCGACTAATTATGATGCATTTTAATTGAATTTGGATATTTTTCACCTTGTTTACGTTAAAATAATGAAAACATATTCCTAAAAAAATTCACATCAATAAATTTTATTATATTATACTATGATTCTTCATCTTGAATATTATAGATAAATCAATCATGAAAATGGTAAAACATTCAATCATTACACATACTATATCCATATAATCTTAATATTGTATAATGAAGATGGATATCCAATCATAAACCCACTTCTTGTAATAACAATTATCCGCTATTCACTATTATTTGTTTCTATCATGAAGTCATTGAAAAAATGATTCAAACATCCATGATCCTAATTGAAACCTTAATGGATATGTTTGTTTTTTAAAACATGTCCCAAATTTTAAATTTCATTGAAACCAACCATAAAATAAATATAAATTTTATTTTATATATACCCAAAAAGTACTAATTTCATCATATTTAACTGTTTAAGATGACGTCCCTATAACAAAAACATGCTCAAAACCATTTGAATAGGATTCTTCTATACAACCAATGAATATATCTCTTATAAATATGACCATTCATTTTTTTAATACCACCACTACTAACATAGCCATGTTCTTCCCTTCTTATCAATTTCAACATTTATGAAATACAGTAACATGTTTTGAACTACTATATTCATATAATTCATTTCCATCAGCTTTAATGTTCACGTTACATGTAAGGATTCAATTTTATCCTTAATGGATTACTCCCACTATTTTGAGTATTTTAATCTACATGTCTATTCTAGAATATTACGATCTACATTGTATATTATAATTTTATAATTCAATTTTTTCATTACCTTTTCATAGGGCACACACTAGTTGATCTCCATAACTATCCTCATAGTTGAGCTTCTTAAAGATCTTCAAAATTCATGTTTTTATGAATTAATTTTTAATATTTTTTAGGTAATTATGTAATAAAACTTAAATAATGATAATATTCTTACATATTGGATACATTATGTCAATGTACATTTTTCCTATAATACAATAATTTTAATAAGAAACATGTTTTCCATTATGTAAAAGTATTCCTGATTTTAATCATATGAAAATCCATGTTCAAATTATACATTAATCTATACGAAAAAATTTGATCATGTGGTATGATAAAAAATATTATAATGGGATATAAAAAATTAAGGAAACCCAATAGTTTATTTTGAAACCATGTGATCATTTAAGAATGATTACATTTAAAAAATAAGATTGAGCTGAAATATTCATTTACATTATCATGAAATTATATTTAATGCACAATATTACTTCTTAAAACATTTATAGGTGAGAATGAATAAAAATTATGATCATGATGGTTTCTAAAAAAATAATACAACCCTGAAGAAATTTTTTTACTGAAAACCTACAATTCACACTTAAATATGTGCATAAACCTAATCAATAAAAAATATAATTATTTTTAATTATTAAATCATAATAATTACATTAAAAATAATTTTAAACCATATTATATTCATGTTGGGATATGGTAAATTATCTTCATAGAACCATTTCATGAACCCTTACAATTGGATAAACAAACTCTGATAATTCTGACATCATTTTTAATAGAACATTAAAATTACTCAATGAATTTTAGTGATATATCAGGATTACAAATAATCAAATTAAATTTATATGGACTATTATATAACAAAAACACAATAATATCTCAGTTTTATAAGAAAAATCATTAATATATCACTTTTAGTCGTAAAGTAAATCATTTTGATATGTTGATTTCTATGTTCCATTAAAACCCAATTTATAGTACTAAAAGTCCTATAAAAGTGGAATAATGGGGATTCTATGATGAAAAAAATATTATAATTTAAGCCAAATATAAAATATTTTATATGGTAGTAAAATCCAATGAATTCGTATACTTTAAAAAAGCATTAATTTTACACATTGTAATGTAATTCAAAACATTCTGTATGAAATACACAAAAATATTCCATTCAAAGACCACTGTATGAAGGTAATAGGAGTGTTTGAATGTATTTTTTAATTAATATCATTAAATATTTACGAAACTATAAAAAATTGACATGGACTAAAAATTATGGAAAATAAATCATTAAAAAATTTAAATTTTTGTTTTTAAAGGAATCTATCCCTTATCATGAATATGAATCTTCACATAAATAATTCCAACCTAATATTATAAAATTTTAATAACTAATTTATTTGGATTTATTACATTAATATAGTTTTTTATTAATTTTATTTTTCTTGCTCCTATATAACAATAAATTTACACAAAATATTAAATTTATTTTTTTTCATTTTGTGGATGTTTGGTTCATTAATCGATAACAGATTCAGTAGCTGAATTTCATAAAATAGTTCATGAAATATTTATTTATAAAATATAATTTATGTATAACATATCACTTTCATACATTATAATTATTTTCATCAAAATACAACAGTGGTGGAACTGATAAATTCTACATTCCCTTGCATGCATGTAGTAGTTCACTGGTACGCATCAAAAACGAATTCCATTTTATAATAGATAGATATTAAATAGATTATTTATGGATGAATTATTCAAAATCATATTTTAATTATTATTACCATAATAATTAATTAATTTCATTCTAATGCCCATCCATGTGTATCTAAAATGGAGAATGAAATTCATCATTCATCGATGCAGTACATTGTGTGTATTCATTGGGAAACTTTTATATTTTACAATTAATGGTAAGGTGTGAAGATATAGCGTATATAATATTTTAAATAAATTATTAATATTATAAATATCATATATATTTATTATATCCACCATAATAACAATCAATGAAATGTGGTTTTTAAAAATGAAATAAATACTTTATTGGGATGGTAGTTCATACATACACCACTACAATAAATACGGCATTTAACAGCGCTAAAAAAGTCTTTTAACACTGCTAAAAAAGTGCTATTAATTCTGGTGATGATAAAGGGGTGGACCCCTTTATCAGCGCTCCAAAAAGAGTTGATAAAGGCCCATTTTATCGGCACTAAAAATGTGCTGATAAAAGGTGCCTTTAATCAATGGTAAAAAAAGCGCTGGTAAAGGACACTTTTATCTGCCCTTTTTTAGTGCTGATAAAAGTTAAAAAAATTTAAAAAATATAAAATAGTTAAAAAAAATTAAAATATTCTGAAAATCAGAGTGGTTTTTTAACAGCGCATTCTCCCCCCATTTATCAGTGCCCCCCACCCAAACCACACCGTCGCCCCACATTTTATCATTGCTTTGTAGCTCCCCTTTAAGAGCGATATATCCACGCCCCCAAATTCACCCATACGCGCGTCCCTGCCTGCATCTACCGGGTTTTGAACTCAAGACCACCCCCCATGAGCCCTAAGCCTTTACCCGTCCTCTAATTTGATTTGTTCACAAATAGTGATATAACTATATATATAAATATTTAGGTATATTTATTCATGTATTAATATAAATTTATATAGTTGTATTAAAATATATATACATATACATATATAATTATATTTATATATTTATTTTTATATTAATATATATATATATAGTCAGTAATATTTTTATATGTATATATTTATATATTTATCCGTATATTAATATTAAGTTATATCAATTTGTTTATATATATGTAGTTATATTTTTTAATCTATATATTTATTCGTATATTAATAGATACTTATATGATTAGTTTTCAATATAATTATAAAATATGTTGTGTTTTGTGTGTGTATAAATAAATACAAATATACAACACCCACACACACATACATACATATATATGTGCGTGTTTCTGTATGTAATAATATACATATATATATATATATGCATATAGATATGTTAGAATATATATATATATATAAAATATCAGTTTCTTAATTTACAGACACACACAAATAGACACACCCACAATATATACATAAATATATAGTTAGATTAATATATAGGTATATAAATATTAATATATTGGTATTTTAAATAAAATGGATATTATAAATTATTTATATTATTCTAATATATTTTATATGTAAATATGATTAATTATTTATTTAAAAAATTTATTTTTATGTGTGAATATATAAAAAATATGTACACATTGTTATATATTTTATTTTAAATAGCAGTGCATTATAAGAAATGATAAAATTTCATAAAAATAATATAAAGATGAATGTAATACTTGGAATAAATATAGTCCCCACCAAAAAAATCCATTAATATCCACTTAAACGAGGCTGAAAATCCACATAATGTTAAAAATCTAGTGTACCCCGACTAAAAACTCAGTTTTGGGGCCTTATGGGCCTCTTTTGGCAACAAAAAAACAATGGCAGGGTCCCCCAGGTCACACCGATTTGGAGCTCATTGCAGGCTTCGATTTGATATGTTATAGAGTTCAAATGGACACCCGGATCAAAAGTGAAGGCCATTTGAAGTTCGAGTTGCTTTTTCAACATATTTTGGATCAATTTTAAATTTTTTTAGTCTTAAAAATTTTAATAAATGACAATTACTCCATTATAAATAGAAAATTATTAATTACAAATATTTTTTAAATTTTTTTATAAGCCATTTTCACTAAATATCTTATATATTAATTGTAATTGTATATTTAGACTTATCTGAAATATATTTAAAATTATTTTTAAAAAATATATATTATATTTATATCAATATAACTATATCTATATATTTAAATATAATATATTTTTTTAATGAATTGTTTCTAGAAGCAGACCATTTATCAGCTGTTTTAAAAAAAGCGCTGATAAAGACCCCCCTTTATCAGTGCTAATAAAAAAGTGCTGAAAAAGGGGTACCCTTTAACAGAGTTAAAAAAAGTGCTCTTAAAGGGGGTACCATTATCAGCACTAAAAAAAGCACTGATATAGTGGTACTTTTAACAACGCTTTTTTAGCACTGATAAAGGTACCCTTTATCATTGCTTTTTTAGAGCTGAAAAAAGTACCCCTCTTTATCAGTTCTTTTTCATCAGTTCTTATAAAGGCTGGCACTGGCATTGCCTAGTTTTGTGGTACTGCACAAAAAAAATGATCTCATATATCAATGGATGGAAATGAAATAATTATAAAACTATTTGATAAATTTAATATTATATTAATATCATATGTATGACATTATTTAATTTTAATCCATATTACGGCCAGACATAATAGGTAGTGTTGATAAAGGAAAAACATTTTTATGGGGAGGTAGTAGTCTTCACATACAAAGTAATGATCTTTTCATTTTCCATTATATTGAAATGGTGATTAAAAGGGGGAATAAAAAAAATTTAATTAAATTAATAATTATGAAAAATATGTGTTATTTTATAATAATGATAATATTATTTTTGAAAGATATAGAATATGAAATAAAATAAAATGACTCTGTTGAGAGTTATACATCTTAATTGTAAAACATCCTATGGTTTACACCCTATTACTTCAAAGGATGAAAATATGATTAAACTAATAACATTATCTCATGAGGAGGAAGGTTGGGAATAGTTTCAGTAGTTATTGGTTGAGAAAATTTGATCAAAAGTGTAGAAATATTGGTGAGATGGGGTATTCATTTATAAAGGGAGTTTGTGGTTTTCTTATTATTATAAAAATATTAAAATATTAGTAAGACTTCTTATTGTAAATGTGGCTCCAAAATCGATAATTTATCAATTACATAAGACAATTTAAATATAAAAAGTTTCACCGATTGTATAATAATGGTGGGTAGGAAGGGATTGGATATGTAGTAACCTTTTTACAAATTTCCATATTTTTAAAATTTAACCCAGACATGATTTTGGAGTTATCATTAGTTTCATTTTTTTAAAAAAAATTAATGTAGGAAAATATAGGAAATTAAACTACAATTCAACGATTTAAAAGGTTCTTCTATAGTTCAAAAGCCTAAATATTTATAGTGGGATATTGAATTGTAGGAAATAATTATTTCCAATAATTCATGAAAATTTTGATTTAAAACCCTTGAAACTCCCTCTATATCATAATATTAATTATTTTAGTGACTTTTATTAGTTATATGTTATTCTTACAATAATGATAAAAAAATATAGTATGAAACATTATATCATCAGGTAAAAAAATTAATTTTCTTATTTTGATTGATTTCACTATCCGGTAATGTCCATATGATGATCCTTTCTTCAACCCTTATTATCCATCTTGTGAACCTCACAAAAATAAACTATACTCACAAAACTATGTTTATCCTGATATACAAAAATCTATGACTAACTAAAAAACATTCACATACTATATAAAATATAATATATTTGGATGTTTAAACTGAATTTTTTGATTCTCTATTTGGAATCATCTATCTAGAAATAATTAACATGAAACTAAACATTTTATGGAAACACACTCTGACAAAAACTCAATAGAAAATAAAATTCTCTCACATTTATATATAGTAGTGATCTGATTTACTTTCTTTACATTTAATAAGTGATGATAGAATAGAAAATGATAGAAGAACATTTCATTTTCCTACTAACTACAATTCACATTCTGAATTTATAATGAATTTAAATTTCCTTCAGTTATTATACACATCTTCATTTAAATTTATTAATCTTCTTAAATGATATAAAATTTATATCATTATTCAAATTTCTATAATACCTATGATAATAAACTCTTCAAAACTCACATTTTTCACTATTACAAGAACATGCATACAAATTCCAAAAAAAATCAACACAGTATTGGAATTAAAAATGTAAGGTAATGATACCAAAAAATGCCATTTGGAGTTGTTTTTATAATGAAAATGTATGAAAAACTCAATAGACATTTGAATGGATTTTGTGGTCTTATTTGAATGATATTTTTCTTGCCTCAAACCTTCAACAACAATTTATATCATCAAATTTTAAATATCATTTCTATTAAAAAACAATTATAATTTTTCCAAAAATCCACTCTAATCTAATATATTTTTAAAATATTCATCTAGTATATTTTTACTATTTTTCCAATGTTCATTCATATCATTATTTGTTCGATGAATCATCATACATCATGGCTTCATATCATTATGATTCATTTAGTATTATCCAATTTAAGATCCTAATAATTCATAAAAACTATCTTCATAGAATCTAATTATCTTATGAACCCATTTAAAATAATGTATATATTCCATTTTCTATTACACTTGAAATAATGAAGATGGTTGACTACATTTTTGTATATTCTAAATAATTAAGTCACATAAAATATTTCAAAAGACAAATACCTTGGTTAATATACATGAATTATACCACTCGTTATCTAAATAGGTAAAAAAATATGACTTCTTATGAGACATTTTATTTTATTATCATTTTTTCAAACCACAAAAAATTCATCAACAAGAACAACTAATATAATTACAATATCTATGCGAGAAAAAGTACACCATGTGCTTCCCCACTAGTCCATATATTATCCATCATCTGGAATTGTAAATTTGATTTGTTTCTATGTTCAAATATGCATCTCTTCTATTTTTCTCTCACTCCTTTTAAAAATATAGCTATATCCCCAACATTATCTATGTTCCATTGAATCATCAATTTTCTAATATAATATTTTATAATAATAAACTCATCTAGAATTTTCTCTTGATGATAAAATTATATTTCATATATTGTACATCAGATTGGGGATATCTTTATTTGATAAACATATTCCAATTATCTCAATTATAATTAAAATATTCTCAAATATGTATTCTGGAAAATTATTTTAAGTAAAAACTATATCTATAATGATAGTTAATTCCTTATTTGGTCATCACATTCATTTTAAAAATATTTTACAAAATATATAGAATCATAATATTCTCATGATATTTACAACTATAATTATTATAATATTATCATCAAAAATTATTATATAGATTATTAACCAATATAATTTTTTCTTGTTTCCCATAAAATTCAACACCCATATATTCTCAACATTTGTAAACATATTTTCTATCGATTCACAAAAACTCTCTATAACATATGTTAGTTGTGATAATATAAAAAAAGTGTTTAATCATCGAATATTCTATTAAAAAGTGTTGAAATCCACACTTTTAATAATATCTAAGATGAAATTTAGGGAAATTATCACAAATTTTTGTCCCTAGATAAGCTATTTTACCCTATCACTGAGTTAATAATTATTTAAATATAGTTTCTATTCAAAATGACCAAATAATGAAATTTATCTCATTAATAGATTTAGAAATACTAAATACAAATATATAATAATTTTTTTGATTCAATCTAATTAAATATCCAAAATTATTTTAAGGTAATAATTGATAACATAATGAAAAAAATTTTAATTTATATAAATTTTTTTGTATAAATTTTTTTATTTATCTAAATTAAATACATTTTTGATTCTAATTATTTAATTTTATTATTAATAATTCGATATATTAATTATATATTAAAATAAATCATAATGAAAAATGACCATATTTTAAATTTGAATAGAAAAAGGATTTTTATATAAATATTGGTTTTCATCAATATTCACACGTTAATAATATTTTTCAAAAAATACTAAAAAATAAATCTCTTTTTATTTTATCATTATGCTATTAAATATGATTTCTTTTTATTAAATTAAAATTCTATCATTTATAAGATAATGTTATAATGAAAACTATATATTATGAGAAAACAAAATTTATTGATATTTAGACACATTATTTTTGTCATGAATAAATTCCAAATATTATTATAATCATGATTAAAATAAAAAATACAATTCAAAAGTATTAAAGAGAACATATATTTAGTTATTGTTAATATTATGTATGTTACCATATTGGAAACTATATCTTCACAATTCTATTCAATTTTTTGAAAAATGGGGATAGATTTTCATCATAGTCTTTTTGGATCCCCATATTAAGTATTCAATCATATGGCCTTTCCAATAAAAATTACAACCATGTGAATTATATTTTATTGAAACACCATTATTTTATGATCTAGAAACTGATTTAGTTATTCCTCATAATAATTTGTTCTTCTAATTAAACTACTTCAAGACTCAAAATATGAGATACATCTATCACATAATACATTAATTATTAATCAATAAATAAATCATGTACCAAAGGTAATATCAGAGGTTCCTCCACTTGATAAAAATTAAATCCAAAATTCTCTATGATTTATTATGTAAAATTAAATATAAATATGAAAAAACTTACAAATATAAATATTTCTTCAATTTAGATGAATATTCATTAAATATCAATACAATCCATGCGCTAAGCATAATGGTTTATTGTCTTCAAAATCAAAGAGACAATAAAACCTATACACAAATATTCTAAATTAATTCAAATTATTTTCCCAAAACCATCTCCCTTATGTGATACATAATAAATAAAACCTTTATTAATAACTTAAGGAATGAAATCATCTGAAATGGTGAGTTCTGATTCTTAGTAAAGGTAATCATAAATGGGTTTATTGAATGATCACAAAAGAAGAGAATATAGGATTAAGGATATAAAAATATAATCATAGAATAGAAAATTTATTCCCAATAAGTCATGGATCATTAATCATTTATACATAAATTAATATTTTTCACAATAGAATACATAATTTAGTTGAGTGTGGAATCTTAAAATATAAGTCATGTTTCATGTAATCATATGATAATAATAAATCTCATTTTTTTTTATAAAAACAACAATATAGAATCACATAATTAGTCAATATTCTATCCTAATGAAATAATTTTTGACAATTTCCAATTGTTTAAATTCCAACACAATAATTTCAAACATTCTCATAGTTGTAACGTCAATTTAGATAACGTCATAATCTCTTAGGTGTCTATTTTCTACATCAACTCTTACGAGTTTCTAAAATTCATCAACACTACTAAATTAATTGGAGGTCTATATTGGACAGACCCATCATCTTGGGGAATTTAGGTCTCACCCATCACATTAATTTAATCCATACCTATGAGAACCATGAGATAGAAAATAATCATTATTTTACCCTAGCACATCCCATCGAAAGAAATAGTGAATCATAAAATTATCATCATTATAATCATAAACAATATAGATAATGAATAAATGTTGTAACATTTTATCATAGTCCAATTAAAGAATAAAAACCATAAATTCTTTTTATTATTGATGGAAATATAGTTAAATTACAAATTTAATATTTCATTATTAAAATCCCAATTTTTTAATAAATTAATTAAAATCTATCAATTTTTAAAATACAAATGGAACATTTTTCAAAACACAACCATATAAAGTTTTTACTATATCATTAATGCGATGAGTAGTCATGATAGGTGGAACATCAATTCGTGAATTTCATTTTAAAACAATGATTTATTTTCCATATTATGTAATAATTTAAAAACTACATCATTTTTTAAATGATAATTGGTTTCCATTATAACATAATTATAGAATCGGTGGCATGGGAAAAAGAATTTTACATTGTATTTAGAGAATATTAAAATCACTTATGGAAATATTATATTGAAAAAAGGGATATGGAATATATATATTTTTAATTTAAAATAGAAATAATATCTGTTTTCCTAGAAAAATTTCATTTGGGTTCATAAGTACATAAACAATTATAAAATTAAAGGAAAACATGTAATCTCAATAGATGAAAATACCCAAATAAAAATATAAGTCATTAATGTGATGTATCATATAAATTAATCATTTGAAATATATGAAAATAACATTCTCATAAAAATGTCACTATAACCTTAAACGCTTACATCTAAAGTAACAAATATATTTTAGTTACAATTAATGGAATAAAAAATGAAACATTTTATAACATAAAAATAATTATATTCATTATAAAACATATCAATGAAGAATTAGGTACAATATAAAATATTATATACCTATATAATATCACATATGTCACATAGAATAAAATTTGAAATTATAACCCCTTACAACATTCGTAATCATTGAATAAAATTACCCTTGAAAAAATAATATGAATTATAAACTTAAATACCAGTAATTTTTAATGGTAAAAGATATAAAATGTATATTTCTCTATATGGACATCTCATAAACATAAATATATACATAAAATCAAACCTATATTAATAAAATAAATTTATGGTATAGATTAAATTCTATATATCTGAATTAATTCTCAAGCACTCAATACTAATATAAAAAAAATTACATTTATTAGATTTATGTAATATAATAATATTCTATCATTTGATATCAAATATTTTCGGTCTATAACAATTTAACAACTATTTAAATCAAATATCTATTAATTTTTTCATTTTTCATTGAATCATCATCATTTACGATGTATGATTTGTTTTTTATGTTATGTTTATTGTATATTGATAATGGTTTTATAATCTCCAAAATGATAATAATGTAATATGTATCAAATTTAATAATTATATACATTTTTATAAAAATGAAAATAAATTTTTGATGAAAAATTAATTACATCACATCAAATATAAAATAATAGGTACATACACAGAAGTTATGTTTCAACTTTGCAATTAATGGAATGGATGGAAGGAAAATGATATACCCCCATAGTGTCTGTATTTATTTATATGAAAATCATAATTCAAAATGAAATTATCCAATTTATACTAACAACCATATAATAGTGTAGTGCTAATATGGGGTTGATCAATGAGGAAATGAGATTTAAGAATTCAATAGCATCATAATTTTATCAAGATTTAACTATATCTGAAATAACTAAACTGATTTAATTTTTTCAATTGAACTGATTCAAAAAATGAAAATAATGATGAAATGAATTGATAATGATGATTAATTTTCATTTATATTATTATATATGAGGTTTCTTTGGTTAAATTGAATTTAATTTCAGAATCATTTATAACTATATAAATTGGTTGTCTCATATTTCAATTTTGACTCTATCCAGCATAGATGCATGGTGTTTAATCTTGAAATGGAATTAGGTTTTATGGTAGGATCTCACACCCTCACATACCATTAACATATTGAGTACTATACCCAAAATTTCATTACATTCACTATGTATTTATATGATAATATATTATTTAATTCAAAATGATAGTAATTAAAATAGTGGTTATCATCTAACATTATCATAATTATCATTCCCCTAATTAATTAGATATCCATGATTAATTACTGAATTAAAAAACATAAATTATGAATTTGAGGGTAGATAATATAATATTTGTTTTAGAATAAATGTTCTATATAAAAACAAAAACACATTTTCAATATTTTTCACTAACATATGAAATTTAAATTGTATAGTGAAAAGAAAAAATAGAGAACATTACTAGTTATGTAGCATTGTAGTTAATGATGAATATTTTCCTCCACTATCACTTATTATTTCATGTTATTAACTTAAAATTCTCCTAATAAATTATTAGTTGAAACTCCCTCTTGGTCTATGTAATTATTCAATGTGTAGTCCATTCATGCCTTATTTTCCCTTTTCAGAGAATGATTACTTGCCAATTTATAGAGAAAACTATTTCAATCATTTGAAAAACTCCCAAGATATGGTTCATTATTTTTAATGTGTGTATATTTATTCACCAATTTATTCTTTAATCAACATGTCTAATAGTTCTCTAATCTACATTATTTCATTCCCTTTATTCAAGAAGTTATTAAACATATTAAAGGTAGAAGTGGCCCCAATATGTTGAGATTTTAAGAAAATACCCAATGGAAATACTATAAATGTGTATATTTCTTATGGGATTCATGTTTTAAAATTTTAGAATCCCACAACTACAAAATATGTTTTATCATTATCAGGTATCCCATTCATGAATTTAATTTCCCATGATTAGTCTATTTTCCATGGTAATAGATGATATATTCTAAAAATAACAATTTTGACAATTTAACATCCTCAAGAGGGTGGAGAAATCATTTACCATGCGTGTCATGTCAAACATATTTCTTTAATAATTGAGGTATACAGAGTCAAGATACTCCATGGAGAATCTCCAACACCATTTCACAATATCTTTCCCTATTATTCATCATCTTTGTGATAGTTTCACATTCATGTCACTATATCACAACACACAAAAATGATAAAATCCCAGCTTCATCTATTTTGGATACCTCAAGGCTGAAGATATTTTTCTAATGTGCAGTTTAGACTACCTTAGTGTGATCATTACAAATTATAATTGAAATGTTGAAGGAAATCACACATCCCTTCATCATGTGGTAATAGATATAATCATCGATAAAGGGATTCACATTCAAGAAAAGGTATTATTCTTCTACAATGATGGTATAAAAATGAACCATATATCCAATATGTAATCCATAATGATTATAAGAATCTCCAGTGGTAATTTCAAAGGAATTTATCATTTATGTGGCTTTCATGGTGTCTAAAATGACTTTTAGATAACGGAGGGTGACATAAAATGCAACAAATGGCATCATCCAGTGCATGTATCAATATGAGACTATGGGTTTACAGCTTCAATGTAGAATGAATGTGTAGTTGTTATGTCCAATAGTTCTCAATTGATTGTTTTTAAAAAAATTAAATTCATGAATTTTTCCATTCTTATATATGTTATCACATAAATTTCATTGGAATAGAAATCATTGGGTATGGGGGATTTTCTTCAACTCACTATACACACAGATATGTCCCAGGACGAACTTAATAAGAAAATTGGCTGATTCCCAAACACAATGGTGGATCCTACCAACATGTCCCACACTCAAGTATCATTAGTAGAATCTCAAATGGTTTAAATATCAATATAGAAATCTCACTAATTGGATATGTATTTTGTGTCCCTTGGGGTTGAGGGCTAGATGAAAATGACATTTAATAATCCAAACAACCATGTTTAAAAAAGGGAAAAAAGGTATTTAGAAATTACTATATCAAAATTTGTACAGAAGCTATGAAATAATAATATATTAATTAAATATACCCTTATTAACACCTATTTATACAATTAATGAAACATTAATCAATCCACTTCATGGAGGAAGTTGTGTACATGTACACATGAGTGACGTTATCATTTTCTAATGGATCATAGTTATGAAAAAAACAATTTATATTTAATAAAACATTTTAATTAATATAATATATAAAAATTAAATCTTACATAATAATAGTTCGCGAAATATAGTGATATAAGATAAATTACATAACATTTTGAATGATGTAGTCAACTCATACAGATGAGCGATAATTTCATTTCTCATTTAATTTATAAGATGTGGTCAATGGTTGTTCTATAATTACAGTAACATATAATTATATTTATTATGAAGTGTCAAAAAAGTTTTTAAGTATACAATAGGTTTATAGATTATGGATGAATATATAAAAATGAAATATCATTGTTATGATTTATACCTCTTCTTTGGGAGACCGCATCGTGGTTCAAACAAATGCTTTGATAGATTTGTCTTTATAGAAGAACGTGAGATCTAGGATTCATGGAACAAAACATTAATGGTTTTAATTTGGTTATGTTATATAGATAATGTATTTTTTGGAATATTTCATTAGAATAGAATCACTTTTATAAGTGAGGGGAGAGACACAAATGGAATTTTTAAAATATTTCAATGATATAGGGTAAATTTGATGTGAAATTGGAACCAAATGGATATGAATTAATCATTAATATTAAATGAGAAAAAATATGTAATAAATGAAAAAATAATAATTATATTTTTGAGTAATTACAACACTTATCTCATTGTTTAACTCCTTCTCCAAAAAAATATTTGAACCTCAACCACAATTCCCAAATTTTAAAATTTGTAATAAAAACTAAAATTAAAGATAATATTAATAATAAAAAATTATAATAATTATTATATTTTAAATTAAGGAATTCATTTTATAATATTAATTTTCCTTAATTATTATTATTTAATTTTATATAAGCACACTAAGGTCAATGATTCCCAATATTTTAATAATACATTTTAATTATAAAACTGAATTTACATCCATTACGTGAGGTATAATACCAATTAATAGAATTATAAAATATTTAACATATTATTTAATCCTTTATTTTAATTATACCATTAATAAATAGTTATAATTTTTTTAAATTATGAAGAAAACACATTTCCTAAATAAAAATATTATTTAGAAAAACCTGTTTTAAGCAAAAAAATTAACTTAAATAAAAATCATGTATAAAGTTTATTCCAATGAAATTAATGAAATTAATTATAATTAATGTAAAATATTTTTAATATGTTATCAAATTTTAAAAATAATGGGGCTTTTTACATGAAAATAAATGATAATTATAGAAAATTAGAATTTCTAACTATTCTATGATGGGTAAAAATATTTAGAAAAATCATAAAAAAAACCTCATATAATAACACCAAAATTCTTATTTCAAAAATTATATTGATTCCATTAAATAAAATTTATAAAAAATATTTAATTTATTTATAAATTTCAGGCAAAAAACTTAATAAAACCCCATTTATGAGTTTTTGTAAAAAAAATTATCTTAATATTACATCATTGAAAAGTGAATACATATTTTTAGGACACTAATAAATATATTCATATTGTTTATAACCAATATAAATATTTTTCCGAATTTGGTTATTGTTATTCATACATGAAATCTTATGGCTAGGCTACAATGGTCAAATTCAAAAGATAATATATTTTTAGTATATCATAGATATCATAATGGTCTGTGATTCATTTTAAGAAAATGATTTAGTATAGTGTTCCATTAAAAAAATCATAGGGTGTTAAATCCCCCCCATTAAATAAATGTTGTCAAAAATATTTTTATATCAATAATTAAAATATCAATATATTTAATTAAAACTTTTGAAATATAACATCATATAAAAAGATGAAAATATTTCATTTGTAAAGGGGAAGTGGAGAGTATATTGGTGACCTAAAATAAGTCATTATCATTTCATAGTTAATGAGAAAATTAGTTATAATTGAAAAAATGGACACATAAGAGAAATATAAGGTCCAGAAATTTAATAAATAGTGATATAGAACATCATCATGATAAGGTTAAAGCCGAGAAATCCATAAATTATTTATTGGTTAAGACAAAAATCAATTCATCTGAAAAAACTATAAAAATGAAATCATTTTGTTTTCAGGGTCCATTTCTAGGAGTGGGGAAATTATTTTACCAAGTATTGTTATAAAATATACTTACATTATTTCGTAAAACACATTAACATAATTTAATCCATTGGTTGTAAGCTTTAATAAATTTTTACATCTTTTCGTCTAATATCACAATGATCAATGAGTAATATAAATTCTTTATTTTTAATACTCTTATATTTAACTATAATAGATCATACGATCTAAAAATTATGAAAAACTAATATAAAAATCTTTAATTAGTTACTTAATCCAATTTTTTTAAAAAATAAAAGATATTTAATATGTAACAACTCTCATTTTAAATATTTATCTCAAATATTTAAATTATAATACCCAATGATCTACTAAATTTATTCCAGAAATATATTATTTAAAAAACTACTAGATAAACTCATAACATCTATTCAAAACATAAAAAATTATAATGCATCATAATATATACCAAATCCAACATAACATTAATACACAAAATATCTAAATTAACTCTTATTGTCACATACTAATCATATGAATGCCAGAATCATATATTCTCCTAAAAATGTTAATAATCTAAAACATAAAAACCTAAATTAAATAAATATATATATACACCATTATTATCTCACAAATTAAATCACATACTATCACATATTTTCTACAAATACAAAAATGGAATAAACATCATCAAAGATAACATAAATCACTTTTATTTAAATTTTTAATCAATTACAATTTCACCAATACAGTATAATTTTATTTCTCAACAACAATAAATCTCTTTATCAAATTTAGAAATTATTATCTTAACACCAGTAACATATTTGGGGTTATACATACATCAATCATTTACTCTATAAAAAAATCGATTTTCAAGAGAATCAATTTTTTAAGATATTAGAACATTTAAATATATTTTTTGAAATCCTTAACTGAAAATGTTTACTGATCAATCCTTATTTATTATCTGATTCTTATGTATTAAATATCATGGATAAAACTATTCAATAATATTATTATCAAATCTGTATAAATAAATCAATAAATCCTTCTACATTCGTTATGAATTATTAACACAAATTTTTCATCATATTCATTAGTAATTCCTTACAAAAATATGAAATATGAATCATGTATAAATTTTCATCAATAAATATTTGAAAAATTATCATATTTTTATCATAACAAATACTATTAAAAAACATATATTATTCATATATCATTTGTAGTCTCATAAACATCAATGGTAAAACCATTACCCCTACATACTAATTGATCCACCTTTATATTTATTCCCTTATGATATAGATTTATATAATGCCTATACATTTCAAATTTAAAAAATTTAACGATAGATTTTGAAAATTGGAAAAATTATTCACATCCAAATCATTAACTGAATATTACTTTTTCCCCACTAAATTTTATGATCTATGTCCTTATCATCCACACCTAAAACATTTTTTAAATATATTTAGATATTTTTCTGGTTAATATTTCCAAATGATAAAAGTGTAGGAAGATGAATCATATTTCATAATTTTAATTTGTTAAAATATATTTTTATCTTATTTATTTAATATATAAACTCTTATATGTTCAACAAGTTAATCATAAATTAAGATTTATAGATTAGGATAACAAAAATTAGTCTCCTACCTCACAAATTACAATTGGTTTCCCTTAATGAAAATCATTTCATTTTCTATCACATTCATCATTACTAAAATTTCCCCTTTTTTAATACATTTATTAAAATTAATATTCATTTTTTTAGGAACAATAATCCGAGTGGGAAATTAAATAACCATGAAAAATATTTCTCAGATGTATAAATCATGTCACCAAATTTTAATTCTAAAAAACCATAGGTTTATCCTTTGACAATTATGGTCATTTTATATCAAATTATTTCAAAATTGTTCACAAGGAAAATTTGATTTAAATAATGAATTCCCCCTTGGGGATTCTATATAGATGTGCAATCATAGGACCACTCATTGTGTATTAGTGATTATTGAGTGAAATTGCAATATGCCAAATTATGATATTTTAACCCTATGTGTATTCCTATAATATCCATATACAATATCATTATCAATATGGGGATATATTTTCTAGAACATGAAAATGCTTCTCATTACAATAAATTATTATTTTATCTTATACATTACCATTTAATAAGGATTATCCATAAATTTTTCTCAATATAATTTCCAAAAAATAACTAAACCCTTCTATAATACCTATTACTGAGACACAAATATTACATTCATGGATATTATATTATTTTAGATGGATGTTCATCACAAGTATATATGATACATTATAGAACCATAATATTATAATTTCATTATAAAAATTGATTCATAAACAACTAATACAGATCATATCTGCATTTTTTCCTTTATGATAATGAAAAGTAGAACTATTCCTAGTCATATTAGACAAAAAAAATTTTATTTTAAATATGGGGAAAATAAACTTATGAAGGAGTGAAATTGGATGATCAGTAAGGTTAATCATAATTGATATCAATTAAATATCACTAATGATCATAATACAATCATGAGGTAATGGTAACATGATCATAGAATACAATAGTTTTACCTAATCTATAATGTATTGGTTCCCTTGTATGGTAGAAAATGGATTTATCACACTAGAAGAATGAATCCAACGTTTTATAAAATTATAAATAATAAATCATGTTGCATGATAACCTTACAAATGAATAAAGAATAATTTTTTCACATAAACATAATCATATAAAATCACTTCCATAGACAATAATCACTCCAAATACCGTATCCTTGGAATGATTCCCATAATAGAAATTCCTAACTGGCTATTTGAAATATTCTATTAGAGGTAATATCAATTATTCTAATATAATAATCTCATAAGAGTTTATTATATTATTTCATTTATTAGAAATTTATAAACTCTTTCATCATTACAAATTCAATAGATGGATATATGTTCCATGAGATCATAAAAACATCATTATTTCACTAGAAAATATCCCACAAAAATAACAGTGGATTCATAATAATCGCAACGACAAAATCAGAAACATTGAAAAATGATGATTAAATATATTAACATTTGATCAAAATTATTATAATAAATATTAGAGGATATTGTTACAGATGAAAATAAATATAAAGGAACACTAAAATATTTCTTAAGGAAAACATACTGTCAAATTTTAAATAAATTATTTCAAATCAAAGAATTTAAAAAATATGAAGGAAATAATATTCAAAAATTATAACCATGTAAAAATATATAGGATACTTCCAAGGAATTTTAACACTTGAATGTGGTTAAAATCAATCAAGCTGTGTATTTTAAAAAAATACCACTTCAACATTTTTCTGGTGAAAAGACAAAATTACCATGTTCATTAAGGGATAAGAAGATTCCTTTAAATTTTCATGATAAATTCAATCCTGTGTAAAAAATAATTATAATTTTATTTGTATCATTAATAAAATTTAAAAAATAATGGAAATTAAAAAAATATCCCCATTCAAATAGAGAAATATAATTTGTTTTCATAAAAACATTCCATCAGTTACATGTGTTTGTAAGGAGGGTGAAAGTTAATAAATTCATGTATATCTAGAAATAACAATATTTAGAGAAAATTCATATTATTTTTTGAAGATATATCATAAAATTTCATCATTTTAAATTTATATTCAAATAATCATATTAAAAACGAGATTGTAATATAAAATCCTTACTACAATGTTATCTTTTGATACGTAATTACAATTTTAGGAGGAAAATCATATGAAAGTTTTAATATCATGAATATTAGGATATTCAAAATAAAAATAAAAATTTCATAGTATCCAAAAATATAAAATAATATAGGTTTATAACATAAAAATATCCCAATGAATACAATTTTAGATGGAAACCCATTACCCTTTGTGTAACATTTCAATGAAACACTCTTCAATAAAATATCATACATTGTGATTTTAATTAAAATAAATTAATAATTATATAATATTTTACAAGTAAAAAAATTCTCATATACACCTCATAAAAATGAATATATACATAACATAAAATATGTATCAATGAATTGTTTTTTTTTTGAAAAATAACCCTTACTATATTTCTGACATGGATTAGAAATGATGTAATATAAAATTTATTATATATATTTTTTTTACAATTAAAATCCAAATATTACATTAAAACTTATAATATAATATAATAAATACTTATAATGTTTCAATACATGTTTATTGATAATTATATATTAATTTCATTGTTTTGGGTATTAAATATTTCAATAATCATGTATGTTTCTTTTTAATAGTTCCAGCCCTTATACATAGATCTTAGTTACATCAAATAAATAATTTCAATCATTTTATAATTAAAATTTGTAATAATTATATAATATTTTATACCCTTAATATTAATTGATGATGACGTATGTACTAAATAACATTATGAAGATTATATTCTATATATATGCATGACTGATTTCTAAAATTTTCAATTGGTGAAAATATAGAAAATAAATTATAATTTAAATTTCAATAATAATTTTTATATCATAAATATCATATATATTCATTAATTCAATCTTTATTGCAATCCAATTAATGCGTAAATTAAAAATTAATCCCATTACATCATAGATGATATAGTCTACATGTACAAACAATCGACATTATAATTTCCAAAATAATGATAGTAGGATGTTGTAAAAGTTATTTAAATTAAGTAAGAATAATTATTTAAAAACTTTTACATGTAGATAGTAATTCCATCTTAATAACCAACCAGGAATGTTGTTGGGGGAAAATGATTCCTATCGATATTGTAGGATAGTCCAAATGTATTAATGAGTGATACTAACACATATTTTTTTAATGATATGATGTGGGAAATGGTTATAATATAATAATAGTAACACGACGTTATATTTATGATAATATAGATATAATTAATTTATAGATATAAAATTTTTTAGATCATGTGGATGATGAAATAATATTTAAATATCATTTATAGGATTTATACATCTTCATTGAGAGACCATATTTGGAATAAAAATTAAGCAATTAAATATTGGTCTTAATAGAATTAAATAATCTATATAATTATAGAATGAAAAATATGAAGCGTTTTGAGTACATATTTAATGTGATAAAAATTACACATTATGTTAATACAGGAGGATAAGATTTTCCCATTTATAAGTGAGGGGTGGGAAACACATGGTATTTAATTAAACTGATTAAATTATATATAGAAAAATTATCAGTAACATATTCAATAACAAATAATTATATTGGGTTTTATAGCATTGCTACCTGTAAATCATTGAATAACCACCCATTACCTTGTTTTAACCATATCTATGGTAATAAAATTCTAAATTTTTACTCTTAAATATGACCATAATTTACATTAACACTATTAAAATGTATATATTGTGATGATTCATAACACAAAACCCTTTATACAACATTCATTTTATATAAATTTAAGTATTTTATTTTAAAATTTGCGCAAATTAGAATGAATCCCCTCTTATGATAAATGCATTTTTAATCATTAAACTATATTTACTTCAATTGATTCTGATATAAAACACATTAAAGTAATGTAATTATTATTTTTGAATATATATTAATTACAATTTATTGACATCATTAATAAATGGAGATTATTTTTTTATTAAGAGAAAAACATAGTGCACACATAAAAATAGTTTTTAGAAATATGTATTCTTAAACCGAATGATGATCTTATACCAAAATATAGTACAATTTTAATTTATACATAATTAATTATATTCTTTACTAGGAAAATATAACTATTTAAACTTAATATATTATTTAAATAATATTGGTACGTTTACATGAAATTTAATTACTATTAAAATAAAATAAGTATTATCCCGTTTTCATTTATAATAAAAATATTTTAAAAAAGTAGTATATTATAAACATAATATAATATTAAGATAGTAATTTAAAAATTTATATAAATTCTATGAAATTATGTTTCCTAAAAAGTAAATTTTATTATTTAATTTCATGGAGAAAATATAATAAAAACCTAATTTAAGAAAAAAATTATTTGATGTGTAAAATAACATTACCAAAAATTTAGTATATATTTTTTATGAATTTGTCAAAACATTTTCATTATTTAATACCAATATGCATATTGTTTCATAATGTTTTATTTACTATCTATAAAACTAATTTAATTGATTGGTAATAATGGTTACCTTTAAATAATATTATTTTTATTGTATATCATATTTTTTGGAAATCTCAATGTCTCATGCCAATAATGTTACAATGAATAATATTCCATAAAAATTTTTTTGTTCCTTTAACCTTTGATAATTATTAATCACATGCTACTAAAACAACATTAGTCTCTAAAAAATTTCATCTATCAACATCAACCAAAAAAATATTCTTTCACCCACGTCACAACAACAACCTGTTGATCGGAAAAAATTTCTATATAATACCACAAACGGGGCCATATGAATACTGGAATGAAAACTAATATTATATGTGTTATGTCTGAAATTTTGAATGTATTATTTTTAAATCATATGAAGACTTATTATGAGACTGGGGTTTTAAAGGCATGCGATTTTGAGGCCCGTAGATACTAAAAAAAATTGAAATAAATTTATCTTTTAAATAGTGCAAGGGAGCAGTTTTCCTATAAAAAGGTGTAATAACTTTTAAACAGGTGCCCAGATCAGAAATCATAGGGCACTATTGTGTTCTGAGTAGTGAATTTTCATTATATGGTGCCTAACATCAACTGACACATGTCAACTGCAAAAGCTAGTTTTTGGAAATTTTAAATGAAATAAAATAAAATAAAATAAAATAAAATAATAAATTATTTTAATTTAAATATTTTCTTTTAATGCAGTGACCTATTCCTACCCTTTTAATATGTGCTTATGGAATGCTGATAATGTAAGCCACACAACCCTATGAAATTAGGATTTTTAATTTGATCATTGGAGGATAACCCGTTGGTGAACTGTGACGACTCAATCGATTGACACATCTCAGATTCAATGATCCTCTCCAACAAATGTAATGTTTTGATCGTTCATCAACTAAATCAAGGTCGGGGTTGTTATTTCAATTTTTCTCTTCCTCGTTCATGGATTAAATGAGGAATGAAGATCAATCCTCAAACATGGTGATCCTCAGATCATGTGTTCTCGTGAGAGGGTTTCAATTTCATTTTCTATTGGGTTTTTTGATTTTGGAAAATATTTTATAATGATTTTAGATTTTTAATTTTCTTTCTATTTTTAAACCTATTGATTAGAGTAGATCGGTGTCACGATGAACAACGAGAGAGGTGAGTTCCTCCTTTGTTTATCGTATTCTTTCTCCCTTTTAACACCGCCTTCTTCGTGTTTTTCATGGGGTTAAGAACAACAGATCATTTCACATCTATTTTGCTATGCGATGATATGATATTGGATAGTATACATCAGGAAGTCCTACTAATGGTGCGACGACGATGGAAGACGACCAATATACCTGGATCAGGAGAGACCTTTCTTCGAGAGTTTTTCACACAGGGGGGGGGTCGATACGTGTTTTCAGGGCTAATATGAGACCCGAATACAATGAAGATGAATTATGGATGTCGGGGTGACCATAAAATTTGAGTTACATGGAAAAAATATCATCAAAACAATGATCGGAGATACACTGAGGCATGGTAGGGCTAGATCACATGTTTGGATCTTTCCAGAACACACGATGTGTATCCTGAAGAACATGACTTGTGGTACTAGAAGAGGCAACTAAGGCTTGTGCGCAACATGTGTTGAAGAATATGGTGTGCCTCTGAGGAGACATGATGAGTGGGCCACAATCAGAAGCGACAGGAGTATTGTGAGGTGGGTATAACTAACAAGACATGAAACCATTGTCACATAGTGTGTGGGTCCTTGCAGGGGCTCAACCTATATATGAGAAGATACATGGACTCTGTGTGGGTACACGGCCGTGTACTCTTCCACATGGCCATACCATGATAGTTTCACTTGAAAACGTGTGTACTGGTTACACGGGATGGCACACATAGGTTGAAACTGTGTTCGACCACACAGTCGTGTAAAATAACGTATGTCGGTTACATGGACAATATGTGGGGTCCATAAAACCCACCGTGTACTCACATTTGTACACGACATGTTCTTATGACTCGGGCCATTGTACATGGGTAGTATCCAAAGCCGAGAGACACAGTGTGTAACACTTCTACACAATATATATATCCTAGAACATGGCTTGAACCTCTTGTCCACCATATCTTGTACATGTTTCGTTTGGGTTACTGACCATATTTCTTGTCCCACAAATGGTCAGGTATCATTTCCATTGACATGAGTATGATACCGTCAGAATGACATTCCGAGATAGAGTCTGGTGTCTATCCAACAGTCCCTGAGTGTGACCCACTATCCATTCATGACCGTAGATAGTGTTAGGTATCAACATGAATATTCACATATGGTGTTGATCCCCTACATAGAAGGTGAATCTGGGTGATTTTTGGTACCCTCTAAGGCCATGGCTATGATCCTCATATATTTATCATGATTTTCCCCACTCAGGATTGTGTTCTCCTTGAATGAGTGTATCTATCTATCTTGACTTTTCAAAATGAATAGTACTTCTCATACAGACATTATTAGAGCTATCAGACACGTGAAGTGAGTTCTCCCAGATGAGTGCTTCGTAGAACCAAGAAATTGAATCCCTTTTATGGTCTGGCGGTCATGTGATGTGTCTCTAGACCACAAGTCTGGGTTTCTATTTTATCTGGATTGTGTTTATATTTATATATGTTCAGTAGAAATATACATTTTAGTGATTACTGCACCATTACTTTGTGTATTACTTTTTAGTTTTCAGGGTCATCTATTGAGTATTGTAATACTCACCCGTGCATGGTATTTTCCAACACATGTTGTCTCTTTTGAAAACGTGTAGCCTTTTGACGGATTCTGGAGTAGATCTGGATTGGACCACACTTTTTGAGTTCTCTATAAGACAATGTTTTCCCCCATCAACGAGCATCAGTCCAAGTACCATTACATAAATATAGGTTGGACTTTTCAGTTTTCAATCTCTTGTTCTTGTGTGATTTTATTCATCCCAATTTTACTTTCTACGCTTTACATATATCCTAATTTGTCAGTTGGGATTTGTTGTACGCATTAATTTTTTTCATTTTTGTTTTTTTACATTTCATCTCATGTGGAATTGGATATGTGTTTGTGTGTTTGTGTCAGTACATAAAAAATTCTGCCAATATTAGTGATATGCCATCTCGGTGCTAGTCAACAACCCCTTGATTATTGGAGGCAAACATGGGGAGTCATGAAACGGTCCCCACTGAGAAGGGTCATGATAGAGTGGTATCAGTGGATGTCGGTTCTACATTAGGATCAAGAGTCTGTGAGTTTGGTTTTTGGTGATAGTGTTTAGTGTTTCATGTTTCTCTTTCCTGCCAGAGACTCCAGTGGTGGTGTGGGAAGCAGACGTATAAATTCACTAGGACTCTGATAACATACCATTGAAATCAGTACATGAATACAATAGTTGCGGATATGTAAAATAATGTTTTATGAATCATATATTAAAGGGTTTTTTTTCCCATGTACTTTGTGTCATATATACAGATAAACACATTGACCATGGTAAATCATGTTTCCTTGTAGGATGCCTCTGAGATGCATACCCACTAGGATTCAACAAAGTGATCACAAGGTTGACCCACTCAGTGACGAGGCTTCAATACATTGACTTGTTCCCCATGTGTTGCCTCTAAGATGTGCACCTACAATACCACCGCTAGTGGAGCAGCCCGTGGTACCTACAGTACCGACTGATGAAGGATGTGGGATGAACATGCTACATGAGTTCCAGAGATAGAGACCATATTCGATCAAAGGTGATCCCGACCCCTAGGCAACTGATGACAAGAATGAAGTGGTGATAAGAGTTTTCCTTCTAGGGAGTACACCGAATGACCATATAGTATTCTTATGAGCGAGCATTCTTTAGGGTTAAGTGTGATGATTGTGGCGTTTGACCTCATGGACTCATGATGATGAGACTCTTCTCTGGATATACTTTGAGATACTCATTATGGTGTCATTCTATCTAGTTACACTGCATGTGGTGTGTATCCAATAGAATTTTCTACTCAAGTTGGGAAGTTAAACAATGGATGACTCTTCATCAAGGTTCACCAACCTCTCTAGGAACATGATCGATATGGTCAGGGATCAGTACATCAATGCTCAGACCATCGAGAGAGGTCTACAATTTGACATTTGAGCTAGGGTCATGCCTCTATGCATTACAACATATGATGGAGTGCTCGATCATGACTTGGTGATTGCGAGATTGATGGTGGAGTAGAGACAGCCGATTATAGTCAGTAATAGGAAGAATTTTGGGGAACTCAGCAGTTGGGAGCTAACATCAGGCAAAGAGGTCAGGTTGTGGGAGATTTCACAAGAGGACACAATTCAGGGGATCCTTAGTCCAAGGCTCTCAGGCTGGATCAAATCTGCTTAGGGAGAGGTTATGGTATTCTTTTGATGGTATAAGACATCTTTATAGAGACTATCATACGCATCAAGTTGCTGATAGAGACACAGTGGATGGACCACTTCAGCAGAGGTAGAGAGTGGATCATACATACCAACCAGGTTGAGGACATTGATGTGGAGCCAGGATAGATACTGGTGGTGGAAGGTTGTTTTATCTTCTTCCACCAGAAACCCAAGAGGTCCACCCCAAGCTCAGGGAGCTTCGGACAGGCATAGGGACAACATCATGCCACTGAGACATATGTCCCAGAGACTTCATGGAAGATCTGAGGTACTATCTATGACATTTCTACCATTGATGTTGAATTTAGAGACATAGGTTTAATTCATTCCTTTCTCGCCACATGTCTTGTGAAAAAAATGAGATTCCAATAATACCATTAACTCGACAATTACATTAGTCGACACCAATGAGTGGAGAATCTCTAATCATGCATCATTGGAGATAGTGTGATATTACACTTAGGGTTATAGATTCAGTTAGAACCGCATGGTGAATGTGATGAGGCCTTACAATATTATTCTCAGTGTGGATTGGTTGCATTTATTCAATGAGAAGATTGAATACTTTAGGAAATGATTGGTGTGTGTCCATATAGATGGGTTGATATTTTCCACTTTTAGTGAAATGGAGACCCATGCTCACATGATGGGCTCATGCATAAGACTATGCAGCCGATCACTCATCAGTTGGATAGCCATACCTTTATAGAAGTAGATGTTGTGAAATTCATTTTCCCAGTAGTTGTGGCAGTGTATAATGACATATTTTCCGACGATCTCTTTAGATTACCTACACACCAAGCGATCAACCTCTGCATTGACTTATAACCCCAAAAGGTACCAATATCCTCCCCATTATATTGGATGGCTCCCACAGAGCTGCGTGAGCTGAGGGTGAAACTAGAGGACTCGTAGTGGATGGGGTTCATGAGACCCAGTGTTTCCCCATGGGTAGCCCTAGTTTTGTTTTCCAAGAAGGAATATTGGATTTTAAGGATGCATGTGGATTAATGGTGCCTAAAACAATTGATGGTGAAAAACAAGTATCCACTACAGAGTATTGATGACCTCTTTTATCAGGTGAAAGGGGTAAAATGGTCATTGAAGGATGACCTTCACTCAGGTTACCACCATTTACATGTATGAGGATAGGATATACCGAATATTTCTTTCTGATGCCTCTATGGTCAAAAGGATTACTTTAGGTGACTTTTGGTCTGAAGAACTCCCCCAATGATTCCACTATACACACAAACCATATATTCTAGTTATACCTGGATAATTTCATAGTGGTCATCATCGATGACATCCTTTTGTATCCTTCATTAGAGGATGAGCATGTGAGACACCTACAAATGGTACTTGATAGACTCTTAGAGCACTAACAATTGGTGAAGCTCTCAAAGTTCTAGTTCTGGATTTAGAATGTCTACATTCATGGACATGTCATATCAGAATATAGCATAGCTGTGGACCAAACTACGATAGAGTGTGTATAAGCATGGTATCCACCTTGGATTGTAATGGAGGTGTGGAGAATCCTTGTAATGGTAGGATATTATCAGAGATTCATTCCAAATTTCTGCCGGATATCGACAACGATGATAGTAACAAGATATGGTTGAGTCCTGAAGTATAAAAAAGAGGTTATTTATTATGGTTCGGTCCATCTTAGACCTCATGATAAGAACTATTCAACCCATGATTTTGAGTTGGAGCCTGTAGTCTTCGCGTTGAAGATGTGGAGAAACTACCTTATGGGCGAGTGGATTATCACATACTATAACCACAAGAGACTCAAATACATATTCTTGTAGAAGTATCTAAATATAAGATAGTGTATTTGGAAAGATTAACTCGACAAATTCAATTTTGAGATGATCTATACTAATGAGAAGGTTAACTAGGCCGAAGAGTCTCTTAGCAGTAGGTCGAGCTCACAGTTGTTGAGTAAGGAAATAGAGAAGATAGTTGTGTAAGAGATATCCTTCATGGACAGAGAGGATACCACATACCTTTAGATTATGTTTATCACACCTAAACTTCTAAAGAGAGTTAGGGAGGCATAGTTTGGGGATGTCGACTCTGAGGCCTTACATTCTTAGTTATCCACAGTGAATTCTCCTGATAGATATTTGACAAGGTGGGGAGCACATTTTTCTTTTTAGAGGTCACATTGTTGTAGTAGTGGCATTTGAGGAGGACCGCATGAGAGTGTTTCATACATCCCCCTTATACGAACACCCTGGCGTTTGGATGATTTACTAAGATAACCTACATTAGTTCTAGTGGTCATCTATGAAGAATGCAATAAAAGATTTCATTTCTCGATGCCTTACAAGCCAGCAGATGAAGGCTGAGCATCATGTTCTAGTGAGGCTAGCTCACCCCTGGATGTACCAGTCTAGATGAGGGATGGATCATTGATGGATTTTGTGGTTTTATGGCCATAGAAGTCCTAGGTGAATGATTCCTTTTGGTTGATTGTTGACCAACTCACGATGTAGTCTCACATCCTAGCAATCAGGGGGTAGAGTTCCATAAAGAGATTTGGATTCCTCTACGTGTAAGAGATTATTCAGCTCCATGGACTCCCATTGACAATAGTCTCATATCATGATGCTAGATTCATATAATATTTTATTGATGGGACTTCAAGAGGTGTTTGGAACTCAGATACTCTTGAACATGATGTTCTATACCCAGATTGATGGTTAAACGGAGAGGACCATTCAGGTTTTGGAGGATACAATGTGGGCATGTTTCATGGACTTTGTTCGCAGTTGGGAGGCCAACATTTCACTGGTAGATTTTGTGTACAATATGTACCTACCCCTCCACCATTGGAATGGAACCATTTGAGTCCTTATATGGGTGACACTCTCCATCACCAGATTGCAGGACCGAACTCAGAGAGTCAGTACTCATGGGTTCAGAGATGGTGTGAGCTACCCCTGAGATGGTGAAGATCATCTAGTAGTAGATAAAGACTATAAAAATCCAACATAATTCTTATTATAAGGGGATACATAGACCCATAGTTTACAAAGAAGGGGGCCATGTATTCTTTCAATGCTCACCACAGCGAGGATTACAGAGATTTTTCCTGGGAGACAAGCTATCTCTGATGTTAATCAGACCAATATAGAAAGTGAACATAGTTGGAAAGGTGGTGTACCACCATTGTCTACCACCATAGTTTCACCAGATAAATTTTGTCTTCCAAATGTCGAATATGAGGAGGTATGTGCATGACCCCTAATACGTCATTGAATTGGGAGAGCTAGACATCGTTGATGGATTGACCTTAGCTGATTACTCAGTTGAAATCTAGGATTGGTAGTAAAGCTTCCTTCCTGGGTGATCTATTCCCTATGTTCATGTCTGGTGGCCGCATGAGAATTTTCTTGTGTTCATGTTGGAGCGGTAGGCACAGATTTGTCCCTAGTATCCACATCATTTGGAGTAGCCATTACTTCGACCTTATCAGGGACGCAGATCCCCAAGGGGGGTAGAATATAATTTCTTGTAATTTCTATGTATTATTTTTATATATTATATGGAATTATTATGAAACCTGGATTTTTGGCGGCATGTTATTCCAAGGCCCTAAGTGCCCAAAATAAATGTTTGAAATAAATTATACATTAAAAAATTTCACATGATTAACTTCTTGAATATGTGGAATATTAATTAAATGGATTCATGTATCAAAAATATGAGTGCTTCGTTGTGTTCAGAGTAGCGAATTTACCTAGGTGTGTCCTAACATCGACCGATACAGGTCATCTGTGAAATTTATTTTTTTTGGATTTTTAATAGAAATCAAAGAAATTATTTTTTTATTATTATAAATTTTTCCATAAACACAACTAACTATTACTTCCCTATTAATACAAGTTTACGGAATGATGGAAGCATTTGCTGTATAACACTGTGAATTGAGGATTTCCCAATAGAGCTTCGGAGAAGAACCTGTTGGTGAAAGACAATGATGCAGATGATCTATGCATCTCATATTTGATGATCCTTGCAAAAAAATGAGACACAACATTCATTCTTCAACCAAATAAAGTTAGGGGTTGTTATTTAGATAATTCTCTTCCATGTTCTTAGATTAAATGTTGAACAAGAATCAACCCACAAATAGGTTGATCCTCAGATAATGCATTTTTGTGGGATGGTGTCAAGTTAATTTTCTTTTGGGGATTCTGTTTGGGAAATTTTTTAACATTATTTTTTAATTTTAATTTTGATTAACCTGTTATACCTATTAATAAGAGTAGATCGATGCGCTGAGGAACTACAACATAGGTGAATTACTCCATTGTATAATGATTACATCCTCTCTTTTAACCCTATGTTAATCACATTCCATGTAGGGTTAGGAACAAAAGATAGTTCTGCATCCCTTTCACAAGGAAATGATCCAAAACTAGAGATTTGAAATTGTGTTGACATAGTAGTGGTGAAACCATAATTGTGGATTACAAATCGTCTTGGATAGGGAGAGACCGTTCATCAAGCGTTCTTCACGCAGCAAGATCAATACGCACTTTAAGGGTTGATCGGAGGCCCAATAACAATAGAGGCGACTTCAAGACATTGAGGAGACCTTATCATTTCAGTTTCCTGGATATGGTTTGTCGAATAGAATAAAAAAGAAAAACCAAGGTGTAGTGAAGTGGGTTTGCATTTCTGGACTTTTCCATAACACACATCAACTATCCGGAAGAACATGTCTTGTGGAATGGGTGACAAAAGCTATGGTTTACATACACCACATGATGAAAAACATAGTCTGCCTCTTATGAGACATTATGTCTGGGCCCCACCCAGCGACGACTACAGTTTTGTGTGATGGGAAGCACTAACACTATGTGTCACAAATGTTACACGGCATGTGGGTCATTACATTGACTCGACATATATCTCAGAAGACATACAGACACATGGTGGGTACACGATTAGGTACATGACCACACAACCAGAATGTGATGGTTTCACGGGTTAACACATGTACCTGTTACACAAGATGACACATAATGGTTGAAACCTTGTATGGGCACATGATCACATACGTGAAGGGAACCCATTTATATGGACACGACATGTGGTCTATTCTACATTCCATGTAATTGCATTTTTATATGGAATGTTCTTCTAACACGGAAATTTTACATGGGTAGAACACAATGTCATGATATAGGGCAAGAAACCCGTCTACACACCATGTATATCATAGAACATGGATTGAACCTCTTTTCCACCATATCTTGGAAATGTTTTTTTGGTTTAGTTTTTCTCGACCCCCTAATGTTCATGCATCTTTTCCATCCATATGAGTATGATCCCATTAGTAGTAAATTACATGATAGAGTCAGGTATCCCTCTAAGAGTTCTATAGAAAGATTCTCTATCCATTCTTGGCCCAAGATAGAGTTAGGTATTGATGTGAGTATTCATACCTAGTGTCGATCCTTTACGTAGCAAGAAAATCTGGATGAGTTGCGATATTCTCCAATGCTCTAAGAGTTATCCTAATTTGTGTATCATGATCTTTCCCCACTCAGGAGTGTGTTCTCCCAAAATTATTGTAACTATTTCTCATTTCATTTCCAGAAAACCAATACATCACATATAGACATTATCAGAGCTATCAGACTCATGGTGTGAGTTCTTCCAGATGAATGCTTTGTGTAACCTTTGTACTAGATCCCTTACATGGTTATGTGTTTATGTGACTTGTCTATAGAATACTGGTCTGGGTTTTTAGTTTATCTGTATAGGGTTTCTCATGCTATATGTTCAGTAGACAAATACGGTGTAGTGTTGACGGTACCTAGACTTTGTGTATTACATTGAGGCTGTTGGGGTCCTCAACGTAGTATTGTTATTCTCAGAACTTCACATGATTTTTTTTCATGACATGTCTTTTGAAGATGAGCAGCCTTTTGATATAGTCCATGGTGTACTACGACTAGACTGAGCTTTATGTGTTTCCTATAGGACAAGTCGTTCTTACGGCTAAGACCAGCAGTCCCAATACCTCTTCGTACTTACAGGTTTGGCGATGTAGTTTGTAGTCCTTGTTTTTATGGGCATGTAATATGTCAAAATTTTACATTCTACACTTTTCATCCATTGTACTCTGTCGGTTGGGATTAGTTGTATGAATTCATTATGTTCCTTATTGTTTTTTTGAATTTCAACATTTATGGGCATTGAGATCTGTGTGTGTGTACAGGTTCTTAAGAAACTCTTCCCATGATAGTGATATTTCTACTCAGGTCTAGTCACCAACCCCTAGCATATTGGAGGCGTGATTGGGGAGACACGACATGGGCACCACATGGATGGGTCGTGAAAATATTGATGTTCAATTATTGAATTTTTTTATATTAATTTTCATGGTAATATAATGAAAAATATCAAAACATATCCTTTAAATTCTGAATTCTTTATTCTATCTATTCTTCACTTTGAGTACGAACAATTGAAATAAAATTTTATTCAGTGGCCAATGAAATCAAAAGGTTTTTCAAATATTAGATTTAAATATGTGATCATAGCTACATTCAACAAAAATAGGTACCCTATAAAATATTATTAGCTACATAACATAATGTCTATAATGTTAATCCGAATAAATATTATGTTATATAAGAATAAATGTTGATGATTAAATAAAATAAATTATAATAATGAATATCACATTATTACCAAATTATGTATTTGTTAATCTATTCCAAATGTACATGGATATATTCACCCATTAACATTTGGGATGTGGAAAAGGATGATCAACCCCATTGATAATTTTCTATTCATCTTTAACCATATGATATGTCCAAAATATTATGGAAAAATAAAAAAAATCAATTTTCTTTCCATCCAACATGAAATTATCCAAAAGGATACGATACATCATAGTGTTATCTGGATGAAGGGAAAATTGAGATCTATGTGAATGGTCTAATCGGGATATTTGGGATCACAATAAATGTGGGGTGAATTAGATATTTTCTTTGAATGATATCACTCTTAATAAATAATATTATCCACTTTTTTGAGAGATATGAAATTGATGAAGAAATAAATTCATTGATAACCACATGAACACAACTATTTACAAGGATCACTCAAAAATAAGAGAATTTTTTCCTTTGAATGGTTATGAAACAATCCAGGACCATAGAAACAACTATAATATAATCAATTGAATGGTGTTATTAAAATCATGGAATATCCTTAAAAATTTGGTTCAGAGTGGTAAATTGAATGTGCAAGTCCACCTTTCATAAATAAATTATATAATTTTTTTTTGTAACAAATATACGAATCCTTCCCAAAAAGGATTTACTAGGTTGTCATTATGCTACATGTATTTTCTTCAGGCGTTATTTTATAAAAATTAATGTTTCTTCTTCAGAATAATTCATAAAATATGTGACGAATACAATTTATTCATATAGTTGTTCATATGACGGGTTCATCTCATATTGTTTATCTGAAATTCTTCTGCTAGTCTCTGTCTAGTGTCAACAAAAAATTACCATCTAGTTCCTTATTAGGATGAATTGGCATATACTGCACTGTTCTATTTCTCCACTAGAAACACAATCCATATGATACCACCTAATATGATTATTTATCAGGTATCATTCTAATTTTTATAAATTCTTTATGTTCATGTGATAAACATTCCAATTATACAACTCATTACCTGAAATTAATGTTATCTAAAATCCACATGAATGTTTCATCCCATTTTGTATAACAATTATTCATCTAAGATTCTATGGAGGAGATTGACCTTAATTATAATGCTCTGCTCGATGATTCCAGTGACCTAATCTAATAATTCCAATCATAGACAAGATTAAATTATACTCAATTATAGAAGATATCCTTAAGAATCAGTGATCAAATACACCATTAATCATACTAAATACATGGAAATAATTATTATTTTAAAATTTATATTATTAAATAATTGAATTTAAATAATAACATCATCAACCAATATAACATTTCAGAATTCTTAGAAGGTCTATAGAACTGGTACATCATTATTCAACTCATCCATCTAGTAAATCATTTGAGAATAATGTATTTATGATGAACAACCATATTGTGCTCCACTAACATAGTAGGAACATTTCCACATTTTTATTCTTCTATCCTCTATCATCCAATGATTTTACACCCAAATGGTGATCTTTTTTTTCACAAGATATCCTCATAATGATGATATTCATATTGAAACATTTAATTGACGACATCAAAATAACCATTTTTATGAGATCCTTATAGCTATTTCACATGGATGTTTCCATTCAATATTATTATACTATCTTCATATCAAAACATTTAATATGACCATTTAATATAATTTTTACAAGGAATACAACTATATTTTGGAAAACATTTCAAATGAGTTATCCAATGGACTGATACAAAGAACATTGTGATATATCATCCCATGTTTTATATATAACAATTTTCCCTATTGACATAATATTATATATAGATGACATTACTCAAGTAATATATTTTTACAATTTATTTACAGATAATACATTAATGAAATTTCATTAATTTATATCTTTTTTTAGGAATAATTTTTATAACACCATAACTCTGAATCATCATAAACAGCAAACACAAACATTATTCAACTACACTATAAAACATACATACATAATGATCCAATAATCCACCATTGCACATATTATTAGATCATGAAAACACGTAGTATACATGATAATAAAATAATTATGAAATGAAAATTATCACCTGTTTTACCCATCATAGAACACTTTTAGAGATGATCATATTTAGAATGATAATATAAACATTCAACACAAAACCTAGGTTGATAACCTTAAAATAGAATCCTATATCGGATGTCCTTAGTCAGGAATAGATAATCTGATCATATTTATCCAATAATCTAATTATCTAATCAAATTTTTTATAATGATTAATAAGGTAATTGAATTTATATTAGATAGAAAATGATAACATTTGGGGATTAATTTATTCTATCCAAACCATATTACTCATAAAAAATATTGTATAATTTGATATTCCACGAAACATCTTACTCACAATAACCACCCCTTTGGATTTCATTTTACTTCATTTAACAAAACAAAACATAGTATATCTTAAAAAGGAATAAATTTCGATAAATTCTAATCCTATGTGGGAATTCCCATTATGGGAAACATGAATCATTCAACAAAAATACAATGATGGTCATAAGCAGCTTTTAAGAAACATTTTTGACAACTCTTTAGAATATTTTTCATCTAATATGAACATTAATCATAAAAAATCATATTTCATTGAAAAATATTCTAATATCCACATCTAAAACTATGAAAATACATCACACATTCAGAATTCAAATGATACCACCATTAAAATAACAATCAGTAAATATAAGTTGTTCTATAAAATGTTGCGAAAATACCATTGGAATTATTATTGTTGCAACTTCTCCCCAATTTTGAATGACTAAATAATGAATAGATGACAATGGGGGCTAATATAAAATAACATATAATTTAATAGAGTGAGGTTGTATGCCAATGATCAACCTTTTATCATGAAATGGTTTCATCGAAAATGGTTTGATGAAAATATCATCAACTTATACCATGGTAAGAATAAATTCAAATGTTAATTTTGTCATGACCCCTCCCCACAATGTGTACCCCCCTGAGCTGGCAATGTGAGAAGGGAGATAATGACCCCCTGAGTCCCTCCTCTAGTAGGACCCAAGTTGGAGAATAGCACAGAGTGTATTGTAACACACAAATGGGAGGAATTACCCTCTAAAAGAACACATGCAGAAGAGAGAGATAAGATAAACACCAACCACTCCAACTCAGAACTGATGTATAAACGAAAAACCAAGTGAACATATGTAATATCATGAAAATGTACTACAACTGAATGGGAAGACTGCAAGTACACAAAAGAAAGTAAAAACAACTGCAACCACAAGCCCGGAAATCTCTTACAACCCCATGTTCGAAGAAACTAGCTTGATCTCCAACCAGATCCATTTCACTTGAAAAAAATTTATATAAACATAGGTTGAGTATAACAGTATACTCAGTAGGATCCTCCCTGAATCCTCTTGTGGAAATGTAAAGAGAGCATGATAAAGAACCGTGAACAACAAGTGAAACTAACTCATCATCTAAACAGGTATACTAAGTTCCCTGCCTCACCATGGATACTCTCACCAAGTAATTCATACAAGAATATATCATATAGAAAACAATATCAAGGGTACCCTTCTACTACTTCCCCACTGGTTTTATGATTTCCCCAATGACATACTTCTTATGAATCTCTCTCCAAAGGCTTCCCCGCAGACACTTGGGCTAAGCTCCACAATCTGCACCATGTCCACCACAAAGGCTTACCCGCAGATACCTGGGCGAAGCACCACACCATCCTCACAAAAAAATGTAACCAGGTAGTTTCCGGGAGCCACCACAGCTTGCATAACATCTATCATACGTCACGTATTATACCTCAAGCCATTACAGCCCATACACTGAGTAAAGATCCTCAAGCCATCACAGCCTATACATGTTACACCTATAGTAGTCCATATGATACTATATATAGAATATATTTTTGTGAATAACCACAAGACATTACTTCCCTCTACACACATATATGTTGAAGACTAACCGCAATTCCTAATGGACTAGTATCTACCAAGAGAAGAGAGTGTGGTCAAAGGGGGTAGTAAGCCATTCATCCTCCTATCAGAATGTTGGGGAAAACACCCCCCAGGGCTTAGAATTCTTGGGGTGCCAGTAGCCAATACTGACATGGTGGTGTAGTGTATAGAAACACAAAAACTACAGAATATATTATATATCACAACCACACAATGGGCATAACCTTGTCTTAGAAACAATAGAATCTAACGTCCCGCGGACTCTGGGCTGACACTTTTAAGACTAGATATCCTATAATTTGACAACCATTTAAGGGATTTATTATATTACATCATTCATTTTTTATTAATTCCACTGTATGTTAATAAATTTTTAGAACATTAATTAACCATGAAAATTTCGACATTAAATTCCATTAACACCACATCCTAAAAGTCCATTGTCCCTACAAAAGTTATCAACCACATCATTAAGTATCAACAAAATCCAACACCACAGGTTAACATCATTTATTCAAAAATTCATTACATAATTACTTTACCATATTCCATGGCATTCTTTAAAAGAATCCTATGCTACTAAAAACAAGGGGGCTCAATACGGTGAGTAGATGTACTACCCATCATGTCTTTGCCACCTATATCAAGAGTATAGACCCATTTTATTTTTAGAGGATAAACACAGAATGCATATGGCATACCCCGCATGACATTGCCTCTTTCAGAAGAAGGTTAAGCAAGAACAGGTGCCTTAATCAGTGGGGAAAAGTACAACTGATAAATTACCAAAGAATCAACAAGCATCCAACAATCACATCCATCCCATTCCATCATCCCTGGTGTCCTCCCTGACACCCACATGCATAAACCGATTCATCTCATTACTCTAGGTGTCATCTGCTGCCATAACCAAAAAGCCTATATGCCTCCACATATCACAAAACCCCTCAAGGGTGACATCATAGCACAAGCAGCAGGAAAATAAAACATCAAATTAATAGGGCTATTTCCCTTTCAACAAACAAGAGGGTCACTCAGAACCCTTCAAGAAATTATCAAACAGTCACATTATTTAAACCATCTTGAATTAACAGATTTAATCCGTTGGTTCCAAAATCGGGAACCTATCCACTAATATATCACAAAAGATTAAACATGCTTACTATGCAAATTTGATTAACATCAAATTACAACCGGAACCCGATTCATTCACATTCTTCTTAATCTTTAGCCAAAAAATATCAATTAGTCTTGGTTTACGTTCTCTTACAATTTCCACCAATAAAAACCGCTACACAAGGCAAGCATTAATATCACACAATATATCAAAACATGAGGCAATAATATACAATCGATACGAATTCCTTATCTAGTTCAAAGTTTTTTATTAGGTAATTTCCATTGTCATCCAGCAGGATTCAACATGCTAACAATATGGTTGCACGTAAAAGAAATAGAAAAAATGAATCCCCTACATCAAGGGTTTTTATGAAATCCCCAACAATGAAGAACACACAAGAAATCCATGATGATTCTCCAAACATGCCTTAGATCCCTTATCCTAGCAAGATCAAGAGAAAAACTCATCATTTTTGGCATCCACACACTTAGATCTAACCATAATAGGCGTAGATCTATGAAAATGATGGATGAGGAGAAGTAGATCCAAGTGGATCTAAGAAACCGAACCAGAATGATCAAGAAAGATCACATACCTTAATAAAATGGCTTAGATTAGCCAAGAGAAACCTTTAGATTGCCTCCAAAACACTTTGGAGTGGTTCTCCTACCTTTTGGGGAGGGTAGTCCTGAGTTATGGCCGCTTAGGGACTTAAACAAACCATTTAGAGGCAAAAGGAGTTTGATCCACAATTTTAGGATCTACATTTATGTTATCATATAGTTAGTCCGCACAGTTTGACAAAACGTGCACTAACAGTGCATTAGATTCTGCCTCCTAAAAAACTCCTCGCATGGTTAAGTCACACTGTTATACAAACCGTGCGCTAACCGTGCATTAGCCACTGTCTCCAAAACCAACCTTGCATGGTTTGGCCGCACAGTTTAGGCAAATCGTGTGCCAACCGTGCAAAATCTATTTCCATTTATCATTCCATAAAAGTCCACCCAAACGCACCCCCAAGTAACCATGAACACCAGGAACACCTCCAACTCCACATTTTAACAAATTAATGGACAAGAGAGATCCAGGCCATTACATAAAATACCTCTCAAAACATTCTCAACCTCTAGAATCCAAAACCCACTTAAAGAGAAAACGAAATTGGTTCTTAACAACCACCCATCGAGAAACCTCTCAAAAGAGAGCAAGACCCCAAAGAAAAAAAGGGTGTCCTCTCATAAACATGAATGCTTCATAACAACAGAAGTTACAAAGATACATGAAAATATTTAAACATCTAACATCTCTGGGTACTGAGCACGCATTTGTGACTCATGTTCCCAATTACTCTCCTCCAAGCCACCGTGTCACCATAAGACATGAACTAAAGGGATACAATGACAGTGCCACACCTTCTCCTTGCGGTCATGGATCTCCACAGGTCGGTCCTCAAAGTTTGCATCATCATCAACATCGATCTCTCCCCAATCGTTGATGTGATAGTCGTGATGAATATAATGACATAGCTGTGACACATGGAAAACATCATGTATCCAACTCATTAAAAGGAAAAGTGCTACTTGATATGCTATAGATCCAACACGAGCTAACATGTCGAAAGACCCAAAAAAACCGGGGATAAAGCTTTCTTCCTTGGCCAAACCTTCACTCTCCATGATGGGGAGTCACCTTCAGAAACACATGATCCCCAACATTAAACTATAAGGGTCACTTTCTTTGATCGACATATGATTTATGACGATCTTGCACTGTTTTCATCCTCTCATGAATCACCTGAACCATCTCGGCTGTATTCTGCAGTAGTGCCAGTTTGAGAATTTCTGACTCTCTGACCCCAGTCCTACACAACGGAGAACGGCATGGTCGGCTATACAAGGCCTCAAACGGCGCCATACCGATGGTGGGGTGAAAACTATTTTTTTAAGAGAACTCCACCAAGAGTAAGATCCTCATCCATGAACCTCTGAAATCTTGAACAAAAGAGCGTAGCACATCTTCAAGAGTCTTGATGGTTCGCTCTATCTGACCATCCGTTTGAGGATTAAAAGTTTTACTATGGCATAGTTGAGAACCAAAAGCATTTTGGAGACCTCTCCACACCCTGGAGGTAAAACGAGGATCTCAATCATAAATTATCAGCCTTGGGACTCCATCAAGTCTCACCACCTCCTCTAGATAATGCATCCACAAAACATCCACTAAGCTCAAATTATTGATTGCTATGAAGTGGGTCGATTTTGTTAAACGATCCACTAACACCCAAATAGAATCTTGTCCTCCCGGAGCTCAATGTAAACCTGTAACAAAGTCCATTGAGATTTCCTCCCACTTCCACTGAGGAATATCTAATGGCAGTAGAACACCACCAAAAACACGGTGTTCGACCTTCACCTTCTGGTAGACTAAACATCGAGACACAAACTCCGCAACCGCACGCTTAAGCCCAGGCCACCAAAACTGTCCCATCAATGATCGGTACATCATTATCATGCCAGGATGTACCGCTAAGGGCTAACTATGGAACTCTTGAAGAACAGACTCACACATTGTCAAGGGAACAAAAAAAACATTTATGATACAACAGTTAGTGTTGTTCGTCCTATGACCAACCATCATGGGCCTCACCGAAAACAACTCGGTCACTCTATACATCCACCTCTATATCCCCCTATAGGGACTCATCCACCTAATGCATCAGGGATGACAGTACCCTCATCTGAAAAAGACATCCTCTACCCCTAACTTCTCCCATATCATGATCTAATGCTGATCGTTCGTCCATTACTCTCTAGGAATCACCGGATTCACACACAGCATCACTACATGACAATCGATTCAGCGCATCAGCTACAACATTCCCATTTTCAGGTGTATAAGATATTTCAAAGTCGTATTCCTACAACAACTCCCTCCACCTATGTTTTCGTATGTTCAAGTCACGCTTGGAGAAAACATACCTCAAGCTATTATGATCGGTGAAAACCACAAAGCGCTCACCAATGAGGTAATGTATCCTCAACTTCAGAGCAAACACCATGGCTACCAACTCAAGATCAAGGGTAGAATAGTTGCATTCATGGGGATGCAACTGCCGAGACTCATAAGAAACAATTGTAACACCCTGAGATTTTATGAGATATATTCTTTTTAATTGTACACTACATTAGCTTGTACTATACACAACGCTGTATTACCATCCACTATATGAAACACTATTATTGGATCGTGTTTCACCCTATATCATGTTGTTTGATAGTAGTTATTCTATACAACATTGAGTGTGTATATATATATATTCAATGTATAAATGAAATATGGTTGGATTTTGTTATACGCAACAACAAAAGAGTATTTCGCTACACGAATCCCTAAATCATCTTGCATTACATTCATTCATGACCATCCTCGATAGCCTGTGTAGTGCGCAATACTAGGTTTCACTAAACAACGATATATTATTAAAATATTATTTAAACTAGCCTTTATGAATAGTAATAAAAAATATTTGAAATTTTATAAATTTTATCATTAAAAATGGACTTCATTTTTGGATTTTAAATATCCAAATTAGCTTATGGTGAATTTGTGGTATTTTTCTGAAAAATTTCAATTTTTGTTGAATAGTTAAATACAAGTTTACTATTTAAAAACATCCTTTTTATTTAAATAATTATTTATTATATTTAAATTTATTTTAGGTAAAAATAGATAGATAATACATATATAAGTTCAATGTAATTAATTGGAGTCATTTTATAATAATTTTAGATATATTAAAAATTTTATTGAACTTTTCACCGTCTTTTACACACCTCCTAGGAGAATCTGCGGATTTACATAAAAATTAATTTTACCACTTTTGTGAATGGAATATAAAAATTATGAGAGACAAGGTTGATATCAGTAAGTAAAATTTGGTTCAATGAGATGAAAATAATTTTTGGTGAATAGTAACATTTTACTTTTATTTACCATGGTTAAAAGTAAATAGGGTAATTATGGGTACAAATGATATTACTATTATCCTAACACATGTCCTAATTCTATTGGATAAGTGTAGTTAGCCAATAAACATTCTTAGGAAGAAAATATGACCATTTAGGTCCACTTGAATTAGTTTAGGTCATTTATAATTATTTATTTCAAAGAATAGTTAAAAGAGTTAAAATCAAAGCATAATAACTAAAACATTTTTAATATAGGGTTATACATAATATAAATTTGACTATAAATATTCATTATAAAGATAAAAAAATTTCAAACATATTTTTATTTTATTTATAATTTTTATACATTAAGTAAATTAATTAATTTATTACACAATGATGTTTCAAAAATTACCTTATTAATGAAATATTAACATTATTGATGTTATGAATACCCAAATAAATGTAATTTGAGACTTTTTATGAATTAAAATAATTGTATATGTTAATATTACATGTTATTACTGATTAAATTAAATTTTTTTATAACTAATAATTTTGTTATGAGTTTCACAAATGTCAATTACCAAATAGAGTCAACATTGACATAAAATAGTTTTTAAAACAAATATTATATTATTAATTGATATTCTATTGCTAAAAAACTAAGGATCGGCCAAATGAATAATATAAGGATGTATATTAATAATTAACCACTTGATGTTCTTTTGGCTTGTTATAGTATGTTTATAAACCATATAGTGTAAGAAAATAAGAAGAAATGGTAAAAGTTAAATTATTTAACTTAGAGTTAAATCTAAATGATAAGGTCAAAATAGTAACCTAAACATGTCTAAAATATATTGGTTGAGATGATTTCGACCCATCAAAACCTTACCTTAAAAATAAATCAATTTGGAGCTATTGTAAACCGAATATGACTTTATTATATAATAAAATTTTATGTTTTTCCTAAGGTGCCCCTCTCCTCCCTTATAAAAGGGCACCTCCTCCCTCTCCTCCTTACACAAATTTTATCCTTAAAGATCTTACAACCCCTGAATATTTTCCTTCTCAACCTCCCTAGTTTCATTATAGAGGTTCTGGTCTCCTCATAAGACCAACTCTAGTGCCCTAAGAGGGAGTTTAAAAGAAGTGCGTCAAGGAAGAGGTAATCTCTTCTACCGATTCATTCAAGTTTCCTTATTCTTCTACTTAATATTTTTTTAGTTGTATAATTATAAAGTACTAACATAAGTATCCCTCATATACTGATATGATATTATAAATATGAAAACACCCCTTTTAACCTTCTATCCATCCTACGAAAAATGAAATCACCACACATGCGTATGTACGAAATACCTTCTCCATGCCGTGGTGTAATCTGTTTTTCCACTACCACCTTACATGGATGGGTAAAATGGTGTAAAGAATACTTATATATGGTTATTATAAAATCATACTGATTTTTAGATATTATATCATCCAATACAATTATATTCATTAATTATGTGAAAGATATCATCGCTCGTGCGTACGTACGGATTACCGTCTCCATGACCCGATGAGATTCATTCTCAATGTTAACCATTGAAGAATGATTATAATATATATATATATAATGAATAATAATAATATATATGACATAATAATTCTACTGGATTTATGTATATATATATTTCATCTACTTACTTCCATTTAAGTCAATAAGGAAAGGAAAATAACGTTCATGTGTATGTACGGACTACCGTCTCAATGAACGGTGAGTTTCATTTAATTTATCTACCTATTATATATATATTCTTAATATATATAATTTATAAATAATTTTTTATATTCTGGATGTAATTAAATCATAATTTATGTAAAAATAATATCAACAACAACAAGTCCAAACACGTACAATAATAAAACGATTTTACCCAAAATGCTGCTTTAACGTGGAATTTTCAAAATAACCGGTAATATAAAGTCATATGTGAACCATATGTAATATCATAAAAATGAATATGATTCTGTAATAAGTAAATGATATTATTTAAATCATTATACAGGATTTTCGGATACATATGAAGCATATTAGACCTAAGGTAAGGGATAACTTTTCCAATCTGATTTTTATCTGAGATTTTTTATTCGTATGTATTTATTGGGGTTATATTTATCTTCCATGTCCATGTTTTCAATAAGTGGTTTCCAGTATTTTTAAAGTCCTTCTTACCCATTTTTGAGTTTTACTACATGGTATTTATGGAATCATTCTTTTATTTACCATAGGAGGTACTTTTTTACTTTTCTGGAAAAAGTATGAGAATAATGTTTTTTTAACATGTACGGCTTGAAAGGATTTTTACAGTTTTATAAAGCCTTATTTTCATGATGCTTCCTCAATATGGTTTTCTAACTTTTTTCATCAACATCCTTTTCTTTTAAAATTTCATGAAATTTTGTGAAATGAAAATGATTTTGAAGAAGAAAGGATATTTTCCTCAGGAATTCAATTCAAGTGTTTTATTAAAAACATTTTCCATCTAAGATGACCTTTTTTTATATGTGCATGTTTCAAGTATAAAGTCTCTATGATTTACGTGGTTTCCTTTTCTTATTATGAAATTACATCCATTTATTTTTTTATGGATTATGTGATGATGGGATGATGTTAGTGAAACCCATTTTATTCGTTGGGTTATTATGAATGACATATGTTTATTTTGTGGCACATGTATGAATGATTTCATTATGAGATGTGTGGGACCTATATATACCTTCAATGCATTGGGTAAAGATTTATATATCATGAGATAGACAGGGTTGGAATGGTAAGTTAATTTGGCTCAGTGTTATAGGACTGGAATGACGATTGAACTCGATTCAGAATGGGAATTTGTCCATTAAGATATTCATGGCAGTAATGTCTCGGCCACAATGGAAATCATAACATGTGCTTAATGGTTTCCAAAATTACATGTTATAATCCCATGATATTTTATAATTATTAATGATTCATTATGATCTATTCCTTATATACATCCAATATTTTTGTCTTTGGTCATAATTTTGATGTTTAGATTATATGTTCATGTTTTTGCATTCAAATGATTATGGATTGTTTTATGTTCTCTTTGTTTACACTTAATGAGAATTTGGGCTCACCCTTTATATGTTTCCTTTTCCACAGGATATAAAGAATGGTTTTTGGTTAGAAAACAAAAGTGGAGGATCTTTCTGTGAGAAGTTGAAGATATTTCACCATGATTAGAAGAAAATGATCCAAGTTTCCAAATACACTAAACTATTACTGTCCTTGCATGTATATTAAGTATTCCGTAGAAGAAATATAATGTCATTATTTGTTAGGCTTTGGGTCTCTATAGAAACTGACCTCTACTAAATGAGAACACAACTTAACCACAGATGTGAAGCATCGCAGAAAACATCAAACTTAACTCCCTCAGTTGGAAGACAAAGGATTGGATCACTTACTAACTTCTCTTTTAGATACTAGATAGATTCTTGGAACTGATAAATCCCTATGAATGCCTAATCCATCTTGGTCAAAGCTGTTAGAGGAGTTTCAACTCAAGAGAAATTGGCTACGATCCAACTGTAGTATCATGCATGGCCAAGGAAACTACGCACCTCTGACACTCTCCTTGGGGGATGCCCATGAAACAACTGCTTCTATCTTCGAAGGATCCATAGCTACTCCCTGTTGGGACACAACATGCCCCATGAAACAGAATTCTCGAGCCCAAAACTGACACTTCATCAACTTCCCTAATAGCTGATGTCGACGAAGAACTCCGAAGACAGCTCGTAGTTGCTCTGCTTGCTCCTCTTCAGATGTGGAATACACAAGGATGTCGTCGATGAAAACTACCACGAACTTGTCCAGTAACACATAGAACAAAGCATTAATCAATCCCATGAATACACCTTTAGAATTAGTCACACCAAATGGAATTACAATGAAAACATAATTCCCAAGATGACAATAGAAAGAAGTCTTCAGAAAATCCTCATCCTTCACATGCATCTGAGGATATCCTTACCGCAAGTCAATCTTTGAGAACCAAGTCCCACCATTTAGTTGATCGAATAGATCATCAATCCATAGAAAATGATATCTATCGTTTATTTACACTTTCTTTAAGCAACGATAATTTATGCACAACCACAATCAGTCGTCATCCTTCTTTAACAACAAAACTGGGGCACCCCATGGGGACACACTTGGCCGAACAAAACCGCACTACAATAAACAATCCAGCAGTATACGTAGCTCTAGTAAATCAAAAAGGCCATCCTATATAGATACATTGAGATAAGAGATGCTCCTTTATTTAGCTTGATCCCAAACTCGATCTCTCGTCGAGGGGGTAATGCTACAACCTATTTGGGAAAGACATCAGGGTACTCCTCTATAACCCTTGGAAACGCTAACTACCGGACCCCTGAAGAACTTGGCATCATCTCATCCATCATGGACAATAAAGATGTCATGTGCCTATGACCCATCCGATGATCTCGCTCACCAAAACGGCCCACTTTCTCTCTATATGCACAAATGAAAACATCCTTCTTCCTGAAGCAATCAAAGAAATACTGCACCTAATACTACCAATCCATGCTGAGGATGACATCATATGTGTCACAACCCGCCCTCAACAAAAAGGAGAGAAGTCACAAGAGATTGCTACACCCTTAATTATTTATGTTTAAGGAGAGATAATGACCCTCGAGACCCACCTTTGATAGGTCCCGGAGTGGTGACCACTGTCAAGGGTATATAATCACACACAGATGGATGGCATTTCCCTTTTTTATTTTTATAAGATCGGGCGATAGGATAGAAAACCCAAGAACAACAAAGATGAAAGTAAAGGAAAATTTGAAAGTAAACCATTCCCATATGCATGCTCAAAAGTAAAAGATACAACCCACAAATACTCCAAAGGTAAAGTACCAAGAATAAAAGGAAAACGGCAACAACTACTTCCACAACATATGAGCTAGTACGGTCACACACGATCCCTAAAGTCCTCATGGAATCCCGAAAGCAGTTTATATACATAGGGTGAGCATACAATTATACTCAGTAGGGAAAACCAAATTCTCTCAAGCACAAGTGGAGAGGCATTCTAATTCTATGTGAGAAAAGAGATTACCAATACATCGAACAAGGTAAACTATCCACCCCAGCCTCACTAAGGCACACTCACCAAATAACCCAAGCTAAGTAAATTATATTAATATCACATCGATGTTTTGGTACCCCATACCACTTTCCCCCTAGTTATTGAAGACAACCTATGCATCATACTAATCCAGCCATTCTTACCGTAGTCACACTGCCACACCCGACCGCACACACCGGGGCCGTAACCACACATCCCTCCAGCAAAGGAGTAGAAAAGGATCCCATCCTCCCCCCATCAACCCATAGGAAAAAAAATAGAATAACACACCTACTACCAAAAATGTGTAGGAAAAGAATCTAGGTTCAAGGAAATCATTCATTATTTTCTTCCTTCTGTTGGTTAGCCAGGGTGACCACACAGGGCTTTGTGATTACTGGGTATCCATTTAATCCACAGAGTTACGTGACTTACCAATTTCTAAGTTAAAAATCATTTAATTATCATAGAAGGCCAGGGTTCATTAGTGTGCAAGAAAGACCACCAACATCCATGATTTTTAGTGAGCAAAGCCCAACAGTTCCCAACATAATCATCGAGGAAGAGAAGGAAAACAAAACTTAAGCACATCGTTCCCACCCCTTTCCCTTCATTCTTTAACGAACGTTTGTTTTCTTCATTATGGTCTGGTTTCACTCACTCCCATAGAAATAGTAATATAACCATCCCACATGATACACATAACGGAGAGACAAAGGAAAAATCCCTACATGGTTGATCAAGGATCGTTGTTTTTCTCCACGCTCCAAGAATAGGGATCCACGGCTTGTAGGGGAGGAATTCTGTGGACTCCACGGGGTGCATAAACTCTAAGAGAGGCACACCACAAGAAATGGGAAGAGAGGAACTCCAGGCGCACCAGGAAGAAGATGTAAATTCTACTAGGAAGAAAAAAAAGAAACACCAGCTTGAGATATAAATAGGAGATCTTACAGTTATAGGATATTTAATTTTGAACGCCTGGAAAGTCGGGTCATGGTTTTTTACGCAGGTGGGAAGTTACACACGATGATATTAAGGTGTTATTTATTACCCCCCATCGGGGAGGTTTCTTGGGATTTTTATAAATTAATTATTGGAATTAAATGGCTTTAAAAAGTGTAAAATAATTAATTTACATCAAAGAATTACATTGCGGGAGTGAGACAGGAAAAAGAAAATGGAAGGCTAGATGAGGAAACAGTGCCACTATTTTGGTGGAGCCTTACTTTGGTAATGTAAAGGCTATGGGGGTCGGTCCATTACATCAGGTTCCTCTGAAACTATTGTCACCCATGAGAATTAAAACCAGATCTGGTGAATGGAGAGGGGTCCGAACAACCACCTCAGAGGATACCTCTCAGGAGTTGACTGCCTTGTTACCAAGGAACACCCCCTCCCTCAACTTTCTCATGAAAAAACACAATCATACCGCTCCTCTACCCTATGAAACCATGAAAAACAATGATTAAACCGTTCAGTCATGTGGTGAGGGGTTTCACTTCCTCCATGTTAAGATATTATCCACTTTGGGAGGAACTGACTCACCCGCATAGGTTTTGGTGCATCCACTCCAATGCATCTAAACTAGATATTAGGTCATACCCACACCACATTTCAGGAAACTTCACGCACATCAATAGAAAATGAAAACCGCACATTCCATAGTTAATAAGGTAAAGGGTTCCATCGTCCAACATAATCAGAAAATAACAAAATGCAAAACAGCTTCGGTTACTGGTCACTCATCTGTTTCTTTCGTTCCCAGGTAAATTCCTCATGCCCACCCTGTCTCAAAAACACACGAACCAAAGTAATGGGTTTTCCATGAAGCACCTTCTCTTCATAACCTTCGATCATCACGGGTCCCTCCACGAAGGTCACGTCGTCCCCGATATCCAGCTCTCCCCAGTCGAGGACGTGTGAATCGACGTGAAGATATCGTCTGAGTTGGGACACATGGAAGACTTCATGTATACGTTGTATCGGATGTGGTAGCGCTACCTGATAAGAAACTTGTTCGACCTGCCTCAACACTTCGAAGGGTCTGATTAATCTGGGAGAATGCTTACTTCCCCTACCAAACCTCGGTTGTCCACGCCAAGGGGATACCTTCAAGAACACATGGTCCCCGACCTCGAAATCCGAGGGTCTCCTCCTATTATCTACATAAGACTTATATCAGTCTTGTGCCGCTTTCATCATCTCCCGTATAAGCTGAACCTTCTCCGTCATGCTCTGCACCACTTCTAGGCCAAGAACACAGGTTTCCCCACCCTCAGTCTAGCACACTGGTGAGCAACATGGCCTACATACAGATCTTCGAAAGGATCCATGCCAATGGTAGAGTGATATCTATTATTTTAGTCAAACTCTAAAAGAGGATAGTGTCGCACCAGCAATCCCCCAAAATCAAGAATGCATGCTCGAAGCATATCCTCCAATGTCTGGATGGTGCGCTCTGTCTGTCCGAATGTCTAGGGATGGAAAGCCGTGCTAAGAAGTAGATGAGTGCCAAAAGCATGCTGCAATCATCTCCAGATTCGTGAGGTAAACAATGCATCCCTATCTGAGACTATGGATCTGGGAAATCCATGAAACCGCACAACCTCATCCACCTACATTCATGCTAAGGCATCCACTGCACCCAACTCCTTTATCGCCAAGAAGTGAGCCGATTTCATCAACCGGTCATCCACTACCCAGATAGCGTCACAACCTCCTTGAACCTTGGGTAGTCCCATGAATAAATCCATCGAGATGTCATCCCACTTCTACTAGGGGATATCCAGAGGCTGCATCAAACCACATGTAACACGATGTTCAACCTTCACATCATGACACACTAGGCATCTTGCCACAAACACTACCACGGCTCGCTTGACCTCGGGCCACATGAACTGACCTCTAAAGCCCTGGTACATCATGGAAACTCACGGGTGCACCGCTAGGTTTGAGTTATAGAACTCACTAAGAAATCTCTCATGTATCACCTCGGGGACAAACAACTTTCCCCAGAAAATAATCTGATTCTGACCATCCTCCGTCCAGCCTTCTGGAGCATCACTTTGCTTAACATGGTCAGGCATCACTTTTATTTTTGAATCTCCCCATTGAGAATACACTATCTGCCATAATAGAGAAGATTGTACTGTCATCTGATATATGAAACCACTACCACCATCCATCCTTGCATCCAGGTGGAGGGCAACCAACTACTCCATCGCCTTCCAAGCATCTTCCAACTCTCGAACCACATCCTTCTATGACTTCCTTCCCAAGTCCTTAGCCACCACATTTCCCTTTAATGAGGTGTCGGAAATCTTGAACTCGTAGTGTTGAAGGAACTCCATCCACCTCCACTACCGTAAGTTCAGGTCCCACTGAGAGAAGATATACTTCAATCTTCTGTAGTCGGTGAAGACCACAAAGCGCTCCCCGGTGAGGTAATTCCACCATAACATTAGTGCGAACATGACCGCCGCAAGCTCCAGATCAAGGGTGGAAATGTTACGCTCAGGGGGACATAACTACTTGGAACCATAGGATATTACCCCTTATCGCTACATCAACACATATTTGAGTCCTTTCCCTGAAGCATCACAAAACATCTCATATGCCGCCCCTTCTTCTGGTAACCTCTACACCGGGGCACTTACCAAATTCTACTTCAGATAGATAAATGCTATTGTCACTGCCCATTCCATTTGAAAGCCTGGTCCTTCTTGGAAAAAGCTGTCAAAGGTTCCAAAACTCAAGAGAATTTGGGCAGAAACCTCCGATTGTAACCTTCCAGACCAAGGAAACTATGAACTTCTGCCATGTTCTTGGGTTATTACCAAAAAACTACCTCCTCGACCTTCGAATGGTCCACCGATATTCCATGAATAGACACTACGTGCCCACGAAAATACACTTCTCATGTCCATAACATGCCCTTGGACAACTTCCCATAGAGCTTTTGTTGTTGGAGGACCTCTAAAACCATTCTCAGATTCTCAGCGTGATCCTCATTTTATCTTGAGTAGATCATGATGTCATCAATAAACACGACTACGAACCAGTCCAGATATTCCTAGAAGATGGAGTTCATGAGCCCCATGAAGATAGCTGTTGCGTTCATAACACCGAACAACCTGACTACAAACTCAAAGTACCCATACCTACACCTGAAAACAGTCTTTGAGATGTCTCCCTCCTTCACCCTCACCTGGTGATATCCGGATCACATATTGATCTTCGAGAATGAACCTACTCCCCTCAGCTGGTCAAAGAGATCATCTTTCCTCGGGAGAGGGTAGCGATTCTTGACTGCAACCTGATTTAGTCTCCGGTAGTCTATACACAGTCTTAGACCACTGTCCGCCTTCTTTGAAAACAAGACAGGGCCACCCCATGATGACATACATGGCCGAAAAAAACCCTTCTTCCTCAGATCGTCAATATGGATCCGCAAATGCTGTAGCTATTATGGTTCCATCCGATAGGGGGCCATTGAAATCAGACGTGCACCATGTTGCATGTCTATCCTGAACTCAACATCACGTGTAGGGGGTATAGTTGCCACATATTCCTGGAAGACGTTCATAAACTCACTGATTATCCATGGATCATCCACCATCTCTACATCCACCGACTCCACTGATAGATCATCCAACAAGGAAAAGAGGGGCTCCTCTCGTCCGATGCTTTTCTGACAACCCCGCTCACCGATGAATGTTACACTTTGACCACCCAAATCTGAAAACATGACCATTCCTCGGAAGCAGTCTATGATGGCACATTCATAGAACAACCAACCAATGCCTAGGATGACATCGTATGGATATATCTGCAACAGTAGGATATCACTGATAGACTGATGTGGCCCTATCATCAGTCTACACCCTCGGAAAAATAAAGCAAGTCGGTCTGACCTACGATTGGCATGCTCAACACCTGGGGCACTGAAAGTCTCTCGACGTCCAAACCTAGGGACCATGCCAGACTAGTTATAACAAAGGATTTTGAAGCTACTGTATCTTACAAGGAATAGGAAAGAGTACTAAACATGCAAATCGTACTTTGAACGACTTCCAGGCCTGCTGGAACTACTGCCTCTATGGCATGCAACTATCCATGCTCAGTTCCTCTACCTCTCGAATATCGGCCGCCTCCCCAACCACACCATGGTCAAGGTCCCTAAGGACCGCCCTGAGGTCGCCCTCATCCCACAACGTCTAGTCTTAGAGGTGCATAAGCCTGTTGTTCCTGCTGCTTCTATTGAAAAGGCCCAGCTAGAAACTACTGCAGCTGAGGTGGGCGCTGAACCTGCCCACCCCCGATGTACTATACTGTGTCTAGTCCCTGATTCTGAAGGATCCCATGGATTCCATAGACGATGCACCTTGGTCCTGGTTCCTAAAGGAATGGGTGAGGATTGGGAGATTGGAACTGGAACTGCTGAGGCCTGCTTCTGGCTGGTCGAAACCTAGAAGGTCCTGATGATGGAGGCCTACTACTGATAGCCTTCCCATTCGACGAGCCCAGTTGGATTCCCTCTTATGATAAACCTCCCAGTGTGTGCATCCTTTCCACCTCTTTAGGTTTCTTCTGGATCTCTAAGTAGGTCAATAAGTTGAATGGAGTAACAACATACTGAAGAGAAGGTCGACGCGCATCCTACAAACGTCACGCCTGAGACTCCTCATCCAGAAAGGGGTCAATGGAAATGCGAAGGAGATCCTTGAACATGATCCCAAATACACTTACTAACATGCTCCCCTGAGGGAGGGAGAGCCGCTCCTCTGTATTTTCAACCTCCATTGTGGAAGAGAGGAATTCTGCCCAGGACTCCTTCTCAAAATCAGCCCACACAACCTCAGGCTCCTTCTTTTCCCTGAGACAAAGCGTCCACCACTGACACGATGCTCCCCGCATCTAGATGATGGCCAGAGGAACCCAGTTCTTTGTTGGATCTCGAATCAAGCCAAAAGAAATCACTAGATCTTCGTGCCAACCCTCTGTCTCCACATCTGAGACGCTACCCTCGTACATCACAAGGGCATGCCACTGAAAGGCACGAAGCGTCCTCTGCCACTGATCATCCTCCTCCTCTCGGTCAGCCCTCTGCCAATTAGCCATGTCATCCTCATGGGCCTCAATCTCCCACACTACTCGTGGTCGTCTCCAAGGTTCCATAGCATCAAGGTAAACAAGGAATGTGTAAGCCCGAGTAGTGTAAAATATTGTTCTTAATTTTCATAGTATTAATATTCATTTAAAATTCCCAAATACCCATGAAACACAAGAACGAAAGTCATTATGATCCATGTACCTTCCCTATAGTCTCTACCCTGCAATCAATGTAGCCATACTTGGTCATTCAATAGGCCCAGAGTCCTTGCATCGGATCATGGGGGGCCCTAATATCCCATGTCGTAGCCTGTCTTCCCTGGCCTATTTCATGCACCATGATCACCCAACACTTTTTCCCTACCATCCCATGAAATCCTCACTATTCCTAACTCGAGACTCCATCCTATCTCTCAACCCACTGCTTTGATACCATTCTGTCATGACCCGCCCTCACCAGAAAGGAGAGAAGGGACAACAGATTGCAAGACCCTTCATTCAATATGTTGAATGAGAGATAATGACCCCCAAGACCTGCCTTCTATAGGTCCCAGAGTGGTGACCATCTCCAATGGTATAGAATCACACAATGATAGAATACATTACCCATTTTTTTATAGCATCGGAAGATAAGATAGGAACCCCATCAACACCAAAGTTGAATGCAAAGGTAAACCCAAAAGTAAACCTTTCCCATATTAATGTTCATAAGTAAAATATACATGCCACATGAACTCCAAAGATAATGTACCAGGAAAAAAATGAAGACGAAAATAGCAACATCCTCAAGGTCTGAGCTAGTACGGCCCCGCACGATCCCTGAAGTCCTCCTGGAAAACTGAAATCAGTTTATATACGAAGGGTGAGCATAGAAGTATACTCAGTAGAGAATATCATTGGATCTCATGCACAAGTGGAGTGGAATTATAATACCCTGTGAGAAAATAGATAACCAATACATCTAATAAGGTAGACTATCCACCCAAGCCTTACAAAGGCACACTCCCCAAATAATGAAAATAATTTAAATTGTAGTAATACCACATAGATGTTTGGGTACCCTGCGCCACATTTCCACTAGTTATTGATGATATCTTATGCATCGTACAAATCCTACCATTCATACCGCATTCCCACTTCCACACCCATCCGCACACACCTGGGCCGCAACCACACATCCCCCCCCGCAAACACCTAGTGCACAACCACCATCCCACCCACAATCACTTGGGCCACAACCATTATCACAACCACAAACACCTGGGACACAACAACTATGCACAACCACACCCACAAGCACCTGGGCCAGAATAACTACTGCCACGCCCAAAGACACCTGGGCCTCATCCCGAAGATTAACGGGAACAACATGACCACCCACACCTGGGCCAACCACCAAAACTACCATGACCGAAGAATCAAGGGCTAAATAATGGACCTCAGGCCATAACGGCCTACACAAAGAGTCTTGGGATATTCGGGAATGGGAGAATAAAATGAGCTAAAAACTAGCCACTCATAGGAGTGTAGGGAAAAACACCCTCCCCCATAAAATGGGGGTGTTCGACACTAATTTCTCAACATGGTTGGGGAATGAATAAGTAACATAGAAACTAAAAATATAAGTATAGTTACCAAGAACTCACCCCAACCTAGGGTTCCCATATCCAAATTTAACAAAAGCACCCTTGATACAATTCATTCATAAGAGAATGGTACGACACTCACGGCCAAGCCACAACTCATCCCCTAAACCAATACCCCCTTTAAACCATTCTTGCATACATGTTCATGTGATCTGATTTTGATGGATACTACACTTATGGGAAACTAACATGCATAAAAACAAGTATAAAAAAAGAGAAACAGCTAGACAACAATTTAAGCATTCACACCTGGTTATCATGAGAGGTCACAACAACAAAGTGATAAGTGAGATCCCTCAAAGTAATGGAACGAATGCATGCACCATGATACCGCCCCACATACCCAAAAACATGAACCAAAAATATGCCAAAAGTATTGGATTCCACCCCAATGCATGTCATAAGAAGGACAACAACACAGTTTCAGATTCCCAACCATGAGGATCCCATCCTCACCCACATCACCACATAGGCAAACAAACAAACAAAAAAACTTACTACCAAAACATTGTAGGGAAAACCTCTAGGTTCCAGAACATCATTCATTATTTTCATCCTTCTATTTCTTAGCCGGGGTGACCACACAGGGATTTATGATTACATAGTATCCATTTATTCCACTGAGTTTTCATGATTAACCAATTTCTAAGTTATAATCATTTAATCATCAGAAAAGGAAAGGGATAATTAGTGTGGAAGGATAGACCACTAACAACCATGATTTTGATTGAGAAAACCCCAAAAGTTCACAACATAATCACCAAGGAAGAGAAGGAAAATAGAACAACAACACATCATTCACACCACCTTCCCATCATTCTTTAAATTCTGTTTGTTATCTTCATTAAGGTTTGGTTTCACTCACTCCCACAGAAACAGAATTGTACCCACCCCGCATGATACACAAAAAGGAGAGATGAAGGAAAAATCCCTACTTGGTTGATCAAGGATCGATTTTTTTCTCCATGCACCAAGAACAAGGATGCTCAACTTGCAGAGGAGGAATTCCGTGGACTCTAAGGGGTGAAGAAAGCTCCAGCAGAGGCAAACCACAAGCCACGAGAAGAGAGGAACTCCAGGCGCACCAGGAAGAAGAAGGAAATTCAGTTGAGAAGAAAAAAATGAATAAACTCCAGCAGGAGATATCAAGAGGAGATCTTACAGTTACAGGATATAGAATTTTGAATGCCTGGATAGCCAGACCGTGGTCTCCTATGCGGGTGGACAGTTACACACGATGATATTACAGTGTTATTTAATTCCCCCCAATTAGGGAGGTTTCTCGGGATTTTTAGGGAGTAATTATTGAATTTAAAAGGCTTTAAAAAGGGTAACAGAATTAATTTACGTCAAAGAATTATGTTTCAGGAGCGGGACTGTTAAAAGAAAATGGAAGGCTGGGTGAGGACACAGTGCCATCATCAAGGTGGTACCCTTATGGTGGCACCGTCATAGTGTCAACATCACGGTTCCACCAATACCGGTTCCACAGTTTAGGTGGGGCCATATTTTAGCAATGTAATGGCCCAAGAGGTCGGACCATTTCAATATGGTTGTATTCATAAACATAGGAAATCTACCCAAGAGCGGTGTTTCAAAAACACTAGCTAACAATCACTACATACTTCACAGAAGTCAGCTCGACCTCCAACTGGTGTAGTCAACACCAAGGGAACTGGAAGCCTCTCTACCTCATGTTCCAAACCATGGACAGTGGTAGGTGATATGAAGCAGTGTGTCGCTCTTGAATCAAACAAGGCATACACCAATGTAGAAAACAAGAAATGGGTACCTCAAACGACATCTGGATCATCTGGAGCTAGCAATGATAGAGTAATAAGTTGACCACAATCTCTTCCACGACCTCTCTGACCTTGATTAATCCCACCACCATGGTCACACTCTACTCTCTAAGGATGGGGAGCATCATAGAGTTGTCCTCTACCTACACCATCTATCCTCTGGTGATCTAAATCTGGTGCAACTAGCTAATACTGCCTCGGATGGAACTGCCTCAACGGAGGAACCTGAAGCGAAACACCTACTGTACGATGAACGGTCATAAAGGTTGGGCACTGCTGCTGCTGATGGCCATGTCCACCACAAGAAGAAAAAGAAAATGATCACTTGGAGTAGGTGTGAGAGTTGCTGCCTCTGGAGAAACGAGGCTTCAAGTGCTGGGACCTACCCCCAGCTGAACGGAAAATCATTTACCAGGAAAACCGGGAACCCCAGACCACATCATTGCTTCTTGAGGGATCATGACGATCCCCCTCATGTGATGATCTTGTCCTGGCCAAAGTCCTCTCGACAACATCTTCCCTCACCAGCACCTCAATATATGTCGCAGCATAAATGGGGTGACCAAGTGCTCGATCTATGGACACAAAGACTCCTCAAAATGCATCTCTCTGGCCTCCTAATATGGTAACAAGTCCGAAGAATATCATTAAAGGTTCCAGAAAATGGATTCCAAACTCTCGAACACTGGATCTCACCTGTCAAAGGGTAAGAATATCCTAGCGACTGGACGCCATTGATGTCTCGGAATGAAACTCGACTATAAACATATCTCAGAACTCCTCCCATGAGATCGCTGACTCATGATCCTCGAGGAACATGCATCACCACTGCCTCACTACACCACGCAGCATCGACATAGCTAAGGACACCCAATACTCCTTCCGAGCATCGATCAAACTGAAACCTATCTTGGCCTCCTTCAAATAGTCTTCCATGACAGCATTTGAAATGGAGCCCTCATACATTTGTACACTCTGGCGCTAAATCTCTCAGAGTGTCTTCTTCTATGTGTCGTCATCTTCATCCTCTACCCTATGACGATCTACTAGAATCGCCTGCTGGACATTTTCTGCACAAACATGTCGAGGACGTCGACCTGGATCCATACCAATAAAATGACAAACATTAGAGTTCCTAAAACAAGAATATGGGAGACTCACATTAATAATTAATTGTTTTCTTTTATTAATTTTAGGTTTACCTATCCCAAGGTCTACCCATTCAAAGACAGGCACAAAGAAGAATGATGCATGATCCTTTCCTAGGTATCTACCATGCAACCATTATAACATTGTTTACTATCCATTTTAAACGTAAAGGTCCGTACATCATATCATAGGGGGCCCTAAACACCTGTGTCTCAGCCAATATCATGTGATTACCTCTCTTTCCATACATGAATGACACTTTTTCTCTACCAACCCATGCAACCTCACCTATTCCAAACTCCAAACTCCATCCTATCCCTCAACCAGATCTTTGACGCCAATCTTTCACAAACCCCTCCCAACAAAGTGTACCCATCCTTGGCCGGCAATGTGAGAAGGGAGATAATGACCCCCCGAGTCTCGCCTCCAGTGGGCCCCTGGTTGGTGACAAGCACCGAGGGTATAGTAACACACAAATGGGATGCATTACCCTATAAAAGAACACATGCAGAAGAGATAGATACGATAGAAACCAACCACTCTAACTCAGAACTATAGTATAATATAAAACCCAAGTGTGCGTATGTAATGTCATGCCAATGTACTACAACTAAAAGGGAAAAATGCAAGTACCCAAATGAATGTAAAAACAGCTGCAACCACAAGCCCAAACAACTCCTGCAACCCCAAGCTATTAGAAACCAGCTTGATCTTCAACCTATTCCATGTGACCTAAAAAATAGTTTATATAAACAGAGGGTGAGTATAATTGTAGACTTAGTAGGATCCTCCCCGAATCCTCTCGTGAAAAACTAAAGAGAGCATGCTAAAGCACAGTTAACAAAAAATGAAACTAACATGTCATCTAAATAGGTATACTACGTTCCCAACCTCACCATGGATACTCTCACCATGTAACACATAAAAAAATATATCATATAGAAATGAATATGAAGGGTTCCCCACTGCTACTTCCCCACTGGATTTCCTCTTTTCCCCAATGACAAACGTAATGTGCATCTCTCTCCAAAGGATTGCCCGCAGACACCTGGGCTAAGCTCCACAATCTACACCACGTGCAACACAATGTCTTTCCCACAGACACCTGGGGAAAGCACCACACCATCCTCACAACCAGAAGTAACTAGGTAGTTTCTGGGATCCACCATAGCTCTCATAATGTGTATCATACGTCGGGTATTATACCTCAAGCCATGACATCCCATACACCGAGTAAGGATCCTCAAGCCATCATAGCCTATACACGTTACACGTATAGTAGTCCATAAGATTCTATATCTAGAATATATTTGTATGAAAAACCACAATCTATTACATCCCTCTACACACATATACGGGGAAAACTAACCGCTGTGCATAATGTCACTAGTATCTAACAAGAGAAGAGAGCGGGGTCAAAGGGGGTAGTCATCCATTCATCCTCCCACCAGAATGTGGGGAAAAACACACCCCAAGGTTAAAAATCCGTAGGGTGCTAGTTTCCCTCATTGAAAGGGTGGAGTAGCATATAGAAACACAAAAAGTACAGAATATACTATAACTCGCAACCACACTATGGGCATAACCTAGTCTTAGAATCTACTGCTGCTAACGTCTCTCGGACTCTTGGCTGCCACTTCTAAGACTAGGTATCCTATAAGAACACAACCATTTAAGGGATATATTAGATTACGTTATTCCGTTTTTATATATTCCACTATACGTTAATCAATTCTTCAATATTTAATTAACCATGAACAATTCCACATTAAATTCCATTAACACCAAATCCAATAATTCCATTGTCCCTTCAAAATTTATCAACCTCATCATTAACATTCAACAAACTCCAACCCCATGGGTTAAAATCATTTATTCAAACATTCATTACGAAATTACATTCCCATTTTCCTAGGAATTCTAGAAAATAATCATATGCCACTAAACACAAGTGGGCTCAACACGGTTAGTAGATGTACTACTCGTCAAGTATTTTTCGCCTATAGCAAGAGCATAGAACAATTCTACCTTGAGAGGCAAAACATGGAAAGCACGGGGCATACCCCACATGTCTTCTCCTCTTTTGGAAGAAGGGTAAGTAGGAACAGCTGCCTTGAGCAGTGGGGAAAAGAAATGAAGATAAACAACCAAAGAATCAACAAGTACCTAACAATCACATCCATCCCATTCCACCATCCCTGGTGTCCTCCTTAACACTGACATGCATAAACTGATAAATCTCGTCACTTAAGTCGTCATCTGCTGCCACAACCAAAATGACTCTAGCCCTCCACATATCACAACATCCCTCTAGGGTCACATCATAGCACAAGGAGAAGGAAAATAAAACATCACATCAGTTGGGCTTTGGACCATTCCATAAACAAGAGGGTAACTCATAACCCATCAAGGAATTATCAAACAATCAAATTCTTTAAACCATCATGAATTAACAGATTTTTATCTGTTGGTTCCAAAATCCGGAACCTAACTAGTAAGCTATCACTAAATATTATACATGCTTACTATAAAAATTTGATTAACATCAAATTACAACCGTAACAAGATTCGTTAACATTCCTCATTATCTTTAGGAAAATAAATAACAATTAGTCCTAGTTTACTTTCATTACAAATTTCCACCATGAACAACCACTAAGAAAGAAAAGCATAGATATCACACCATCTAGAAAAACATGAGGCAATAACATACAATTGATGAAATTTCTTTATCCGGTTCAAAGTGTATTTTTTGGTCAATTCCATTATTATCCAGTGGGATACCACATGCTGAAAATACGGTTTCATATAAAAGAATGAGAAGAAACGATTCCCCAACTTCAATGTTTTTTATGGAAACCCAATCAATGAAGATCAAAAAATAATGCCACGTTGATTCTCCAAAACCCACCTTAGATCTCTACTCCAAGTAAGATTAAGACCAAAGCTCATCATGTCTGGAATTCACACACGTAGATATACCATTAACAGGAATTGATCTAAGAAACCGAGGAAGGAGAAGAAATAGATCAAAGTGGATCTAAGAAACCGAACAAGAAAGATCAAGAAAGATCACATACCTCATGAAACCGAATTTGATTCTCCAAGAGAAGCATTCAGATGGCCTCAAAAATGCTTAGGAGTGGTACTCCAACCTTCAAGGGAGGGTAATACCGAGTTATGGTGGAATCGGGGTATAACAAAACCATTTATGGGAAAAGGAGTTAGATAAAAAAAAATTAGGATCTAGATTTAAGTGCTCGCATGGTTAGTCTGCAAGGTTTGACAAACCATGCGCTAACCATGCGTTAGATTCTGCCTCGTCAAACACTCCTATCATGGTTAGGCTGCACAGTTAGACAATCTTTATGGTAACCGTGCGGTAGCCATTGTCTCCAAAACCATCCTTGCAAGGTTGGGCTGCACGGTTTATGCAAACCATGCGCATACCGTGCGAAATCTATTGCCCTTTATCTTTCCTTAAAAGTCCACCCAAATGCACCGCCAAGACACTTTGACCTCCTGAAGCACCTCCATCACCACATTTTCACAATGTAATGGACCTGAGAGGCCCGGGCCATTACATGTTCATTATTTTCAAATTTCATATACAATGAAGTGATATTATATATCAATTTTCATTAAATGATAATGTTTCACATGAAACATGGTGATATTTAGAGATTATTTATTATAACAACAAATAAAAAGGGGAAATAAGATTTTAAAAAATATCTTCCATGTGAGTCGTCATCCACCTAAGTGGTGTTGCTATTAAGTTGTAGGAAAATAATAAACATCATTACTTATATGTTTTATAGAATTTTTTCTTGTTGTATTCGATCTCATAAATTATTCTTCCAAAAAATAACAGTACACTAGATTTTGAAATTTATTCATTAACATTACCATCCCAATGTGTATTTCTATAAAAAAATTCCATAATTCATGAGTATTGATATGTTATATTAATATAAATTGTTCCTTCAAAATGTCTTTTATTAATGTTTAAAGATGAAAGATTATAATATTTTATAAAAACATTGATACCAATCATATAATGTAGTAGAATATACTATATCTGGTCATCATTTCATTAGATATAACATGATTCCAAAAAAATTTAAATTTATTTTGGATCATCCTCATTACAAAATATATAATTTTACGACATAGTTCCCAAAAATATTTGTGTATAAATATGATTTGAATCATTCATGTCAATCCTTTTCATATATTCCATAGAATACATCTTTAGAAAGGAGAAATGTTATTAATTTTTTGAGATATTTTAATAAAGAATATATTTCATTTATTCTATAATAAAACAGTGAAATAAATATTTAATATCCCCAGAAAATATTTCACATGTTTCTCAATTATTCCTTAGAAATATTTTATCATCAATATTAACAATCAAAATGATGGAAAATATTTTATTTTTTTATATAGACTTAACTATCAACTCATTATTTCATTATATTTAACTTTATAATGAATTAATATAATTTAAAATATAAAACTCTCTATATTTTCTTAAATCTATAAAAACCATTCATCAAAATTCACAGAAATTTTTTATTATTCACACAGATGAATCCAAATTGATGTTCAATATAAACATGTTTATCAAAATTTCCATTATGGATAGAATACCTAACATCCTTGTAAAATATTTTAATTTTTTGTTTTGAATCAATTTCAAGAATGAATTGTATAGTTTTTAATCCTTTATATATAGAAAATATTTCATACTATTTAGAGTCTTGTAATTATGTATAATATTTAGAAACCAGTCATTGTTTTTTTGTCACATAACAATTCTCATTCAAATCATTTCTAAAAACTCACTTTATACCAATCACATTAATATTTTAAGGATTCTGAAAAATTTAACATGTTTCATTATTATCAATCTAATCTAGATGTTAATTAATTAAATCAATACAATATTTATGATCTAAATATTTATTGACCTCATGAGGACCATCCTTTGAATATAAGGAACTATAAGAAACTGTGAATGATTTTATTCTAATTTTAACATGTTTTTATATATTTGTAGTAGTGAGTTTGACATCTGATATCATCCTCAGACATTGATGAGATGAAAATAAATATTCCTCATCTATTGAGATTGATGTGTCAAAATATTTATCCTAAACAACATAAACATTAATATTATTATTCATATTTTTTTCAAGTTTCCCTACTTTTACCACATCATCATCACTCTCACCAACATTATTAACTCTCTATTAAAATGTCATATCATATGTTTGTATAATTTTTACATTAGTGGAGTAAACAGAATTTTCTATTAATGTATTTAAAAACATGTATCACTAATCGTTAAGAGGGCATCTCTGAAATATTTCATTGAAATTCTCCGATAGAAATTATCATGTTTCTAACCACTGATATTTCAATTGCTAGAAGTTTCAAAAACTAATATGCATTTCAAGCATGGTGTATCATTATAATGAATCCCATAAGGATTCATATTAGAGTTTAACCTATAGAATCATTTATTATATTTATGAATTAATTCAATGATTTTATGTCACACAAATATCAAGATTTATCATGTCCGTTCAACATTGTTTTTTCCATATGAATCAAACATTGGGGCTATCTTTTAAAAACACAATTCGATTTTGGAGTTTATGGTACACTAAAATAATGAATAATTTCATTAAATTTATAATTGTGTCTAAACATTCCATTCATTCCATAATTATTTTTAATGTTATACATGAAATATAAATATTCATTTAAATGACTTATTTGAAAACACATAATTTTTTTGAGAAACTCTAATTTATGTGTCAAAAAATAAAAGCATGAAATATGATAAAATTCATCAATAACTGAAATAAGGTACATATCATTGATCATTGATTAATTTATAATGTGAGAATCAATTTTAAAATAAATTAGCACCGTGGGATGAGTATAATGTATCAAACATTAATATGTGTTGGGTTTGTAATATACCTCTTCTGGAATCATAAAAAATTGAAATTTATTCTTCCAATAATGTTTGGACTATCATGAATATAATATCTCTCTGTTATATTTCCCTAATTTATATCAAACAACTCCCAGACCTCTTATATAATTTCTTATTCAATATCATCATGATAAAATAGTAGGAACTATATGCATCACCAACATGAATCATGTTTACCTTGGGTTCTTTTACAATAATTATAAATGTATTATTTTATTGTCATATAAATATGAAACTATGTCTTCTGAAATAATATTATATTCCTTAAAAATTTACCAAAAGTTAAAAAATTGTATTCCATCCAATAAAAAACATGTACCTTTTGTATTGTACCTTTTCCTCACAAATGATTGTAGTCCCAACAACATTTAATCTAGGTAACACATCATTTCCCAAAGACATTTTACCTTCTTTATAACCATTCATTTCCATTAATAACATTACGTATTTAGTAATGTGTGTATTATACCAACTATCCAATATCAATGATCATTATCCTTTAATAAATTTTTGAATAGTATCGACAAGTGGTTTTCATTAAATTTTTCCTTCTTCTCAGGTGGATTTTGAAATTTTTGGTATAAATTGTTTTTTGTTGGTATCATAAGAATATATACTTTTTTATATTATATATGATGATATGATCATTGAAAAATATTTTAAACGTGATGGAATCCCATTTTAATTTCATGATAGGCCATCTTATGTTGTCTTAATTGAGTGAGTTGAGTCACCAACAATCTATAACATTAGCTTCTTCTAGAATTATTATACCATTAATGATTAGACCATAAAAATATTTCAATATTTCCAATGCCTCTACAGTTCCCTTTTTAACCATAAAATCTTATTTATCATTTTAACACACATACATCCCGATGTTGTATACATGCTATCCATCCACACTTTTATTTTTTCACTTTGTCACTATTTTACTATCCATATATTATTGTTACCTATTGAATGATTCATCATCAGTATAGATTTTATCCATGTCTCAATAAAGTATCCAGATGTAAAAACTATTGTTTTATAATTTTAATCTGAAAAAACATTGTGGTTTTCAACAAATTATGTATTGATAAAATATATAGTATTCTTAATCTAACTTTTCTCATGAAAATATTATTCTCACTTATTAACCATTCTAGTTTATTTTTTCTAATTCTTCTATGTTATATTGTAATTAGTACCTTCAATAGCTTCTATATATATGTTTTCAAAATATTTGAATCTTGAACATCATTATATTATTATTGAAAATTATTTAATTCATCCCCTATCACTATCAACTTTTCCCCATGCCTAACATTAAAGATATTTTTTCATCATGAAATTTCATCCTAATATCAATATATATTAGAAAATCATATATTTATTCAAGAAAATATTCTACATTTTTAGATATGTTTTATATCTCAACATTATCATTGTTTTAAGAAAGTATTCCAATACTTCTAAGACATTAATTAAAATATCTCATATGAATAATCATAATATGGGTCTATTTAATTTCTTATAAAAAGCTACTATTTTCATCAAATGTGAAATTTTCATTAATAACATTTATAATTAGAAATATTTAAGCACTATTATCATATGATTTCTTATCTTCTTATTCACTGACATCATATTCTTTATACATAGAAAAGTTGATTTTCTTTTTTTATTTATTTAACATCTTATCCATTCTATAAAATTAGGACATTGATATCTTTACTTATTATAGACTAATCTTCTTGACATATTATAATAATTATTTGTTTATAAATCATCTATTCATAGAGGAGAATTTGATTTGAAATAATATATGAATCGGTATCCAAATCAAATAAAATATGAAGATCCAATGTGGTTTACTATGTTTATTTTAAATATTTTATATAAAAAATCATAAATTTATCAAATTTTGTACTATGAATTTCTTCAATGCCGAATCCAATAGATATTTATTCATAAACCACACAAGCTTTCCTATTTAGAAGATTTTAATTTATTTTCACTGGTATGATTCCATTATTCTTCAAACCCATTACTTTTATCATTTCACAAGAAATGAGATTAATTTACAAGTCATCTACAGATTCCATATTAGGGTTTTTTTCTTCAAATGATGATACCTTCTCATCGAATTTATCATGTTTTATTAAAAATATATCTCCAAAAATGGTTGAGATATCCAAAATATCACCATCAAAACATATAGTTTGAAAAATATAAATCTCTCATGAAATTAAATCATTACAGACTCGTCATCATCCATATTAATATGTTCTTAATGTTACCACCATATTAATATCTACACATATCAGAAATATATGTTTCAATTATATATTTTCTTCATCTTTTTCCTGATAAAACATCTTATTCGATTTATTTAACTGGTTGAAACATAGTTTTAGAGTGTGATGAAATTATATCATGTTTCGTAGTCCTATATGTTGTAATCCTCATGTACTAATCATGTTTTAATGATCAAAAATCCTATTACTGTTAATTAATATCAATCCTAACTACACATCTTGCTAATGCTCTTCAATATCAAAAATAAATTCACATCATGTTTTAATGATAACAAACTTTATTGATGTTAATTACTCTCTCTATTATTTACAAGTCATAAGCATGATCAGAAATCTCACTTATATTATAAAGACATTATATTTATGCTTCAATTTCTCTAACTCTCTAATGATTAAAATTAATCCATATTCTACATAATATTATTTAAGTATAAATATAGATTTTTGTCTAAGTATTGATACACAGTGAAGGACAAACCATGACCCAGACACCATGAATGACACACCGTGACCCAGACACTGTGAAGGACACACTGTGACCCAAACACCGTGAAGGAAAAACTGTGACCCAGACACCATGAAGGACACACTGTGACCCAGACACCGTGAAGGACAAACAATGAACCAGACACCGTGAGCTACAAACCGTGACATAGAGACACTGTAAAGCACATACCGTGAACCACATACCGTGAATATTATACCATGAAGAAGACATTGTTTACATAATCACTATGACACTGTTCCTAAACATTTTATCCCATATTATTTAAATAATTCTAACTATCATATTTGACATTTTTAATGCAATAAATGTTATTTAATGATAGTTGTTGGAATTTCCAGAAACCGTATCTCATACCTATGAAAAGGGAATCATTATTACTGCCAGAACGCGTCGAATATATGAATGATTGAGATGCAGTACACGCGCAAGCGAATGTGTGACGATACAACAAGAAGAACTTACATCCACCCGAGAGAACTATGCTGAAAAAGAAGAAAATCCTGAGCAAGAAAGAGATTGAATGACTTTCAAAGAAAACTTAAGAGTGAAATCCAACACCACTGAAGAACACATGACGAATCAAGAGATCGTTTTAAGTCTAGTAGAACACGTGCTGAACTACGACACTATGTTTTTCAACAAGTAAACCAGAGAAGGACTTAGAAGCATTCCTGCTAAATCCAACGAGTCGAGAGCTGCATTGCTAATCACTAGATCTCTCTAAACTATTATCTGTCTTCTCTAAGTGATTAGTTTATTTACTTATGAGTAGTGTGGTGTACTCTGTATATATTACACATACACACTATCTCCTTCACTAAACTGGAGGATATCAAAATCCTCAATCCAAAACTCTGAACTCTTGTTTACCAACGTTAACTGTGGAAGAGGTCCTTGTGTGGCCTGGTCTTTGTTTTGGTTCCCATGAATAACTATGGTATAAGTACCTGTGTGGCCTGGACGGTTTTGTATACTGTTGTTAACTCCGATCCAAGGTGTGGATCAATCTTATATAAATTTGGGAGGATTAAGTCTCGGCTTGAGACTGAACCTCTAGTTATATCTTATGGGCATCTCTAGTTTATGTTTAATGTATACTACATATATATTTTATATTCCTCTGCTATTAAATTGAAATAAAAAAATATTTTGAAGCTACATTGATAGTTAAATTATCATGTGTTTATACTTATTATAAATATGTAGGTTAGTATACAAAGTTCGTTAAATATTGTGGTTAAATTAACTGAGACCTAATCAATCATTGAGAAGATATGTGAATATCTATAATCTGTATAATTTCACTATAGTGAACCTTGTTTTATAAATTAGGGGATTTTAAATAGACAATATTTTAATAGAAATTTTAATTGGAATTCAATTCACCCCCATCCCCCCCCCCCTTGAGTATCCACTCCGACCAACATTTGGTATCAGAGGATTTGTTTTTGTTTAAGGATTTTTGAAATACTCTGTTTTTCAACTGTGAATTTAGTTGCATCTGTAAAGATATTAAATTTCTATTAGTTCAAAAAATTCTCTCTTTAATTATACTTTCTAAAATCTAGCATTGGACAATACACTAGAGGGTTCTACTACTAACATGCCACCTTTCTTCAATGGAACAAACTATGCTCAGTGGAATCTGAAAATGAAAATTCATTTAGAATGAATGGGTTTTGATATCTGGACTGCTATAGAATATAAATATAAAATTATAGAAACTAAAAGAACAACATGGGATGAACCTACAAAGACTGCTTATAATAATAATTGTAAAGCCATGAATTCCATGAACTATGCTCTTGGAGATGAGGAATTTAATAGTATTTCTTCATGTAAAACTGCTTTTGAAATTTGGGATACTTTAGGTGTTTCTCACAAAGGGACAACTAATGTTATAGAAATGTGATTAAATACATATACTATTAAATATGATAATTTTAAAATAAAGGCTGATGAACCTATTTCTGATATATATCTCAGGTTCAATGAGAGATTCAATACAATTAATTCACTCGGAAAGGTTTTTCCAGCAAAGGAACAAATTATGAGGATATTGAGGTGTCTACCAGACCGATGGAGAGGCACATCTGTTTCAATTAGAGAGTCATGTGACATTGTTTCTCTACCTGGAAAAGAGCTCATTGGTAAGCTTATTATGTATGAGGAAGAACTAATGGTGAATAAATAGGAATAGGATGATATAAAAAGGAAATCAGTGGCTTTCAAGACTACTGCTTCAAAGAACAAGGAAAAAGAAAAAGCTCAAATACAAACTGACAGTTAAACAAGTGAAAGCTCAAACTATGATAATGATGCTGAAATGGCTCAGATAGCCAGAAGGTTTATGAAATTTTATAGGAAGAAGAAATTCTTCAGAAAATAAAATTACAAGCGAATGAATGACAATAAGGGACATTGGACGAAGGACTGGAAAAATCCAGATAAAAGTGATAATGTTGTTTTCTATGAGTGCGAAAGAAAAGGACAAATTAAAGCAGAATTCCCAAAGCTAAAATTCAAGATGAAATATGATTACAAGGACAGTAAGTACATGAAAGCTATGAAGGCTACCTGGAGTGCTTCTGAAGACATCACAAGTGAATCCGAAATGTCTTATTCTAAAATGAAATGTGCCAACATGTGTTTCCTGAAAAACACATCTGATGTAACCTTAGATACTCCTGTTTTAAATTCTTATTATTATGGAGATGATGCAGAATCAGATTCGGATTCTGAAAACATGACTAGTGAGGAAATATTTGAATATTGTAATATGTTGTAAGAGACATGAAATGAACTTAAGGATAAATATAAATCATTGAAGAAACAACATGCTCTCACTACAACTGTTAAAACTGAACATACTATTGAAAAAGATAAAAATTCTCAACTATTAAAATAGAACACTGAACTAAAATTGTCTAATGAGCAACTTATAAAAGACATATAGAAGTTCACAAATAGAAATGATACACTAACTCAAATTCTAGGAAAGAATGTGGCACCAAAATACACTACTTGAATATGCTACAAACCTGGACAGAGACAAATTATTAAGAATAGATTTATTCCAAAATCTGGACAGAATACTTCTAGTTCTAGTTCTGAACATTCATATGCTTCAACTAGTTATTCACATAGTTATCAATCAAATATATTTTATCTCTCAAAATCTTTTGAATCTAAAAATTATATGAGACTTATAAGACAAATTTTTGTACCAAAATCATTGATTGCTAACCTCTCTGGACCCAAGAAGATCTGGGTACCAAAATCATATTCTATCTAAAACTATTTTGTAGGAATCCTACTTGAAGATTTCCCACAAGAAGACATGGTATTCGGATAGTGGATGTTCAAGACATATGTTTATGGATTACTCATCCTTCAAGAGTTTAATAAAGGATGATGGAGGCTATGTCACCTTTGGTGATAATTCTAAAGGAAATATCATCGGCCTAGGCAAAATTAGTAACACTAATTCATTTTTAATTTCCTACAGTTAATATGTTGATGGAATGAAATATATTCTGTTAAGTATTTCTCAATTGTGTGATGATGGTTTTAATGTCACATTCGAAAATTATTCTTTTATTGTTTTTAAATATAGATATGTTTTAGTATTTTCTGCTTTAAGAAATGAAAATGTTTATGCGGTTGATTTAAATTCCATATCCTAGAAAAATGTTACAAATTTAAATGCTTTTCATAAAGAGTCCTAGTTATGGTATAGAATATTAGGACACTGCAACATCTATTCACTTAAAAAATTAACAAGGAATAACTTGGTTAGAGACCAACATAAAATTGAGTTTCCAAATTACAATGGGTGTAATCAATGACAAAAGGGAAAGGAGCAGAAAATTTCTATTAAATCAAAGAAAGAAGTCTCAACTTCTCAACCTCTCGAGTTGGTTCACATGGACTTGTTTGGACCTTCAAGAGTTTCTAGCATAAATGGGAAGCACTATGTCTATGTCCTAGTAGATGACTTTTCTAGATATTCTTGGGTATACTTCTTAGCCCACAAAAGTGAATCTTGTTCTTATTTTGTTAAATACTCCAACTCTGTAGAAAATCATACTGAACATAAGATTAAAACTCTATAAAGTGATCATGACCGTGAGTTTGAAAATCAAGACCTTGAATCTTATTGCTCACACAATGGCTATAGTCACAACATTTCTACTCCTAGAACACCTTAGCAGAATGGTGTAGTAGAAAGAAGAAATAGATCCCTTCAACAAAATAGCAACAACCATGCTTAATGAGTATGACCTGCCTATTTATTTTTGGTCTAAAGCTGTGAATACAGCTTGTTATATCATCAATAGAGTCTTGATTAGACCTGTTCTTAAGAAGACCCCATGTAATCTTTGGAATAATAGAAAATCTAAACTCAATTACTTTAGAGTCTTTGGTTGAAATGTCTTTATTATCAATACAAAAGTTAATCTTGATAAGTTTTCTTCTATGAGTGATGAAGGAATATTTTTAGGATATTCTATAACCGGCAAATCCTATAGATTTTTCAATAAGAGAACCAAGTGTGTTGATGAATCTGTTCACATCAAATTTGATGAAACTGATACACATGAGTCTAAAAACTCTCTTGAAAATATTTAAGAAGATTTAAGTGTTCTGGACCATAATGAAAAATCTAAAGAACCTCCTATAAAGACAACCAGTTCTGGACGTATTCCAGAATCTGTTCCTAATGTACCTGAACCTAGAGAAGACCCTGAAATTTCTAGTCCTACCTTTACTAGATCTACTAGAATTCTAAAGTATCATCCTTTAGATGCTGTTGTAGTAAATCCGGATAGAGGTACATAGACTGGAGCTTCTCTTAGAAATCAGGTTGAACATCAAGCCTTCTTGTCACATCTTGAACCTAAAAACATTGATGATGCAATTAATGATGAATTTTGGTTAATTGCTATGCAAGAAGAACTCAATCAGTTTGAAAGAAATAAATTTTAGAATATTGTTTAAAGACTTAAGGAAACTTTCACCATAGGCACTAAATGAGTGTTTAGAAATAAAGTAGATGAATCTAGAAACATAGTTAGAAACAATGCTAGGCTAGTTGCAGAAGGCTATAGTCAAGAGGAAGGAATTGAAGATGAGGAGAATTTTTCTCCACTAGCCAGATTAGAAGCCAATAGGATTTTACATGCTTATGCTGCAGATCTGAATTTCAAACAATATCAAATGCATGTAAAGAGTGCATTCTTAAATGGATATATTGCTTAGGATGTTTTTGTTGAACAACCACCTGTATTTTCAAACCCTCACTTTTTAATCAAATTTTCAAATTATCACAAGCATTATATGGTTTAATGAAATCTCCAAGAGCTTGGTATGATAGATTATGTACTTTTCTAATTTCCAAAGGTTTTAAAAATGGTATAGCTGACCCTATTCTTTTTATAAAACGTATTTCTAAAGATATTTTAGTTGTACAAATTTATGTAGATGATATTATTTTAGGATAGTCAATAAATTCCCTATATACTGATTTTTATAAAATGATGCAAAATGAATTTGAAATGAGTTTAATGGGTGAACTAAATATCATTCATGGATTCTAAAACTTTCAAAATGATGATGGAATTATTTTAAATCAAATTAAATATACTAGAGATATTTTAAAACGTTTTGTATAGGATAGCACAAAAATTAGTGACACTCCCATGAGTACCACTAGTAAGTTGGATCATTTTGATGATGGTAAATCTGTTGATCAAACCACTTATAGAGGAATGATTGGAAGTGTACTATACCTAACTACTAGTCATCCTGATATTATGTTTAGTGTGTGTATGTGTGCTCATTTTCAAGAAAACCCTAAAGAGTCAAATTTAAATGCTGTAAATAGAATTTTCAAATACCTCAAGTATACTCCTAATTTATGACTATTCTATCCCAATGGAAAATCATTTGAAATAATTAGTTATTCTAATGCTGATCTTGTTGGATGTATGTTAGATAGAAAAATCACCTCTGGAACATATCAATTTTTAGGCCAATCACTTGTATCATGGTGTAGTAAGAATCAAAATTATGTTGCATTATCTACTGCAGAGGGTGAATACATATCTGCTGGTAGTTGTTGTGCACAAATTTTATGGATGAGACACACATTACTAGACTATGGATATCAATTCAGACATGTCCCAATAAAATGTTACAATACAAGTGCTATTAGTATTTCTAAGAATCCTGTTTCACATTCTAGGACAAAACGTATTGATGTAAGACATCACTTTTTGAGAGATCATTATCAAAAAGGTGATATCACTTTGGAATTCATTGGTACTGAATATCAAATTGCTGATATATTCACTAAACCATTAAATTCTGAAGGATTAGACTATATCATACATGATCATGGCATCATTAATCATAAATAGATATCTTATTGATATTAATGTTTAATACTTTTCTATATTTTACTTTACATTTTCATGCTCACTGTTTTACAGTTACTGCTTCACGATCATGGTCACACTGTTAAGACCTTGTGCTCACGGTCTGTCAACTCACTGTCTCACCGTGATTGCATAGAATGGTCATTGTCTCACCGTGACTGCACAGAATTGTCATTATCTCACCGTGATGACCACCAATTGTCTCACCATGATGACTGGTTTTCATCACACCATAATGTCTACTCATTGTCTCACCGTGAAGATTATTTATAATCTTATTTTAACCCGTATTGCTCTAATTTTTATTTCATCGCTATTTGATTTATCTTGTTTTTTGTTTTATGATGTTTGACATTCCCAAATGATAAAAATTAAGGATTTCATTCGATTTGTTACCCGAAATATCTCTTGAATCTTCTAACTCTTGATAACCTTCACCTCTCTCGCCCGAAACTTCTGTGGATTCCTAGGATGAAGCGTCCATCTTCACCCTCGTCTGAGAAGCGCTGCTCTATGAAACAGAAGAGGATACCAAGGATTTCTCTCGAAGGTCCTCTAAACCCAAACATGGTAAGTCGTACTATTGTACCTGAAAAAGATATTTTCCCTGAGCGACTGATGTCTAGCAAGTCATTAGTTTTGAATGTTTTAAGAGAACAAGGATGGATTTAATGGTTCTCTGGAAAAAATAGATCGATTTACCCGAGACCGGTATCTCAATTCTACCAATATGTAAAGCTTATATTTCATTTTGGAGAAATACTTATGGTGAACAGATGGATCAATAATCAGAAGTGTTCTTTCTCTTCGAGGATGTGTGCTGCATGCGTAAGGATTCCACATGAAGGACTTTGTGAGGACTACCAGAGAGACCCTCCTCCATCATTCGATATCTTCGATCTGGAAAATTACATGGAAATTGTAACTGGTAATGGAACCAACCGAAGGGCCATAGATGCTGAATTAGATTGAGAAACAAGACTACTGTTCATGTTTGTTCAAAATTTGATCTGTCCGAGAAATGGGGATTTTGTTGTAATGATGTATCAGGATGTGTTTCTGATTCACCTGTTGAAGAATGGCCATAAGATCAACCTATGCATGTATGTTATTAAACACATCTGTGAGCTGATTAATATCACTTACAAATCCACCTCCTTATTTTAATCAAGGATGATTTCAGCCATGCTAGTTGCCAAAGGAATGGTTGGCCATAATGAAGAAATGTTCGAGGAATATGATTTCTGCTTATCCAAGCCTATCATCAGAATGATGAAGAATAGCTGGAACCCCTAGAAGAAGAAATGCGTTGAGGATAATGATCAATTGTATAAGAAGTTTAATCCTGATGATTATCCAAGAAGACCTATGAACCTAGATGATCCTGGTTTGGAACCAGATTAAGTGGATGAGTATTTAGAAGAAGAATAAGAAGAGGAGGAAGGGGCAGCTGAAGTATCACCCAGAGAAGAAGCTATAATACCTCCAATGGAAACAGCTCCTATTGAAAAAGAAATGATTGTTGTTGTCCCTGCGGTTATCCCTGTTGAAATACATCAAGGAGAGGAAGTTGTTGTTGGTTTGAAAGAAGAGGAAGCTCCTTCTTCTAGTGAGGATGTCAATCCCGAATCTCATCCTACTACTGCAAGAAAATTGGATTTTCCGGATTTATAACAGCTAGAAACTATAGAGACAGATCCTATTGAAGAGGATCTCCCTGTTGAGAAAGAAGTCAATCTGGAAGCACAACTAGTGGAACTATCGGTTCTTGAGATAATTCCCTCTGCTGAAGAGAGGATGGAAATTGCCTTTCAGCTGGAAAGGCAAGATTTTTCTGAAGAGATTAGAGATGATCCTGTGGATATTTACATTGTTTTTGAGCCTATAGTCTCTGAAATAGAAGCACAATTTGTGGGGGAGGATCCTCAAAACCATGAGATTATAAAAGCTGGATCTGCTGAAGCTTCTAAACCTACTGTCTCATACTCTGAGTTCACTCAGTATGAATTTACATGTTTTTATGTTTTCAATGAGTCTCAGCAAGTGACTACAACTGGAATTGATCGTTCTTCTTTATTCGAACTGAAGTCTGTAGCTCATCCAGAACTAGACGCTCAATCTGAATCAGAATCTGAGTCTGAAGATAACTTTAAACCGCAACCAAAACCTGCTCCACTACCTTCACCTGCACTCTTACCCGAGCAACACTCCTTTTTACCTATAAATGATCTGATGGTTTTTGGGGAGACTCTGTTAGCTGGAGTTGAGAAATTTTATCCACTCAACCTCATCCAGTAACACAACTGAGTCAAGAAGATGCATCAATTATCTTGGAAAATATTATATTGCATATTCCACCATGTATGATCCGAGAAATTCAAGAAGTCAGAGTAGAAAATAGGCTGTTGAGTTATGGTGTTTCAAACCTGAAAAGTATGGTAGCAAACTTGCAGAATAAGTTGTCTTCATGATCAGAGCATGTGCCTGCTCCTATTTCTGCCCCTGCACCTGTTGCTGCTTCTCCTGAGCCAACTGATTCTACCCTTGATAGGGAAATTGTGTCTCAAGTGAATCCATATCTACAATCATTTGATGAGATGATTGGAAAAATATACAAAAAGATGCTGGAACACATGAGGGGGCTTGTCGAAAATTTGAATAAGCTCACAGATGAGTACACTGGATGTCTGCAGAATGCTTTGAAACAGTTCAATGTTCTATCCAAAGCTGTAAAATCATCTCCTACTACAGATGAACCTTCTGTTCCTATTTTTGATGGTTCTCTGCTGAGATCCATAATCAAAGAAGAACATCAGAATGCCTTCAGTGGCTTGGATTTTTCTTCTTTGTCAGAAGTGGTAAAGAACAGTGATCGATCATTGGACTTGGTTAGAATTCATTCTAGGACAACCCATGATTCTAAACAAGAGATCACTAAAAAATAGATTTTTATCTCACCCGGATTTTCTCCAAAAGTGATATGACAGATCACTTTATATATCTTGTGGAAAACATTAAAATCCCTCCGGTAACTCAAGCTTTTAATGCTCAACTTCAAAAGCTAACAATGTTCACCATATTGTTGGTAAAATTCAGGGAGAATAAGGACAATTTTGAAAAGTCTATGCAATATGGTGGAAAATAATTACTGATTTCATAAATCTTTTGAAATAATATCATCATGTGTAGTGTACTACTATAGTTTCTCTAGTTGATGCACCCCTTAGACCTTGTCTACCTGCCTTAGCCTCAACTGCCAAGTCAGTCATCGAAGCTCTTTCTATGATCCATCCAATCATTCTTAACCAACTGCAGCCTAGATCATCTACTGATCCTACTTTGGCTCCATCCGTTTTTGAAGGTCTACCCTTACCCTCTTTTTCTACCATATCTATGCCTTATTCTACATCGGCACCAGCTACTGCTACTGATAATGGCAAGGAAAAGGTGGATCCCTGAATAGTCCAGGGACTCTATCTTTTTTATGGGATTTCATTTGTTGTTTATTGTTTGTATTTCTCTTGTATGTTTTATTATAAACATTTTCAATGAAAATTGCCATGTTTCACTTCATTTTTCTCTACCATTTGATAATCAAAAAAGGGGGAGAAAAACTACAAGTTTTAGTAATATAATGATATTTTTTATTATCGAATCTATAATTCTCTAATTTTTGTTATTCTAATATGCTATTTTCTTTAATGATACATTTTATTTATATTTGTACTATACATGATTTGTGATCATCAAAAATGGGGAGATTGTTGGAATCCTCATGTATTAATCATGTTTTAATGATCCCAAATCCTATTACTGTTAATTATTCTCAATATTAATTTCACATCTTGCTAATGCTCTTCAATCACAATAATAACTACACATCATGTATTAATGATAACAAATTTTATTGATTTTAATTACTCTCTTTTTTATTTACAAGTCTTATGCATGACCACAAATCTCACATATATTATCAAGCCTTTATATTTATGTCCCAACATATCTTAATCTCTATTGATTAAAATTAATCCATATTTTGCATATTACTGTTTAAGTATAAATACAGATATTTGTCTAAGTATTGAGACACTGTGAAGGACACACTGTGACCCACACACCGTGATGGACAAACCGTGACCTAGACACCATGAAGGACAAACCGTGACCCATACACCGTGAATGACAAACCATGACCCAGACACCGTGAGCTACACACCGTGACAAGGAGACACTGTGAAGCACATACCGCGAACCACATACTGTGAAGACTATACCATGAAGAAGACACCATTTGTATAATCACTATGACACCATTTCTTAACTTTTTTTCAATATTCATTAAATAATGCTAAATATCATATTTGATGTTTTTAATGTAATTAATGTTATTTAATGATAGTTGTTGGCATGTCATGAAAACGTATCTTGTACCTAGGAAAAGGGAATCATTCCTACTACCAGAACATGTGGAATATAAGGAAGATTGAGATGTTGTACACGTGCAAGTGAAAGTGTGACGATACAACAAGAAGAAATTACATGCACCCGAGAGCACTATACTGAACAAGAAGAAGAATCCTAAGAAACAAGGAGATTACAAGACTTTTGAAGAACTCTTATGAGTTCAATCCAACACCACCAACGAACACACGAAAAATCAAGATATCATTTTCACTCCTGTAGAACTCAAGCTGAACTATGACACTCTGTTTATCAATAGAAAAACTAGAGAAGGACTCAGAAGTATTCATGCTGAATCCAACGAGTCCAGAGATGCATTTCTAATCACTAGAGCTCTCTAAACTCTTATCTATCTTCTCTAAGTGATTTTTTTATTTACTTTCGAGAAGTGTGGTGTACTCTGTATATATTACACATACACATTGCCTCCTGCACTGAACTGGAGGATATCAAAATCCTCACGCCAAAACACTTAACTCTTGTTTACCCACATTAACTATGGAAGAGGTCCTTGTGTGGCCATGTCTTTGTTTTTTTTCCAATGAAGAACTATGGTAGAGGTCCCTGCGTGGCCTGGATAGTTTTGTAAACTGTTGTTAACCCAAATCTAGGGTGTGGATCAAACTTATATAAATATTAGAGGATTAAGTATCGGCTTGAGACTGATCCTCTTGTTATATCTAATGTGCATCTCTAGTTTATGTTTAAAGAATACTGTATATATCTTTTATATTCCATTGTGATTACATTGAAATACTAAAGTATTTTGAAGCAACATTGATAGTAAAATTAGCAAGTGTTTATAATTATTGTAAATCAATAGGTTAGTTTCAAAAGTTAGTTTAATCTTGTGGTTAAATTAACTGAGACCTAATCAAGATTTGAGAAGCTAGGTGAACATCTACAATCTGTATAAATTCACACAAGTTTAACTTGTTTTATAAATTGGGGGATTATAAATAGACAATATTTTAACATAAATATTAATTGGAACTCAATTCACCCCCCTCTTGAGTATCCTCTCCGACCAACACTATCATCATACCAATTAATCTGATAAACACCTATTAGGTTAAACCCCTCAATTGAGGATGCAATGTATGTGTTATGACCTCAATAACATTATAACCTTGGAAAATAAAATATTTTTCATTATATAAATATATATATGATAGTTATTTTCATTAAAAATTGAAATCCAATTATTTTTCATAGTGATCTAAAAAACCATTGAAAGTTTTATTTTCATATTACATCAACAATGTTTCAATGTGGGATATCTTTCTCTAATACCACATGAATATTCCAATAAGGATCAGTGTGATCATTGAGTGGGCTGATCAGAATTTGTGACCTTCTCTTTTTTATAATTTCACGCTTAACAAAACAACCTTCATCTCCCATTAAAAATATATAAATTTTCAAAAAACAAGACTGCCAAAAAATAATAGGAACAAAAGTATTTACAATGGTTACTACTCAGTAAGAGTTCATATTCCATGGAATGGTTTGTAAATAACCCAATACCATGTAAAAAACTAGAAACAAAATCGTTTTTTCTTATGAAAATAAGGTGTGAATATCCATATAATTTCATTTCACTCAATTGACTGACAGTTCATGTGACCCTCACATGTATAAATAATATTAAAATATTTTTATTTAATTTAAGAAATATTCACCAACAGGATTATACATTTTTTCAATATTCTTGTTTTATTTTCTTTAAATTCTCTTTTCATTCATGTATATTTCATTCTCCCATTATTATATAGTAATAGACATGAATCGTAATTATTATATTGGTATTTCATCTATTTGGTTGGTTTGGAATACACAGAATGATGTTAGTATATCATCAATTATATAGTCTCCTTTTAGTAATCATTATGCAGAAAAAAAATTTGGATGAAACAAATTTTAGAATGATGTTCACTCGATCATCTTTGAGAGATTTCCTCTTTAATAACACATTATTGGATAGTTCATATTGTATCGTTCCAACTATTTCCTATTAGACCTGTGTTTTGGAGTGACTATACCATATTAGAGTGCTTCAAATCACATCAATTTTTTGTATACTACTCGAAAACAAATTTTCCACCATTATATAATCAAGATATCTTAATGATTTTTGGGAGGACTATGAAAATTATTTCAAAAAACCCAAAAAATTATACCAACATCTTGCTCAAAAGCATATTGTCTTAGACATTATTAAAATATCATAAATGATAGAAGTTCTCATTTATACTCATTGAAAAAATAAATTGAAAAATATCCATATGAAATTTTGAGAACCATGTTTCTTACTTCATACTTATTGAAATATGGAATTCCCATCTTATCACAATCAAAATAGACAAAATAAAAAATACTCCAAATGTAATTGCAAATGCTACAACTTCGTTCTACTCATCATTTTATTAAATCTACTTAGTAATAATTAAGTCATATTCCTCTACATCTAGTAATCCTTTCTCATAATATAATAATACTATAGGTATTTCTCCTTTCAATTACATCATGTGATTATTTTCACCATATCAAAAATACCATATTATTCTCACATCATCCTCTATATAATTAACATTATTTTGAAACATCATTCTGCTGATTCCAAACAGAACCTTATATTATGTGAATCAAGATCTCGCATATGATCATTATATTAAAACATCACCTAAAAAAGTCATACATGTCTATCTGATAGATATTTTATAAGAGAATACACCATTATTTCTAAAAATATTATAAATGGTTCATCTGATGAACTCATAATGATACCATTGTGAATAATTTTCTAATGTACATCATTTAAAATTATTCCAATTTACATCCCATTATATATTCAAAATGATCAAAAAATATAAAGTAAATAGAAATTATTAACTATAATAAATCATATATATGTCTTGATTAATTGAACATTGTCTCGTAATCAATATATATCATCATAACAACAATTATTAAGAAACATTGAACACTGACTTTGTTCAGCCGCACCATCAAATCATCATACACCTTAAAACCAAACTCCTCCATTCTATATAATATTGGACAATGAAAAAATTCAATAGAATTGATTTTAGTAATATTTAAATAAATAATATGTTGTATTCTTCCATAAAAATATATTCTATGACCCTTGTAATAATTATAATATAATAATTCATCAAAAAAATTTACTCTAATAACCTCAAACAAGTAACTTTTATTTGATGGACATGCTCTAGTGAAAAAAATACGATCAACTATATTTAATCACAACTATGTGTGATCACCTTTTTCAAAATACTATCAACATAATATGATTTATGTTGGAAAATAGTCAAAAACCCTTGGATCACACATTCTCCCTATCCAAAAAATGATTAATATATTTTAGACTCATATAAATGACTTGAATCATCTTGGTCCCCACACTATGAGCTTCACTTAATAATTCATTAATAAACAGTAATCGTAATATAATCATATCCATTTTCTAAATACTAACATATTTCATTATAAAAGATAATTTTTTGAATATTTCTAAAATAATGGCTTCAATAAAAATAGTTTCATAAAACAGTTTATGTAAATTCAACAGGCATGTAAGCCATCCAAAATCATTGTCATACATTTATATCTCATATATAAATAAACAAGTGAGCAACATGGTCATATGCCACATGGTATGATAGTAATAACTAGTTATAGGATTCTGCACTCTCTATGTGAACTCAGAAAAATGTGTATACATGCGTCTCTATGACACATGACAAAGGAAACTCATCACCAACCCATCAGGAATGTGACCCGTCGTAAGTATGTTTTAGAACGTTGTTGTAGCATAGAGTGTATCCAAATAACTCAATAACTTCCTAAGACTTTCATGTACTCTTACCTGATGGGAAAACTATTTTATGAAATATTAAAATATGATCATTCCCATTCTTCCATTTCAATAGGTCCAATCACATTCCATTTAAAACCTAAATAGGTTTTATTTAGAAACATGCCTTTTTTACTACATAAAACTAATGGGTTTCAATCAAATAATTTTAATCCATTTTCACTAGTTTGAGATCCATTCAAAACCAATTCCATCATTTCAAAATTCATTTACACAATTATAATCATCAATTTAATTGAAATCATTTCGATGAAATCCGAAAATTAAATTAAACAATTTAAATCAGCTAATTTCCTTATGCAATCCCAATTCAATGGAATAGGTTTTTTCTAAATATTCATGCCAAAATCATTTTAAATTTCTCGATTCACTGGAATCTTGTTTTTTTTTAAATTTAATTGAATGAAACTTGTGCAATTGAATTTAAATCAGTAATTGAAATAAATTATTCAAAATACAATGATAATAAATTTGGCATGTCGGGACGGAACCACCTACCTCAATGATTTTGTCCAAAACCACAACGGTTGAGAACGCTCAAGAAACCTGTGTTGCTTCTTCAAGATACCACCCTAGATTTCGTCTTCTAACAATATCAAGACCAAATATCATAATATTTGGTACCACACACATAGGTCTACCTGTAACGGGATACCGAGACAAGAGTAGTAGCAGATCAAAGTGGTTCTAAGAAACCAATCAAGAACGATGAAGAACGATCACATAACTCAATAATCTGGCTTTGATTCACTAAGAGGAAAATATGGTTCACCTACAGAATGATGGGAAACCTCTTATAACCTTAAGAGAATAAAAATCCCAAATTAGGGCCGCTTAGGTGGAGAAAAGATTTACATAGAGGCAAAAATGAGCGAGATCGACAATTTAAGGATATCATTTAATTCGCCTCACGGTTTGGCCACACTGTTTAACAAACCGTGAACTAATCATGCGTGAGATAATTCTTCGGTCATGCTTCTCACATGGTTTGGCTGTACAATTAGTCCAACTGTGCACCGCCCATGCATAAGCTATTGTCCAGGTTTCACGGTTGGCACGGTTTGGTTGCTCGGTTTTTCAAACAATGTGCAAACAGTGCACAAAACATTGGCATTTATATTTTCTAAAAAATTCACCCAAACTCTCCCCATGCCATTACTACAAAATGACTATACTTAGAAACAAAAAAAATACCAGAAAACGTAACAGGATGTTACAACCTCCCCACCATAAGACCTTTTTGTCCCCAGAAATCATATGGAGAAACCTCCACGTCAAAAAGATGAGGACACTTCTCTTTCATTACTTCCTTCCTTTCCCATATCTCATAAGAATATTAGCCATGATGCCAATGTATATAGAATAAGAATATCATTATCCCACGAAGTACCTTGGTCTCCGAATCAACAACCCTGACTGGTTGTTCAGTCACAGATAAATCTGGTTCAATCTCAAGATCATTCCAGATCAAAACATGAGATGGATCAGAGAGATACTTTCTTAGCAGCGATACATGGAACATGTTATGTATCGACGTCCACTGTCGTGGTAGAGCTAGATGGTAACCAACTTTCCCCGCAATACCAAATACCTCGGAAGGTCCCACAAAATGAGGAGAAAGATTCCCTTTCCTCCCAAGCCGTCTATAACACAATCGGGTTGAAACTTCCAAGAACACCTTTTCACCAACTGCGAACTCTAAAGGTTTATGTTGTCAATCAGCATGAGACCTGTATTGGCTTCATGATGACAACATTCAATGACTAATCAACTAGATTATAGCTGTTGTCTCTTGGACAAGACTCATTCATACCAAGGATCTTTCACCAATCTCTGACAAACACAAAATAGATATACATGGACGACCATACAATGCCTCAAAAGGACCCATTTTGATCACATATTGATAAATGTTTTTATAAAAAAAACTCAACTAACCCCAGATGATCATCCCAAGACCCACTAGAATCGAGACCACAAGCTTGGAGCATATCCCCATGGATCTGAATAGCTCTCTCTATCTAGCCATCCAACTGCGGATGGTAGGCCGTTCTCAAACGGACCTGAGATCCCATTGCCTCTTAATGGCCTCTCCAAATGCGAGATGTAAACCGATGATCCCTATCAGAGACTATAGCAGATGGAACTTCGTGAAAATGAACTATTTCTATCATGTAGATATTTCCCAACAACTCAACTTTGGTTGTATCTCAAATAGGTATAATGTGAGCCGACATGGTCTGCTTATCGATCACCACCCATATCGCATACTTCTTCCTCTAGGATTGAGGTAACCCAACCACAAAGTCCATAGATATTTCATCCCACTTCCATGACAGAACTACAACTGGTTGAAGATAACTCGAAAGTTTTTGGTGATCAAGATTCACCTACTAGAAAGTATAGCAATGAGATACAAACATAGTAATGTTTCGTCTCATACCTGGCTACCAGAACTGTCGCTGCATGTCATAGAACATCTTCGTGGTTCCTGGGTGTACAACCCACTGAGAGTTATGGAACCCCCCATCACATCCTTCATTGCTGCTAAAGGCACAACGTAAAGGTTTAATTAAAACAGAACACCGTCATTGGAGGCCGACCATTGAGTGTCGGTCTCCACACTATAAAGTGATTCCCTAATGCTATGGAATTACTCATCCATTTGTTGTTCCTGAAGAATTAACTCGTAGAGAGAAGGTGTCAACTAGAAACTGGATAAAGAAACTTCCTTCCCCTTCCACTCAACTAAAATATGCAAGTTTGAAAAAAGACCCATCAATCTTTACTCTTCTATAGATTTTTTCAATGCCTGTGATGGTATTTTCTGGCTTAACGCATCTATAACTACATTCCCTTTTCCCAGGGTATAGGCAATGTCAATGTCGAAATATTGCAGGTACTCCACCACACGCCTTTCGTAGAGATTCTAATATTTTTGAGAGAATATATAACTCAAACTCTTGTGTTCATAATACACAGTAAACCATTCTACATAAAGGTAATGTCTCCAAAACATAAGTGTGTGGATTACAGCTGCAATTTCACGTTCATGTGTAGGATAGTTCATTTCAAGAGGGTTAAGCTGACAAGACCCATGGGCAACATCCTGATTACCCTACATGAGATTACATCCTAAACCTGAAACTAATGCATCACAAAAGACCACACAACCAATCCCTGCCTCAGGATGAGCTAACACAGGCACAGTAGTCAAAAGACGCATTAGCTCAGCAAAAGAACTATGACATTTATCATTCTAGGAAAACTGCACACCCATCCGAGTAAGAGCAGTCATCGGAGAAGCTAACTTTGAGATGTATTTAATAGACCAGCGATAATATCTTACTAATCCCAAGAAGCTCCAAATCTCGATAACATTTCATGGTTTTTCCCAAGTCATAACATCCCTCACCTTCTCATTATCAACTGATATTATTTTTTATGACACCACATGTCCCAGGAATTTCAATTCATGAATCTAGAAGTCACACTTCAAAAGTTTTGAATAAAGTTGGTGATTCCTTAAAAGACTCAGAACTGTTCTCAGATGATTCACATGATCCTACTCAGAATTGGAGTAGAAAAGAATGTCATCCACAAAGACTACCACAAAAGTATCAAGATACAGTTGGAAAAACGTGTTCATCAAAGCCATGAAATATGCAGGAGCATTTGTTATGACTAAGGGCATAACAACGTACTCATAATGGAAATAACTACTCCGAAATGTGGTATTATGAATGTTAAGTTATTTAATCCTCAACTGATGTTAACCATATCAAAGATCAATTATTGAAAACCACTTGGACCATTTCAATTGATCAAACAAATCATAAATTCTTTGTAGAAGATATTTGTTCTTTCTAAAAACTCGATTGAGATTTCGATAATAAACACATAAGCGAAGACACCCATCAGCCTTCTTGGAAAAGAGAACTGGTGTTTCCCAAGGTGACACACTCGATCATATAAATCATTTCTCCAGAAGATCATCCAACTGAGTGTTCAATTCATTTAGTTATACTAGAGCCAATCAGTATGAGGGAATAGAAACCAGTTGATTACCATGAATTAAGACAATTGTAAAATCAACCTCCCTTACTAGTTGCAAACCAGATAAGTCAGAATGAAACACATCAGGAAACTCAGCAATGACAGGAGGGAGATCACCAGACAATGAATCTCTCTCTAGATCAAAATAATACACTGATATATCTTTCCCCAACTCTGGAAAAAAGGTTCTGGCTCTGTTTGACCTTGGGACCCATTCTCCTTGAAAAAAGTGAGACACACCACTAGGTGTAGTGAGGTAGACCCATCATAGATAATAATCAATCTGTGATTTATTTGTAATGAGCCAATACATCCCACATATGACGTCAATTTATTTCATGTTGACAACAATGAAACTCCAAGAAAGCTCAACATATGATATAGTGCAGTCACAAGAAGGACTATGAAGACCCTTCTCTCTCATTGTACCAAGAGGTGTAGTAATATCCATCGTGCTAGATAAATGCTCCATATGTAGATTTAGCAGATTAACAATATGGTTTGAAATAATAGAGTTAGTTCCACATGTATCTAAAAGGGCGGTCAGTAAAGATGATGCTATAGTAATGGTACCTCTCACAGTTGTAGGACTTGCATCAGTTACCTCTGGAGTCTCATCCATGGTGTGAAGAAGCTTTGCTCCGGCTGCCTGTGGATGCAACCCTTTTGTACGTGAAGCCTTTGATTACCCCACAGTATTTGGAGGTGCTGATGATCCTGATATACTACGTGGAGTAGATATGTGATGTCAGAATCTCTGTATGTTCCCTAAACGTCCGTAGGAGCTATAGTTCTTTGGTGCCTCAGTGCAAACCCTCTTAGAATTTCCCGGTTTTCCACAATGATAGGAAGTCAAAGACACCCGTCCTGGTGCTACCAGAGGTCTGGAAAAATTCTATTGTTGAAAATTACCTTGTTAAACATCGTGCATCCATTTTTCTTTAAAGGAACCAACACTTCCACTAAGAGGGAAAAGAACCTCCTTCAACCCTGACTTTCCTGCCAGGTGCATCTCAACCATCATGGCCCTATCCAGCATGTTAGAAAAAGTGGGTAGCTTGAGTATGAAATCCTGAGAATAGATATCTGATCGAAGTACCAACTCGAATCATTGAACCTTCATCTTCTCATTAAAAACAATCTCTGGAGAAAATTTCATCAACTCATAAAAGCGATTTGAGTACTTAGTCAATGTTTTGTTGGGTTGGTCGGGCTTGAAAAACTCCATAGCCTTGGGCAACTCCATTGATTCTAGATTGAACTATTTAGTGAAAAGAACCCTGTAGTCTTTCTTCTCCAAACCCTCATGTCTTCCACCCGAAACCATTGTGTCCCACCATCTCCTACTTGGTCCCTCTAGCACGAAGGTGGTACAGTTCACCTTGATCACATTAGGTGTCTCCAAGAACCCAAATAGACGTTCGATCATAATCAATCATTCCTCAACATGTTGATGGTCAGTGGATCCTTTGAAAACTGGTGGCCTCTATAACAGGAACTCTTGAGAATAACTTCGGAGAATATCACCATGAGGATCTATAGCTGAAGTCTGAAAAGGAACTGCAGGTGGTGCATGTCCCAGAGCTTTGACATTACGAACAATCACCTCAACCAGACTCGGATCCACAGTAGGATTCACTTGTTTCGATTCAGCAACAACCTCTCTTTGAATCATATTCTCATGTCTTCTCAAAGGCATGTTGCTACACAACATAAAATGAAATATATTAACACCCAAACCGAGTAGCTGGGAAAACTATTCTTAAATGAAGGGATTAAAAGATTAAGATTCCACTCTATCCAAATAAAAAAGGTAAAATAATAGAACTAATCCACAAGTTGTATTTCCCTATCCAACCATGGTGACTGAAGGTTCATTGTTGTGAGATCTGGCTAGGCACTCAATCACAACTACCTCCCAAGTCCCAACAAGAAAACTCAAATGCATACTATCATCAAGGAAAGATGCTCAACCTCCCCTTTGATAAAACTTTGTCACGAACTAGCTCGGGTACCCTGGTAACCAGATAACCGAGCCGGCCATGGCATAACCAAATGGGCATTCCCAATCCCCATTGGTCAGCGACTAGCACCTGGAATCGTACAACATACAAGTGGGAATGAATTTTCCCAATGAATGCATAAGAAAGAGTAAAAAAACAGTATGCATGGAAAAAGAAAATCCACTGGGAGTAATGTAGCAGATTACAAACTGGAATAAAATGACAATGTACTACAAATCATGTACTAAAGCTGGAAATATTGACCTAAAGTCCATAAGTACACAACTCACCATGTCCAAAGATCAATAATTTGATCCAACACTAAGAGATCCCTTCCCTTTGCTCGAACCTATAAAGAGAAAGTCTACAAACACCGGAAGGAAAAAGTAGGGTGTGAGCCTAATCCCAGTAAGATGTAACCAATGATTCTGTTACAGATGAAAAATATAGATTATCCAATGAAATGCTTTCAATTTTCAAATAACCAAGTTTGGAAATTCAAAATCATAATTTAACAAATCATTCTATACATTTTCAAATGATAGAATATTCATCAAGGAAGGTGTTACAATGATGGAATATTTTTAAAACAATGGTTTAAATTAACACAGTTACATAAAATAGTTTATGTAAACTCAGCAGGCATATAAGCAGTTCCAAATCATTGGAATACATTTATATCTCATATATAAATAAACAAGGGAGAAACATGGCCATATTCCAAAATATACGATAGTATTAACCAGTTATAGGATTCCATACTCTCTATGTGAGCTCAGAAAAATGTGTATACACACGTCTCTATGACACTGACCAAAGGAGACTCATAACCAACCCATCGGGGATGTGACCCACCCCAAGTATGATATATAACGTTGTTGTAGCATAGAGTTTATCCAAATAACTCAATAACTAACTAAGGCATTCATGTCCTCTTACATGATGGGTGAAATATTTTTTGAATGCTTAAAATACGATCATTCCCATATTTCTATTTCAAAAGTTCCAATCTCATTCCATTTAATACCAAATTAGGTTTTATTTAGAGACATGCCTTTTTCACAAGATAAAACCAATGGTTTCTAACAAAATCATTTTAAGCCATTTTCACCAGTTTGAGATCCATTCAAGACCAATTCCATAATTTCACAATTCATTTCCCCAATTAAATTAAACAATTTAATGGAATTAATTTCCCTCAAATCCACCAATTAAATTAAACAATTAATATCGGACAATTTCCAAAAACATACCGAATTCAATGGAATTTGGGTTTTACAAATATTCATGCCAAACCATTTCAAATATCTCGATTCACTAGAATCGAGTTTTTATAAATTTAATTGAAATAAACATGAGAAATTTAATTTCAATCTATAATTGAAATAAATTAAGAAAATACATTGATAATAAATTTGGAATGTCGGGACTGAACCAGCTACCTCAAAAATTTTGACCATAACCAGTACAGTTGAGAACGCTTAAGAAAACCGGGTTTCTTCTTCAAGAAACCACCCATGATTTCTTCCCCTAACCAGTTAAAGGCCAAATAACATCATATTCGGTACCACATAGTTAGATCTACCCATAATGGGCATAATTCGAAGAAACCGAGAGAAGTGGAGTATTAGTTCTATGTAGATCTAAGAAACCGATCAAGAACGATGAAGAAAGATTACATACCTCAAGAATTAGGCTTTGATTCACCAAGTGGAGCCTTTGGAATGCCTCCCAAACAATGGTAAAACCTTCTCTGAACATTGGAGAAGACAAATCCTGAGTTAGGTCCACTTAGCTAGACAAACGAGGTACTTAGAGTCAAAACTGAGTGAGATCCACAATTTAAGGATCTCATTTAAGTGCCGCATGGTTTGGCTACCCGGTTTAACAAAACGTGCGCTAATCATCCATGAGCTACTAACTCGAACATAATTCTTGCATAGTTTGGCCACACAGTTAGACAAACTGTGTGCCGCCCATGAGGAATCTATTGTCCAGGTTTCATGGTTTCCATGGTTTGGTCGCACGGTTTGTTAAACCATGCACAAACCGTGCACAACACACTGGCCTTTATATTTCCTTAAAAATTCACCCAAACGCTCCCCAAGCCTTTACTCCAAAATGATGGTACTTAGAAACATCAAAAATACCAAAAAACGTAATGGGATTTTACATATGGAGTAAAATGAAATCTACTATGATTTATATTGTTTGATGATATAAAATCGTGTAATTTTAATCATTAATAAAATTAATCCATCATCCCTTACTCTAGTTTAACTCTTTTAACTGAATATACTCATCAATATTTTATGATGTGTAAGTATTGAAAATTTTAAATTATATAAATTTTGTCATTTTATTTGTAAAGAAAAATACTATCTAGTTATACATCATGAATACTATAATTTAGATCATGGGGATTCAATTTAACAGATTCATATTCAATAACATGTTCATTCGACATCATAATAAGTCCATGACCATCGATAGAAACACCACTAAAAATGAAAAATTAAAAAATATTTCATTGAAAATATAATAATAGATCATTGACCAGTCTACCATTCAATTCACTGAAACATTAGACATATTCATTCATCTAAAGAAATTTTACATCCCTTTTAGTAAACAATGTTAGTGAAATTGATTATCTATCAATGTTTTCTTAAAACCATCAATTGTAAATTATAATTCTATGAAGACTGTGAATCTATAAAAAAATTTAGGCCTTATAAACACTACGTCCCCTTTATTTATATCTTTAACTATTATTCCATCATTATTTACAATATTTCAATGAAAATAAATTTATCACAATTAAAAATAATATTTAAATATTTTTTTAAATTACTCTATATCGTTCATGGTTTGTAGAAAAATCCTTATGTTTTTTTAATGATCCAATTTACTAGAATAATGTATCAAAATATCATCAACAAACATATAAAAAATCTAAATATAAATGAAAATTTATATTCATATGATCTTTGAATACAAAAAGTAAATTAGAAAACTTAAATGAAAATTCAAAAAACTCATAATTCCCTTATATATTCTAAATTACATCTGAATATAGTCTTTCTCTTCCGCCTTCAACTGATGATATCTTGAAAAGATGTAATCCTTTAAAAAATACATTTCTCTTCTTGTTAGGTTGAAACAATAATTGATATGAGTACACATATATTTATTTATAATAGTTATTTTATTCAATACTCTATAATCAATGAATATACTCATAGAACTGTCATTTATTTTTTTTAAAGGGAACCCTACGGTTATGTACCATAAATTTTTAAATCATTATCAATTAATCCATGTAACATATTTTTTAATATAAAATTATCTTCATTAGCTAGAAGTTAAGGAGATTTTGAAATTATATTAGCCTCAAAAACATAGTTACTAGTATATTGAATATCATAATAACATATAAAACTACAGTATTAATATATAAATACATCCATATAATCATTTACTCATGTAATTAGACTAATTTAATCAATTTACTTCTTCCAAAAATAATTTTCATCTCCATGATTAATGAATTTCTCATATTCCCAATCAGTTATATGTTGTATGCATTCATTATAATATACAAACTAACATTATTTAGAAAAAAAGTATATTTTTCCCTAAATAATATATTATCATCTTAAACATCATTCCAATCTATCCCTAGAGTAACATAAAACAGTAAAAGGGGTATGAAAACATTGTTTGTAAAAAAAATATTTTCCAATTATGATAATAGGAAGATTCTTATAAATTCATATTTAATTAATATTAACCCCATGTGTTTTAAAAAAATGTTATAGTATTACATTATTAGGATAAATTCAAAAATTAATAGATAACTTCTATGAGATTAATGAATGATTAGAACATGAAAATAATAATAAAATTCCCAATATAAAAAAAATAAAAATCAATTAAAATAATATCATTTTATTGTCTAAAATCACTTTAGGTAGTTACAAAGGGTTTTTACACACACTTCTCCATGTGATCGTGAGAACCACAATTCATTATTCCCACCACCAAAGAGCTTTTTTTAAAATTTTCTATCATATTAAAATTAAAAAATCATTCTATCTAATTCATATTATTAATCTGATCATTATCATAATTCTTTTCATTACCGTCCGGATATATATTGAAAACTATTCTATCTATAAAGGACAATCAAAAAACAATTTTTAACATACATATCACAATATGGACTATTAATATTCATAAATTTTTATTTTCTTTAATATATGATTACCCATTAGGTTCCACATTGAAATATTTTTGTATTATATTCATAGAATAAATTATCATTAGAAAACTATATTTATTTCTTTTGATCAAACTAAATATGTTTATTTTATCTTATTAATTCATTAGAAGAATTTTATCTTTTTTATATTGGATTAAATTATTTCAAAAAACTATTTATATTACAATCAGTATCAAGAATAATGTCATAGAATTTTTTGAATAAGGTAAATCATTCAACATATGTAACTAATGAATCCTCTAACTTTTTCTATAATTATAATAATTTTTTCCATTATGTGTTGAATAACCTTATGGAAATAAATTTGTTATAAATTTAAAAAATGCATCTCATTAAATGGAATCAATATAATTCCTTTATCTATTATTAATTATCATCGACCATCATTTCCCATATTCCAATTCTAAATGATAAATTATAAGAGTATCTTATTGAGGATACAAACTAATTGTGATATCAAATATCATATCTATATCTGTATTCATTCCATTTACTACTCTCAGGTTATAATATACCCTAAATAAAATGGTATATTATTTCATAAAATTATATACTATAAATATTATAGATCGGAAAATGTGTTTCTCAAAAATATGGATACCACCACCAATAATAGACTACATTAATTAATCCATCAAAAATATGAAAAAATTAGTTCCAATACCAACCATTCTTGGTTACTGTTTTGGAAGGATATTTTCATCTTCATGCCTTCCTATATCAGTTTCCAAATCACCTATTAGTGGAAAATTCAAAATAGTCATATATAAGATATAATAATATGAAAATATTCAAAATCTATCTCATAGTGATATTATATTAAATTATTTTCTATTAAGGGTGTACATTTATCATCAATACATTTAAAATTATCTAAACCATCAATATAAAACAAAAAATAAGAAACACAAAAATGGATTTTTGAACTATAGTAATCATTCTTATCTTGTAAAATAACTTTCTATTTTTATTTTTTATATAATAATGTCATCACACTTACATAATGATCATATAAATTATAAAGATGATAATCCCACATAGTGTACATTATCCCGGAATATAAAATTGTTAATAAAATAAGTTTTCAATTATAGAAAAATATTCTTGATTTTAATCATGAAATTACCCATTTTAATATCAACCATAAACCATTTAAAAAATTCAGTCATTAGGATGAGAATAAATATTTCATTAATGGATATATTAAAATACATAAATGACCCCATTAGTCCATTTTAATGTCATTATATCATATAAGAATGAATGACATTAAAATGTAACTCTGATATCAAATAATGATTATCATCATTCCTTCAATGTCATAAATTCCTTATATATTTTAATTTATTATTGGTTTATCCCATTTAAAATTGGTTTGAGATGGTACCCTTAAAAGACTCTATGTCTTAGTAGAAAAATATTGAAAAAACATGTACCAGAGGCTCCAATGTTATTTCAGATTCGTTTTACCCAACACTGCACAATTTTATATATCTAACACGGAATACCGAGAGTTGTCTTCGACCAACCGATGACCATAATTTCCACTCTTCATGTTTTTTTGTTGTCTCCCCTTCCAACTAATTGAGCCCGCACACACAACTATAGTTAACCAATAGGGTATCCTCCACCATTGATTTCACCAATAGTGTGAGTGATTTCACCCACAACGCCACTGCGCATAACCAGGTTGTCATCTTCACCACCAGGTATATCATTTATCAACACACTGAGTAATAAATTAATTCGTTAACCAATATTTATTACCATCACAGATAATTGGGTTCCACTAGGATTTTTTTCAGGGGCTTGATGTATAATTAATGGGTGGATTAACCACAGTACTATACACCACATATGAAAAATTAGTTTACCTGCTCCAGAAATCATATTTAATATTAAATGTTTTTCATTAAATATTTATATGTTCTATTAATGTAAATTTCATGACCATTATGTTTTCAAAGATAAGTGAGAATCTATAAGAATCATTTCCCTTGAAATTATACATTTACCTTTTATAATGGGGCATGGATGGTATATTAGAAAAAATTTCACTATAATAACTTATGAATCAAAATATTTAGTTGAATACACATTCTGAGGAATATAAATGTAATTTATATTCATTAGGACATTATATTTACAAAACCTTTTTAGGAAAAGTTATAATTAACCTTTCCTATGTCATAACATACTAAATTAATTCCATTTTAATTCTCTCAAGAAAATAATCATCATAAAATGAATTTTAGAGATAATTTAGGTTCAATAATTCGTATAATCAGCATAGAATGAATATATTACATATAAAACACATAACATATTTAATATCTTTCATCAGTATAAAAAAATCTATTAGACCCAAATGTAATATAATATAGTGTATTGATATATCATTTCCATTATACCAACATTCGCAACACTAAAATACCCATGAAAAAGTAAATATGAATTTTTCATTAAATAAATTATTCAATATTTTAAATATATTAAAATACCAAAAATAAATTATGGAAGGGGGAAATGTTGTTGAAACAATATTGTTTTTCCTTTTGTACTCTTTAATGAATATCAAGTCATTGAATATAAAATAGACAAAAAGATTTATTTTGAATATCATTGTATTGGAGTAAAAGGTGAGGTAAAATTATAATTAAATATTTTTATTTATATATATACACATACATAAATAGATATGGAAATGGAGAAGGAATATTAGAAAATAAATATTTAAATAATTTACAATGATGGTTTTAATGAAAACTATCCCTTATAAGGAATATGAATCTTCAGGTTCATACTTTATAATAATTATATTAAATTATTAAAATGTATTTTTAATTAATATTAAATAATTTTCTATTTTATCAATAATTAACTTTCTCTTATTACGGTTTCATATTTTTTGTACCGAAAAAATCAATATTGAAATGGCTGTTTTGAGGATATTCAGTTCATATATTCAAAATGACAAGGATGGATGACTATGTTAAAATAAGTTAACCTACAAAAATTTCTCTAATATTTAGTATGATAGTGATATCTTTTTCATACATTTAAAAAATATTATAGCCATACATAATTGTTGTAAAAGGGAAATGAAACATGTCGTATCATCGAGATGGTAGTTTGCATGTATGCATGAGAGGCATTATACCTTTTTATAATAGAGAGAGAGAAAAATTATTATTTAAGTGTTAGAGCCCTATAATCCAATTTATGTCTTACATATCATATAAATTTATCAATTCCTTCAACATTACAATCCATAAAAGGCAGTAACAAAATTAAACCCAATCATTCCTAGTGCTGGTAGTCAGTGTGTAGGCATGAGGGTTGTTTTAGAATTTTTCACATGATAGTATGGTAAAAAATATTATTGATATTATAATTATAGAAAAATAATAATTTTACAAATATCATTTATATTCCTTATATTAAATTCGATAACCAATAATGAATGTTTGAGAGAAATAATGAAATGTATCCCATCTTTGAGACTGTAGTTCATATGGACTCATGAGAATTTTTTTAAATTTATCCTTGGACGGTAATTAAATAAGTAAAAAATTATTTTAACCTTCCATTGTTATATTTATATAATTTATATCATACAAATAGTTATTATCCATCATTAGGACCATTTATAACAGGCATTGATGAAAAATGAAACCCATCGTTATGTGGACGTAGAAGTCTATATGTGTGCAGTGATGTACATTTCATTTTTAATTAGATGTATAAAGAGATGAAAAAAGTTTTATATTATAAACATAAAGATAATTATATGGTGGAAAATTATGTAAATATATCACAATGTTTATAATAATTTTAAAGTAATTAATATAATAATTAAAAATAGTACACAGTTGTGAATTATTCCTCTTTATTTGGCATCCTGCATTTGTTTAAAAATTTATATATATATATGTCTATCATTAAGATGAAACAAATACGTCAATTACATGGGTTGGATGATTTTTAAGATATTTTTTTGGTATTAGTCAATAAAAGTGGCTGAAAATTGTGGAACTGAAGAGGATAGGATGTGCCCTTTTATAAGTGAGTGGTGGTTCACTCTTCTAACTATTCAATGATTTAACATATCATTATGTAAAATTCATTTCCTAATTGGATAAAAATGGATCATTTTATATTCTAATATTGTATTGGTATAAAATATATCATATAATATGATTTTTTTTAAAACTGTATTATTTTTTTTCTCTGGTTAACATATTTTTCAATTTTACTTAAATAAAAACATTTTTTACATTATTACTATTCATTATCAAGAACATAAAATTGACCTCATTAATAAATATTCAAATTATATATAAAAATATAAAACCCATTTTTAATTATTAAATATACAAAAATTATTGAATCAAATTAATGACAAAATCATAAATGTAATGAAATATATGTTTCATGTAATATTTATTATTAGGAATAAAAATATTTTATCCTAAAACATAACACAACATAGATTCCAAAGGTATTAATTGTATTAAGATTAATAAAATTTGAATATTTTCAATTTATATAAAATCAGAATAAAAAATAAACATTTAATGTATGTGAAATGAAAAGGAAATTCTATATAAAAATCTATAGTATCCATTGTTAATCCAAAAATAAAATATGGAGTAAAATTGGAAAAATTTTATATAATATAAATATAAATTTATTATATAAAATATTAGTTCAATATCATCAAAAATAAATTCAACTATTTTGAAATTAATATTTTAAATAAAATCATATTATTCATAAAAACATAAATTAATTAAATTTATGATATTTCATTTTGATAATGAAAATATAATATGATATTCATATAATTAATTCAACTATATAAATTAAAATTCCTAAATTTTAATAATACATGAAATATATATAAACTTAACATTACATGGGATTCCATATTTATAAAATTTGATGTTCGGGAATCATCATTATTTGTGACCCCTTGTATTTCAGGCCTAGGAAACAACATTAACCTCTATACACCTTTTGAAAAACCCAATAGATGATATGTTTTTTGTAGAACTATCATTATTACAATATTTGTAATATATTTTTTTTTGGGGATCAATATAGGATAATATCATCTCTTGATGATACAATAATCTCACTTAAATATTCAAAAAGGTTTAGAAACCCCAAAAAATATCACATATTTATGATCATATTTTCACTGAAAGTAACCTTATGAGAGTCATTTTCCACGATTTATAAACAATACTAGATATCACCATAATAAAAACACTCACTTGCATCACACATAACATTCATATTATCTCATCCCATGGAATAAATATGGATATATGTGAGGGAAATGAAGACATTTAGTTGGTATAAATCTCTATCCTTCTATACAAAAAAAAATTATAAGATTTTTTAATTTGTTATGTTAGATTCTGATTGAATAACTACGTGTTATAGTTCACAATATCCAGCTAAAACACCTTAGAGAAATCCATGTGAATGCACATGATCCAACATTTTTAAATATATATATATATAATAAATTAATTTAGTAAATTATTTCACCAATATAGTTCATAGTATGATCTTTTAGTGTAATCATAGAAACTATCAACTTCAATACTCAACACCGTTGTTAAAAATATGCAATTAATATTACATCACATATATGTTACATCCCTGTTCCTCTACATCATTATTGTACCAATAATCCTAGAATGTTTAATGTGTAATAACACTCACACTATATATATGTAATCATCAATGAATTTCTAGTAATTGAGATACACTAAATGAGAGGACCCCATAATTCGTCACTATACATCAGTGTAGACCAACTCTAACATTTAATGATTTTGTATCTTCCCTTCAATATATTCTGAATGATTCCAATAATTTATAAAAAATAAATCCTTTTATATTTTTTAGTCTATACATTTTAGTAATCCTTTTGTACAAAGGATTGTAATCCACATCTATCCTCAGTAACATACAATATTTCAATGACAACCAAAAGTTAACATATAACATTAAATGCTTTTAAAATGAATTGGAAGGGTTGAATGTTCTATCCTTAAAACTATTTTCAACATTCATGAATCCATGTGATATTTTCTTATAAAATACCAAATAATGATCTATTAAATCTATAGTTATGGAGTTCTCTAATGAAACAGAAATCATTCCATAACCATATAATGATCCACATGTCTTGCTTGTTCAACAAGATTTAGATCATTGTATTAATGGAATCATAATCCATTCCTATAATGATGATTGATTAGATATCTTATATATTGACACTTCCAAATAAATAAATTATGTAATTATGCATACTCTCTTTATTGTATATTGAATGAAAGGAAGCTCCAAATTTAACCACTTATTTCTCAAGTGAGATTGAGAAACCATGTTCCAAAAAACTCTTTTTCAAAAACATAGGGAATTAAACAATCCTATTAAGACTATATTTAATATTTCTCTATTATATACTTGAATTAAATCATTATGTTCCATTTATTCTAACGATTCCATCATATGGATCTTATAGAGATGGAGCGATTTTCTCTCATGATACAATGACCTTTAATATTCAAATGATTAATTTTTTTAGTGAATCCGCTTTTGAATATTCAAGTATTCTTTTACAAATGATAAATTAATACTCTCATAATTAATTCATCCATTCAATATTAGGGATAATATTCTTCTAAAATTCAAGAAACCATTACCATTGGAATTACTGATAGTAATGGTCATGATGTCCAAATATAATTGCATAAAATAGAGTAATAATAATGACAAAATTGTTTATCCAAAGTAAACCTTATATGAGTCTGAAAAACATTTCATTAAACTAATGTTAATAAGATGACTGATTATAGGACGCCCTTCTAACTTATTTATTCTGAATAATATCCATAGTAAAGAAACATTGTTCATTTCCATGGGATTTTCATACATGTCAGTTAGTGTATCCATGAGTTCTAATGGTTCCCTCAATTCCGAGATGTTGAATTTCATTCACTCTTGAGTGACATATGGATTAAACATAGTTATTTAAAATTTATTATTTCCCATTATTCCTTTTCAATATATATTATCATGGATTTAATCAATAGAATATTTATGTCATTATATTGTTGAAAATTTCTAATAAGAAATCAACTATACCCATAATCCATTCTTTTGAACTTATCAAACTAGAAAACAAATTTTTCCTTGTAAAATATGTGAACTCCAATTGAATCTAATCAATATAAAGATATACATCATGAAAATTATAAAAATGTCTCATATAAGGCCATGGGTATAAATCTGATAGTGAATTTGGATATAAATATATTTTATATTTAATTTCTCATCTAGAAAAACACTAACCATAATAACTGATGGTACGTTTTGGGTTCTCGACAAATATTCAAATTATTAATTGGAATCCACACCAACAAAACATCACTTGGTGGAAATGTAAGCTCTTGAATGAACTAATGGTATGATTCTAAGAAGATGGAATACCATCCCACGCATGTCACCAAACCCTAACAATAGAAATTGTAAAAATAAAAGTTAATTTAATCATATAAATGATAGAATTAAATATAAAAGGGAGATAGAAAATATGGTTAATCACTGTTTTAACTTGCATTCGAATCAATAGGGGAATGATTAATAAATTATATCTAATATAATATTTGGTGATTAAAATTATCATTAATACATTATAATGTGAATAAACTTTATATATATAGGTGAACCTAGATATTATGTGTTTTAATCACCATCATCCAAACAATATAGGGGGAAATACACATAGACTAGTGCATTAAAATGACCCTATATTTATTAAATATCACCCACTACCTTAGATTGCCATCTTTATTATGTTTTCACTATTTTAGTAGACCACATTCTGATGAGGTTAATCCCACAATACCATATAGTGATACGCCTTCTATCTTCCTTCTAGTTTACTAGGACCACATTACTACCACTTTCAGTAATGCTGTTGATCTGGAGAATGTAGTACATGAGAATTTCTTCATCCATTGGACTTATTTTGGGTAAGTAATAAAATTTTCAACACTTCCTTATAATTTCATTATAATAGTCGTTTCATTGAATGTAGATTTAATAATAATGAAATATATATTTATTCTAGTAACACATATAGTTTGAAATGGTGGGGAAATCCATAACATAGGTGAGCCAGAATATTTTTAGATGAAGGAAATTATAATTTAGTAGATGCCCAGTTGAACGTTTCCCCATGTGCATGAATTATTGGATGAAATGTATCACTGATGATCATGACAATGATCATTTATTGAATTATATCAGATATGAATAATTATATATAATAATTGTGATTTATTTCATGATAGGAGTGACTTAATTCTTTTTGTCTCTAGTTTTCGTAAGTCATTGGTTATAGACACTAGAGCTTTGTTTCAATCAATATTTGAGATAAATATGTAGAATTATATATTCTGTAGATTATTGTGGTATATATATATATATATGATGATATATCAGTTAATATTTTGGGGTATGAAATACATTACCATATACACATGTTTTTTATTCTCTTTGACACATTCTACGATTAAAAATAAACTAAATATCTATTATAGAATTAGATGATATGTTATTCTATAATTCATTAATGGATATAGTGTGAAATATTTCCCCTATTTCTAGGGTTAGAGAAATATAAATTATTATTATGAATTTCTTCAATATGGATGTATCAAATGATGTGATTCATACAGAAATGAAATTTATAAAAGATAACAGATAATCTATTTGTGTCACATCAGTGATATGGGGATGAAAATATAGGCATTGAATAGAAAGTTGAATGAAAAAATCCTATGGTATGGAAAATGTAAATTAATTCTTATATGTTTGATGTGAGGGTATTCATATAAAATTGATGTACGATGATAATTATGTATACGAATGGGTTTGTATATACAATTTTAAGGGAGTTTATATGGTTAATTATCATTGAGGATCACTCTTATACCTATACATCATCAATTTCACTACAATGAAATTGTGGATGTTATTTCCTAATATAAATTTCATGGTATTTTGTGTTGTTATTCGATGGGGATCTATGGTATAAAGAATAGTCTTTAAAAAACATACTATTGCATGACTAATAATTGTGGGAGTACAAAAGTAGATAATTATAGATGATCTTATTCTGGGATGGTTTATGGTTTTCGAAGGAATATACATGGTAATATAGAATATAATTGAGTAATAGTGAGTATAAATAAATCAATATTTGAAAAAATGGATAAATGTATTCAAAAGTGGTTCGCTAAGGGTTTCCAAGAATAACTAGAGAGTTACATTGAATACATAGTAAATAAGAGACTATATTTCTAGTTTGGATAGGAAAAAAATATTGTATATTAGACTAGAAGGATGGCTAGCATAAACCATCTCAATCAACATTGTTCACACTCTTATGTATTCATTGATTCTAGAGAGATTGATAGTATAGAAGGATTATTTTTGGCGTGTGACTTTGTTTATTTGGGAGATTATGAGTTTTCTTCCTAAATCGTGATAATAAACTAATATTTGTTTTTAAGAAGCTTGAATATAATATTTAAGGACCATATTCCATTTAAGATAAATGATAAGGACTTAATATATATGAGATCAATGTTTCATTTGATTCATAGTCTCATAAATAAAAAATAATAATTCTTGAATGTATTTCTAATAGATAAATACGTCCCAATTGCGATTAAAAGGATTCAAGTATTAGTTATCTCAATTATGATGAAGCCTAATATAAAATAGTCTTATTTATAGTTCTAAATGTTTCTGTACATATGGGTTTAAAACAACCAGGACAACTATATAGCCATACCATAGTGATGTGTCTAGTGTAGATATTCAAAAATAACTAAAATTACTTACTACATACAGTTGATAGAGACCCTCATTTCCACGATATGGTGAGATGTTTGAATTAATTATCTTATTGTGAGTTATACATGAGGACTGATATTTATAAATCAATGTGCAATGATCATGAGATTTAGCAAAGCGGTATTTTGGGGAGAAGGTCATTTATTTAAAAATGGGTTACTAGATAAAGGAAGAAATAGATAGTAGATGGAAATACATGTCTTTGATAGTTATAATTTTTTTAATAAATTTAATTTTTTGATTTAACAATGATATTTCAATCCATATTCAAATATATGTCTATTTATATATTGTTTAGAATGTTCCGAATGCATGGGCATCATCAATAATAGTAATATTTTATTAAAAAATTCACATTTAGAACATAGTTAGGGAAATTAATTGGCAGTAAATAGATGGATTTTGTTTTTACTGGAATAAATTTGTGATGATAAGAATAAAATGGATCCTATATGGATAGATGAAAGATACAATGAATTAATATGAAACAAATTAGAACCTCCCTGACAATGTGTATGCTCGTTAAGAGTTATTCAAAAACCTTTTTCCCTATAAGTAATTTAACAAAGTGGATTTTGTAATTTTACTTCTCTACTTTTGTGATATATCAAATATAAGTCTAGTATTAGTATGGTTTAATGATATGAAAGTATAATTTTCAAAATATTTTTACAATAATCATCTCATTATTTCAAAATAGATCTTAGATTTTTGAATCACATGATTCTTATGTTTTGGGACTCTATTTCATACTTATTTTGATTGAATTTAGTAGTTGGCAGTGGAATTTAGATTATTTGATGTGAATATGGTGGACCTAACCTTGCATATAAAATAATAAATAATAAAGTATAATTTAACATGTATAAAGTTAAGGTGGAGTCTGTAGGAAAAAAGTTCATTGGAATTGGTTGTTGGGATTCACATCCATGTAATGACTTTTAATAAATCAAGAATTGTTAAAAAAAATTAATGTTGTCAATAAATTATTTTAAAATGTCCAAAGTGAATATTAAGATGCATTAAAGTATGTATTAGATTACATAATTGGATATTACGGATATCCACTATCCATTAGAATTAGTCATATATTTCATGGTCATTTATACTATAACATTGGGAGATATAGAGATTAAATGATGAAAACCACTAAATATGCTCTAATTTTTAAATAAATTTAAATAAGATAGATGTCTAAAATTTATCATGTTGTTTAACTATAGAAATCATAATTTTATTTTAATTCATTAATTAAATCTTGGATAGTGTTGATCTAGTTTAAAGAGATGTTGATGATCTCTAAAAGATGTATGATATTGAGGTACTAATTTGTATTAAAAAATAATGATTAACAATGAATATAATTTGATGTTTTACATTAGAAGAAAAGAATAATTATTTGAATTATAACATTATATCAATGTTATATAATGATTTAGTACTGAGTATTTGAATGATAGAGTGAGAATAGGATCCAGCAGATATGTTTATAAGGACTATATTTTATGTTGTGTTTAAGAGGTGATTCACTTTAATTAAACATAGATTTCAAAACATCTTATGGGGAACCATTTTATAATAAATTATTATAGAGAATAAATATATTTTTGATATATATGTGGGATCAATATTATATCACATTAAGGATCATTATGTGGTAAATTAACGATCATGACTATGATAATCAATTTCTAGGATAGATAATAAGACTATTGAATGGTGAATTTATAAAATGAAAATGTATAATTCATAAATGATATGGTGGAGTGGTGGATGTTTATATCTGGAAAACAAGATGTTATACTCATGAGGATGAATCAAGAATTTATATGCAAAAATATATTAATTGATCACTCATAAATGAGGCAATATGGGAAAATGAAATGAAAGTTTCTTAAGATTCATTCTTAATAATATGTAATATTAATATTCTTATTGGTTTTGTAGTAGAGGGTAGTGTGTATAAGACATTATGTGAGTTCATTGGTAGTAATTTTTTGGGATATGTGAAATAAAGTAACATTCACCGGATAAATGATATCATTTGTAGTGGGGCATGCCCTAATGGAAGATTTTTCTACAATGATTAATTTATGTGGACTATATCCCATGAAGGCCAGATGGTGGAATTAACCAAAATCACTATATGTGTTCTTCTATATAGTAGTGTAATGTGTTATGATTTACAATAAACAGTTAAATATTATAATATTGTTGTTCTTGGTGTAGTAGTAGCATCATGGTAGATGATTAAACCAATTAGTTTATATACAGTCATTGGATCATTCAAAATATTATAGATGATCTGAATACAAAGACCAATTAATATTTTCTACAGAACATTAAAATATAAACCACAAAATACCATTAGAGTGTATATATCAGTTTTAAATTTTTTTAATTTTTTTTAAAAGAAAAAAGAAAACCACATCTAATGATCATTCTTTACGGGATATAGTGATCAACCAAAAATTGTTTTAGGATTACATTCATTCTGTTTTAGAGATCCACATAGAGAACCCCTCTTGTGGTGATCTTCAAATGCTACATTTATATCCAAATTTCACTAATTAATTTTTAGGTTACTGTTTAATGAATCAATACTATTGTGTTTTTTGACTTTATTTTTCAAGATCCAACGATCATCAATGAGTTATTCTTATTTTGTAGTGGAAGAGGGAAGAAACATTCAAGAGATTAGTCTATTGTGTGAAATGACTCTTAATTCCCAATATTTTCAATTGATTCTAAAAATGGATATAACGATCTATTTATAGAACATGGCTCCATATTAAATTAATATTTGATTATCTACAAGACCATAAATATGATTTTAATCATAAAAAGAAAATTCCATATAATAATATATTATTATTATTTTATAGAGTCCACTAAATTTGAAAATGTAAAAAATAATTTTATTCAGATGCTTTATCAATAATCATCTGCATATTTTACAAAGTTTTTCATGAAACTCATAGAGCCTGTTGAATACCCGAATAAATACTTTTACTAATAAATAAATATAGTCTTAACAATCCATTGAATAAATATTTATTATAATATAAAATAAATTAATAATTATATTATTCACATTCTATTTAATAATTATATATTATATATTCACACAATTAAATAATATATTTATTAATTAAGAAATAATTATTTAAAATAATGTGAATTTTATCAACTTATAATAATTGAGTAAAATTATTCATCAGACTTTTAAATAATATTAAATATAATAAATAAAAAAATGGAAATTAATTGTGATCATGGAAGCTCATATTCTATGACAATCTAAAAGAACATAACGTCACAACATCGACAGCAACATATGAATTAAATGTCACATCATCGAAAACACATATGAACATATGATAAGATATATAATCCCATTATCATATTATATCAAAAAAAGGTTCTAAGTCAATAACATCATCTTATATTCTTGATACATATTTCATTTACTATCTAAATTAAATAGCATTACACCAATTCTATGTAATTTAATGAGATGTTTATATTAAGAGTTAAACATATAACATAATAACTTCAATATATATTTAATTAATGAACCCATCTTTGACATATTAATTTTAAATATTTTATTTAGTGCTCACCCAATGTATCCAACTTCTCTTTGAAATATTATCATCAGGACTTATGAAATATGTTAAATTGAATAATTACTAACCTGAATTAACAATAATCATAATTTCTATGGACTATTAAAAATTATTACATAATTGAATATCTGATGAAACCAAAAAAATTATAATTCCTACAGGTAGTACTGCTCTTATAATTTCTTGTGCTAATGATTAATATGTGTTCACATTATTGTAAATATACTCATATTTATAAGTGTACTCATTTATGATATTATATGTAGTATGTACCCTATCCTAGTGTGGTATCTAAATATAGATCTGTATTTATATGATATGATCCTGGCATCTTAAGGTTCTCATAGTAGTGAACTATAATGAAATTATCTATGTGATAAATACTCTAAGTCATTTTCACATTAATTATATATAAAAGAAAAGTAAATATGTGATAATATATTTATTTTTATGTTCACTTTATTGATATATCTTTTAATCTAATGTATAATTTAGTGGGTTATATAGAACTTATTCGAAAAAATATCCACATTCACTATTTTCAAAAGCTAATGAACAGTTATTCCACAAATGTAAAACCTAGTTCTACTGAGTATCATTATATCATCTAGACCTACAATGCTTCCAATACTAGGGTTGCTAACGTTACATGTCTATGTTGACAAAATATTAAATCATAAATTACTATATTATGAAAATCCATCGTGTAATGATACAACCTAGTATCCACCTCTTGTTACCATGTAAAAATACAAACATATTAACTAAATACATATTCAATGATTATCATAAAATTTTAATTATATATGTATTGGTATAAAAAAAATATTATTAAGAATTTTCAAAACCTCAAGTTATTATATATAATAAGATGCAACATACTCAAATATTGTAGATATGGAAACTATTGTATTAGTAATTTTTTATTCATATTACCTTAAAACATTTTCTATTATACCAGATAAAATTGAAATCAATAATTAAATTTATTAAATTCCCAGGACTAATAGTAATTCCATTTCAATAAACACTAAGAACCCATCAATTTTATCTTTTCCAAATATAGTCATATATCTCTAATTTTAGGTATATGGAATTACGCTTCAAATATTATATAATCACCCAATACAGTTTATGCCTCTGTAATATCAGTTTTTCAATATCATGGAATTTGATAAGAATTATGAGAAAATATGCATCTTAAGTTATTTTAATCTCTATAATATCTTTCTATTACCTAGAGTGTTCTAAATTATTGATTATACACAACCAAAAAATTCATTTGTGATTTGGTTTAACTTTTTTTTAATAAAAATATTATATAAGTACGATAACTTCTTTTATAAAACTCATAGACCTGTTTTGTTGATCCTGTTCCATAAACCATGGTTACTAAATTAATTTAATCAAAGGTAAATGTCATTCCTCTATCTAAAATTACTCTTAATACATGACCATTATTTCATATGGTATCAATGAAATTATTTTGAAAACATATAAGGCTCCCACTGATGTTTTAGATACACATATTTCTCATTAATTTTCATGAAAATATAATATGATAAATATGCATGATTTATTCATAAATAAATTGAGGAAATATTCATATTTTATTTTCATTTTTGGATGTTTCCATTCCATTATGCTTTTCCTTCTATCAATATACCATAGAGTCTCCTTTTGGTTGCATCATACTGACTTCTTAAGTTATTATTCCTCTAAATAATGTGGCTTTAACACTAAAAATATAAATACGATGATAATATGAATATTCTATTTCATGTATAATTTAACCTATTATATTTTTTTAATGATTATGGAATAAGTGATTTCAAAGAATAAATGTTGAATAACATATTATGCTATATTGTTTCTTCCTTGTACCTTCAATTCCAATTTCTATTGAATACACACAAATAATATGGATTCTAGGAAACATTTAAATTATGGAATACCAATATCATGATACATGGATTCTATTATTTTAATTTAAGAATAATTTAATTTCTGATATTATTAAAATTTACTATTTTTATAGGAATAAGTTTTATAAATAAGAAATATATGTTTTACTAATCATGGTGAAAAGAAACCTGCAATTCCATTTAATTTTCATAATTATTGTGTGACTATGGAACTAAATCTCCTACTATGCTTAGTGGAATCCAGTATTCATGTTACAATTCATATGAATCTAGATTATTAAACCAAATAAGGTAATAATGATCCATCTATTTTTAATGATATAGGCTATTATATTGAGTATATTACCTGTGTTCATAACATATTAACATCTTTATTTGTTATAGGATAATTAACTAAGATTCACATTACTATTTATATGATCATTTGCTTCTATGGAAATAAATTAACAATTGGGTTTCAATAAAAAAAAATTTAATTTTCAAATATATTATTATCATATCTCAATTAATATGATATACATTATAAAATAACATTTTCATATTGTTAGTTGTTCCACTTCTATTGGAATAATATGTGTTGGAGGGAATAAATTATGATTTCCAAAATAGGTATTTGAATTATCATTGATATTAATTTTTCAATCAATATTACTTTTATGTATTTTTAAGTAAATGTGATTTTGTGTTAAATATTAATCAACTTATATACTAAATTATTACGTGGTTAAAATTTTCTTTAAAAACCCAGCATTAAATATTCATCAATATTTAACAAGTTTACTCATTTTATTAACTAAAAATTACTAAAAATTATTAAATAAATATCAGGAGGTATATTATGTAACTTTTATCATTATAATGGTTCATGTGACCGTTTATATCAAACAATAAATGTTTAGTGATATTCCACTACTAAAATGATTTCATGTCTAAAATATTATTAGTATTTTGTATGTATATCATGAATTAAAGTCAATTGATACTAAAACATCGTAATTAGTAAATTTGTTTCAAATAATTTAAATATAATTCGATAATGATTTAGATTTTTATGGTAATGTAGGATTCTTATATTTGATAATCAATAGAAGCTATAATAGAAATTTTTTATTTTAGAGTTACATGAATGTATTAACTAATTTCCAAAAACAAAATTTATCCCTAAATGATATAATATATGTTGTTTTATATCTAGAAACTATGTTATGTTTATTGTAACACTATCTAAAATCGTGTATCAAACTAATCAAGAAATGAGAAATAATGTAATCCCCTTGGCTAAAATAGGTTTCTCCATTTCTAATAAAATTTTTATTTCACTCAATAACAATTCTATATTAGTTCATTCAAATTATTTAATTACATGTGTTTTGTAATCATATTTTAATAAATAAATAACATGTGAATATAATAAATATGAATATACTTGTAGTGGATTGAAATATCAGATGCTTAAATTTATTGTGATTTATTTTGTAGTGTCTATTGTTTCCATGTAAAAAATATCCTATTTGTCATTCTTCTTCATTTAATAAATTTTCTCATTATGAAAGACTTCATGAAAGATATTTAGGAATTATATTAGCTAAATGATATTAATAAATTCCTATAAGACATTTCAATGAATGGGGTGGATTAAAATGTGTCATCCAAACCCAGTCCTCTTCGTCTTTTATGTTCAAAATTATCAAGAATGATTTATAAATTTCACATTAATGGGATTGTAAAAATAATATATATTTGGGTGTTAGGGTTAAAAATATTATAATAATGGTCAATTTAAAATCCACATAGAATCAAAACTTCTTTGAAAAATTAATATACTCCATCATTTTGAACGCATGATCAATTTCTCATTTACCTTCTTCTAGTTTACACTAATATAGTTAAATAACAATTGTATTTAATTCTATATTTTACCTCCCATTATCTATATAATGGATATGTGAAATTATGGTGTTATTATACATGTATTTAGGTTGTATCATAAACACTTGGTAAATAGGTTATAGTATAATACAATATATATAGGATGAATCCTCAACATATCTCTAGTAGTCATCAGTCCAAACGTTGATCATCATTTCTTTTAATATAAATGTAATAGGGGATTCAAAAAATTAATAAATTTTCATTAAAATAATTAATCGCATATATGATTGTACCATATCCTGAGATATTTATTTTTAAATAAATATATAGTCATGAGGAATTATTAAACAATTTTTATGGTTTTTTAATCCTCTTTTATAAAGAAAAAATATAATTAGTGATTTACATGAATAAATTATATGATAAGAATAATAAAAAATGATTTAGAAATTATTTAACTATTTACTCAAGTATCAATATCCCTCACTATAAAAAATGGAATGTCTATTTTCATTAATATTCTATAGTCATGTATCCATATTTCAATTCATATAATCTAGATAGAGGCCATGAATTTTAGTAGGAGGAATTTTTAGTTTTTACTATCAACTGTTGTCTCTCAGTATAATAGTATATTGAATGGACTCCTATATCCAAAATCGATAAATCATATTTCATCAACACATTCCTCATAACTATAAATCGATAGAGAGGGGTCATTAAACCAAATATAGGTTCATTTATGTTGACCAACTATAATTGTTAATTCTTTCTGATAATTTAATGTTACCATGGATAAGGGTGAATTGACCTTTAAACCATGGTACCATAGAGATTCCTATATTTAATTTGTTTATGACATAATCATAACTGAGTATTTTCTGTGTTATCATGAATTTAATTTATCCCTTTTAGGTTTTAATCATATTTTTGGTATTTAGTGAATATTCATTATGTGAATAACCATTTTTTTGACAAAATACGTATTCCTAATACGTATATTTATAATCAATAATTTATCATTACTAAATTTATTAATGTGGCCATGGTCTAGTATAAAATAAATAAATAATTCATAATAAATAAATAAATTTCCCAGATCTGTATATTATATATGGATTGATTTATTGAGGAGATATTAAATAAACCATAAACCTAGGGGAAATATTTATTTGTTCCAATCATCACATTGGATATATCATTCAACCTAACCTCATTCATATAACAAGAGATTCCATCATATCTACTTCATCTTGGAACACACCCATGATCATTGGGCCACATTATTTATTGCATGTATTTATATCTGACACGATTGTGAGGGGACGAAAAATATTGGTTATGTGGGATTACATAAATAACCATACACAAACATATAGTACATAATAATCGTGGGAAGGATTACTCGACAAATATCATAATTAATATAATAGTTAATAATTTTAAACCATGAAAATAATTTAGATTATTTACTTCTGTTATATACAATGGTATTAGTAAATCTCATGATTGGTCATACACAAGCAATGAATACAAAAAATAACAACCAAATATAAATCATTTATATATAATATTCATTATTATGATAATCACACTTCCATTAATTATGTAGTTCAATTTTATCAAAATGACAGATTGAAATCACCTAATGATTACCATCATTTATATATTTATGGAAAATAAATAGTCGAACCAATAATTACAAATAATAACAATAAATTAAATGAACAATTATTAAATCATTAAAATCATTATAAAATTTCAAGCATCAGGGGGGATAATAAATATAGTAATAATTTAATGTTGAAATTATAAATTTAATGTAATTTAATTCAGCACATTATTGGGAGACATCAATTCATGTACTTATGAGATAAATGTCATGTAACATCATTTACCTTGATTGTGTATGTTATCCCAATTTCAATGATCACATATGGTTAATAGAAGATTTTATGTCCTTTTTATGGGTTTACTGAATAACGTAGAACAAGTACACACCGGGTTACTAATGTACAAGTCATGTACTCGGTGTTGGTCACAAGTCATTGATTGGGAGATCATATCATGGATGGGTTGATCATGTTGTGAGAAGGTACACATCATTTACCTTAGGTACACATCATTTAAGGGTTAAATAGGGAATTTTTAACATGAGGTGATGAGATTTTTGGTATAACTTATCCAGTGTAGACTACACATCGTAAGCAAGGGGTACATGTCATGATAAAACGCACTCAATGGTTTAAGTCACATGTTTTTCTAATTTTCTAAGGATTTTTTTTCATGATCCTCTTTTCTCTCATCCCTAAAATTCTCTTAGGAATTTTCAAATGTGTCTCAAAAATCATTATTATTTAACAGTATCTAGTACATCATTTCATCTATTGTAAATCTCTCTAGGTAAGTGTTCTCACTGATTCTTCATTGTGATTGATTGAGATAACATCTTATCCTTGCATTATCAGATTCAATAATCAACATTTGATGTTTCTTTTTGTCCTCAAATAGATTAATAGTTATATCTTTTCTCAATTTCCATTCATTGGCTCGTTTAGGTAAATAATATTTTCTTATTTGAGTTCATTCTTTGAAAGATTTTTTTTGGTTCATTTATTTTGAATTTTGTTGTAGCCTCATGCGACACAATCATTGAGGTAGGTTATTCTATCAATGGAATATAGTAATGTTATTGATTTTTTTAACTTATTGAAAATATTTATAAAATTGTAATGATTATTTTTTGTGTTGAAAAAGGGTTTCTCAATGAAAAACCGGGTTCCCCAATCTTTTGATAAATCGAATAAAGATGGTTCTGAAAGGATTTCAAGGCATTGATCTAGGTTTATGAGAAATATGACATGGATAACCTTTGGTACATTTGTAGAGGGTTTAGCTTGAGTCCATAATCATGTTCATTGTTATTATCACAGAGTTTTTTATTGGTCACTTTCTCTATTTCTAACGCTTAATGTTATAGGGTATAAATTTCTCAATTTGTGGGGGTTTAATCCTGCATTTTACCCCTTCATTAATGGATTCTTCATCTATGATATAATTTGTGTACATGATTCATATGTTATGAATTGTCTACTTCATAGACATGTAGTGTTACACGGTGTGTTATACCTATTCTTCTATATAGTATTTATTGGCTTTCTGAGTTGGCCTTGTTAATCATGTTTATGCTTGTGGAAATTGATATTGAATATGTGCATCAAAACTGAAATACCTTATTTTTCTAAGAACTGTGGAAAAGGGAATCATTTCCATGATATCTAAAATACTTCTATACTTCTAATCATGCTGTGTTTTATACTAAAAATGATAATAAAAAATTTATTATACTAAGACATGTTTGGGAAAAAAAGGTGGGATATTGATTATCCTATTAGCAGACAACAAACCCACATCATTGGTGGTTAATAGTCCCTTTTTTCATCTTTTATAGGGAAAAGCAAGGTGCCACAGGGAGGTAGCGATGTTTGTGTTAGCTGTGATGGGTAGTTTATGGTGAGATGGATGGAATTATCTCATCCTATCACTGGATGAGCAATTGGATTGGAGATCCTTGTAATCAGACTTTACATTTGGTGTTTTATCCACTGTTATAGTTGTTTAATTTAAACAGTTTTCCCTTATAGTAATTTAATATATATTTTTTATTATTTGACTATTTATTCGTTGTTGTATATATATGTTGTGTGGTCTTTCAGGTTAGGAAAAATAGTTCCCTTAGCTTTTTCATTGGCTTCATGAGTTCTTTTCGCCGGCCTGTGGTGATCCAAAAAGCCTTTTAGGTATCTGAAAGATCTAGTTATGTGTTGGGTTTTAGGGATAATCAAGTCAGTTCATTAAAATTTTGCATTAGATGGGTGTTTTACCTCCAAAATTGTTTCTTTTGTTGTTTTTATGACCAGAGATATGATATTAGAGACATGATAGGTATGTTGTGATGATTTTCTTGACACCTCATGTTACAAAGATACAAATTTTACCATGTTTTGTCAGCATATGTGTCTCTAGTGTTAGTTTTTTCTTTTTTGAATTTCAGTTTGAGGTTATGGGTTTCCTAGTTTGAACAATTATTTCTTCAGTGTATGATCATTATTGCGTTTCATTATATAGTAGTATGCCTTCGAGACGTCATTCATATGTTCCTCAGGAAGGTGAAGCTGATTCCACACAAGTTAATCAAATTATGGATTATAATATCAACAAGGAATTTGTACAGAATGTCTTTGATTTTTATCAATGTGCACTATGAGTTCAGAATTCATGTGATATAGAAAAACCTGGTGCTTGAGGAGAATGAGATCGATCACTTGAGTTCATGAGTGAGAGGTCGACATCCATTAAAGGGATGAATGTTCCTCAAGAGGTGCAGTATTTTAGGACAGAATCGATCAAATATTTGATTTCCTTGAGAAAACTAAGAATATTATGGTGAAGTGTGTAGCATTTAGACAGGAGGCTTTCAAAAAGCATTGTTTGGACACTATGGTCCAGGAAGACAGATATATGGGAATAGATTTGATGGTATCCAAAACCATTTTTTATCATAAGTTTTTACAGAGTCTATGATGATGGAAAAATATATTTAGTTCATATCCTTGCATCAATGAGAGATTTTGGTGTCAATATACAGATAGTGTAATGTTGCGGTTGTCCGTTTTTCATTAGATGTGGTTAGAAATGACCAGGTATTGTCACAGAAATACATATAGCGTTTGTGACCAAATGTCAGACCGTAGGTTTTCATGATGAACATTTCTACCTATGTAGAGACAGTAGACATTAAAATGATACCATAGATGAACATGGAAGGTATGTTTGACCTTACCACCACATATATTCCATCTGGGTTATAGCTTCAGTTTCATGTGTGGAAATAAATGAATGTATCAGAACCATAACTGGGTGATGAAGGTGGGTCACACTAGTTTTCCTCCTCCACAATATCTTTTACAACTATAAGTGTACCTCTTACATACTACTAGTGTTTCAAGGGGGTAACATAAGACTTAATTGACATATTCCCATGAGGATGTGAAATTGTTGTGGATGTGTTATTTATCTACAATTTTTCTGTGAGGCTATGAATATGCCTCATTAGGGTTAGGCTTCTAGGGAAAAAAGGCTACTGTGGTGAATTTAGATTATATGAAGACTATACGGCTCCAACATTAGACATTAAGAGTTAATCATTTACATTTATTAGATGAGTGTACAATCGAATTTGATGTAGTAATATCAACAATGAGAGTTATTATCATTATTATATCATCATTATATACTTCATTTATTGATACTAGTGCCTCTAAATATTTTATATCTAAATTTTTTGCTGATATTCTAAATCATCCAAGGATCTCATTCCCTTTTCAATATAGCTAGAAATACCTATTTGAAAGAATAATGAAAAGGGGGTCATCTTTTGTTCTTATTTATTGATGAAAACTAACACATAGTTGGTTTAAGATTTTATTTTTCATGACATGTATCTATTTAAAGTCATCATTCGTATGGATTAGCTTGTCACTCATTTAGCTGAGGCTGATTTGTATTATAGGAATGTTTTGTATCTTGCTAACTATGGGTGCTCTATTGTGTGTCAGAGATAGTGGGAACTGAGGTCAGCTTGTTCAGAACAATCCTACCTAGAGCATAGAAATTTTTTGGTTTATGTTTTTTTGAGCCCAATTAAATTTATTTTATTGAATATCTTCATGTTTTTGTCTGAGACATTCTGAAAATTTTCCCAGATCACTTATATGATATTCCAATTAGATAACAATTTACTTCTCCCTAGTGTTTTCCTAGGGAATACCATGTTATCTTTTCAATGAATGAGGATGGTTCACTTTGGTTGTGCTTGGACTATCGAAAGTTATACCAGGTAATGATTAAGAGAAAATAAACTTTTCCTCATGTTGATGATTTGTATGATAATTTTAAGTTATAAACGTGTATTTAATGATTGGTCTCCTTCCAGGTTGTCATCATCTAAGATTCTAGGGGTCTGATATACCAATGACGAAAATCATGAGCTGGTATAGCCTTTATGAATATTTGGTGATGCCATTGGGTTTGACTAATGCTCCATCATTTTGTATGTCCATGGTAAATTAGAATTGCCACCAATATATTGACACAATTATGGTAGTGTTTGTTGATGATATATTGGTTTATTCAATGTCTGAGTGTGAGCAGAAGAACAACATGAGTATGGTTGTTGAGATTATGTGAAGTCACCTTATGTATGTAAGGCTTTAAAAATTCACTTTCATGATTCGAGAAGTAATGTTCATGGGACATAGAATTTATGATAATGAAATATTAGTAGATATAGGGATCATAAAATTTGTTTTATCACATAAGTAACCACATAATATCTTTTATATATGAAGAATCATTTGTATTGTTGGATACTACTAACAGTTCATCAAGGATTTTTCAATGGTAGCATCACATTTGACTACTTTTACCATGAATGTTGTGAAATTATTTTTGGATCCAATGTTTCAATATTCTTTTGATAAACTAAAATTTTTTTCTGACATCAGATGCTTTTCAAATCATTCATGTGCCCGATAAGGGTACATTATGTTTTGTGATTTATCTAGTGCTATTTTAGGAAGCATGCTAATATAGGATGGTCAAGTTGTATCTTAAAACTCACATCATCTCTGACCACAAAATAATAACTACCCCACTAACGATTTAGAAATTTCTATGGTGATGTATGTAATTAAATGTGGGCTACACTATCTCTTTGAGGAGAAGTCCATGGTTTTCACAGATCATATTAGTCTGAGTTATATAATGTCTTAAAAGGACATGAATCTTAGATAGTGATGATGGGTATAATCCCATCAGACAATTGAATTTTTCATCCCTTAAAAATTCGAGAAGGATAATGTTATTACTGATGCATTAAGATGGAAGGTACCATCACATGTTGTTCTGGAATTTAAGGATGAGTGGAATCATATGGTGCTTTTCTCTTTGTTGAACATGGATGATAATGAGGAATTATCTAGTATGTTTATAACCCTTGTTTATTTGTCATCATATCTCATAGAGTCTATCAGGAAAAGTCAACAACAAAATGATGATTTAGAAATGATTTGGGAAAAACGTTTGGCGGGGGGGCTGGAATGTTCCTCGTTCATCTCTTTCTTTTGATGGCATACCTCACTTTGGAATGAGATTTTTCATCCTTGAATCAATGATAATTTCTGATTTGTTTTATTACCATTGATCATCATGGGTCATTCATCTATGAAGTATAATTATTTATTATGACATGGGAATATGGTTCTAATGTGTGGGTATGAATCATGTAATTTCGTATTATGTTTTTCATTTGCTGACCATCCGATAGATAAAAAAAGCATTTGAATCCCTCTGGGATTCTTTAGCCTCCCCTATTGCTTGTTTGGATGTTTTGATGAGTTGTCCATGGATTAGGATGTGGGGTGTCGATAGATGCCCCAATGGAAAAATGCTATCTGGGTTGTTTTTGATCCATTTGTGATGTTTTTTCAATTTCATTCTGATCCAAAACACCACTAAATTTCATGGTATATGTATGTTTTAAGTGAAGGAGATCATGTGGTTACATGGTAGTCCTCCTTTTATCGTTTCAGATAAGGGTCCTAGGTTGACCTCAAGGTTCTGGAGGAGTCTTCAAGAGGCAATGTGAAGTCATGTCAAGTTGAGCACCACATTCCATCCACATACATATGGACAAACATAGTGTGTAATTCATATCACAGAGGATATTCTGTGTGACTACGTCTTGGATTTCATTGTATCATATGGTAGACATTGGGGACTAGTTCAGTTTTTTTACAACAATTGTTACGAGTCATTGATCAGAGTGGCTTCTTTTGAGGCGCATTATGGTATCTTGTGTAGATCACCTCTGTGTTGGGATGATATAGGCGATCTATATTTGATTGGACCTATTCTAATTTAGGAGATGTTTGCCTGGATTCAAGAAGTGCAATTACGTATGGTTATATCCTAGAGTCGATAAAAATTCTATGCACATTAGCATCTTTATACTTTTGATTTTTCCATCCGTAACATGGTTATCTTGAATGTTTCTTCTAGGTTGGGACATCGTTGAATTGGAAAACAATGAATGTTGTCTCCATGATATGTCGGACGATTTGAGATTACTAAACGGATTTAAAATGATTCTTATTGATTAGCATTTTCATATTAGTTAATAGGTATTCATGATGTTTTTCACATATTAGAGCACAACAAATATCAACCTGGTCTGACACACATTATGAGTCTGCAATAAACTGAGTTAGATCTAGATGCTTATGTAGCAAAAAAACCAGTTGAGATCAATGAATCTCAGATGAAATTATTATGCTAGAAGTCAATTCCTTTAGTCAAAGGTCTATGGAAAAAAGGATCAAATTCTAATGATACATGGGAAGATGAGTTGTTGAGGATCAAGCTATGGCCTAATTTTTTTCCAGGGAGTACATATTCCACATGTGTTCCATGATACATAATGTTCTTATGGTGGAGATATTGTAACATCCTATTAACTTGACCAGGTATGTTTTCCCATTTTATAAGTTCACTTATAGTTTTGAAAATCCATTTACATGATTTTTCTGGGTTATCTATAGACTGCAGAATAGGTACCCACCTTGTACCTAATGTACATGTCGTTTAATTGTTGTTGGTTCCAAGTCATGGACTGGGAAATCATGTCATGAATGGGTAGATCATTTTGTGATATCGTACACATTATATACCTGAGGTACACATCGATTAGGGGGTAAACAGTGGACTTTTATCCCGAGGAGATAGATTTTTCTGTGTCACATATCCATCATTGATTACATGTTATGACCAAGGGGTACACATCAGGAATCAACCCCCACTAAAGATTATGTCACATGTCATTCTACTTTTGTTGGAAAATTTCCTTCCGATCCTCTTGGATATCAACCATATACCTCTCCTAGTCACTTTTCATATGCATCTCACCTTCTCGATCGCTTTGATAGGGTTTTTATAATCATTACTACTATGGTGAATCTCATCGGGTATGTTTTCTCTTAGATTCATCATTGGGATTGATTGTGATAGCACCCTAGCCTTGGGTTATCAGATCTGTTGATCAATTTTGGGTGTTTCTTGTTGTCCCTAAACATGATCCATTATGATATCATGTCTTGAAGTGTGTTCATTATAATGCTGTGGTAAAGCAGAAGTTCATTTTTGAGGGCCTTGGTTGATGGGTTTGTGGGGTTTTATTTCATTTAGTTTCTAATGTGGGCTTGTGGAACCGGAACTTGAGGTATGTGGTTCCTATTCTTGCTTATGATAATGAGGATGATTTCTATTTCATAATTAAATGATTTAAGAAATTTTCAAGAATGTTTTTTTTGTTTAAAAAGTAGTTTTTAATTTAAAATGGATTTTCCCTAGCATTTTAAAAAATGGATTATAAATGGTTTTTAATGGTTTTACAGGAATTGAAATTTTTTTGTTAAAAAAGAGCACATAGGTTTCCATGGGAAGATAGGTGGAAGGTTTAGCATGAGGCATTCATCATACAATTCTTTATTATCAAGGATATTTTTCTTAGGGATTTCCTCTACATAATAGGATTATTATTCTAGGGGATTTATATTGATATTTTCAGGGGTTTCCTGAGGGGGTATTCCTATTCTTTCGTGGCATGTTGTTCTTGGTTCAGAATTGTGCACTAGATTCTTATTGAAATCGTAGTCTATTACATATTCCTATAGTATTCCATTGTGTGTGAAACTAGGGACTTTATTTTGTACTGCATGTCTATATGATTTAGGAATGATATTCATGTTTATTATTGTGGAAAAATAAATGGAATATATTTTTTAAAACTTATATACCATCTTTCTTTTAGAACAGCTTAATAGAAATGTATTCCATGTTTTCAATAAATAAAATTTACATATTATCTTTCATGTTTTGTTTTTAAAATGATCGTACATGATTTATTATAGAGTGACTTGTTGTGGAAGACCTTGGTGGGATCCTACTGAGCCTGTTATCTAACACATTGGGCACTACTTGAATGGTGCATAGATCATTTTTTTCTTCTAGTGTATGTAATAGAAAGGTGCAATATTGAGGTGGTTGAGGTTCGTGTCATCTATTATGGGTTGATTTTTGTAAGATGGTTTGATTTAATCCACTCACTCATTAGAGTAGCTATTGGGTTTGAGTCCATTGCAGTCAGACATGTATTTTGGAGTTCTTATCCACTCTTTATAGCTGTTTTGTTAACACTATTTTCCGTACAGTAATGGCATATATAATTTTTATTCATTTATTGTTTCTTATTTTTTCTATATATATGCCTTTTGGTCATTAATGTTGGGAGAAATCATTCCCTCAACATTCTCGCTTGATGCTTGGGTGCTTATCACTAGCCCATGTTTATCGGGAATCCCTTCAAGTATGTGATAGATCAGGTCGAGTGCCTTATTTCAGGTCCACCCAGGTTGATACATTATATGTCATATTCCTTGATCATCATGTTCTTAGGAAACATTCTTGGGGCTTCGACATGAACAATGAATGGACTAGGAAATCATTACAAGAATGATATATTTCATATGTCATGATTACCACGTATCCATAAAGCACATAATAATACACAAAATGTTCTATAGATTGTTAATTAAGTAACTATGCACTATGTACACTAGAAACACATCGTTTACCTCTTTAACTCTTTAGGTTTTCAATATCAATCAATTTTGAAAATGTATTTGAATGCAGATATTTCCAAAATTTCACTACAAATGATTATTTTCAACACAATATGTATGTGAGATACATGTTTTGGACACAAAAAAGAAATGTAACAGGTTATCCTGGTCAATCCATGGTGTGAAATAACATCACCATATTAAATTTACACATTGGAGCATCATATATCAGACAACATAGTTTGATTTTCTTCTGTTTCGTTCAGAAATTGTAATTCGGCTACATGTTCTATAATACATTGAAATATGGTTAGAGTCCTCATCCCTTCTCGATTTCATCTATAATAATTATTTATTATTTCATATACCATTATTAAAATGAAATCATTAATAGTCATATATAATATTTAAATTGTATTTTAATTAAAAAAACTTAAATTATGAACAATTCCAGGAATTAAAATCTTAAAACAATTTACATCTATTTCAATAATGAAATAAATAATTATAAATTCCAATTATGATTTTCCTATTAGAACATGATTGCCCCAAGAAAAACAGATCTTCCACGGTGGTTGATTATATCAAAATATTTTTTTTGCATCCATGGATCATTCCTAATATTGTACATGATTTTAATGCCCTGACAATCAAAATATTGTATATGGATATTGACTAATTGGAAACACATACCCTTAAAAATCATTCACATAAAATTTATAATAATTAATTTATGATAGGATGAAATAATACATAATGTTAGTATCTTTCATCATAGGAGGTATAGCTTGATCAAAAACCATTATTAGATTACTATTTTTTAGTTGCAAGGTTCCTATTATAGAATCCATCTCGTAGTGATCGACAGGTACTCCTTTGATCTCCATACGACACTGATTGATTTCCATGTGATAATGTAGAAAATAAAAGGACATTTTTTCATGTTGATCTATAAATCTTATTCAGATTTAAATGAGCTCTTCTCGTTCCTTAGATAGAGATATAAGGAAAATATTAGAGAGATGTTTTTAGTCCTCATCAATTCTTAATTCCCAATTTTTTCGATTAACCTTAAACAAAAGACTTTTGAATTTATTTATAGATATCGGGTTTCAATTAATATATTATTTAATTGAAAACTAACCCTTAAATAATATTATAATCTCTAATATACCGAATTCCAAAAAATAATAAAATTTTTATTATTATATTATTGTGTTCTATTAGTTGTGGAAATAGTTTTTTATACATGTTTGTAAATTGATAACAATCATTATAAGTGATCAAGGTCCACTCAAGATACTCCTAATATAACGAAAACTAAGATATGATATTTTTTTCATATATAAATACTTAATCCATTGTCCAACAAATAAATATTACAATAATGATCAATAAATAAAACAAATATTTTATTCCGCGACAAGAGAACAAGTATTTATTGAATATTTAAATAATAAAATAATTTTTTATAATTTTATTTATAATTATTTATTACCTAATGAATATTTTTGTTCAATAAAACATGAATAAAATTATTAATGACTCATTCAGATAATAGTCAGTATAATAATTAAATTCAAAGAGAATTTATCATTTATCAATAGAAACACATAGTGTGTGACTTTATATGATTGTTTTTCATTGGTAATATGTGGGAATTCCTAATCTCCAATATTACAATTTAAAAATGGGTATTGTTACACAAGATAAAGAACATAATGTAATGCAACTGATAATAACATATGAACTCTCACTAATTCATATATCCCCTTAATATCTATATCACATCACGAAGGTTGCAAATATGTGTAATCAACCTATATAACTGAAAATTCTTTCTTGAATATATGAAATATATAACAACAAAAAATGGACATGCAAATTTCTTTATAGATATATTTCAATGAAGATGTTGAGATATCAATATCCTAAATAATTAAATTGAAATATCCTTGGTTGACTTATTTTAAAACACCATGTTAATCATGAACACCTTAGATATCAAAATTCAATACCATCATGGTTTATAAAAATTATATATGTGCATGCGTCATAAAATGTATTAAGAGTAATTATAATGTGTAAGCACTATGATGAATTATTTTAGATTTGAATATCTTATGAAACCAAAAGATGCAGTATTCTTATAGGTGGGTATGTTCTCTTAATCTTCTATCATGGATATCACTAAGTGAAAAATTATTGATAAAAATACTTATCTAATTAAAAATATGCCTTCTATATATAATATGTACTATTTCCCCTAGCATTGTATTTTCCCACAAAATAAAGAAATAATTACGAGTTATCTTTATAGGATATCATGTTTCAAATAATGGTAGAGTGCTATTTTGAACTTATAAATGTGAATGATACACATTGACGTTATCACATTAATTTAATGTAATATAATAACCAATATGTGTAAAAAGTATTAGTATTAAAATTAAATCCTTTGAATATAAATGTAATAAAAATTATAACGAAGTTATTTCTATGGAACTAACTCAGACATGATAATATTAATATTTATTAAAATACAAGATTTGCAGTACCCCCATGGAATATGATTCATGTATAAATATTTTAAAAACATAGGTGTTTCATTTATTTGTTTTATTTTTTTTCTTATCATGAAAATTTTTATCTGTTAATCATTATGAATCTATACATTACCAAATGAATATTTGGGTTTGGTGTTTCTTCTGATTTAGAAAATTTTCTGAATGGGTTCACTTTTTATGTATTTTTGTAACTTATTATTTTTTATCGATATCTTATTATATTTTTATTATAGTTACGGATCAAAATGGATAACAAAACCTTATTGAAATGATTTTTTATTTTGACTTACGCATGGGGAGAAGTACTTTCCTTCATATTAATTGGTTTCATAGAATATTTTTTTGATCAATAAATTATAAGTAACCCATTATAATTTACATTCATAACTATTGATCAAACATCCCATGAAGAACATAAAATAAAAAAAATAACTAAAATAAAATTAGATTTATATCTATTAAACATGAAGGTTTTTTAATAAATATCACTATGTGAGACCTAATGGATGTTACCTCTAAATTAATAAAATCAACCTCTAATATTCTTGTACACCATGAGAGGAAACAAAATTCTCTTACAGAGTAATAGAAACAACTTCATCGATGAAAAAACTAGAACATTAAGATAATAGAATGTTTTTTATGGTTAGAGAGAGTCACATTTTCTCCTAAACCAAACCGGATGATCAAATCCAATATATTTTTTTTCTTCATTCAATGAAAGTAATGAAGGGTTTTCACAATGAATTTATAGTCAACATGCATTTCACATAGTGTATTCTGACCGAGATATGATTTTTGTGAATTTAAAATCAATACTATATATTTCTATCACTATAAATAAGTAAACTCATTTTGTGTGAACAAAGATAAGTTTTCTACCATATAGTAGAGGATAGAATTAGTCATTCAATGTTTATAATATCTTGAATTTTCCATGGATTATTTTATAATATTATAGGGAATTATTTCTAGACTGGGCACGAAGATGGCACATCATTTTGAGGCCTAGTGAGCCCGAAATGGTGGTTTGAACTTTTTTTATGTTAAGTTAGTCAGCACTTGGGCGTGGATGTGGCAGTTTCGAAATGAATGACCAGATTAAAAATCTGAGCGCACTGTTGCGTCCGGGGTGATGAATTTACCTATGAACGAGATTAACCTCGACTGGCATGGGTTAAGGGAAAAATATAATTTTCGGACATTTTACGTAAAATAAAATAAAAGAAATTCGCAATGTTTATTTTATATTTTTTGGAAATATCCGCTATAGTGCAGTGATGGGGCTATTGTTTCAGTCATTAATGTCATGTAATAATGACTTTTAAACAACAACGCTCACTAATTAATGTCGTAGTGTGATGGGATATCAAATATGTGTCCCTTTTTATTAGGATAAATGAATTTTTCTCCTTTTCGATGATTTAGATAAACCTCTAGAGAATCCGCAGAGTGTTGGAGAAAACTCTCAGTGATGAACTAAAATGGATAAAAGATCAGATTCGATGCGCCAACGATGTTGAAGGATCTTGATGGTGATGGCAGCATGACCCTTTCGTCAACGGTTGATCCTTTCTTAAAAGTGGGGGTTGTTATGTCATTCTGTTTCCCTCGTTTTTAATTTAAACATAGTACGCGGATCAACCATGAACATGTTGATACGAAGATTCGTGCGTTCTTGTGGGAGGGATTTTTATTTTGGATTATTAAAGGTAATTACTCAACCTTTATTATTGTTGTTGATTTCTTCTCTATTTAGGCCTATTAATGAGAGCTGATCAACACTGTGACGAACGACGGCGGAGGTTCGTTCCTCAAAGTTGTTTTATTGGATTTCTCACCTTTTTCTTTCACTCATTCATCACTTTCTTTGCAGGGTGATGAAAAACATAGTGTTGTGTGTCTTTTTTGAAATGCTGCGATCCCAAATCGATGAATCGACACCACATCGACATTGCAGAGGTTCAACGATGATGGAAGATGATGAATCAGACCAGATTGGTAAGGGTTGTTCTTCAAGCGTTCCTCATGTGGGAAGATCAAATCATTTTTTTGGGTGCCGATCGGAGGTCCACAAAGAAAGGAGGAAGATTTGTGGTATCGGGATGACCAAAACCAGGGAGTTTTGTGGTGATCGGATAGCCAGATCGACGATCAGGGCATCATTGGAGGCGCACCGATAAAGAGATTTGTTTCTAAAAATTACTAGAATACACGACGTGAACATCGGAAAAACACTCAGTGTAGTACTGGTGGTGGAGGCTATGGTTTCGTGGGGCAAAGATGAATTACAAGGCATTTGACCCTGGTCACATGGCGTGTTAGACTTTCCTCGAAGCTCGGCATTTACCTTGGAAAGTACACGGACACAGGTTGGACTACATGGAATCAGAAGACACGACGTGTATAGAATGGAAGAGGCTTCTACATAGAACTCAGCCTTTATCTAGGGGGTACACAGACACGGGATGCAGTACACGACTGTGTAGTCAATCCCACGGCTAGTCAAAGCCAGTAATGCAGGTCACCCCATGCATCGATTACACGGATTAGTGTACATGGGTTGATGACCGTGTACAGGATCTTGGCCAGCATACACGGAGCCAACCCCAGTCACTCGATCCCGGCATGTACATCATACTACATGTCGTGTAGTAAGTTTTTTTACACGACCAGCCTTACGACATGTGCCATTGTACACGAGCTGTACCCGAGGTTAGACTACACATCGTGTAACTTTTCTACACATCTTTTATTTTTTGGAAAATATCATGGTCCTCTTGTTCACCACATCATGGACATATTTCATTTGTGTTAGTGCCCCTACTTCTAATTCCCCTGATGTCTAAGCATCGTTTCCTTTTAACATGAGTATGATCCCTTCAGCAGGACATTCTGTAATAGAGTCTGGAATCCATCCGAGGGGCCAAGATCGAGATCCTCTATCCATTCTTGACACTATGTAGAGTCTAACATAGACATGACCAACTCCACAGGGCGTCGATTATCTACCTATCATGTGAATTCCAGATGAGTCGTGGTATCTTCCATGGCCCTGGCAGTGATCCTCATCTGTGTATCATGGTCTTTCCCAGTAAGGATTGTGTCTCTCATGATGAGTGAATCTATCTACCGTAACCTTCTCACTCAAGAGTTTGTCACCCGTAATGAGTGTAACTACCTCTCATGACACTTCCTGACAAACAATACTTCTCGGACGGACGTCATCAGAGATGTAAGACTCGTAGAGTGTGTTATCCCTGAACAAGTGATTCATGGAATCTTCAAACTGAACCCCTAGCTGGGGGTATGCTTCTGTGTGACTTGTTTGTAGACTATAGGTCTGGGTTTTGAGCATATCTAGTTTTTTCTAAATGTTTTATAGATATATAATGTGCATAGATTACTGTACATTTACTTTGTGTACTGCCTTGTTGTTTTTGGGTTCCTCTACTAAGTATTGATATACTCACCCCTGCACGGGCTTTTCCTGTACATGTCGTGTCTTGTGTAGACAAGAAGACTTTTGACGGAGTCAAGGGTGGACTAGGATAGGACCGAGCATTCTGAGTTCCCTATAGGTTGTTGCACTCCTATGGTTACGAGAAGCACTCCTAGTACGTTTTGTGTTTACAGGATGTAATTTGCAGTTTTCAGACATTTGTTTTGGTGGGCTTGTATTCTAGCCTAGTTTACCTTCAGTACTTTACCTTTGGTCATAATCTGTTGGTTGGGTTTAGTCATATGCATACATTTTTGTTCCTTAGTGTTTTTACATTTCAGTATTTTTGGGTTTGAAGATGTGTGTGTGTGTACAGGTACAGAGAAAATTAAACCCATGATTACTAATATGCCTACTCGGATCTAGTCACCAGCCCCTGGTCTATTGGAGGTAGGGTTAGGGAGTCACGATGTGGTCCCCACAGGTACGGGTTGTGACAGTGTTGAATCAAAGGTGTTCCATTCTTCCTAAGGACCAAGGGTCTGGGATTTTGGTTTGGGGTAATGGTGTTACGTGTTTGAAGCTCGGATTTCAGGCCAGAGACACCATTTTTGGGTGGTGGCCAACAAATCCTTACAATAGGACTCTAATAACCTTCTTTTCGACTTGGTACATGACAACACTGGTTGTGGGGAAATAAAATAAAGGTACATGAATCATATAATAATGGGTTGTGTTTTCCATGTCCATTGTGTTAGAAATCTAGATATACTAATTGACCATGGTACATCCGGTTCCCTTAATGGATACCTCTGTGATGCATAACTGCTATGATTCAGCAGCACGCTCACGATAATGACCCCCTCAGTAAAGAGGATTCGATACAGGGACCAGTTCCCTAGGCATTCCCATAAGGTGGTGCACTAGTTATGCCACCACCCATGATGCAACCCATAGGACCTGTAGTACTGATCGACAAGGAGCACATGCTTAGCGCTCTCCATCAGTTTCAAAGACAGAGACCCCTCAGGTTCCAAGGGGATCCCGAACATCAGGTAGCTGAGGACTAGTTTGAGCTGGTGACTATAATTTTCCGTTTATTGAGGACACCAGCATACCAGATGGTGATCCTAGGAGGGATCCTTCTTCTGGGATCGGCAGGACGATGTTGGAGTCTGACCACACAGACTCATGATGAAGAGACTCTATCATGGGAGGAGTTTGATGAACTCTTCAAGGAGGAGTTCTCTCCGGTTATGCTGAGTGCTGTGTGCATCCAAGAGCATCATCAGCTCCAGGAGGGTTGTATGACAGTAGTTGAATATTCGTCAAGGTTCACCAACCTCGCTCGGAACACATTGGATATGGTCAGGGATCAGTAATTCAGAGCTCATACCTTTGTGGAAAGTCTACGATGAGACAACAGAGCTAGTGTCGTACCTCTAAAAATTTTTACTTATGTTGGACTGCTCAAGCGGGCATTGGTGAATGATAGTTTCTTGGTGGTGCAGAGACAGACGACGATGGTCAGCAGCAGTCAAACAGGTTCGGAGTCCCTGGTGGTAGGGAGCCAACATCAGGCTCAGGTATCTAGACATGTGAAACATCATATGAGGACCCAGGATAGAGGATTGACAGTCCATGGCTCTCATGCTGGATCCAATCAGCCTAGGGGGAATTGATGTTATTCGTGCGATGGTAGGGGCAATATCGCTAGAGAATGTCTGACCCATCAAGCTACTGACAGGGAAGCATTGGATAGACCACCGAGGCAGAGGTAGAGAGTGGAGCAGATAGACACACCTGGCGGCAGATGTGGAGGAGGAGCAGGGGGAGATTTGGGTGGTGGAAGACGCTTTGACTTACTTCTAACACCACCTCAAGGAGGTCTGCACCAGGCTCAGGGTGCTGGGGGACAAGGGTGGGGACAGCTTCATGCAGTCGCGACATACGACCCAAGGGCTCCAAGGATGATTCGAGGTATGAATTGTGTCATTTCTACATTAGCTTACGTACTTATAGACATTAGTTCTAGTCATTCCTTCATAGCCAAATGTCATGTATGAAACCATGAGATTCTAGTAGAACCATTTACTAAATCATTACGATTGGATACTCCAATGGGAGGAGACTCGATGATCATGTACCTTTGCAGATAGTATGATATTAACATTGGTGGTGAGAGTTTTGGTAGGAAAATCATTGTGGTAGCGTTGAGGCCTTACAACATCATTCTCAGTATGGAGTGGTTATCTTCGGCCTTGCCCATATTGACTATTTTAGGAGAAGAGTTCGGTGTGTCCACCTAGATGGAACAAGATTTTCCTTTGTCATAGAAAGGGAATCCCAGGCAGCAAAAAATTGGCTTATGAATAGGATGGTGTAGCCAATCACTCATGAGATGGCTATCCATGCCCTCAGATCAGTGGATGTTGTGAGCTCCCAGTTCCCAGCGATAATGGTAGAGTATGGGGACATCTTTCCAAAAGATGCACTAGGATTACCTCCACATTGAGAAATCGACATATCCATATACATACACCATGAAATGACATTGATTTCCTCATCAGTATATCAGATGGCTCTCGTAGTGCTTCGCGAGCTGAGGGTGCATTTGGAGGATTTTCAGAGCAAGGGTTTCGTGAGACCCAGTGTTTCAGCATGGGAAACCCCTGTCTGGTTTTCCAAGAAGGCATATGGGATTCTGAGGTTTTTCCTTGATTACTGGTGCCTGAACAAGGTGATGGTGAAGAACAAGTATCCACTACCAACGATCGTTGTCCTCTTTAATTTGCTAAGAGGGACACAATGGTTCTCTAATGTTGACCTTCGATCGGGCTATCACCAGTTATGAGTATTGGACAAGGATATACCGAAGACCGCATCAGATGTCGCTACGGTCACTATGAGTACATTGTGATGTATTTTGGCATGATGAATGCCCCTTCAGTGTTCATGGGACTAATGAACCATATTTTCTAGTTGTACATGGACCAGTTCATAGTTTTCTTCTTCGAAGAAATCCTTCGGTACTCGGTATCAGAAGAGGAGCATGCAATACACCTGCATATGGTTCTAAACGTACTTCAGGAGCACCAACTATATGGGAAGCTCTCAAAGTTATAGTTCTGGATTCAGTAGGTCCACTTTCTGGGACATGTCATCTCAGAAGATAGAGTTGCTATAGACAGAGCCATAGTGGATATTGTATTAGCATGGGATCCACCTCGAAATGTGACGGAGGTGCGGAGCTTCCTTGGGATGGAAGGATATTACTAGAGATTCATTCTGGATTTCTCACGAGCATCAGCACCGAAGACGACCTTGACCAGGAAGGGGCAACCCTTCGTGTGGACAGAGAGGTGCATGCAGGCTTTCTAGCGGTTGAGAGAGAGTTTGACATGTGCCCTAGTCTTGAGATTTCCAGATGAGGATGTTGAGTACATAGTTTTTTGCAATTCATCTGGGACTGTGCTTGGTTGTGTCCTGATGCAGAGGCAGGTAGTGCTTTCTTATGGTTCATGCCATCTTAGGACACATGAGCAGAACAACATGACACATGATCTCGAGTTGGTAGCAGTAGTCTTCACATTGATGATGTGGCGGCACTACCTTATGGGCGAGTGATTTAAAGTCTACTCTGACCACATGAGCCTCACGTACATCATCTCATAGAAGGATCTGAATCTGAGGTAGAGGCGTTGGCTATATTTCCTCCAAGATTATGGTTTCAAGATCATCTATACTCCTAGGAATGGGAACAATGTGGATGATTCTCTTAGAAGAAGGTCGAGCTCAGAGCTGTTGAGTGAGGTGACCGAGCAGTTAGCTGCACTGCAGTTGTACTTTGTGGATGGATAAGATAAAACTTACCTATAGTCGATAGTTTCCACCCCTCCACTCTTATAACGGGTTAGGGAGGTGTATCTAGGAGATGTTGAATATGTACCCTTATATGATCATTTATCCATAGGACATGTTCCTTATGGATATTAGCAAGGTGGGGAGCACATACTTCTTTTTAGATGATGCACAGTTGTACCAGTGGCACTGTAGGAGGAGGTCTAGAGGGAGTTTCGTACATTCCCATTATTGGAACATCCTAGAGTGACAAAGATTTACATGGACCAACGACAATAGTTCAGGTGGTCAGGCATGAAGAAGGCAGTTGTAGAGTTTGTTTCTCGATGACTTACATGCCAGCAGGTGTAGGCCGAGTACCAGGTTCCAGTGGGATTAGCTCACCCCTCGATGTTCCACAGTTGAAGTGGGATTGTATATAAATGGAATTCCTGACAGGCATACCACATAAATCCAAGGGGCATGATTCTATCTGGGTGATCATTGACCGGCTCACCAAGTCGTCCTAATTCCAAGATATCAGGGGGCAGAGTACCATAGAGAGCTTGGGATGCCTATACATGAAAGAGATATTTCGGATTCATGGAGACCCCTTGACAATAGTCTCATACCAAGACCCCCGTTTTGCATCCCTGTTGTGGAGGGATTGTTGTAGGCTTTTGGGACTCAGTTACGTTTGAGCACAACGTTTCATCCCCAGACTGATGGTCAGACGGAGAGGACCATTCTGGTTTTTGGAGGATATGTTTCGAGCATGTTCCATGGACTTTGTCACAGTTGGGAGGACCACCTACCACTAGTGGAGTTTTCATACAACAATAGATACCACTCCAGCATTAGTATGGCACCGTTTGAGGCCCTGTATGGGAGACCATGCCTGTCACCGCTTTGCTGGACTGACCCTGGAGAGTCAGCACTCGTTGGTACAAAGTTGGTGAGAGATACCACCAAGAAGGTGGAGGTCATCCAAGAGTGGATGAAGACTGCACAGATCCAGTAGAAATCTTATTCTGACAGACTACAGAGACCTCTGGTGTTCGATGAGGGAGGCCACATCTTTCTTCTGGTCTCATCTCGATGATGGTATTAGATATTTGGCTGAGGCAACAAGCTATCTCCGAGGTTCATTAGACCTTACCAAATACTGTGCAGAGTTGGCTATCTGGCGTACCACCTACCTCTACCGGCACAGTTGCATCGAGTACATGATTTCATCCATGTGTCACAGTTGAGGAGGTACGTTGATGACCCATCAAACGTCATTGACTGGGGTGAGATGGACCTTGAGGATGGAGTGACCATTGCTGAGTACCAGATAGAGATAGAGTATCTGAAGAAGAGGATCCTTCGTGGTCAATCTATTCCTTTGGTGTGCGTCCGGTGGTAGCAAGAGAATCATTAGGAGAGCATGTGGGAGAAGGAGGCCCATATCCATGCCTCATACCCACATCTTTTTTAGTAGCCTTTATTTTGAATTTTGGGGGACGTAAAGCCCCAAGGTGGGGAGAATGTAATGTCTTTGATTTACCGTTTATTATTTTTAAATATTATATGGAATTATTTCAAGATCAAGGGAGATAATGGTACATCATTCTGAGGCCCAGTGTGCCCGTAATGGAGGTTAGAACATTTTTTAAGTTAAGTGAGTCGACACTTGTGCGCCGTTGTGGCTGTAGAGACCCGAAGCATTACGTACATGGACATTACATTAATTTTGTGGAATACTTAATATATAACTAAAATAGACAAACAAGGACCGTAATAGTTTAGTGTATTTGGAATATCGGAACATAATCCTCTAATCATGATGAAATATATTCAACATCTCCGATAAAGATCGTCCCCTATTGTTTTTTACATAGAACCTTTTTTATATCCTCGGGAAAAGAAAACATATAAAGGGTCAGTTCAAATTCTTAGTAAAGGTAAGCATGAAGAAAATAAAACAAACCATATACATTAGAACTTAAATACATGAACATAATGTTTAGGCATCAAAAGCTTGAGCAATGACAGAAAACATGGAAGTACGAAAGGCATAAATCCTAAAGAAAAATTAAGCATTATAAAATATCTTGGGAATAAAACATGTAATTTTGGAAACCATTAAGAATATTTAATGACTTCCATAGTATCCAAGGCATTTCTTCCAAGACCATATTAGTGGACAAAGTCCCTTTCTGAACTGAGTTCACTCCTCATTCCAGTCCGATATTACTGAACCGATTTAACTTGCCATTCCATCCTTGTCTATCCCATGATATATATATCATTACCCAATAAATTTGAGGGAGATGTAGTTCCCACCCATATCATAATGAAATAATTCTTATTTGTGGCAGAAAATAAACATAAAACATTCATCATAACAAAAAGAATAAAATGGGTTTCATAAACTTCATCCCATCATCTCATAATCCATATAAAACAAATGGACATTTCATCATAAGAAAAGTGAAACAATGTAAATCACGGAGACATTAAACTTGAAACATACACATATTAAATAATTTAATCATAGATGGAAAATGTTTTTGATAATACATTTGAAATGAATTCTTGAGGAAAATATCCTTTCTTCTTCAAAATCATTTTATTTTCACAAACTTCCATGCACTTTTAATATAAATGTATTTTTTTAAATATTCATCATACCGTGTAGAGTAAGATTCATTAAAATGAGGTGTTATGAAACCCTAAAAATCCATTCACGCCATATATGTTAAAAATATCATTCTTCTCGTACTTTTGTCGGAAAAGTAAAAAAGTACCTCGAATGATAAATAAAAAAAAGATTCGTTACACACCATGTAGAAAAGTAAAAAATGGGTAAAAAGGAATTTAAACATACATGAAAACAATTCTAGAAAACATGGACATGGATGATAGCAATAACCCCAGTAAATACTTACGAATAAACAATCTCGGATAAAAACGAGATTGGAAAAGATATCCCTTACCATAGGTCTGCTATGCTTCGTATGTATCTGAACCTTCTGTATAATGATTTAAATAATTTCATTTACTTATTAAGGAATCATATTAATTGTTATGATATCATATATGGTTCAATTATGAATTTATATTACCCGTTCTTTTGTAAGTTCCATATTAAAGCAGCGTTTTGGGTAAAATCGTTTTATTTATCGTACATGTTTGGACATGTTGTTCATGATATTATTACTTATATCATGATTTAATTAATTCTAGAATGTAAAACATGATTTATATGTAATATATATTCAGAATATTCATATATATATGTGATAGATCGATAAATGGAATGAAATACACTGTTCAGGGAGACGGTAGGCCGTACGTACGCATGAACAATGTTTTCGTTTCCATATTCAATTGAATGGAATTGAGTAGATGAAATACATATATATAAACGTAAATATATTATCATAATTATTTCATATATTTCATTATTACTTATTATATATACTTTATAATCATTCATGAATGGTTAACATGGAGAATGAAATTCATCGCGTCGTGGAGATGGTAGTCCTCACGTACGCACGAGCGATGATATCATTACAATGATTGTGGAATTGTATTGAAATTTATGTATAATTATTCAGAATCATTATAACTTTACAATAATCTCATATAGTTATTTTTTACACCATTTTACCTATCCATGTAAGGTGGTTGTCGAAAACAGATTACGCCACGGCGTGGAGACGGTATTCTGTACGTACGCATGCGCGGTGATTTCATTTTCTATAGGATGGATATATGGTGAAATAGGGTTGTTTAATACTTATAATAAAATATAATTATATTAGTGATACTTATTTTATTACTTAATAAGGAAACAACTAAAGAAGAATAAGTATAAGAAGAAATAAAGTTGAAAGAATCGGTAAGAGACATTACCTCTTCTTTGAAGCGCCACTTCTTAACCTCCTCTTAGGGCACTAAAGATGGTATTTGAAGAATACCAGGGCCTCTAGAATGTTTCTAGGGAAGTGTATAAGGGAAATTGGTAGGTTTTGGCCGAGATTCAAGGCACAATGTGGTGTGAGGAAGAGAGGGAGGAGGTTCCCTTTTATAAGGGAGGAGAGGGGCACCTTTGGAAATCATAAAATTATTAAATTATAATAAATATATCCCCACAAAAAAACACAAAAAATGACTCATATTAAAATATTAAATGAGATATTCTTGTTATATAATCAACCAATAAAAATTATACATGTAGGTAATTTATTTTAAACATTATCAACTTGATTTATCCTTATTTAATCTATTAAATTTTATTTGTGGTAATAATATTCTAAATATTAAATTGTTATAAGTAATCACTTATTTGTTGTTAGTTTTCCATAATTGTATACATTATGAAGTTTTAGACTATATAAATTTCAATTTATAATTTTTAAATATTTATGTGATTTTTAAACAATTTAATAATATGTCATTTTTATAAAATAACAATAGTGTCAATTTTGACACTATTCATTTATTTGAATTTAAATAAAACCTAAACAGAGGATATATTCGAACTAAAATATTTAATTGATTTATAACATGTAAAATATTTCTATAAAATTTGTGGAGCACATTAAATAGTTCATATAATAAATATTTTAATATTTTTAAAACAATTTATTTGGTATATCGCTTAATAAAATAATCATTACAACATTTTTGTATAATAATTTAATATACTTATTTGTTTCATAAAAATAAAAACTAAATTTTTTTTATGAATATAAATATAAAATCTTTTATAATAATAATTTTACTCAAATTTATCATCGTAAAATAACAACATGTAAATTGATATCTTTATTAAATTATGAAGGTGACAACATTGGAATCATTTCAAATAAAATATTATAAGTGTCATAATCGCCTTAATAAGGATCCAAATGGTCAAAAATTCGGCCAGTGGATGATTATGGTTTATATATACACTACGAATAAGTTTTGGGAATATTTTTGGGCCTTTTAATTTGTATTATTGTTTCAATAAAAACAATATAATTGATTTTTCACAAACTAAATAATTTCTACATCATTAATGTATATGATAATAAGGTAATTAAATAACTCTTAAAAATTAAAAATAAATTACCATGATAAAGAAAAAAATTTTATCTTTAAAATGAGACTTTATAACCGAATTTATTTTCATTAAAAACTTATATTAAAAATACTTTAATTATTAATGTTTAGTGAGACATATTTCACTTTCCTTTAAATAAAATAAACTAAAGGTCTTAATCACCTCAAAGTGGGTTCCAATGGATTCCATTTCGACCCAAATATTCCTTAGGACGAAATATAAGCATCCAATTATATTAAGACAAGTGTTAGGGTAATTTTATAATATTATATTTACCCTTAATTTCCAGATTTACCGTTTACTATGGTAAATAAAATTTACAGTAGTTACTATTCATAATGCCCAAAAATAAAAAGTAGCTTATTAACATAATTTGGACCCACTGATTCCAACTATTGAATCCATTTTTCTAAATTCAATACATATAAGTTACAGAAATTAATTTAAAATTAATCTCATTGATAAGAAAATGAGTTTTAAAAGATAAAACATTGAAAAAGATTGAAATGTTTATGTATATGAATTCAATGTGAAATTAATGTTAATAACATACATTATATTAAATCATAAATGTATATTCTATTTATACTTTAAAACCATTCAATATTATAATTTAACCATATAAATTATTGGGATGAAAAAATTTGTTTTTAATTAAAATATTGTGTGTTTTTACTAATTGATCAAAATATGAAAGTTTCCAGAATAATATGAGAATTTTATCCAAAGTAAATTATTATTTCATGATTCCAATGATGAATTTTATTTTGTCAAATTGAACTTATAAACATGTCAAAAACTAGATTTAAAGTGGGAGTGCCATCAAAAGGCGGCAAAACTGCATTTTTTAAAAAATACTTATTTTACACGAAAAAATTATTTTGTTCTTATACCATGTTCCATAAAATGTGTAAGATGAATTATAATGTCATAAAATTCAAAATTTAGTTAGTAATATTCATAATGTCTAGTTCATAATAATATTATAATAATATATCGTTGTTTAGTGAAACCTGGTATTGCGTACTATACACGCTATCGAGGAAGGTCACAATTGCATGTAATGCAAGCCAAGTCAGGGATGTGTGTTGTACAGGACTCCTTTATTTTTTCATATAACAGAATCCAACCATATTTAATTTATAAATTTATTATATATATATATATACTCAATGTTTCTTAGAATGATTACTATCAAACGAACTTGAAATTGTGTGTAACCCAATCAAAGTATAGTGTTGTGTATACTATAAGCTTATACGGTGTTGCGTATAGCACAGGATTATCTTGGTGTATCATAAAACACATGACATCAACTAAAATAAAAATAATAATTATCATAAAATATCAGGGTGTTACATTCCACTCCCCTTAAAATGAATTTCGCCCTTGAAATTCATCAGGGTTATAAATCTTTTACTATTCATAGAAACCCACATCGTAAAAAGGAATACTAAAACATAATTTTAATAACTAAAGTATGAAACGTAAAGATTAACCAAAGTAACTCATCACTGGATTTCCATATAAGAGAATATATGTGAAAATATGGATATGGAAGAAAAATATAACCATCAAGTTCTGATGGAGAGTGGTAGAGAACATGGCTATGAAAAAGCCAACAATCACAAAGCCATAAATTTGTGATGTTCTAAGGTACCATTTGATTCATCAGATATGATGGCACTAGGACAACTATTTTGGTTTTCAAGATCATTTCTATAATGTTGAAGAATTTTCAAATCAAAAGAATTACTTAATTGATTTTGATATAATCTAACCATTGTTTGTGCCTTGAACAATTTCCAATTCATCTCTTAGACAAATGAAGTTGAATTTGTCATTCGTGAAGTGTTAGCAGATCATGTGATAGATTGATGAGTCATTCCATCTATTTCTAAAAAAGGTTATAAAAAGTTATCAAATATAACTAAGTCCATATATGGTGTGGTTAATCGTATATGATTACAAAAATGGACTTATACTTCATCTATCATACCGCTTAATAAAATAAAACTAGTTTCTAGTAACTAGGGACTTCCAGCAGGCCTTTGGTATGCGATAAAGGCTAGTCACACTTTAGTTGTGGGTTAGATTCCCACATCCTTGTCCGAGGTGACGGGTTGTCGCCCGTCCTGCAGGTTGTCCTTTTTCAAAAACTACATTATTATAACATTCCATAAATAATATTGAAAAATGATCTAGCCTTAATCAATACTAACTTATGTCCAACATAATCCCTTCCAATCTTTAGTCTTATCAAAAATACTTCTGTCCAATCATATAGTATAAAAAAAATGATTACTAGAAATGTCATCTATCGAGAATGTTAATACCATCATTTATCCCCCATATAATATATATCTTGTTGGTGAAATTCCAAACATGTGAATACCTTAATCATGTATTCTATTGAAAAATGTATACCCACTGAATCCTAGTGAAAACATTAATGCTATCAAAAGTTAACTCTTTCCAGATACCAAAATCCAAAAATTCTATATACTCAAACAATGATATAACTTTTTTCTTATATCAGTCATGAGCACATTAATACTATAAAAAAACTCATTATCTCCTTATCCATTCATTATGCACATATCATCTACCTTCCAAAAATATTTGAAAATCCATTCATGGTTACCGGTGCCATTCATCATATACTTTCAAAACTCAAGAAAAGTCAATAGTGTAACAATCCTTAGATTTTTTTTCTTTATTCCATAGTAACATACATTATTCTTGATAAAAATAATATCTTTACACTACCTTCTTAAACCATTGACCAAGCTCCAAAAATTCTTTTATCTCTTATATCATTTGTAGTCTCTTCATCATCATCAATATAAATACTACCTAGATGGCCTTGATGATTCTTTTCATTATACTTTCACTTAGGGAATTGGTTTTAATAATCCCCGTACATTCCACATTTAAATCATTTATCCTTTGTTGATGTCTTAGAAATACCATTATCCTTGTCCATGGTGTTAAATAAACCTTTTCCTTTGCAGTTACTGGTGGTGTGTCCTTTTCCACACCCAAAGCTTCTTCTAGTTCCTTTGAATCATTATCCCTTATGCCTCTTCACACATGATTTACATGAGAGGAATTGAAGTTTCATTCCTCTATGATCATCATGAAACTTGATCATTCTATTATTATATGAGTTAGGAAACTTACCAAAGTTGAGATTATTGATCATATTATGAGATTTATGATTAGCCATAATAACGATATGAGGACCTCCAGATCCAATTTCATTTGGTTGCTCATGAAGAATATCAATCCGTTGTCCATCATATCCTCCATTATCTTGAATCTTCCTATTTCCAATCATTTTCTAAAACCCAAAAAGAATAGAGTTAGAGGAAAAATCATAATCAAGGGGGAGTAACTTCAATATCTTACGTCTTAGGTTTAATATAATATCGTTACCGTAATTCTAGGACTATAACCTGTACTTATATTTAACCTTAGGAAAATACCTAGACATACCTAAGAAATATCTATAGGTATCTCACTAAAGTTTTCGCATCCTAGTTTCCAAAGTTTAACTAATCATTTCCTCTGATACCAACTGTAGAGACCCGAAGCATGATGTACATGGAAATTACATTAATTTTTTAGAATACTTAATACATAACGAAAACAGCCACTCAAGGACCTTAATAGATTAGTGTCTTTGAAAATTTGGAAAATAATATTCTATTCATAGTGAAAGATCTTCAACATCTCACATAAAGATCTTCCCCTTTTGTTTTCTTACTTAAAAACATTCTTTATATCTTGGGGAAAAGAAAACATATAAAGGGTGAGCTCAAATACTCAATAAGGTTAAGCATGGAGACATTAAAACAAACCATATACATTTTATCATAAAAACATGAACATAATGTTTAAACATCAAAAGCATGAGAAATGACATAAAACATGGAAGTATGTAAGGAATAGATAATAAAGAAAAATTAATAATAATCTTATATCATGGGAATAAATCATGTAATTGTGGAAACCATTAAGTACATGTTATGATTTCCATATTAGCCAAGGCATTGCTGCCAAGACAATCTTAATGGACAAAGTCCCTTTCTAAATCGAGTTCACTCCTCATTCCAGTCCTGTATTGCTGAACCGTTTTAACTTGTTGTTCCATCCATGTCTATCTCATGAGATATAAATCTTTAACTAATGAATTTGTGGTATATATAGGTCCCACCCATCTCATAATTAAATCATTCTTACTTGTGCCACAAAATAAACATAAAACATTCATCCTAACCCAAAGAATAAAATGGGTTTTATAAACGTCATCCCATCATCTCATAATCCATATAAAACAAATGGAAATTTCATCATAAGAAAAGTGAAACCATGTAAATAATAGAGACATTAAACATGAAACATACACATATGAAATAATTTCATATTAGATGGAAAATAGTTTTGATAAAACATTTGAAATGAATTCTTGAGGAAAATATCCATTCTTCTTGAAAATTATTTTATTTTCACAAAATTCCATGAACTTTTAAAATAAAAGTATTTTTTTGAAAGTAGTCATAAAACCTTCTAGAGTAAGCTTCATGAAAATGAGGCGTTATGAAACCATAAAAATCCATTCACGCCATATAAGTTAAATTTGGCATTCTTCTCGTACATTTGTCGGAAAAGTCAAAAAGTACCTCGTATGATAAACAAAAAAAAGATTCCTTACACACCATGTAGTGAAATTTAAAAATCGGTAAAAAGTAAATCAACAATACATGGAACAATTTCTAGAAAACATGGACAAGTATGATAACAATAACCCCAGTAAATACTTACGAATAAACAATCTCGGATAAAAACGAGATTGGAAAAGATATCTCTTACCTTAGGTCCGATATGCTTCGTATGTATCTGAACCTCCTCTATAATTATTTAAATAATGTCATTTACTTATTACATAATGTTATACATTGTTATGATATCATATATGGTTCACTTATGACATTATATTACCCATTCTTTTGTAAGTTCCATGTTAAAGCAGCGTTTTGGGTAAAATCGTTTTATTTATCTTACATGTTTGGACTTGTTGTTCCTGATATTATTACTTATATCCTGATTAAAAAAATTATAGTATGTAAAACATGATTTATATGTAATATATATTCATAATATAAATATATATATGATAGATCGATAAATGGAATGAAATACACTGATCATGGAGACGGTAGGCCGCATTTATGCATGAACGTTGTTTTCGTTTCCATATTGAATTGAATGGAATTAAGTAGATGAAATCAATATATATATACATAAATCCAGTATAATTATTATTTCATATATTTCATGATCCCTTGTTATATATACTTTATAATCATTCATGAATGGTTAACATGGAAAATGAATCTCATCGCGTCGTGGAGACGGTAGTCCATACGTAGGCACAAGCGATGATATCATTCCCATGATCGTGGAATTGTATTGAAGTGTGTGTATAATTTTTAATAATAAATATCACATTAAAATAATAATATATATTTATTTATTTACACCATTATACCCATCCATGTAAGGTGGTGGTCGAAAACAGATTACACCACAACATGGAGACGGTATTCCGTACTTACGCATGTGCGGTGATTTCGTTTTCCGTGGGATGGATAGATGGTGAAATATGGTTGTTCCATAGTTATAATAAAATATCAGTATATGAGTAATACTTATGTCATTACTTCATAATGAAACAACTAAATAAGATGAAGTAGAAGAATAAATAAAGTTGAAAGAATCGGTAACTGACATTACCTCTTTTCTGAAGCGCCTCTTCTTAACCACCTCTTAGGGCACTAAAGATGGTATTTGAAGAAGACCAAGACCACTAGAATGTTTCTAGGGAAGTGTAGAAAAGAAATTGGAAGGGTTTTTCCGAGCATGAATGTTCAATGTAGTGTGAGGAAGAGAGTGAGGAGCTTCCCTTCTATAAGGGAGGAGAGGGGCACCTTTGGAAATCATAAAATTATTAATTTATAATAATTCTAAACCAACATAAAAACCTCCAAAAATGACTCATATTCTAATATTAGATGATATAGTTTTGTAATCTCATCAACTAATAATGTTTATACATGTAGGGAATTTATATTAAATATTATCAACTTGATTTATCCTTATTTAATCTATTAAATTTTATTTGTGGTAATAAGATTCTAAATTTTAAATTGTTATAAATAATCACTTTTGTGTTGTGAATTTTCCATAATTGGATAGTTTATGAAATTATATACAACATAAATTTTAATATATAATTTTTAAATATTTTTGTGATTTTTAAACTACTTAATAATATGTTATTTTTAAAAAATAACAACAATGTCAATTTTGACACTATTAATTTATTTGGAATTAAATAAAATATACACAGAGGATATATTCTAACTAAAATATTTAATATATTCCTAACATGTGAAATTTTTCTATAAAATTCGTGGAGCACATTAAATATTTCATATAATATTTATTTTAATATTTTAAAACCATTTATTTAGTATATCTCTTAATAAAATAATTAGTACAACATTTTTGTATAATTATTTAATATACATATTTGTTGCATAAAAATTAAAAATAAAATCCTATGATGAACATAAATATCAAATATTTTATAATAATAATTTTAATAGAATTTACCATCTTAAAATAACAACATGTAAATTGTTATCATTATTAAATTATGAAGGTGAAAACTTTGGAATAATTTAAAATAAAATATTATAACTGTCATAATCGCCGTAATAAGGATCCAAATGGTAAAAAATTCGGCCAGTGTATTATTAGGGTTTATATATACACTACTAATAATTTTTATTCAGATTTTTTGGCCTTTTGATATGTATTATGGTTTCTATAAAAACTATTTTATTGATTTTTCACTAAAAAAATAATTTCTACATCATTAATGTATAAGATAATAAGGTAATTAAATAACTCTTAAAAATTACAAATAAATTACCATGATAAAGAAATAACATTTTATCTTTCAAATAAGTCTTTATAACTGAATTTATATTGTTTATAAACTTATATTAAAAATACATTAATTATTAAAGTTGAGTGAGACATATTTCCCTTTCCTTTAAATAAAATAAACTAAAGGTCTTAATCACCTCTAAGTGGGTTCCAATGGATTCCATGTCGACCCAAATATGACTTAAGACGAAATATAAGAATCCAATTATATTAATACAAGTGTTAGGGTAATTTTATAATATTATATTTACCCTTAATTACCAGATTTACATTTTACTATGGTAAATAAAAGTTACTGTAGTTACTATTCGTAATGCCCAAAAATAAAAAGTAGCATATTAACATAACATTGACCCAATGATTGATAATATTGAATCCATTTTTCTAAATTCAATACAAAAAAGTTGAAGACATTAATTTAAAATTAATCTCATTGTTAAGAAAACGAGTTTTAAAAGTTAAAACATTGCAAAAGATTGAAATGTTTATACCAATTAATTCAATGTGAAATTAATGTTAATGACATACATTATATTAAATTGTAAAAATATATTATATTAATACCTTAATACCATTAATTATTATAATTTAACCATATAAATTATTGCGATGAAAAAAGTTGTTTTTAATTAAATTATAGCATGTTTTTACTATTCAACAAAATATGAAAGTTTACAGAATAATATGAAAATTTTATCCAAAGCAAATTTTTATTTCATGATTCCAAAGAAGAATTTTGTTTTGTCAAATTGAACTTATAAACATGTCAAAAAATAGATTTAATGTGGGTGCACCATCAAAAGGCGGCAAAATAACATTTTTTTTAAAATTCTTATTTTACACGAAAAATTTATTTCGTTCTTATACAATGTTCTATAAAATGTGTAAGATGAATTATAATGTAAAAAAATTAAAAATTTAGGTAATACTATTCATAGCATCTAGTTCATAATAATATTATAATAATATATCGTTGTTTAGTGAAACCCAGTATTGCATACTACACACTATCGAGGAAGGTCGTGATTGCGTGTAATGCAAGCCAAGTCAGGGTTGCATTTTGTGCAAGACTCCTTTATTGTTTTTTATGAAAGAATCCAACCATATTTCATTTATACATTGAATATATATATATATATATACTCAATTTTTTGTAGAATGACTACTATCAAACGAACTTGAAATTGTGTGTAACACAATCCAAGAATAGTGTTGCGTATACTGCAAACTAATACGATGTTGTGTATAGCACAAGATAATCTTGGTGTATCATAAAAAACATGACATAAAATAAATTAAAATGACTACTTATCATAAAATATCAGGGTGTTACAGTGGCAATTTCCAAACTGATGCCCGAATTAAAAATTTGAGGGCATCGTTGCATTCGTGACAATGAAATTACATTAGAATGGGACTAACCTCGACCGGCGTGGGTCAAGGGAAAAAGTTAATTTTTGGACGTTTAATGTAAGATTAATTAAATTAAATTTGAAATGTTTATTTTTTTGGAAATATCCGCTACAACGCTATGATGGGGCAACTATTTCAGTCATTAATGTCATTTCATAAGGTCCCAGAAATAGAGACGCTGACTCATTAATGTCGCAGCATTATAGGACGTCAAATAAGTTTTCGTTTTTGTTAGGATAATCGAATTTTGATCATTGGAATGGATTGAGAGAAACCTCTACAGAATCTGTAGAGCATTGGAGCAAACTCTCAGAGATGAAGAATGACAGATCAAATTTGAGACTCCCCATGCCAATGATGGTGGATCATCTCGATGATGATGGTAGAATGACCCTTTCTTCCGTGGTCGACCATTTATTAAAGGTAGGAGTTTTTATTTTATCCTTGTTTCCCACGTTTTTAAATTTATGAAACGAATGCAGATCAACAACGAACATGTTGATCCATGGATTCATGCATTCTTGTGGGAGGTATTTTTATTTGTGATGATTTTGGGGAATTAATCCACATTGATTGTTGTTGTTGATTTATGATTTGCTTAAGCCTTTTAATAGGAGAAGATCAATGCCACGATGAATGATAGCAGAAGTTCGTTCATCAAATTTTTTTATTGGATTTCTGCCCTTTTTCCTTGGCGTGTTCTTCACGTTCTCCGCATGGTGATGACCAATGGATCATTGCGTGTCTGTTTTGTGATGCAATGATCCCAAAACAAAGAATCGACACCACAACGAACTTGTGGAGATGCGGTGATGATGGTGGATGATGAATCATACCGGATTAGGAAGGGTCACTATTTGAGCATTCCTCGCATGGGAAGAAAAAAGCATGTTTTGGGGCCGATCGGAGGTCCACAAAAGCCGGAAGACGCTTCGTGGCATCGGACTGACCAAAACGTGGGAGTTTCATGGCGATTGGATAGCTGAATCGACCATTAGGGCAGCACGGGAGGCACAATGGTGAAGAGTGGCATTTCTAGAAATTTCCAGAATACACTACGTGTACTTTCAAAGAACAGGCTGTTTAGTAATGACTACAACAGCTAGGGTTTCGGGTGTAATAGAAGAATCACACGGTGTGTGAACCTAGTGACACAACATGTTAGAATTTCCCCGATGATCGGTGTGTACATTGGGAAGTACACACACACGGGTTGGACAAAACGACTTCAGACGACACGGCATGTACAGAATGGAAGAGGCGGCTACGCAGAACACGGTATGTTTCTAGGGGGTACAAAGACACTGGATGGAGTATACGACTGTGTACTACATCACACAGCCATGCAAGGCCAATAATACGGGCAACCCCATGTACCGATTACACGGGTTAATGTAAACGTGTTGATGGCCATGTACGAGCACATTACCAGCGTACACGGAACCGACCCCAGTCACTCGGACACGGCATATACATCGTACTACATTCCATGTACTCAGTTTCTATACACAATCGGACTTATGACATAGGCCATTGTACACGGGCATTACACGAGATTAGACTACACAGTGTGTAACTTTCCTACATGCCATGTACTTTTTGAAAAACGGCATGTTACTCTTGTTCATCACATCTTATACATCATTCATTTGGGGTAGTGCCCCTTGAAATCATTCAAATGAAGACCAAGCATCATTTACGTTTTACAAGAGTATGATCCCTTCAGAAGGAATTTCTGTGATAGAGTCAGGAATCCATCCGAGAGGCTCGGATCAAGATCCTCTATAAATTCATGACCCTAGGTAGAGTCCAGAATTGACGTGACCAACTCCACTGGGTATCGATCCTCTACTTAGAAGTTGAATTTCGGATGAGTCATGGTATCCTCCATGGCCCTGACAGTGATCCTCATCTATGTATCGTGATCTTTCCCACTCAAGAGTGTGTCTCTTGTAATTAGTGCATCTACCTGACGTTACCTTCTCACTCAGGAGTGTGTCTCCCGTAATGAGTCTAACAACCTATCGTGATGCTTCCTGATGAATAGTACTTTTCAGGGGGATGTCATCAGAGCTATATGACTAGTGGAGTGTTTTCTCCCAAAAGAGTGCTTCGTGAAATCTTTGAATTGAACCCCATGCTGGGGGTATACTGTTGTGTGACTTGTCTCTAGACTACGAGTCTGGGTTTTTAGTATATCTGGTTTGTGCTATATTTTCTGCAGACATATACTATGAATAGATGAATGTACCATTACATTTTATGATGCTTTGTGGTTTTCTGGGTCCTCTACTAAGTATTTTTTTACTCACCCCTGCACGGGATTTGCCTGTATGTGTCGTGTCTTGGGCAGATGAGCATCCTTTTGACGGATTCCATGGTGGACCAGGACAGGACTGATCTTTCTGAGTTCCCTACATGACGAGTCGTTCCTATGGATACGCGTAGTAATCCAAGTACCTTTTGTGATTATGGGTCGCTCTTTTCAGTTTTCATACTTTAGATTTAGTGTGTTTGTATTCTGGCCAAGTTTACTTTCAGTAATTTACCTTCTGTCGTATGCTATTGGTTGACTTTATTTGCATGCATGCATTTTTGTTCCGTAGTATTTTAACATTTTATCATTTTTGGGCATGGAGATGTCTGTGTGTGTGTACTGGAACATAGTCAAAGCCTCCCATCATTTGTAATATGCCAACTCAGTGCTAGTCACCAGCCCCTGGCCTACTGGAGGTGGGATTGGGGAGTCATGACGCGGGCCCCACTGGGATAGTTCATGACAATATTTTTATATATTCCTTCATTTTTAATTCAACTATTTATTCATGTAAATGATTTTAGCCAATATATGTAATCTATTAGCATCACCTAATGTACAATGGTAAAAAAAATATACTGTGGAACATATGATATACATGGACTGATTTATAAGTCATCTACTTTCTTTGTTGGCTGGGTTTTGTAAAACAGATATTATACTATACATAGATGTTGATACAATATATTCTATTTAGAAAAACTAACAAAAATATTTGATTGTAACTGGTTATACACCTCAATATATGATCTTCCTATTCTATATAGTTATATAACACACTCAGTAACAATTATTCAATTATTTTTTATAAAAAACAACCACAAAATCTTTCATTTGAATAGATATAAATTCTACCCACATGCCACTTTAGCAAATAATGAGACACCCTGATCACATGATCAATTAGTTTTCTTCCATTGAGTGTGATATTTACTTCTTATTCATGGATACTCATACCCCTTTATGAGATACCCTTCCTCAACTAGATGATATGATTGGGTTTTCTCATTTATAGATTCATCAGGATCTGCAACAGTCTAAATTCTTCATCAAGTCTACTGGTCAGAATAATACATCTAGATCATCTGTAATCTAGTTTCTCATAACATTCATGAACATATAGGTCAAATATAATTCATAATACCTGAATTACTCTTTGCATAGAATCATATTCTTAACTCTATAATATAGATCATATTATGTTCCTCAAAATTCTCAGAGTTCCCTTTTAGTTTTAGAATGCTCCAACTTAATCATTATTTTTTAATTTTCCCACCTATATAATTATTATGTCAATTAATCGTCATGTTTAAATTATTTTCTATGCTACAGTATAAGAGGACTCATAAAATATTTTATTGGAATATTTTTTATTCAATTATATATGATATATTTTTATATTGATTTTCTAATTAAAACACATTTAATTCCTTTGTCAACTATTTTTATTTAATTACTTAAGAGTGACCATTTTCCATCCTACATTTCATCCACATATTACACAACCATAAGATATTTGACATCAATATCCATATAATCATGAAAAATCACATACACCCTTTGGGACCCCGAAGTTTCTCTATAAGATGGAACTTATCTCAGCACATGATATCTTCCACATTTAGTAAGACTTCAATACTGACATTTAATATGATTCATATGAATTAGAATGATCTATAGCCACTTAATAATTGTGAAATATCATTATTTTCTTACTTCTAAATATTAAAAATAATTATTCTGAATGGTATAAAAAATCCATCCTATAATAAAATATATTCTTCTCGATTATTGTTTTCAAAAAATATTAGTTTTTTATATCTGTATAATTATTAATGATAATAAAAAATCTATTTTTATATGAATTAAATGAAATATGTTGCGTCTAATAATTTTTGTATGTCTTTGATTTAATATCATTTCATGCCATTTCAATTTTTCTAGGAATTTTGTTTTTGTAAAAAATATAAACTCTTTTGATATATTTGTAGTAATATTAAATATAATATAATTTAATATGAAATATTTAATGACTTATAATGTTTCCTGTGAATTTAAAAAAACACATAATGTCTTACAAAATAATGGATTTCTTATGAAATCTTAGAGAATTTGAATATTCTTTTTCTATTTCTAGAAACTATAGTTCTTCTCATTTCACCACACATCCTATCAAGAATTTTATGTATCTATAAAATAATATGTAAATAATTTCTAAAGATATTCTCTATCCATAAATAGGTTTCTTGAAGTTCATGATGATTATCCCATGAATTATTATATAAAAGATTACCACATTATCTCAAACATATCCAAGTGAGTTATTCATAACATATCCTCAAAACAATCTTCATTGTTCCATTAACAGATGAAATTATTGGAAATCACCACCTTAACAAATATTCCCTCATAAAATAGTGATATCTCATTAAAAAATATATTATCCATCTAATTAAAATGAAATTAATCTCATACTATGGGCATAAAAATACCTACCCCTTTTAGATTTTTGTCCATATCTCCATGAACATCTAATTTTAATATGTGTGTTTCCTTCCCTACTACTTATGAACACAAAATTAAAATGTAAATAGTTTCACACAATTATTTACATAATGAAAATATGCGACTATATTGAAACATAATCATATTTTCATTCCCTACAATATATATTTTCCTCTTTTTCAATATTTTTCATGAACTAATTGAATGGGATTGGTGATGTCATAATTGTTTTATAAAAAATTATTTAGATAGTCTATAATTCGTCAACATGGGATAATATTGATTAGAAAATAAAATATATTTAACAAATATTTTCTATATTATCTATTAAATCATATATAAGTGATAAAATTTTCATAATAACTCGTTTTAAAAATGATGTGTTTTTTTAAAATAGTGTTATAATGAAACATTTAGTCATACATATATCATAAAAAAATCATAAAAAAGTAATAAAACAATTCATATAAATCCTCCTTTTTAAACTATTTTGGATGAACATTACTCTACCTTAGTAAATATGTTTTGTACCACAATAGGGTTGTGTGTTCGATTAGATTTTCTAATTATTTAGTTTTATATGGATATATATATTTTCAACTGTTTCATAGTATTTATACTTTTATATAACATATCATTATATTTGTATTTTACTCATTTTTATGGTCCCCCCTAAATAGATTGACTAGATTTTTTTTCATGGTGTTTTATATGATTCATTATGGTTATCGTCTTCATGTTATCCAACTGCGATTTTTGATAATTACTCATTAGATTACATATGTCATCGATTAAAAAAATATGTGGGTAATAGAATAATGATGGATGTCATTCTATTTTATAGTAAATTATATCAGAAAGAGATATCTCACCAAATATTCATGTTATTTTTTTCAAACCTCTAACATTTCATCTTATAAATTTATTTGACATGTTATTTAAAATTTTTTCACAAAACATCCAAAATGTATCTAATTGATTCTTCTCCAATTTATATTTAATGAAAATTTTGTGACATTATTCTAAAAACATCATTTTAACGTATCTGTAAAAGGTTGTAACATTATTTGTTAAATTATTTGTTTCTTGAAATATGTGATAATATATTTCACATAATTATCCTTTAATTTACATGTTACCTTTCTATATGATTCTCACTTACTTCTAAATATTTCATTAAATTATATAAAATATTATTTTCATCATTATCAATTTTAATCTATAATTAATTCACCTATGTATACTGTAATAATGAAATTTTTTATATTGTTAGTTTTAATAGTGTTCTCATATACCTTCAAAAGCACATCGATTTTACATGACATTACTTTAGTTAATTGTAAATTAAATTACCTTATGTAACATAGGGGTCAAATCATTTTTTCCTCCAATGCACTTATCTGATTTATTACATTTCTACCCAAACTTATAGAACGCATCATCTAAATTGTCAAATTCATTATTTGTTATAGGATTTGATTCTGAGAAAGACATTAATTATCTCATTGATTTTTAAAATTAATTATTTACAAAAACACTAACTTTGTTTTTTGACACTCAATACAAAATAAAATACTAAATAAATTTAGATTTTCGTCAATATCCTATATAAAAAAAGTAGAAACATCAATGTATTAATATTTGATGTTGGCATTAAATTTAAATTCACGTTATATTATTGAAGAATATGACTCTGTTATCATTGTAGTAGTGATAATGTTTAAATATTTCTTAATTCCATTAATTCAGATGACGTTATATAATAATAATAATTATTTTAATAGTTTCTTGAATGTTTTTAAGACCACCATAGTTATAAATTACATATCAATATTACTAATGATTTGAAATATATTTACCTTTACTATTAGATAATTATTTCCCACTATCAAATGATGAATCACCTGTTATAATGTATGAATTCATAATCATTCTCTTATTATATATAATTTTTTATAATTTTTTTAGTCATTAACAAATATTTGTTCCTTTTTAATATTATCAGTCTACCCAACTTTTTTGTATTCAAGTCATCATTTTCCTTAGTCACATTAATAATTTAATTATCTAGAATTACTATATTTTTCAATATATGATTAATATATATTAAACTATACACTATATGTTAATTTACAATATTCCCCAATCTAATCCATTCATCTCAATCATCATCACTAAAAAAAGTGTTAAAATATATCATCACATTAGTAATGAAATGGACTTCCTAATCTAATGAAATATTGAGTAATATTATTCCATTATTCCCATCTAAATCTGTTTTTTATATTTTTATTCTTTTAATTATCCCAATTTTTTTTGTATTCTGATATTCAAAATTGGAATTAGAATTAATAACCTTCTTACTAGGGAAGTAATTATACAGATTGATAATGACATTAATGATGTATCACATTGATGTTATCATCACAAATTATTTTAAATTTCCCATATTAAATATTTTTTGAAATAACTTCAACAATATTCTCAAATTATTCATCATCATATTCCTCCTCAAAATAACACAATTCCTCAACATATATTTTTTGGATTCTTTTTCTCATGGTTTTGAATTCCATCTCATATTTTCCATTCTTTTTGAAAGATGAATCATTTCTCAATTCATATTAAATTATAATATTATATATCTTTTCAATATAAATATATATATATATATATTCAAAAATAGTCATTTTTTTAATAATCAAATAACGAAAATTCATCTCAGAATTTCTACCATTAATTGAATCATAAATATCATCACTAAAGACATTAATATAACATAGATTATAATTTATAGTTTTAATGTAGTATTTTTCTCTAATGATTATTTATATTTAAAGATTTAAGTGAAATCATTTACACTTATAACATGGATTCATAGAATATGATATTTCATTCATAGAAGATATTCAGTTTTTTTATTATCTATTTAGTTGTTGGAAGACACATTAACATTTTATAATATTTTTTGTGATACAGAAATATCGATATTTTATTTGTATTGCATTGATATGTAGATTTTACATTTAGTCAAGAGTCATTCATTAACCCTTAGAATGGAATGAAAAACCATCTGTAGAAGCTTAACATTCCTCCTTGACAAGCGATAAGTTGCACAAGTGATCATATCTTATAGGTGTGATAGTTAGTACCAAAAAAAGTTGTAACTAATGAACTATTAATATAATTTTCTCTCTCTTTCATTTTATATGTATTAGATCATTAGATAGAACATATATGAATAGATTCAAAATATATTGTGAATGTACTAGTTAGTAACCACTATCTTGTGGGGAATAAATGGTAATTTATATAAATGAATTATTTTTTTAATTAATGCTTTAATTAATAATAATTCTTCAATAATAATATATATATATATATATATTCAGTAAAAATCACCTCAAGTGTAGTATTAATAAAAATGAGATAATAAAACAATATATACAAGGTTTATCTACCAATATCACATCATGGAATGTAGTTTAGATTCCCCAACATGGATTCCCAAATATTAATTCAAGTGTTTATAACAATTGTTGGTTAAACACCACAACTATAATATTTGGTTGCAACTAGTTATACACCTCATTAGAAAATCCTTCAGATGTGCGTGGTTATACACTGATGACATTAAATCATTTCCCAAAAATTCTTATACCCCCAAACCATAAATCCTCAATTGTTGAATATTTATATATCCCAACATCATGGATATTGAGAATCTAGTTAGACATCCTAATCCAATGAACCTTCATTTTTGATATAGTGAAAAAGTCATCCTTCTTACTTAGATCAACATATGTTCCTTCTTTAGATGATATTTTTGCTTGATCATACATGATTTGGTTTTCTTGTGTAAATATTCATAATAATATTCACTAAAAAATATTATTGACAAGATATTTTGTACATGAAAAAATCAATAGCTCTTTGAGGATATAGTTGTTATTTACCATTATAAATAAACATGTAAAATATGTTTTTTCTTCCATAAATGACACATTTAATAGAATCAACTTCTTCTCTCCATGATATTGAATGTATCTTGTCTCTCATAATTCTTAATGATCTCACATAGTGTTTATGTGTTAACACATATATGATATTATATTATTCATCTCACATATATCAATATATATATTCACAAATCATGTTAGTACTTCTCAACAATAGAAAATATGGAAATTCAACAAAAATAAATATGGACAATGATATTTTAATTCAAATCAATAAGATATTTCTCCAATTTGAATTACCATATAAACAATATTTCATATCCATGTAAATTAATTATTTATAATTTTTTAATATTATATATATTTCATTATACTCAATTTCCCATAAAATAGTCTACATAAAATAATTATATAACATTATCCATATAAGCTTGAAAGATTGGATGAATCCACTATGATATGTCTAATAAATTATTGCGTGGATCTTTTTTCAACATCTAGTATCTTCTTTAGGTAGAATTTATTCAAACTCAACATCAATAAAGAGTCACATAAACGAATGTATGATAAGATCCATGAAGAATTGGGAAATAATATATTCTAATTTTCCTCCAAATAATCATAATAATTATTTTATATATTCCATAAATATCAGTCAATTAATTAATCAATTCATATACATTGATCGATACATAATATAGGTTTATTTTTTCATAACAATTATAATCACATCATAAAACCCCATTTCATATATGTTTTAATAAATATGATTCCTATTTTAATTTATTTGTGACATTAAATTAATATTGTTTGTATCCATTATCAATTTTCTATTAGAACATGTTTTCATAAGACATTAGAAATTTTATGAAATCTATATTGTAAAATGAAAATTCATGAAAAGACAAATGAGTACTATGAAGACGTATGGAATATCATATGAATTCCTAAAAACCCATTATACCTTCTGAAATTGGAATGATATATAAAAAAATCTAGACATTTCAAAATCATCCAAGAACAAAAAAATAATATTTCTTCTCATAACTCATCAAAACATCCTAGGACATCTGAACACTTCAAATTAAATTATAATATATTTTGATAGTTCAAACACATACATAAACCCTAATATTCATTTCCTTGATGATTATAACACCAATAATCATATATTATATTTTACATTTTTCATGAACATCAATATGGGAGTTCATTAATCCGTAACAACAGAACATTGATTTATTTTTTCATCTCAATGTTATGTGTAAGCTACATGGAACTTCAAAAAATAATTTTTCAACACTTGTTAGATTCCAATTCTATAATATTATTTACTTCCTTATTGGTAATATTTTCAACTCTTTAAACAGATAAATAAATGTCGATTCACTAATTAAAGAAACCAAGGAAATTACATGGAAGAAACAATGTACCCATATATGATATATATCATATTAATAATACATATATAGTAGGATATGACATATGAAATATCATACAATATTATTGTTGGATATACACTTATGTTTTCTCAACTAATAATATATTCTTCTGATATCAATCCAATGACTCTCTATTTAATTGTGTTATAATATACATGTTTTAATCCTATAATAGGATATATCAGATCAAACACATAAAATGGTATATATGAAAAATACTATGTCATATACATAAAAAAATTTATCTATCATTAAAATATATTTATGTGTATTTAGAATATTACTTATATCCACACAATAAAACACTGGTAAATAAATTCTATTAATGTTATATATGATAAAAAAGTATATAATTATACCAAAATAGGAATTTTGACCAAGATGAATTGGACTATTCAATTAGTTCATATAGAATATTATGACTAAAATTTATATTTCAGTATCCATGTCTCTCATTAATAAGAAATTTTTTAACAATATGTTTACAAAATTAATTAATTTAATATAATTTTCAATAATTAGTATTTAATTATCATAAAATATCCAGAATTTTATTCAAATCCCACTATCAGAGATTCTTAAAAAATATAAACCATTTTCATAATGAATCCAAACAATTTGATTTCATAATCATATTCGATGTTCCAACTCCAAATAGATTGAAAAAAATCTATAAATGGATTGATTCTACATAAAATCCATAAGAGAATCATTTTTAAAATCAAAACAGATGGTTTTTATAATATAATTGATTTCAACCAAATTAACAATAATTAAAGAGTTTTTTAAATATATTTTAAACATATCCTAATATAATTGAGAAATGATCGTATGAGATATCATAATGGAATTTATTGTCACAATTGCATAAATGGATTCATTACGCTTAGTATCATAAAAAATTATCATTGCCTATTTCCATTAGGATATATTTTTACGTTGAAAATATACCACCCTAGTTATTTTCTATTTCCAAAAAATCACAAAAACATTTAATGTCATAAAATGTAAAGTCATAAGCTCGTTTTAAAAGTAGAAATATAATGGTCAATTTAACTCATTATTGATGGAACCTTATCTAAAATTGTACAATTCATCCTCTCAGACACATCATTCCACTATGACCTTCCAAGAGTAGTTAGCTATGTAACAATTCCATATTATCTCTCATATAGTTGATGATTCATTGGATTTTGTATTTAACCCCCCCTTATTACATAATTGAAACTAATTACTATTAACTAGACAATTTTATAAATAGTTTTGAGACTCATTAATGTTTTAAAATGATGAATACACGTGCCACAAGAAAAATAGAGAAAAATAGTAACTAAAGTCATTTATTAAGGTTATGATATACTGATAAACACCACATTATAGAGTATTAATTGACCTATATACATCACATTGTATATGACCAAATGATCCACTCAACCATTTTCCTATTATAGAAATGGTGATTTAAAAACATTACATTAAAAAATGATATTCATATTGAAAATAATTCAGAATAATATGATTTCAACAATCCATACATATGGATCCTTTGATATTTTTCACATTTATATTTCCAATTTCACAATTCCAATGGGTTGTGGGGTTAGAATCAACCTTCAATTTCTTATTTTTAGTATTATTTGTTATATAATAAATTTATTAAATATAATAACTATTTATAAACTAATATCGAGAAAGATATCAATAAAATCACTACCTAAAAAATTATATGTATAAAATATATTTAAGAATTGATTTTTATCTAATGACAATAAAAATAATCATAATTTATTGATGATTAATACAAAATCATAAACTTTAATGTATATCATGAAATGCATGGTATGAAAAATTATTTTGAAGTAACTTATAATATAAATTAAAGCATACAAAATAGTCAAATTTTGAAAACAATTAATATAAATCATCATTTAAAAGTAATATTTATGAATAATGTAATTTTGTTTAAATAAATAATATGACATTTTAATAAGAACATTTGTTATTAAATTTCATCATTAATATCTTTTATTTTTATTGCCTAAAAATTATGAATTATAATCATCTTATAAAATATAACAAAGTTCTCATAAATTTAATGTTTATAAATTTTTTCTTAAATAATACTTATTTATTGGTAGTTTCGTTATTAGTCATAGGTCATATTATCAAATCGAATGAAATGTTCTTTCTATTTTTTGTTTAAAATTATTTTGATATTAAATTATGGTACTTGTGTTCTTATATTGGAATTAAAATTCATTTGGTGATTCATATGATGTTCCATTATATATTTTTTGGCATAACCATTAAATATAATAATAGTCACCCACCAATCCTTTGAGAGATAATTCATTAAAATAAATTTGTTAAGCCTCAATTTTTATAACATTTGTATCCTTATTAAGAAATATTATAGTATTATTATGCATATGAAACTGATAAATTATGATATCCTCAATATCAGAGTTACTGTTCGATGATATGTTTTTACTAAAATCATATTTCTATAATAGAATATGATATCACCTAAATTATAGAATATCTATCAAAATAAAACAAGTGGATTTTTAATTTGTTTTACTATGTGATACAATCCATTCAAACCATATCACTATGAAAAAATCCTTGATATCATAAAACATAAATATAGTAATAGTGTTATGTTGAATTACATTTGGTGTAATAATATTATACATTATTATAGGGACACAATAATAATTATATATCAATTTTATTTGTGAAATTTTTAGAGAAACATGTTAAAAAAATATAATTATCATGTTAATATCATTAATGGGTTTATCATCCAATTGTCAATTCAGTGGAAGAAGCCATTGAAATGATAAATTTATCACCATAGAATCAAAAAGTAGTGATAAAAAAATATAAATAGCAATACTAAAAAATTAATGAGATCTATTTCAATCATTCATGGTTGAATATCCATAATGTATATCACTAAGTGAAAACATAACAATTCTCACCACCAAAATGATGATACAATCAACAATAATCATTATACTATACATAATGACACCATGATCACTTATGTTCAAATAAAATCATAATTACCAAACAAACAAGAATAAAAATGAAGGAAATGTGTTTCGTTTATTTCTATAAATTGTATCGTATTCACACACCCACCCAATAGAGGATCACAGAACTTATATAGGATCCCTTAATCTAATAAAGATATTTTAGGAATGGATTCTATTATTTTTACGATGAAAAACATTACCCGTAACACATTCATATTGATGATTTATTATTTGAAAGATTATATAAAATACTCTATTTTTGGTTGATCCTAAAATATAATAATATATTAATCGACAACCAAATGAAATTGAATGGAAAAGGTGGATGTATCCATGCACACCTATTTTTTATATATTATAATCATCAAATGCATATCAGAATCGTGGACTTATGGTACATCATAAAACACTATATAACCATTTTAGAGCCTATCAAAACGAGTTTTACAATATATTGATTTTTTATAGTTTATTTTTTATGTATATTCTTATAGTGCATCAAGTTAAATGGGGAATAACAGATATTTGACTACCACATATTGATATAGTCTTAGGCCTCACATATTGTATCTTATTCCTACATTGTATTAGACACTATACCATAGCCATTTATTTATGGGATTTGTGAGCCACAATCATCATACCACTAATCTATGTTGGTCACTAGTCGGTCGGGTCATATGAATAATAGATCCTCATGAGTACTTAAAAAACATAAATCAACAATGGAGAGGTAGATTAATTGGGGGATAATGGAATTTTAGTATAATTTATTTGTATCCATGGAAAATATACTATTTCTATATACGTTTACATAGAACTAATTAATTATAATATGATTTAATTTTTATTTCATGTTGAATCAAGATTTCGCTTACGAAATAACAAAAATTTTATTTTTTATATATCCTTTATGAACATCTATTACCCTCATAACATATTGTGAATAATTACAATATATAAAATTAATACATATTGTTTTATAATAATGGGTATGGTAAGGATAAATTATATGGAAATAAATGAAAACAACATGTTATACACATACTATAGCGACCCATGAACAACAATATTTGAAATTACATCATTTTAGATGAATATTTTCTACATCGAAAAATTACTTAACTAAGGACCATAATAGTTTAGTGTCGTTGGTTACATTGAATCATAATAATCTATCCTATTAAACGATCTTCAACATAACCAATGGAGTAATTCTTCTTTAATAGTTACACATAAAACCATTTTATTTTAACATAGAGAAAGGAAACATAAGGACAGTGGGATCTCAAATTCTCAGTATGTGTAAATAATGAAAATTTCAATGCATAATCTGAACAATGATTCAATGGAACGTGAGAATAAAATTTGATGATCATAACACTACATATTATATATAACAATAATAAATAGATGTTCATAAGATATATATCATAAGATAATTATGAGAATATGTATTGAAATCATAACTTAGGAAAATGGAATCGAATTTGTGGCATGAACATTGGATTATATGGTTATGAAATGTAAAGTTAGAAATAGGTTCCATCATAATGTTATGGAAATGAAATCAGACACCAATATCAAATATTGGATACAAAAATAAGTCCATGCATAAAATTGGGAAGATGTAATATGTAGAAACATAACATTATGGACATGGAACAATATCAATTCAAAAAAGTGTGAAAGTATAATCCAATTCATGCATAACATAGTGAAAATTTTATTCAGTTTACACATAATCTTATAGAGATGAAAAAAGGTCTATGCATAACATTGTAAACATGAAAAAGGTTAACTCCCACCATTTTGAACAAGTAATCATCTCACCCATACATATATAGACTTGAATCTAGGTCCATGCATACCACTATAAACATGTAAATAGGTTAATCCATAACATTTAGACTCATGAGTTATCTATTGTCACCCAATGCATTGGAGGTATATATTGGCCCCACCAAAAAAAATTCATACATACATGTTACAAAGGATAATAAAACCTGGATCAAATCATGGACCATAAAAATATATGGGTCTTATAGAAAACAATCATAACCCCTGAAAAGAAATGGGTATCATTAAAATTTTATGACATCATATCCTTTAGAATATAGATAGGTTTTCTAATAATTTAATTATTACATTACCAGTGAAATGAAGTGTGATTATATAGAATATAACCAATAGAAGAGAAATAGTTTTCAGAAGAATATCAACATCAAAGCACAAACTATTTATGGAATAATTTGAATTGAACAATTATATAATTTCCTAGAATGTAAAATGTATCCTAAATGGATGTCATTATAGAGTTAAAATAATTTTAAAGATCATTCACAAATTCTTCTTTAGGAGAATATTCATTCTTCATTGAAAATAGATTTTTAATATAATTTTTTTTTAAATAATTTTATTTAATAGTACCATGAATGATTATGAAGGAAAATTTAAATTATTTTGGAATCCTTTTCCCATTAAAACATATGAAATAGGAATTAAATAAATATAAACCCCTATATCATTGAATGAATTTTGAAAACATATAAAAATTCATATAAATGATTTAAAAATCATAACATTGCAAAAAAATTATCAAAATGTTTTAAACATTAAATAATTTAAATTAAATTTATTTAATTTTTAAAAAATATTTCTTTAAATGTGAAAAAGAAGATTCACAATATTGATGGCGTCTAAATCTTATATATCATACGAGGTAAAAAAGAACAGTCCTTTTTTCATGAAAAAGGGTAGACAATTCATCTTTCAGAAGAAGACATGAATGTTAAATTGTAATATTTTTAGAATAGAAAAAGGAAAAATTTACATTTAATTATTATTCGAGAATAGTATAATATTCTTGTATACCCTTTATAGAAAACATGGTTTTCAAGGATAAAATAATTCTGAATAAAGAGAGGTTAATGTGAGTCTTCCATAAAAACAATCTACTAAATACATTATGTACACAATAGTTGAGAAATATGTGAAAAAATAATAAATAACCTGATAATAATTAGTTCCATGAATCTTCTTGAATGATAGATCATGCAGTTTCATCAATTGATTAGTAAACATAAACAATCTCAAAAAATGATGAGATTGTTTCAATAAAATCTTACAACAAGGCAATTTTGAATCATACACACTATGTATGAAAATTAAATTAATTGACTGAAAACATATCATGAAATAATGATCATAATGAAATAAAATTAGAATGGAATTATATATAGCTAATGGAAAATTGTAGGTGGATAACATGGCATGTGTCGCAAAGAAGGAAAACTAAGACAAACATATTTTACCAATTTAGTATCATTGGAAACATAATTATTTAAAATATGTATCATGAATTGGATATGTAATTAACAATACATTTTAGCATATTAATTGTATAATAAATCCTTGGGATGTATTAATAGTACTCAAATAGAGTGGGTGGTGAAAAAATCATGTATCTCTATTAAATAAAGAATGAGTTAAAATCCCCTGACATTGTGTCTTGACTGTCATCATACTCATACAAGATTATATTATATAAAATATATGATTATTATAATTATTTTAAAATATTAATATTCTGATATCTAAAACAATATATGGATTTATTATGTCCTTATTTTACCCACATATTAATAATCTTATGTTATGTTTCCACTTCGGGTAATATTTTATTTGTTCATCACATATGTTTTAAATTGTAATCTATTTTGTCCATATACATCAATCATGATTTAAATAATTTGTACCATGATACTAATATAATATATATACAATATATTTTTATTATAATAATATAAAAAATATATAAGTACGAAATGGAATAATTCATTCATAGATATAGTAAGTTGTATATATGCACGAACGGTGTTTCAATTGATATTATCTTGTTGAAACAATGAATAAAAATGAAATATATATATATATATATTATTAAAATATTATTATAGTTATATATATATATATATATTTCATATAATTTCACTATACCAATCCTAAATACATTCTATGTAGTGTGTGAACTTATCACATCCCATTGAGGGGGTGGTTCTGCACACATTCTGAAATGAAATTATTGTACTTAGACAAAATGAAAAGTAAAAATATCTGTTTTATAAAATTAATAATGAATAATAACTAAATAATAAAACTACTATTGGTCATATATAAAAATATTTTACGTAAAAATTTCCACCAAGAGAGGAAGTAAAGGATAAATGAATATTCATCATTTAGTGAGGTGGTAGTTAACCGTGCACATAAACTGTATGTTCGTTACCTATTAGATTGAAGTTTTTTTAAGTGAAGGTCAAAAATAGAAAATAAAAAATGCTATTATATTGATATTAATACTATTTTCATAAATTAATTTATTAAAGAGAGTCGAGAGTGTGGAGAAAGAAAATAAATGATTTGATCTGGGGAGAATATGTTACCTCATAATCCGGTAACTACATTTGGTCTGTTCCACATGGATTCCTTGGAATGATTTAGTTCCAATGGTAAAACACTAGTATTAATAGAGTGGTTTTTTAATTTATTTGAGTAGTGTTTGGTAGATCTAAGGATCTTGAGAGAATGGAGGAAATGAGACGAGAGGAATCATTTTTATATTGTAGGAGTAGTGACACTCTTGTAAATACATGAAGAAAGAATTCCACCCACGTTTATGAAGATTTATTTAAATCCTATATCGGGAAAATGCTGATAAAAGGGTGTATATGGCTGAAATATTGACAAATATTATCTCATGGAAAAATTTCTAGGTGGTTTGTAGTCATAAATTAATTGTCTAGTCATTTGTTATGATTAATTATACCTTAATTGATGTAATTAATTTTAATTACATTCACTTGTATTTTTGGTAATGAAATAATGTTGACCAAATTAGATATATATAAAATATTATTATTCAATATATGGAATCCATTATTCGAAATTCTAATCACAATATTTTAATAAATTAATTTAAAAATAATCTCAATGATGGGACGACATTGCAGGATTTTAAAAGAAAACATCATATATTTTCTATGTTTTTTTATTAATTTTCAATGTGAAATTTATTCCATTTACTAAATTGGATTTATTTACAAAATTATTATGTAAATAAACAATGATTAATTTGGAAATAAATTAATTCTTATAAATATATTAGTGGAAAAAGATGATTTTAATTAAAAATCAATTATTTATAAATATTCCTTAAATTTTCAAAACCATACAGAAAAAATGATAACAAAAATTTCATTACATAATATTTATATATAGAATTATGAGATTTAGATTATTTTCTCATATTAAATATATAAAAGTACCACAATTTTTATTGAAAATTATTATTCCTTTAAAAGGAGGTTAAACTACATCTATAAATATATGGGATCATAATCATAAAATTGGGTTTGTTTTAATATTATGCCTATAAAATATATTTCATCATTATTAAAAATATTTCATTTATTATATAGCATATAAAAAATTATTTTATAAACTTATTCATAAAAATATTCTCCTAAATATAGACTTTAATAAAAGTGCCCCTTTAATCTTCATTTGGATTCAATATTATTATCTAATTCATTGGTAAATTATAAAATCATATTATATTTATTTAAAAAATTTATTTTAATAATTTAGTTTATAATATTCATAAAAATTAACTAAAACACTATGTTATACCATATATAAATCATTATAACAATAAAATGATGATTCGTAGAAAAAACATTGTTGGTTGTAATATATGCTAAACTGTTGTTGCATTTTTCATAATCCAAGTCACTAATGCTTGAAGTGTATGCCTAGTCATTGTTGCATTTATCATTCACCATGTAACATGCTAACATTAATTTTGTATGTATAGAAAGGAAAATACATTGTTTTGTGTAGTGTATGATTAAAATTTTGTTGTGTATAAGGAATGCCAAACATGGTGGTTGAATATAAATCCAACTATTATCAATGTTATGTTAACTGAAAATTTTATTATTGGAAAAATTAATTTGAATAAAAATATTTATAAAAATCAGGTTGTGTTACATTCTAGCCCCCATAAATTTAATTTATCCCTTCAAATTATTTTGGTTAGTCAAAGGATTGATACATGAATGATTCAATCATAGAAACCCACATTATAAAAATGAATAAAAAACATCCATTAATAAGTACATGTTGTAATGATTAAATTGACATAATATATCATATAATTACATTTCCACATCAAAGAACATAGGTGGAATGTGGAAACATGGATAGGGAATAGAAATTTATCAAACATGAAATTTTAAAAATTTTGGTTCTACAAAATAATATACAAATATTACATTTCATGAAAAATGTAAAAAATTAAATTAAATGATCCAACCAATCAATAGAGTCCTCCCTCCATATAGAAAAATAAATCACTCATAAATATAGTAGACCTATATAAATTAATTTAAAATATCGGGTCAGCAATTAAAATAACTTTTACGAGAATTTAAAATAAAAAAATATAAAAAAAATTTACATTTCGTAAATTTATATACATAAATTTGAAACAGACTATGATAAATTTTTAATTTTGCATAATGTAATGAACCAACCACAAGTATATGTTTTGTGACCATGGCTAGTAGTCATAATTTAATAAAATGGGGGATCAACCATAATTAAATGTTTATCGATCATAAGATCAGGATAAGTGAAAAAAATTACAAATTGATCATCCACATGATCAAGGTGATCGATCATATATAAATAGTGATCGACTATAATTTCAATTTTATATCCCATAACATCAATTAGAATGACCGTAACAATTTAATTTTCACCATATGTACATATAATTGTCAATACGACAATCAATGAATTCCAGAATAAAATCTCACAAAATACTAAACCAACTACAAAATATTACATGAAAATATAAAACAAATATCTAAATGAAAGAATTATACTTTATTTTAAGATGTTGTTAATTTGAATAAATTTATATACATAATTAAATTTATTTAAGATGAATTTATTTTGGATGGATGTCATAGTGTGTATGAGGATCATGAGTAATAATTTTTCAATTAATCCATTCATAGAAAATAGATTTTTATACATACAAATTATTAGTGAGAAAAACAAAAAAAAAAGAAGGATACATATAGAGTGAGATCAAAATGGGATTTCATGATAGGTCGACATCAGTAATTTTCAAATGATGAATATGAACAATTGCTCTGTCTCAAGAACAACTAAGACACTATTTTTTCACAGAATCATTAATGAAAAATTATTAAACACTTTATCTTAATTGAAAAAACACTTCCAAATTAAAAAGTTTAATCAATAATTGAATATTAATATTTCAAAGTACATTATTATGCATCGAATTCATTCACATATCTTACTCTATTTTTCGATGATTTTCATGTTTTAGTTGATTTTCTATTTTATTCCATGAAAAAAAACACATCCCCTTTATTACAGAGTATGAATATCCTTTATCAAAAATTCATTCATTTTATATCCCACTAAAACTATTAATGAGTCTCTATATATCAATGAAACCCATTAGTTAGGTTGAGTATAAAACATCATACCTGTTATAGATCAGTTTAGATGTATAATAAATTGCAACAGAGTGGGTTACTTCTACGTTGAGAGGTATACTTCATATTATCAGACTAAACCTATTTTTTTATTTAGTTTTGGGTTGTCCAGTTTTATTAACTCTATTTTAATAAATATACATATGCTTCAAAACAATATATATTGAAAACAATTTTAAATGTATGATTTAATATTTAATTTATATAATGTGATTGATAGATGATAAATTGATTCAAAAGATAAATTTTTTTTATAATTTATTTTAACAATGATGTAATTGAGGTTTTGAGAATATTTTTGAATGATCATATTATATACTCATACTATTTTGTTTAAAAATTTTGATATTATAAAATTAGTGTATTTTATTTTAAATAAATTTTAACATGAATTTTAATTGGTGTCTCAATTCATTCCATTGGGATTTTTCTACCCAGGTATATATTTTCAATCAGAGGAATTATTTTTACACAAATTTCTAAACATTAAACATGAAACCACATTTTTCTATGATTTTATTTCTATATTATAATATACAATTGTGTAGATTATTTTGGAAATCAATGAAACCGACCCAGTGCATTATTTTAATTTTCATAATTTTGATCAATAGAAATTAAAATGAAAATCCATCATGAGAGAATGTGTATTTATATTTGGGGATCTATTTGGGATAAATATGGATAACCTAAAATAATTTATAAATAATTTATTCTCTAAATTATTTTTCTTACGATTAATATATAAGACTTTAAATTCATTATTATGTGGTTTATCAGTGGAACAATTTTAGATGATATCATCATGTGATGCTCCTTATTTAATTTGGAATAAATTCATTTATCTCATGAATGAACATATAATGATAATGAAATTATTTATAATACATATTATAGTAAATATGGTACTTTCAAAATTAAAAATGATGAAACCATCTATGACATTTATATTCGAAACAACAAGATCATGAACATTATGATCACAATAGGAAAAAATGATGGAAATTTATAATTTAATGAGGTAGATGATATGTTTACTAGATCCATAAAGAGGTAATATGGTTTCTATTAAATAATCATGTGACATAATTATGTTAACATTCAAACAATTATTTAGTAATCTAGTGATTTAAAAAAATAATGGATATAGCTAATTAATTAGTATGATGAACAAAATAGAAAATATGTACCAATAAAACATCTTATTAAAGTAAAAAATAATTACTCAAAATGATAATACATATGGACCTTAAGGTTAAAATTAATTTGATGAAGAAATGTCCATCTAACTAAAAGGTTTTCCAATATTTTAAGGAGGATTTTTTTTAAAATTTATAATTAAAAAAAATATGATAAGAGATGAGACATTATGATTGAATGAAAAAATGGATTACACATATAATGATATCACATTTTATGAATACAAAATAAATGGATACGTGAATAAGGACATTATAAAACAAATTAAAAAAGGATATATGATGATAATGAGGAATTTAAAAATTTAAAATTAATGGCCAATTTTATTTTATATGAGGAAAACTCGAGTTAGTCAGATTATTGTAGATACAAGACGAATATAAAAGACAATTTATTCTCTACATGTACATTTAATGAGATTTTCTCTACCTCATATAATGTTAATGAAATTTTTGAAATGTCATATGATGAATAAGAAAAATATTATTCTCTCATGAATAAACCCATGGATTACTTAAAGTAAAAATCTATAAAATTAAAAAGGGTCATGTGTTATGTGACACATAAAAATATGCTCATAATATTTATAAATAAAATAATTATTACATTTTGAAGGAGAATACTGATTTTTAATTAGTAAATGTTTAGTTATAAAAGGATAATGAATAGTTTTGTTAATGAGAAATAACATTATACATATTATGGATATTCAAGCAGTACATAAATCTTGTTCTAGTATTGGTTGTCAATCATGATAGAAACTAAATTTTACAACCAATATTTATCCATATTTCCAAAAATGTTTAGTATTTTAAAAAAATCTATTTTTTGTATTAATTATATAAATTTTATAAATAAAAAGATTTATGAATAGAAAAATTTTAATATTCTCTCTACCGATCATATAATACAATTTTTTTGTCAAAAACAATTTATTGCTAACATGTCAGCATCGAACAATATATAGACACCATCAATGTGGGTTAAATAAATTGTAGGATAAATTTTTAAATTGATCTAGTGTTACTCTATGCTATTTGTTACATTTATGGTCCAAAAAATGACTTTATACTATTAAACCTTCATAAATCAAAATGATGTGGATGTTGGGAAATTTAATTTTGATGATAATGAAAAAGGAAAAATAATTATACATTGATTAATTATTTACACTAAATCCGTCCATATTTATAATGTTTCAATTGTTGATGTTTTAATATATAATCTTTTTATTATTTCATTTTTATGTTATTGTTGTTTTAATTTCAAATATGAAATAAATATTGTATGACTTTTGTTCCAACAATTATTAAATGTATATATTTTTTTAATTGATTATATATATGTTATTGATTTTTATTCAATACTTTCCCAAAATATTTAATGTTTAACTATTTTTTATAGATTATTTTGTCTATTGAATATTATATAGGCCATCAAAATATATACAAGCATAAAAATCTATATTGTAAATGTTTTTTCATGTATGTATCTATTTTCAATATCCTAATGAAAAAGTGTGTAATCCATTTCAAAAGGAAAAACAACTCAATACAAATTTAAATTGAAAAATATAATTCTCTACCTTTCAACTACTAGAATTGAAATATTTCATAGTTACATTAATTCAGAGGACATTATATAATAATAATTATTGTTCTAGATAGTTTATAGAATGTTCTTATGACCACCATAGTTTGAAATACCAAATCAATATTGGTAATGATTTGAAATTTATTTACCTTTCATGTTAGAACATTCCGTCTAACTATCCTATGTTGAACCACCTATTTCAATGTATGATTCCTAATTCCTTCTCTTATTAGAAATAATTTTTTATAATTTTTACTAAGTCATTAAACAATAGTTGTTCATTTTTAATATTATCAATTTACCCAACTTCTTTGTATTCAAGTTATCATTTTAATTAGTTGCATTATTAATTAAATTATATAGATTTACAATATTTTTCAAAATATGATTAATATATTTTAAACTATACTCTATATGATAATTTACAATATTCCCCAATCAAATTCGTCCTTCCTAATCATCATCATTGCATGAGGAGTTAAAATGTATCGTCACAGTAGTAATGAAATGGACTTCCTAAACTACTGAAATACTTGAGTAATATTATTCCATCAATCCAATCAAAATCTATTTTTTTATTTTTTATTCTTTTAAGTATCCCAATTTTTTGGTATTCCTATTATCCCTACTGAACGTTGAATTAATAACCTTTTTACCAGGGAAATAATTCAACGGATTGAGAATGAAATTAATGATGTAGAACATTGATGTTATCATAAAATCTTATTTTAAATTTCCCTTATTAAATATTTTTGAAATAAATATAATAAAAATTTTAAATTATTCATCATCATGTTCCTCATCAAAATAAAATAATTCTTCAACATATATTTTTTTGATTCTTTTTTCACAAGGCATTGAATTCCATATCATAATTTCCATTATTCTCGAAAGATGAACCCTCTCTCAATTCATATTAAATTACAATGTTATATATATCATCAAATATAAACCCATATTTACATTCAAATATAGTTATTTTTTAATAAACAAATAATGAAAATTTATCACAGGATTTCTATCATTGACGTAATAATAAATATCCTCACTGAAGACATTAATATGACATACATTATAATTTAATGTTTTAAAGTAGTATTTTTTTCTAATGATTATTTATATTTATGTATATAAATGAAATTAATTAAACTTTTTACATGGATTCATATAATATGATATTTCAGTCATATATGAAATTCTATTTTTACATATCTATTTAGTTGTTTAACGACACATTAACATTATTTAATATTTTTTGTGATACATAAATATAGATATTTTATTTGTTTTCCATTGATATGTATATTTTCCATTTCATCATGAGTCATTCCTTAACCCTTTGAAAGGTATGAAAAACCATCTTTAGAAGCTTAACATTCCTCCATGCCAAGAGATAAGTTCTAAATGTTATCTTATTCATATATGTGTGATAGTTCATACCAATAAATTCCTTAACTAAGAAACTACTAATATAATTTTATCTATATATCATTTTATATGTAGTGGATATTTAATTAATATTAATTCATCAATCATATATATGTATTCAATCAACATCACCTCAAGTGTAGTAATAATAAAAATGAGACAAGAAAACAATATATTCACGGTTTATCTACAAAGATCACATCATGGAATGTAGTTTAGATTCCCAAACATGGATTACCAATTATTTAATCATGCTTTTATAACTATTTTTGGTTAAACACCAAAACTATAATATTTTGTATCAACTAGTAATACAAATCATTAGTAAATCCTACAGATTTGCATGGGTATACATCCAAGTCATTAAATCATTTCCCACAATTTTTTATACCCCGAAAACACAAATCCTTAATCAGTGACTATTTATATATCCGAACATCATGGATATTGAGAATCTAGATAGACATCCTAGTCAAATGAACCTTTGTTTCTGATCTAGTGTTAAAAAATTATCCCTATTATTTAGGTCTACATTTGTTCCTTCATTAGATGATATTTTTCCTTGATCATATATGATTTGGTTTTCTTGTGTAAATATTCTTAATGATATTCAATAAAAAAATTATTTACTAGATATTTTGGCCTTGAAAAAATCTATAGCTCTTGAGGGATACCGTTGTTATTGACCTTTATAAATAAACAAGTAAAATATTTTTTGTCTTCCATAAATGTCACATTTAATCATATCATATTCTTCTTTTCTCCTTGATATATAATTTATCATGTCTCTCATAATTCCTAATGATCCCCTATAGTGTCTATGTGTTAACACATATATGATATGATATTATTCATCTCACATATATAAATATATATTCATATATCATGTGATTATTATTTTCCATATTGGAAAATATATAAAATCATCAAAAATAAATATGGATAATGAAATTTTAATTTCAATCTATATTATATTTCTACTATTTGAATTCTTATTTAAAATTCATTTAATTTTCATGTAAATTAATTATTTATAATTCCTTAATATTTTATATATTTCATTCTACTATATTTCCCATAAAATAGTATACATAAAATAATTACATAACATTATCCATATAAGCATGAAGGATTTTATTAATCCCCTATGATGTGTCACCTAACATATAGTGTGGATCTTTTTTCAACATCTATTATCTTATTCAGGTAGAATTTATTCATACTCAACATCAAATAAAATTCATGTAAAAGAATGTTGGGTATGATCCATGAAGAATTGGGAAATAATATAGTCTAATTTACTTCCAAATATCCAATATAATTATTTTGAATATTATATAAATATCAATAAATTAATTAATAAATTCATATACATTGATCTACAGAGATTATATGTTTATTTTGGAATAACTATTATAATAGCATCATAAAATAGCAGTTCATATATGTTTTATCCATAGGATTACTATCTTAATTTGTTTGTGACATTAAATTAACATTGTATGAATACATTATCATTTTTTATTTGAAAACATGTTTTCATAAGACATTTGAAATTTTATGAAATCTATATTGTCAAATGAAAAATCAGGAAAAGACATATGAGTACTTTAAATCCTTATAGATTATCTTATGAATTGATAAAAACCCAATATACCTTATGAAATTTGAATGTTATATAAAATATTCTAGATATTTCAAATTTATCCAAGAACTACCAAAATCATATTTCTTCTCAGAACTCCTCAATCTATCCGAGGACATTTGAACTCTTCCAATTAACTTGTTATATATTTTTATTGTCCAACTCATCCATAAACACATATATTAATTTCCTTGATTATTATAACACCAATAATTATATATTAAATATTAAAATTTTTATGAACATCACAACGTATGTTCATTAATACATATCATCAAAACCTTAATTTATTTTTTCTTCTCAATATAATGTTAAAGATACACAACACTTCAAAAAATAATATTTCTACACATGTTAGATTCCAATTAAATACTAGTATTTTCTTCCTTATTGTTAATATATTCAACTCATTTAACAGGAAAATAAATGTTGATTCACTACTTAAAGAAACCAAGGGAAACACTTGGTAGATACAATGTAACCATATACAATATATATCATATTAATAATACTAATATATTATGATATGACATAAGGAATATGATATAATATTATTGTTGGATATGCCCTTATGATTTCTAAAATAATTATAGATTCTCCTGATATCAATCCTATGACTCTCTATTTAATTGTGCTATAATATACATGTTTTAATCTTATAATAAGAGATATCAGATCAAATACACAAAATAATATATATGGAAAATACTCTATCATATGCATAAGAAATTTTATCCATCATTCCAATATAATTATATGTATTTGGAATATTCCTTATAGCCATAACATGAAACACTGGTAAATACATACTCTTAATGTTATCTATGATAAAAAAGTATATAACTATACCAATATAGGAGTTTTGACCAAGAGGAATTGGACTATTCAATTAGTTCATATAGAACATTATAACGTAAATTTATATTTAATTATACATGTCTCCCATTGAGAAGAATATTTCTAAGAATATGTATACAAAATTATTTTTTTTGTTATAATTTTCAATAATTAGTATTTAATTATCATAAAATATCCAGAAATCTACAAAAATCCCTCTATCAGAGATGTTTAAAAAAATATCAACCATTTTCATAATGAAACCAATAAATTAAATTTCATAATCATATTGGATGTTCCAACTCCATGAATATTGAATAAATATATAAATGGATTGATTCTATATAAAATCCTTAGTATAATCAATTTTTACATCAAAACCAATGTTGTTTATAACATAATTGTTTTCAACAAAATTACCAATAATGAAAGAGTTTTTTAAATACATTTAAAACATATACTAATAATAAGGAGAAATTATGGTAAGGAATATCATAATGGAATTTATTTCCACAGTTGAAAAGAGAGATTCATTAGGGTCAGTATCATAAAAAATTATCATTTCCTATTTCCACTAGGAGATATTTTTAGGTTGAAAATAGACCATCCTTGTTATTTTCTATTTCCAAAAACCCACATAAACATTTTTGGTCTTACAATGTAATGTCATAAGATCATTATAAAACATAGTTAATATATATGGAATATATATGTGATTTCATTTTTTATGCATTTATCATAATAAGAACACAAGATAGTCTTTCAATTTGTAGTAAATTTATTATCTATTAATATTACATTATCATTATTTAAAATAAAAAATAAAAGATGTGTCTTAAAGAATCAAGTATGCCTTTAAATGTTCTTGTATAACCTAACATGGTTATTCATCTCTAAGTCAATATATAATTAGGGTAACTTTGATCTCAAAAACACATCATGTTTGTTGGTATCTAACTTCAATAAAATCGACATTCCTCCAAAAATATTTTAGGAAAATATATTTCTTAATTTTTATATCAATTTGGACAAATAATAGTTTATTATAATTAATAATATAGATATAATTTCTCATAGTTATCATTCTATAACAAAAAATAATCATTTTTCAAATTTGATGATGATCTAATCAGGATCAATACATTGTATTTATGTCTTATAGAAAAGAATAATCATAAATAAAAAACAAATTATTTCAGTGTACATATAACATATTATGTTTTTATGACTTTTATAGAGGTAATGTGATTTTTGGGGAATGTAAAAGATTATATTAAATATCTAAAAAATGAAATATAAAGTTCGGTCTAAATCATTACTGATGGAACCTTATCTAACATGGTACAATTCGTCCTATTAGACACATCATTCCACCGTGACCTTACAAGATTAGTAAGCTATGAAACAATTCTATAGTCTCTCTCATATGGCTGATGATTCATTGACTTTAGTATTTTACCCCCTGATAACATAATTGAAACTGAATACTATTAACTAGATAATTTTGTTCATATTTTTGAGACACATTAATGTATTAAAATAATAAAAACATGCTTCAAATGAAAAGCAATGAAAAATACTAACTAAAGTCACATATTAAGGTTATGATATACCGATAAACAAAAAATTATTGAGTATTAATTTGCATATGTACCACACTTTCAATATGATCAAATGATCAACTCAACCATTTTCCTATTATAGAAATGATTATTTAGAACCATTATATTAAAAAATTATTTTCATATAGAAAATGATTCAGATTATAAGTATTTCAACAATCCATACATTTGGATCCTTTTATATTTTTCTCATTTATATTTCCAATTTCACAATTCCAATGGGTTGTGGGGTTAGAATCAATCTAAAATTTGTTATTTTTAATATTACTAATTATATAATAAATATATTAAATATAAAAACTATTTATAAACTAATATCGAGAATGATATGAATTACATAAAATCTAAAAATTTATATGAATAAAATATATTTAAGATTTTATGTAAATCTAATGACAAAAATAGAATCATAATTTATTGAATATTAAAACAAAATCATAAATTCTAATTCATATCATGTAATTCTTGGTATGAAAAATTTATTAGAAGAAACTTATAATATAAATCAATGAATAAAAAATATTCAAATTTTGTAAACAAGTAATAAAAATCATCTTTTAAAATTAATATTTATGAATATGGTCATTTTATTAAAATAAATAAAATGATATTTAAATAAGAACATTTGTTATTAAATATCATTATTAAAATATTTTATTATTAATGTCTAACACTTAACAATTATAATCATCTAATAAAATCTGATAATGTTCTCAAAAATTTAATGATTTTAAATTTTTTCTTAAATAATAATTTTTGATTCATAGTGTCTTTATTAGTCAAAGGTTATCTTATTTAATCGAATGAAACGTTATTTCTATTTTTTTATTTAAACATTTTTTGATATCATATTATGGTACTAGTGTTCCTTATATCAGAATTAAAATTTATTTGGTGATTCACATGTTGATCCAGTATATATTTCTTGGGATAACCATTTAATATATTAACAGTCACCCACCCATCTTGTGAGAGATAAATCATAAATAGAACTTGGATAAGCATCAATTGTTATCACGATCTTTTCCTTATTGAGAAATATTTTGGGATTATTATCTATATGATAGAGAATAATTGTGATATCCTCAATATCAGAGTTACAGTTTGACGCTATGTTTTTACTAAAACCATATTTCTATAATAGCATATGATATCACAAATATTACATATTATATATCAAAATAAAACAAGAGGATTTTTAATTTGTTTTACTATGTGATACAATCCATTCATACCATATCATTATGAAAAAATCTATGATATCATAAATCATAAATCTGGTCATAGTGTTATGATGAATAACATTTGGGGAAATAATATTATACATTATTATGGGAACACAATAATAATTATATATCAATTTTATTTGTGAAATATGTAGAGAAACATGTTAGAAAAATATAATTATCATGTTAATATCATCAATGACTTTATCATCCCATTGTTAATACAGTGTAAGAATCCATTGAAATGATAAATTTATCACCATAGAATCAACATGTAGTGTTGAAAAAAATATAAATAGAAATACCACAAAATTAGTGAGATCTATTTCTATCATTCATGATTGAATTTCCATAATAGATATCACTATGTGAAAACATAATGATTCTCACCAACAAAAGGATGATTCCATCACAAAATAATCCTTATAATCTACATAAAGACACCATGATCACTTATGGCTTAATAAAACTATATTTACCAAAGAAACAAGAATAAAAATGAAGGAAAAGTGTTTCATTTTTATCTATAAAATGTATCATATTCATACACCCACCCAACAGAGGATCATATAACTTATATTGGATCTATTCATCTAATAAAGGTATTTGAGGGATAGATTCAATCATATTTAAGATGAAAAACATTACCCATAACAATTTCTTATTGATGATTCATTGTTTGAATGTTTTAATAAAATTCAATATTTTTGTATATCCGAAAATATATCAATATATTAATCCCCAACCAAATGAAATTGAATTGAACTGGTGGAAGTATCCATGCAAACATATTTGTTATATATTATAAGCATCATATGCATATCAAAATCTTGGACTTATGGTACATCATAAAATACTATATAACAATTTTACGGAATATAAAAAAGAGTTTTACAATATATTGATTTTTTATAGTGTATTTTTAATGTATATTCCTATAGTGCATCAAGATACATGGTGAATAAGAGATATTTGATTACTACATATTGATATAGTCTTAGGCTTCAAATATTGTATGTTATTCCAACATGGTTTTAGACACTATACCATAGCCATTTATTAAAGGGGTTTGTGAGGAACACATAGCATACCACTAATCTATGTGTATCACTAGTCATTTGGGAAATATGAATAATAGATCCTCATGAGTTTCTAAAAAACATAAATCCATAATGGAAAGGTGATCAATTTGGGGATAAGGTAATTTTAGTATAATTTATTTGTAACCATTCAAAATACATTATTTTTATATACTTTACATGGAACTAATTATATATTATATAATGGAATTTTTATTCCATGTTGAATCAAGATTTCTCATATGAAGTAATATAATTTTTTTTCTTTTTAACATATCCTTTATGAACATATATTACCCTCATAACATATGTGGAGTAATTACATTATAGAAAATTAATATATCTGTCCATAATAACATATATGGTAAGGTTAAACTATTTGAAATGAAATGAAAACAACATTTTCTACCCATACTATAAGGACTCAAGAATAATATAAATAGAAATTACGTAATTTTAGATGAATATTTTATACATTGAATAATTGCATAGCTGAGGACCATAATAGTTTATTGTATTTGGTTACATTGAATCATAATCATCTATCATATTGAATGATCTTCAACATCTCCCATTGAGTAATGCTTCTTTAATAATTATAGATAAAGCCATTCTATTTTAACAACAAGAATGGAAACATAAGAATGGGGTGATCTCAGATTCTCAGTATGTGTAAATAAATGAAATTTCAAATCATAAAATGAGAAAAGATTCAATGGAAAGTGAGAATAAAATTTGAATATCATAACACGACATTTTATAGATAATAATAATGATTGGATGTTCATATGTTATAGATCATAATATAATTATGAGAATAAGTGTTGAAATCACAAAATAGGAAAATGGATTCTAATTTGTGGCCGGAACAGTTGATTATATGGTTGTGGAATGTAAAAGTAGAAATAGTTTCCATCATAATGTTAAGGACAAGGAATCAGGCCCCAATATTAAATATTGGATATGAAAATAGGTCCATTCATAAAATTATGAATATGTAATAAGGTAGACACATCAACTTATGTACATGAAACCCTGTCTATTCCTTTAATTTTGAACATGTAATCTAGTTCATGCATAACATTGGGAATATGTTATTTAGTTTACATATAAACTTTTTGAGATGAAACATGGTCTATTCATAACATTGTAAACAAGTAATAAGGTTAAGTCCCATCATTTTGAACATGTAATCATCTCACCCATACATATATAGACATACATCTAGGTCCATTCATACAACTATGAAGATGTAAATAGGTTAATACATAACATTTATACTCATGAGTCAGTTATTGTAACCCAATGCATTGGAGGTATATATTGGCCCCACCCAAAACAAAAAATAATCAAACATACATGTTACGAAGGATAATAAAACCTGGATCAAATCATGAACCATAAAATGATATGGGTCTAAGAGAAAACAATCATAACCCATGAAATGAAATGGGTATCATTAACATTGAATGATATCATAACCTTTGGTAAATATATTGGTTTTCTAATAATTTAATTATTACATGACCAGTGAAATGACGTGTGATTAAAAAGAATACTACCAATGGAAGAGAAATAGTTTTCATAAAAATATCAACATCAAAGCCCAAACAATTTATGGAAGAATTTTAATTGAACCTTTATATAATTTCCTAGAATCTATAGTTTACCCTAAATGGATGCTATCATAGATTGAAATTTTTTTAAATATCATTCAAAAATGCTTCTTTAGGAATATATTCATTCTTCATTGAAAATATATTTTTAATATAATTTTTTTTGAAAATAATTTTATTTAATAATACCATGAATGATTATGTAGAAAAATATAAATTAGTTTGGAAAACTTTTCCCATTAAAACATATAAAATAATCATTAAAATATTTAAAACCGCAATTTCATTGAAATCATTTTGAAAATTATAAAAAGTCATAAAAATGTTTTTAAAATTATAGAATTGAAAAAAAATAAAAATAAATCTTCTAAATGTTTTAAAAACTGTATCGTTAAAATTAAATTTAATTTTTTTAAAATAATCCATTAAACATGAAAAGGAAGATTCACAAAAATTACGGCGGGTAAATTTTATTTATCATATGAGGTAAAAAAGAAACTTCCTTTTTTCCATGAGAAAGGGTAGAAAATTAATCTTTCAGAATGAGACATGAATTTTAAATTGAAATATTATTATAATTTAAAATGAAAAAATTAAAATTTAATTATTATTTGAGAATAATATAATATTCTTTTATACCCTTTATAGAAAACATGGTTTTCAAGGATAACATAATTCCGACTAAAGAGAAGGTAATGTAGGAATACCAGAAAAAAATCTACTAAATATATTATATACACAATAGTAGAGAAATATGTGAAAAAATAATGAATAACCAGATAATAATTACTGTCATGAATCTTCTTGAATTATAGATCATACAGTTTCATCAATTGATGAGTAAACATCAACAATCACAAAAAATAATGAGATTATTTCAATAAAATCATAAAAAATATAATTTTGAATCATACACCCTTTGTATGAAAATTGTATTAATTGAATGAAAAGATGTCATTAAATAAGGATCATAATGAAATAAAATTACAAAAAATTTATATGTAGATAATAGAAAAATATAGGTGGATAACATGCCATGTGTCCAAAAGAAGGAAACCTAAGTCAAAATTATTTTACCAATTTACTCTCAATTTAATCATAATTCTTTTAAATAAATATCATGATATGGATATGTAATTAACCATAAATTTTAAAATATTAATCATATTATACATCCATGGGATTTATGAACAGTACTCAAATAGATCGTGTGGTGAATAAATCATGTATCTCAAAGAAATAAAGAATGAGTCTAAAAACCCTTACCTTGTGTCTTGACTCTCATGGTACTCATACAAGATAATTTTATATAAAATATATGATTATTATAATTATTTTAAAAAATTAATATTCAGATATCTAATATAATATATTGATTTATTATGTCCTTATTTAATCCACTTATTAACAATCTTATGTTTTGTTTCCACTTTGTGTAATATTTTCTTTGTTCTTCAAATTTTTCATAAATTGTAAACTCTTTTTTCCATATACAAATATCATGGTTTAAATAATGTGAACCATGAAAATAATATAATATATATTAAATTTATTTTTATTATAATAATATAAAAAATATATATGTACGAAATGGAATACATCATTCATGGTGATAGTTAGTTGTATGTATGCACGAACGCTGTTTCAATTGATATTATCGTATTGAAACGATAATTAAAAATTATATATATATATATATATATATATTATTTCATTATTATTATAATTATATGTATACTTCATATAATTTATCTATTCCAATCATTAATACAATGCATGTATTCTCTTCACAAATCACATCCTATTGAGGGGATGGTTGTGCACACAATCTCAAACAAAATTATCGTACATAGACAAAAGGAAAAGTAAAAATATATGTTTTATAAAATGAATAATGAATAATAAAGGAACAATAAAACTACTATATGACTTAAATTAAAATATTTTATATCAAAATTTCCCCCAAGAGAGGTGGTAAAGGATAAATGAACATTCAGCATTTAGTGAGGTGGCAGTTAACCGTACACATAAACAGTATGTTCGTTACATATTAGATAGATATTTTTGTAAGTGAAGGTAAAACATTAAAAATAAAAAATGCTATTATATTGAGAGTAATACTATTTTCATACATTAATTTATTAAAGAGTGTGGAGGGTGTGGAGAAAGAAAATAAATTATATGATATTGGGAGAATATGTTACCTCATAATCTGGTAACTCCTTTTGGTCTATTCCACATGGCTTCTTTGGAATGATTTCATTAAAATGGTAGGAAAATAGTATTAATGGAGGGGTTTTTGAATTTATTAGAGTGATGTTATGTATATCGAAGGGTTGTGAGAGGTTGGAGGAAAGGAGAGGAGATGAATCATTTTTATAGTGTAGGACGAGTGACACTCTTGTAAATACGTGAAGAGAGATTTCCACCCATGTTTAGGAAGATTTAATTAGATGCCATATCTGTATAATTCTGATAAAAGGGAGTATATGGTTGAAATATAGACAACCATCGTCTCATTGAAAAATTTCCAGGTGGTTTTGAGTCATATATATTTGGTCTGGTCCATAGTTATGATTAATTATCGCTTAATCGATGTAATTAATTTTAATTACATTCACTTGTATTCATAGTAATAAAACGATGTTGACCCTATTAGATATATATAAATTATAATTATTAATAATATGTAATCTATTTTTCCAAATTCTAATAATAATATTTTTAGAAATTAATTTAAAAGTAATTTCACTGATGAGACGACATTGTGGGTTTTTAAAAGAAATAATTATAAGTTTTCTATGTTTTTTTATAAAATTTCAATGTGAAATTGATTCCATTATATTAAAATATATTTATTGATAAAATTATTATTTATATAAACATTTATTTTTTTAAAAAAATTATTCTTATAAATATATTAGTTGGAAAATATGTTTTTAATTAAAAATCAACTATTTTTAAATATTCATTAAAAATTGAAACCCTATAGGAAAAATGAAAATAAATTTTTCATAACATAATATTTATATATATTATTATGATATTAAGTTAATTTATTCATATTATATATATAAATATTCCAAAATTATTATTTAAAATTGTTAATCCTTTAAAAGGAGGTAAAACTACATTTATAAATATATAGGATCTTAATCATGAAATTGGGATTATTTTAATATTATGAATATGAAATATATTTTATCTTTATTAAAAATATTTCATTTATTATATAACATAAAAAATATTTATTTTCTATATTTATTCATAAAAATATTCTCCTATATATAGACATTAACAATATTGACCCTTTTATATTCATTTGTATTCAATATTATTATCTAATTTATTGGTAAATTATGAAATCATTTTATATTAATTTAAACCATTGATTTTATTAATTTATATAATAATATGAATAATAATTAACGTAAAACCTATGTTAAACAATTATAACAATAAAATTATGTTTCTACAAAAAAACAGTGTTGCTTGTAATGTACACCAAGACGTTGTTGTATTTTGCATAAACCATGTCACTAATGCTTGATGTGTACGCCTAGTCATTTTTGGATTTTACATATAATATGTAACATGCTAACATAAGTGTTATATGTATAAAATGAAAAATATTTTGTTTTGTGTAGTGTATGATTAACTTTTTGTTGTGTATAAGGAATGAAAAACATGGTGGTTAAATATAAATCAAAATATTATAAATGTTTTCTGAAATAAAAAACTTATTATGGGAAAATTCATTTGAAAAAACTATAATTATAAAAATCCTGATTAGTTACATTTTACCCCCTTAAATTGAATTTATCACTTCAAATTCTTTTGGGTTATCAAAGCATTGATACATGAATTATTCATTCACAGAAACCCACATCATGAAAATGAATAAAAAACATCCATTAATAAGTAAAAGATGGGACTATTAAAGTTACAAAAGGTATCATATAATTAGTTTTCCACATAAAATAACATAGGTCGCACGTGAACACATGTACATGGAATAGAAATTTAACAATCATGAACATTTAAAAATCAATTTTCTACAGAATAATATAATAATATTAAATTTCAACAAAAAATGTACAAAAAGAATTTAAATGATACAATGATTCAATAGTGTCCTGCCTCCATATAGAAAAATCAATCACTCATAAATATAGTAGCCCTATATAAATGAATTTATAATATAGGGTGAGAAATTAAAATATCATTTTATCAAAATTTAAAATAACAAATATATTAAAAAATATTTAATTTGAATATTTTTATATACATAAATATTAAAGAGACTCTGATAAATTATGAATTTTGCAAAATTTAATGAACCAACCAAATGTCATTGTTTTGTGACCATATCTAGTAGTCATAATTTGATAAAATGGGAGATCAACCATAAGTAAATGGTGATTGATCATAAGATCAGGATGATTGACCAAAATAAGAAATTGATTTTCCACATGATCAAAGTGATCGATTATATGTAAATAGTGATCGACCATAATATCAATTTGATCTATCACAACATCAATTTTAATGACCGTCGAAAATTATTATTTACCATATGTACATATAATCGTCCATATGACCATCAATGAATTCCAGAAAAAAATCTCACAAAATACTAAACCAAATACGAAATATTTCATGAAAATATAAAAAAAATTATCTAAATGAATGGACTATACCTTATTTTATGATGATATTAATTTGAATAAATTTTTATACATAATAAAATTTATGTTGGATGAATTTATTTTTCATTGATTTCATAGTGAGTATGAGGATCATGAGTAATAATTTTTCAATTGATCCTTTCACAGAAAATATATTCTTATACATAAATATTATTAATGTGAAAAAAGGATACATATAGAGATATTTCAAAATGGGGGTTCATGATAGGTCGACATCAGTATTTTTCAAATGATGAATATGAACAACTGTTCAGTTTCATGAACAACTAAGACATTATTTTTTCACTCAGTTATTAATGAAAAATTAGTGAACTCTCTATCATAATTGAAAAGACAACTCCAAATGAAAAATGTAATCATTAAGTGAATATTCATATATCCAACTACATTATTCAGCATCAAATTCATTCACACATCTTACTCTATTATTCGATGATTTTCAGGTTTTAATTGATTTTTAATTTTATTCATTGATAGAAAACTCATCCCATTTATTGAAGAGTTTGACTATCCTCTATCAAAAGATCATTACATTTTATATCCGAATAAAAATATTAAAGTGTCTTTATATATCAATGACCAATTTTTTATGTTGAGTGTAAAAATTTTTACATGTTATAGATCTGTTTAGTTTTATAATAAACTGCATTAGAGTGTGTTACTTCCACATGGAGTGGTATATTTCATAGCATCATTCTAAACCTATTGTTTTATTCAGTTGTGGGTTGTCCAATTTTATTAACTTTATTTAAAAAATATATATTTAGGTTTCAAAAATATATATATAGGAAAAATTTTGAATGTAAGATTTAATATGTTTTTTATTTATTGTGATTGATAGAAGATAAAATGATTCAAAAGATAAAACTTTTTTATAAATTATTTTTTCTATGAGGTGATTGAGGTTTTGAGAATATTTTTGAATGATCATATTATATACTCACACTATTTTATTTAACAATTTTGATATTATAGAATTATTGTATTTTGTTTTAAATCATTTTAATTTGAATTTTAATTGGAGTCTCAATACATTCCTTTGGTTTTTTCCCACCCAGGTATATATTTGGAATCAGGAGAATTATTTTTACACAATTTTCTAAACATTAATCATGAAAAAACATTTTTGAAATATTTTATTTCTATATTCTAATCTAAAATTTTTCATATTATTATTGAAAACAATGGAATCGACACAATTCATTATTTTCATTTTCATAATTCTAACAAATATAATTTAAAATGAAAATCCATCCTGAGAGAATGATTATTTATACTTGGGGATATATTTTGGATAAATACAGAAAACCTAAAAAAATTAATAAATAATGTATTCTCTAACTTATTTTTTCTAGGATTTAATGTATAAGTCTTTAAATTCATTATTATCTGGTTTAGGAGTGGAACTATTTAATATGATAGCATCATGTGATGCTTATTATTTAATTTGGAATAAAATTTATGTATCTTATAAAGGAACATATAATGATAATGAATGTAGTCTTAATAAATATTATAATAAATATGAAACATTAAAAATTAATAATGATGAATCCATCTATGAAATTTTTGTAAAGACCCGAAAATTTTATGTAAATTTTATTCTAATTTTTTTGGAATTTTATGAGTCTTTGGTTTCTAACGGCACTTAATTACGAGGCATGGTGTGCCCGGAATAAATTTCCAAAGTTTAGATCAAGTACGTTCAGTAAACAAACGAGTAGGATTTTCTATCTTTTGAACCGGTGCTCGGAATTGAAATTAGAGGGAACTGATTAACATGCAGCGCCGGTAATTTCTTAAGGGGACCTTTAGAGAAGTTGCATTTTATGAGGATTGAGAATTAATTTTTGGGGAATTAGTTTAAAAATAAATAAAATTCGTGTGTATAATTTTATTTATATTTATGGTGGTTAAATCCAACAAAGAGGAGTTCAGGGTGGGAACCACAACCACCTAACTACCCTTGTGTCGATATTTGGGAGGTGGGTCGCACTAGAGCCCCATCCATCCACCTCCCCCGAAACTCCTTAACCATCTTTAAACTCCCCCATTAAACTCACATGTTAATGTTGACAACTCTCCCTCTTATGAGACCTCCCACCTCTTTATCTCTCCCTCTTAAATTCTTGTCAACATGCCCTAATTAATGAGATGAGTCACTTCATTTAATTAATCAAGTAGTTTGATTTTGAATTTTAAAATCATTGGGATGTGAATAAAAATAATATCACGAGATATTATTTTGAGTTGGAGCTTTTCTTGTGTGGAGAAAATTTGGTGAAGTTCTTTAATTCTTTTGAGAGAACTCTTGTGTGAAGAAGAAGAGAACTTCCCTCCAATGAAGAATGACGCCTCTTCAACAATGAACGTCGCTTCCATGAAGAATGACGATGAACACTGACGTCGTCTAAGAAACCTCACCACACGACGCCGTCTTCCGCGACTCTCGACATATGATGTAAATTATTGAGCTAGGGGTTTAATTTGAATATGTTTATATTCCCATGATTCATTCCTTCTAAAACAAAGAACGCGGATCAACTCATTATCAAGTTGATCCATGAATTTTTTTATTTGAGGGATCGAAATAATTGTATTCAGGGAAATTGTTTTGAATTATATTCAATTTTAATTGATTAAAATTGTGCCTCGTTTGTCGTTGAACATCATTATTGTTCGCCCTATTGCTATCAAATAACGTGGAGGGCGAGGGCCGAACAAACACAGCCCGACGACCATCTAGAGAGTTTTTTCTATGAGTGGATTGACGAGAAACATTGAAACAGAACCAAAAGGGAATTTGGAAGCTTTCACAGTGAAGAATGGGCCCTCAGAGAGCCATGGGCGCAAGCAGTGGGCGAATCGGACCACTAGAGCGCGTCTGGTTGTCCGCAGAAGCCGCTGTCGGCGCGCCCTGCCAGCACGGTGGCGCTGGCGTCCGGCGTCCAGTGGCAGTGGGGCGCCGTCAGGGGGAACCCACCACGGAAATAGCCATGAGAGAGGTGCGATGGATCCCATGGCCATGTGGGATCCGAGCGGTGGGGTGGTGCCAGTGGGCACCGCCGGTTCAATCAGCGGGGGTCGCACCCCATGCTCGGCACAACACGCTCGGCGCAACACGCTTGGTCGCAGGCCGAACCAGCTCCCCCAGCCGAGCCGTGCTGGGTCACGCTAGCTTGGCCAAGCCTTGCCCAACCGGGACGAACCCAGACCCGAGTCGGGTTGACCCGGTTTGCGCCGACCCAGGGGGTAATGGGACAGGTCGGACTGGGCCCAGACAACCAATTTTCAGACTATTTTCGGTTAAAAAAACATATCTTGAGCTACGAAACTACGATCGACACACCTTCTAATGCATAGTATTACTCAAATCGAGATGGTCGTTTCGGTATATTACACTCAAGGTTTCGGAAAAGATTGGGTATGGCCTGTTTGGTTTGAACCTGAAAACAATCGGGCCCTCGGAGCAGAAACACGTGTAACATGAGGACCAGATGTACGATTGATGTGCCGTTGACTACGTTTGAATCCTAAAAATGAGAATGATATTTTGGTATACTTCAACTAAGGTTTGGATACAGTTGGATAAGGCCAGGTTGGATCGTACCCGAAATCCAATCGGGCCACTGGAACGGTAACACTAATTACTCTCAGACCGGACGTCCGTTTGACGAACCATCAGTGGCATAGGTAATCACGATGAGAAAAAATTCCTTTGAGTATAACCCATGGGAATTCGGGGTATAGTTGAGGTACGGCTGGGTTGGTTTGTACACGAACCAACCGGGCCCCCGGGATTAAAAGGCTAATAACTCACAGAACGGGTGTCCGATTGACGCACCGTCTGTTGCATTGAGACTCCTATGATGAGGCGGTCCTTCGAGTTGTTTCCATGTGAGATTACACAACACATGGATGTATATACATGTAGCTTGGGAAGCGTATCCTCCCAGAGAAGAGCGTACGGAGTACGGAGACCTTGTAGCTGGCTGGGACCTGATGACTGCTTGTCCGATGGTTTATGCCCGCACCTTGTTGGTTTATCCTTGTTGGTTTTAGTGAGACCTTGAGGGTCTCATGGTCCATACTAAGTATCATTATACTCACCCCTACATGGTTTATGCCCGCACCTTGTTGGGTTGGATGCAGACGATGGACATCGCATACCGTGGTGGAGTGTACGAGGATTGGAAGGTACCCGGAGGAGGGTCTCACGACGAGATGGTACCTAGAGGAGATGGATGAACGAACAGATGGATGCAGAGTGCTGAGGAGGACATCTGTACCTACCCTTCAGGTAGGATCCATGGTGGAAAATCCAGGAGATTCTTGTCACCGTTCACCTGTTGTCCTTTGAGTTTTTCTTTACATTAAGTTGTACTTGTACCTTTCTGTTGGGCTTGTATTTTCGGCCCCTTTTGTATTTTCAAAAAACTTGTTTTACTGCTTTACATAGTGTGTGCTTACACTTGTTCTCTTGTTGTGTGATTTTACATTTTATAAAGGAAATTCCATCCCAGTTATAGGGATTTACGCCATTGGTGCTAGTCTATAGTCCTTGGCCTATGAAAGGTGGGCTTGGCGTAGTTTCGACTCGGGCCCCGGGGGACGGGTTGTGACAAATTGGTATCAGAGGAGTCGGATCTACCACAGAACGTAGAACTTTAATATTCTCTTTCTGTGAGGTAATAGTATTAAGGTTAGCAAGTGTGGTGTTTTGTTTAGGGAGTCCAATGTTGGTGCGGCGGCCGACCTATCCATACACCAGGACCCGGAATTCTGATATCTGTCTCAGTGCACAAAATCACTGATTGCGTGTGTGTTTTCAAAAAATTTCATTAAGTCAGCTCAACCAGGTCAGCTCACCGGGTTTAATCGTTTGACTGTGTCGCATCTGTTCAGGATGCCTCCACGCAGACAGTCAGTGGGAGTTCCGAGAAAGTACCTGATGACAGGCCACTGAGCGACAAGGCTCTGGTGCAGGGCCCTCTTTCTATTTTGGCACCTTCAGGTGGTGTACCAGTAGCACTACCACTTGTTGGGAAGCAGATTCCACCAGCCATACTAGTGGATTATGTACGCTGATGGAGCACGTTGCATGAGTTCCTTTAGTAGAGGCCCTCGAGGTTACGAGGCGAGACAGATTTTAGGCAGTAGTGGACTAGATGGAGGCGATTCTAGAGTTATACACCGAGTTTAGACACTAGTAGAGAAGATGATGTACGTATCTACTAGTGTTTTATAGTGAGTGACCATGAGGTTAGTCTACATAGTGATGAGGCTTGGGTACATGGACCGATGCCTGAGACAGTACCTTCGGGTAGTGTGCTAGCTATATCACTACCTGTTTGGTCAGCAGTTTCAACTGGTGGTACCAGTAGATGACACATGTTGACATAGTTCCTTACACATGTTTCAGCATCAGATACCCCTCAGGATCCGAGGCAAGCCCAACTCACAGGAGGCTGAGGCCTAGCTTGAGGATGTGGCTGAGAGTTTCCTAGAGCTTATACAGCTTCGGAAGGATGACATGTCGGTAGCTATGTATTCATAAAGGTGTACTGATCATTACTGGTACTTGATGACTACGATACGATAAATGCTTTAGAGCTCGGGCCTCATAGCGAGGTGTGTTTAAAGGACATCGTAGATAGCACAATTCCTCTACGAATTTCTACTTATATTAGGATGCTAGAGAGAACATTTGTGGTTGAATGATCTTTGGTTGAGCGGATATAGCCAGTGAATATTAGCAGTGGGAAATCAGGAACCCACGCTAGTCTCAGAGGCTTGGGTATACAAAATGTTTCAATAAGAGTATGTTTTATAGACAGATAAATCTGCAGAGCAACAGGTGTGGAAGTAGAGCTGGGAGAGCAGCATGAGGTGGTGTACATTTCGACATGTTACAACCACCTGCCTTTGTAATCCCCGCCAAGCTCATGAAGCAAGAGGGAAGGGGAAGAGAGTAGCTTCAGGTAGTCAAGGAGTGTGAAACAAGTTCTCAAGGAATGATTCGAAGTACGGTCTGGGTCTACTACTAGATTCCATAACAACAGACATTGATACAAATCATCCCTTCCTTCCACAAATCTTGTCCCAGACCTAGAGTTCCCCGTTTAGACGTTTACTTGATCCTCACGTCTGGAGATACCGTTGAGAGTATACTCGATAATCATGCTTACGCCAACGGTGTGATCTGACCCTTGAGGAAAGAGTCTCGGTTGGAACCTCTTTGTGGAAGCGTCGAGTCCTTACGATGTTAGTTTGGGTATGGACTGGGCAACCATAGTTAATACCCAGATTAACTGTATTAGGAAAAAAGGTTGTGGTTTACCAACAACGTTGGGAAGGGTTTTCCTTGATCGGTGAAAAGGAAACCCCAAGTAGCACATGTTAGAATCATGCATTAGTGGGTGCAGTCAATCACTCATGAGTCGGCTAGACATAAATTTGAGCCAGAATTCTCATGATTTGTTGGGCCGTTTTTAGCATTGAAAAAGAAGTGGAAACCCCTTCATGTGGTCAAAGAGATTCCAGCAGAGCTTTTCAAGAGCAGAGGCAGAGGTTGACCAATGCGCTCATCATGAGGCTATAGAGAATGTGCATATCATCTAGGTGTGGATGAAGACTACACAGAGAAGACAGAAGTCCTATGCTGAAAGGTTATGGAGACCACTGGAGTTCGAGGATGGTGACGATGTCTTCCTATGGGTCTCATCTCAATGAGGTCTACATATCTTTGCTCGGGGTGGCAAGTAATCTCCTCACTTCATCAAACCATTCCAGGTTCCCAGTAGAGAAGGCATGGAGGCTTACCTCCAGGCATTTCCACCTCAAATGAACCGGGTGCATGACGTCATCTACGTATCTCAGCTGCGGAGATGTGTGCACGACCTATCCTTCATCATCAACTATGGAGATGTGGACATCGATGACTGGGGGACTTTCATAGAGGTTCCATTGGAGATCGAGGATCGACAGGAGAATGTCCTATGTGGACGGTAGATTCCTCAGGTGCACTTTCATTGGCAGCACAGGAACCTCCACAAGGGCACATGGGAGCAGAAGGCTAAGATACATGCTCAGTACCACATATGTTTTCCCTAGTGTGTGTTAAAGCTTTACGGGGACGTAAAGTCCTGATGTGGGAGTAATTTAAAGACCCGTAAATTTTAATGAAATTTTTTTCTTAATTTCGTTGCAATTTTATGAGCATGTGGCTTCTAACGGCACTTGATTTCGAGGCCCGGTGTTCCCGGAATAAATTTCCAAATATTAGATCGGGTATGTTCAGGGAACGAACGAGCAAGTATTTCTATCATTTGAACCAGTGCTTGGAATTGAAATCTTAGGGCACCGAGGAACATGCAGCGCCATTAATTTCTTAAAGGGACCTTTAGCGCAGTTGTGTTTTAAGAGGGTTGAGAATTAATTTTTGGGGAATTAGTTTAAAAATAAATAAAATTGGCATGTACAACTTTATTTATATCTACGGTGGATAAATCCAACAAATAGGAGTTCAGGGTGGGACCCACAACCACCTAACTACCCTTTTGTGGATATTTGGGAGGTGGGGCACACACGAGCCCCAACCATCCACCTTCCCCTAAACTCCTTAACCCTCTTTAAACTCCCCCATTAAAATCTCAGGTTAATGTTGACCACTCTCCCATTTATGAGACCTCTCACCTCCTCATCTCCCCCTCTTAAATTCTTGCCAACATGCCCTAATTAATGAGTTGAGTCACTTCATTTAATTAATTAAATGGGTCGATTTTGAATTTTAAAATCGCTGGGATGTGAATAAAAATAATATTATGAGATATTATTTTGAGTTAGATCTTTTTCTTTGTGGAGAATCATTGGTGAAGTTCTTGAATTCTTTTGAGAGAAATCTTGTGTGAAGAAGAAGAAAACATCCCTCCGACCATGAACGACACCTCTTCAACAAAGAACGCCACTTCCAAGAAGAACGTCAAAGCACACTAATGTCATCTAAGAAACCTCGACCTGCGACGCTGTCTTCCTCAACTCCCGACATAGGACATGAATTACTGAGGTAATGGTTTAAATTAGAGTATGTTTATATTCCCATGATTCTTCCCTTCTAAAACAAAGAACGCAGATCAATTCATTATCAAGTCGATCCGTGAATGTTTTTATTTGTGGGTTTGGAATAATTGTTTTTGGGGAAATTTTTGGGAATTAAGTTCAATTTAAATTGATTAAAATTATCACTCGTTTGTCATTCAATATCATTGTTGTCCGACCTGTTGCTATCGACTAACGCGGAGGGCACGGGCCGAACAAACATGTCCTGACGGCCCTCCGCATATTTTTTGTATATGCGCGGATTGACGGGCAATGTTGAAATGGGACCACAACGATATTTGGAAGTTGTCACAGTGAAAAACGGGCCCCGAGAGAGCCATAGGAGCAAGCGGTGGCTGAATTGGACCACCGGAGCGCGTCCGGTTGTCCGCGGAAGCTGCAGCCAGCATGCCGTTGGACGGAACCTACAGCGGAAACAGCCGCGCCGGCGGTGAGATGGATCCCATGGCCGCGCAGGATATGGGAGGTGGGGCGGGGCCAGTGGGGGCTACCAGTTCAATCCGCGGGGGGCGCACCCACCGCTCGACGCAACTTGCTCGGCCGGGCCGTGCCGGTCGGGCCAGGCCGTGACGTACCCAGCCAGACCTGGACCCGTGTCAGGTCGACCTGGTTCTGGACAGCCCAGGGGGTAATGGGCAGGGTCAGACAGGGCCCAGACCCCCTATTTTTGGACTATTTTTGGTTAAATGAACATATCATGAGCTACAGACCTCTGATCGACACCACGTTAGTTGCGTAGGATTACTTGGATCGAGACGGTCGTTTGGTATATTACACTCAAGGTTTCAGTGATTTTTGGGTACAGCTGGGTTGGTTCGATCCCGAAACTAGCCGGGCCCTCGGAGTGGAAACACTTATAACTTGAGGACTGAACGTCCGATTGATGTGTTGTTGACCACGTTGGAATACTCTCGATGAGAAAAATCTTTTGGTATACTTAACCTGAGGTTTGGACATAGTTGGAGTAAGGCCGGGTTTGATCTTACCTGAAATCCAACCGGGCCCCTGGAATAGTAACACTAATAACTCTCAAACTAGAAGTCCATTTGATGAACCATCTGCGGCGTAGGTAATCACGTTGAAAACAATTTCTTTGATTATAACCCATGTGAATTTGGGGTACAGTTGAGGTATGCCAGTTTTGGTTCGTACACGTACCAACCAGGCCCCCAGGATTAAAATGCTAATAACTCACAGACCGGGCGTCCGATTGACACGCCGTCTATTCCATTGAGACTCATATGATGATGAGGCACTTTGAGATACTTCCACGTGAGATTACGTGAAACTTGGAAGTATTGACTAGTAGCTCGGGGAGCAGATCCTCCAAAAGACGAGCATAGGGAGTAAAAAGACATTATTGCTGGCTGAGACAAGATGACTGCTTGTCCGATTCGAGTCGGAGTGACCTGTATAGCCCAGTGGGGATTAATTTTTTGTTTGGATGGCTGACCCACGGTGGGTAGCACTACTGTGTTTGGGTGGAAGACCCACGGTACTCGATAGAATGAGTACCTCTGTAGGCTATTAGGGGGAGCACTACTGTGTTTGGGTGACAGACCCACAACAGGGAGCACTACTGTGTTGGGGTGGCAGACCTGCTGTACCCGAAGGGAGGAGTACATCAGCAGTCTAAGGATAGTGAGTAGCCACTCGGAGTTGTGACAGGATCACTGTACTCAATAGAGGAGGATATCTTCAGCAGTTTTGGTTTCGATATCATTAAGGAAAATCCTGGTTTGAGCTCAGTCAATGACCGTTGTGTTTAACTCATGATTGAGATGGGTTACGTGATAGATATAGTGTTAGTCTATGATATTTTTACAATTTATGGTAAAAAATATGGCTTTATACTATTAAACCTTCAAAAATCATAATGATGTGGATGGTGGGAATTTTAATATTGATTATAATGAAAAATGAAAAATAATTAGACATTGATTATTAGTTACACTAAATTCATCCACATTCATAATGAAACAATTGTTGATGGTTTAATATATAGTCTTTTTAGCATTTCATTGCTATGTTATTGAGGTTGTAATTAAAAATATGAATATAAATATTGTATGATTATTTTTTCGAAAAATTAATATTTATATAAATTTTTTATAAATGATTAAATATGTGTTATTAATTTTAATTCAATACCATCCAAAAATATTTAATGTTTAACTAGTTTTTATAGGTAATTTTGCCTATGGAATATTAAATAGTCCATCGAATTAAATACCAGCATAAAAATCTATATATTAAATTTTTTTCATGTATCTACCCATTTTCAATTTCTTAATGAAAAAGTGTGTAATCCATTTCAAAAGGTAAATCAAATCAATTAAAATTTAAATTGAAAAAAAATAAGTCTCTACCATTCAACTACAAGAATTGAAATATTTCCAAATTCCATTAATTCAGATTACATCATATAATAATTATTATTATTATAGATAGTTTCTTGAATGTTTTTATGACCTCCATAGTTAGAAATACCATATCAATATTGGTAATGATTTGAAATTTATTCATCGTTCCTTTTAGATCCTTACTTCTCACTATCCTATAATGAATCACCTATTACAATGTATTATTTCTAAATCCATATGTTATTACATATAATTTTTTATAGTTTTTTCTTAGTCATTAACAATTTTTTTTCCTTTTTAATATTATCAATTTAACCAACATCTTTATATTCATTTCATCGTTTCCTTAGTCACATTATTAATTTAATTATATAGATTTACTATATTTTCAATATATGATTAATATATTTTAAACTATACTCTAATAGTTAATTTTCAATATTCCCCAATAAAATCCATTCATCTAAATCATCATCACTGCATGAAGAGTTAAAATATATCATCATTTTAGTAATGAAATGGAATTCCTAATCTAATGAAATATTTGAGTAATATTATTCCATCAATCAAATCTAAAATTATTTTTTATATTTTTTATTCGGGTAAGTATCCAAATTTTTAAGTATTCCTATATTCCCAACTAGACTCAGAATTAATATCCTTCTTCCTAGGGAAATAATTCAACAGATTGAGAATGACATTAATGATGTATCACATTGATGTTACCATAAAATATTTTTTAAAATTTCCCTTATTAAATATTTTTGAAATAAGCATAATAATATTGTTAAATTATACATCACCATCATCCTCATCAAAATAACATAATTCTTCAACATATATTTTTTTGATTATTTTTCTCATGGCTTTGAATTCCATCTCATATTTTCTATTATTCTTGAAAGAAGAACCCTTTCTAAATTCATATTAAATTAGAATATTATATATCTCATCAAATATAAATCTGTCTTTATATTCCAAAATAGTAATTTTTTTTATAAACAAATAACGAAAATACATCCCTGGATTTCTTTCATTTATGGAATCATAAATATCCTCACTAAAGACTTTAATAAAACTTTTATAATAATTTACAGTTTTAATGTAGTATTTTTTTAATGATTATTTTTATTTATGTATTTAAATGAAATTATTTAAACATATAATATGGATTCATAGAATATGATATTTCATTCATATATGAAAATCTATTTTTTTCTTATCTATTTAGTTTTTTAACGACACATTAACATTGAATAATATTTTTTGTGATACATAAATATAGATATTTTATTTGTTTTTCATAGATATATAGATTCTCCACTTCATCATGGGTAATTTCTTAATCCTTGGAGAGTTATTAAAAACCATCTGTAGATGCTTAACATTCCACCATGCCAAGAGATATGTTGTAAAAGTGATATTATTCTTATAGGTTTGATAATTCATAATATAAAATGGCATAACTAATCAAATACTAATATAATTTTATCACTATACCATTTTATATGTATTGGATCTTTATAGGGAACATATATGAATAGATACCAAATATATTGCGCAAATACTAGTTAGTAACCACTGACATGTAGTGAATAAATGGTACATTATATAAATGAATTATTTATTTTTTTAATTCATTCATTAATTAACATTAATGCTTCAATCATATATATTTATTCAATCAACATCATCTCAACTGTACTAGTAATAAAAATTAGATAAGAAAACAATATATACAAGGTTTTTCTAGAAAGATCACATCATTGAATATAGTTTTGATTCCCCAACATGGATTCCCAACTATTTATTCAAATGTTTATAACAATTGTTGGTTAAACACCATAACTATAATATTTGGTAGTAACTTGTTATTCACCTCCTTAGTAAATTCTTCAGATGTGTATTATTATACATCCAAGACATTAAATCATTTCCCACAATGTTTAATACCCCCAAACCATAAATCCTCAATCGTTGACTATGTATATATCAGAGCATCATGGATATTGAGAATCTAGATTGACATCCTAGTTAAATGAACCTTCATTTCTGATCTAGTGATAAAAAGTCATCCTTCTTATTAATGTCTACATATGTACCTTCTATAGAAGATATTTTTCCTTGACCATATAGGATTTGGTTTTCTTGTGTAAATACTGTTAATGATATTAACTAAAAAAATATTATTGACTATATATTTTGGTCTTGAAAAAATATATAGCTCTTGAGGGATATAGTTGTTATTGACCATTATAAATAAACATGTTAAATATTTTTTCCCTCTATAAATGACACATTTAATCAAATCATCTTTTTCCTCCTTGATATAGAATGTATCATGTCTCTCATAATTCCCAATGATCTCCTATAGTGTCTACGTGTTAATTGATATATGATATTATATTATTCATCTCACATATATAAATATTTATTCACAAATTATGTGATTATTATTTTCCATAATGGAAAATATAGAAATTCACCGAAAATAAATATGGATAATGAAATTTTATTTCAAATATATATGATATTCCTACTGTTTTAATGCCCATTTAAGCATCATTTAATTTCGATGTAAATTAATTATTTATATTTCCTTGATATTTGATATATTTTATTCTACTCAATTTCCCATAAAATAGTCTACATAAAAAAATTATATAGCATTACCAATACAAGCATGAAGGATCGGATGAATCCCCTATCTTGTGTCAACTAACCTATATCATGGATCTTTTTTCAACATCTAGTATCTTCTTCATGTAGACTTTATTCAAACTCAACATAAATCAAGATTCATGCAAATGAATGTAGGGTATGATCCATGATGAATTATGAATTAATATAGTCTAATTTACATCCAAATATTCATAATAATTATTTTTAATATTTTATAAATATCAATCAATTAATTCATAAATTCATACACATTGATCTATACATAGAATAGGTTTATTTTGGAATAACTATTAAAATCACATCATAAAACTTCATTTCATATATGTTTTAATTCAAATTATTCCTATGTTAATTGATTTATGACAATAAATTAATATTGTATGAATCCATAATCATTTTTCAATGAAAACATGTTTTCATAAGACATTTGAAATTTTATGAAATCTATATTGTCATGTGAAAAATCATGTAATGACATATGAGTACTATGAATCCTTATAAAATATCTTATGAATTCATAAAAACCCATTATACCTTATGAAACTGGAATGTTATATAAAATATTCTAGACATTTCAAAATCATCCAAGTACTACAAGAATCATATTTCTTCTCATAACTCCTCATACCATCTCGGATCATTTGAACTCTTCAAATTAACTTATTATATATTTTGATAGTTCAAACTCATCCATAAACACTTATATTCATTTCATTGATGATTAGAACACCAATCATCATATATTAAATATTCCCATTTTTATGAACATCACTATGGGAGTTCATTAATCTGTAACATCAAAACATTAATTTATTATTTCTTCTCAATATTATTTGTATGCTACAGAACACTTCAAAAAATAAAATTTCAACACATTTTATATTCCAATTCAATACTAGTATATTCTTCCTTATTGATAATATGTTCAACTCATTAAACTGGAAAATAAACGTTGATTCACTACATAATGAAACCAAGGAAAACACTTGGAAGAAACAATGTACACATATACAATATATATAATATTAATAATAAACATATAGTAGGATATGGATTAGGGAATATGATATAATATTATTGTTGGATATTCCCTTATGTTTTCTCAACTAATTATAGGTTCTCATGAAATCAATCCAATGACACTCTATTGAATTGTTTTATAATATACATGTTTTAGTCCTATAATAATATATATCAGATGAAACACACAACATGGTATATATGAAAAATACTATGTCATATAAATAAGAAATTTTATCCATCTTTCCAATGTAATTATATATATTTATAATATTAGTTATATTGACAACATTAATCACAGGTAAATACATGCTCTTAATGTTATCTATGATAAAAACATATATAATTATACCATTATATGTGTTTTGACCATGTTTAATAAGGCAATTCAATCAGTTAATAACAAACATTGTGCCTAAAATTCAAATTTCATTATCCAATTCTGTCATTGAGAGTAATATTTCTTACAATATGTTTACAAAATAAATTTTTTTGATATAATTTTATATAATTGGTATTTAATTATTATAAAATATCTAGAATTCTACACAAATCCTTCTATTAGAGACGATTAAAAAATGTCAACCATTTTCATAATGAAACCAATAAATTTGAATGAATAACCATATTGCATGTTACAACTCCAAGAAGATTAAAAAAATCTATAAATGGATTGATTCTACATAAAATTCTTAGTAGAATAATTTTTTAAATCAAACCCAATGGTTTTGGTAACAATAATTTTTTCAAAAAAATTAACAATAATGGAAGTTTTTTTAAATACATTTAAAAAATATCCTAACAGTAATGAGAAATTTTGTTATTAAATATCATAATGGAAGTTATTGTCATAGTTGGATAAATGGATTCATTATGGGCAGTATCATAAATAATTATCGTTGCATATTTCCATTAGGAGATATTTTTATGTTGAAAATATAACATCCATGTTATTTTCTATATCCAAAAACCCACATAAACATTTTAGGTCTTTCAAATTAATGTAGGAAGCTCGTTATAAAACATTGTTTTGATATATGGCATCCATATGTGATTTCAATTTTTACCCATTTATCAATATAAGGGCCCACTATAGACTATCAACTGGTAATAAAATTATATTCTCTTAATATTACATTAAAATTATTTAAAATAAAAAATAAAAGGCGTGTCCTAATGAATCTAGTATGTCCTTTAATGTTATCATTTAACCTAACTTGGTTCTTCATCTATAAGTCAATATATAATTAGGTTATCATTGATCTCTATAACACATCAATTTTTTGGTATTTAACTTCAATAAATTCTACATTCTTACAAAAACATTCTACAAAAATATATTTCATAATTATTTTATCAATTTGGACCACTAGATGTTTTTTATAATTAATAATATAGACATAATATCTCATATTTTTCTTTCTATAACAAAAAATAAACAATTTTCCAATTTTAGGATGATCTAATCAGGTTTATTACATTGTATTTTTTTGTTATAGAAAAAAATAGTCATAAATACAAACACCGATTATTTCATTGTACATATCTCATATTATTTTTTTATGAATTTTTTAGATGTAATGTGATTATTGAGGAATGTAATATATTATATTAAATATATAAAAAAATGAAATATAAAGGTCAGTCTAACTCATTACTGATGGAACCTTATCTTACATGGTACAATTCTTCCTCTCTGACACATCATTTCACTATGACCTTCCAAGAGTAGTTAGCTGTGAAAAAATTCTATAGTCTCTCTCATATGGTTGATGAATTCTTGGAATAATTATTTTACACCTAGATCAATAATAAAAACTGAAAACTATTAACTGGATAATTTTTTACATAGTTTTGAGACTCATTAATGTATTAAAATGATTAAAACGTGTTCCACATGAAAAGCAAAGAATAATACTAACTTAAGTCATATATTAAGGATATGATATACTAATATACACCACTTTATAGAGTATTAATTGGCCTATGTACATCACTATGTATATGATCAAATGATCCTCTCAACCATTTTCTTATTATAGAAGTGGTGATTTAGAAACTTTACATTAAAAATTCATTATCATATGGAAAATGATTCAGAATAAGATTATATCAACAATCCACACATCTGGATCCTTTGATATTTCTCTCATTTATATTTCCAATTTCACAATTCCAATGGGTTGTGGGGTTATAATTAAAAATAAATTTCCTATTTTTATTTTTATTTATTATATAATAAATGTATTAAATATAATAACTATTTATATAAAAATATCGAGAATGATATCAATTACATCACAACTAAAAAAATTATATGCATAAAATATATTTAATAATTTATGTTAATCTAATTACAAAAATAATAAACATAATTTATTAAAGATTTAAAAAAAATCATAAAGTCTAATGCATATCATATAATGCTTGGTATGAAAAAATTTATTAGAAGAAACTCATAATATAAATTAAACCATACAAAATATTAAAATTTTGTAAACAATTAATTAAAATCATCATTTAAAAGTAATATTTATGAATACGGTCATTTTATTTAAATAATTAACATGAGATTTAAATAATAACATTTGTTATTAAATTTGATCATTAAAATATTTTACTTTTAATTCCTAACACTAATCAATTATAATCATCTGATAACATATAATGATGTTCTCAAAAATTTAATGTCTATAAATTATAACATAAATAATAATTTTTTATTGATAGTGTCTTTATTAGTCATAGATCATATTATTTATGTGAATGAAATGTTCTTGGTATTTTTTTATTATTTATACATATTTTGATATCATACGATGGTACTGGTGTTCCTTATATCTGAATTAAAATTAATTTAGAGATTCATATGTTGATCCATTATATATTTTTTTGGATAGCCATTTAATATAATAACATTCACCCACCCATCTTGTGAGAGATAATTCATAAATATAAATTGGTTAATCATCAATTGTTATCATTTTTGTATCCTTATTGAGAAATATTTTAGGATTATTGTCCATATGATATAGATGAATTGTGATATCCTCAATATCAGAGTTACATTTCGACGCTATGTATTTACTAAAATAATATTTCTATAATAGCATATGATATGACCTATATTATATATTATATATCAAAATAAAACAAGAGGATTTTTAATTTGTTTTACTATGTGATACAATCCATTCATACCATATCACTATGAAAAAATATATGATATCATAAATCATAAATCTAGTCATAGTGTTATGATGAATAACATTTGGGGAAATAATTTTATTCATTATTATAGGGACACAAGAATAAATATATTTCATTTTTATTCATCAAATTTGTAGAGAAACATGCTAAAAAAATATAATTATCATGCTAATATCATTAATGGCTTTATCTTCACATTGTCAATATAGTGGAAGAATCCATTAAAATAATTAATTTATCATCATAGAATTAACATGTAGTGATGAAAAAAATATAAATAGAAATACCAAAAAATTAATGAGATCTATTTCTATCATTCATGGTTGAAATTCCATAATGGGTATCACTAAGCGAAAACATAAATATTCTCACCACCTAAAGGATAATACCATTCCCAATAATCCTTATACTCTACATAAAGACACCAGGATCACTTATGGTCTAATGAAACTATATTTACCAAAGAAATAAGATGAAAAATGAAGGAAAAGTGTTTCATTTATATATATAAAATGTGTCATATTCATAAACCCACCAAACAGAGGACCATATATCTTATTTAGGATCCCTTCATCTAATAAAGGTATTTGAGGGATGGTTTCAATCACATTTAAGATGAAAAAAATTACTCAGAACCCATTCTTATTGATGATTCATTGTTTGAATGTTTTAAAAAAATACTATATTTTAGTCTATCAAAAAATATAACAATATATTAATCAAAAACCAAAATAAATATAATGGAACATGTGGAAGTATCCATGCACACGTATTTGTTATATATTATAAGAATCATATTCATATTTTAATCTAAGACTTATGGTAAATCATAAAATACTATATAACCATTTTAGGGCATATCAAAAAGAGGTTAACAATATATTTATTTTTTATAGTTTATTATTAATGTATATTCTTATAGTGCATCAAGATACATGGTGAATAAGAGATATTTGACTACTACAGATTGATATAGTCTTAGGCCTCAAATATTGTACGTTATACCTACATGGTTTTAGAAACTATACCATATCAATTTATCAAATGGATTTGTGAGGAACTCTTATCAGACCACTAATCTACGTGGGTCACTAGTTGGTCAGGTCATATGAATAATAGATCCTCATGAGTTTCTAAAAAACATAAATCAACAATGGAGTGGTGGATCAATTGGGGGATAATGGAATTTTAGTATAATATATTTGTATCCATGGAAAATGTCACATAAAGGAAATATTTTAAAGGTATTTTTCATTTAATTTACATCTTTTCTTTGTTTTGAGGGTTTTACTAGGTTTTAGGGATGAATAGATGAGTATTCATCAATTGGGCCAAACCGTGAGCCCAATTCTAGAAAAAAATTGTACCTTTTATAACATTTTCATTATTCATCATTTTTCATCCATTAAAATAACTAAATGAACTCCCATAACCTATTTACACCACAAATTTAATTTGATGCTTTTAGAAATCCATAACCATGGTTTATTTAGGTTTTTATCTAAGGGTTTGGGCCTGTCCGAAAGCCCAATTCCTGTTTTAAAAATAAATTCTGATTATGTTCTTATGTATTTATTTTTTGGGTTTTTTTTGTGATTCCAAGTCTTACCCAAGACCAATTAACCCAGCCGTGTGTCTGAACTCTCTCCCAACTCTTTGGAGCTCTGGTTAATCGTGATTTGGTGCCGATCTTCATAGACATTCTCAAATCGCCCATATTTGAAGGGGTAATGTCTTTCATTCATAACACTTCAATTCTAAATATTTTTCCTCCATTACAGCTCCTAATTGACCTAATATATCTTTTTCGAAATAACCCTAAATTTTGGCTCCTTTAAATTTCATTCACTGGTGTATTGGAGTGATTACTTCAAGATACTTGAAGTAAATGATCCCTTTTCTTTCCTCTTCCAAACTACATTGGGTTTCATTAATTGTTCTAAGGGTTTCATTGGCTATCATTGAGTTTCATAATGTAAAAAAACAAGGTTTTCGAACCTAGGGTTTAAAATTGGTATTTCATGGCCAGTTTTTGTGGTTTTATGTATGATCTAGGTCTCTCTTGGTGCGACGGGGGTGCGATTTGATTTTCGCATGGAGATTCAAGGGTTTTTGTTACTTTGGTAGGTGATTCCATTGTGTGTGAAATTTTTGTGAATTAGATTTCTGTTTTCATGGTACTTTAATGTTTATTTCACTTGAATGTTTCTATAAAAATTGGATTTAGTTGGATTTATAATGAAAATGAATTTATGTTCCAATTTTTGGTGAAATTTGGGGGGTTTCATTAAAATATTTTATTTGTTCATTTTGGGCTGACCTATAATTACATAGTTGATTTTATTGAACTACATTAGGAAAATAAAATCATTTTTTGAATGTTTATTCTTTTTTTTTGTTGTTGTGAAAGTTTTTTTTAAATGGTGTTTGGGAAGAAAATGTGCTTTATGTGCAATGTTTGTGTGAAAATGGTGGTTTTTAAAAGATATAACTTCTTGGTTCATATTTGGTTGCCCCATATCTGAATTTTTGGTTTAATTAAAGGGAATTGAACTGAAATTATGTTTTGATGACTTAAAAGTGTTCACGTAGTGTGTAAAGTGTATATCTTAAAGATATTTGGGTGCAAAATAATGTGATGTTCTGAGAGGATGTTTTATTGAAAATAAAAATAATTTATTCTGCGTTTTAAATTGTATAAAATGTGTTAAGGTACTGTACTATTTGTTTGTGACTAGTTGTGAAATTTAATATTCAAAAGGATGTGTGTTGTTTTTTGAAATTGTTTGAGCACAGATGTGGAAGCCCAGGTACCTAGGTGGGGCGGATTTGTACTAGTACGGCTAGTGGATCGGATGGGTTTTGTCCGTGTTCCACGTAGCATTTGGATAACGACAACTCTAACTATTCTATGTGGATGATGATTGGGGACCACTAGGTTATGGGTATGTTCCCTACTAGTGGATCATGCATGAGAATAGATTTTTCTATGGTTACTCTACACTGAGGTACGAGGTACATAGGGGCCGAGACAACCTAGTGCTTAGGGGTGTTCCTGATTTTGATGATCTTTGGATTTGTGGTATTTACCCGTTTTGTGGGTTGTTTTTGGCAGTACATTACAGTAGCTCACATTTCTATTTAATGTGCTAACATTCTGAAATTCTTGGATTGAAAACTGTTTTCATTTGAAAGTTGCATTTCTTTGAATTTTTACACTGTTTCACATTGTGTATTAAACCTGGTTGTTTTGTTCACATTGTATTGCATGATCTTTGGATTAATCTCTTGGTATCCTATTGGGATTAGTCTCACACCCTAATTACTCCCCTAGGGTATATGTAGACCTGCTTATGCTTGACTCAGGTAAAGGGAATGGTAAGGGTGATGGCGGTTCAGGGTGTTAGTCCCCATTGTTGGGGTGGAGTTGCAGAGATGGCTTGAGGGTGATGACCCCCCTTGTCATGTGGAGTCCATGGGGATGTCCTTATGTTGTAATTATTTGTTTTTATACCACTTTTAGTGTCTTTAAACACATGTTTTCAGATCTGGTTTTGTTAAGAATTGTTTAGCATGAAAAAATAAGATTCTAATAATTGATTGTTTTTATGATTTATGATTTCATACTCGGGTAAATCGTTCCCAAACAAGATTTGTTTGATACACAGGCACTTGTGCCAACCCGTGGGGATAGGTAACGCCCTTCGGGTCATGTCACGGGCTGGTTTTGGTGACTATTTTGGCGGCGACCAGATTCAGTTCGTGACATAATGGTATCAGTGGAGGTTTGCTTCTTGGGTAATGATATTCGGGGAAGAGTCGGAATAGTCTTGAGCGAGGATATTCAGGACCTGATATTTTAGTCATGGGTAGTGTGCCTGGACAGCACACCTCATGATGGTATTCAAGTCACCATGTGAAGTACGAATTTATCTGAGTCCTTTGATTTTCTTGGTTTAATGATGACTATGGGAAATGAAAAAAGAGTTGGTAGAATAATCTCAGTGAGCACACAGGGCCTAACAAGCCATTTGGAGCCGTTGATATTTCCCTATAATACTCTCTATGATGGCGAAGTGATTGGAATATGGCTTCCAACCATATTTCCAAGTCACCCATCGAAACTAGTTTCCTCTCACATTGTCTTGTGTCTCTTTGTTTTTGAATCTTGGAAACTTGGTTTTTTAAGCAAAAAAATTGACTTCACTTTAAGGAGTGTGAATTTTTGTGATGTTATTTTCTAGTAAAGTGAAAATGGTTTTTTTTATTTCTATAAATGAAATTTCATAATTATTTCAAAAGGTTAAATTATGTGTTTACACCTCTTTTGAATGTATAAGCTATGTTAATTGGGGTTTTGAAAATATGTTTGCAATGGAAATTTTTTAACAATGGAAAAGTGTTTTGGATTGAATAATGTGTTCTAGAATTTTTGTGGTGGGCTTGAAGATGGATTTTGGGTTTGGTTACTACTGAACATTTGATAAAAAAATTATGATCTTTTGGAACCTTGTCATGAAATGAGAAGAGTTGAGTTCTTAATTAAATGGAGATTTATGCAATGGTGTTTTTTATGAGATTAGAAGTGTTTTGAAATGGGTTGAAATGTTTTGAAACAATTGGGGAAGGCATGAATATGTGCTTTTCTTGAATTATGAAGTCTTTTCTAAATTGGATTCTGAGATGAAAAATTAGGTTTTGATATTATGGTTAGTGTTTTTGAGAATGGAAAATTGTTGTTAAATTTTTTATTTTAAAAAGAGGAAAGGTTTGATTTTTGGTATTTGGTATTCTCAAGTGTGACCACATGCATAGGTTTATTTGGGAATCTGGATGGATATGAGGTGGGTTCCCAGTTTTGCATGTAAACATGCATGTGTGAGGCTCATGAGATACCATCGGTAAATGCGTAACTGACCAATACTATTTTTTTAAATAATATTTTTGAAGGATAGTGTTGTGTTTTGAGAATGTATGGTTGGGAGGTATGGATTATGTGTTTTCGGTATTATTATTGTGGGATGTTTTGAGTTCAATAACCCCTCTTGTTTGAACGATTTTTTGGATTTGTGTTTCATTGATAAGTTGGAATGAAGTGTGGGTCAGTGGTCTCTTTTGAGGAAAAGTTTGGGAGGCCAATGTGGTGGCTCCCCTCTTGTGTTGGGTTCAGGTTTGTGGTTTGTTGTGACCAAATGAGCAGATTGGTTGGGTCCATGGGTTTTTATGTAAGCTATGGTATGCCACCACAATATGCTAATGTATGATTCATGTTTGGCCTATGGTGATTCACTGTTGGATGATCCTCCAGTTGATCAACATACAGACATTATTCTTGAGGTTTGGAGATTGAGTTTACCCCTATTCATTTTCAATTATGTGGATCCCCCTATATTTGGAGAGTGTTTGTGGGAGGTTGAAATAGACCTTAGTTTCTTATGTTTCTTATGTTGTGGAAGGTCAATGATGTTCTGGGTTGTCAATGTAGAATGATGTCCTAAAGGGCCTCTGCATCTTTCATTAGTCTCATTGAAGCAAGAGTTCATGTTAGGCCACCAGTGTGCATGATCTGGCCAAGAGTGGCTATTATGGACACTTGCTGGAATCATGTGCTGTTTGGGACTCATTACAAGGTCCCTCTCCTTGTGTTTTCTTTTATCCACAATTGTCATGTTCGGTGACGCCATTTTATGTCACATGTTCATTTGACTCTATTGGTGAAGATTGTGCAATCTTATGAGAGTCACAATTTTGTTGGATGTGTGTCTCCGTATAAAAATTATATGTCATGTGTTCTAGAGGAATGGGTTTCTATATGTCCTTTTATTTCGTTGTTTAGCATCCGAAGAAAAAAAGGGGTGATGTGTGTGCATCCCTTAAGTTCTTATTTTGGTAAAATGATGCGTTGGGGAAATGCGGGTTTGAAGTGTGTCATGAATCAATGAGGCCATATGAGATTACAATATAATTGTCTTTGGAACTGGAAGAAGAGGTTCAGTTTAGGGTTTTCCAAATCCTAATTGTGAGGCCGAAGATGCTTCAATCCATTGAGCTCCAGCCATAGGTCCCAGAGAGAAGTTGGCGCGTAGATAGGGGAAATCCTAGAGTCGTTCACACTTTTGATCAAGGTCATATCCTCAATATGAAAGATAAGAATAGTTTAAACCTCTGGTGTCATCGTCTTGTTCCAAGTTCTCACATTTGGTGGAAAGAGGTGTGAGTACCTTCTTCCCATGTCATACCCTGAGTTGATTTTTTCCCCTTTGGGTTCCCTTGTTTTTTGGAGAAATGTTTAAAATTTGGATTAAGAAAGTTGAAGTGGGTAGTTTGTGCGCAGTTATCAGTAACCGTGTTCCAACCCAGGGGACCATGTGATATGAGACATTAGCTACTGCATGGTCTCTAGACGTCTATGATCATTGGCCAAGGAAACTGTGTGAAGTTTCCTCTTTGTACAAAATGATACAAATAGTTAACTCACGGCTTCCCAAACCGTGTGAACCAACCATGCGGCCATGACTTATCCTTAAAATTATGTTGTTTTTTTATCCCATAATGGTTAGTTAATATGGTTGGTATTTGTTTTGGGTATACCCTCATTGGGTCTCAGGTATGTTTCATTGGATGAATTCTGATATTAATCTACCCCTAATGTGGGGAAGTCCGTTAGAGGCTCCTTGTTAGTGTCTTTATTTTGTCTTAAGAAAAGTTGTGTTCGTTATTATGGTGGGGAGACCAATCATGGGTATCATGTATGTTCCCTTGGAAAAGTAATAGTGTTAGATTAACCATTATGATGGGGAGATCATTTGATCCTTCCCAATTGTTATCCTTATTCTTTCTTAGAAATTGAGTTGTCCCTGGTGGTGGGATGTCCAGATTAGGTCACCCCGTACTAGTGACTCAATTTTCACCTTGGTGTATTCTAGGTAGGATTTAGTATCGTTCATGTCTATCTATAAACAAATTTGTTACTTGGGTAAATTTGGGGTTGGATAACACCCAATGGTTTTGTTTACGTAATGTTGTGGTAGTGTTATTCGAGTTCGATGTTCGTTTCATGTGGATTGCTTGAGCGTCATCTTGTAGTGTTTGAGGTGTTTTGTTTTGGGATGTGTTTTGAATGTGTTTCAAAATTTTAAGTAAGTGGGGTTATTTTTGGTTTTTTGGTGTATTATCTTCCTTTGTTTGATCAACCGGAGATGTTCTTCCTTTTTGAAGCGGGTGAAAACGTGGCAAGGAAGTCTGTCTTGGTCTATCGTTTGGGCTTCGGTATTGCATCTGGTCTTGTTCTGGAATTCCGGGGGAAGAATGCTTTATGGTGGGTAGAATTTTCACATAAAATACATATTTTTAAATGTATTTTTCATTTAATTTACATCCTTTATTTGTTTTGGGGGTCTCTCTAGGTTTTAGGGAGGAATGGATGAGTATTCATGAATTGGTCCAAACCGTGAGCCCAATTCCAGAAAAAAAAATTTGTATCTTTTATAAATTTTCAATTTTGAACATTTTTCATCCATTAAAATTCATACATGACCTCCCCTAAACTATTAACTCCACCATGGTAATTTGGAGCTTTGAGAAATCCATAACCAGGTTTTATTTGGGTTTTTATCTAAAGGGTTGGGCCTGCCCGGAAGCCCAATTCCTGTTTTAAAAATAAATTTTGATTATGTAATAACTTATTCAATTTTTGGGATTTTTCATTGATTCCAAGTCTCACCCAGGCCCATTTGACCCAGACGCGTGTCTGAACTCTCCCCTCCCTCTTTGGAGCTATGGTTTATCGTGATTTGGTTCCGATATCCATAGGCTTCCTCAAATAGCCCAGATTTGAAGAGGTGAAGTCTTTCTTTCATAACACTCTCAATTCTCAAGATTTTTACCCCATAATAGATCCTATGTGACCTAATATATCTTTTTCAAATGAACCCTAAATTTCAGCTTTTAAATTTCTAGTACTGGTGCTTTGGAGTGATTAATTCAAGATACTTCAAGTAAATGAGGCCTTTTCTTTCCTCTTCCAAACTACTTTGGGTATCATTCATTGTTCTTAATGTTTGTTTGGTTATAATTGAGTTTCACAATTTCTATAATATAGGGTTTCGAAACTAGGGTTTAACATTGGACTTTATGGGCCAATTTTTGTGGTTTTAATTTTGATCTAGGTCTCTCTTGGTGCAGAGGGGGTGCAATTTGATTTTCGCATGGAGATTCAAGGGTTTTTGTAACTTTGGTAGGTGATTCAATTGTGTGTGAATTTTTTGTGAATTAACTTTATGTTTTCAAGGTTCCTTAATGTTTATTTCACTTGAATGTTTCTGTAAAAATTGTTTTTAGTTGCATTTATAATGAAAATGAATTTTAAGTTCAAATTTTTGGTGAAATTGGGGGGTTTTCATTCCAATATTTTATTGGTTCAATTTGGGCTGACCAATAATTACATAGTTGATTTTATTGAACTGAATTAGGACTAAAAATCATGTTTTGAATGTTTATTCATATTTGTAGTTGGTGTGAAAGTTTGTTTAAATGGTGTTTCAGAAGCAAATGGGCTTTAAGTGCCATGTTTGTGTGAAAATGGTGGTTTTTAAAATATATAACTTCTTGGTTCACATTGGGCTGCCCCATAACTGAATTATTGGTTTCATTAAAGGGTATTGAACTAAAATTTTGTTTTAATGACATAAAAGTGTTTACATGGTGTGAAAATTGTATATCTTAAAGAGCATTGGGTGCAAAACAATATGATGTTTGGTGAGGTTGTTTTATTGAAAATAAAATTATTTTATTGTGTGTTTTAAATGGTATAAAATGTTTGAAGATAATGTACTATTTGTTTGTGACCAGTAGTGATATTTTATATGAAAAAGGATGTGTGCTATTTTCTGAAATTGTTTGAGCAGAAAAGGGGAAGCCCGGGTACCTAGGTGGGGCAGATTTCTACTAGTACGGCTAGTGGATCAGATGGGGTTTGTCCCTATTCCACATAGATTTTGGATAATGAGAACTCTATATACACTATGTGGATGATGATTGGGGGCCACTAGGTTATTGGTATGTTCCCTACTAGTGGCTCGTGCATGAGAACAGATTTTTCTATGTTTACTCTACACTGAGGTACAAGGTACATAGGGCCAGAGACAACCTAGTGCTTAGGGGTGTTCCCGATTTTGATGCTCATTGGATTTATCGTATTTACCCTTATTTGGGGGTGTTTTTTTTCCAGAACATTACTGTATCTCACGTGTCTATTTAATGTGCTAACATTCTGAAATTCTCAGATTGAAAACTGTTTGCATTTGAATGTTGCATTTCTTTGAATTTTAACACTGTTTCACATTGTGTATTAAAATTGCTTGTTTTGTTCACATTATATGGAATGCTCTTTGGAATCATCTGGTGGTATCCTATAGGGCTTAGTCTCACACCCTACTTACACCCCTTGGGTGTAATTAGACCTGCTTATGCTTGACTTTGGTAACGGGAAGGCTAATGGTGATGGCGGTTCAGGGTGTTAGTCCCGTTCATTGGGGTGGAGTTGCGGAGAAGGCTTGCGGGTGATGACCCCTCTTGTCATGTGGAGTCCATGGGGATGTCTTTAAGTTTTCATTATTTTTTTAGACCACTTTTAGTGTCTTTAAAAACATGTATTCAGATCTGGTATTGTTATGAATTGTTTAGCACAAAAATTTAATATTCTAATAATTGATTATTTTTTTATGATTTATGATTTCATACTCGGGTAAATCATTCCCAAACCAGATTTGTTTGATACCTGGGCACTTGTGCCATCCCATGGGGATAGGGAATGCCTTTTGGGTCATGTCACGGGCTGGGTTTGGTGGCGACCAGATTTGGTTCGTGACAGAAAATATATTGTTTCTATATACTATTACATGGAACTAATTGTATATTATATGATGGAATTTTTATTTAATGGTGAATCTAGATTTCTCTTACGAAATAATATAAAATTGTTTTTCTTTTTATATATACATTATGAACGTCTATTACCCTCATAACATATGGGTAATAATTACATTATAAAAAATTAATACATATCGGTCCATAATAACATATATGGTAAGGTTAAATTATATGAAAAGAAATGAAAACAAATTGTTCTACCCATACTATAGGGGTTCATGAATAAAATAAATAGAAATTACATCATTTTAGATAAATATTTTATACATTGAATATTACATAACTAAAGACCATAATAGTTTAGTGTCTTTGGTTACATTGAATCATAATCGTCTATCACAATGATTGATCTTCAACATCTCCCATGGAGTAATTATCCTATTATTCTAATACATAATACCATTCTATTTTATCAAGGAGAAAGTAAATATAAGAATGTGGTGATCTTAGATTCTCAGTATGTGTAAATAAATGAAATTTCAAAGAATAACATGAACAATGATTCAATGAAATGTGAGAATAAAATTTGAAGAACATAACACTACATATTATAGATAAAAATAATGATTTGATGTTCATAAGTTATAGATCATAATATAATTATGAGAATAAGTATTGAAATTATAAAATAGGAAAAAAACATCTAATTTGTGCCATGAACATTGGATTATGTGGTCGTGAAATGTAAAAGTAGAAATAGGTTCCATCATACTGTTAAAGACATAAAATCATGCCCCAATATTAAATATTGGATATGAAAATAAGTCCATGCATAAAATTATAAATATATAATAAGGTAGACACATCATATTTCAGACATTAATCCATGTTAATTCATAAAATTGTGAACTTGTAATCCAGTTCATGCATAACATTGTGAACATTTTATTCAGTTTACACATAAACTTATAGAGGTGATACAAGGTCTACACATAACATTGTGAACATGTAATATGGTTAACTCCCACCATTTAGAACATGTAATCATCTCACCCATAAATATATAGACATGCAACTAGGTCCATGAATACCACAATGAAGATGTAAATAGGTTAATCCATAACATTTATACTCATGAGTCAGCTATAGTTACCTAATGGATTGGAGGTATATATTGGTCCCACCCAAAACAAAAAAAATGATACATACATGTTACAAAGTATAATAAAACACAGATAAAATCATGATCTATAAAAATATATGGGTGTATAAGAAAACAATCATAACCCATGAAATGAAGTCTGTATCAAAAACATTTTATGACAACATAACCTATGGAAAATAGATTGGTTTTCAAATAATGTAATTATTGTATAACCATTGAAATGAAGTGTGATTAAAATTAATATAACCAATGGCAGAGAAATAGTTTTCATAAAAATATATACATCAAATCCAAAACCATTTATATAATAATTTTAATTGATCCTTTATATAATTTTATAGAAAGAACAGTGTAACATAAATGTATGTCAACATAGATTGAAAAGAATTGTTAAATCTCATTAAAAAATGCTTCTTTAGGAAAATATTCATTATTTATTGAAAATATATTTTTAATACATAAATTGTTTTGAAAGTACTTTTATTTAAAAATACGTTGAATGATTATGAAGAAAAATTAAAATTATTTGGGAAAAAATTTCCCATTAAAACATATAAAATAATCATTAAAAAAAAATTTAACCCCAATTTTATTGAAATAATTTTGTAAACTTATAAAAAGTCATAAAAATGTTTTGAAAATCATAGCATTGAAAAAAATAAAAAAATTCTTCTAAATGTTTTAACAAATGTATCATTTAAATTAAATAATTTTTTAAAAAAATAATCCTTTAATCATGAAAAGGATGATTGACAATAATGACGAAGGGTAAATTTTATGTATCATATGAGTTAAAAAAGAACATTACGTTTTTGCATGAAAAAGGGTAGAAAATTCATCATTAAAAATAAGACATGACTGTTAAGTTGAAATATTATTATAATATTAAACGAAAAAATTTACATTTAATGACTATTCGAGAATAATGTAATATTCTTGTATACCCTTTATAGAAAACATGGTTTTCAAGGATAAAATAAATCTGACTATAGAGAGGGTAATGCAGGTTATCCATAAAAACAATCTACTAAATATATTATATACACAAGATTAGAGAAATACATGAAGAAATAATGAATAAGATGATAATAATTAGTGACATGAACCTTTTTGAATTATAGATCATACAATTTCATTAATTGATGATTAAACATAAACAATCTGAAAAAATGATGAGATTGTTTCAATTAAATCTTACAAAAAGGTTATTTTGAATCATATGCCCTATGTATAAAACTAAAAATATTTGATTGAAAAATTATCATGGAATAAGGATCATAATGAAATAAATTTACAAAGGAATTATATTTAGATAATGGAAAAATATTGGTGGATAACATTGAATGTGTCCCAAAGTAGGAAAACATAGACAAAATTATTTACTGATTTAGTATTATTGGAAACCTAATTCTATTAAATAAATATAATTTAATGGATATGTAATTAACCATAAATTTTAGAATATTAATCATATAATACATCCATGGGATATATGAATAGTACTCAAATAGATCTGGTGGTGAATAAATCACGTATCTCAAGGAAATAAAGAATGACTGAAAATCCCCTTACCTTGTGTCTTGACTCTCATGGTACTCATACAAGATTCATTAACATAAAATATATGATTATTATAAATGTTTTAATAAATTAATATTCAGATATCTACTACAATATTTGGATTTATTAGGTCCTTATTTTACCCACTTATTAATAAACTTATGTTTTGTTTCCACTTCGTGTAATATTTGATTTGTTCATTACATTTATCTTAAATTGTAGTCTCTTTATCTATATGCATATATCATGATTTAATTAATGTTAACCATGAAACTAATATAATATATATACAATATATTTTTATTATAATAATATAAAAAATATATAAGTACGAAATGGAATACATCATTCATGGAGATAGTTTGGTGTATGTATGAATGAATGTTGATTCAATTGATATTATCGTATTGAAACGATGCATAAAAATGATATATATATATATATATATTATTTTATTATTATTATAAATATATGTATATTTCATATAATTTCACTATACCAATCCTTAATACATTCAATATATTGTGAGACCAAATCATATCCCATTGACGGGGCGGTTGTGCGCACATTCTCAAACGAAATTATCGTACTTAGACAAATTGAAAAGTAAAAATATAGGTTTTATAACATGAATAATTAATAATAAAAGAATAATATAAATATTATAGGACATATATTAAAATATTTTCCATAAAAATTTCCACCAATAGAGGAGGTAAAGGATAAATTAACATTCATCATTTAGTGAGGTGGCAGTTAACCATGCATATAAAAAGTATGTTCATTACCTATTAGAGAGAATTTTTTGTATGTAAAGGTCAAAAATAAAAAATAAAAAATTCTATTATTTTTAGATTAATACTATTTTCATACATTCTATTATTAAAGAGCGTGGAGGGTGTGGAGAAAGAAATTAAATGATATGATCTTGGGAGAATAAGTTACCTCATAATCCGGTAACACCATTTGGTCTGTTCCACATGGCTTCCTTGGAATGATTTCATTACATTAATAGGACACCAGTATTAATGGAGGGGTTTTTAAATATATTTTAGTAGTGTTTGGTAGATCAAAGAGTCATTATTGGTTTGATGAAATAAGATGAGATGCATCATTTTTATAGTGTAGGATGAGTGAAACTCTTGTAAATACGTGAAGAGAGATTTCCACCCACATTTATGAAGAATTAATTAGATCCCATATCAGGGAAATAATGATAAAAGGGAGTATATGGTATAAATATAGACATCCATCATCTCATGGAAATATATCTAGGTGGTTTTAGTAAAAAATTTATGGTTTAGTCCAATGTTATGATTAATTATACCTTAATCGATGTAATAAATTTTAATTACATTCACTTTTATGTTTAGTAAAAAAACAACATTCACCTTATTAGATATATATAAATTATTATTATTAAAAATATGGAATCCATTTTTCCAAATTCAAATCAAAATATTTTTAGAAATTAATTTAAATGTAATCTCACTGATGGGACAACGTTTCAGGTTTTTATATGAAATCATCATAGGTTTTCTATGTTTTTTTATAAATTTTCAATGTGAAATTGATTATATTGTACTAAATTTTATTTTTTGATATTAATACTATGTATATAAACATTTATTTTTTTTTTAAAATATTCTTATAAATAAATTAGTTAAAATAGATGTTTTTAATAAAAAACCAACTATTTTTAAATATTCATTATAAATTGAAACCCTACATAAAAAATGAAAAAAAATTCATACCATAATATATATATATATATAATTTTGAGATTAAGTTAATTTTTTCATACTAAATATATAAAAGTTCCAAAAAATTTATTTAAAATCATTAATCCTTTAAAAGGAGGTAAATATTCATTTATAAATATATGTGATCTTAATCATTAAATTGGGTTTGTTTAAATATTATGACTATAAAATATATTTCATCAATATTAAAATTATATCATTTATTATATAACATATAAAATAACTATTTTATAAACTTATCCATAAAAATATTCTCCTAAATATAGACTTTATCAAAACTGTCACTTTTATATTCATTTGGATACAATATTATTATCTAATTAATTGGAAAGTTATGAAATCATATTATATTTATTTAAACCATTGATATTAATAATTTAGATTATAATATGAATAAAAATTTACTTATACTCTATGTTATACCATATTTAAAACATTATAACAATAAAATGATGTTTCGTTGAAAAAACTTTGTTGTTTGTAATGTACGCCAAGTCGTTGTTGCATTTTGCATAAACGAAGTTACTAATGCTTGATGTGTACACCTAGTTACTGTTGGATTTAACATTCACTATGTAACAAGCTATCCTTAGTGTTATATGTATATAAAAATAAATATTTTGTTTTGTATAGTGTATTATTGTTTTTTTGTTATGTATATGGAATGCCAAATATGGTGGTAAAATATAAATCAAAATATTATCAATGTTTTGTGAAATAAAAGTTTTATTGTAGGAAAAATTAATTTGAAAAAAATTAATTATAAAAATAATGATTTGTTACATTCTACCGCCCTTAAATTTAATTTATCCCCTCAAATTATTTTGGGTTATGAAAGGATTGATACATGTATGATTCATTCATTGAAACCCACATCATAAAAATGAATAATAAAACATCCATTAATAAGTAATATTTGGAAAAATTAAAGTTACATAATGTATCATATAATTAGGTTTTCACATCAATGAACATAGGAGGCACGTGAAAACATCTACATGGAATAGAAATTTACCAATCATGAGCTTTTAAAAATCATGGTTCTACAGAATAATATATAAATATTAAATAACAATAAAAAATGTTCAAAAATAAAATTAAATGGTCCAACGAATCAATAGTGTCCTTCCTCTATATAGAAAAATATATCACACATAAATATAGTGGACCTAAATAAATGAATTAAATATTTAGGGTGAGCAATTGAAATATCTTTTATGGGAATTTAAAATAATAAATATATTAAAAAAAATATTTACTTTGATTATATATATATACATAAATGCGAAAGAGACTTTGATAAATTATGAATTTTGCAAAATGAAATTAACCAAAAACCTGGCAATGTTTTGTGACCATGGCTAGAAGTAATAATTTTATAAAATGGGGGATCATCCATAAGTAAATGGTGATTGATCATAATATCAGGATGATTGACCCAAAAAAATTGATCTTCCACATGATTAAGGTGGTCAATTATATGTAAATATTGATCAAGTATAATATCAATTTGATCCCCCATAACATCAATTTTAATGATTGTAGAAAATTATTATTGACCATATGTACATATAATCATCCATACGACCATCAATGAATTCAAAATAAAAATCACAAAATACTGAACCAACTACGAAATACTTCATGAAAATATAAAAAAATTATCTAAATGAAGGAATTATACCTTATTTTACAGTGATATTAATTCGAATAAATTTCTATACATAATTAAATTTCTATTAGATGAATTTACTATTGATGGATTTCATTGTTAGTAAGGGGATCATAAGTAATAATATTTCAATTGATCCATTCATATAAAATATATTCTCATACAAACAAATTTTTAATGAGAAAAAATGATACATATAGAGAGAGTTCAAAATGGGAGATCATCACAGGTCGACATCAGTAATTTTCAAATGATGAATATGAACAACTATTCTATTCCAGGAACAACTAAGACACAATTTTTTCACTCAATAATTAATGGAAAATTAGTGAACTCGCTATCTTAATTGAAAAAACATTTCCAAATGAAAAAATGTTATCAATAAGTAAATATTCATATTGCTAACTACATTATTCTGAATCGAATCCATTCACTCATATTACTATATTTTTTTGATGATTTTAATGTTTTAGTTGATTTTCTATTTTATTCCAAGATAGATAACTCATCCCCTTTATTGTAGAGTTTGAATATCCCTTATCATAAGTTCATTACATTTTATATCTCACCAAAACTATTGAAGTGTCTCTATATATCCATGAAACCCATTTGTTATATTGATTGTAAAACATTATACATGTTATAGATCAATTTATTTATATAATAAACTACATTTGAGTGGGTTACATCCATGTGGAGAGGTATATTTCTTATTTCATGACTAAACAGATTTTTTTATTCAGTTGTGGGTTTCCAATATTTTTAACGCTATTTTAAAAATGAATTTTTTATGTTTTTAAAATATATATATAGAAAAAAAATTTGAATTTATGTTTTAATATGTATTATATGTAATGTGATTGATAGAAGATAAATTGTTTCAAAAGATAAATTGTTTCAAAAGATAAATGGAGACTCAATTCATTCCATTGGGATTTTCCCACCGAGGTATATATTTGGAATCAGAGGAATTATTTTTACACAATTTCCAGAATATTAAACATGATAAAACATTTTTGAATCATTTTATTTCTATATTCTAATCTAAAATTGTTCACATTATTTTTGAAATCAATGCAATTGAAACAATGCATAATTTTAATTGTCATAATTCTAAACAGTAGAAATTAAAATGAATATCCTTCATAAGAGAATTTGTATTTATATTTGGGGATCTATTTGGGATATATATGGAAAGCCTAAAAAATTAATAAATATTGTATTCTTAAACTTATTTTTCATACGATTTAATGTATAAGACTTTAAATTCATTATTATGTGGTTTAGGAGTGGAACTATTTAATATGATATCATCATGTGATGCTCTTTAATAAATTTTTAATAAAATTTATGTATCTCCTGAAGGAACATATAATGATAATCAAATTAGTATTAATACATATTATAATAAAGATGAAAATTTAAAAATTAATAATGATGAAACCATCTCTGACATTTAACTAATGATAAATGAGATCATGAAAACTATGATCACAATAAGAAAAAAATGACTAAAATGGATAATTTAATGAGGTAACTGAGATGCTTACTAGATCTAAAATGAGGTAAAATGGTTTTTATTGAAGATTCATGTGACATAATTATGTTAACATTCAATCAATTATTTAGTAATATGGTGATGTAAAAAATAACGGATAAAGGTAATTAATTAGTATGATGAACAAAATGGAAAATATGATTCATTAAAACATCCTATTAAAATGAAAAATAATTAGTCAAACTGATAGTACATATAGACCTTATGGTTACAATTAAGGTGATGAAGAAATGTCTCATCTAACTAAAAGGTTTTCCAATATTTTAAAGAGGATGTTTTTTACAGTGTATAATTAAAAAGACAATATGATAAGATATGACACATTATTATTGATAGAAATAAGGATTACACATCTAATGATATCACATTTTATGAATAAAAAATAAATTTATACTTGAATCAGGATATTATAAAACAAATTAAAAAAGATATATGATTATAAAGAGGAATTGACAAATTGAAAAATAAAGGCAAATTAGATATTATCTAAATAGAACATGAGTTACTAATATTATTGTGGATACAAGATAACTAGGAAAGACAATTTATTCTCTACATGTACTTTTTATGAGGTTTTCTATATATCATATAATAAATTAGAAATTTTTGAAATGTCTTATGATGAATAAGAAAAATATTATTCTCTCATGAATAAGCCCTTGGATTAGTTAAAAGAAAATATATAAAATTAAAAAGGGTCATGTGTTATGTGACATATAAAAATATTCTCCTAATGTTTATAAATAATATAATTATAACATGTTGAAGGAGAATAATGGTTCTTCATAAGTAAATTTTTAGTTAAAAACGGATAATGAATAATTTTGTTTATGAGGAAGAATATTATACAAAAAATGGGTATTCAAGTAGTATATAAACCTTGTTCTAGTTTTGGTTATCAACCTGGATAGACAAATAAATTTTACAACCAATATTTATTGATATTTAAAAAAATGTATACTATTTATAAAAATAAATGTTTTTTATTAATTATATAAATTATATACCAGAAAATATTTATTAATAGAAATATTTTAATATTCTGTCTACCAATCATGTAAAACATATTTTCTATTAAAAACAATTTATAGATATCATGTCAGCACCGAACAATATATAGCTAACATCAATGTGGGATAAATTAATTGCAGAATAAATTTTTCAATAGATCTAGTCTTAATCTATACTATTTGTACAATTTATGGTCCACAAATAAGACTTTATACTGTTAAACCTTCAAAAATAATAACGATGTCGATGGTGGGAAATTTAATTTTTATGATAATGAAAAAAAGGAATATAATTATACATTGATTTCAAAAGGTAAAACTGTAACATCCCAGGTAAATAAAGAATATGACATAGTCATATTTATTAATATTTTAATTTTAATTAAAAAGGGTTGCTATGTTCGATAGCGTACCCGATACGCAACGATGAGTTCCTTTGAAAACTAACGTTGCACACTAGTAATATAATAATATTATTTTAAATGTTAGTTAACATGTAGATGTTGTATTGGAGGTAATAGATAGAAATAACTAAAATATGATTTTAAATGTTTTTACATTTACCCAATAAAAGATAAAGGCTTAAAATACGGAATGAGTTCAATTTTAGGCATTTATACCCTAATTTTCACGAAAGGTGCACTTATCACCTTTTGACGGAGGACCGTCATTAAATATAGTTATGCTAGATCTTATAAATTCTATTGGACCAAATATAACTCTTCTTTAGAATCAGGAGATCAAAATTTACTTCGTGTAAATTTTTGGTACCTTTCTGAGAAAGTTCATTTTTTTTATGAATAGTGTTAAATGTTGTATTTTAATTCAAAACCTCTTTTTAATCTAATTTATTTATATGATTAGATTATCTTTTGAATTGGTTTTAAAGTGAAATTAGAAAATATTTTTACCATTTAATCCAATAGTGGTCATTGGAATTAATTTCACTTTGAAATCGGACTTAAACTAGTGTCAATCTTTTGATACTTATTGTTTTGTAAAAACACGCTATTTTCTCTGGCAGCGGGAATTAATTATTAAATTAATTATTGTCACTTATATGATTTGAATTTTGTAAAATAGACTTAATTTTTGAATTCGGAATATCAAGTATAGCTTAGGGTGAATTTTTGGTAATTTTCTGAAAAACTTCAATTTTTGATGAATAGTGAAACCACTAAGTGGTAATCAAGCAAACTGATTTTTCAGTTAAATGACAGTTTACCACTAATGTGTATTGAATTTTTAAAATCCGACATACATGGTTGTCATTAAGAAGAAAAATGTGGTTTAATGAGATTAAAATAATTTTTTGGTGAATAGTAACTTATTAAGTTTTTAATCGCGATTAGTGGTAATTAGTGTAGTTTAAGGTATAAATAATGCTTTAATAATATGAAATGACCTAGACACATGTCCTACCCTTATTGGTTGTGTCATGGCCGACCAGGACAAGCCATGGTCAACTTGGGGACCCCATGGATCCACTTTTGTTGGGAAATGACATAAATTACTTTTTATTTAATGTTAAAGTGAATATGACAGAAACATAATATGTTTTACAAAATCAATTTTTAAGTGGGGTTATACAAGTACAAATTTTGATTATAAATATTCATTGGAAATCTAAAAAGATTTCCTATATCATAGTTTTTTTTATATAATTTTTTGGCATTAAATAAATTAAATTATTTATGACATAATAATGATGCAGCGATGACATCATTATTTGACGATTTAAATAAAATGGAAAGATAATATAAAATCTATGAACTACACATGGCCAAAACCAATTGGATGAGTGTATTTCGAACCCTTATCACGTTATACACGAATTATATCAATGTGGGACCTTTTAAAACCGAAACACATTTTCAAATAAAGTAATGTTTCTTTACTTTCCAAAAGTGCCCCTCCTCTCCTCTTATAAAAGGCCCCCACCTCTACCTCATTTAACACACTCTTCAAGCATTTGGCTCGGCCAACCCCTGCCCATTTTCTCTCTCCACATCCCTCTCCTTATCCTAGAGGATTCACTTTGGGCAGAATCCTTTCAAAGGAATCCTTTAGGCTCAAATCAAAAGGAGTTACACTTTTAAAGGTAATTCATTCTCTCATGTTCATTTGTTTTATTTTGCTTCTCCAACCCCCTAAACTCTTTTTATTTACTTCTTTTGTAACAACACCAGTATATTCAATATACTAGGATGTTTTTATAAGATTTATTTGAGCTACACTCTCACACAACTACATCAAATGGTTAAAGAACATACGGTTTCCGTGGATGGCGAAATTCTGCCTCCCGAAACGATGATTGTTCAATACTCAATTAACACCTTCAAAGGTGGCCATTATGATGTCAATATTTTTATGTATGATATATAATATGTTTATGTTTTCCTTAAACTTATTTTTTTTCATTTTGGGCACACCTTTATGGTTTCCATTATGGGTAAACACGATATCTTCATTTTAGGAAGTGCGGACTACCGCCCCCTAAAAGTGATTTGATTCATTAATACCATATGTGGGACATATAAATGATTGAACTATTATAGTATATATGATATTACACTGGAATTATAATATACCTTTATATCATTATGATTCCATTCTATAAAATACGAAATAGAAATGAATGTAGCGTTCATGCGTACGTACGACTTACCGTCTCCATGAACGGTGCATTTCATTTCTTACCTCTAAATGATTATGTAATATTATAAATGCATGTATGTACTGGATATATATGACATATATGATATCTACATCATGAATACTATTCTGGATATAATGAACCTTTGACCAAATTAATAACATGTAAGTGTAAGAAGTCTATTTTTGACTTAAGAACCAAATACCGAAAAAATGAACATTATTAACTTAACTGATTACATGATGTTCATAACATGGTATAAAAGGAATAATGAACTTGAAAAAGATTCATAAGAAAGTAGATATTAACTCAAGTTTATTATTCAGGAGATTAAAGAACGGTCGGGTCAAGTCGGAGACGAGGTATGGGACTTCGTCTCAATCTCCTTTCATTGGGGCATATTTTATTTTATACACAACTTTCTTTTATACGGTGTATAAACCCCTTTGACTTTTACGTTTATTAAAAAGGAATATTTTTTATACGAAGCGTTTACTAAACGACAAAAGGGAATGTTTTTGTCGTACGTATGCGGCGACAACGACTTCTCCGCCATCGTGACCGTTATTTGAGTTTTGGCTTCCTCTACAAGCCATACCTTTTTTTAAAAACGAAAAATAAATACCATGTTTTACTTTGGTATTTAAAATGGTTTTCATAATGTTTTTATTATATGAATGTGTGGTATTGATATCTTGTGATTGAATGGTGGAAATTTTATGTTTCTGTTATGCATGTTTTATGTGATACGTTTATGTTGAGGTTCTTGGGAATTATTATGAAGACGGGTGGTTCCGTGATAGACTAAGGGCGGGTGAGCCCGTTATAGCTCTCCAATGCATTGGGTAACGCGAAGGAGTGAAACGTTAAGGTTTCTCCGAAGAGATTTTAGGGAATATACTGTGATGGGTATTCCAAACGTAACCAAAAGGGTTACTCCCTACGTAAGAATGTTATGAATGCCTCAAGTTACCTTTATGTCTTATGATTTCTATGATTTATTCATGATTTTATGAGGTGTGTTAAAGTGCCTATGTTTTATGGGTAAAGTATGATTTCATTCTTATGTATATATGAACTCATGTTTCCTTTCCATGTTTTTTTAACCCATACTGAGTTTTATGCTCATCCCAAGTTTTTGAAATGTTTTTCACAGGTCAAGGGAAAGGTACATGATAAGATGATAGAGTCAAGGATGTGTCATGAAATAATCCATGTTTTATTTTAAATATGTTTCCATTGATGGGAATGAAGAATACTATCTTTATGTAACCACTTTGTTTATATGTGGAATGTAATGCAAGTTTTTTGATCTAATTCTCTAAAACTCTAAACTCGAAAAGATCCTCAATGTGTAATCTTGTAATAACTCAAGATTAAGTAAGGTTTAAGGCTGGGGCCTTATAGTTGGTATCAGAGGTCGGTTTAGAGAACTTTAGGAGTTAGAAAAGTTTTAAATTATAATATGATTGAAATGATATAGCATTTACGGATTTCCATGTTGCTTCGCCTAAGATATTTCTGTGTTCATAATGGTTTTCCGCAGAGGAAACAAAGCAGCTATGTTGGAACGACATCAGGAGGAAGATAACCTTCCAAATCAGCAACCTGAGATGGTCGGAATTGGAACTGAACAGTTTGTTGCAGTGATGGCATAGTTGACTCAAGCGATAAACGGCGGTGGTATCCATGCATGAGATCAGCCAGATCAACCGCAGAGGAACATGTCAGTGGTGGAACATTTCATGAGGCAACATCCACCATCATTTAGAGGATCATCTGACCCTGTGCTAGCTGAAGGGTGGATTAAAGCACTGGAGAAGATTTTTGATGTCATGGGGTGTTCAGACAATCAAAAAGATAGTCTTGCTATTTACCGTTTGGAGGGTGAAGCAGATCAGTGGTGCTCTATGGTTAAAAATATCAGGGACGCCGATGAGATTGATGCTCTTGACTGGGAAGAATTCAAAGGTATGTTTCTTGAGAAGTATATTCCTAAGGATGTTCGACTTAGGATGGAAAAGCAATTCTTGGAATTGAGGCAAGAGGAAGACCCAGTGGCTGCCTATGAAGAAAGGTTCACTCGATTGGCAAGGTATGCTCCAAATTTTATCCGGGACCATGATAGTAAAATCAATCGTTTTTACTTAGGATTAAAGCCAAAGTATCGAAGGGCATTGGCTCCTCATGAGTTTAAAAGTTATGAAAAGCTTGTTCGATGTGCTGAGAAGGTGGAAATGGAGTTTGCCGATGACCAAGTTTTCTATAACAACGAGCAGAAGAAGAGACCGAGGTGGTAGGAGAAAGGTAAGAATTCTTCAAAAAAGTCCGATGGTAAGAGAACTAAGTTTCCAGTTTGTGATAAATGTGGAAAAAGGCATGCTGGGGAATGTCTTCTGAACTCTGGGAAGTGATACCGATGTGGTAAGATGGGACATAAGGCTCGTGATTGCACTAAAAAGGATCAAGGTGAAGGTAAGAACAAATTTTATTTACAATTAGTGAAATGTTTTAAGTGCAATGAGATGGGTCACTATGCAAATGAGTGTATGACAAAGAGCTTGACTGATGGGAAGCAGTTAGACTACAAGCAGAAAGGGGTGGTGAAATCTTTTGCAACAACTTCAGCAGATGTTGTGCCATCGAATGAAGTGGTATCAGCTCCAGGGAGCTCAGTATTTTTCGAAGATTGACTTGAGGTCGGGGTACCATCAGTTGAAAGTAAAAGAAGCAGACGTTCCGAAGACTGCGTTCCGTACTAGATATGGCCATTATGAATTTGTAGTTATACCTTTTGGGTTAACCAATGCATCTGCTGTATTCATGGGCCTTATGAATAAAATTTTCCATGAGTTCTTGGATAATTTTGTGTTTGTGTTTTGAGGTTTGGGAAGAGGTTATGTGTTCCTTGTGATTCACAGTTGAAGAGAGAGTTGTTATGTGAAGCTCGTAGTTCTCTGTTTTCAGTTCATCCTGGCAGTACTAAGATGTACAGAGATCTGCGGGAGTATTACTGGTAGGATGGAATGAAAAGAGATATTGCTGATTTTACTTTGATGTGTTTGACATGTCAACAGGATAAAGCAGAGCGGCAGTTACCGAAAGGGATGCTTCAGCATTTACCAGTGCCAGAGTGGAAATGGGAGAATATATCCATGGACTTTGTTGTTGGATTACCGAAGACATCTCGAGGTAATAATGCAATCTGGGTTATTGTTGATCGCTTGACCAAATCTGCTCATTTCCTTGCTATACGAGATACTTTCTCTCTTGATCAACTTTCTTGTTTGTATCTTAAGGAGATAGTTAGGTTACATGGAGTTCCTCTCTCCATTGTATCGGATCGTGATCCCAGGTTTACTTCTAACTTTTGGAAAGGCCTTTAGAAGTCGTTGGGTACTGAATTAAATTTTAGTACAGCTTTTCATCCTCAATCAGATGGGCAGTCAGAACGAACAATTCAGACATTGGAGGATATGCTACGAGCTTGTTCTATGGATTATCAAGGATATTGGGACCAACATCTTTCTTTGGTTGAGTTTTCATATAATAACAGTTTTCATTCCAGTATACAGATGGCACCATTTCAGGCATTATATGGGAAGCGGTGTCGAACTCCATCTTTCTGGGATGAAGTGGGTGAAAGGAAGTTGATGGGACCAGAATTGGTAGAAGAGATGGCAGAAAAAGTTCAGTTGATTCAGAAACACATGAGAACAGCTCAGAGCAGGCAGACGAGTTATACAGATAACCAGAGGAAGGATCTATATTTCGAGGTAGGTGATCATGTTTTTCTCAAGGTTTCTCCTTGCAAAAGTGTGATGTGATTTGGTAAGAAAGGAAAGTTGAGTCCAAGGATTGTTGGACCATACGAAATTCTGGAGAGAGTTGGATCAGTTGCATACCGAGTGGCTTTACCTCCGAGTTTATCTCAGGTACAAAATGTTTTTCACGTTTCGATGTTGAGAAAGTATATGCCAGATCCATCTCATGTTTTGAGTCCAGAGGTAGTTCAGTTGGAAGAGAACCTATCATATGAGGAACAACCAGTCCAGATTCTTGACCACAGGGAGTAGGTGTTACGAAATAAGGTGATTCACCAAGTAATGGTTTTGTGGAAAAACCACATGATTGAAGAGGCAACATGGGAATCTGAAAATGCTATAAGGGATAAATACCCCCACTTATTTTGATAAGTGAATAAAATTGCCAGGACGCAATTCCCAAAAGGGGGGAAGGATGTAACATCCCAGGTAAATAAAGAATATGACATAGTCATATTTATTAATATTTTAATTTTAATTAAAAAGGGTTGCTATGTTCGATAGCGTACCCAATACGCAACGATGAGTTCCTTTGAAAACTTATGTTGCACACTAGTAATATAATAATATTATTTTAAATGTTAGTTAACATGTAGCCGTTGTATTGGCGGGAATGGATAGAAATAAATAAAATATTATTTTAAATGTTTTTACATTTACCCAATATAAGATAAAGGCTTAAAATACGGAAAGAGTTCAATTTTAGGCATTTATACCCTAATTTTCACGAAAGGTGCACTTATCACCTTTTGACGGAGGACCGTCATTAAATATAGTTATGATCGATCTTATAAATTCTATTGGACCAAATATAACTCTTCTTTAGAATCGGGAGATCAAAATTTACTTCGTGTAAATTTTTGGTACCTTTCTGATAAAGTTCATTTTTTATGAATAGTGTTAAATGATGTATTTTAATTCAAAACCTCTTTTTAATCTAATTTATTTATATGATTAGATTATCTTTTGAATTGGTTTTAAAGTGAAATTAGAAAATATTTTTACCATTTAATCCAATAGTGGTCATTGGAATTAATTTCACTTTGAAATCAGACTTAAACTAGTGTCAATCTTTTGATACTTATTGTTTTGTAAAAACACGCTATTTGCTCTGGCAGCGGGAATTAATTATTAAATTAATTAATGTGACTTATATGATTTTAATTTTGTAAAATAGACTTCATTTTTGAATTCGGAATATCAAGTATAGCTTAGGGTGAATTTTTGGTAATTTTCTGAAAAACTTCAATTTTTGATGAATAGTGAAACCACTAAGTGGTAATCAAGCAAACTGATTTTTCAGTTAAAAGAAAGTTTACCACTAATGTGTATTGAATTTTGAAAATCCAACATACATGGTTGTCATTAAGAAGAAAAATGTGGTTCAATTAGATTAAAATAATTTTTTGGTGAATAGTAACTTATTAAGTTTTTAATCGCGATTAGTGGTAATTAGTGTAGTTTAAGGTATAAATAATGCTTTAATAATATGAAATGACCTAGACACATGTCCTACCCTTATTGGTTGTGTCATGGCCGACCAAGACAAGCCATGGGGCAACTTGGGGACCCCATGGATCCACTTTTGTTGGGAAATGACATAAATTACTTTTTATTTAATGTTAAAGTGAATATGACACAAACATAATATGTTTTACAAAAACAATTTTTAAGTGGGGTTATACAAGTCAAAATTTTGATTATAAATAGTAATTGGAAAGATAAAAAGATTTCCTATATCATTGTATTTTTTTATATAATTTTTAGACATTAAATAAATTAAATTATTTATGACATAATAATGATGCAGCGATGACATCATTATTTGACGATTTAAATAAAATGGAAAGATAATATAAAATCTATGAACTACACATGTCCAAAACCAATTGGATGAGTGAATTTAGAACCCTTATCACCTTATCCACGAATTATATGAATGTGGGACCTTTTAAAACCGAAACACATTTTCAAATAAAGTAATGTTTCTTTACATTCCAAAAGTGCCCCTCCTCTCCTCTTATAAAAGGCCCCCACCTCTACCTCATTTCACACACTCTTCAAGCCTTTGGCTCGGCCAACCCCTGACCATTTGCTCTATCCACATCCCTATCCTCATCCTAGAGGATTACCTTTGGGCATAATCCTTTCAAAGGTATCCTTTAGGCTCAAATCAAAAGGAGTTACACTTTTAAATGTAATTCATTCTCTCATGTTCATTTGTTTTATTTTGCTTCTCCAACCCCCTAAACTCTTTTTATTTACTTCTTTTGTAACAAAACCAGTATCTTCAATATACTAGGATGTTTTTATAAGATTTATTTGAGCTACACTATCACACAACTACATCAAATGGTTAAAGAACATACGGTTTCCGTGGATGGCGAAATTCTGCCTCCCGAAACGATGATTGTTCAATACTCATTTAACACCTTCAAAGGTGGCCATTATGATGTCACTATTTTTATGTATGATATATAATATGTTTATGTTTTCCTTAAGAATATTTTTTTTTTCATTTTGGGCACACCTTTATGGTTTCCATTATGGGTAAACACGATATCTTCATTTTAGGAAGTGCGGACTACCGCCCCCTAAAAGTGATTTGATTCGTTAATACCATATGTGGGACATATAAAGGATGGAAATATGATATTATATATGATATTATACTGGAATTATAATATACCTTTATATCATTATGATTCCATTCTATAAAATATGAAATAGAAATGAAAGTAGCGTTCATGCGTACGTACGGCTTACCGTCTCCATGAACGGTGCATTTCATTTCTTACCTCTAAATGATTATGTAATATTATAAATGCATGTATGTACTGGATATATATGACATATATGATATCTAGATCATGAATAATATTATGGATATAATGAACCTTTGACCAAATTAACAACATGTAAGTGTAAGAAGTCTATTTTTGACTTAAGAACCAAATACCGACAAAATGAACATTATTAACTTAACTGATTACATGATGTTCATAACATGGTATAAAAGGAATAATGAACTTGAAAAAGATTCATAAGAAAGTAGAGATTAACTCAATTTTATTATTCAGGAGATTAAAAATGGTCGGGTCAAGTCGGATACGAGGTATGGGACTTCGTCTCAATCTCCTTTCATTGAGGCATATTTTATTTTATACACAACTTTATTTTATACGGTGTATAAACCCCTTTGACTTTTACGTTTATTCAAAAGGAATATTTTTTATACAAAGCGTTTACTAAACTACAAAAGGGAATGTTTTTGTCGTACGTATGCGGCGACAACGACTTCTCCGCCGTCATGACCGTTATTTGAGTTTCGGCTTCCTCTACAAGCCATACCTTTTTTTAAAAACGAAAAATAAATACCATGTTTTACTTTGGTATTGAAAATGGTTTTCATAATGTTTTTATTATATCAATGTGTGGTATTGACATCTTGTGATTTAATGGTGGAAATGTTATGTTTCCGTTATGCATGTTTTATGTGATACGTTTATGTTGAGGTTCTTGGGCATTATTATGAAGACGGGTGGTTCCGTGATAGACTAAGGGCGGGTGAGCCCGTTATAGCTCTCCAATGCATTGGGTAACGCGAAGGAGTGAAACGTTAAGGTTTCTCCGAAGAGATTTTAGGGAATATACTGTGAGGGGTATTCCAAACGTAACCAAGAGGGCTACTCCCTACGTAAGAATGTTATGAATGCCTCAAGTTACCTTTATGTCTTATGATTTCTATGATTTATTCATGATTTTATGAGGTGTGTTAAAGTGCCTATGTTTTATGGGTAAAGTATGATTTCATTCTTATGTATATATGAACTCATGTTTCCTTTCCATGTTTTTTTTAACCCATACTGAGTTTTATGCTCATCACAAGTTTTTGAAATGTTTTTCACAGGTCAAGGGAAAGGTACATGATAAGATGATAGAGTCAAGGATGTGTCAAGAAATAATCCATGTTTTATTTTAAATATGTTTCCATTGATGGGAATGAAGAATACTATCATTATGTAACCACTTTGTTTATATTTGGAATGTAATGCAAGTTTTATGATCTAATTCTCTAAAACTCTAAACCTGAAAATATCCTCAATGTGTAATCATGTAATAACTCATGATTAAGTAAGGTTTAAGGCTGGGGCCTTATAAAAACAACTCAATGAAAATTTAATTTTAAGAAAATAAGTCTCTACCTATCAATTATTAAAATTGAAATATTTCTTAATTACATTAATTCATATGACATTATATAATAATTATTATTATTCTAGATAGTTTCTTGAATTTTTTTATGACCACCATATTTAGAAATACCATATCAATGTTGTTAATGATTTGTAATTTATTTACCTTTACTATTTGATCATTCCTTCTCACTATCCTATGAAGAATCACCTATTACAATGTATGATTGCTAAATCCTTCTCTAATTACATATAATTTTTTATAATTTTTTCATAGTCATTATCCAATATTTGTTCCATTTAAATGTTATCAATTTACCCAACATCATTGTATTAAAGTCATCATTTTCATTAGTCACATTATTAATTTAATTATCTAGATTTACAATATTTTTCAATATATGATTAATATATTTTAAACTATACTCAATATGTTAATTTACAATATTACCCAATAAAATCCATTCCTATCTATCATCATCATTACATGAAGTGTTAAAATATATTTTCACATTAATAATTAAATGGACTTCCTAATCAAATGACATACTTGAGTAATGTTATTCCATAATTCCTATCTATCTCGATTTTTTATATTTTTTATTCTTTTAATTATCACAATTTTTTGTTATTCTTATATTTTCCACTAGACTCAGAATTAATAACCTCCTTCCTAAGGAAATAATTCAGCAGATTGAGAATGAAATTAATGATGTAGCACATTTATGTTATCATAAAATATTTTTTTAAAATTCCCTTATTAAATATTTTTGAAATAAGCTTTAAAATATTGGTAAATTATTCTTCATCATATTCCTCATAAAAATAACATAATTCTTGAACATATATTTGTTTGATTCTTTTTATCGTGGCTTTAAATTCCATCTCATATTTTCTATTATTATTTAAATATGATCCCCTTCTCAATTCATATTAAATTAGAATATTATATATCTCATCAAATATAAATCCATCTATATATTTAAAATAGTGATTTTTTAATAAAAAAATAATAAAAATTCAACCCAGGATTTCTTTTGTTGATGGAATCATAAATATCCACAATAAAGACATTAATATAACTTACATTATAATTTACAGTTTTAAAGTATTATTATTTTCAAATGATTTTTTATATATTAGTATTTAAATGATATTATTTAAACTTATAACAATTATTCATAGAATATGATATTTCATTCATAGATGATATTATGTTTTTTTCTTAACTATTTAGATGTTTAACGACACATTAACATTGCATAATATGTTTTGAGATACATAAATATATATATTTTATTGGTTTTCCATTGATATATAGATTTTCCATTTCATCACGAGTCATTCCTTAACCCTTGGAAAGGTATGAAAAACCATCTATAAGAAGCTTAACAGTCCTCTATGCCAAGCGATATGTTGTAAAAGTGATCTTATTTTTATATGTGTGATAGTTCGTACCAAAGAATATTGTAAATAATAAACTACTAATATAATTTTATCTCTCTATCATTTTAAATGTGTTGGATCTTTAGTGGGAACATATATGAATAGATACCGAATATAAAGTGCAAGTAATAGTTAGTAACCAATGACATGTGGTGAATAAATGGTACATTATATAAATGAATTAATTTTTTTTTTCAATTCATACATTAATTAATTTAATGCTTTCATCATATATATGCATTCAATCAACATCACCTCTTGTGTTGTAGTAATAAAAATGAGATAAGAATACAATATATACAATGTTTATTTACAATGATCACATCATAGAATGTAGTTTAGATTCCCCAACATATATTCCCAACTATTTATTCATGTTTTTTTAACAATTGTTGGTTAAACACCACAACAATAATTTTTGGTAGCAACTAGTTATACACCTCAATAGTAAATCCTTCAGATGTGAATAGTTATATATCCAAGACATTAAATCATTTCCCATAATTTTATATACCCCCAAACCATAAATCTTCAATCGTTGAATATTTATATATGCCAAGAACATGGATATTGAGAATCTAGTGAGACAACCTAGTCAAATGAACCTTCTTTTATGATCTAGTGATAAACAATGAACCTTCATATTTAGGTCTACATATCATCCTTTTTTAGATGATATTTTTGATGATCATACATGATTTGGGTTTCTTTTTTAAATATTCTTAATGATATTCACTATATAATATTATTGACTAGATATTTTGGCCTTGAAATAATATATAGGTTTTGTGGGATACTGTTGTTATTGACCTCTATAAATAAACTTGTAAAATATGTTTTCTTCTCCATAAATGACACATTTAATTGAATCATCTTTATCTCTCCTTGATATAGAATGTATCATTTCTCTCATAATTCCTAATGATCTCCCATATTGTCTATGTATTAACACATATATGATATAATATTATTAATCTCACATATATAAATATATATTCACATATCATGTTCGTATTATTTTCCATAATCGATATTATAGAAATTCATCAAAAATAAATATCAATACAGATATTGTAATTCAAATCTATAATATATTTCTCCTCTTTGAATTCCCACTTAAACATCATTTAATATCCATATAAATTAATTATTTATTATTACATAATATTTGATATATTTCATTATACTCAATTTCCCATAAAATAGTCTAAATAAAATAATTAGATAACATTATCCATACAATCTTGAAGGATTGGATGAATCCCCTATGATGTTTCATCTGACATATAGCGTGGATATTTTTTCAACTTCTAGTATCTTCTTCAGGTAGAATTTATTCAAACTCAACATCAATCAAGATTCATTTAAATGAATGTAGAGTATGATCCATGAAGAATTAGGAAATAATATATTCTAATTTACTTCCAATATTCATAATAATTTTTTTAAATATTCCATAAATATCAATCAATTAATTAATCAATTTATAAACATTGATCTATACAAAGTATATGTTTATTTTGGGATAAATATTTTAGTCACATCATAAAACCCAATTTCATATAGGTTTTAATCTATATGATTCCTATGTTAATTTATTTAGGACATTAAATTAATATTGTATGAATCCATTATAATTTTTCTATGAAAACATGTTTTCATAAGACATTTTAAATTTTATGAAATCTATATTTTCAAATGAAAAATCATGAAAAGACATATGAGTACTATGAAGAATTATTGAATATCTTATGAATTCATAAAATCCCATTATACATTATGAAACAGGAATGTTATATAAAATATTCTAGGAATTTGAAAATCATCAATGAATAACAAAAACCATATGTTTCCTCATAACTCCTCAAACCATCCCAAGACCTCTGAACACTTACAATTAACTTATAATATATTTTGATAGATCAAAAGCATCACTAAACACTTATATTAATTTTCTTGATTATTATAACACTAATAATAACATATTAAATTTTCCCATTTCCATGAAAATCATTACGGGAGTTCATTAATCTGTTACATCAAAATATTAATATATTTTTTCATCTCAACACGATGTGTAAGATTCACAACACTTCAGAAAATAATATTTCAACACATGTTAGATTCCAATTCTATACTAGTATTTTCTTCATTATTTATAATAAGATCAAATATTTAAAGAGGAAAATAAATGTTGATTAACTTCTTAAAGAATCCAATTACAAAACATGGAAGAATCAATGTACCCATACACAATATATATCATATTAATAATACACATATAGAAGGATATGGAATAGGTAATATAATATAATATAATTGTTGGATATACCCTTATATTTTCAAAACTAATTATAGATTTTCCTGATATTAATCCAATGACACTCTATTAAATTGTGTTATAATATACATGTTTTAATCATATAAAATGATATATAAGATCAAACACACAAAATAGTATATATGAATAATTCTATTTTATATACATATGTAATTTTATCCATTATTCAAAATTAATTATAAGTATTTAGAATATTCATTATATCCACAACATGAAACACTAGTATATACATATTCTTAGTGATATTTAGGATAAAAAAGTTTATGACAATACAAATATAAGAGTTTTGACCAAGATGAATTAGACTATTAAATTATTTCATGTTGAACATTATTACTAAAATTTATATTTCATTATCCATATCTCTCATTGAGAAGAATATTTCTAACAATATGTTTAAAAAATTATTATTTTTTGAATAATGTTTAATAATTAGTATTTATTTATCATTTAACATCTAGAATTCAACACAAATCCCTCTATCATAGATGTTTAAAAAAATAAACCATTTTCCTAATGAAACCAAACTATTTGATTGTATAATCATATTAGATGATCCAACTCCAAGAATATTGAACGACTCTATAAATGGATTGATTCTATATGAAATCCTTAGTAGAATCATTTTTAACATCAAAACCAATGGTTTTTATAACATAATTGTTTTCATCAAAATTAACAATAATGAAAGATTTTTTAAAGGCATTTAAATCATATCCTAATAGTAATAAGAAATTATGGTAATAAATATCATAATGGAATTTGTTGTCACAGTTGGATAAATGGATTCATTAGGGTCAGTATCATAAAAAATTATTGATATCTATTTCTATTAGGAGATATTTTTATGTTGAATAATACCATCCATATTATTTTCTATTTCCAAAAACACCCTTAAAACATTTAGGTCTTACAAATTAAAGTCATAATCTAGTTATAAAACATTGTTATTATATATGGAATTCATATGGGATTTCATTTTTTATCCATTTATCAAAATAATAACCCAAGATAGACTCTCAATTGGTAGTAAATTTATTATCTATTAACATTAAATTATCTTTATTTAAAATAAAAAAATACAATATGTGTCCTAATGAATCGATTATGTAATTTAATGTTCTTTTATAACCTAACTTTGTTCTTCATCCCTATGTCAATATAGAATTTTGTTAACATTGATATCAAAAACACATATTGTTTGTTGGTATTTAACTTCAATAAATTAAACATTCCTCCAACAATATTCTAGAAAAATATATTTCTTAATTATTATATCAATTTGGACAAAAAATAGTTTCTTATAATTAAAAATATATATATATAAAATAACATTGTTGACTTTATATAAAAAATAAACATTTTTAAAATTTGAGGTTGATTAAATTAGGTTCAATACAATGTATTTATGTCTTATAGAAAAACATAATCATAAATAAAAAACTGATTATTTCAGTGTACATATCTCATATTATGTTTTTATGACATTTTTAGATGTAATGTGATTAATGAGTAATGTATAGATTATATTAAATATCTAAAAAATGAAATATAATGGTCAGTCTAACTCATTACTGATGGAACCTTATCTAACAGGGTACAATTCGTCCTCTCAGACACATCATTCCACCGTGACCTTCCATGAGTAGATAGCTATGAAACAATTCCATAGACTCTCACATAAGGTTTGTGATTCATTAGAATAAGTATTATACCCACCGATCACATAATAGAAACTAAATACTATTAACTAGATAATTTTGTATATATTTTTGAGACTCATTAATGTTTTAAAATGATGTAAACTTATGCCACATGAAAAAGATAGAAAAATACTAACTAATGTCATTTATTTAGGTTATGATATACCGATAAAAACCACTTTATAGAGTATTATATGGCCTATGTACTTCATTTTGTATATTATCAATTGATCCTCTCAACCATTTTACTCTTATAGAAACCTTGATTTAGAAAAATTACATTAAAAATGATTGTCATATGGAAATTGATTCAGAATAAAATGATTTCAACAATACATACATATGGATCCTTTGATATATTTGACATTTACATTTACAATTTCAAAATTCCAATGGGTTGTGGGGTTATAATCAACCTTCATTTCTTTTGTTAATATTATTTATTATATAAAAAATTTATTAAATATAATAACTGTATATAATCTAATATCGAGAAGATATCAATTACTTCAACTCTGAAAAAACTTTATATATAAAATATATTTATGAATTAATGTTAATCTAATGACAGTAATATTAAACATTATTTTTTGAATATTAAATCAAAATCTTAAGGTCTAATTTATATAATGTAATTATTTTTATGAAATTATTTTTAGAAGAAAATTATAATATAAATTAGTGCATACAAAATAAACAAATTTTGTAAACTATTAATAAAAATCATCATTTAAATGTAATATTTATAAATATGGTCATTTTATTAAAATAAATAGCATGTGATTTTAATAAGAACATCTGTTATTAAATTTCATCATTAAAATATTTTATTTTCAATGCCTAACAGTTATCAATTATAATCATCTTATAAAATATAGGAATGTTCTCAAAAATTTAATGTCTATAAATTTTTTCTTAAATAATATTTTTTATTGATATTGTCTTTATTAGTCATAGGTCATATTTTTTAATCGAAGGAAATGTTATTTCTATTTTTTTTATTTAGAATTATTTTGATATCATGTGATGGTACCAATGTTTCTAATATCGGAAATAAAATTCATTTGGTGATTCATATGTTTATGCATTATATATTTTTTGGGATAATTGTTTAATATAATAACAGTCACCCACCCATCTTGTGAGAGATAATTCATAAATTGAAATTGGTTAAGAATTAATTTTTATCACTTTTCCATCATTATGAGAAATATTTTGGGATTATTATGAATATGATACTGATAAATTCTGCTATCCTCAATATCAGAGTTACAGTTCGACGCTATGTTTTTACTAAAATTATATTTCTATAATATCATTTGATATCACCTATATTATATATTATATATCAAAATATAACAAGAGGATTTTTAATTAGTTTTATTATGTGATACCATCCATTCATACCATATCACTATGATAAATTCTAGGATATCATAAATCATAAATATAGTTATAGTGTTATGATGAATAAAATTTGGGGAAATAATATTATACATTATTATAGGGATACAATAATCATTATATATCAATTTTATTGGTGAAATTTGTAGAGAATCAAGTTAAAAAAATATAATTATCATGTTAATATATTTAATGGGTTTATCATCCCATTGTCAATACAGTTGAAGAATCTAATGAAATGATAAATTTATCACCGTAGAGTCAACATGTAGTGAAGAAAAATAATATAAATAACAATAAAACAAAATTTATGAGATCTATTTCTATCATTTATGGTTTAATTTCCATAATGGATATCACGAAGTGAAAACATTACGATTCTCACCACCAAAAGGGTTATACCATTCCAGGTAACCCTTATACTCTACATAAAGACACCATGATCACTTATGGTGAAATAAGACCATATTTACCAAAGAAACATGAATACACATGATGGAAAAGTGTTTTTTTATATCAATAAAATGTATCATATTTACACACCCACCCAACAGAGGATCATATCACTTATATATGATCCCTTCATCTATTAAAGGTATTTGAGGAATGGATTCAATAATTTTTAAGATGAAAAACATTACCCATAACATATTATTATTTATGATTCATCGTTTAAAAGTTTTAATAAAATACTATATTTTGTGTCTATACAAAAATATAACAATATATTTATCCAAAACCAAAACAAATTGAATTGAACAGGTGGAAGTATCCAAGCACTCATAGTTGTTATATATTATAAGCATCATATGTATATCAGAATCTAGGTCTTATGGTACATCAGAAAATACTATATAACCATTTCACTGCATATCAAAAAGAGGTTTACAATATATTGATTATTTATAGTTTATTTTTTATGCATATTCTTATAGTGCATCAAGATACATTGTGAATAAGAGATATTTGAATACTACAGATCGATATAGTGTTAGGCCTCATATATTGTATGTTATTCCTACATGGTTTTAGACACTATACCATTGAAATTTATTAATGGGATTTGTGAGGCACACTCAGTATACCACTAATCTATGTGGGTCACTAGTTTGTCGGGTCATATGAATAATATATCATCATGAGTTTCTAAAAAACATAAATCAATAATAGAGAGGTGGATCAATTGGGGGATAATAGAATTTTAGTATAATTTATTTTTAACCATGGAAAATATATTATTTATATATACTTTTACATGGAACTAATTATATATTAAATGATAGAATTTTTATTTAATGTTGAATAGATATTTCACATAAGAAGTATTATAAAGTTTTTTTTTCTTCTTATATATAGTTTATGAACATCTATTACACTTATAACATATGGGTAATAATTAAATTATAAAAAATTAATAAATATCAGTCCATAATAACAAATATGGTATGGTAAAATTATTTGAAGAGAAATGAAAACAACATATTATACACATACTATGGGGATTCAGGAATAACATAAATTGAAATTACATCATTTTAGATGAATATTTTTTACATTGAAAAATTACATAACATAGGACCATAATAGTTTAGTGTATTTAGTTACATTAAATCATAACCACCTATCATAGCGAATGATCTTCAATATCTCCCATGGAGTAATTCTCCATTAATATATATACATAAAACCAATCAATTTTAACATGGATATAGGAACCATAAGAACATGGTGATCTCAGATTCTCAGTATGTTCAATTAATGGAAATTTACAAGCATAAGATGAACTATGATTCAATAGAATGTGAGAATAAAATTTGAAGATCATAACACTACATATTATTGACAATAATAATGACTGGATGTTCATAAGTTACAAATCATAAGATAATTATGAGAATAAGTATTGAAATCAAAACATTGTAAAAAGGAATCTAATTTTAGCCATGTACATTGGATTATATTGTTGTGAAATGTAAAAGTAGAAATATGTTCCATCATAATGTTAAGGACATGAAATCAGGCATGAATATGAAATATTAGATATGAAAATAGGTCCATGAATTAAATTTTAAAGATGTAATTAGGTAGACACATGACCTTATAGAAATGTATCCATTCATTTCATAAAATTGTGATCATGTAATCCAGTTCATGCATAACATTGTGAATATGTTATTCAATTTACACATAAACTTATATATATAAACAAGGTCTATGCATTACATTGTGAACATGTAATAAGGTTAAATCCTACCATTTTGAACATGTAATCATCTCACCCATACATATATAGACATGAAGCTAGGTCCATGAATACAACTATGAACATGTAAATAGTTTAATCCATAACATTTATTATCATGAGTCAGCTATTATCAGCCAATGCATTGGAGATATATATTAGCCCCACCAAAAAAAAATTAATACATACATGTTACAAACGATAAAAAAACCTGGATAAAATCATGAACCATAAAAAGATATGGGTCTTATAGAAATCAATGATAACCCATGAAATGAAATGGTTATCATTAACATTTTATGACATCATAACCTATGCAAAATAGATATGTTTTCTAATAATTTAATTATTACATAACCAGGGAAATTAAGTGTGATTAAAAAGAATATAACCAATGGAAGAGAAATAGTTTTCAAATGAATATCAACATCAAAGACCATACAATTTATGGAATAATTTGAAATGAACATCTATTTAATTTCCTACAATGTATAATGTTACCTAAATGGATGTCATAATATATTAAAAATAATTTTCTAATATCATTCACAAATGATTCTTTAGGAAAATATTCAATCTTCATTGGAAATAGATTTTAAATATATAAAATGTTTTGAAAATAATTTTAGTTAATAATACTTGGAATGATTATGAAGAAAAAATTAAATTATTTTGGAAACCATTCCCCATTAAAACATATAAAATTTGCATTAAACAAATTTATACCCCTATTTCATTGAATGCATTTTGAAAACATATAAAAATTCCAAAAAATTATTTGAAATCATAATAATGAAAAGAAATAAAAATTAATATTTGAAATATTTTAAAAATTATATCATTTAAATTACATTTAATTTTTTTTAAAAAATATCTTGTATACCTAAAATGGAATATTCATAATAATGACGGTTGGTAAATCTTATGTATCATACGAGGTAAAACAGAACATTCATTTTTTGTATAAAAAAGGGTAGAAAAAGCATCTTTCAGAATGGGACATGAATGTTAAATTTAAATATTATTTGAATATAAATTAAAAAGTTTATATTTAATAATTATTCGTTAATAGCATAATATTCATGTATACCCTTTATAGAAAACATTGTTTTCAAGGATAAAATAATTCCGACTAAATAGAGGGTAATTCCAGTATTCCATAAAAATAATCTACTAAATATATTATGTACACAAGAGTAGAGAAATATATGAAAAAGTAATGAATAACATGATAATAATTAGTTTCATGAGTATACATGAATCATAGATCATACAGTTTCATCAATTGATGACTAAACATAATCTCAAATAAAGATGTGGTTAATTCAATTAAATCCGAGAACAGAGTAATTTTGAATCATACACCCTATGAATGAAAAATAAATTAATTGACTGAAAAAATAACATGAAATAAGGATCATAATGAAATAAAATTTCAAAGGAATTATATATAGATAAAGGAAAAATATAGGTGGATAACATGGCATGTGTCCCAAAGAAGGAAAACCGAGACAAAATTATTTTACCGATTTAGTATCATTGGAAACATAATTCTATAAAATAAAGATCATGAATTGGATATGTAATTAACCATAAATTTTAGAATATTAATCATATAATACATCCAAGGGATGTATGAACTGTACTCAAATAGATTGGGTGGTAAATAAATCATGTATCTCAAAGAAATAATGAATGACTTGAAATCCCGTTACCATGTGTCTTGACTCTCATGGTACTCATACAATATTCTTTAATATAAAATATACAATTATTATGATTATTTTAAAAAATTAATATTCATATACCTAATACTATATATTTATTTATTATGTCTTTATTTTACCCACTTATTAATAATCTAATGTTTTGTTTGCACTTCATGTAATATTTGCTTTGTTCATCACATTTTTCATAAATTGTAATCTATTTTGTCCGTATACAAATATCATGATTTAAATAATGTGAAACATGGTACTAATATAATATATATACAATATATTTTAATTAAAATAATATAAATAATATATAAGTATGATAGGGAATACATCATTCATTGATATAGTAAGTTGTATGTATGCACGAACGGTGTTTCAATTGATATTATCGTATTGAAATGTTGAATAAAAATCAAATATATATAAATATAAATATATATATTTTTACAATATTATTATAAATATATATATATATTTTAAATAATTTCACTATACCAATCATTAATGCATTCCATGTAAAGTGTGAACAAATCACATCCCATTGAGGGGGCGGTTGTGCACACATTCTCAAAAAAAATTATTGTACTTAGACCAATTGAAATGTAAAAATATATATTTTATAAAATGAATAAAGAATAATAAAGGAACAATAATACACTTATAAGACTTATATAAAAATATTTTACCTCAAAATTTCAACCAATAGAGCTGGTAAATGATAAATGAACATTCATCATTTAGTGAGGTTGCAGTTAACCATGCACATAAACAGTTTGTCTGTTTCCAATTAGATATACGTTTTCATAAGTGAAGGTAAAACATTAAAAATAAAAAATTCTATTATATTGAGAGTATTTCTATTTTCATTTATTAATTTATTAAGGATATTGGGGGTTTTTGAGAAAGAAAATGAATGATATGATCTTGATAGAATATGTTACCTCATAATCTGGTAACTCCTTTTAGTCTGTTCCACATGGCTTCCATGGTATGATTTCATTCCAATGGTAGGATACTATTATAAATGTAGGGTTTTTTTGAATTTAATTGTGTAGTGTTTGGTAGAATGAAGCGTCATGAGAGGACTGAGGAAAGGAGAGGAGAGGAATACTTTTTATTGTGTAGGAGGAGTGACACTCCTGTAAATACGTGATGAGATACTTCCACCCATGTTTATGAATATTTAATTAGATCTGATATCGAGAAAATGCTGATAAAATGGATTATATGGTTGAAATATAGACAACTATTGTCTCCTGGAAAAATTTCTCGGTGGTTGTGAGTCCTAAATTTATGGTCTAGTCCATAGTTATGATTAATTAGACCTTATTCGATGTAATTAATTTTAATTACATTCAGTTGTATTTTTTGCAAATGAAACAATTTAGACCATGTTATATATATTTAAATTATTATTATTAATATTATGGAATCCAATTTTCCAAATTCTAATCACATTATTTTTAGAAATTAATTTAATAGTAATCTCACTGATGGGACGATATAGCGTTTTTTTAAATGAAATCATCATATTTTTTATATGTTTTTCTTAAAAAATTTCAATGTGAAATTGATTCGATTGTACTAAATTGGATATATTGGAAAAATGATTATGTTTATAAACAATAATTTATTAAAAAAAATCATTCTTATAAATATATTGGTTGAAAAATATTTTTTTACTTAAAAATTATCTATTTTAAAATATTCATTAAAAATATAAACCCTACAGAAAAAATGAAAACAAATTTTTCATAACAAAATATGTATATATAGAATAATGGGATTACGTTAATTTTTTCATATTAAATATATTAAAGTTCCAAAATTTTTATTGAAAATTGTTAATCTTGTAAAAGGAGGTTAAACTACATTTATAAATATATGGGATCTTAATAATAAAATTTGGTCTGTTTTAATATTATGCTTCTCATATATATGTGATCATTATTAAAAATATTTCATTTATTATATAATAGATAAAATAATTATTTAATAAAATTACTCATATGAATATTATCATAAATATATACTTTATAAAAATTGTCTCTTTTATATTCATTTGGATTCAATATTATTATCTAATTAATTAGTAAATTATGAAATAATATTGTATTTATTTAAACTAATGATTTTAATAATTTATATAATAATATGGATAAAAAATTAATTTAATCTCAATGTTATACCATATTTAAATCATTATAACAATAAAATGATGATTCGTAGAAAAAATATTGTTGCTTGTAATGTACGCTATACCATTGTTGCATTTTCCATAAACCAATTCACTAGTGATTGATGTGTAGACCAAGTCATTATTTCATTTAACATACACTATGTAAGATTCTAACATAAGAGTTATATATATATATAATGAATAATATTTTGTTTTTTGTAATGTATTATTATCTTTTTGTTGTTTATATGTAATTCCAAACTAGCCCCACCGTTGGTGGTGGGGTGGTAAGGGTTTGGGGGTAAGGGGAAGGTCATGGGGTCAAGTCCCCAGGCATGCAATTTAATGTAATTTTCTATCTTGCGTCATGTGCCACTTTTGCGGTTGTACCCAATTTTTTTATGTAATTCCAAACATGGTGGTTAAATACAAATCAAAATATAATCAATGTTATGTAAAATGTAAAATTTATTATGGGAAAAATTAATTTTCAAAAAATAATTATAAAAATCATGATGTGTTAAATTTTACCCCCTTAAATAGTATTTATCCGTTTATATTCTTTGGGGTTATCAAGGATTGATACATGAATGATTAATTCTTAGAAACCCACATCATAATAATTAATAAAAAACATCCACTAATAAGTAAATGTTGGAACAATTAATGTCACATAATGTATCATATAATTAAGTTTCCACATCAATGAACATAGTTGGCATGTGAAAATAACGACATGGAATATAAATTTAACAATCATGAACTTTTAAAAATCATGGTTCTATAAAATAATATACAAATATTAAATTTCAACAAAAAAAATGTACAAAAAAATTAAATGATCCAATGAATCAATATTGTCATACCTACATAATGAAATATAAATCACTCATATAAATTTTATACCTATATAAATTAATTTATACTATAGGGTGAGCAATTAAAATATCTATTACATGAATTTAAAATAATAAATATAATAAAAAATATTTACATTGATTAAATTTATATACATAAATTTGATAGTGACTCTAATAAATTTTGAAATTTAGAAATATAATGAACCAACCAGATGGATTTGTTTTGTGACCATGGCTACTAGTCAAAATTTGATAAATGGGGGATCAACCATAAGTAAATGGTGATCAATTATAAGATCAAGATGATAGTCCAAAATTTCAAAATTATCTTCCACCTGATCAAGTTGATCGATCATATGTTAATAGCGATCAACCATAATATCAATTCGATCTACCACAACATCAGTTTGAATGACTGTAAAAATTTATTATTTACAATATGTACATATATTCCTCCATACGACCATCAATGAATTTTAAGAAAACTCAAAAAATACTCAACCAACTACGAAATATTACATGAAAATATAAACCAAAATTATATAAATGATTGAATTATAACTTATTTTATGATGATATTAATTCGAATAAATTTATATACATAATTAAATTTATGTTAGACGAATTTATTTTGAATGGATTTCATATTGTGTATAAGGATCATGAGTGATATTTTTTCAATTGATCCATTCATAGAAAATATATATTTATGCATACAATATATTAATGTGAATAAAAAAAGGATACATATAGACAGAGATCAAAATGGGAGTTAATGATAGTTCGACATCAGAAAGTTTCAAATGAAGAATATGAACTACTTCTCTATTTCATGAACACCAAAGACACTATTTTTTCACTCAATCATTAATGAATAATTAGTGAACTAGATATTTAATTGAAAAAAAAAACCAAATGAAAAAATATAACCAATAAGTGAATATTCATATTTCCAACTACATTATTCTACATCAAATTCATTCAGTTATATTACTATATTTTTCGATGACTTTCATGTTTTTGTTGATTTTCTATTTTATTCCATGAAAAAAACCCATCCCATTTATTGTTGAGTATGAATATCCTTTATAAAAATTTCCTTACATTTTATATCCAAAAAACTATTGAAGTGTCTCTATATATCCATGAAACCCATTTGTTATGTTGAGTGTAAAAGTTTTTACATGTTATAGATCATTTTAGTTCTATAATAAACTGCATTAGAGAGGGTTACTTTTATGTGGGGAGGTATATTTCTCAGCTTACATCTAAACCTATTGTTTTATTCAGTGGTGGGTTGTCCAATTTTATTTACTCAATTTAAAAAATATATATTTTTGTTTCAAAACAATATATATAGAAAACAACCTTGAATGTATAATTTAATATTTATTTTATATGATGTGATTTATAGAAGATAAATTGTTTCAAAATATATAATTTCTTTTATAAATTATTTTTAAATATAATGTCATTGAGGCTTTAAGAATATTTTTGAATGATCATATTATATATTCCTACTATTTTATTTAACAGTTCTGATATTTAAAAATTAATTTATATTGTTTTAAATCATTCTTAACTTGAATTTAAATTGGAGTCTGAATTTATTCCTTTGGGATTTTCCTACCCTGGTATATATTTGGAATTAGATGAATTATTTTTACACAATTTCCTAAACAATAAACCTGAAAAAACATTTTTGTATGATTTTATATCTATATTCTAATCTACAATTGTGAACATTATTTTTGAAATCATTACAACCGACAATACTCATTATTTTATTTTCATAATTCTCATCAATATAAATTAAAATGAAAATCCATCATGAGAGAATGGGTATTTATATTTGGGGATATATATGGGATAAATATAGACAAACTAAAAAAATAAATAGATAATGTATTCTCTAATTTATTTTTCTTACAATTTAATGTATAAGACATTAAATTCATTATTATATTGTTTAGGAGTGGAACTATTTAACATGATATCATCATGTGATGCTCCTTATTTAGTTTGGAATACAATTTATGTATCTCATTAAGGAACATATAATTATAATGAAATACGTCTTAATACATATAATAATAAATATGAAATATTCAAAATTAAACATGATGAAACCATCTCTGTCATTTTTCTTAGGATCAACGAGATCAGGAAAAATATGATCACAATAGGAAAAGTATGATGGAAATGGATAATTTAATGAGGTAACTGAGATGTTTACTAGATCCATAGAGAGGTAATATGGTTTCTATTTAAGATTCATGCGACATAATTATGTTATCATTTAATGAATTATTTAGTTATATGGTGATGTAAAAAATAATTGATAAAGGTAATTATTTAATATGATGAACAAAATGGAAAATATATTTCTTTAAAACATCCTATTTAAATGAAAAATAATCACTCAGACTAATATTACATGTGGACCGTACGGTTACAATTAAAGTGATGAAGAAATGTCTCATATAACTAAAATGTTTTCCAATATTTTAAGGAGGATGTTTCTTGAATGTATAATTAAAAATAAAATATAATAAGAGATGAGAGATTATAATTGATTGCAAAATTAATGACACATATAATGACATCACATTTTATGAATACAAAATTAATGGATACGTGAATGAGTACATTATAAAAAAATTAAAAAAAGATATATGATGATAATGATGAATTAGAAAATTGAAACTTAAAGTCCAATTAGATTTTATTTTGAGGATAACTCGAGATACTCAGATTATTTTGGACACGAGATGACTGGGAATGAAAATTTATTCTCTACGTGTACTTTTTTATTTGGTTTTCTCTACATCGTATAAAATTTTTGAAATTTTTGAAATGTATTATGATGAATAAGCAAAATATTATTCTTTCATGAATAAATGCTTGGATTAGTTAAAAATATATAAAATTAAAAAGGGTGATGTGTTATGGGACATATAAAAATATAATCCTATTATTTAAAAATAAAATAATTATAACATGTGGAAGGAGAATGCTGATTTTTAATTTGTAAATGTTTAGTTTAAAAAGGGTAATGAATAATTTTGTCGATGAGAAAATACATTATACAAATTATGGGTATTCAAGCTGTACATAAAACTTACTCTAGTTTTAGTTATCAAACTAGATATAAAAATAAATTTTACAACCAATATTTATACATATTTTTGAAAAAAATTAATATTTAAAAAATACAAGATTTTTTATTAATTATAAAAATTTGATAACTAAAAATATTTATCAATAAAAACATTTTAATATTCTCTCTACTAATCACGTAATACAAATATTGTGTTAAAAATAATTTATTTCTAACATGTCAGCACTGAACAATATATAGGTACTATCAATGGTGGTTAAATTAATTGTAGAATATATTTTTAAATAGATCTACTGTTAATCTATGATATTTGTAATATTTATGGTCCACAAATATGACTTTATACTATTTATCCATCAAAAAGCATAATTATGTGGATGGAGGGAATTTTAATTTTGATGATAATGCTAATGGAAAAATAATTCGACATTGATTAATTAGTTACACAAAATCCATCCATATTTATAATATTTCAATTGATGATGTTTTAATATATAATCTTTTTATTATATCATTATTATATTATTGAGGTTTTAATTTCATATATTATAATAATTATTGTATGATTTTTTGTTCCAATAAATATTATATATATATATATTATAAATGATTTTATATATGATATTAATTTTTATTCAATACTTTCCCCAAATATTTAATGTTTGTCTTCTTTTTATAGATAATTTTTTCTATGGAATATTATATATTCCATCGAAATATATTCCAGCATAAAAATCTATATAGAATTTTTTTCCTTGTATCTTCCCATTTTCTATTTCTTAATGTAGAAGTGTGTAATCCATTTAAAAAGGTAAAACAACTCAATTCAAATATAAAATTGAAAAAAATATGTTTATACCATTCAACTACAATAATTGGTTCATATGGATTTATTTGGATCACATATAGTTTCTAGTTTTGTATGAAAACAATATCATTATATTATAGTTGATGAATATTAATAATATAATTTTATGCTATTCCATACTCCCAAAAGTGACGCTCAATCATGTTTTTCTAAATATTCTAAATCAGTTGATATAAATAGTGGGAAAACTATAGAGACCGTAAGATGTGACCATGGAAATAAATTACTATATCATGAATTTGAATATCTATGTTCCAAATATGTTTGTACACACTATTTCTATGTACCACAAACAACTCAAAAAAATGTTGTTTTTGAAAGGAGAAATATGACATTGTAAAAAATTTCTCGAACAATGAATTTTTAATATGACACTTATTTCAATTTATGGGATGAATATGTTTATGAATATATCTATATAATTAATATTTTTTATAAGATCTATCATGAGAAATATTCCATATGAGATAGACAATTCTAGAAAATCCCGAATCAATCACATTACAATTTTCAGTTGTATTTATAGATTTTGATAAATTATTTTATGGATAAATTTTCAAAAATAATATATATATGAATTTTTCATTATTATTAGAAAATTATAAATTCATATAGTAAATGTAATATGAAATCAAATTTTTTCAAAAAATCTATTCATGTTACTTCAAATAAAACAGATCGAGATGAATCCAAGCCTATATTTAAATATCTTTAGGATTATATATTAAATATAATATCAATTTTGTACCTGAATCTACTAATATTTCCACTCATTTAACTTTTTTAACAACTTGGTTGAGATCAACAATTTATTCATAAATTAATACAAGAATATAATAAATTTGTTTTTTTAAATAGAACCATTATATCTCTTTGAAATCATCCCTTGGATGCTTTTGTATGAGAATAAAATAGTGGAACTGAATCATGAGCCTCAACGAGAATCCATGTTGAGCATCAAGATTTATTATCACAGCATTAATCTAGAAAAAAAATGCAATCACTGATGAACTTATGGTATTTGAAAATAAATATGTATTCATCAAGTGTGAAAGGAAAAATTTTTATGAATTAGTATATTGACACAATAAATACCAATCTACTAGTAATACGTGGGTATACAAAAATAATGTTGATGAATGTGGATAATTATTATAAAGAACTACGTAGTATATAAGGATATACTAAATTAGTTGTTTTTGAATAAAAATATATATTTTCATCAGTATCGTAACATGAGTCCATTGTGATAGTTTTTTCAAATAAATCTCAGTTTATTATCAAATTATTTCAAATGGATAGAAATTGTACATTAATAAATGGTTATATTATTGAGCATATATTTGTTGAGAAGCCAACTGCATTTAGAAATCCTAGAAATCCAAATCATGGATTTAAATTAAAAAAATAATTGTTTAAATCAACTTCATTGTACATTGTATATTATGATCAAGAGATTTATTCTTTCATACGGATTTAGATAATGTGTTTAGGAAATTATTTATTTATTAAATGGATTTATAATGACTTTTTTGTACATCGAGTTTATATTGAAGAATATTTTTCATCATCCCATAAAACAATGTGTAATTATTTTATAAAGTTTTCTCCAAATGATTTTGAAATGAGTTTAATGGGAGAAATTATAAACATTCTTGGTTTTTCAATTTATTATAATAATGAATGAATTATTTAAAATCAATGAAAATATTGAATGGATCTTTTAAGTTTTTTGTTCGTGATATCATGAAATTATGTCATACTCCAATGAGTACCCTTGTAAACTGGATCACAATGATGTTTGTAATTTTAATAATCGTACAAATTTTAGTATAATTTTTTTTGTTTGTACATAATAAATAGACATCCATATATTATTCATAGATTGTGAATGTTTTATGAAAATAAAAAAATTGAATTTGATTTTTCTCAATTGAATTGTAAAATAAATCAATAGTATATTTTATTTAGGATTTTTCTATGATTGATGAATGTAGTTATTATCATATAAAAATTTAAATTCTAATGTTGGTGGTTTTAATATAATATAAATGAGAACATTTAGAACATGTCACATTTTTGTAATTTCTCTCGTTTAATGGTGTAGTAAAATTTGTAATTGTGTTTCATTATCCACTAAAAATATGAATAGATAACTATAAGCCATTTTTGTTCCTAGATTGTATAGATGAAACACACATTACAAGAATATGGATATAAATTCATGGATGTACCTCTAAATTGTTAATATACAAGTTCAGTTAATAGATTTAAAAATCATGTATCCCATTTGAGGAATGGATATATTGATTTAAGAAATTTATTTATCAGGGGAAATCCTAAAAATTATTATATTAATATTGAAATCATTTGTAATGAACATCATCTATAATAAATTTTATGAATTATATTGAATTATAAGATATTATGATATATCATAGATGAATTAGGTATGACTAACTATGGTTAAAATCTAGATTTTGTATCACATATATCATTTTTTTGTTTTTAAAATATAAATGAATCACTTATTTTCAAAAATAAGATGTATTTTATTTTAATTAATTTTCTTTTAAATATACAAAATATATTTATTTTTATTAATTTCACAACATTTTACTATTCATGTACATCCTAATTTGATTAAAATATATATAATTGAATATTAATCATCTCAGTTCTTCCTAAAAAAATCTTGTTTTAAAATAACACTATAATCCTTCTTCACCAAATAAATATTTTCATTAAACATCAATCTCATAAATTTTAAAATGAAATTATTATAAATTTAATTGAAGATGTTTTATAATCTAAAAAAAGTTTTCTCATGCAAAACAAGAAAATTTTCAATGATTTATTTTAATCTTGTGTAGTTATCTTAGAAAAGGAATAGGTTACTGAGTGGTTTCAAAATATTATTTCCATGGTTTGAACTGTAGTAGTTTATCATATGTGGTTGAGTTGGGTTGTGGATGAATAACATATTATCTATCAATTCTTGTTAATGATGTTCAACATGAAAATGTATATTTAAGAAAGAGTTAATAAGTATGTGATTAAGATTATTATTGATGGCTATGTGAATTATTTCTCTTCTGTATTTCTGGAAATAAATTTAGGAGGTCCAAATCATAGTGAATTTTAGGACAATCAGATTTCATGTCATGTGATCTATCCCAAATTCAATAGTGAGAATGTGTTGGATGATCTAAAAAAAATCTATGAGAGTATAGTAGAAATTAAATATACTCATGATTGTAAGCTATTGTTAAAATTCATAACACATATTATCATCCTAATGAATATGGATATTATCTTTATAGTGTTTCAATATTTTTTTCTATATTGAATTCTTCATGATGTGCTGACCATACCACTTGGATTCTTATTGAGGAATAAAGTTGAGTTGACTATCCCTTCTCACTGATTCAATATTTCTATACATCCAAATTTAATTTTTATATTTTTTCAACCAAATGCATTAATAAAAAATGATTTTAGTTGATTTTACATTGAGGGGGTTTAACAAATAGACTTGAAAATGAATAGTGGAAAGATACAATGCATAGAATAAGATATTCAATGTTGATTAAAAAATATAATAGGATATATTCAATCCAATTTCAAATCCTACTAGACCAAGTTATATCATTTACCAATCATGGTGTTAGATGATATTTTTGAAGAAAATTATTTTGTTAATAAATATGAATCTTAATCCACAGTTAATCCATAGTTTATTTTATAGAGGAAGAAAAAGTAATCATAAAAAATGGACAGTACTCTTGGACATGTTGTTCCAAAGATATCTATAGTATTTTTGAAGTTGAAAATTATCTTGTAATACCTTTGATGGTTGAAATGATATGGAGGTGAGTTATAAGTTATTAGAGGTAGAGTGTCCAATATTTTTTCTAAATATTCCTACTCTCTCTAACATCGAGTGTGATTAGAATTTTGTTATAGTAGGGTAGACTCCTCCCCTGATTATGATATGGGTAGATCCTATATTTTATTACATTCCATAATGTGAAGAAATATATGAAGGCAATCCAATCTTTTAAATTTATTTTTCTTTCTAATTAATGATTGTTGTAACAGTTGAATTGATGATGATGTTGATTATTATTCATTAAATCTAGAATGACATGACATTAATAAATTCTCAAGAGACAATTAACCATCTTTGTTGAGTCATATTATATACATATTCAAGAGGACCAAATAGAGATTATTTTTCGAAGAATCTATTAATGTTTTTAGAGACTCCTCCCTCTCACATTGTTTTAGTAAAAAAATATTATTCTATAGAATTTCCTATTTTTTACTCTACTATTAAAATAGAATCTCATTATATTAATGATGTAGAAGGATAATTAGATACGACTATTTAATATGTAGAGATAACTCAATTTAATTTATCTTATAGGGAATAATCATGGAGGGGTCCTTTAAATCATATGTTCAGCAAACATTTAAATCACCTAAATTATGCCTTCATCCCTAAGGCTACCGTAAGAAAAAAAGTTGTTTCACCATCTCATGAATGTTGAACTTAATCATTTCCTCCATCAATGATCTAATCAACAGTCTTCACAAAACACATGAATTACCTATTAGATAGAGTAAAATAATTAATGCTAATTATTAGTTTCGTAAATAACCCTATCATAGAGGAAGATATTTCATACACTATTAGAATTATAGTGTTTCACATCCTTCCCAAAATATTTATCAATGTTGACCATATAGTGTATGATCATTCATGTTTAAAAATTTAAATGGATAATTTTATATGACAAATGAGTGCTCTATTGGATGATTTTTCATATATATTGACTACACATGATAGAAGGTTTCACTCATTGGTTAAAAGTTCTCAACCTACTTGTATTTTGTATAAACCTCCTAAGTCATAATATTATGTTGATGAATTGATAAGAATACTCTTCCATGAAGAGAATTATAATTATTTTGACAGATTAATGGGAATATGAAATATTTTTCATATGGATATTTTTCATCATGGGGAAATGTTATTTGATTTTATTATAGTTAAAGATAAAAAATATAATAAGGGAATGAGTGTAACTAAGTAATCAAAAAAGTATTACATCAATTATATTTATAAAATCCAGACCATAAAACTCAATTCCTTTCATTTTCTATATATTTTTTATACCCCCTATAACTGAATCATTTAACCAAAAATTTTTGTTTTTATTGGCGATTTCTACACTTCTTAATGACTACATTTTAGTGAAGTATGAGTTATTTCTTATTATGGAACATGGAAAAAAGGATTTTTTGTGAATTCACATGGATATTTGATCCATATATGTATGATAAAAATATTGCAATGATAGATCATCCTTATCTACTTATTACACACATATCTTCATCTCCTTAGAGTGTTTCATCATTATATTAAAAATCTATTTCAGATAAACCTCATTCAAGACCCTGGGGTCTAATTTATTTCATGGCCTATAGATAGATCCAGAAAGTTGTCCATGGAATATCTAATATATTACATCATTAATATCCTTATATTTTATATAGTTCTACTCCTCCTTTTATGGATATGGGATGGACCCATCTCTTCTTGAGGATTGTAATTCTGATTTTCATTCTGATAATTACCATTGTGAAATAATTGAAAATTGATGAAATATATTATTATTAATACTATTGTATATTTAATCATTCTATTATATTATAAATATATATTCTTGAAATTAAAATTTTTTATATATCCCTTTATCCAATAATTTTCATAATCATATAGGAGGAGTAAAATATGGCACTAAAAGTGAAATATGGTATGATTAACTAACGGACTTCAATTTAACAAATTTAAAGTTACAATATAAAGTAAAAATTATCAATTATTCACATATATTTCCATATATATATATTTATTACATGAATGATGAAAAAAAAATAAAGTATATTATTTTTGTAGTCCTATAATTTTCTTATTTAAATAACATAAAATCAATTATATGTTTGAAAATCATTTTTATATTTTATGATTTCTAAATAATTTTCAATAAAATAATAATCATTTCATTAACTGTTGAATAAAATTCATGGATCATGCATCGAGTACGTTATCATCTGAAATAATGATGTATATATATGATATAGTAATGTATCCTAATGTTTCATCCCATGAAACTGTAATATTCAAAAGAATTCAATGGAATGCATCGACCACAAGTGTATATGGATCAACATCGTGGAAATAAGGATCGATCATATGAGAAACCGTGTATCCTGAAGGAAATAACAATGTGGCCTCATGTTTTATGAAGCAAAACTATGATAAATTTTGTCTTTATAAAATTAATAATGAATCTAGTAGGGTAACATGTGTTATTTCTCCAATTATTTAGAATTTCAAAATGATGAATCAAAAATATATACAATGATATCAATCATAAGATCACGATGATTGATTGAATGTATAAATTCATCAACATTATGCTAATGATCATCGAATATATGTGAAAAAATTTATCAAACAATAGATAATTTTGATCCATAAAAACAATAAATTGATTTATCATATGGTTATGATAATCGTCTATATGTACATTTGATTCTACCATATGGTTTATCAATGTATTCTATAAAATTCCTAATAATGTATTGAGGTGAAAATTGATTCAGGAATGAATATCATAATAATTAAATATCAAAGAGTATGTTTTATATTTTATTTTAGATTTTATTAATTATACTATATTTCTATATAGAATTAAATTCTAGATAACTCAATTTGTTGATACTAGATTTCCTTTCCTGTATGAGGAAATAAAATGATCATTTTTCATTGGATATCTTTATATAAAATATCTAATCATATATATGAATGAAGAATGATTTAAAATAAAAAATGGATATAAATATAATGTGTCAAGACCCAGAGATCTTGATTTGTATACATTGTGGTTTTTCAATTTATAAAAGTTGTACCAATGCACTACATTTTCAACATCAATGAAACACTGTATTCAGATGATCATAAAGGAAAAGTAATATATCCACCTATCTTGTTGATAAAAAAATATAGATAACAATATGTTATTGAAACTAGGCAACTCATCTACAGAATAATATAACTACAATCTACCACATCATAATCTTTTTCTTTAATTAATTATATTTTTTTAATTCTCAAGTTGTGCATGATTAAAAATATATCAATTTGTTCACATACTCTTGTAATCTATTTGACATAACATTCATACCCTCTCAACCATTATTATGATTTCCTATTAAATAGGAAATATACAAGGGGACAAATATAGAGATAAAAAATCTATGTTTTAATGAGTGTATAAAATGATGAATGTTTTCAATTTTTTTTATTTATATAATAAACTTCTTGGTAATGGGTGATTGTTATGTATAGATAACCAATTCATTGATTATTACTAAACATCATTTTTAATTTCACTGTTAGTTTTGTTTTTTTCTTTTTTTAAACAAAAATGTTATTTTTCATAAATATTTAGGAAAGTAATAATTTTATATTTATCTCTATTAGATGTTTTTATATTGTGTTTCATAGAAGTAAAATAATTTAAATGGTGATGAGTGTTTAACAATTTGTTATCTACTTTTTTATATAATTTTATATAGTCTTTTAGAAATATAAAATTATATACTTGTTCAATTTTAAATAAAAATAACAATCTTGTAAGATTGAATTTTTTAGTTTTAAATAATTTTTAATAAAAATTTAAATTTGATACTCATTTCACTAATATCATCATTTTTTCCACTCTAACAAAAAGTATATTTTTAATTTTCTAATTTTAATGATTTTTAAATTTATTTTAAACATAATTAGTATATATTATAATTTTATATTATTTTTGACTATGTATAAATATTAATTTATTTATCATTTTCAATTTTATAATAAATGATTATTTATTAAAACTAATTTACACATATTTTATCTTTTATAAATTATTAAAAATAATTATACATTTTGATATTTTATCACAGAACAATATAATTATGTAATAATTAATCAATGAAATTTCCAACCCATTATGAAGATGTTTTCATGTATTTAAATATTATAAAATACGATTCATTAAATTTTTTGTATCCCCTAATGGTTGATCGAGTTATTGTTATGGCTTTCAATCTTCTAGATATTGAATGTTTAATTATTTCTCATCATCCCACCAGATCTTATGTGTGAAAGTGTTATTAATATTTTTAATGGTATGACACACAGTGTGCTTTTGTTTTACATAGATCAAATACATGTGAGAATTTATCTTCTAGAACATACTTGTGGGGCATACAATAATTTGTTAATACATTATAGTGAGGTGTCTCAATTAATTTATAAAAATAAAATGATTTGATGATGAAAAAAAATATCTACAAAATTATTCAATTCAATTAATATAATTTTCTGATAATTAATTATCAAAAAAATTTAATTGACATTTTAATTTTTTTACAATTTTATATTTCTATTTTTATTACATTTTTTTAAATTATTACTTCATGATAAAGAGACTTATGTTTTTTATAAATATTACAATTAAAAAAATAATGTGAAGGAATAGAAGGTTTATTATGAAATTTCCACAACATATTATAGTATAAATAAATTTTTTTGGATTGTCATCAAATCATTAAAAATTTTAAATTAAATAATCAATATAAAAAAAATTTATGGTTCCTTTTCATATATTATTAAGAAGAAAAATTTATTTTAAAGAATGTGTGATAACAAATAGAAGCGGAAAATCAAAACACAAAAATTAATTTTTATAATATATAGATGAATTGGATTTATAGTTGTTTCTTATTTAAATAATCCCCATTGAAAGAAATATTGAAATGTAATATTTTTAATATAATTAGTATCCACAAAATCGAAAGTAATATGTTTTTACATTTTTAGGTATAAACATCGTATTATGTATAAGTAATATTCACTCAAAACACTAATATTTAAATCAATGATAACATTTTATCCAAAACAAATTGTATAAACTCTAATTATATAGAGTAAGTTATTAATTTGAATTCATATTACGAAAAAATATTGGGAAAATATTCATATAATTTGATTATTGGGAATTCTTTTGGGGATTAGAATGAAAACACATATTCATTCAATGTCAATTTTTTTGAGATAATTCCACTGATGTTTTTTTATTTCTTAACATTTATTTTTATAAGTACGTTTCACTCCATTTATATGATTTCTTGTATTTAATTTTTGGGATAAAAATATTTTAACATCAAGGAGTTATTTTTCAATAGTTATTTCTTAATGCTAAAAAACTACTTTAATATAGTACACCCATCTAGTTGTTTAGTAGTGGGATAATTTGTTGTATGACTCAGTTAGTATCTGGATAATAATTGATAATATAAATTCAATATTCCATAAATGTATAATTTCTTGATAAAATTATTTAGATAAAAATTTCATAATTTGTATGTGAATATTAAATATTTTTAAATAACAAATATATAAATATATGGATATAAATTGTGATTATTTGATGTCTATATGTCGTAAAAAATGTGTAGTATTTTTTTTCTAATGTCTTCATTAATTATATTAACAATTTTGAATTTATTATTTGCAATAATAAATGTTACACCCCAAGGTTTTGAAAATAAATATAGACTGAAATTTCATAATCTAATAATTAAACATAGCTTTTCCTCTTATATGTTTTGAATTTCAAAAAATGGCCATATAAAGTTGCGTTCAGTAAGTCATTTAGAGTCTGATTGAACAAACTTGATATTTGGTGAATATTAACATACCCATATGAATAGTAATATGAAAAGTAATATGAATAGTAATATGAAATGTAATATTACCCTACTTAATAGAAAATAATATTATTATTTTATTATCTTAAGCCAATAATATAATGAGATCTTAATTTGTTTTTCTATGAGAAATAAAACTAATTGCACGTTAATAATGTTAATTTTTGAATTAACTATGTATTTATTTAAAAATTAAATTAATACAATTTATAAAAAAAATTTGATTTTTTTTTCACTTTTCAATTCTACACGTTGAAAAATAGTTAGGATGAATTTTGGGAATGTTTCTGAAACAATTGATTTTTCAGTGAATAGTAAAAAAAATACAGTTTTTAGATTCGGTGTGTTTATGACATCATTAATGATGTAATAATGATGTAATAAACCTGGTAGACTTTTGAATAGTTAAATACGATGTAGTTTTTCCCAAGTGACATTAACCATGGGCAAATACTATGGGAAATCCCATGGTTTTACAAATACAACCCATGAGGTGTCCCATGGAAATTATTAAAATAATCCCTCACTTTTCCTATAAATACCAACTCTTCCCTTCATTTAAATCATTAACAATTCTCCCTCAACGATGATATAGCCTCCATACCTTAATATTATTCCTCCCATGTATTCCTCAAGCTCCCATGGTCCCAACCTTCATGTTGTATGGGTTACTCTACATGTTATGAAAATTCTCAATTTATATCTTTTTCCTTTCAAGTTCTCTTTTATGTGATATATCTTTCATGTTTCCATATCATGTTATTATTTTTCATCTAATTTTTGATATAATCTATATTATTATTCATTTCTGGTTAGTTTACCATCAACCAATCTCTTTTTAATATTTTCTAAAACCATGTTGTGGAGCAGTTATGCTGCAGAATTTTTGTAAGCGATTTCAAAATTATTCTTTTATATTGAGTAATTTAATTATTCTTTTTTAATCTTTTCCTACCCAAGAGGAATGAAATAACCAGAATCATTTATATTCTGGATTTTCTAATTTTCATTATAAATTTATCATTAATCTTCTTCTTCTCTCCCACATGATCAAGGAATTTAAAACAATGTCTGTGATGTGTCGAATTACAAACATTGTAGAATTTGTGATTTCAATTTGCATTAATTTTTTCAAGTCTAGTCATGAAACTATTTATATAGTTTAACCATGTTATAATATATGCGTTATGACTCACCCATTTTTCTATAATTCTTTGGAAATCATGGTTATAATTTATAAAATAAAATGAAGTTGTTATTATCAAAGAACCCCTAAACCGATCTAAAAAAACATCATTAGTGTTTTAACTAGTGAATCATCATCATGATATATAACCCAAACTGATTATAAGATAATTTATATATCCATAAAATCTTTAATAATATGTATTATCAATTCTGGATGTTTAACCATGTTTCAAATGAACTTCCATTCATGGAATCAAGTAACGAACCATGAAAATAAAGGGAGAAAATGCTTCCGAAACATGAAAATTGAACCAATTGAAACCAAAGAAAAGTCCATCAATGAACTTTATAAGGTTATATTTAAAAAATTACACGTATAGTTGGTTCTAAAAATTTTAAATAATGAAGCTAAAATTTATTATTCAATTCATTAAAACAAACGAAGAAAACACTCGAGCATAAGCTAAATTGTTTCACATCTCACTTTAATTTCTGTGAGATTTCAGTTTTTCACCAATTATTCCTTATATTTGGTATATTTTTAAATAAATTTTATATATAAAAACATGATTCAATTTATATTTATTTTATTAAATGATTCACTTGGTGGTTATTATGTTCTGGTCATACAGTTCGACCGATTACATTATGGTAAGGGACTTTGTCTCACCTTCTGATTTCGTTGTGACTATCTTTGTATGGTGCACCTTATAATCATTATGTGGTGTAAATACATCCAATATGAGATCAATTTTCATTTGGAATTATATTTATATTAAATATACATTATCTCATGTCATGGATATGTTTTTTGTCTAAACCATATACCATTTTACATTCAGTGTTTATTTACCATGTTATTTTTATTATGGAAATATTGATGACTCTGTACACTATACTCTATAAGGATATTGAAAGGCCATATTTATCTTTTATTGAATCAATGTATAAATAATTATTTGGAAAATTAGTGGTGGGTGGGTCCTTTTATAGCCCCTCTTTGCATTTGTAGGTCTCATGAGACAAAACAATTTTGCAACAATCCCTTAGAGTTTGTTTCTAAAAATCATACAGGTTTCTATCCATAGAACTAAACAGTTTTTACGGTATAATGGCTTCATGTTCCAGATAAATGATTTCCAATTAATATTCATTCTCTTTATTCATTATCAGTTATTATTATTATCCATGAGATTTTCACTATGACAAAATCTATGGATGCAGTTTCATTCTCAGTTTATTAATGGGATTACTTGTTCATTTATTCACTGTGTTGTATTGATTATGTCAGATTGAATGTGATTCACTTTTTGTTTTACTCATAATTCCTCTATTTTTAACCCTTACTGATAATTTGAGCTCACCCCTTTCATTTTCTACCATCTATAGGTGATTAAGAGAACATATTTTATAGAGTTCCAGGGGATTTCGTTTTTAGTTTTTGTGTTTTTGTTATGTATTGTATTTTTTAGACTTTTACAATGTAATTTGATTAACATAAATGTATTGAGTTTCATCAAGAATACTAAACTGATCATTCCTTCAGGATTTTCATTCCATCTAACCATGAAAATATCAAAAGAAATGAACTGGCTCCTGCCTAGATGGTTCAAGGTGTTACAGTTTGAAAAAGCATTTATGTTTCACCTTCAATGGTTATTCCTATATCAATCTTAACTAGAAATGATAAAATGTTCTCATGCTGATGATGATGAGTTTCAAAATAAGATTAAATCTATGAATGATAGAAGATTGAGTGACATCGTATATGAAGATAGAATTTTGAAATTTGGGAAGAGACTTTGTGTTTCCAATATACCTGATCTAAACAAGGAATTGTTGGATGATGCTCATAGTTCCAATTTCTCTATACACCCTAGTCGCACTATGATGTATATCTATATGAAGGAATATTTTTGGTGGGACAACATGAAGAGGGATATTTCTGATTTTGTGTCATGATGTATCGTTTTTCAACAAGTGAAATCTGGAAACCAACAAACTGGCGGGGTATTGAAACATCTTCCCATACATGAGTGAAAATTGGATAATATCACGATGAACATTGTCATGGGACTACCAAATACTCCTAGAAGGAACGATTAAATATGGGTCATTGTTGATCGTCTTTCCATGTAAGAACATTTTCTTGTTATAAGAGAAGATCTACCACTTGAATGTCTAGATAGAATATATATAAATGAATATTTGAGGCTTCATGGAGTACCCTGATTGATTGTTTTGGATCATGATCCACATTTTACATCATGATTCTGGCAAAGTCTGTAGAAAGACCTAGATAATGTTCTTCTTTTGAGCACTACCTACCACAAACAAACTGATGGACAATCAGAACGGACTATTCAAACATTGGAAGACATGTTGTGGTCTTTTCCATTTGATTTTAAATGCATGTTGGATCAGTATTTACCTCTCGTGGAATTTTTCTACAAAAATACCTTCCATTCAAGTATTCAGATGGCACCCTCTGAAGCATTATATTGGAGTAGATGGCGTGCCGCAACTTGCTTGGATGAAGTTGGTTAAAGAAAGCTCATAAGCCTATAACATGTTCAATAACGTAAAAGGTGATGATTATCCATAATATTGTCAAAATCACTCAATGTAGGAAATAGAGATATGTAGATAACCGAATGAAGGATTTGGAGTTTCAAGAAGGTGGTCACGTTTTCTTAAAGTTATCTATATGGAAGGGTATTATATGATTCGGTAAGAAGGGAAAGTTATGTCCCAGGTACATCGGACCTTTTGAAAAATCCGGACCAAATTGGAGTCGTATATTACCGTTTGTCAATGCCACCAAGTCTCTCTAAGGTTCACAATGTGTTCCACGTGTCATTCTTATGAATGTACGTGCCATACCAATCACATGTACTCACTTATGATGAAGTATAACATTAACCAAATATATCTTATTGTGAAGATCTTATCAAGATTCTTGACACTAGAGAACAATTATTTAGTAATCAGACGACACATCTGGTAAAGTTTCTATAGAGGAACCATAAAATGGAGGAAGCAACATCGGAGCCTGAGGAGCTTATGTTAAAGACATACCCGAATCATTTCGGTAATATTTTGTGAATTTAGAGGACAAAATTTTTCAGAGGAGAGAATGTAACACCCCATAGTTTTGAAAATAAATGTAGAATTCAATTTTATAATCTATCTATTAATCTCATCTTTTCCTCTTATCTATTTTGAATTTCGAAAAATGGCTATCTAGAGTTTTGTTCAGTAAGTCATATGGAGTTTGATAGATCAACCATGATTTTTGGTGAATAGTAACCTACCCTTATGAATTGTACTATGAATAGTTATATGACCCTTATGAATTATAAATAATAATATTATTTTATTTTCTTAAGGAAATAAGATAATGAGATCATAATTATTTTGTCAATGAGAAATAAATCTAAATGCACATTAATATTGATATTTTTGAATTAACTATGAATTTATTTAAAAATTAAATTAATAATATTCCAAAAATTATTTTTGAAAAATTTATTTCACTTTTGAATTCTACATGTCGAAAAATAGATAGGGTGAATTTTGGAAATATTTCTGAAATAGTAGATTTTTCATTGAATAGTAAGAAATACATTTTTCAATTTCGATGTGTTTATGAAATCCTTAATGATGTAATAAGGATTTCATAAATCTAGTCGACATTAGTATAGTAAAATAAGATTTTAGGTGTCCCAAGAGGCTTATACCATGGTCAAATACCAAGGGCAAGCCCATGGTTTTGCAAATACCACCCATGAGGTTTCCCATGGAAATTATTAAAATAATCCATCAAATTTCATATAAATATGAACTCTTCCCTTCAATTAATTCATTCCAAATTCTCCAACCACAAATATCTGGCTTCCATTCCTTTATAGTAGTACCCTCATGTGTTCCTCAAGCGGCCACTGTCCCAACCATCTTGTTCTAAGGGTTACTCTACATGGTAAGAAAATTATCAATTTCTTTCTTTTTCCTTTAAAGTTCACATTTTTGTGGTATATCATTCATGTTTTCCATACCATGTTATTATTTTTTATCTTATTCATGATATAATCTATATTATGATTTATTTCTACATAGGTTACCCTTGTCCCCTCTCTTTTGAATATTTTCTAAAACCATGTTGCATAGTTGTTAGGCTGCCGAATTTTTGTAATCGATTTCAAAATTATTCATTTATTTGGAATTAATTATTTATTATTTCCTCAACTCTTCTAATCCAATAGGAATGAAAAATCCAGAATATTGTATATTCATGATGTACTCATGTTCCTGGGAAATTCATCATCAATCTTTTCCTTTTCCCCCACTTGTTAAAGAAATGAAAAACATTGTCTGTGATGTGTTGAATTACCGACATCGTAGATGATGTGATTTCAATATGCATTAATTATTCCATGTCTGGTCATGAAACTTATATATGGTTTAACCAAGTAATAATATATGTGTTATGACTCTCCCATGGTTCTATAATTCTTTGGTACTCATGGTTCTAATTTTAAAACCAAATTAGGTTGTTATTATCAAAAAAACCACGAAAATGATCTAAACGAACATCATTAATGTTTTAACTAATGAATCATCATCATGGTGTATACAAAAAATCATTATAAGACCATTTATGTCTCCATAATTTCGTTAATAATGTGTATTAACAATTCTGGATGTTTATACATATGTAAAATGAACTTGAATTAATGGAAACAAGTAACAAACCATGAAAATCATGGGAGAAAATGCATCACAAACATGAAAATTGAACCAATTGAACCCATTTAAAGGGCCATGAATGATCCTAATAAGTTTATAACAAATCATTTACATGTATTGGAGGTTCTTAAAATATTAATTAAGGAATATAAATTTGATTATTCAGGTCATTTAAACAAATGATGAACGCACTGGAGTATAAGGTTAGGGGTTTCTTATCTCACTTTCATTTCTATGAGAATTCCATTGTTCACCAATTATTTCTTATATTTGGAATATGTGTACTTATATTTGATATGTAATAACATGATTCTATTTATATTAATGTTATTTAATAATTCACTTGATGGTTATTATGTTCTGGTCATACGGTTCTACCTATTACATTGTGGTACGAGACTTTGTCTCAGCTGCCGTTTTCATTGTGACTATCATTGTATTATGCATCTAATAATCATTATGTGATGTACCTACTTCCCATTTGAGATTAATAATAATTTTAAATTATGTTTATATTAACTATTAATAATCTAATATCATGGATATGTTTTCTATCTAAACCGTATACCGTTTTACATACGATGTTTATTTCGAAAGTTAGTTTTATTATCGAAATATTGATGAATATATATACTCTACTATATACTGATATTTAAAGGGCATATTAATCTTGTATTGAATCAATGAATAAATAATTCTTTGTAAATGCAGTGGTGTGTGGGTCCCGCTATAGCGCCTCAATGAATCGGTAGGTTTAATGAGACAAATCTATTTGGCGACAAACCCTTTGGGTTTGTTTCCAAAAATCAGACGGGTTTCTACCCATAGAACTTATCCATTTTATGGTATTTATGGTTTCATGTAATAGATACATGATTTCCAATTAATAATCATTATCCTTATTCATTATCAGTTATTATTATTATCCACGAGGTTTTCACTATTACACAATCTATGGATACAGTTTCATTCTCAGTTTATTAATGGCATTAGTTGTTCATTTATTCACTATGCCATATTGACTATGTCAGATTGATTGTGATTCACTTTTTTTGTACTAATGATTTCACGATTTGTAACCTTTATAGAGAATTTGAGCTCACCCATTTCATTGTCTACCTTCAACAGGTGATGAAGAGAAGATCCATTATTGAGTTCCTAGGGATTCTATTTTTATTTTTTGTTATGTTTTGTATATAGTTATATTTTACAATGTAATTTGAGTAACATCTATGTATCTAGTTTCTTCAAAACTACTAAATAGATCGTTTCTTTAGGATTTTTATACATTTAAACCATGCCAATATCACATGTAACTTACCAGCTCCATCCTAGAGGGGTTGGGGTGTTATAATAAATTCCCATTCATTTTACATTGAACCATAGAAATTGAATGTACCTATAAGACTAAAAGAATGACAGTTTATAATCATAAAATGCAAGGAACATAGTTATAATTTCATATTGATCTATAAATCATTAGAATACTATAAATGATAATTATATTTTCTTTAAAATAATTCTTGTGTTTTTCATTCGATATTTTGATAAAATCTGATTTATGATTACAGAAATGTAATGCGCTAGTTCTGGAAGCCACCCAGAGGCGCCCCATACCCGATTGGTCACATAACCTCAAGAACATTTCCCCAAATGCTAGAGGCTTCTGAATAGCTATGAGAACCTTTGGTGTGATAGTGGGAAAACTATTCCCTCATTGGAAGAGTACACAGTGGAAGAGAAAATAGTAAACAATAGCGGAAATAGTAAACAGTTCATAGAAAAGTGAAAAAAAGATTGAATATGGTAAGAACATGAGAACACACACACACACAGATATATATATATATATATGATGCATGATACATTTGTCTAGGTAAGTATCCAAACAAATCAAAATGATGGAAATACATTCAGTACTAAAAACAAGTATAAAATAACGATAAACTGCTCCTCAGCATCATAAGTCTAAGCTTGGTCCCATGCTCTCTAGCTCCCCAGCAATTCAAGTACTTGAAGTCGAAGGACGCTTTCCCTTGTATATACATGTAGTAATATATTCTATTTGGAACTAAAAGAATGAAAAAAATAGGGTGTGAGACTAAATCCTAGTAGGTAACCACCCGATGATCTGTTCCTATCAGTCAGTGAATATATGGCAGGTAAAAGTACAAAAAATAGTAACCATGAACATGATGAACAATAAAAAAACCACAGTTGAAATGTCAAACAATTTCTAACAAACATCAAAGCACAACAGTTAACCTATTGGAAGTTCTCATAGACATTCCCTCTGGTCCTACCTAACATGTAACAACAACCCTCTAGGCAGTGCACTCATAATAACCCCTCTGGTTTGGTCATATGAAATTATAAAGACTCTCTGAGGAGGTACACACAGTCAACTCCCCTTATAGTCATGGGTAGTTAGGAACTCTATGAGGATGCTCGCATTTTCAATTACCTTTATAGCCCCAAGGTCATGGAATCTATGAGAAATCACACTCTGTCAATTCCACTTATATCCCATCTCATTCATAGACTCTGTTAGGATGCTCACATAGTCAATCCTTCCTATAGACTATGGTAATCTGGTGATTCAATAAATGCAGAGACTCTCTAAGGAAGCTCACATGGTCTATCCCCGTATAGTCTGATGTAGTGGAGGACTCTCTGAGGATTATCTCACAGTCTATGATCTTTTTTCTCAAATTAATCCTAGCCTCTCTGAGGATGCTCACTTGTTCAATCCCCATATAGCCTAAAGCTCATGGGCTCTTTGAGTAAGTTCACACAGTCGATCCCCTTATAGTATAATACACCTGTTTCTCATGACCCTGTGTAGGATAACGTCATATCAATAAAATATGACCAATGCAGACATACAGAACTACATTTCTAGATAGTTCTAAAGCATACAAGAATGTCAAAAAACATTTCTACATTCTACTACAACAGGCATGGAATCAGACAAAGTAGCCAAGGAAAATAGGACCAATGGTCATAAGAAGAACGTGCAACGGTAAAACCTCCAAATCATAACGGTTCAACCATATTCATATTCAATCATCCTCTATATTGGAATAATAGCACAGCCAGCATATAACAAGGGTAAAATGGTAAACAGACAATACCCCATTCAAGGGTACTGTAGGAATTTTCCCATAATATTCAAGGGCATTCAACGGAAAGTCACAAACCACCAACCTTGACGTTAGGAGATTGATATAATTGAACCTAAATTCTTGATTCTACTTGGAACACCATAGATCTAAAAAATGCATAAAATGTTCAACCCACGATAAATTTGAAAAGATAAAGAATTTGAAAACACAGATCTATTAGAAGGAAGAGCATACTGCTACGATTCCAAGGCACCCAACGGTGTTAGATTCCACGGAAGAATGGAAGATCAGTGGATCTTCAAAGATCAGACGCTGTACAGACTCTCCCGAATGAAGGACACGTAGAAGAAGACGGTTTTTCCATCAAACGTGGCCCTAGTGTGTTAAATGGAAAAAAGTACATGACTTGTACTTTTGACGAACACGGTGTGTACATTCGGTTTTTGTATCCCCATTAGGTGGCCTCCACATCACTCATACATGGTCATGTGTGTGCCCATGTAACGCATAGCACACATCCTCTAGTGGCATCGATGTACATGGCATGTACCTATATAAGAATAAAATCATGGCAGGCTTATAACGAGGGTAAAATGGTAAACACACAATACCCCGTTCAAGGGTATTTTTGGAATTTTCACATAATACTCATGGAATTTCAACGGATAAAAACAAACAACCTACCTAGAACTTAGGAGATTGATATACTTGAACTTAGAATCTTGATTCTCCCTGTAACGACGTAGATCTACAAAAACTCATAAAACATTAGATGCATGATAACATGAAAAAGAAGTGGAAATGGGAAACAAATCTCTATGATAAGTAAGATCATACCACTATGATTCTAATACACCCAACGATGTTAGAATCAGAGGACAAATGGAGGCTTGGTGGCTCGTGAAAGATCTGCGGTCGTACAAACTATCTCTGATGAAGAACACCTAGAGGAAGATGGTTTTGTCGGTTAGATGCGACCCCCGCGAGTTTAATGAAAAAAACAAAGTTCATGGTGGGTACATTTGAAGTACATGGCATTTACTTTCTGTTCCATCATCCATACATGGCCATGTGTGTGCCCATGACACTACCAGCACACAGCCTCCAGCGGCATCGAAGTGCCCGATGTGTACTTATAATGTACATGGTGTGTACATAGAAAATTTCCTGATTTTCCCCTTATTCTAAAAAATGAACAGAAAAGGAAAAACATACCTGACAAGAAGATCTGTTTTCATACAAGATAAATTAATGATGGATTATATAATGATTTTGTGGTTTTCATTATAATTAATTTAATCGTGTTACAATGTAATTATAATAATAACACAAAAATACTCATATAAAGGAGGGTTATTCCTTGAATGGAACAATGTTATCCATCAATAAAATAATAGAATACATATTGAATATTTAACTATATGATTTATTTCTAGTTGATTTTATTTAAAGGGAAAGACTTTCAATTGGTATAAATATATATGATGTCTGCACAAAATAAATGAAAATTTCATTTTAATTTATTAATATTTCACATTTTTACATTTAACATAGATGAATACCGTTCTTATATAGATGTAGTTTATTATTCCTACAACCACCAGAATGTGGATATAATGCACTCCATAAGAACTGATGTCAGAAAATGATACCTAGATGGTATTCTATAATGGAAATCCAAAAATGACCAATAAAAAATGAATATACAATTAGAAATAAAATGGATGTAGGGTGGTTATGGGTTTACAATCCTGAAACACATTTAAAAAATCACTAGAAGAAGATAAAACTTTAATTTTGAATGGGTTTTGAAAAATATTATTATTAAATGTGCACTTGGAATACATTTCAAAGAGAGGAAGTATCATAAAACTCAAAAAATTATAAAATATATATATATATTATTTTGTAGGGATATTGTACATAAAAAATTTAATCCTACCATTCAAATTATTTTTCAAATAAGGTTGTTCCATACCACTCTACTAGAATTTTTAAAAAGATGATTTGGGAATAATTAATCACCATTATAATTAATATATATTAACTAAAAAATGTGTACTACTATTAATTTTACTGTGGGTTTTAAAAAATGATCCTAATTCTTATTCACATAGGGATTCTTATTTTTAATGAAAATAAAAATAAAAATTATTAAACAAATGTGTTTTGAATCATTTAGTTTAACACCGTTAGTATTAATTATGAACCCATATCCGTGATATCAGATATTAATGAATATTAAATACATATAAAATTTGATTAATTGAATGAATGATACTATAAGAAGTTAAAATGAGAAATAATAACATGAACCTTGAATATAGAAATTAGAATCATCATTTATACATTGATTATTATTTTAGAGATATGGGGAAAAGCAAGAGTGAAGTCAATATCTATTTATCGATTGATAATTGATGATTCATGATCCAACTTGCATACCCTTATAACATGATATTTGTTCCATACAAGATATATCCCGAAGTGAATTCATGATCCCCAATGTTCGATGACTATCTCTTTGAATCACACAAAAATAAAGATGGAATGATTTTTAAAACAAAAAAAGTGAATGTAAAAGAAACTAGACGTTATGCATAACCAAAGAGAATCCAAATATAATAACATACAAGGATCCAACATGGAATAAATATTTCTAATGTATTATAACCCAACTCCGAAAATAGTGGAAAGTAGCTCATGTACGTAAGGATGTTACTCACCAAATAAACATTTCAATAACTAGATCGATGTCCAATAGATCATCTCACCCATGTAGACCATAGAAGTAGACAATCAACAAAAAATTGATGTTACAAGATGGGTGTTTTTAAAAAGAGAGGGTTGTTATAACCATTAATTCAATAAAAGATTCATATAATAGAAAAACAAAATTATTTCTTTCAATTTTAAAAAAATAAACAGGTTTAGAAATTTATTGAAAATTTAGTCAAATCATAATATACACCTCAAATACAATAAAATAATATAATCAATTCATGAAATGTGATGGAATATTTCTAAAATAATAAATTAAAGAAAATTTTTTATATAACATACTTTATAAAACTTTTTATGGAATGTATTGGTGTCTGCAAACCATGGAGGACATAAATATCGCTAATATAAACAAGTGAATAATATGGTAATCAACCAAATAGGTATGAATGTTACAAAATTTTGGTCTCCAAACTCTATATTTTATCAACATAAAATGTGAATACACACATCCATCTTACATAGTCTGTATGTGAATCATCACCATCCCATCAGGGATGTGACATAATGCATTTATAATTTCGAATGATGTATTGTCATTGTGTGTGTCTAAATAACACACAATATACCTATAGGTTCCAAGTGATCCCATACCATTAATTATGGTTAGTTTATTATAATATGACTTAAAATGAAATTTAATCCCATTACACCATTTCAAATTCCAATTTTCCAATCAGAATAAAAACATGGTTTAATTTAAATAATTGCTTTTTAAATAGGATAAAACCAATAGGATTCAATCGAAACATTTTAATACATATTTAAATTTAATAAATTTCCTCAATTATGTCACAAACATATAAATCAACTGTTAAAAGTAAACAATTTCCATATATTTGTGATCACAAACCATTTTTTTGGAATTGAGTTTTTTTCAAAAAATTTATGAAAACCATTTTGAAAAACTAAATTCATTGGAATTTGATATAAAAAAAATTCATTTCAAATTCATTAAATTGAATTTAATTACAATAATATATAGATGAATAATTTTATTATTATAATTTTTTGCTAAGTGGGATGTAGAAACCTACCCCTTTTATAAATCTCAACATTCGCAACGACACCCATCAACGAGAAAGAATCTGTACAAAGCATTGAAACTCTAGAAAAAAACATTATTCAACATCATGTAGCATAACTACATCTATATAAGGATGATCTATTGTGACCCAAGGACGAGGAAGATAGAAAGGGATGATGAATAGAGAGAATTATTTCTTGGGAACCTATTCCATGGGTAATGATGGTCAAACACTTATTGAATGGATCCAGATGGGTTAGAGAGAACCATTATTACATAGGGAAGTCCATGATTTGAGAGGAATAAAACTTTAGAGGAAAAAATATAATGGGATAAGATATTCCATCATCATTAAAAACACATTTGGAGTATTACAAGAAATATAACCCATTTAATCATCATGAAATAGTAAATTTCCATTACCATATAAAAATAAATCCACATAAAAACCAACAAATTGAAATATAGAGTAATAATTTATTCACTAAAAACATTTAAAGACATTCTAGATCATATACCCTTCACATTATGTTCCTAGAGATCATTAAAAGTCATGTAACCTAGTTGCATAATGTGTAATCCTATTTTAGACTATTGAAAGTAAAATTTAATGTAGCGTTAAAAAATATGGTACTACACCATTATTGGTATCATATGAATTCATTCTTAACCCTATTCTATAAATCAAAACAAAAAACCATGACCAGGTCAATGATGTACCTATCAGATCAAAAACAAGATGATACAATGTTCTCATCATAAAAAAATTTTATCCCTAGATATCCAATGAAGAAGCATACATGGAAAAAATATGAGTCCACTACTCTCTTATCAGTGCCTCAAATTATCACCTCTCATTATATTTAAAACCATGAATCCATAACACATAAAAAAAGTATTTTATTCCATTGAAGTATAGTTTTTGCAGAATCTACTATCCAGATATGCCGATCAATCGATGCTAAATCATGTTCAATATTATGATCACTCTATCTCAAAACATTAAATAAATAAGGGAGATACATTCTAAATTGAAACACATGTATCGAGTTATATATCAGCAACATTCATGGTGTATGTTCAAAATTGTATGAATCATTCTGAAGTTTATCAAAAACATTGAAATGTCCTCAAAAATGATTAGAAAGCTCCAATTCCTCCCCCACCATCAATAACCCAATCGAGGATAAATTTTCATCAACAAATAAGAACCAACTAAGAACAATAAAGTTCTATGGTGATGATCAGAATAATAAATATATAATATAACTATTAAATATCATTATCTAATGAATCAACTATATTTTTCATGTCATCTCGTGCACGAAACATTCTCCAACCATAGAATGTTTATAAATATAAGAGAAACAGAATCGAGATTTTAATGGTCGACCATACGTGGACTAAAAACATGAAATTATGATCTATTATTAGAAAATATAATTATATAAAAACACAACGTTCCCTAAATATCCATAACTATACCAACCAATGTTGATAACACAAGGAAAATGTAAATTTTCATGAATCTATATAGATATCTTAGTTTGTCTATCCGAGTACAGATGATAGTCCATGCTCAAATGAACATAATATCATAGATCCTCTTAAATTCCTTTCCCAAAGTAATATGTTAATTGAGGACAACCATCAATGACTATAGAAATGGAAATCCAAACAAATATATAATATCATTCATATAGAGTTATCCAAAATACTCAACAATGGTTGTACCATGAATAAATGTTATGTTAGGAAACTAGGTTAGCCTATCAATCAAAAATCAAATTGAATTATTTGTTCAATTTTTAAATGGAAACCCAACAAAATAATACATATATATCACATCCAACATCAATGTTGGTACTTGATGTTGCTGAAATAAATGCATTTTTTAAAGATTCTCAACATTAACTTATTTCCATGTATAATATTGGGAAACAAACATAGAAATGCCATGTATCATACCTAGACACCATAACAGCTACTATATTTTATATAAAATATTTGTGGTAATTGGGTTCACAACCCACTATGAATTATGAAAATCCCCAATCAAACCCTTACTGGTAAGAAACGATACACCAAATTGATTCTCACAACTAGGAACACCCTCAATGGACAAAAACAATTGGGAATATGTCTCCCCATAAGAAAGAGGGTCTTTAATTAGATATAATTCATTATAAATCTATTGATCATAAAGATTCATATTGAGAAGAGGATGTGATAATTGAATACATGGTAATGAATGATCTTCCCCAATATCCTACAATCCAATATTCACTTATGTAATGGGAACTGTTAAATTCTACTCTTATGATGATTCATTAACATCCATGTTTTAATGTTTTTTTCAACTCTTATTCAATTGAATTCCAATTTCCTAGTGTATAAGTGACATAAAAATACAAATAATGACGTTGTTATACCCAATGCCTCAAGTAGATATTTAAATACATTTTAGATAAGATATAAAAAAATACCTTATGGTCTGAATTGAAAATAAACATTTCTCCATAAATGTAATGTTTATAAATTTTAATAATGTGAATTATATTTTGTAGTTTTAGTCCATGGGTTGGATAATTCATCTCATTTGGTTTTAAATAATTATATCCATACCCAAACACAAGATTCCACTACATAATAATGCAACCCAACTTAAACTAGATGCATTAGAAATGGCCACATAGACATTCATAGCCTCTTCAATAGTCAAAATTTGAGTTGTAGTAAAAATATGTTTCAAATAAATAAATGACCTCTTAAATTTAACATTCCAAACAATCATTACCCCATCCTTGTTAGGGAAATCATCAAAGAATAGAAATTTGAGAATCCCTTCATCAACAAATGCAATTATCTGGATTAGCAGGAGAAGATTGGAATCTTGAATACTTTATGTGGGTTTTACCATGTAATAAAAACCTTAAAAATCTTGGATCAATTTATATTCCTAGTTATAACACTATTTTTCCCATGAATTTATCTTCTAAAATCCGGAAATTACACTTCAAATGATTTGAATAATGTCAATAATTTATCAATAAACATTGAACTGTTCAAATATAATGAACATCATCCCCCTCACACATAGAGTAACTGAGGATTTAATACTCCATGACTGCCTCAAATGGAATCTTGATAATTGGGGGAAAAAATTCCTCAATGTCATAAAAAATATATTAGTATTTACTTGACCAAAACTAATAACAAGGAAGTCTTAATGTTAATTCATTCTCTAAAATGAAGTTTGCAGAAAGTCATAATATTGTATCCTAAACTATTGTAATCCATATCAATATTTCATCATTGGAAAAACAATTTTAATCATTCAACCAATAAATCATGTCATTAATCCATGGAAATTTTTTTTCTTCACTGTAACTAGAATGAGTATTCAGTGATTCATGCATCTATGAAGATAACTATCATAATATTTGGAAAATAAAACTTGTGATACCCATGGTGACACACTCATGTGTATAAAGACATTCTAATGAAGATCATTGTTCTGATACTTCCTAAATTTTATTTTTTCTAGTTATATGTAGTTATAGGGAAATAAAACTCATTGATTATAAGTAATTAAATATATGGAAAACAAAACCTCCCTTACCATTGAAAAATGAGCGAAATTTGAAGGAAATACATTATATTTTAGTGAAAAATGGAAGAATATCACCACTTAAAAATTCCAGTTCAAGATCAAAATATAAATCTAATATTAAATTCACCAAATATGGATAAAAAGGTCATAATTTTCTTGACTATGGCTTCCATTCTCAACGAATGATAAGAGTTGATCCACTATGGAATGTATGATAGGCTAGATGAAGATAACAATCCATATAGGATTTATTTGAAATGATCCAATCCATTCAATAAACAATATCATGTTGTTTCATGTGAAGGAAAAAAAACACATAGAAAAATTAACATATAATCGGGAGAAGAAACAAGAAGGACTACCGAGAGGCCTCCCTCTCTTCATGATAAGGGGTGTAAAAAATCCATTTCATATGATTCAACATACATAGGAAGATTAAGAATATTAAAAACAATTTTTGAAAAAAATGAATGAGATTCACCGATATAAAATTGTGTAGTCACTAATGATGAATCTATAGTAATGGTATTTCTAATAATTATTGAACACATATCTACTACCGTTGGAGAGTCTTTTACTATGTGAAGTAGTTTCATTATAGATTCATGTTGTTTTAACACTCTTATACATAATTTGTCACATTTATCCTCAATTTTAGTTGTATCTATGGATCTTGATTTACTTTGTGGAGTATAGAAGATATGGAATAGTAACTGAAAGTGTCCTGAACGACTACAATAACCATTTTTTCGGGTGCCTCAGTGCAAACACTCTTAGTAAGTCCTAACATTCCAAACTGAAGGAATCTAAATGTACTTCCTCATGGAGCTTAAGTTCGTATCGAATGAACCAACCATAGAGAAATTTCTTGAGAGTCCTCATGCATCAGCTTTACTATTATGGAACTCATGATTCCACTCAGAGAGAATGAAAATCCTAATAACCAAGATGTGGTATCCAAATCCATTTTGACAATCATTGATATATCCAACACATCAGATTAAGTGAAGGATTCATCATGTAATGCTAAGAAAAAATACCTGATCAATGTCTCAACCTGGACCATTGATACTGCATCCTTTCATTAGAAACAATCCCAATTGAAAACTTCACAACTTTAGTAATGATTTTTTAATATTCATTCATAGTTCTAAAATCCTTCTCAAGCTTGAAAAACTCAACAACCTTGGACAAAACCATTAAATCTAGATTGAATTAGTCAATGAATATAAAAATTAACACTTTCCTCTCTAATATATCACTTTTCTTTTCAAATACCATTCGTTCCTACAATCTCTTGATCATTCCCTCAAGAGAAAATGTTGAAAGCTTCACCATGATCATGTTTGGTGTGTCTGATAACTCAAAAAGGTGATCAATCATTCCCAACCATTCATTAGATTGTTGAGGATTATAAAAGAAATTGAAAATTGGATTCTTCTTGTGAAGGTAATATTTTGAATTAAATTTTATTGGAACCCTCTGATGTTGCACAACAGAAGAATTTATGGGAATTGGAGGTGGTGCATGTAACAGGGATTGGATAGTGCACACCATCACCTCAACTAAATTTGTTTCCACTAGAGGGTTCACTCACAAAGGATCTGCACCAGCCTCATACAAGATCCAATTCACAATTCATCTAATAGTAATGATGAAACACTACATTAGTAGTCATAAAATATGACATCATATATACAATCAAACATATAAATATGGAAATTTATTTCCATCAGTTAGAAGATACGTGATTTGGATTTCAAACAATAAAATAAATTTTTTGGAAAATACTAGAACTAATCCTAATTACTTATTACACTATCCACCCGAAGACACTTAGGTATAATTGGGGTGAGAGATAAAAGTAACTAAATCACAACTACCTACCACTTCTTGACAATATATCATATATTCATAATGACTCAATATAGAATCTCAACCTGTCATGCTCTGATAGAACTTTTTCATGAACCAACCAAGGTATACTGGTTACCTAAAAATTGATCCATCCCTGACATAGCCTGAAGGGTGATCAACATCCCCATGGGTCGATCAGTAGAATATGAAATCATACAAACTAAAATTGGAATGATTTTCCCCCTCACAACAAAGAATTAAATGAAGAAAAATCGTTACCATAACAAAAGAAACCCCATATAGATTAATGTACGAAATGTGAACAATGTATAGACAAGCACAATGTACAACAACCCACGTACCAAAAAAATGAAAATAGACATATTAAAACATGACAAAAATAATCATATCCAAGGTTCTACAGCTGGATCCACCTCTTATTTATCAATTCCCCCTACTCGATCTGGAAATGTTATAAAATACAAACACCAGAAGTCACAAGATGGGTGTGATATAAAAATTCCATTATGGTCTCACAAATGATTCAATAAAGGATTCTAATAATGGATTCACCATATGAATTCTTTCAATTTATAAAAACATCAATGTTTATAATTTTATGTCAAAATAAAAAGAATCATGCTATAGACTTCAAATGATAGAAAATATATTAAGTAAATATTCACAATTAATGGAATATTTAATAAAAAATGCCTAAAATTGAAAATTTATATAAAATGGATTATGTAAATTCAAAATGAATGTAATGAAATTTAACAAAAATGTCATATATTTATATCGAAAATAATAAAAATTGAGAAATGTGGTTATTTTCCAAACAGATTTAAATGATACAAGCTATATGAATCCCAATTATATAACAAATCATGATATATGTATATACAGATGTCCTTCTAACACTAGAAATTGTTCTGAATCATCATAACATTGTGTATGTGACATGCTGCATTTATGTTTTAGAATGTTTTTTAATCATATGTTGTGTCTAAATAACTCAAAATCTACCTACATATTTCATGTGATCATACAAAATCAATGATGGAAAATTTATATTAAAATAATTTAAAATAAAAATCAAATGCATTCCCTTAATTCAAATTCCAAATTTCCATTAAATAGAAAAATTCTTTTTAATTAAAAAATTCATAGCCTTTAATCAATTCAAACACACAAGGTTTCTATCAAAAAAATTTATACAATTTTCACAATTTAATATATTCTTTAAATTTTGTTTAAAAATTTAGATTCAACAATTCAATACAAACTATAACCATTCATTTTCAAACACAACCAAATTCAAGGGTAATGGGGGTTTTCCCAATTTCATTCTAAAACCATTTCAAACCTCCCATTTCACTGTAATTGGGTTAATCAAACCAATTGAAATAATTTTAAAACAATTGAATATAAAAAAACAGAAATAACACAAAAAAATTAATATTAATCAATTTGGAAATGTGTCATAGAATAACATTCCTTTTTTCTAAAACCCAATGCTGATAATAAAACACATAAATGATAATGAATGTGTTGAAGACCTAGAAACTCAACTTAGAAATGATACAAAACATCACATAGAACATTTCCTCAATATTAGGAGGATAGATTCATTCCAATTTAGAGAATGAGATTAAGGTATAATGAATAGGGATAAAAAACCTGGGAACCCCCTCTAAAATTACAATGATGATCGAATATAAAACGAATGGATCTAGAAGGGTTAGAGATATCCCAGATTGCATAGGGATGGCCTTGGGTATAGTGAAATTAAAATATAGAGGAAAAAAGATTGAGATCAATCGTGATTCCTATTATTAATTAGTATTTGGGTTGTTACAATATGGTAACCCCATTACACGTCGTGAAATATTTGTTTCCATAACCATTGAAAACATCGATGATCTTCATTAAAATATGACACATTTATTTAAAATGTAATCTTTAGTTTTCTTATGACATGAAAATATTGGTCTCATCATTTAACCATAACGGTTATAACCCTTTGGTGTATGTTCATAGTGATCATTACACATCATGAATCCTTGTTACATTGTGTGTAAATGTCACGTTGCGTAAATAAATGTCATGTTAAATAGGAGATTCCAAAAAATATATAACTTCATCATTATAGGTAACATACCAAATCGTTCCCAACCCTAGTCAATCATAGAATGGTAAAACACAAAAGAACATCAAATTCAAACCAATCAGATATATAAGGGGATTTTACAAGAACCCTCTCCCATCAATATTTTTCATCAATTATAGTAGCCATTTTTAAGATAGATAGAAAAGAAAGAGGGTATGGGATATAGAGATGTTGTGATGGTGAGAGAATGAATTTGATGAATGAGTAAGGACCATATATATCATATTATTGGGGTAGTGGGTTTAAAAATTCACATCCTTTCAATTCCCATTTCATCTAAATGATGAGATGTGGTATGGAACCTATTATTATAGAATTTTATAAATGGTCCAATATCAGTGATTATGGGTTAGAATAAAATTTCAACATATTTTTAAAGGAAAATAATACATAAATATATAATAATAATAAAAATAATAAAATAATATTAACATTTACACATATTTTAATAATACATGATTTGATCTATATAGTAGAATGAAATAATTTTAAACTAAACTAATATAAAATTATGATAAAAATATCTATAACGTATGATATAAATGTAAAATATTAATATATGTTTGAGGTACATTGATGTAGAAAGTAATCACAAATCTACATTGGAATAAATAAAAATAATTTAATGTGACAACAATTTACCTACAGTTAACAATAGAATTAAATGATCATTATTACGTCCTTTCATTTCTTTTTAATTGAGATGAAATTATTCTAAATCAATCATGATATATTTTTTCAACTGTATAAACTTTTACTTCTTCATTTTCAAAAAAAATTTATTTCATTTATTTCATATGTATGTTAGAAATAAATATTAAATTTATATTTTAAGATGTGGGAGATACTAGATTATATCCCCCATATAAAAAATTACATATTTTGAGGATATGTAAATCTATTATGTATCTAATAATGAAATAATAATACCAATAAAATTACAAAAATAAACCTTAATAATGTTGATATATTAATATGAATTAATAAAAAATATAATTAAAATTAACATAATGGTTAGACAAATAAATTTTCAAATTTTCATGGAAAAATAATTTGGCCATTTATTCTGACAGTGTTATATTAAAAATATTATTATTTATGTTTTAAAAATTATAACCCCCCGAATTGTAGTATTATATTTATATAGAATTTGATTAAAATTATATTGATTGACTTAATTGTATTCACATGACCAATGTAATGTCATTTTCTCTCATGATATCAATACCATAGTGTTTAAATTAATTATATTCATTTAAAATATATAATAAAATATGAATAATAATATTAAAAATATATATCTTATAGAAAATTGGTTGGAAAATTATTTTTCATTATCCACAATCAAATCATCATCTATTTGTGGAGTATACAATCTGGTTTATTTTCAATTATCTTGTAAATTCAATTCACATTGTAATTTTATAACTAACATATTGAAAATGATAAAAATTATAAAGATTAAGTGCTTAGAAATTCAGTATGATACAAATGAAATATCATCCATTGAATATAAAAAATATATGAAATAACTAGTCTTCAATAAAAACATTAATAAATTTTTGAAATAGCTAACATCCATGTGTACTCAGAATGAACTATCATTTAATAATTTTTGATCCCCTTACTCACCCTAGACATCTAACTTCCCCTATTTTAATTCTTCCATTATCACCAAGAATTGGGAATATTTTCCTTTTTCAACATTGTATAAAATAATTAACCTTCCTCCATTTGGATTTCATTTCTATCTAAAAATATGGGATATAATTTGAAATAGGAAAAACATTTTAAACAAATATATAGTTCACATAGTCAATAAACATTTATTGTTGAGGTATGATCAATGTTTTCAATGAACTCATATGAAATAGTAAAATAATATTTTATAGGATTCTATTTTCTCATTACATTATTTAATAATGTTATACTATAAAGGATGATAGAAATTTAAATCCATAAAATATAGTTATGTTATGAACATCTGTTAATTATTCTTGTTATATTCTTGATCCAACATCATTTAATTATATCTGGATAATCTTCAAGTGATATTAAAAATTTTCCTTATATTATCTATGCACATTTTTTTTAATTCTCTAAATTTTAATTTTCATATAATACCCCATCTCCTGTTTTAATTTTTAAAAACTACCCCTTCAACCATATTTTTATTATAATCACCACATTAAAAATAACAAAAAAAACACATGTTCCCGACATCTATTAGTCTCGTCCATATATCCCTAACATTTGAAAATTCACACTGAGTATGAACATCCATTTCATATTTTCATAAGATATGTATACTGATAAAAATTTAGAACACATCTTAATCGTATAATTCAACATCGAATATAAATTTTTAAATATTCAACATATCGATTCGCTCTATTACATAATCTACAGATTAAATATTCTATAAAATTTTCAATGATGATAAAACATAAATATGTATTCTATAAATAAACATTATTAAAATGAATTTATTTTTTTAACCCTCTAGTAATGAACAATATAAATTAGATCATTTTTACATTAAATATTTTGAAAATGAGAAATTATTACTATTTAATATTAAATGTTTGTAGAAAATAACATATATTTGGTATAGTATGAGTAAAAAAATAAAAAAATTAAAAATAAAATACGATATTGTTGGATGAAATAATATTGAAAAAACAACTCATTCATATTTTATCTTAGTAGTAAATGGTGAACATAACATTATTCTTATTTTTATAGAATATACAAATGGTAAATTTTTCATGATAACATATTGAATATTTGATTAGTTTCCCTAATTTATGAATGATAATTAGTTGGTTAGATTTATAACATGATTGAATTTTTCAAAAAAATTAAAAATGTAATGAAATACTCCTATGGAATAAAATAGAAGTATACAAAATCAAATTATTCATATAAAAATGGAATGGAGGATAATGGATGATCAAATGTAGTTTAAAATATTTGTATCAAAGAGATATTGTAAATCAATTTTTAAAACATAATTTTTATATGTTTTTATCATGAATGATATTAGATTATCCATTATATTTTCCAATTTCTATATATGGTAACTGTAAAAATTAATTTTTGAAAATAATTAAAATTCAGTAAAAAACTATCATAAAAACCATATTAACAAAACCTATAAAAACATAAATTATAGTTTATTAAGGATCAATCAATATATTATTTATAATATTTTTATCTATTATAATATAGAGATGAATTTGAATGGAAAGACATAGAAAAAATTATGAAAAAATATCTAATTAGAATTTAATCATTAGAATTTAATTTATTTTTTCAAAGATTAATTCTAATAACGTGTTTAACTTTTTTTCATAAAATAATTACCCATTTAATAAAAATAAATAGTGATTATCTTAATGGTATGTATGTTCTGTGTTTTTACCATGAAATAAGTTTCTTCATTGTAGATTTTTTAAATAAAGTAAATTGTTGAATACCTATTACCAACATCTACAGGTACTTAATGTAGTAAATTTTCAAGAGATGATGTGAATATTTATTTTTTCAATTTTTAATGATTAAATGTGATATTTGCAACCATTAATCAGATATGACCATCAAAAAATGATTTAAGAAATTTTTTTATTGTGTAATATATCTATCTAAATAATTAATATCAGAGAATGAATATATCATGATAGGGATTACAATTGATATTTACCAATATATGTTAAAGAATGTGGAAAATATATTATATTTTTTATTCAAAAGAGGTATATTATAATTGGTCATTTATGGAACATATTCTCTATATATGATTTTAAATAGTTTGGTAAGGAATGGAATGATTAAGATATATAATTTTATCTAAAGAATGAATCATTGCATAAACATAAAAACACCAAGAATTATTCAGCGGTTATAAATATGATCAATATAACTATACTAAGTGATGTTTTAGTGATAAACACAAGCATTAGTGATATGAAAATAAAAATACATGATTTGAGAGACTGTACAGTGGTCGGATAAATATTATTACTATATAAATGGACATACGTGGTAGAATATAATCGATAAGGGAGATATTTCTTGGCCTTTTATGAATCAATAAGAATATCTTATAATTGTTAGTACATATATTTTTTTTTTGAATTTATAATATTAAATATATATTAACATTGAAATGAAGTATTTTTTTTAAATATTATCACTCGTTTTCTGTAAGATATTTTTTAATTCTGTAACAAAATTGTTAATCACAAACACTACTAAACAAAATATAGTATATTAATATAAAGTATATAATTTATTTTGAAAAATACCTAAAATATTAATATAAATAGAATTTATTATTTTTAAACTCTTCTTCTAGTTCCCTAAGTGCTGTAATAAGACAAAAAAATAATCATTTTAAAACATACTGTGGTTATAACAAGGATTTAGTGTAAAAATATATAATAAATCAGAATACAATGGTAAAAAATACATAAAATAAAAATTTTATTACTATAATAATTAATAATATATAATAATATCATTAATTTTTATACAGAGATGAATTTTTGGTATACTCATAAATATATTAAAATTTAAATAATCCTTGTATAAATAAAAAAAGAATATATGATTTTTCTATAAGAACAATGAAAAGAAAAATAATTAATGTCTAATAATATTACTATAAAATTAAAATTAATACATGTATCATTTTATGTGTCTATAGGTTTTGCTAAAAATAATTTGTACGTATTATAGTTTATATCTAAATATTAAATAATATGATCTATTTTATGAGAATAAAATTATTTTGGTATGATATATTATTTAAAAAAACATTCTAATTCATAAAATAAAATTATATATAAAAATTATCACACATATTACAAATATTGATTAAAAAATAAAAATATCCTAATAAAATGATTATAATATTTTTTATCATTCATTATAATTAAAACATTAATATCATTGAGAATATAGAAAATAAATTTGTAGAATAATTGATTATAAAAATTATATGAAACGAATAAAAAAACATATATAACGTTATAATAAAAAACTTATTATTCATGAAAATTATGTCTCCTTGGAAAATAAATATTCAATAAAAAATGACTTTTGGGTGGGGCATAAATTTAGGTACAAATTTACATGACATGTAAATGAAAGTAGGAGTTAGTAATAGAAATAATATTTATTTCCAAATAGATGGAAGCATACCATTTGATCTGAGGAACAGATAAATTAAATTTAATGTATTTAAATTATCTCATATCAATATTAGTAAACAAAAAAATAAAAATATTTGAAATTGGTGATAATAATATAATATAAAAATTAATAAATTCAATTAAAATAAAATTTAAATAAAGTGTGATGATTTTTAAATTCTAAAACAAAAAAAAAGTAGTTTTAATATTTTTATGAATATATAAAAATATAATATTTGTGCTTACCTCCTTCACTAATATCATTTTTCATGGAAAACCCAATGAAAACTATCTTATTATTACCTTTTGAATAATGTAGGTTCTCATGAAAATTGTTAATTAATTTAGTAAATTGTAATGTTTAAATATTTTTTAGAATACCATAATTGGGTTTTATTTAATATATATTTGTATATAGTATGGAAATCCATTTATAATAATACATTATTTGAAAGAATAATAAATAATGATTATGCATCCTCCAAAAATTTATATGATTATTGATTATCAAAAAAATAGAGAGAATTCTATGAGGAGAAAAAGGTTTAAATAGTGAAATTGTATGTGAAATAGTTTGAGAAAAGAAAAACATCAACATAAATTGATGAAAACAAAAAATTTAATGTCAATGTTTTTTTAGGAATTATATCTAAAGAGTATTTATGGATATATAGTATAATGACCTATAAACAGAAATTGTATTTATAAATGAAGATGACCATAAAAATTAAATGTGAATTATATAAAAGAAACAATGGTTTTAGAGATATAATTATGTTTTGTGGGTGTTAAATCGGGGTTGAGAGAATATAATGAAAAACAAAACTAGAATTAATCAATGTCTAATGAAGGTAATTTTTATGAAATAATTTCAAAAGAGATAAAAGTATAAATAACATTATAGACTCAATTATATTTTGATGGAGGAGAAAAATGTTGTTTGTCTAGTAGATAACATATCTACGATTTTATGGAGCATCATTCATCATGAGACGAAGCTGTAACATTAGTTGGGGTAAAATATATGTGGTGATCTGTATCCATTAGCATCATTTCGTGATGTTAGGTAGGTATATTTATTTTTATATTTATATGCCATTTTTTTAAAATTTATATATATAACTTATATATACATCCATTATCTATAAAATAATAAGTTCCTCTAAAGACACATGTCTCCCACTAAGATGAAATCAAACTATATGTCCAATTTTTAGCATCCAACCCATATTTATTAAGTTTTTATTTTCCATCAAATCATTTTCACTCTCCTCTTGTTGATCAAATCGATCATGTAACAAGAATTGAGTATTATCCTCTTCCTGATCATCCACTATCTCCTCGCGTATAGTTACTCTATCATCATCCCATGTAATAGGTTAATCATCCCTACATTCAAATATCACAATAATGATCCCAAAAAAATAATATTTCTATTTCACTATTCAATGATTCCCCTTTATCCTTCGTCTCCAAATCCATGACTCCCTAATCTTCCCCGTATCTAAATACATTTCTCTCATGTTCTTTTGGATCACCTAATACCATGTCGTGATAACCAATATTTCCTACTATTAGGTTCTGTGCATGAATTCATGAGATACACAGTTTTCAATTAAAGAATTCCAATAGTATAACCTATTATAGATTACCATCATTTTTTATGTTGACTATGTGCAGAGGGTGTAAGTGAAGGTTTTGAAAATGATGTTGATTACTATGATATATAACCTGTACCAGAAATAGATATCTAATGAAATATTTGTTATCCATTCCATTTACATCGATTTATTTATAAGGGATTGAGACTCCTTCCCCACCAAAAATGTCATTGTTTCATCCCCATAGTTCAACCATACTATCATTATCAATAAATTGGCACTACTCTATGAAATGTAGTAAATTGTGATTTTTATTTGTTACAAATTATAAAACAAATATAAAATAAAAAAAAATTATATGTATCTTTTTTCTATGTTGATTTGAAAAAGGTATGGTATTTAGTGTAAATTTTAGATAAAACATATAATATACAAATTAAAAAAGCATCATAGGTTTATTTATAAATCGCTGCAACAATTCATTTCAAACCCTCTCTCCTACCCCACTCTATATCGTCCAACTAAATATCACTCAACTCCACATATAATCCTCCCCATCGTCTATAATTTATGGATTCACTCACCACCACATGATGTATTCTATCAACCTTATCCTCCCCACACGATTGTGGCTCTATTAAAATCCCCTTAACATTGTTCAACATATATGTTCTCCACATAATCCTAAAAATGGTTCTAAATGAAAAACCCACTCTCACACATCTCACCACTCTATATCACTCGACAATGGATCACCATAACACTCGACAATGATTTTATATACACTTCTCCAATTAAATCTAGTCTTCTACTATATTTTTAACTATTTGATCGGGTGATGTTTGTCAGATTCTTTTCAACATAATTAGGCGTATTTGATTATGTGTTTATATTAGTGAAAATATATGATATAATGTTTTATTTAATAATTTTCTTTTTCAATTTATCTTTAAATAGTACTTGTTTAGTAGATATAAGAATAATTTATGTTTTATTTGTAGTTTGTGATTTACTATTCCATTTATTAATAAAATATAATATAATTTTACATATTATACAATAAATATATTTTATATTATTTTGTGTTGGATGTTAGGAACATATGAATAAATGTGTAATTTTTTTACCTCAAAACAAATCTTTGTATGATACATGATTGGAAATATTTTATTCATTTTTCATTTGAAAATCGATATGTGGAAGGAATAATAATATTCCCATCTTAAATTTTTTTTATTATGTTTAATGAGATATATAGTGTTTGGGAACATGATATTAAAAAAAATTTCCTCATTCTATTTGTTGAAATTGGCATAGGGAATAATACATCGTGGAAAATTCATGAACATTTTTATATAATCAAAACGAACATGTTAATTCTCAAATAGTTTGTGTTGAATTTAATAACATGATAAATGATTCATTCCACAGAGTAGGGAAAAACTCTTGGACTCAATTATATGATTAAACATTCATGTCGCAGTAATTGTATCTATCATTGTAAATAATACTAGAATACATAATAGTGAAAACGATGTTTAACTTTTAGATAAATATAATGTAATAATGATGTCAATTTGAATCTTCATACAACCATAATGAAACAGAAAAAGATAATTATTATACAATTTTACATTACATTTCACTAAAATAATATATTAAATTTTTATTTATGTCATGTAAAATAGATAATCATTTTTTGTTTCATGAATTTTTCTAATAATTAATATTTGTTTAGGAGACATAGAAGATTTTAAAAAATAATTGAAAACCATCAATTAATTGGAAAAACATTTCTATTTCAAAGAAATGTAGGATTTTGATTGGAATCTAATTTATTCCATCCCATTTTGATTTTTAAATGAAATTTTAGAATTTCGTTATTTTTTTTATCCCATATAATAATTAATCTTGCATATATAATCAATTGTCATCATTCATCAAATGAAGATTTATTTTTGGAAATCAAATATCAGGAAATGAAATTATATTATTCCTCTATACTCTTTATCATGAATTAAAATATTCATTTATTGAAGGTGTAGATTCATATATTGAATCTATCATGCAAATATTAAAAATTAATTCTTCCATAATGTGGAAAATTAGTTATTCTTCTAGATAAAAAATGTATTCTTGAATGAGAGTGCACATATGTTTGGATTATTTTGTATGTAACATTAATTATTAATGTCAATAAAAACCTTGTAATAAAAAGTGGGTTTCATGTTTCATTAAATCATCCTTTATAAATCTCCTAGATTTCAGTTGAACATATCATTATTCAACCTAAAAATAATTATGAGGATTCCAATAAAATTATGATTGGGATAAAAAATCATGAAAATGTTATAAATTTTGTTATAGTGTTTGGAAAAGTTATTCAGGTAAATGATTTTTGAAATTATTTAGAACCCCATCAGTTTAAATTAGATCTCAACATATGAAAAAAATACAATATTCATGAACAGAAATATATATGGAATATAATTTGTTAAAAAATATTCATTATGTTATCCACATTGAGAATAATTTGTATAGTAATGTTTAGTTTATATTTCATAATTGCATAGGAAAATCAATGGACCATTTAAATACTGAAAATTAATTTAAATTAATAAAAAATAAAATGTGATATATTTCAAACTGAGAAGGGAAATTATCAAATATATATAATCTTAATGAAATCTGACCAGAAATTTTTTTTCCATCAAAGACATAAATATTTGAAACTACCAAATGGATACTAAAGTAATATTACATGATATGTTGATTGTAATCCTCGTATGATACATGTAATGAAAGGTCCCAACCCACATGTATTTATGTAGTCATTTCAACCTATAGGATATGACTAATTTTTTCATATAAAATTAAAATTCTTTTCATAGACATTGTCACATTTTTTTGAAATCATTATTAGAAGATATTAAACAACAATTAATTGTATAATAAATATGATTTTTTTGGATTGAATGTAAATTGGATATGGTATTACACATAATATTTTTGAAAATTATTATTCCACTAATAATGAAATATTCTTGATGAATCTAAAATGGGATTTCCCATAAATTATCAAAGGATATATCCATTAGAGATATATTTTATTTTAACATTTGTTTAATTTTAAAAATAAAAATTCTATTTTTTAAAATTTGAAATTAGTATTTATTACATTAATTCCATTTATCATTACGAATCCTAAGAGTTTGATGTTTAATTTGAAAAATATATATCTACTAGAAGGTTATATTATAGATACTTTCATTACAGAATATTGGTTAAATTTACCATTATAGTATTACGATTCTATATAGATAAGATTCAATAATGTTTTTTGTTATAATGATAATCATTGTCAATAATGTGATAATAATGATTTATAAATATTCCAAAATTTTGTCGAAAAGCTAGTAATACTTCTTCCATTAGATTGTCATATATACATTTAGGAAAAGAGTTCCAAATTGATATACTCAATAATAATATTTTATTCTCCCTATGGAAGTTAATTAAGAAAAAAAATTAAACGATTATTTAGGAGATGAACTCATAATGGGAAATATATTACAAAATATTTTCCAATAAATTTTTTTAATGGTTTTCAAATCATGTGATTTCTAATCCAATAAATTCATTGAATAAATAAACATTTATCTATTTAATTTTTCAATTTTTTTATCAAATCTAATATGTAATAAATGATAACTATCGAGTTGAACTGTCCAACTATTTAATGATTTAGGTCATGTTTGTAACGCCCCGACCCCAGCTACCCAGAGTCGGTGCATTAATTACATAACATTGGCCTGATCACAAGAAAGATCAAATCTCGAAAGACCGATTGGTTTAGTAGCCTTGGAAACACTAGATATATTCATAAGGTTTACATTACATCATAAAATCAAAAACTACTACAACAACATAATGTTTCCACAGTCCACACTACAATCCCCTCATAATATCCCTGCAGGTCATTCATAACTTACATCTTCACTTCTTGGGAAAAATAAAACATAGAAAAGGGGTGAGCTCAAATGCCCAGTAAGGATAACAATATAGCGGAACATTCAAAATAAGCATAAACATTTAAGGCAATGAATTACTAAAACAAAAGCCTTTTAAAATTGAACTTCAACATAGTAAGGCAAAAGTAAAATGAAATAATGCCATTTACTTGTTCACATGGATATTCTACTAATCGAATAATCACATGCAAAAATCAATAACCACTTTCATAATGTTGGAATGCATAATGCCAGACTATCATAACCACATAGCCAAGGCCTCGTGCCAAGACTACAAATAAGATTTTGTCAAGGCCTTGTGCCAAGACACTAGTTTGTCTCATGAGACCTACCGATGCATCGAGGAGCTATAGCGGGCTCCACCCGTCACTTATTAAGTCCAATGCATTCCCATATGAAAAGGTTTAAACATAACATAAACATTCGTATTAAAACTAGCATACGAAATGTCAATACTTTCACAATAAACTATGAATGGTATAAAAATAGAACATCCACAGTCAAACATATCACAAAACCTTCAATACAATATAGAAGTTTTGTATCATAATAAATCAACTTCAAATAATCTTAAAATCCATCAAAGGATGTTGACATAGATGAAATCAAAATTCTTTTTAAAGAAATATCTCCTTTTATTTTGAAATCATTTAAGATCCATATAAAATAAAACATTTTCTTTGAAAATATTCTTATAAGCTTGTAAGGAAAGCTTTGAAGATTTTATAACGGCGTAAAATAACGGCACCCGCCGTATAAGTTAAAAAAAACATTCTTACCTCAATTCTGTCGAAAAGGTTAAAAAGGACCTTGTTTTGAAAACGACGGAAAGATTCCTTTATAAACCTCTTATAAAAAGTCAAAAAAAGGTATAAATGACTTTAACCCATATTCTTGTAAATAGTAAAAATGTTTTGAAATACATTTTTAAGAAACATGGATGTGGATGATAAAGAGATCCCAGTAGATTATTACATATAAACAACCTCGGATAATGAAGAGATTGTGAAATAACCCTTACCTTGTACTTTTCCTTGGTTGGGGTAGGTTAACCTCCTGTATAATGGTGAAATAATTGTTATTAAATTATACAAGAATCATATATATTAATATGATATCATATATGATCTTTTAACATTGATTTATTAATAATATCTTAGAATTATCATCGTTTCGGGTGTTAACTTACTCATTTTCTTTTATATGTTTTGTTACATAAGCCATGTTTGTTGTATCTTATTCATATCCAGAATGATATCAAGTCCTTAAACATCATTTTTAAATCATAAAATGATAATTATACTTGAATGGATACGATGGAGAATGAATCTCATCGCGTTCGTGGAGACGGTAGTCCGTACGTACGCACGAGCGACAATATCATTCTTTTGATATTAAAATAATATATAAATGAATGGTATATCATATATACAGAATCATTAACATGTTATATTTATTATTTACATGAGTTACACATCATTATTATACCCATCCAAATAATATTATATTGAATAACAATTACACCACGACGTGGAGACGGTAAGCCGTACGTACGCACGTATGGTGACATGTTATTCAAAGGGTGGATAGAATACTGAATATGGTTGTACCATACTTATAATAACATCACAGTATATGTGAGATACTGGAGTTATTATTTTAGAATGGTAAGAACAAAGGAAGAAGAAGTGGAAGAAGAAATGAACTTAGAAAAGGGTGGTGAAATCATTACCTCTTCTTCGGGTTCTTCTTTTTGATTTGATCAAAAGGTCTCCTTAGGTTGGCTTTATGATCAAACTAAGGCCTCTAGGTTGTAGTGAGGGATGTTGGGAGAGTATTTGGGCAGAGTTTGGCCGAACCAAAAGGCTTTGAAGGTGTGAAGAAATGAGAAGGAGGAGTGCCCTTTTATAAGAGGGGTGAGGGGCACCTTTGGAAAAGCTAGAAATATTAATTTATAATAAATTCATATTCGGTTTCTAAAGGCTCCAAAGTTGACTATTCAAAGGATGAGGTAGGAATAGGTCGAAAACAACTCATCCAATGGAATTTAGAAAGGTTTGGGTACTTATATTAACCTTATCTTTAAGTATTAACTCTAAGTTAATTAGTTTCACTTTTACAATGTCTCTTTGTATTTTTATATAATATGGTTAATAAACTTACTATATACATCCAAGAGACCCCCAAGTGGTCCATTAATGATTAACCTATCATAATATAAGTCTCTTGGCCGAACCTTAGATTTTTAGGAATTTAATATCAATTAATAATATAATATTTGTTTTAAGAACTCTTTTATGTCAATTTTGACACTATTCAATAGTTGATTTTTTTGAAACTCATAACAGATTGATTACTTCGAAAAAAAGTCCATTAAATCAATCCTAATATATCATATTAGCCTAGAAAATTAGTTTAATTCATTAAAAGTTTCATATTATATTTATTTGGGTATTTATAATATCAATTATTTTAATTTTTCACTATTATAGTAATTACTGCATCATCATTGTGTCATAAATAACTTATTTAATGTCTAAAAATTATAAAGAAAATATCATTATGTAGGAAATCTTTTTAGCTTTCTAAAGAATATTTATAATCTAAAATCCAACATATATAACCCTATGTAAAAATTGTTGTTCTAAAAGATATATGCTTGTGTCATTTTTGTATTCATTTTAACTAAATTAAAATAAAGTGTCATTATCACTTACAAGTGGATCCATGGGGTCCCAAAATTGACACAAAGATGCCCATGGTCGACCATCTATCAACCAATAGGGTTAAGACACGTTTTTAGGGTAATTTAGTATTATTATAATATTATTTTTTTTAACCCTTATTTACCGGATTTACCCTTAACCATGGTAAATAAAATATTTACCGCAGTAATTATTCAAAATGTCTAAAAATAAAAGTTACCTATTTACACAATTTGAACATCCTGATTCCAAATATGGAATCCATTTTCCTAAATTCAAAACACAGAAGTGGCAGAAATTAATTTAAAATTAATTCCCGCTGTCAAAACAAAAAGGGTGTTTTTAAGAGATAATAACTATCAAAAGATTGACACTTGTTTATGTTCGGTTTAATTGTAAAATTATGTCCAATGACCAACATTATATTAAATGGTAAAAATATATTCTAAATATACTTTAAAACTACTAAAATTCATAATTTATCACTATTAATTATTTTGATTAAAAAAGTTGTTTTTAATTAAAATTTAGTTATTTTCACTATTCATCAAAATATGAAAGTTATCCGAAAAGTACAAAAATTTCACCTTAGGCTAAATTCGATATTCCGAGTCCAAAAATGAAGTCCATTTTCAAATATAAAATATATATAATTTCAAAAATTAGGTATTACTATTCACAACGGCTAGTTTAATTAGTTGTGGTGTGTGTTAGAACTCGAGGTTGCGTACAACACACGCTATCGCATTATTCGAAGGGAAACGTACCATAGAAGCTTGGGGTGTTACATTCTCCCCTCCTTCAAATAATTGCGTCCTCGCAATTTCTAGGGTATTACTGCAAAAAAAGACTCGGGTGGTTCTTCATCATAAGTTCCTCGGGTTCCCACGTTGCCTCTTCCATCTTATGATTCCTCCACAAAACATTTACCAGACGCGTCGTCCGGTTTCTCAGCACTTGTTCTCTCGTATCAAGAATCCAGACGGGCTCTTCGCAATAAGACAAATCGGGTTCCAGTTCTAATTCCTCATAGGTGAGTACATGCGTTGGGTCAGGCATGTATTTTCTCAACAGAGATACGTGGAACACATCGTGAACTTTGGAGAGACTTGGCGGCATTGCCAATCGGTAAGCTACAGCCCCAATTCGTTCTAAAATTTCGAAAGGTCCGATGTACCTGGGACTTAATTTACCTTTCTTACCAAAACGTATGACTCCCTTCTATGGAGATACCTTCAGGAAAACATGATCATCGACTTGAAATTCCAAATCCTTCCTTCGATTATCGGCATAGCTCTTCTGCCTACTTTGAGCTGCTTTAATGTGATTTTGGATTACCTTCACCTTTTCCACCGTTTCCTCCACCAGTTCTGGGCCTACAAGTTTTCTTTCACCAACGTCATCCCAACAGGTTGGTGTACGACATCTCTTTCCGTATAACGCTTCATATGGTGCCATCTGAATACTCGAATGGAAGCTATTGTTATAGGAAAATTCTACTAGTGGTAAATATTGATCCCACATACCCTGAAAATCAAGTGAGCAAGATCTCAACATGTCTTCTAAGGTCTGAATAGTCCGTTCTGATTGTCCGTTTGTCTGAGGGTGGTAAGCAGTGCTCAAATGAAGTTCAGTATCTAGGGATTTCTGAAGACTTTTCCAAAATCTTGAAGTAAAACGGGGATCACGATCAGAAACAATCGATAGGGGTACTCCATGAAGTCTCACAACTTCATTAATGTATAGTCTTGCTAGACGTTCCAGGGGTAGATCTTCTCTTATAGCAAGAAAATGTGCTGACTTGGTAAGACGATCAACAATAACCCATATTGCATCGTTCCTTCTAGGAGTCTTTGGTAGCCCCATGACAAAGTCCATCGTAATATTGTCCCATTTCCACTCCGGTATGGGAAGAGGTTGCATGACTCCTCCAGGCTGTTGCCTTCCAGCTTTCACTTGTTGACAAACCATACATCCTGACACAAAATCAGCAATCTCCCTCTTCATGTTGTCCCACCAAAAATGTTCCTTCAAATCTCTATACATTTTGGTGCTCCCAGGGTGTATAGAGAAATTGGAACTATGAGCATCATCCAGCAATTCCCTTTTTAGATCAGGTATATTGGGAACACAAAGTCTCTTCCCGAATTTCAAAATTCCACCTTCATACGCAAAGTCTCTCAATCTCCCATCATTCACAGCTTTAATCTTCTTCTGAAATTCTTCATCATCGGTCTGAGAACTCTTAATCCTTTCAAGTAAAGATGGTTTGGCAACCATTTGAAAAAGCATTGATGTTTCACCTTCCCTGGTTATTCCCATGTCCATCTTCACTAGATCCATGAAAATTGGATCCCTTTCAATTCTCATCATGTTCAGAACTCCATGGTCTTTTCTGCTCAAAGCATCTGCCACCTTGTTTGCCTTCCCCGGGTGGTAGTGTATCGTACAATCATAATCCTTGAGTAATTCAAGCCATCTCCTTTGCCTCATGTTGAGTTCTTTTTGTGAGAAAATATACTTCAAACTCTTGTGATCAGTATAAATCTCACATTTTTCACCATAGAGGTAGTGCCTCCATATCTTCAAAGCAAAGATCACAGCTGCTAACTCAAGATCATGAGTAGGATAGTTTTGTTCATGAATTTTCAACTGTCGTGATGCATAGGCAATAACTCTATCATTCTGCATAAGGACACAGCCAAGTCCTTTCTTCGATGCATCACTATAAATAACGAACCCATCATTCCCCGATGGTAGAGTCAATATAGGAGCATTGACTAATCTTCTCTTCAGTTCTTCGAAACATTCTTCACACTCTTTTGTCCAAACAAATTTAACCCCTTTACGTGTGAGCTTCGTTAATGGGTTAGCCAATCGGGCAAAATTCTGGACGAAACGTCGATAATAACCTGCCCAACCAATAAAACTACGTACCTCAGTTATATTCGTAGGTGCTGGCCATTCTTGGATTGCCTTGGTCTTAGAAGGATCAACAGAGATTCCATCTTTAGAGACAATATGGCCAAGAAAAGAAATCTCCTGAAGCCAGAATTCACACTTGCTAAACTTTCCATATAATTCATGCCTCCTCAGAGTCTTCAAGATAATGCGCAAGTGATTTTCATGATCTTCGTAGGTTTTGGAGTATACCAAGATATCATCAATAAATACCACCACAAATTCATCGAGATACTCCTTGAAGACTCTATTCATCAGATCCATGAATACAGAGGGTGCATTAGTCAATCCAAACGGCATTACAGTAATCTCGTAATGCCCGTACCTGGTTCGAAATGCTGTTTTCGGAATGTCTTCCTTCTTCACACACAACTGATGGTATCCAGATCGAAGGTCAATCGTTGAAAAGTATTGAGCTCCATGCAGTTGGTCAAATAAATCATCAATACGAGGTAGGGGATACTTGTTCTTTATCGTTATAGCATTGATCTCCCTGTAGTCGATACATAACCTCATAGATCCATCTTTCTTTTTAACAAAAAGAACATGGGCTCCCCATGGAGAAACACTAGGGCGAATAAATCCCTTATTACTCAATTCCTCTAGTTGTTTCTTTAGTTCGACTAGCTCTACAGTGGCCATTCTATAAGGGGTCTTCGATATAGGCCTTGATCCAGGAATCAAATCAATAGAAAACTCAACTTCTCGTTCTGGAGGATGTCCAGGTAAATCTTCTGGAAATACATCTACAAATTCTTTCACAACAGGTACATCCTCTATTTGAACATTCCTTTCCTCACCGATAGTTACTTCATTCTCTTCCTCCCCAATAATTGAATTAAGTTGAGCTACTGGGGGTGGGTCTAAATAAGAATTAGGTGGTGACGATTCTGCTCTAAAAATAAGGTGCTCCTTATCATTATCATCAAGAATCGTAACCTCTTTCTTCTTACAATAAATCTTCGCATCATAGTCCGAAAGCCAGTCCATACCGAGGATTATATCAAACTCAATCATAGGTATGACGATGAAATCAGCAGATAAAGAAAATTTATGTGCTCTAATGGGGACTGATTCACAAAACTTTGTTGCAACGATACTTCCCTTAGGAGTTTTAACTGACAACACCCTTATTAAATCAAATTGGAAATATCTAATTTTCTTAGCAAACTGGGAAGATATGAAACAATGCGATGATCCAGAATCAAATAATGCATTTGCTAAACTTGAGGAAACCATTAAATTACCTGCCACCACGTCTTTCGGAGCTTCTACCTCAGCAGTAGTGATAGCATAAGCCTGGCCTTGATCCCTTGGCCTTTTCTGAGGTAAGTTCTGCTGACGCTTAGGACATGCATTTGCATAATGCCCCATCTCCCTGCAATTGTAGCACTGAACGTTGGTAGCTTCCTTCTTCCCCTTTCAATCATGAGCTTGGTGGCCTTTTTCACCACACTTGTAACAGACTCCCATTCCCTTCAAGCAAGTACCGGGATGTTTCTTCCGCATTTACCACAAGATGGATATTCAACCTTTCCCTTCTTCCCCTTATTTCCATTCCCAGATTGATCAGCAGGTCTCTTCTTCTCTTGCTTTGCTTTAAAGTCATAAGACTTAGAGAATTCCTTTTCGGTCTTTATAGCACATGAGACAATGTCTTCGTACGATGAAAAGGATTGTGAGACTAATGCTCGACGGAGAAATGGTTTTAACCCATCAAAGAAACGATCAATCTTACTTCTTGGGTTGCGAATATAATCACCAGCGTACCTCGCTAACCTTGTAAAGTTAGCCTCATACTTTGTGACATTCTCATCCTCCTTTTGTCTCAGACTCAGAAATTGCCTTTCCATATCTGCTCGATGGTCGCGAGGAAAGTATTTTTCTAAAAACAGATCTTTGAACTCCCTCCATTCCATGTTTGATACTTCATCATCTTCCTTCATGTTTTGAATCAATGACCACCATTGATCAGCATCTCCAGTGAGGCGGTAAACTGCCATGGTAACTTTTTCCCTTTCACTACTCCCCAAAGCCTGAAATATTTTCTCTAGGGAAAATATCCATTGCTCAGCTACTAAGGGATTTGTACTCCCATTGAACGTTGGTGGTTGTTGTCTCATGAATAGATCTAACATTGATCCTCCACGCTGCGGATCAGGGTGCTCCATACGGGTAAGGTTATCATTCATAACCTGAGTAAGTTGTCCCAGTACGGTGATTAGCTGATCAGCACCAGTTGCATCACCAGCCCCACTATAATTATCTTGAGCAGGAGGGCAATCCCTACATGGAGTGCGTGCATTGATACGGTTTCCATTTCTTCCACTAGGCGCCATTTCTAAAAAAATGGCATAAACTAGATCAGTTTATGCATCAAAATACATAATCCCATACTTATAAAACACTTAACATAAATTGAACTATTTATGGATATAATCCATAATCATAAAAATGTTTTCTTTGAGGAAGTATATACTCATAAACCCTTCATAATGATTTGTAAAGAAAATGAGAGTTATCCTAAGCATATCCCCCGGGAGTGTCGTAACCAAGAGTGCAGCAAGGCCCGTTGTCGTGCACCAGTTCCCGTTCGAGTCTAGCTCAAAGCGGTGTTTTCGGGTTTTACCCCTAGGTACATCTGTGCCAGAGCCGCCTCTACCTGCTCGTATCCAGACAGGGATGTATTGCTCGGAAAACTCACAAAGTCTCTACAATACCAAAATTCTAGGAAGTTCTTCTATACTAATCCTCAAAGTTCATCTTAGGTCTATGTGCTCTAATCAGAGTTTATCTAAATCTAGCTTCCAAGGTTTGTACTAAACTTCCTCTGATACCACCTGTAACGCCCCGACCCCAGCTACCCAGAGTCGGTGCATTAATTACATAACATTGGCATGATCACAAGAAAGATCAAATCTCGAAAGACCGATTGGTTTAGTAGCCTTGGAAACACTAGATATATTCATAAGTTTTACATTACATCATAAAATCAAAAACTACTACAACAACATAATGTTTCCACAGTCCACACTACAATCCCCTCATAATATCCCTGCAGGTCATTCATAACTTACAACTTCACTTCCTGGGAAAAATAAAACATAGAAAAGGGGTGAGCTCAAATGCCCAGTAAGGATAACAATATAGCGGAACATTCAAAATAAGCATAAACATTTAAGGCAATGAATTACTAAAACAAAAGCCTTTTAAAATTGAACTTCAACATAGTAAGGCAAAAGTAAAATGAAATAATGCCATTTACTTGTTCACATGGATATTCTACTAATCGAATAATCACATGCAAAAATCAATAACCACTTTCATAATGTTGGAATGCATAATGCCAGACTATCATAACCACATAGCCAAGGCCTCGTGCCAAGACTACAAATAAGATTTTGTCAAGGCCTTGTGCCAAGACACTAGTTTGTCTCATGAGACCTACCGATGCATCGAGGAGCTATAGAGGGCTCCACCCGTCACTTATTAAGTCCAATGCATTCCCATATGAAAAGGTTTAAACATAACATAAACATTCGTATTAAAACTAGCATACGAAATGTCAATACTTTCACAATAAACTATGAATGGTATAAAAATAGCACATCCACAGTCAAACATATCACAAAACCTTCAATACAATATAGAAGTTTTGTATCATAATAAATCAACTTCAAATAATCTTAAAATCCATCAAAGGATGTTGACATAGATGAAATCAAAATTCTTTTTAAAGTAATATCTCCTTTTATTTTGAAATCATTTAAGATCCATATAAAATAAAACATTTTCTTTGAAAATATTCTTATAAGCTTGTAAGGAAAGCTTTGAAGATTTTATAACGGCGTAAAATAACCGCACCCGCCGTATAAGTTAAAAAAAACATTCTTACCTCAATTCTGTCGAAAAGGTTAAAAAGGACCTTGTTTTGAAAACGACGGAAAGATTCCTTTATAAACCTCTTATAAAAAGTCAAAAAAAGGTATAAATGACTTTAACCCATATTCTTGTAAATAGTAAAAATGTTTTGAAATACATTTTTAAGAAACATGGATGTGGATGATAAAGAGATCCCAGTAGATTATTACATATAAACAACCTCGGATAATGAAGAGATTGTGAAATAACCCTTACCTTGTACTTTTCCTTGGTTGGGGTAGGTTAACCTCCTGTATAATGGTGAAATAATTGTTATTAAATTATACAAGAATCATATATATTAATATGATATCATATATGATCTTTTAACATTGATTTATTAATAATATCTTAGAATTATCATCGTTTCGGGTGTTAACTTACTCATTTTCTTTTATATGTTTTGTTACATAAGCCATGTTTGTTGTATCTTATTCATATCCAGAATGATATCAAGTCCTTAAAAATCATTTTTAAATCATAAAATGATAATTATACTTGAATGGATACGATGGAGAATGAATCTCATCGCGTTCGTGGAGACGGTAGTCCGTACGTACGCACGAGCGACAATATCATTCTTTTGATATTAAAATAATATATAAATGAAGGGTATATCATATATACAGAATCATTAACATGTTATATTTATTATTTACATGAGTTAAACATCATTATTATACCCATCCAAATAATATTATATTGAATAACAATTACACCACGACGTGGAGACGGTAAACCGTACGTACGCACGTATGGTGACATTTATTCAAAGGGTGGATAGAATAATGAATATGGTTGTACCATACTTATAATAACATCACAGTATATGTGAGATACTGGAGTTATTATTTTAGAATGGTAAGAACAAAGGAAGAATAAGTGGAAGAAGAAATGAACTTAGAAAAGGGTGGTGAAATCATTACCTCTTCTTCGGGTTCTTCCTTTTGATTTGATCAAAAGGGCTCCTTAGGTTGGCTTTCTGATCAAACTAAGGCCTCTAGGTTGTAGTGAGGGATGTTGGGAGAGTATTTGGGCAGAGTTTGGCCGAACCAAAAGGCTTTGAAGGTGTGAAGAAATGAGAAGGAGGAGTGCCCTTTTATAAGAGGGGTGAGGGGCACCTTTGGAAAAGCTAGAAATATTAATTTATAATAAATTCATATTCGGTTTCTAAAGGCTCCAAAGTTGACTATTCAAAGGATGAGGTAGGAATAGGTCGAAAACAACTCATCCAATGGAATTTAGACAGGTTTGGGTACTTATATTAACCTTATCATTAAGTATTAACTCTAAGTTAATTAGTTTCACTTTTACAATGTCTCTTTGTATTTTTATATAATATGGTTAATAAACTTACTATATACATCCAAGAGACCCCCAAGTGGTCCATTAATGATTAACCTATCATAATATAAGTCTCTTGGCCGAACCTTAGATTTTTAGGAATTTAATATCAATTAATAATATAATATTTGTTTTAAGAACTCTTTTATGTCAATTTTGACACTATTCAATAGTTGATTTTTTTGAAACTCATAACAGATTGATTACTTCGAAAAAAGTCCATTAAATCAATCCTAATATATCATATTAGCCTAGAAAATTAGTTTAATTCATTAAAAGTTTCATATTATATTTATTTGGGTATTTATAATATCAATTATTTTAATTTTTCACTATTATAGTAATTACTGCATCATCATTGTGTCATAAATAACTTATTTAATGTCTAAAAATTATAAAGAAAATATCATTATGTAGGAAATCTTTTTAGCTTTCTAATGAATATTTATAATCTAAAATCCAACATATATAACCCTATGTAAAAATTGTTGTTCTAAAAGATATATGCTTGTGTCATTTTTGTATTCATTTTAACTAAATTAAAATAAAGTGTCATTATCACTTACAAGTGGATCCATGGGGTCCCAAAATTGACACAAAGATGCCCATGGTCGACCATCTATCAACCAATAGGGTTAAGACACGTTTTTAGGGTAATTTAGTATTATTATAATATTATTTTTTTTAACCCTTATTTACCGGATTTACCCTTAACCATGGTAAATAAAATATTTACCGCAGTAATTATTCAAAATGTCTAAAAATAAAAGTTACCTATTTACACAATTTGAACATACTGATTCCAAATATGGAATCCATTTTCCTAAATTCAAAACACAGAAGTGGCAGAAATTAATTTAAAATTAATTCCCGCTGTCAAAACAAAAAGCGTGTTTTTAAGAGATAATAACTATCAAAAGATTGACACTTGTTTATGTTCGGTTTAATTGTAAAATTATGTCCAATGACCAACATTATATTAAATGGTAAAAATATATTCTAAATATACTTTAAAACTACTAAAATTCATAATTTATCACTATTAATTATTTTGATTAAAAAAGTTGTTTTTAATTAAAATTTAGTAATTTTCACTATTCATCAAAATATGAAAGTTATCCGAAAAGTACCAAAATTTCACCTTAGGCTAAATTCGATATTCCGAGTCCAAAAATGAAGTCCATTTTCAAATATAAAATATATATAATTTCAAAAATTAGGTATTACTATTCACAACGGCTAGTTTAATTAGTTGTGGTGTGTGTTAGAACTCGAGGTTGCGTACAACACACGCTATCGCATTATTCGAAGGGAAACGTACCATAGAAGCTTGGGGTGTTACAATGTTCCATTGATACATGCCAATAAGTCCAATTATTACACTATTGGAGTTTCAATTCCTCATACTACTGATCATGATAATGATTTTAGAACACAAAATGTTTGAATATTAGTAGTTTTTGAGAAATAATAATATGAATTTTTTGTTGATATTATCATGTTAAATTATCATGTATCTTAATCGATTGTATTATTTAAATATGACTAGGATAAATTAAATTTAGTATAATGAATGATTAAATAAAATATTCTTATGCCAATTTATCTCGGTTGTTCGCTAATAGTTAGTAGCACAATAAATATCACAATATTATGGGTTAATTATTAAAAAACTGAAAATTATATTGATAATATTTTGGGTTAATGATGGTTTAATTTTTTCAATGCTAAACTGAGATAATTGTATGACATATGTGATGAAAGTGAATTAATTATATATATTGAAACCCCTAAAAAACAAAAAATTTATTTACCTGATGATATTGAATTTTTTTGTCTTCTTAGATATGGTGACAGTGAAGAAGGATAACAAAAAGTGTGATAAGAATAAATATCAATAATGGAACATGATAAAAAAATGACAAACAAGGAAAATATGATGCATGTTATGTTTTATATTTATAAATACAATGTTTTCTAAAAACAATTGCATGTATGATTATAATATTTATAAATAAATGAACGGATAATTTTTTTATGCATCCCATGCAAACTTTGGTTCAGTTTTATCACCCACTCTGCATTATAGGGTTCTTATAATCATTATACAACATTTGGTACAATCCATCACATAAATTACAATCAATTTTCATACCATTCCATCACACCGCAATATAAATTCATATATTTGTATGAATTCTATTAATTATGCCATGAATTAAAATATAAATATAACATTTGGAAAATTTCATAACAAATTACTTGTTTTATTCAAATTTTGGTTATTTTTTCTCACTTAAAGAACATTATTAATCAAATTAATTTATATATCTCTTTAATATATCACATAAAAATAGTTCTCCAATTGTTTAAATGATCAATAGTATAATATTGTGATAATTTTTCAAATAATTGATTATAAATTATATTTGTGATCCAAATAATTTGTTCATGATCAAGTGGTTCTAAAAATAATAATTTTTCTAATAAATATTTATTTTTATTAGAAGTTTGATTACATTTGAAATTTTTTTATTCTTTTTCATTTATATAATATTTTTAATGATTATTTTTCTTGGCTATTAAATTTATATATATATATATAAGAAATTAATTATTGGTTTTCAATCCAATATTTAGTTGGGGATTATTATTTAAATCATATATGATAAAATAATATTAATGAATGATATTTTATGATGTGGAGTTTGATTAGTTTTAAGAAAATTTAAGGACTGTGGTTTATTGAAAATTTAAATTAGTAAACACCAATGAATATCGAACATGAGTCTATAAATTTAATGTTTGTTAATAGCAGAAGCACTATTGTCTAATTTTTAGTATTTATATAATTATTTGGGTTATACGGTTACCAAAACAATAAATTGATTTCGAAATGTTGAATTAGTGTTTGAGGATATTCGTGTATCAACTAACTCAACTGAGGTAATGATGTTTGATTATAATTATTGGAATGTGAATGACTACAAATTATTCATTTCATTATTGATCAATTACAAAATAAAATTAGATAAAATCATATATCATTTGAATTTTATTTAATTTATTATGGGATATTTCATAGTAAGGTGGGGAGATGGGTGCTAACAATAGATCATGAGAGCATGTTCCTTTTCTAAAAGTAGATTATTGAGGAAACAAAATTGATGATGCTCCAGCTGATGAATAACATAATATTATTGGTCATAATTAACATTTTCATCACTATATTTAATATAAAGGTATTATATCGGATCCCATCAAATATGGATGATCTAGTTCCACGAATTATTTTGAGGATGTCGTTAAGACTATAACAAATATTTTATTCAAGGAGTTTGATATCCCATATAAAGGCCCAACCATAAATATTACATAATATTGAGTTCTATTATTTATTCAAATTGACAATCATTTCAGTTTTAGTGTTTTTAAGAATTAGGCCTTAACTATTACATTACATATCGAAAATTAAAATGTAGACACATATACTTAGTTTCCATTTTTTCATTAAATAAAATCTACTAAGAAAGAAACAAGCCTAGTTCCATCTTTTAGATATCATGAATTTTCCTTGATCTCATCCTTGACCCTATCCATCCTTAAGTCCTGTGAAAATAATTTCAATAAATGTGATGAGCATAAAATGATAAGTAAGGGTTATACAATAAAGATGAAAACATTATTCCATGAAAACATAATCATTTAAACATACCTCATGAAATAATATAATTTAAAAAACACACATTGAAATCAAAATTCATAAAAGAATATTTTGGCATCAATATCATACTTACATTTTTGCATTCACAGCTACGTAGTTAATAATGTTGGAAAAATCATCACAGTACATTGCCTAAATCTCTTCAAAGATACATAAATATTTAGCTATGCCACGTTACCCATTGCATTGGAGAGATATCTCGGGCTCACTGTAACATCCCAAGTTAATAAAGAATGTGAAATTTTCATATTTTTTAATCATTATGAATTAAATATTATTTTTACATTAAAGGGTTTTCTATGTTTGATAGCATACCCAATACGCAACAACGAGTTTCTTTGAAATCATACATTGCACACTAAGAATATAATAATACTATTTTAAATGGTAGTTAACACGTAGCTATTGTATTAGAGGAAATGAATAGAAATAACTAAAATATGATTATATATGTTTGTTAAATGTTTTAGAATTTATCCAATATATGATAAAGGCTTAAAATAAGAAAATAATTCAATTTTAGGCATATATACTCTAATATTCACCAAAAGGATGATTTATCCGCTTTTGATGGAGAACCCTCTATAAAAATTGTTTTGGTTACTAATTTAAATTTTATTGAACCAAATAAAATCCTTCTTTAGTATAGGGATATCAAAATTTTCATTGTGTATGTTTTTGTTATTTTTCTGATAATGTTCATTATTAATTAATAAATGAAAAATGTTGTATTTTAAATCAAAATCACATTTTAGTATAATTTTTTATATCATTAGATTATATTTTTAATTGATTTTAAAGTGTAATTATAATATATTCATACCATTTAAACTAATGGTGGACTTTGGAATTAATTTTACTTTCAAATTGGACTTAAACAATTGTCAATCATTTGATAGATATTGATTCTTAAAAACACGCTATTTGTTTTGAAAATGGGAATAAATTATGAAATTAATTAATGAAAAATATATGTTTTGAATTTGTTAAAATAGACTTCATTTTTGAATTTGTAATATCAAATATAGCTTGGGGTGAATTTTTTGAATTTTTCTGAAAAACAAATTTTTTTGATGAATAGTGAAACCACTATGTCAAAGTTAAAAAACAAATTGTTCGTTTAAATGAAATTTTACTTCTTATGTTAATTTAATTTAAAAAATACAATATACATGGTTTTCATTAGTATGTAAAATCCTGTTCAATGGGATGAAAATATTTTTTTGGTGAATAGTAACTTTTGAGTTTAACTAATCTTGATTAAAGGTAATTAGTGTAATTTTAGGTAAAAATAATGTTATAATAATATGAAATCACCTTGAAACATGTCTTACACTAAATTGATGAGTCATGTCCAACCATACAAATTCTTGGGTGGATTTATGGGACCCCATGGAGCCACATGGGTAAGATAATGACATTAATACATTTTATATAAAGTGAAAATAAAAATGTCACAATCTTGTATTATTTTAATAAAACAATATTTACATGGGATTATATAAGTTATCATTTTGACTAAAAATATTCATTATAAATATAAAAATAAATCATAAAAGATGGTAATGTTTCTATAATTTATAGACATTAAATTAAAAAATTTATTTATGACACGACGATGATGCAACATTTACCTCATTAATGAACGATTTAAATAAAATGAAAAGATAATGTAAAATATAAGAATTAAACTTTTATAAAACCTATTGTATGGGTGTATTTAAAAACCTTATCACCTTAGCCTCTAAATATATCACTTTGGGTCCTTTAATATCTGAAAATCATTTCATAATAATGTAACATTTAATGACATTCAAAGAGTACCCCTCCTCCCTCTTATAAAAGACCCCCACCTCTACCCCCTTACTTACACTTATCAAGCCTTCTTTCTCATCCAAACTCTACTAAATTAATCTCCCAATACCCCTATAATAATCATATAAGACTTAATATAGGCATAAATAACTTCAATAAATCCTTTTGGTTCAATCGAAGGGGACTTACCTGAATTAAAGGTAATGACTGCTGTTATGTTCGTTTGTTTTTATTGCTTCTCCAATACCCTAAACTATTATTATTCGTTTATTTTGTAACAAAACTAGTATAATCAATATAATAGTATTTTATAATGAGAAGGATTATATTTACACTTACACAAAACTCCATTTAATGGTTAAAAAACATACTATTTCTGTGAGTGGCGAAATACTGCCTCACGAAACGATGATTGTTCAATATTCTTTTAACACCAATCATGGTAGCCATTAAGTTGCCACTCTATTTATATATTATATATATATATATATATATATTATTTTTTAGGTTTTACTTATGCTTCTTTATATTACATTAATGGCATACCATTGGGGTTTCCATTATGGGTAAACGTGATAATTTCATTTTAGGAAGTGCTGACTACCGCCCCCTCAAAGTGACTTGAATCATTAATTCCAAATGTGGGACATATAAAGGATAGATTTAACAATATTATATATGATATTATACTGGAATTATAATTTACCTTTTTACCATTTTGATTTCATTCCATTAAAATAGGAAATAGAAAAGGAAAGTAGTGTTCATGCGTACATACAGCTTTCCATCTCAATGAATGTTGCATTTCATTTATTACGTCTAAATGTTATGTACTATTATAAATACATGTATATTATTGATATATATGATATATATGATATCCAATTCACTTATATCATTCTGGATATAATGAACTTTTGGAAGCTTGAACAACATGTAATTGTAAGAAGTCCATTTTATACTTAAGTACCAAATACCGACAAATCGAACATTATTTACATAAATGATTAAATAATGTTTATAACAAGGAAATAAGTGATATAATAGGATCAATAATCTTTAAAAATGTTCTTATGAAATTATAAATTTACATTAGTTTATTATTCAGGAGATTAAAGAACGATCGAGTCAAGTTGGACACGAGGTAAGGGACATCGTCTCAATCTCCATTCATTGAGGCATATTTTGGTTTAAACACAACATTAGTTTATACATTTTATAAACCCCTTTGACATTGAATTTTATTCAAAAGGAATATTTTCTCTATGAAGCATTTTACTAAACGACAAAAAGTATGTTTCTTGTTAATGTATGCTGTGACAATGACATTTCCACCGCCATGAGTTTTATTTGATCGTTGGCTTCCTCCACAAGCCGTAATGTTTATTTAAATGAAAATAAATACCATATAATCTTTTATGTATTTTTGTATTGAAATTTGTTTTGATAATCAATTTTTTATGTGAATATATTTAAGTGATATATTGTGATTGAAATGTGGAAATATTTTCATTCATTTATATTTTTTTTTATGATTTTATAATGGTACCTGGACATTTGACGGGTGGTTAAGTGATAAACCAAATGTTGGGTGGTTCCATGAATACCTGGACTGGTGGTTATGTTATAACCTCCAATTCATTGTGTATGGAAGTCGGACATATGGCTATTCTATTTAGTGACATGTGTGGAAGTCAATTGTATGTTTATTCTATTTATGTATGTTTATGTCCTAAGTTACCTTTATATGTTATGTGTTCTTTATAAAGGTTTTATGGTAATATTTTTGTTACAAAAGTGTGTCTAATGATATTTTATTCAGTAAATAGTATATAATACTTCATAAAGGTGAAATGTATTACTTTGATGAAGTATTCATGGTTTACATGATGTATTGAAAGAACTTATACGTTTCTTTCATTGTGTATCCCTTACTGAGCATTTTATGCTCACCAAAAGTTTTTGACATGTTTTTCAAATGACATAATGTTGAATAGGGTCAAGGATGGGATTATGGAAAAGTCATATTGTCTTAAAAATACAACTAGACATGACTCTTTTTTCTAAGAGATTATGTATTGTAAAAAACATAGAAACTATGTAGAAATGTCTAATTTGCAATTTTTTGAGATTTAATTGTTATGTATTAATTATCTAAAACACTAAACCTGAAAAGATCCTCAGTGTGAATTATTCATTTAATTCAATATTAAGTATGGTTTAAGTCCAGGTCCTAATAGTTTGTATCAGATGTCAGTTTAGAAAAATTTAGGAGTTAGGGTATTGTTAAATAAATTTCCATAATGTAATTTATGTTAAAATTGAAATCATATATCATTTACAGATTAAAATGTTTCTTCGTCTAAAATTTCTCTTTGTTAAGAATTATTTTTTTAAAGAAAACAGAGAAGATTTTCTGGGGGGGCATATATAGGAGAATGACCTTCTGAATCAGCAACCAGAGATGGTCGGAATCAGAATTGAGCAGATTACTACAATGATGGTTTAGTTGAAATAGGTGATAAATGGTGGTTGTGTTCATTGATGATATTTTGGATTATTCTTAAAGAAAGGAGGAACATAAAAGTCTATTAAGGGTTTTCTTTCAATATATAAAGTATATGAAACTGTATGGAAAATTTAGAAAGTGTGAGTTTTGGTTACAACAAATTTCTTTCCTTGGTCACATTGTTTCAAAACATGGAATAACTATTGATCCTGATAAAACAAAATTATTTTATGAATGTCCAAAACCCACAAATATAACTGAGATCCATAGTTTTCTTGGTTTGGTAGGTTATTACTGGAGGTATGTTGAAAAAATTTCACGGTTATCTAGTCCAATTACTAAGATAACTCGAAAAGGTGTTAAGTTCATCTGGACAAAAGAATGTGATGATTGTATTCAGATATTTCTAAGAAGATTAGTGAATGATACAGTTTTGGAAGATACTTACAGAAATGGTGATTCGGTTATCTACAATGATTCTTCATTGAAAGGACTTAGCTGTGTCCTTGATTTGGAATTAGTTTCGGTTGTTTTTGCTCTAAAATTTTTGAGGCATCATTTGTATGGAGTAAAGTGTGAAATGTATACCGATCACAAAAGTATAATGTGAATATTCACTCAGAATGAATTGAATATGAGACAGAGGAGATGGCTGAATTAATCAAAGAATTATTATTGTACAATTCATTACCATCCGGGAAAAGGAAATAATGTGGCTCATGCTTTGAGTCGAAAAAGTAATGTTTCATTAACCATGATACGTTTTGAACGAGATACTTTGGTTTTTTATTTGATGTACTTTGGAAAATAAGTTTTTGGTGCAAGAATTTCTTCTATTTTGTTTGAGGTGTTAGTGAGATCATCTCTATCAGACAGAATTAAGCTAGGGCATAAGAAAAAGAGTGTGGTTCTGAAAAAGGTTGAGCTAGATTAGAAGGGTATGTTTCCAGAAATTAAGATTGATAATGAATATGTTTTGAGGTTTGGGTAGAGATTATGTGTGCCTTGTGATTCACAATTGAAGAATTAGTTGTTATTTAAGGATCTTAGAACCCTGTTTTCAGTTCATCCAGGGAGTACTATGATATATAGAGATCTGAGGGAGTATTACTAGTGTGATGGAATGAAAAGAAATAATGGTGATTTTACAATGAAGTGTTTGACTTGTCAGCAGGTTAAAGCAGAGAGTCAGTTACTGAAAGGGATGATTCAGTCATTACCAGTGCCAGAGTCAAAATGGGAAAATATTTCCATGGAATTCATTGTGGGATAACCAATGGTATCTCAAGATAATAATGCAATCTGGGTTATAGTTGATCGATTGACTAAATCCACTAATTTCAGTCCTATTCGAGATACATTCCCTCTAGATCAACTATCTAGATTGTATGTTAAAGAGATAGTCAGGTTGTAAGGAGTTCCCCTCTCCATTGTATATGATCGTGATCCCAAGATTACTTCTAAATTTTTGAAAGGCCTTCAGAAGTCATTGGGTATTGAATTAAATTTCAGTATAGTATTTCATACTCAATCAAATGGGCAGTCAGAACAAAACAATTTAGACATTGGAGGATATGATATGTTCTTGTTTGATGGATTATTAGGGAAGTTTAGATCAACATAATTTTTTGGATTAATTTTCTTATAATAATATTTTTCATTCCAGTATACATATGGCTCCGTTTGAGGCATTATTTGGAAAACAGTGTCGAAATCCAGCTTTTTAGAATGAAGTAGGTGAAAGGAATTTCATGGGACCATAATTGGTAGAAGATATTATAGAAAAAGTTCAGTTGATTCAGAAGCACATGAGAACAACTCATAACAGGAAGACAATTTATGCGGATAATCAGAGGAAGGATCTCTCTTTCGATGTATGTGATCATGTTTTTCTCGAAGTTTCTCCATGGAAAAGTGTGATGCAGTTTGGAAAGAAAGGAATGTTGAGAATGAGATTCATTGGACATTATGAAATTATAGAGAGAGTTGGATCAGTTGCGTACCGAGTGGAATTACCTCCAATTTTATCCTAGGTTCAAAAAGTTTTTAATGTTTTGATGTTAAGAAAGTATATGCCAGATCCATCTCATGTTTTAAGTCCAGAGGTAGTTTAGTTGAAAGAAAATCTCTCCTATCTGGTACAACCAGTCCAGATTATTGACCGTAGAGAGCATGTGTTGTAGAATAAGGTAATTCACCCGGTAATGGTTTTATGGAAAAACCATATGGTTGAAGTGGCGACGTTGGAATCTAAAAATGCTATGAGGGATAAATATCCCCACTTATTTTGATAAGTGAATAAAATTGGGAGGACGCAATTCCCAATAGGGTCGAAGGATTTAACATCCCATGTAAATAAAAAATAATACATTTTCATATTTTATAATATTTGTGAATTAAATATTAATTTTACATTAAAAGGGTTTCCATGCTCGACAACATACCCAATATGCAACAACGAATTTCTTTGAAATCTTACATTTTATACTAAAAATATAATCATATTATTTTAAATGGTAGTTACCACGAAGCCATTGTATTGGCAGGAATGAATATAAATAACTAAAATATGATTATATATGTTTGTTAAATGTTTTTTCATTTATCTAATAAAAGATAAAGGCTGAAAATAAGAAAATATTTGAATTTTAGGCATAAATACTCTAATATTCACTAAAAGGTCCATTTATCATCTTTTTAGGGGGAACCCTCTTTAAAAATTGTTTTGGTCACTCTTATACATTCTATTATACCAAATAAAATCGTTTATTAGAATCAGGACATCAAAATTTACTTTTTGTATGTTTTTGTTATTTTTCCAATAAAGTTCTTATTCAATGAACAAAAGAAAAATGTTGTATTTTAATTCAAAACCATATCTTAGTATAATTTATTTATATGGATATATTATATTTTTAATTTGTTTTAATGTGAAATTCGAATATATTTTTAGCATTTAATCCAATGGTGGACTTTGGAATTATTTTTACTTTAAAATTGTACTTAAACAAGTGTCAATCTTTTGATATATATTGTTTCTTTAAAACACGCTATTTTTTGACATTGGAAATCTATTACGAAATTAATTTATGTAAATTATATGTTTTTAATTTGGTAAAATAGTAATCATTTGTGAATTTGTAATATCAAATATATCTTAGGGGTAATTTTTGGTATTTTTTATGAAAAAAATAAATATTTGATGAATAGTGAAACTACTAAGTGGTAGTTAAAAAACTGAATTTCCGTTTAAATGAAATTTTACCGCTTCAGTGAATTGAATTTATAAAATCCAACATAGATGGTTGTCATTAATAAGTAAAATGTGGTTCAATGGGATGAAAATACTTTTATGGTGAATAGTAATTTTTTAGTTTTATTAATCGCGGTTAATGGTAATTACAGTAATTTAAGGTAAAATTAATGTTATAATAATATGAAATCACCTTGACACTGGTCCAAAAATTATTGGATGAGTCATGTCCAACCATTACAATCAATGTGTCGATTTATGGGTCACCATAGAGCCACTTGGGTAAGATAATGACATTTAAACCTTTGATTTATAAAGTAAAAAATAAAAATGATACAAACATGTATTGTTTTACTAAAACAATTTTTACATGGGGTTATATAAGTTATATTTTTGACTATAAATATTAATTAGAAAGCTAAATATATTTCTTACAACATGGTAATTTTTTTTATAATTTTTAGACATTATATAAATAAATTTATTTATGACACCATGATGATGTAGTGTTTACCTCATTAAATAACTATTTAAATAATATTAAAAGATATAGTAAAATCTAAGAATTACACTTCTCTAAAACCATTTGGATGGATTAATTTCGAACGCTTATAACCTTATCCTAGGAATATATCATTGTGGGACCTTTATAATACTAAAATAATTTCATAATAAAGTAACATTTCATGACATTCCAAGAGTGCTCATCCTCCCTCTTATAAAAGGCCCCCAACTCTACCCCCATACTCACACTTTGAAAGCAATTTGTCTAATAGAACCTCTTCTCAAATAATCTCCCAATATCCCTATCATCATCCTAGAATTCTTAACTTAGGTAGAAATCTCTTCAAGAATCCCTTTTGGTTCAAACCAAGGGGAGTTACCCGATTTAAATAGAATGTCTTCTCTTATATTCTTATGATTTATTTTCGCTTCTCCAACCCCATAAATATTTTTATTCCTTTATTTTGTAACAAAAATAGTATCTTAAATATAATAGTATGTTTTTATGATAAATATTTGATTCACACTTACACACATCTTTGTTAATGGTTAAAGAACATACAGGTTCTGTGAGTGGCGAATTACTACTCCACAAAACGATGATTGTTCAATCTTCTTTTGAAACCTCTCATGGTGGCCATTAAGATGTAACTATATTTATATTATATATATATATATATTATGTATATGTTTTCCTTATTTTCTGTATTTTTCATTTATGGCATACATTTATGGTTTCTATTATGGGTAAATGCGATAATATTATTTTAGGAAGTACGGACTACCGCCCCCTCAAAGTGATTTGAATCGTTAATGACATATGTGGGATATATAAATGATGGATTTAATAAAATTATATATTATAATATACTAAAATAATAATTTACCATTATACCATTGTGATTTCATTCCATTAAAATATGAAATAGAAAATAAAAGTAGAGTTCATGTGTACGTACGGATTACCGTCTCCATGAGCAGTTCATTTCATTTCTTACCTCTAAATTTTATATTCTATTATAAATAAATGTATATTCTGGATATATATGATATATATGATATCCAAATCAGGAATATCCTTATGGATATAATTAAAATTTGACCACATGAACAACATGTAATTGTAAGAAGTCCATTTCTAAATTAAGTACCAAATATCGACAAAATGAACATTATTAACATAAATGATTACATAATGATTATAACATGGAAATAAGTGGTATAAAGGAATAATAAACCTAAAAATGGATCTTAAAAAATTATAAATTATCTTTTTTTTTGTTTTTCAGGAGATTAAATAATGATCGAGTCAAGTCGAACACAAGGTAAGGGACTTCGTCTTAATCTCCATTCATTGAGGTATGTTTTGATTTATACACAACATTCTTTTATACGGTGTATAAACCCCTTTGACTTTTACTTTTATTCAAAATGAATCTTTTCTTTAAAAATAGTTTTACTAAAGGAAAAAAATTATATTTCTTATTAACATACGCACAGACAACGACCTTTCAACTGCCGCAAGTATTATTTGATCTTTTCCTTCCTCAACAAGCCGTAATGATTTTATAAAAGAAAATAAATACCATATAATCTTTTATGTACTTTGGTATTGAAAATTGTTTTGATAATGGATTTTTATGTCAATATATTTAAGTAATATATTGTGATTGAAATGTAGAAATTTTTTCTTTCCTTTATATTTGTTTTATGATTTTATAATGGTACTTAGACGTTTGATGGGTGGTTACATGATAAACAAAATGACGGGTGGTGCCATGAATACCAGAATGGGTGATTACGTTATAACCTCAAATGCATTGGGTATGGAAGTCGGTTGTATGGCTATTCTATTTAGTGATATGAGTGTAAGTTGATCGTATGATTATTCCATTTATGTATGATTATGTCCCAAAATACCTTTATATGTTATGTGTTATTTATATTAGTTTTATGGTAATACTTTTTTTACAAAAGGGTAATTAATGATATTTTATTCAGTGATGAGTATTTACTAATTCATAATGGTGAAAATTATTACATTGATAATGTATTCATGGTTTACTTGATGTTTTGAAAAATTAATAGTTCACCTTCTTTTTGTATCCCTTACTGCGCTTTTTATGCTCTCACCATGCTTTTGAAATGTTTTTCATAAGAAATAATGTGGAATAGGGTCAAGGATGGGATCTTGGAAAAGTCATGCTGACTTAAACATGGAACTAGACATGAATCTTTTTTCAAGAGTTCATGTATTTTAAAAAAATGGAAATTGTGAAGAATTATCTACTTTGTAATCTTTTGAGATGTAATAGTTATGTCTTAATTCCCAAAAACACTAAACCTGAAAAGATCCTCAATTTGAATTATTCATTTAATTCAATATTAAGTAATGTTTATGGTCAGGTCCTTATACTCACTCACCGTAGGATTATCATGGAACCATCCATATACGTAAAAAATTCGATAGAACGATAACGTATTTATAAAAAAAATTATCATAATGGAATGATAACATTTCCACATTGTAGTCAGAATAGATCATTTAAATATATTAATATAATAATTTCATTATCAAACTATTTTAAAAACCAATTAAAATATTTAATAAAGAAATTTTTAATACATTGTGTCCCATAAGACATTGAAGAATTAAAAATAATTTGGATTTTAAATCATTAATGAACATGTATATAAATCCTTAAACCCATAATGAAATCATGTAGATTAATGTAAATTAATTAGAATAAAAAATATTTAAATCTTTTAAATTGATGTTTTAGTTAAAGAGTCTCGAAACACTTGTGAAAATCCTGACTAAACATAACTATAGATTGAAATAAAACAAAACATAAAATAACCAGAGAATAATTTTAATCATGATATAATATTTGAAAGGTTTTTATATACACTACATAAAAATTAATTGGTGCATAACATAAAATAAGTCTCAATGGAATGTAAATTGTGACGAAATACCATATAAAGATCATTACATTAAATTTAAAAATAAATCAATGACATAATTATGTGTGAATAATGTAAATAGACCAAATATAAGTGGATATTAACTATAAAAAAATTAGAGGTCATTCAAACATATTTCTAGCACGCCATAATCAATAAGTATATGTTTAACCCATAGAATGGAAATTAGGATAAAAAGCTCACTTAATGAAATTCAGCAGTCTAACAACTTCAAAAAAAAATTAAGAAAATAAGATGATAAAATTGAAAAAGGGTCCTAATAACATGGACATAAAATTTATAGAAATAATGATATAAAATAACATATCCAAACATAAGATGATGTAAATTAAAATACATATCAAGAATACGTATTTGACTAAAAGTGGAAGGTGAATGGGTCCCTTAACGATTTTTTAACTTACGAATCATATGCCACATGAAAGAATGATCATAAAAGTAATATTTTAATAAAAACTAATTAAATTATATTACACAATTAATAAAATCATGGGTATTAATTACACCACAAAAAGGAAATAATTCCAATATTACATGAATCTCACAGGAATAAAATGTGAGATTAAAACCCCTTACATCATGTTCGACATGACTCGTTTGTTCCTTTTTCTAATGGAATAATAAAAATATTTTAATTTATACTTGATTTAGAAATTTTTTAAAGTTTATAATTCCTTTTATTTCACTTATTATTTTTCTATAATAATAATTATTTATTTGAGTTCATATTAGTCATTTTGTCAATGTTTTAAAATTGGGTAAAAAATGAACTTGTTATAATTAAAATTATTCAATGTTGTCAACAATATATTATATCAATATTGATATTCAGGATTTATATATCATATATATCATATATATATATTATATAAGAATCTAAAATAGTCCATAACATTGGTACATAAGAAATGAAATTTATCGTTCATGGAGATGGTTGGTGGAATGTACACATGAACAATACTTTCATTATTTTTCATTTTTAATGAAATGAAAACATAATGATATATAGTTACATTATATTCCCATTATAATATCATATTTTATATATTTTAGACATTTTCATTAACACCATCATTTATATGTTCCATGTATTGTTTGAACGAGTTTTATCTCTTGGAGGGGGTGGTAGTTCACAATTTCTCAAATGAAATTATCGTATATGTGCATCATGAAAATTATATTGGTATATTATAAAAGGGGATTAAAAAAGAATTAAAGATATACTAAAATAATATATATATTAAATATAAATAATGTTCCATCATAATGGACACTATAAGAGGTGGTTGTAGAAGATCGAACAATCATGGTTTCATGAGAAGTAGTTCATCATCCACAGAAATATTATGTTCTTTAACCATTAGATGGAGGTGTGTGTAAATTTAATTCAAATACATCTCATAAAAACAACATATTATATTGAGTATACAGTTTTGGTTATAAAATAATGTAATGAAAATATTTCAGTGGGTTGGATAGGTAATATAAAAGAAAACAACTTAACAGATTATGTTACCTTTAAATCAGGTAACTCCTTTTGGTTTGAACCAAATAGATTTCTTGAAGTGCCTTCTACAAAAAGTAAGTATTATAGGTGTAAGAGAGGGATGTAGAGATATTAATTGGGAATATTTTGGACGAACCAAGGGGCTTGAGTAGTGTGATAAATGGGTTAGAGATGATGGCTTTTTATAAGGTGGAGGAGGGTCTCTTTAGGAACGTTTTGAAATTTTTTTTAATTATATAAAAAATTGATTTCAAAAGGAATTTTTTTTAATAAAATAGATGATAATATGTCTATTATTTGAAATACTCTCCACCAATAAATTTTATACAAGATTTCTTTTCATATATAACCTTATCATTTACCGTTAACTGTTTGTTAACTAATTTTACTCTTACCATTTCTTCTTGTATATTCACTCTATATATTTAATATAGTTACAATAAAATGTCAATATAACCACAAGTGGTTCATTGGTGACATTTCAAACTAATATATTTAATTTTGACTAATCATAAATTTTTAGGATTATTATATCATTTAATAAAATATTAATTAATTTAATAATTAATTTAAGTCAATTTATAAACTATTCATATCAATAATTTTAAAAAAATCAATAACAAAATTATTTTTTCTAAAAAAATAATTACCTCAAATATAACAAGTCACTATTATCCGTAAAATTCCGGGATGTCATAAAATCTTTAAAAATAAATATATTTTAACTATTATAATATCATTTAAAGGAATTTTTTATTAATGAATCAATTAATACATCATTATTATGTCCTAATTAAATTTATTTATTTAATGTATAAAATTTATAATTAAAACATCATGATGTAGGTAATATTATCATCTTTCAAATTATTTTTTATATTCAAAGAGATAACTTATATAACACCATGTATGAACTGATTTACTAAAATATATATGTTTATGTCATTTTTGAAATTACGTTAAATTACATAATAATAAGTATCATCATCAATTTAATGTGGATCCATGGGGTCCCATAATCGACCCATGGATGCCCATGGTCGGACAGGTATAAACACGTATGATTAGGACACATTTTAGTGTATTTTATTTTTAATATAATGTAAATTTTTACACTTATTTACTAAATATACCCTTTTACAAAGATAAATAAATTGTTTACTAAGGTAATTATTCGTAATTTCTAAAAATAAGTGTTTCCTATTTAAATAATTTTACCATCCGGATTCCAAATACAGAATCCATTTTTTCTAATTTAAAAACATAGATATTTCATAAATTAATTTAAAATTAATTGTTGTTGCCAAAACAAAAAAACGTGTTTTTAAGAAATAGTAACTATCCAACGATTAACAGTTGTTTATGTCCAATATCAATGTGAAATTACATACAATTCCCAATATTGGATTAAATTTTAATAATATAATCTAATTAAAAATTAATACAAATAAAAATATAAACTAACCATATAACAAAAGTAGATGAAATGGAGGTTTTGTATTAAAATGTGGCATTTTCACTATTCGTTAAAAATTAAACCTTATCAAAAAGATACCATAAATTTTCCATATGTAAATTATGAGGACATGGTTCTAATAAAAAATTTTATTTTTTCAAATTGAACAAATAAAAATGTGAAAATAAATAATTTAAAATGGTTCTTGATCAAAATGTGGTCAACGTTATTTTAATTAATTTTAGAGTATTTAATGATTAAAATAGGATTCCTTAGTATTTTGTGCCTATAAAATTTATCAGATAAATTTAAATTCATTTAACAAACTGTTATAATCATATTTTTGTATGTTATGTTTATTCATACCAATACAATGACGAGGCATTAACTACCATAAAAATAATAATATTATTATATTATTTTTCGGAATAACTCATCATTTTTTGGGACATATGATTTCAAAGAAACCCGTTGTATATAATGAGGGATGGTTATACTCTGGTTAATATATTAGGGGTATATGTGACTGAAAATTCATGAAAAAATAATATTTTAATATAAATTGAAGGGGAATGGGATTTTAATTTCATGATTTTACATATTTGACATTATTGTCTTGATATTGTCTATTGAGAGGCTTAATGACCCACTAAAAATCATGAATATTGAGGTCATTTTTTCACTAGAGTTGTTTTTATATATATACATTGTTTTCATACCTACGTGATATAAACATAAATGACAATTATTTTAATCACATATAATTGGAAAATGAAATAGATTCCCCCTGATTTATGATTTCTGAGATAACTCCCCGAAAATAATCTGAAATATGAAGAAATTGAAATTATTAAATTTATATAAGGTTTTTTATGATTTTTGGTTTGGGAAAGTGGATCTGATGGGATTGGGAGGTTGTGATTTTGGAATAGTAATGTGGTGGTTTTTGAGGCCTTTGTTTTGGGATGATGAGATGATGGTTTGTTGGCCCTGATTATTGGTTGGTGAGGTGATTCGTTTTTTCCTGTGGTCCTTGGGGAGAGAGGAGATTGTTTTTTGAAATTATTTTTGGATAGAGAGGTCATTTCTCTATGGATATTACATTATTCCATTGATTTTTGGTTTCATTCTGAAAATTATTAGATAGTAGTGGAATAATAGGTTATAAATTTTTTAAATGGATCAATCTATTTGGGTTATTGTTAATGGAAGGAAATTTGAAATGTCTCTTGTGACATGTGGTGTGTTATGTATTTAGTGGTGGAATAAAAAGTGTGGATGTTGGGAGTTTGTTAGTTCCACGTCTATCAACCATTTTTTGATCTTTATTGTGGATTATGTTTATAACCATGTATATATTTTGGGTCATCTATATACACCCCAACCAAATTGAAAACTAGTTGTTGATACCCATATTTTCACACTAGTGATGTTTTTTTCAACATCATGGGGATGATGATGGATGGTTGGACACTCGGTCATTCCCACTCACCATTCCACATGAGTATATAATAATATTCTATGATTGATAGAGGTCTAAATGTTTACTAGGTGAGGTCCTATGGGTATTCATGTAAGATGTGATATTACATTTTTGTGTGGAAGCTTATAGTTTAGTCATTCATAGTAGGAGGATGAATCATGGTTTATGTTTTTATTTTTCATGACACCCTAATATTTTAGTAATGGAAATGATTGTTATTTGACAAATTATGTGTCATAGATGAGATGAAAATTGGTCCTTCTATGGGGTGGGGGCCAATGTGTCAGTAGGAATTATGTTCTTTAACTATGTTGTAGGGAGGTAGAATATGTTGTTCAAATGATATCATAAAGCTATGAAATAAGATGTTGGGGAGTGAAAGTGAAAAATAAATGGTTAAAGAGTGTGGTTTATCCTATATCATTTTGATTCTTATCATGTAATTTTCCATCATTTTCAGTATTTGATTATTTTACCTTAGTGGGGTTGGGATAAATCATATTATTATTTAAGTGGTGTTGAGAATTCAATTTCCCATGGTTTAATTAGTATTCATAATTCAAATGTTCCTGATAGCCTTTGGTTTTCCTAATTAGTATACTTTTATGCCAAACATATGTATTTAATCGGATTCTAAAGGTTCAAGGAGGATGTCATTGATTTTTGTGGCCATTTCTAGCACAGTACACTAAACAGTTGTTATGTTGCAGCATTTGAATTTCATTGGAGAATTTATTTATTTATTTGAAATTTATCTATAACTATTTAATTTTTGTATTCGTTTAATGGACGTGCATGTTTCATTTAATATTTTATTATTTGGTTTCATGTGGATGCCTAATCTTTTCTCAAGATTCTATATCATAATCGAGTGTAATGCCTCATATTTAATGATATTTTCATTTATTTTATTCTAGTCTCATATACATGTCTTATTATTGGAGTGACCCTCGATCTTTATCTATGTCCTATAATTATTGGGAGGGGGTGGTGAGAATTTATAATTCTAATGTGCGTCCTAATGAACACAGAGTTTGAATATCATGTATAACTGGATATATTATTAATATATTCCTACATTACCTTAAATTGATAATATCCTTATTGATGATCCACCATTGATATGTATTGATCTCCTCATACATATTCATACAATACATAATTCCTCTATCAGGGATAATTGTTCATAATTTTGATCTTGTTATGCTCTATTTAATTAATAACCTCATTGATAAATCCATTATCATTGAAAGGTGCTACATCTCACCACCTTAGGGAGCCAATTAGGTGTAGGAATGATTTCTCTATTTAGTCTTGCAACCACTTCATTGAACCCTATAGTTATATTCGTGACATCATATAGGTGAATTATGTAAAAATAATAGCAATATATAAAAGTTCTATTGAGAACTCTACAATATGAAGTGGGTGAAGGCTAGGTAACTCTTTAGTAAATACATCAGTATATTGCTTTATAGTGGTTATTTATTTACAATTGTTTGTTTCCATAAAATCATCTATTTAGGAATGGAAGGGTTCCTTGATGGGTGTCAGCACAGACATCATTGATGGAATTTCCTAAATATATTCATGATATTCCATGAAATTGAATAGGGTCTTCAGATGGTACAATATATAGAATGAAATTTCCTTTTCCTAAAACATTATGTGAGCTCTTTATAATGAGAGATAATTTATTCCTAATATATCCTCAAATTCTACTTAGGTAAGGATTGCAAGATTCACTGGATGAAGCTTTGCAAAAATGTTAACAGTAGAATATTACAACAGGTGGGTATCATTGATCACAAAAATATGTTTTTATAGATATATATACATCATATTATTTTGATTTTGAGTCAATATTTCTACCAATAATAAAATATATAATTGAATTGTTATAACTATAATAAAATAAAATAAATCCATTCTAGAGTGAATGTGATGTGTACCATTTATAACTTCATTTTGATTTCCCAACTCATTTTTATAGATGGTAGAAGATTTCATTTCTCATTCATATATGGAGAATGTGGACATTTATTACAATTTATTTAATTTTATTTAGTTCAATAACATATATTGTTCCATTACACCATAAATTCGAAGCATTTAACGATGGTTTGTGCATTGGGAGGTTCCATCATTTCCAATGACTAGTTGGAAAACTCCATCACGTCTCTCTCACATTCAGGGTCATGGTGGCCTTATCTCCCATAGATAATTCATTTCCATGTAACATTGAATAAATATCTATGATACTTCTTCACTTATCTTTACATTATGATGGTTGGATCTTCATTCCTCATTTTTGATTAGATATTCCATCTTCAATTTCCATTCTTCTCTTATTATATTAATATCTATGGGACAATTATATAAAATCCATCTCTTATTTGAGATATGATGATCATATTCTTCATAAAACCCCAAGTCTCGTATACTTAAAACCCATCAATATTGGTGTTATAATCTACTATTGAATATTTATCATTTTCAAGCATTTGTCAAGACATGGCCTAGTGGGGCTTGAGCCGAGACTCCCCATGAATGCATCCATAGGCCAACAGATAGAATCTATCATATAGTAGACCACCACACACAATTTCTCCTTAGACTAAATTTTATATATGGAGAAACACACATACACCTCCATGTAGAAATGAAGAGATGTGAAAATAACTGAAAAATAAAATGCATGCATACCACAATCCTAAACAAGAGTACAACATAAGTAAACAAATGGAAAATAAAGGGCCATCAAAATGAAATATGTAAAATAAAAAAACTAATATGATGGATGGGATCACTATCAAACACCTACTGGTAAGATCATCATCTATGCTATGGTTAAAACCCATTTCAATCTAGTTACTACACTATGCCTGCATCATCTCCAATAAGGGCTCCATCGAAGGATCTATGGTCTACAGAAGACAGAAGGCATGTGAAGGAAAATCCCATATTGCTGTGAGTATAATAACACCTAGTAAGAAGTCCCAAAATCCCTAACCAATAAGGGAGAAACTGCCATGAAAGAGTAAACTCAGCCCAACCCGAGGGACCAAGAATGAGAGAGAAGATACATCTTAATCACATCATTAGAAATACATGACTAGTCATATCAATGCCATTTGCATGTCAATAAAATGACACATGAAACAGGGACTCCAAAACAATCATAGATATTATCATCTCAAGGACTCATGATTACTTCCATACACTAACCACGCTAGACGACTAATGGTTCCAAAGAAACACTCATAATGATCTCATGAGGTACATACCTCAATGACAACACCAAGATCCATGCCATCCCTGATATCTTTCAAAAAAGTGGGATTACATTTGTCGCACTAAGTTGATGACACAACCACATAATTCATTATAGAACTCTATTGAGAGGTGACACAACCTTATTGAAATTAATAATTTGCACACCCCGCCAACATTCATGATACCTATACAAGAGGGAACGATTGGTGGACAACTCTATTACACGCTCGAGATATGAAGTTGTCAACACTATCAATTGAGTAATAGTTGTACCCTTATTTTCTACCAGGATCAGGTACAAGGAAGTTATATTCTCTGATTCTTCCCTCACCAATTCAGTCTTGTACTTCTCGAACTTCTTACTAAGGGAATATACTACACAACCACATCTTGATTGCACAAGTATGAGAGATTATTCTACCTTGACATCACTGCGCAACCTAGGTCCCATATGACCATGTGCCTATGATAGATCATGATAATATCTCCTACATTGATATCTCGTCGTCTTTCATCAGCTAGCTGCAAAAAACGTCTCAACTCTTTTGCGCTCACTACCACAACCATGTGTATGGAGTGGCAGGGAGATATCTATCATCAGTGCTTACTCTAGAACCTTGGCATAGGTGGGTATGATCAAGGGCACTATGATAGCATTGATTTCTCTATAGAGTCATCACTCAAATTTCTGCTCTTAGAAACTACCATTATAGACAAGTGGACCACAGACTCTATCCAAACCTCTATTATCTGAGGGCCTGGCATTCTATGGAACCTTAGGGTTCTCTGGTGCTGAAACTCACGATGTGTGATCACCCTACACACATCCTCATCGTGAATAGCTGGGGTTGTCTTCTTCTCAACATGTAGGGGTGCAGTTACATGCCCACCTATAGAAAGGGTCTCGCATGATGGGTCCTGAACTATGGTCTCGTACCTCACAGAACTGTCTCCATAAACTGTATCTAGTATCTGGGATGGCTGTCATTGCGGAGACATCATGAATGTTATCACAAAGTATAGTGTTCAGATGAGCATATCTATATATATCAATAATGATGGGGAGATGACTCGAGATGGACTGTCAAAGACTCCATCCTATTTGATGAATGTACCAATGTTCCCTGCAACATGTGTTTTAGGGTGCCAAGTCGACAAGCGGGTAAAAAGGGTCTTGTTGAATTGATACGTCGGTCGCCCGCACCATCACTGGACTCCCTGGACTGAGAGCCAATATCGACACACATCGACATTGTTTCCCTAAAGCCAACCAATACCATTTTAGGGAAATGTCCGAACAACATCCCAAGGGTCAAACCAGCTCCGATACCACTCTGTCTTGACCCGACCCATACTAGGGATCGAGCAGAAACTACCCCATGCCTGCCTCTGTAGGCCAGGGGCTAGAGACTAGCGCCGATGTGAAAAAAAACTCAGGGAGTCCTTTTCCTAAAAACCTGTACACACACATGGAGCCAACTCAATGAAAAAGTACAGAGGTAAAATAATGCAAGGTACCACACTGCTATCAAATGGTAACCAAACGAAAATGCATCAGACTCAAACAGTACAAGTACAAGAAAAGTAAAGTTGAAAGGGGAAGGGAAAAAAATACACACACAACTAAGGAAAAGTACCACAACCCGGCAATAGGTGAAGTAAAATAGGTGGAAGATCCCCACTACAGAATCCCAAGCAACGACCACCGTATGTGGTCCAACCACCCAATATCTGAAATCTTCTCTGATGTCACAATCAACATGTATGTTGTCTACAAGGGCACGCCAAATGTGGGTAATTACCAAGATAGGATGATTATAAAAAATACTCAGTAGGATGCCCAGATGGTCAAGGGAGTAGCAGTATTGGTACTAAAGAGGATAGAAGTAAAATAGACCAAGGTAAAACAAGAGTTAACAAAAACATTTTAGCACCACCAAATAATAGATATGATTTCTCAATGAAACCCAAACGATCGAGTAAGTAGATCTTCATCTCATAGCTCACTGAAAGGAATATTACCATACATCTACCCAGGAAACCGGATATACTCGTAACTCAGACCAGGAGTCTAGAGACAAGTCACACAACCACATACCAATTCTAGGGATCAAGTTCGAAGATTTCCACGATGTACTCATTCTGGGAGAACACACTCCACAAGTCTAATACCTCCGATGACGTTCGTCCAAGATGTATTATTCATCAAGAAATGTCATGAGAGGTAGTTACACTCATTACGGGAGACACACTACTGACTGGGAATTCACGATAGATAGAAGCACTCATTATGGGAGACACACTCTTGAGTGGAGAAGACCACAATACACAGATGAGGATCACTTCCAGGGCCATGGCGAATACCGCGACTCATCCGGATTCACCAGCTAGGTGATTCAATATAAGGCCACAGCCTTATACCTTACTTAATCTTGAGTTATTACAAGATTACACATTGAGGATCTTTTCGGGTTTAGAGTTTTAGAGAATTAGATCATAAAACATGCATTTCATTCCACATATAAACAAATTGGTTACATAAAGATAGTATTCTTCATTCCCATCAATGGAAACACATTTAAAATAAAACATGGATTATTTCTTGACACATCCTTGACTCTATCATCTTATCATGTACCTTTCCCTTGACCTGTGAAAAAACATTTCAAAAACATGGGATGAGCATAAAAACTCAGTATGGGTTATATAAAAAAACATGGAAAGGAAACATGAGTTCATATATACATAAGAATGAAATCATACATTACCCATAAAACATAGGCACATTAACATACCTCATAAAATCATGAATAAATCATAGAAATCATAAGACATAAAGGTAACTTGAGGCATTCATAACATTCATACGTAGGGAGGAACCCTCTTGGTTACATTTGAAATACCCATCACAGTATATTCCCTAAAATCTCTTCGGAGAAACCTTAACGTTTCACTCCTTCGCATTACCCAATGCATTGGAGATCTATAACGGGCTCACCCACCCTTAGTTTATCACAGAACCACCCGTATTCATAATAATGCCCAAGAACCATAACATAATCGTATCACATAAAACATGCATAAAGGAAACATAACATTTCCACATTTCAATCACAAGATATCAATACAACACAAAAACATTGTGAAAACCATTTTCAATACCAAAATAAAATAAAAGTAAAACATGTTATTTATTTTTCGTTTAAAAAGAAGGTATGGCTTGTAGAGGAAGCCGAAACTCAAATAACGGTTACGACGGCGGAGAAGTCGTTGTCGCCGCATACGTACGAAAAAAACATTCCCTTTTTGTCGTTTAGTAAAGGCTTCGTATAAAAAAGATTCCTTTTGAATAAACGTAAAAGTCATAGGGGATTATACACTGTATAAAATAAAGTTGTGTATAAAATAAAATATGCCTCAACGAAAGGAGATTGAGACGAAGTCCCAAACCTCGTATCTGACTTGACCCGACCGTTCATTAATCTCCTTTAAAAGTGTAACTCCTTTTGAGTTGAGCCTAAAGGCTTCCTTTGAAAGGATTATGCCCAAAGGGAATCCTCTAGGATGAGGAGAGGGATGTGGAGAGAGAAAATGGGCAGGGGTTGGCCAAGCCAAAGGCTTGAAGAGTGTGTGAAATGAGGTAGAGGTGGGGGACTTTAATAAGAGGAGAGGAGGGGCACTTTTGGAAAGTAAAGAAACATTACTTTATTTGAAAATGTGTTTCGGTTTTAAAAGGTCCCACATTGATATAATTCGTGGATAAGGTGATAAGGGTTCTAAATCCACTCATCCAATTGGTTTTGGACATGTTTAGTTCATAGATTTTATATTATCTTTCCATTTTATTTAAATCGTCAAATAATGATGTCATCGCTGCATCATTATTATGTCATATATAATTTAATTTATTTAATGTCTAAAAATCATAAAAAAATACTATGATGTAGGAAATCTTTTTATATTTCCAATGACTATTTATAATAAAAAATCTGATCTTTATAACCCCATGTAAAAATTGTTTTCGTAAAACATCTCTTGTTTGTGTCATTTTTTACTTTAACATTTAATAAAAAGTTATTTATGTCATTTCCAAACCTAAGTGTCTCCATGGGGTCCCCAAGTTGACCCATGGCTTGTCTTGGTCGGCCATGACACAACCAATAAGGTTGGGACATGTGTCTAGGTCATTTCCTATTATTAAAGCATTATTTATTCCTTAAACCACCCTAATTACCACTAATCGCGATTAAGAACTTAATAAGTTACTATTCACCAAAAAATTATTTTAATATCATTGAACCACATTTTACTTCTTAATGACAACCATGTATGTCGGATTTTCAAAATTCAATACACATTAGTGGTAAACTTTCATTTAACTGAAAAATCAGTTTGCTTGATTACCACTTAGTGGTTTCACTATTCATCAAAAATTGATGTTTTTCAGAAAATTACCAAAAATTCACCCTAAGCTATATTCGATATTCCGAATTCAAAAATGAAGTCTATTTTACAAAATTCAAATCATATAAGTCACATTAATTAATTTAATAATTAATTTCCGCCGCCAGAGCAAATAGCGTGTTTTTACAAAACAATAAGTATCAAAAGATTGACACCAGTTTAAGTCTAATTTCAAAGTGAAATTGATTCCAATGACCACAATTGGATAAAATGTTAAAAATATATTCTAAATTCACTTCAAAACCAATTCAAGACATAATCTAATCATATAAATAAATTAGATTAAATGTAGTTTTGATGTAAAATGCAGTATTTTTCACTATTCATTAGAAAATGAACATTGTCAGAAAAATACCAAAAATTCACACAAGGTAAATTTTGATGTCCTAATCATAAAGAATAAGATTATTTTGACAAACATAGTTTATAAAATTGTCAAAATATAGATTCAAAAATTGTTTGCCATCAAAAGGCAGTAAAACAATCTTTTATGAATATTAGTGTATTCCATGCATAAGATTGTATTTATTTTCATTTTAAGCCTCTAAACACTATCTTAATCATTAATAGACATAGATAAAAATTTCTATTATTCATTACATACTTGGGATGTTACATCCTTCCCCCCTTTAGAAAAGTCCGTCCCCGCAATTTATTTACTTATCAAATAAATGGGGGTACTTATCCCTCATTGCATTTTCAGATTCCCATGTTGCCTCTTCAATCATGTGGTTTTTTCAGAAAACCTTTACCTGCTTAATCACCTTATTCCGTAACACTTGCTCCCTGTGGTCAAGAATCTGGACTGGTTGTTCCTCATAAGATAGGTTCTCTTCCAGCTGAACTACCTCTGGACTCAAAACATGAGATGGATCTGGCATATACTTTCTCAACATCGAAACGTGAAAAACATTGTGTACCTGAGATAAACTCGGAGGTAAAGCCACTCGGTATGCAACTGATCCAACTCTTTCTCGAATTTCGTATGGTCCAATGAACCTTGGACTCAACTTTCCTTTCTTACCAAATCTCATCACACTTTTCCAAGGAGAAACCTTGAGAAAAACATGATCACCTACCTCAAAAGATAGATCCTTCCTCCGGTTATCCGCATAACTCTTCTTCCTGCTCTGAGCTGTTCTCATGTGTTTCTGAATCAGCTAAACTTTTCCTGCCATCTCTTCTACCAATTCTGGTCCCATCAACTTCCTTTCACCCACTTCATCCCAGAAAGATGGAGTTCGACACCGCTTCCCATATAATTCCTAAAATGGTGCCATCTGTATACTGGAATGAAAACTGTTATTATATGAAAACTCAACCAAAGAATGATGTTGGTCCCAACATCCCTGATTATCCATAGAACAAGCTCGTAGCATATCCTCCAATGTCTGAATTGTTCGTTCTGACTTCCCATCTGATTGAGGATGAAAAACTGTACTAAAATTTAATTCAGTACCCAACGACTTCTGAAGGCCTTTCCAAAAGATAGAAGTAAACCTGGGATCACGATCCGATACAATGGAGAGAGGAACTCCATGTAACCTGACTATCTCTTTAAGATACAAACGGGAAAGTTGATCAAGAGAGAAAGTATCTCGTATAGCAAGGAAATGAGCAGATTTGGTCAAGCGATCAACAATAACCCAGATTGCATTATTACCTCGAGATGTCTTCGGTAATCCAACAACAAAGTCCATGGATATATTCTCTCATTTCCACTCTGGCACTGGTAAAGGATGAAGCACCCCTTTCGGTAACTTCCACTCTACATTAACCCACTGACAAGTCAAACACTTCACAGTAAAATCAGCAATATCTCTTTTCATTCCATCCCACCAGTAATACTCCCGCAGATCTCTATACATCTTAGTACTGCTCGGATGAACTGAAAACGGAGAACTATGAGCTTCACATAACAACTCTCTCTTCAACTGTGAATCACAAGGCACACAAAATCTCTTCCCAAATCTCAAAACACAATCATTATCAATGTTGAATTCAGGCAACTTACCTTTCTGAACCAGCTCTACCTTTTTCTGCAACTCACTGTCTTGCTTCTGTGCTTGCTTGATTCTATCTGATAGAGAAGATCTCACTGATACCTGAAACAAAACAGAAGGACATCCTGCACCAACAACTTCTATGGAAAAGTTCATCAAATCGTTAACCAAATGATCACGTTCCAACCGCAACATTGTTAATGAAGCATTACTTTTTCGACTCAAAGCGTCAACCACATTATTTGCTTTTCCTGGATGGTAATGAATTGTACAATCATAATCCTTGATTAATTCCAGCCATCTCCTTTGTCTCATGTTTAACTCTTTCTGAGTGAATATATACTTTAAACTGTTGTGATCGGTATATATTTCACACTTTACTCCATACAAATGATGCCTCCAAATTTTTAAAGCAAAAACAACAGCAGCTAATTCCAAATCATGTGTAGGGTAATTTACCTCATGAGTTTTCAACTGTCGTGAAGCATAAGCAATTACCTGATCATTCCGCATTAGGACGCAACCAAGTCCTTTCAATGAAGCATCACTGTATATGACAAACTCACCATTCCTAGAAGGTAGTGCCAAAACTGGAGCATTCTCCAATCTTCTTTTCAATTCCTGAAAACAATCATCACATTCTTTTGTCCAGATAAACTTAACACCCTTCCGAGTTAGCATAGTCATTGGACTAGATAACCATGAAAAATTTCTAACAAATCTTCGGTAATAGCCTGCCAAACCAAGGAAGCTACGAATCTCGGTTACATTTGTGGGACTTGGCCATTCTTCCACAACATTTGTTTTTGCAGTATCAACAGTTATTCCATCTTTAGAAACAATGTGACCAAGGAAAGAAATTTGTTGCAACCAAAACTCACAATTGCTGAATTTCCCATACAGTTTCTTTTCTTTTAAGCTTTTCAAGATAACCCTTAAATGTTTTTCATGCTCCTCTTTAATTTTAGAAAACACCAAAACATCATCAATGAAAACCACCACAAACTTATCTACGAACTCATGGAAAATTCTATTCATTAAGTCCATGAATACAGCAGGTGCATTGGTTAGCCCAAAAGGCATTACTACAAATTCATAATGGCCATATCTCGTATGGAACGCGGTCTTCGGAATATCTGCCTCCTTTACCTTCAGCTGATGGTACCCCGATCTCAAGTCAATCATTGAAAAAAACTGAGCCCCCTGGAGCTGATCAAACAAATCATCGATATGAGGCAAAGGATATTTGTTCTTAACAGTGATATTATTCAAGGCTCTATAATCAATGCAATGTCTCATAGAACCATCCTTCTTTTTAACAAATAAAACAGGAGCACCCCATGGTGATGTGCTAGGTCTAATGAAACCTTTCTCTAATAAATCTTGCAATTGCTCCTTGAACTCTAAAAGTTCAATTTGTGCCATTCGATAAGGGGGTTTTGAAATTGGCTTAGCATCAGGAACTAAGTCAACAGTAAACTCAACTTCCCGATCTGGTATTATTCCAGGCAACTCATAAGGAAAAACATCAGGATACTCATTTACCACTGGCACATCATTAATCTGAACAGTTCCTTTATTTTCAACGACGTGTGCAAGGTAACATTCATTTCCATCTTTTACATGTTTCTCGACCTCTTGATATGTTATCAAAAGTAAGGGTTCATTCTTGTAAACAAACTGAAAGTCTTTCTAAAAAGAAACTTCTTTATCTCTACAGTCAATCATAGTATGGTAAATAGAGAGCCAATCCATACCCAGGATAACATCAAACTCTACTAGAGGTAGAACAATAATGTTTGGAAGTAGGTTCTTTCCACAGATAAGGATAGGAAGATTCTTATAAATTCTTTTTGCCTCGACACTTCCCCTAGGTGTTTTTACCAAAAGATCAGGCGTCATTTCTTGAGATGGTATTCCCATTTTACTAGAAAAGGTTTCAGAGATGAAAGAATGTGTAGACCCCGAATCAAACAACACACTGGCATAACTTGAAAAATCAAAAAAAGTACCTGATACAACTTCATTTGATGGCTCGACATCTACTAAAGTAGTTACAAAGGATTTCACCACCCCTTTCTACTTGCAGTCTAACTGCTTCCCATCACTCAAGCTCTTTGTCGGACACTCATTTGCATAGTGACCCATCTCATTGCACTTAAAACATTTCACTAACTGTAAATCAAATTTGTTCTTACCTTCACCTTGATCCTTTTCAGTGCAATCACAAGCCTTATGTCCCATCTTACCACATCGGTAGCACTTCCCAGAATTCAAAAGACATTCCCCAGCATGCCTTTTGCCACATTTATCACAACCTGGAAACTTAGTTCTCTTACCATCAGACTTTTTTGAAGAATTCTTACCTTTCTCTTGCCACCTCGGTCTCTTCTTCTGCTGGTTGTTATAGAAAACTTGGTCATCAGAAAACTCCATTTCCACCTTCTCGGCACATCGAACAAGCTTTTCATAACTTTTAAACTCACGAGAAGCCAATGCCCTTAGATACTTTGGCTTTAATCCTGAGTAAAAATGATTGATTTTACTATCAAGGTCCCAGATAAAATTTGGAGCATACCTTGCCAATCGAGTGAACCTTTCTTCATAGGCAGCCACTGAGTCTTCCTCTTGCCTCAATTCCAAGAATTTCTTTTCCATCCTAAGTCGAACAGCCTTTGGAGAATACTTCTCAAGAAACATACCTTTGAATTCATCCCAGTCAAGAGAATCAATCTCATCGGCATCCCTGATATTTTTAACCATAGACCACCACTGATCTGCTTCACCCTCCAAACGGTAAATAGCAAGACTAACCTTTTGATTGTCTGAACATCCCATGACATCAAAAATCTTCTCCAGTGCTTTAATCCTCCCTTCAGCTAGCACAGGTTCAGATGATCCTCTGAATGATGGTGGATGTTGTCTCATGAAATGTTCCACCACTGACATGTTCCTCTGCGGTTGATCTGGCTGATCTCGTGCATGGATACCACCGCCATTTATCGCTTGAGTCAACTGCGCCATTACTGCAACAAACTATTCAGTTCCAATTCCGACCATTTCTGGACGCTGATTCGGAAGGTTATTTCCTTCGGTATGCCTTCCTAGCACAGCTTCCCTATTTCCTCTGTGGAAAACCATTCTGAACTAACATGTCTTAGATGAAGCAACATGGTAATCTTTAAATGCTATATCATTTCAAAAGAAATTTTTATTTGGATAATCATTTAATAGAATTATAACTCCTAAAGTTATCTAAACTGACCTCTAATACCAACTATAAGGCCCCAGCCTTAAACTTTACTTAATCTTGAGTTATTACAAGGTTACACATTGAGGATCTTTTCGGGTTTAGAGTTTTAGAGAATTAGATCATAAAACTTGCATTACATTCCACATATAAACAAAGTTGTTACATAAAGATAGTATTCTTCATTCCCATCAATGGAAACACATTTAAAATAAAACATGGATTATTTCTTGACACATCCTTGACTCTATCATCTTATCATGTACGTTTCCCTTGACCTGTGAAAAACATTTCAAAAACATGGGATGAGCATAAAAACTCAGTATGGGTTATATAAAAAACACATGGAAAGGAAACATGAGTTCATATATACATAAGAATGAAATCATACTTTACCCATAAAACATAGGCACTTTAACATACCTCATAAAATAATGAATAAATAATAGAAATCATAAGACATAAAGGTAACTTGAGGCATTCATAACATTCTTACGTAGGGAGTAACCCTCTTGGTTACATTTGGAATACCCATCACAGTATATTCCCTAAAATCTCTTCGGAGAAACCTTAACGTTTCACTCCTTCGCGTTACCCAATGAATTGGAGAGCTATAACGGGCTCACCCGCCCTTAGTTTATCACGGAACAACCCGTCTTCATAATAATGCCCAAGAACCATAACATAATCATATCACATAAAACATGCATAAAGGAAATATAACATTTCCACATTTCAATCACAAGATATCAATACAACACAAAAACATTGTAAAAACCATTTTCAATACCAAAATAAAAGAAAAGTAAAACATGGTATTTATTTTTCTTTTAAAAAGAAGGTATGGCTTGTAGAGGAAGCCGGAACTCAAATAACGGTTACGACGATGGAGAAGTCGTTGTCGCCGCATACGTACGACAAAAACATTCCCTTTTTGTCGTTTAGTAAACGCTTCGTATAAAAAAGATTCCTTTTCAATAAATGTAAAAGTAAAAGGGGTTTATACACTGTATAAAAGAATGTTGTGTATAAAATAAAATATGCCGCAACGAAAGGAGATTGAGACGAAGTCCCATACCTCGTATCCGACTTGACCCGACCGTTCTTTAATCTCCTTTAAAAGTGTAACTCCTTTTGAGTTGAGCCTAAAGGCTTCCTTTGAAAGGATTCTACCCAAAAGGAATCCTCTAGGATGAGGAGAGGGATGTGGAGAGAGCAAATGGGCAGGGGTTGGCCGAGTCAAAGGCTTGAAGAGTGTGTGAAATGAGGTAGAGGTGGGGGCCTTTTATAAGAGGAGAGGAGGGGCACTTTTGGAAAGTAAAGAAACATTACTTTATTTGAAAATGTGATTCGGTTTTAAAAGGTCACACATTGATATAATTCTTAGATAAGGTGATAAGGGTTCGAAATCCACTCATCCAATTGGATTTGGACATGTGTAGTTCATAGATATTATATTATCTTTCAATTTTATTTAAATCGTCAAATAATGATGTCATCGCTGCATCATTATTATGTCATAAATAATTTAATTTATTTAATGTCTAAAAATCATAAAAAATATACTATGATGTAGGAAATCGTTTTAGCTTTCCAATGACTATTTATAATCAAAAATCTGATCTTTATAACCCCATGTAAAAATTGTTTTCGTAAAACATCTCTTGTTTGAGTCATTTTTACTTTAACATTTAATAAAAAGTTATTTATGTCATTTCCAAACCAATGTGTCTCCATGGGGTCCCCAAGTTGACCCATGTCTTTTCATGGTCGGCCATGACACAAACAATAAGGTTGGGACATGTGTCTATGTCATTTCCTATTATTAAAGCATTATTTATACCTTAAACTACCCTAATTACCACTAATCGCGATTAAGAACTTAATAAGTTACTATTCACCAAAAAAAAATTTAAATCTCATTGAACCACATTTTACTTCTTAATGACAACCATGTATGTCGGATTTTCAAAATTCAATACACATTAGTGGTAAACTTTCATTTAACTGAAAAATCAGTTTGCTTGATTACCACTTAGTGGTTTCACTATTCATCAAAAATTGAAGTTTTTCAGAAAATTACCAAAAATTCACCCTAAGCTATATTCGATATTCCGAATTCAAAAATGAAGTCTATTTTACAAAATTCAAATTATAAGTCACATTAATTAATTTAATAATTAATTTCAGTCGCCAGAGTAAATAGCGTGTTTTTACAAAACAATAAGTATCAAAAGATTGACACCAGTTTAAGTCTAATTTCAAAGTGAAATTGATTCCAATGACCACAATTGGATAAAATGGTAAACATATATTCTAATTTCACTTCAAAACCAATTCAAAACATAATCTAATCATATAAATAAATTAGATTAAAAGTAGTTTTGATGTAAAATGCAGTATTTTTCACTATTCATTAGAAAATGAACATTGTCAGAAAAATAACAAAAATTCACACAAGGTAAATTTTGATGTCCTAATCATAAAGAATAAGTTTATTTCGACAAACATAGTTTATAAAATTGTCAAAATATAGATTCAAAAATGGTTTGCCATCAAAAGGCAGTAAAACAATCTTTTAAGAATATTAGTGTATTCCATGCATAAGATTGTATTTATTTTCATTTTAAGCCTCTAAAACAGTATCTTAATCATTAATAGACATAGACAAAAATTTCTATTATTCATTACTTACTTAGGATGTTACATTCAAAATCTAGGTAGAGGATCAACACCCGGTAAAGTTGGTCACGTCAATTCATGACTCTACCTAGGGTTGGTATTGGAAAGAGGATCTCGCTTCGGGCCTCTCGGAGGGATGCCTACTCTAACACAGAATGTCATGATAAAGGGATCATACTCCTGCAGGAGGAGACAATGCCTGACCATCTGAGCAATGAAAAGATGAGGCACTAAACCAGAAAAATATGTCCAACATATGGTGGGCAAGAAGATCAAGACATGTGTTGAAATGTACACATCGTGTAGAAAGGTTACACTCTGTGTCCTTTGACCTTGGGTACTACCCATGTACAACATCCTATGTCACAAGGATGGTCTTGTAAAACGCAACTACAATGCATGTAGAAAGGATCACCCATCATGTCAATGTATCAAGGGTCTGCCCCATGTATGCTGGCCATGTGCCCGTACATGGTCTCATACCATGTACTCCAACTCGTGTAATCAGTACACAAGGTTACCCATGAAACTAGCCGGATCTGGCCATGTGATGGAGTACCGACTACAAGGATAAGAAAACCAACTCAGAGGAAAACGAACCCACACTCATGTGGTGGAGAGTCCGATCTCTATTAGAGTAGAGATGTATGGAATACTCACCCCTTGAGTCATCAAGTGACTAGTCATCCTAACTCTCATTAAAAGAAATGCCATAGCTCTGCTCCTCAGGATATCAGTCCTCCCTCAACCGCCACGATGATCCCCAAGGGAGAAACCCAATGGACCCACATGTCATAAGGGTTCTAACATGACAGACAATGCATCAATTAGACGCCCAATCTGTAAGTTATAGGCATTTTAGTACCAAGGTCCAGGTTGGATTCATGTTTGATCCAACCCGACCATAATTCAAATGACATCAGTTAACCAAACTGGTCACACCATTGCATTCCATATGAAAAAACACAGGATATGGGTTACCCATTTGTCAAAAATGGATAGCTGGTGAAAAAGTTACATTTCACAGCAACACATGCAAACCAAGCCACATGGGTCCCATAGCTCAACCTCGATATAAATATCCAATACTAGTCTTGAAACATTCGCCTTAATTTCAAGGTCGAAATGTCACAGACATTTCATTATTCTGACACCCTATGAAAGGGATATGTCAGATAAAAGATCCCATATTATGATTATTATTATTATTATTATTGGGTGTTTTATGGACCTGAGCCATGAACAAGAATTTATTATCCAACATTAAACTTGAACTGAAAATTTTACAAACAGGGTCACGTCACCACTAACGGCCAGTCAACCAGACGTCACATGCAAGATTTATGGAAGGTCGATGATTTAATAATAATATTAAATCTATAAATTCATGAGCATTTCGGGTACCTAATCTAAAAACCCGAAAAAGACATCCAATATTGGATTTAAAATTTCCATCTCGAAGTCATGGTCGCACTGCCACTGATAGTTCATAAAATAGAGATTGCACGAAGAAGTAGAAGACAAAAGGGTGGTTTATCATCAAAAGTAATAATATAATTATTATAATATTATTTTTAATTGATTTCATTAATGTACCCCATGTCACGCACCACCATCCATCCCATATGGATTGAATAACTCCGTTTCACGACCTCCCTTCTTCACTAATGGCCAACACGCCCCCCCCCCCCCTTGGATTCCTGCTCTCCCCTTTTTTCATTTAATATTATCTTTTAATTTATATGATAATTAATATATTTTTCATCTTCTATCTCTGATAATTATTCTCCTTCCACAATTTCACTTTTCATTGTCCCCCAAATTTAATGCCTCCCTCTTGATGTAAGCCATATCCATTGGCCCTTCAACCACACGCTCGACCGCCGCTGTACGTCGCACTGGCTGCCTCACCTGGACCCGCTCCATGGAATCATTCCGCGCGCCATGCCATCATTGATTTAATTTATAAAAAAGGGAAGAATATGGTTCTGTAATCCACGGGTTGATATCTCCACTTATATATGACGCGATCAAAAAATCATTGAGTTCATGGCGTGCTTAATTATTTTGCGATGAAGAAGGCGAGAAGAATGCGCAGATAATGAATAAGGAAATATCACAACCAATGTGTGGATCGATGGCAATGTTAGTTTGCCCATTGTTTTTGTAAATCAATAACATTATTAATTGGAAATTAAATATTTATCATGCTTCAAGAATTTCAAATTCAAGATAAACAATAAGAAAATTAACTCAATCAATTGTGTATCAATCGAAGATTTAATTAATTTAATTCTCATTAATAATAAATTAAACCAAGGTACGGAATCCAAAAAGATAAATCCTACCTCAAGTTTGGATCGATTTTTATTTAAGATCATGTTTATCATGATCAGCTCGGTGTTGATGAGGATATCACTTGAACAAAAATGGGAAGAAGATGTTTTGTTCGTCCCTCTTCGATTCGCCAGGTTCTGAGGCTTCATCGTCATTCGTCAACGGAGAGGATATGATAGGAGAGGAGTAGAGGCTTTCTTGTTGTTGGAAAAATTAAATTATGTGGATAAGCCCTTAAAGCCTCATATTTATAACCTATTATTAGGTAAAAATAAATTTTAAATAAATAATTAAATAAATAATTATTTACTTATTTAATTATTCTCCCACAAGGGAGCAAAATCCGAACAACCGACACCAACAAATGTTATACCCTGTCTAGGGTAAAACATACATTTTGAACTCATTGGTGGTCTCATATTTTTCATCCTAGTCCATGTTCGAGAGATAATTGGGTTTTTTCTATTAAATGAATAAATTAATTATTTAATTTATCCATTTAATACACCTCCAGCAAGCGAGGGGTCCATACATCCCACACCGACTTATTTTATGTCATGTATAGGGGAAACACAACATGTCAGACCCAACCGTGGTCTCAGATTTCTGATATGATCAACTATTTAAGAGATATCATTTTTTCTTTAGTTAACTGCGCATGCGTAATATAAAAACACTTAAAATTTTTATAAAATTAATTATGGTCACACTGAGCCTCTGAATTGCACGTCCTCTCAGCGCCCTGCTTTGGAAATATTTTTAGAAACATTTCAAAGTCTTATTATGCCAATAACAATGTCTCTACATTATGAGTATCAGTTATCCAACTTACATTTCATGTTAAATTCAAAAAAAAAATGAATTTATTTTCTAGAATCATTGATTTGATCAAAATCTTCAATATTATGAAATATGTAATGGTGTGATTTCTCCCTCTCTGATAATGTAATTTTATCATCATCTCTTCACTAAATCCTTTTGACTATATGGTTTTTTCTATGAGGAAACATTGGGAGAATGATGAATTCACCATCGGACATGAAATCAATAAAAAATTCAACAGCATATTTGAACAATATGTTGTTCTGCAATACATCCTTCTTGGAAAATTCAATTCATGTCGTACCATTTCAAAATCATAATTTTTTGTTCAATGGAGAACATCCATATATAATGGAATACACTACAATTTTGAACCTCTCTTACCAACTAAACCATTGGGTGGAACCCCACATCAATGAATGATGGGTGGGTGAAGAGTTTTAATTCTCCTAATTTGATTTAAATCTCTTCAAACTTAATGGTATACTTCACCAGGTCTATAACATTGGTTCATATGGTTTTGAGAATGATACATAGTTTCGTTAATACATGTCTTACATTTTTATGATGAATGCAATGAAATGAAAAATGAAATAAATCTTGCATCAAAAAATGAATGTCTTTTGATTTTAGTCATTGTAACTTCAAATTAGTTAGTGAAACAATATTCTTGAAATTGGATGAATACCCCTGTGGATCTTTTACCCCATAAGGAAAATGAAAAATTGAAATTTTTCCACACCGGATAGAGTGCTATCTTTTGGAGGAAGGAAATTCCACCTTTTACCATTAATTGGTGCGAAATCTTCCATTATCCCCATTTCAATAATGTCTATCCTAGCATAGATGACATAATTAATTTTCATAGGAACATTACTTATCGTTCCAATAACACTATCCATTAAATTTTTTCAACACATAGAAAAATTATGAAAATGTATGACCCACAAACATTTCCCATATAATAATTCAATGAAAATTGATCACTTCTTCAAACCCTATTTTTTATTGTTTTTTGAAAATGGTTTTACAAAAATACTGTCAATCTATTTTACTTTCTGGTGTCGTTGATCAGCTGTTTCAAGAGATGACGTGGTACATTGTTCAATATTTCCTTCGAATGCTGTCATCCAGGATCGATATTTTTGTCTTCAAGGGAAAAATTATGATGTATTAAAACAATTTCATTGTTTAATTATTAAAATGAATTGAGTGTGTGTGCTTTTCACAAATGGGACACCCCAAATTCCCTTAAATGCTATAGACTAAAAAATTTCCAAAAGAGGTGAAGTCAATTATCATAATATACAACATTGACCTCAATATAAATTCATCACTTCTATGAGCATCATAAAATATAATACATGTATCCCAAATCAATATCAAATCCTCGTTCAATAGATTCAATTATACATCAATATCATTACATGGTTGATTTGTCCATATATACAAGGGGAAACCATAATGTACTTTCACTTTATGAATTACAATAGTGTATAGTTTTTATTTAACAACAGGATAGGCTATGTACTATTATTTCTAATTGTTATACCAACAAAATTTATTCCAGATGTAGATAATACAAGAAAAATGATTCTCATCTCATCCCCAAATTCAGGAAACTCGTTATCAATTTTTCTCCACTAGGTAGAATGTGGTATATGACATTGCTTCCCATCATTAATTATTTATTCAAGGTGCCAGGTTAATTGTTTTGTAGATTCCAAACATCCATAATTACTTCCATCCCATGAAATGATAGCAATGTAGAATAATGATTTATATGGACTTGATTAACTTATCATGAATAGATATGTTACACACAGAGGGAATTTCATTAGTGATTCATGGTCCTTACAAAACAATATTCTATAATTTGGATAGTAATTTATATTTTAGAGATTATTCCAAATTCATGTAACAAAATTTTAGAATCATATGTTTGGAATGATATTTCTTTTTCTTTTAGGGTATTATATTTTAGGATACACGTAGTTCGGTAAATTCAGTTTCATAACATCGATTTGAAACTTTCACAATATATAACATCAATAATGCTAAAAATAATTAGTATTTAGAAAAACCGATATACAATAAATTCTTGGAAGAATTGTTAAACTCCTCAAACAAATTTAGACAATCATGAATGTCATATTAAATTTAAATTTTCATTTATTCCATATAATCTCCATCAACATTTACAATGGTATTCATATCAAATTATTCACAAACCATATTATCATCCCAAATGATTTCAACATTCAGTTTTTCCAATGTTTCGTCACACTGATATTGATTTGATATAATCTATGAAAAATCAAACGTACTTACAACTCTTCTGGACTGTTTTTCTTGAATAAAAATAACATAATCATGGATATTGGATTTCAGAAGGGTCATTACATTATCTTTTTCAATGTTCATCAACTTTTTAAATTCATATTCTAATTCATCTTTCAAACGATTAGCATGAATACATTTTTCATTCATATCCATCATATTGGGTTCATAAATAGGGATTTTTATGTTATCAGTAATAATTAAAATATAGGATATATTTTAAATACACACAAGATGAACCGTATGAAAATTTAGGGCAACAAGATGAGCTTTATTGGATGGTTAAAATACAGATAATTTTAATTTTGATTGTAGAGAAATTTTTCTAGTTTCCCTCAATTATTTGGAATATATACAATATATTGGTGACAATGGGATTTTTAAAATATAATTTTACCATTTATACTATAAATGACATAGATATTATTGCAATAATTATTTCGATGTTAATTTTGTCTCAAGTAGATGTATCAATAGATATTTGACGAGAATATAACCAGAGAACCAATATGAACTCAATGAAATTTGCATCAAAAATATCAAATTCCTTTTTAAGAGAAACTATAATGTTATAAATGATGAATTATTGGGGTGAATTTTTTTAGAATGATTCTACCTCAGTTGGTTCCCTAACCTACACCCGCTAAACTTATTAAAGATGAATAGAAAGAGTCTACATGAGGTAAAATTTTCATAAACTAGTAAGGAGTTTAATGAATAAACATGAGAATATGAAAAGTGAAGGATGTGTCAAAATAATTGAGCAAGACATCAGGCTGCAAAACATTGTTGATGAAAAGAATGGTACTTATGTAATTGTAGTTGTACATGGAAGATCCATTGTGGATGGAAATAGAAAAAGTAACTTGTATCTATCCTCCAACCATGTCAAAATACAAGAAGTATCATTTGATACAGTTATGACTGGATCAATTCTAATGAATAAAATAAGCATTTTCATGTATGATATGGAATGATATATGAAACCCTCCGTTTAATTTCCAAATAGGGGTAGAATAATTTCATGTAGTGAATGTGATGTTATCCTATATTAAAATTTAATATGAATGAGTGAAACAAGATACATCATAACAAAAAAAAATATCTTTCTATTTATCATCAGGATCCAATAAATGAGATGATATAAACAACCAATCAAAAATTTTTATTCTATACAAGCAAAGAAACATAGATCATTCCCAAAACCAAAAATCACTAAAAAATCATAAAAAATAGATCATAAAAAAATGTAGAAGAATGAATAAAAAATAACAAAAATAATATAAAATAAAATTAAATGGCCTACCTTGCTAGGTTAATGAAAAGTGGAGTCCCTCTTCAAATTCTAGATGAGATGTTCAGAGGAAGTCGGGTGGTGCGAATAGGCTTTAAATTCACCAAGGGAGAGAACCGATAGAGGGAGGATTCCACATAAATGTATATGTCATGTTGGGTTCACAAATGCATCGGGTTGTTAAAATATATCGGGACACTTTTATCTAATCTTATAATATATGTTCTGAAAAAAGGAATATTTATCAATTCTTTTTTAGTTCTACTAAATATATTCTAATTTCAGTGATAAAAAGTCTTAATAAAACCAACATTTAACTATGCTTTATATAGAACTAAAATATCTAAATTCTTATCAGCTCGAAAAAGGGTTTTTAAAGATTTTATATCAATGGTTATTACTAACGAATTGTTAATGGATTTATAATTATAAATATAAATACAAAAATTGATTTTTTATAATTAATTAATAAATATATATAAATAACAATATAGTAAATTTATACATTTTTAAATATACATAATATAATTTTATAATTTTTTATTTATTATTATTGAAATATTTTTTAAAAATAATGTTTTCATCAATATATTTATTTATATTTTTAGAAATATATATTTTATAAATATAAATAAATATTAATATAGTAAATATATCCATTAATAAAGTAAACTTGTTGATAATTATTAATTCTTATAAATATACATATTTATTTATTTATAATTATATTAATACTTATTAAATATAAATATATATATATATATATATATATATTCATAATTATAAATAGAAAATTATATTAAAGTAGTTATAGTACATTTATAAATATACTTATTTATAAATATTTTAAAAAAAATTAATTTTTAACTTTATTACAGAATATGTAATTTTGAGTGAATTCATATATGTGAAGAGTGAGTGAAATTGAAGAAATTATGAATATAGGTACACATTAACAAAATTGAAAAAATGGATAAATTCTCTCTGTCTATATATTGTATATAAAAATTTATTAATTACATATTTGTGAAATCAATATAAAATACATATAATCTATATTAAATTGTAACCTAAAAATTCATTCAATTAAATGTGTAGTACTATGAAATTAGTATGTATTTTAATATGTATACCATTATTCAATAAATTTACGATTATTTAAGGTGTAATGAAAAAATATTTATTCCTATATAAATCATATTTATATAAATTAATATATATAATATATTCTATATAATAGCACTATTTATCATAATTATATAATTAATAAAAAGGTTAATATTTAATAATATACAATCAAAAAATTTTATGTTATTAAAAATTTATTTAATAAAATTGGAAATGCACACATTTTTTATTTGTTATCTATTTCATTTTTTCATTTTTCAACAATAAAAATGCATTGATGGATGACATATTTATTAATGACAAGCATAGAGTGCTGAATATATGTTCCCTTTATAAGCACTAATACATAAGAAATCATAAAATATAACATTTGTCATCATTAAAAATAAATAGCTGATAAAGGACACCCCTTATCAGTGCTAAAAATAAAACTATGATAAATGTTACCCTTTATCAGAGTTAAAAATAAAATGATGATAAAGGATTCCTCTATCAATGATAAAAAAATGTATAGATAAAAGGTTAAGTTTTACATTTCATTATTTAGAGTTGATATATCTTCTATTTATTAGCGTTATCGTCAGGTGCGGATAAATAATAATGCATAAAAGGCTATTTTTTGGTACTATGAGAAGTATCTAAAATTTAACATCTGACTCACATTCCAAAATATCCTTGTTGGTTATTCTACGATACAAATGAATTTTCGAAATTGGTGTTGTTTTCCCTACTAGTAATTTGATACTCCAATATGTGATCAACATCGGGTGGCCCTCATACAATGTGTAAGGATCCATCTCATCATCAAAAGGATTATGACAAGAATTATATTGGGTATGTCACTATCTATATGTTACACAAGAAAAATATCAAGCATAACTAGATATTTTTAGGGAAGGTCAGAATGGTGTTATATTTTCCCTCACACTTAGTGACATCCAGGGGTCCAAAAGACTATTGATAGATATCTCCTTGCATCCACAAATTTTAGTGGCCTAAATATGGAGTAACATCAATGAAACCAGTATTTATTATACAAAACACAATAGTAATCCTCCTCTATTTAGAATAATATCCCTAAATACATTAACATATTATAATTATATTTTTAATCAAGTGCATCCTAGTTGATGTATCGGGAATCTTATTGAGATATATAATTACGTACTCACTATCAAAATTCTAACAATGTGGTAAATGAAATTTTCTCTTGTATTGTTACTCAAATATTTTTCGATGAATATAATCAAAATAAATCATTTTTTATTTGAACTCAATCAAGGATATATGATCATTACTTACTCCACTAAATTTTAGTACTCATGTTTGATGTTTTCCCCTAAAACATAGATCATCATCAAAAAATTTATATATATATTTGGATAATATCATCTAATATATGTTAATCTATAATAATTACAAAAAATATGTCCAGAAACATGTATCTCTGAATAAAATATCATCAGGGGATCTCTAAGTAATAATATGATCGCAACGTCATACACCTCTATCAGATCGTCTACTGAGTGAGTCTTGTTCAACTAAAAAACTGGAAACATTCATTAATTGATAATAAATTATAATGGTAGTGTCATTACTCTTCATTGACATTTGGATACTCCTAAAAATGTTCATCATGGAATTCATCCACCTATACAAGGGAATATTATGTTTATAGAGTAGACAACAGGGTTAGTCAAACTTATAATGATACTCTAATGTGTTCAGGAAAGTGTAATAAAACAATAAGCGTCCCTCTTTTTCACTGTCCATCAAAAATATCAATAGAATTCATGATATATCTTTTTCTCTATATCATTTACAACTTATTTTAATGATTATAATTCTATCATTACCTCTCAATTTATGTAAATATGGACTATAAATCATTCATGTTCTTATGTCACAACATCATTATCTAATAACCACTTTTGTAACTGGTCACCAACTAAAATTCATTTTTATATAATAGAACACTCAAGGTCAGATTTCTAAATAGATTTCCCCAGTCTTATATACTATACATGATCACATATGGGGACAATGACATTGATCATTGTTCCTCAGATGTATCCATGCTTCATTTTGCCAAAAAACCTCATCACATTTAAATATTCTTTTAATGGTTCTTCAAAAAATTATTTTTCTACATACATATTACTCTAATGAGAATATAAGATGGATTTTCATTTATATAGTACATAATCCATAATTGGTGAAATTTATTTTTCTATTTTACCAATCAAATCTATCTCCAGTTCATCTCCCACTATGTCAAGATATAGTAGAGACACTTGTGGTCTATGATTAAATAAACCCTCTAAATTTTGTGGTAGTTCCCCCAACACTTAAAATAATGAAACAAAATTTCTAGCTCCAAATATATGCTGTGATATATTTAACCGTATTGTTATTCTAAATTTGTCACATAATAAAATAATCACTCACACCATATTTGTACAACTACAAAACAAATAGCAGATGAATCATATAAGACATCATTTTAAAACATCAGAATAGAATGGATCAACACATTTTCTGTGGACAACCTCTTCCTAAAATAATAAAATTACATTTCAATCATGTCTTCCCATTAGAATAAAACATCCATAATTGACAATTCGTTCATGGTTATAGAAAAATAGGAGATTTATTGGATAGAATTATTTTTGTGTCTCAAATATCAAAGAAATGTCTTGATCTCTAACACATTATAGTGAAGTATAAAAAGAATCAACATCTCAACATTCTCTAGGCCCATATATATACATCCCTTGGACATAACGTTCCCCCATAATTTCACAACATTACTAAAAAAGTTTCAAATAGAGAACCAGGTATTAATTTAATGATCACCAAGTATCCCATGATTATCTTGATATGTATTGATTAATAATAATAGGGCATAAATTATTTTTTGTTTTTTTATCGATTAACACAATAACTAAAACGAATGATATGGGTTGAAGACTAAATATTGGAGTTACATGAACACTGATAGTGGTTTCCTCAATCCAAACAGAATGAAAAAAATACATTACATCCAACTCCATTTTTGAAATACCATCATTGAAATTTTCACCTCTCTAACCCACCACATGTATAACACAATTTTAGATCAATCATGTAAATCCATCATGCTCTATTGAACATATCAAAAACCCCCTCAATCCAAAAAAAATACCTATTTTTTTTACTTTTACTTAGTTCAGCTTGTAATAATAGACACGTTGACATAGACAATCAACTTCATTCACAGTTATTAGAAGTGTTTTACAACATGGTTATGTACTTATCCTCATGAATCCTTCTATTACAAATAATCTAGTTGTGACTTTACTTCATTTATCTCATCTAACCCATTTCATATTGGATTATCAAAATATTTTGATAATATTGAATTTGTTATATCTAGAATTCAATTTCTCATTCAATAATAATATCTATAAATTAATGTATAAAAATGTATTGATAGATATCCATAACTAGAGGAAAAGATAATGTGGTATTCATCGATCATGTTGAACGAGACACGCTTAAAATAATTTTCATGGTCATCCATTGCTGGCTCAAATTCGGATAAACTCTATCAGTTCCCAAACCCCACTAAATGTCCATTAAGAAATTATCCACTTTAGTGATCGAATTGATGAAAATCATTAATTAAAATAATTTTGATCTTATAAACATTTCAACTAATCCATGATTGTAATCAGATTGTCCCTCATCATCTCCTGAATAATGAATATTCATAGATGTATATAAATATCTGGGAATCATTGTATATTTTCTACATTCATTATCAATAGTTTATCAAGGTAAAGTGACACAACATATAAATTTATATGTTATTAATTCATATTAAATAATTATTTATATATAAATGATTGGGATGGAGCTATAGCATGTAAACTGCATGATAAACATATTGATCATTTGGTGTATTTAATTGTTCAAATTTCCCAATATTGATTCGAACACATTCAATGTAAGTCTGAGGGACATATGTTCTACGGAAGGATATATATTTTTGTTGTTCAATATGAATTTAGAAATTTTAAAAATTCTGAAATCTACACCATAGATAGACAATAGGAGAAATACAAATGGGTGATGTGTCACAATTGTCTAAACAACCAACATTGAAAAAGCATTATCTCATCTTCACATCCAAATATGTGTGTTGATAAGGATTTAATATCCCATATTTTTAGGGTAATCTAATACACATCCCAACTATTATCATAAAATTACGTCAATTAGAAATTCTCAAAAATTTGTAATAAAAATTGAAAATGTCTAAATATATCAAGAAAATTCAATAATATCTATGTAATTAAATTGTATTATCTTAAATTTATACACATAACCCAATGTATATCCATTAAAGGAATTATAGAGGTTATCCATCCCTACATGTTAGTCATAGTCACACATATATATAAAATATATTAGAATGCCCAGTTATTACAAATTATTGCTAAAACAGATATATCATAACCATAATGAAATTATGATATATTACATCACAGAAACAACATGTACAAAATGAAAAGTAAGGAGGAATTAGTAATTACACTATTAAAATAATAAGATTAAAAAATTTGGGAGTTGATCCATGATTCCAACACTTGATCCATTAATTAATCAAAAATCATATAAAACAATAGCATCAATATTCTCAATGGTAACTTCGTTATCTGTTATACATATGATTAACAGGTACATGGTAACACCCATTTCAGATTCCCCCATAAACTATCACCAATCTATGAAGTCCCAGATTAGTACCAATATAAAGAAAATATGATCTCATAACTTTTTATAATGCATTAATGAGAACCATCATCTTTCATCCATAATGTGACATGAACTCATGAATTCCTCCCTATGTGAAAGTGGTTTCCGACTAGTTGTGGGGGTATAAAATTCAACATTGGGTATATTATACCATATATATCTGGGAAACAATATATGAAATAAATTTAATAATAAATATACAAATATATAATCAATGTAATATGAGGAAAAATAAAATTCAGAAAATATGTCATATAAGTAAAGGAACTAGGTTATCATTGTTGAAATAAATAATCTAGTATAATGGTAAGAAGTAAAAAATTAAATAATTATTTTAGAGACATCTGGAGATCTTCTATGTCCACCCCGAGTTCCATGTCCCGCTGACCAACTGAAATCCATTAACCATTTCTCAAACATAGATTTCAATAAGATAATTATGAAAGAAAACTGTGATGTATGTACAAGGAGTGAGTAATAAAGACCAACAAGACATTACCAATGTGTGCATAAATAATTTATATTTTTATAATAATTTTATTACATTATAATATTACATTCACAAACAATGATAAAAATATACATTCATATACCAAGAAGTCATGTGCTACGCATGATTCCATAAACGCCCGACCAAACCTACATTAACTTCCAGCTATGAAGATAGATGATGAGGTTTTCAAATTAATTTAATCAACACACAAATCTACTTATTCCATGAAATCATCACGGAATAATTTGTATATGATAATTGGAATTCTCTAGGAAACATGTATTTTATCTGACATAGACATCCCTGGGAAAAAAGTAATCACACTGCATTGAATCCCCTACAATTCATGTATCGTAGAACATGGAATCCAATATGAATCGATCATGTCCTTTACTAGACATATATCACCTCATTATACATTTAACCTATTCCTAGGTTCATCGTCACCATTATTGAATGTCATGTTAACTCCTCCTCAGGGGTATAAGAGTTTCACAAAAGTCCACCTATTTAAATCACTGGGAAAACAACTCAATGGTATATTGAAATATCATATATAGTTGATTTTAAATGGAAATAATTGAATATAAAAAAAATAGTATAAAAAATTTTGATCCTCTTCAGGAATGGAAACAAGATTCTCTAACAATTCTCCTATCTTCGAGAGTCACAAAATTTTCTCACGTGATAACAGACACCCAAATGAGATCATAATGAAGGATGTACATCAATTTATACCAAGATAAAAATCATTGTAATGAAATATAACAATATGAGTTCCCCAAATGGTATGAAAATTTCTATCATATGGTTGTTGATTTCAAGATCACAGTTCAATAAAGATTCATCAATAAAAAGACATCTATATATTAGTATGTTAAAATTTCACAACATGGAATCCTATAAATGATTCAAATTATCAGATTTTAAAATTAAATAAAAACACCACATGTGATAATATTTTTCAGGTCACAGATAATTTTCAAATTCCAAATTCTATTCAATACATGTTCTTATATGACTCATCAAAAATATTAATTAAAAATTTAATAAGTAATGAAACTTTATCTCTCTAGAATAATGAAGAGTTAGGAAGGATAAATATTGTTTGATAATTTAGTGTCACTATATTTAGGGGATGAATCCAACCATTTACCTGAGATGATTTTTTCAACAATATTACATAGAAAAGTAAATATAAAAAATGCATTTTCTGACATGGAATAATTCCACATAATAGGATGCACTATTAAAAATGTGAGGTTTATGTTTTGGGCATTCCTGATTAGCTAATGATGAACTTGATTATTTCAAATAAGACATCCTTGATTATGAAAAAAAATTGTAAATTGGACTTCCCAGACATTAGAGAATACCAAAAATAAAGGATGTCAATTTTTTGACATTTGGAATAAGGAAAACGACATATTTGGTCAAATAAAAGAAATCCATGAATTTAATTCCTTATTTAATTTGTATTGAAATTTTCTATTAAATGTGTAGGACATAAAAACATCGAAATCAAAGAATTTTTTTTTAAATGAGTCAACGATTTCAATTTATAGGATATAGTGATTTTAAAATATTGATCCCAAATTACAGGGTTAAACTAAATAGAATTGTGGTTTAAAAACAGTTTTCCCAAAAAAGCTAACATAGAATGTATAACATTGTTTTACCATTATAACACTTGTAGTCATCACATATTGGTATTGGGTTACCCGTATACATCCTTTTATATAATGGATCCTCCCTTAAACATATAAACCTACCCTTATGTGGTGGTATGTTTACCCATATATAACCATTGAAAATGAATTATATCATAACACAATTCTAGGGTTACTCTTATGTAATGTTTAAAAATATGTTTTTACTCTTATATCCTATGTAAATAAAATTGTAGTTACCATTATACCTCTCATTGTATTCCATTACAAATTTAAGATAAAAATATGTATATCCAAGTGAAGTGATTAGATAATTTTACTTACCCTTATGCATTACTTATTAAATAGTAGTTAAACATATAGAAATAAAAGTTATTGTTTAATTATAATTATTACATTTTAAAAAAATGATAAAAAATCATAGATAGAACATATATATCATTACAAAAAGGTTGGTTTATATAATCTAAAACATAATAATGTTACTATTGTTTTCATTCTTCAATAACATATATTTCTAATGCTAAGAAATTAAATAACTATTCACTGAAAATTAAATGAATATCAAAACATCCTATTATTATTAATTAATGTATAATCAATAATCATTTTTTTCATTTGTATATCACTCTTAAGATACATTGAAAGGAATTATTATGGATATACGGTGACTTTCCTCAAGCATTAGGAAGCCACTATCAATGTAAGGGATATAAAACACCTATCTTCCATTATCATTTATAACCATTTTTTTACATAATATTAATATTTAAAATAATGTTATGACTAATTTTTAAAATTCCCTATTCGGCTATTAATTTTTGATTACTATTATCTCAAACATTACCCCGTTCTTGTAACATTATAATGATAAAATGTTTCATATATACATATTTTTATATATGAATCAAAACATATGGTGATCAATTATGTTATTATGGGTGTATAATTTATAAAATCCTGAAATTAATTAAACATGATATTGATATATATAATTCAACCTCTATATTACTGGTAATTTAATAAACCATATTTTACCCGAAGTGAACAGTTTTTATCAGACCATGATGTATGATATGATTCCCATTAATAGGAATTTTATATCCTAAAGGTATATCAAATGTGTGCTCCACATTCTCTATTTTTTTATAAGGTTGTTTTTTATCATTTATTTTTTCTAATAATAATACCGAATATTGTAATCTAGAAAAATTTGAAATTTATTTCATTATATAATTAATCTATCCTACCTTGCAACTATATTATCATCCCATTGATATAAATATATAATTTTTCATTAAAATATTCATTTTATTTTATATTTTTTTATTTATATTCACATAAATATAGTTATTATTCAATTAAATAAGGAATCATTGATAGTTTATATATTTATTTCTTCTATCTGGATAATTATTTATCTCTCTCCAAGAACATGTATATGTTTCCTTAGGGAATATTCACATTTTTTTCCCGTTAATCATTTAATAACATGATTTCATGATAATTATTATATAATGTTTGAGGATATGAATTATATATCAACCCAATGGATTTTAGGACGTAATACAAAAATATAATTATAGTATTTGGTGTATATATGCCTTTTTTTTGATGTCTTTGAAAATGTATTTAATCGAATGGTTTTTAATCCTAGAAATATTGATTTCATAACTATGCTGTCACTTATAATCATCAATGTGATTATTTATTTTTATTTTTATATCACCAAAATATATTTTACACTTATGTGTTCATATATATTCCCTAAATTGATTTTTTATTCCTACCATTTTATATAACTTAAAATAATTTCTTTTTTATATTTAGTATTATGATATTCTTTACTCATAATATAATAAATACAATTATTTTATTCCATATTTACAAACTAATCCATAAATAATACTTGTAATGATGTATAAGTATAGAAAAATGATAATTTTTCTGTTATTTTCATTTTTAATTTATCTTTCCAATGTAATATATATTTTTTATATTTCATATCTTATAAAAATACAAAAATATTGGATTCCATATAATATATTATGTACCATTACAATTAAAAACCAAAGACTTTATGTTAATTGGTTCAATGATATTATAAAAATAACTACAATAGAATCACTCTGAAATCCATTTCCTGGAATATATTAATAAAAAATAAAATTCGTGATAATAAAGATGAAAACAATTAAATGATGCAATAAAGAGATATGGGATATAAATTAAATACAGAGAATCAAAGGAGGTGTATAATACGAAATTTCATAGTAGGTATATTGATTTCGTAGTTGTGATACTAATTTATAGATATTAATTAGTGAAAATATATCATATTATTAAATATAAAAATATATTTAAAGTTATATATGATATATTAATTTTAATTATTCCAAAATTATCATGATACTAAATGTGATACCTCATAACAATTTATCAGTAATGATTTTTTTCATATCATAGATATATTTCCATGAACTAGATAATTTTAATTTCTCAATACATAATAGTGATAATTTATTTTATAAAATTAATATAATAAATTTATTAACTCATTCTTATTGAAATTAAAATTTCATGGATGTTACATTATTTGTTTTGAAATGGGGTTCCTAGATTTTTTTTACATTATTTTTTATGGTTTAAATATTGTTTGTAATAAATATTTCTATTGAAAGAAAAATAAGGTGCTAGAATTTAGTGATGACGCATTTCTACTATGATATTTTTATTACATCTTATTTTTGTAAATTTTACCTAAATATTTATATCTGTAGAATAATTTTTGTTTTTGTTGATTTGTTTCAAAAAACTTAGAAAAAAAATTATATTTTTTAATATAATGGTGAAATAATATAATATTAGGAAGGTACAACCATAATACATTTATATATTGAGACATATATAGTAAACTAGAGGAAATATCAATTTATCCTAAATTTTAATGACAATTAATGATAAAATGATAAAAATAAATATCTGTAGAAAATGTGACAATATAAAAATATGATTATCTTTTAATTTTAGGCTAATGTGTTAAAATTTTAGGGGCTGGTGATGTTTAATCAACCCCATTCTGTGATATAGTCATTAAAAATTATACACTCTATGGATAATATTGGAATTTTAAAGTCATCAATAGTATTCATGGAAAAGATATTGGGTATGACTACCATAACTCTCACAAAAAAATTTATTTTGATATGTAAAATTGTAATAACATATTATAGTTCTTGTTCAAAAGTTTTACAAATATTTTAAAAAATATTTATTCATTATAATGTATTTTTTTATAATATAATATATTCTTTTTAATATTTTGTTCTCTAAAAATGTTATACAAATGATGAAAGTTGTTTCTTTATCTTCTTGATAACATTATATCATAATTATAAAATTATTTTAATGTTGTTTGTAATCATTTAAATAAAATATACAATAGTAACAAAATTTTGATACAATAAATCATTAGATAAAAAATTAATAAGATTACATTAAATATTTTAGTCTCTAAAAAATATTATTTCATTATAAAAACATATAATTTACATTAATATTATATTGTATTTTTATGTGTATGCTTTTGAAAAATTTGTTATGAAGAATTATCTAATGTATCATCTATTTTAATACATAGTATAATCATTTTAGTATGGATGAATGATGATTTGAAAAAAAAATATCTTGTTAAATTATCCTAATTATATTTACTAATAACCAAAACCAAACATTATTAATATATTTATAAATATATCTATGTAGGAAAATAGATTTCAATACCCAATTAAACTATAAGACTTCTTAAACTCAATTTAATATTTATCATTGTTTTTTAAATGTTTTGAGGATAAAACTTTCTAAAAATAAATCAAACACACAAATATAACATATTTAATATATTACTAATTTAACAATAATAATTTATATCAATGTGGTTTCGATACTGTGGGATATGTACATTAATATGACCATATTAATAATCACACAGTATTTCCAAACAATGATCCTTATACTGATCATGGTATGACTATTTGATAATGTAATTTTTAAAATATCCACCACCATCTATATATTTTAAAGAGTGTATGAATTATTGAATATTAATATTTTAATATTTTTTTAATAACTAAAATTAAACAGAAATTCTACAAAACTTTTAAATGAATAAAAAATATTATTAGTTTAACAATTTTTATATCAATATGTCATAAAATACATAACTATATATTATATACATTTATTATTTATTTGGATGTTTTAATTTGGATTCATTAGGGTGAAATATTCCCCATTGGTTTTGAATGGGACCCTTGATGCTCGTCATCAGCCCTGGGTTATTAGGGGCACTCCTCACGAATATAGTGGGAAAGATAAGGAATGTGATGGATGGATATCCCTAGTTTGGTCATTACACCTTAACCCATGTTTATTAAAAATTATAGTCAATTTCAAATTTATCATAAATATACATGATATTTGTATAGAATATTTATACGTAAAAGTGAATTTTTTATAATATAATTTTATGTAATGTTTTTTGTAATGAATTTAAATATTTTTTATAATGATTATATAAATTGAAACAAGAAAAATGGATTTAAAATATGTTATTAAGAGGATTAGATATTGAAAGTAAGAAATTTTTTGTTTTTTTTAAAATGAATTGTAATTTAGGACAAAATTATGAAATTAAATAATGGTTAAAAGGGTTTAATTGGGAGTTTAAAATAATGAATAAAGATTAAAATAACAGAAAAAATATATTAATAAAATTTTATATACATATTAGTAATATATCACGTCAATTATTCAATGATAATACAATTATTTAAACACTCTTCATGAGAAATACATATGTTATATATTAATATTTCAATTATTTGTGATATTGTCCCTCACAAATCTTATTTCAGAGAAACAGATATATAATTTTATTTAAAATATTGATTTGTTAATATCAATAGAATATACCAAAAAAACAATTTTTCAAACTTTTTATAGGACCTATATTAATAAATATATCTTCCTAGTATTTCTTTAATATTAACATAAATGTGGTTTTCCAAATAAGAGGTAAATTTTTTAACCAATAACAGTCATATTTAGTTATTATTGATCCACTATCAACCCTATCATAACCCAAATTATGTAATATCATTGTTATTTATAATTTTGTTAATTTTTATTGTGTTTTTATATCCCGTTTTTATCTAATTTAATTCGAATTTGTTATGAAGTCAATTTTAGTGCATCTGTGTGCACTACCATAACAATATAATGATGGATTTCGTTTCTTATCATTGCCTAAAATGGAATATGAGAATGATTGATTAAAAAGTATTAATAATATATCTATTATATAAATGTCATTTTATAATTTTAATTAAAAATTCTTATTCATATTTTACTATCAAATGAAAATGAAAACATTTCTCATTGATACATTCGGAGAAATACCTATACAAAGCAGTGTATTTTTTTATCACCAACTATCATGTATTTCTATAATGAAAAATTTAAATATTTAATTTTATATTTATGATATAATTATTATTTAGTAATGATAAAATTATACTTATCTCATTTTCCTATCAATCATTTTAATTTGGAAACATTATTATTCCTATGTCTAGACTACCACCTCCATTAAAAATCATAATTTATTTTTCATAACCATGATACATGGTATTATTTAAATGTATTATTAATTTAAAAATATGATAAATAAAAAATCTATTATAAAAATAAATTATATAAAGATTATCACATTGATGATAGTAAACATACCGATGTTATTGAGGAATTATAAGTCGAATGTCCTTAAAATATTCATTGTAAACATAATCTATTATGTAATTATTTATGAAAGATAAATAAGGGAAACAAAAAATGAATAAATAATTAAAAATTTTTATAAATAGAAAAAATAATTTATAAATTATAATTATTAATTATTTTTAAGACTATATGATGAGTATAGGCTCAAAGAAAATGTTTTCTTAACACATATTTTAATTTATTGAGATATATCACAACTGTAGTGAAAATGTTATTCAAATATTATGTATAAATGGGACTTTATTGATTTATGTATAATTTTAAATTTTAATATCTAGGAATATATTTTTTCACAAAATCACTTATTTGATTTTTTCTCAAATTAAAATTAATAATCTTCGAATGATTCTTCATTTAAATTTCCCTAAATTGAATCATATTTTGAGTTTTTGAACCTGTATTTATTTATAATGTGTGTATACATCCAAATAGATAAATTATACAATAAATCACCAATATTTAGTGTATCTAAATTTAATTTTCAATTTTTACCTTATAAATATCTCTAAATCAAATGTTATAATGTTTTAAAGGATTGTTTTTATAGTAAATGTTAATTTCCAATCTCACATTCTGCTCATTATATATTTTATATGATAAACCATTTCAATGATTTTATTGATACATCCCCTAAACGCCCAATAAATTATTATAATATGGTTATTTTTGGGGATTCCACGTTTTTTATCATTTCATTGGATTTTAATATATAAAATTTGATAATGTTTCTTATTTGTGATACCAACATTATTCTTTATTTTCATTCAGGAATATTTTTATTCCATGTCTGTATTCTTATTTTTTTACAATTTTTTTTTTATGTACACATTAATTATTGATTATGGTGATTTTAAAACATTCTTTTTAATTCATTAAAATTATTTTTGGTGGAATATTTTAAAAATTTCATATGATTCATTTTGAAATTATTTATAATGATAAAAAATAAAAAATTTATATCAATGAATACAAAATGAAAAAAAAATATTAATATCATGTACATAGTAACTTATACGTTTTTATATACAATATTTCCCATTTTCCCATGGAAATTTATCTTCTTTTTATTATAATTTTTCATCTATGAAAATTTTATCATAGTAATGGATATTAATACTTTTATATAATGTCTATTTTCATATTATCTTGTATAAAACTGTTTTAACTATTTTAATATCATTTAATAATTACTTTTCTAAAATGTGAATATGATCATATGCTACATTTAATATATTTTATTTTTTATTTTTTAATGATCTTTTTTAAATTTATTATTACAATAATCATTTATATTACGTTTTTTAATCATGATATAAACAATTACCAGTTATATTTATGAGCATTGATAGTAGATATGCATTATTATATGGGATTTATATATGTAAACTAATATTTTAGTATGATCATTATTTAAATATACATAGATCATGATTACAATTGAGCCACTTATAGAACATGATAATGGATGAGATCGATATAGATCATTAATAAATATTGTAATGGGATAGAGTTAACTAGTTATGCGTTACTACCAAGGGAGTTTTGGAATCAACTATGTTTGACATTATATTTTCAATAGTGATATGAAAAGAATATATTATGATACCTATATGATTTTATTATTATTTCACTATTTTTTTATTATATTAACATTCCATCAAATGGGTACACATTTTTATGAATATAGAAATATTTTATGTGATTTGTAGGATGAAAATATTATTTTTTAAGGTAAATTATTATTGTTATTCTCAGGTTTGCTATGATACATTACTACACTTTTTTTTATTCCATATTTGTTTTCTTTCTTTTATCATGCATTATCATCCCATGGTTCCTTATTATTGACTTATATGAAGATATTCCTATATTGATGAGTTATTCATTTATTAATGGATTATAATCAATGATTTTATGGGTATGAAATCTCTTGCATCATACTCAATTAATTTTATTATGACATCATTACATTATTATCATGACATGATAAATGTTGATATTAAATTTTTATCTCCTATTTTGACTATTACTAATATTTTAAATGTACGCTACTTATGATTCAATTTTCATTGGGTTTGGAAGAATGGTAATAAGTATGTTATTTTCAAGAAATTTTAATTGAGAGGGAACTTTGATGGGAAATGATGAAGACTTATCATTGAATATAAAATTCATAGAATGATTTTAAATGATTAGAACACGAGGAATCAATTTTTTTCTCTTACTGTGTGCCCTAAATCTCAAAAATTCTAATAAAAAAATAACATTCTGATTGTATGAAAATTACATTCCATCCATCAATCTATAAATTATGGGAGTATTACATTATTTTTCCTTATAAAATATGCTTATACCACACATTGATAAAATTATTATTACTATGTGTTCATATTTGTGTTTTTTATATTATATTATATATAAATAAAATGGTTTTATTATTATTATTATTATTATTATTATTTATATAAATGTATGAATGTGTTATTTTATTATATATACATTTATAAAAATAAGATTCATGTATATTTCATTATTATTATAAACATAATAAACATACATATATCAAATATCACAAAAAATTATACACCCACACCCATATGGGGTATTTAATTAGTATTTCATTCATAATAAGAATGATTAACCTTTATATCAAATGTATACTCTATTATTGTTAGTAAAGGTTTTTCCATATAATTATAGAAGAATTTTACATTATATACTATTTTTATTATACCCAGTCACAAAAAATTATATATAAATATTTGATCAGAAATTCATATATACATATTAATATAATTGAATATAAACATAGGTATATACATATATAATAATATTAGTATACAATTACTACTTAATTAGATCAATATAAATATATGTACATACATACACAACCACACAAACAAAGATATATATATATATAATGTTTTATATGTGTGTGTGTCTCTGTGTCTGTATATTTATATGTGTTTGTGTATGTATATGTATGTGTATATAAATAAATGATTTACAGTCATATATGTATAAATAAATATAATTATATTAAAATTAAAAAAATTAAATTATATTTTAATATAAGCAAATATATACATACAAACATATATATATCTATATCAACACAACTATAAATATATATATAAACATTAATATATACATAAATATAACTATATAAATATTTATATATACAAATGAAATGGAACTATGGGGGTTAATTTTCTTTTGGGGGTGATTGGAGAATCATGTTCTGAAGTGAATTCAACAAGAGGAAGATGATTATTAAATTGAATTGAGACATGATCAACAAAATATTGGTATTTAAATTGAGATATTTGACATCTCAAAAAAACCATTATATCTTATATTGTACAATTTTTATAACATATTGGATGGAGGAATACATTGACATATTTCATTATGTAATTCATTCATAATAATGGGAATTAGTATTTTCTGTTTTATTTACATCAAAAATGATCAAATGTACAAGTCTCATTGGAGTTCAAAAGATATGTAAAGGAATCAATTTTTTTGAATTATAATTCATTTACATAAATGGGATGCTTAAAACCTAATTAATTTATGTTCAAGAATAATAACACCAGATATTGAATAATGAGGTACACCATTTTAAGGTTTTCATGAAGTTATAATTTACTCTTATCTCATGAGTATTGAAATTATTTCACAATGTTGAATCCTTAAAATATTATTCCATTATCCATAGGTTTATTTTTCCCCATGAATATATATTATGACATTTGTGTCTATAAATGTACTTAGAAATATTTCGCTCATCATATATTAAAAACTAAATTTAAAATCATTTCCTAAATTCAATGATATAACTTCCAAATCCATACTCTACAAGCTTTATTGAATATATACCACTATATTCATAGATTGGTTTCCTATTTCTATAGAAATACTAAAGAAAGAGTTTGCAAATTCCAATGGTTATAGGTCACGTAGAGACATGGAAAATATTCTAATGGCTATATAAAAATTATTTTTCTTATGAAAATTTAATTTAGTTGTTTCCACATGGAATATTACAAACCAACCTACACAAACCATAAATCTGGGTAATATGACCTACCTATGGAATGGGCTGATGGTGGATCTCATTCCTTATTTGATATTGTAATGTGAATTAAAACTATTAAAAACCATTTTGAATTATTTATACCATGAATGTAATAAAATATAAACAACATATCATATAAATATATTATATTTCTACAAAAACAATAAAATTGTATAAAAAAGAGATAAAAAATAAAAAATGTCTTAATAATAGTACAAAAATTGTTATATAAACTAACAATTAAAAAACCAATAACAACACATCACAATGTGATTTGAGGGTCATATAACTATTGTGTCCCCAAAAACATCTGATACAACTAATATGAAAAACCCACCATCTGTTATTGGTGCTTTATTTTATCTGTATCCCATGAAAACAAAATAATGGATAGAGGTTTTGATCACAACAAGAGTAGTATGATCCATTCATAATTTTCATAATCAATAATAAAAAACAATTTATTATAATTTAATATAATAATTTTTAAGGAATGAAATTAATTAAATATTATTTAAAATCATTGCATAAAAATGACCATCTCTTAAATTGTTAAAAAATAATGTATAGATAAACAGTTTTCAAAAGAGTGGATATGCATCCATTCCTAACTGTAGCACAATTGAATGGAGTGAAATTGAAGATTTTGGTTTGGGTTCATTGTTTTCCATATACCTTATCGATCAAAATAATATGACAACGTGTGAGCATATCGTTAGTTATTGGGCCTAGGAATGGAGATCACCACAATTATTGTAATTATTTCATAAAATCCAATGTTCTTTAAGAGATAATATTTATTTTGCTTATTTGGTATATCAAACCATTATTTAAAATCATGCACATACAAACCCATAAAAGTGTCATCCATCCGGTGGGATATCATCACACACAATAAGGACCAATTTCCCATTTAAAAACATTAATTGGAGAATAAATAAAAATATAATAAATCTTCCCATTAATCATTATATGTAATTATTTTAAATCAATTTTCATCAACAACAATTATGGCGAAGTCAATTTTTTACAGTTATCTGAAACAACCAATTAACAATAATAATTACTCCTACCTTACAAAATTATTACAAAAAAACAACATCTTATATAAAAAATACTGTTAATGAATCCACCAACTAGTAATGATATAAAATCATGAAGATTCACATAATGGCCTATGTAGATTTGTGTTCTTATAAACTCTCCAATAAATGATTTATTAGAAATAAAATTTGATTTTATCCATGACAATGGTTCATGATTTGAAAGTACATATCTATGGTTCAATTATTGTAGAAGAGGGGAGATCTTGTATAACGATGGATAAAGTAAACATAACCTAATTTTCATGGTAAAATGATTATATATTTATTAGATATTAACTCTAGAAATAAAAGGATCACAAAATCACCATTGGAGATCGTGTAGTTTAATATAATAAGACGTAGAATTATAAATGAAGATTTAGTATACCAAGAAATCTAGGAGACATGTGAACCAACTCCTGAGGAAATCACATAAAATAAAAGTACAGTACACGGTATCACGGAGTCACTCTACAAAGACAAGAGAAAACCTCACCACAATAATTCGCCTGAACAAGACGATCACAGTAATCAGGTGACAAAAAAGACTAAAAGGAGGTGACCTCATTAATTTCCATTTTCTCAAGGGCATCTGCCACTTAATTGGCATCACGATAAAAATGTGTGACTTCAATGGTGAGTGATCCAAGAAGTCTAAGACAATCAATCCAGACCATGAAGATCCTCCATGGTACATTCCTCGAGCGCTCTATCAAAATTTGAAATGCAACTGAAGAGTCTGAATATATCAATAATTCATTCCAACCAATGTGGTGGGAATACCTGATCTCTTTCATTATAGCCCAGATCTCAGCTTCAGTAGTATATCTGTTGCCAATAAAATGAAAAATTTCCTTTGATAAACCCCTGAGAAGTACGAAAAACACCGCCACATCCGGAGGGCCCTAGAGCACCAGAGGTGGCCCCATCAATGTTGACCATAATCCACCGTGGAAGAGGTGGAATCCATCATATGTATTTCAACATAAATGGATTTTTCGTCCTGCCATTAATAAAAAGAGATCTAAACAAAACCATGTTAGAAACAACATTTCTCATACAACCTGCCTGAATGTTGGAAGCCATGCAAATGGCACCATCCATCGTCAAAACACCATTGTGAAACCGCGACTGAATATTGTGGAATAGCACGTCATTTCGTGACTTCCAGATGATGTCAACAAAAGCCGCACTTGCATCCAAAAGAAGAGCGTGAATTTTCTCACTAAAATTGGCCATGCCAATGACCTGCATTAATTCTTCAACTGAGTGAAAATGAAGGCGGCACTGGAAAAATCTGATGCATGTAACACCATATATTGCGAGAAAAAATGAGTAGAAGAAGACATGGGATATGGATTCATCTACTTCCAAGAAGACATGGCAAATCGGGGCAAGATGCAGCCTAGTTCGCTGCAGTAAGGACTACAAGGGAAGCCTGTTTTTCCAAATAATCCACATGAGCAGTGACCGTGCAGGATGAATAAAGGGATTTGTGATATCCATAAGTAATCTAGGGGGTGATTCTATGTACAACAATGAGACATGTAGAATTCCCTTGTGCTTAAAATATCATTCAGATATAGAGTCCAAACCAGAACATCATAGTCATTGAAGCAATACTCCATGACTTCGATTCTTATATGGCTGGGCAGATTTCAGAAAGGCTTGGATCTGCACCAAGATCAGCAATGGTTTTATGCTTAATAGATGGTGGAATGATGATATCATCACAAATGGGTCGTGACAACCAAGAGGTGGTCCAACAATTCAGCTTGGACTGCATGCAGACCAGCCATTACGAGCGAGTCATCAGATCAGAATAGGCCTACTTAATAGCAGAAAAAGAAGAGGATCTCATAGAGTTGGGATGTCCATTTTTCAATTTTCTAATAAATATAATTGCCAGAAACTCCATGGAGGGATTAGGAATTGAAAAAATATTCCTGAAAAACTTTTCAATCAGAGTGCCTTTGAAGATATGAATGTCTTCAAAGCCCAATTCTCCCATTTTAACAACCTTAATGCATTCTTTCCAGGAAACTGTGACCAGTTTCTTCTAGTTAATTTATCTTGTCCAAAAAAAGTTTAAAATTTTGGCACTTAATTCATTAATCAGTGATCTTGGCCACTTTTACAGAGAGAAGGAATAAATAAGCATTGAGGAGATCATTGAATTAACAAGACATATTCTCCCAGATTGGGACATATTTTTCCCTCTCCAGTCTGATAATTGATTGATGATTCACAGAGAAATATTTTCTAAGTGATATCTTTTATCCTTGCCATAAAAGATAGGTACACTATGATAAATGGATGTTAGAGAGCCCCTTTTAACTCCAAGCTTCACCACAGTTTTGTTTTTCCTTGAACTATTAATTCCATCCCCAAAAAACACAGGGGACTTTTTCCAATTAATTACCTGACCAGCAGCCTCTTCATAGTGAGAAAATATTCCATTAATACAAGAAAAGTTAGCATCACTTTTCTTCCCAAATATTAGGATATCATCAGCCTAAAATAAATGTGAAGGGGCATGAAACTCCATTCCAATTCCCATTGTTTGATACCATCCAAAATTAGCAAGATCAGTGAGGCACTAGCTTAGATAGTCTTCACCAATAGCAAAAAACATACCGGAAAGAGGATCACCCTGCCTGACCCCTCTTGATCATTGATAAAACCCTCGAGGATATCCATTGGCCTAGATGGAAAACCATGCCCTGGATAAAACGGATCCAATTAGATCAATAAATATCTGTGAGAAGCCATACTCATTAGAATAGTAACCAAAAAACTCTATCTTATGGTTTTAAAAGCTTTTGAAATATCAATATTAACAGCCATATTTCCATCCTTCACATTTCTTCTCATCACATTTACACATTCAGAAGTAGTGAAAAGGATGTCTTGGATGTTTCTCCCAGGTAAAAATCCAAACTGATTCCCAAAAATGATCCATTTAGTAATTTCACCCAGCTGCTGAGCCATAATTTTACAAATGACCATTGGAATTGTGTTCCCGTTGGAAATAGGTCTGAAGTCTATAATTTCCAAGGAATTTTCGTTTTTAGGGATCAAGGTAATAAAATTAAAATTCATCATAAATGGCTTGTAAGATGATCCTAATAATTCATTAATAGCATTTGCAACATCTGTTTACACAATATCCTAGTAGAACATGAATAATTTTTTAGTAAAGCCATCTAGGTCTGCATCACTATCAATATTCAGTGAGAAGATGGCATCATGTATCTCCTTTGCCCAAGGGGTATTAGTAATCCCATTATTTTGGTTATCTTCAATAGAGGGGTAAAAACATTGGATAATTTTGTCATAATTCTCATTTCCAACATCTGAGTACATCATTGCAAATTAGTCTGTCACAGCCTCAACAATACCATTTTCTGAATCAAATAGCATCCCATCAATGCTAATAGCATTTATACTCCTCCTGGCCTTTTTCCCTTTGTTAATTCAATGAAAAAATTTGGAATTCCTTTCTCTTTCCTTCAGTCATCTTACATTGGACTGATTCTGAGCCAGATTATCCTTAAGGGCCAGCTGTTTGTCCAGCCTTGAAGCAGCCTGTATTTCCTCTGGGGAGGGGACCTCATGAACCAAACTAGAATCTTGAAGATCTGAGAGGATAATATCTTCCTCTATTATATCATTATCAATAGAGGATAAGGACTCCTCTCTCCACTGCATCAGCAATTCCTTAACAAGATTCAGCTTGCAACATAAAATGTGCAATGAGCAGCCCAAGTAACAAGGTTTCCAATCATCCAAAACAATCTCTCTACATCCAGGTATAACAAGACAAGCATTATTGAATTTGAATGGCAGAGGGGATGACCTGACTTTGTTATAAAAAATCTCAAGAATAATAGGATTGTGATCAGATTGTAAACGTGGAAGTGTTCTCCCAGCCACATCAATTGGACTATTCCCATCCTCCACATGAATGAAGCACCAATCCAATTTGCTTGCCTATCTCCCATTAATAGTGTACCTCCTCTACATGTAATCAGCACCAGAAATTGGAACCTCAGTAAGGCCACATTTGTCAATGCAAGCAAAAAAAAATCAGAGGTAGCAGCAGACAGAAGTGCTCTCCACTTGTTTCCTCAGGGCTAAGAATAGAGTTAAAGTTACAAAGAAGAACACAATATCTAGTCATGCTCTCAGATATATCAAATATGCTTCTCCAAAATTCTCTTCATCTCATTTATAGGTTGGATTCATAAACAAGTTTCACCACAATGGATACATTATTACTATGACATGAGAGAGTAACAGAATGAAAATCAGTCAAAATAGAATTAACCACAACACTATCATGTTTCAGCAATCACAATGATTCAGATTTTCCTATAAATTGATGGCTTGCAACAAGGGAATACCCCATGGACTCCCATTTGAAGGAATTCTAGTTCTCAAATTTCATCCTTGGATCTGCTATACCAACAAGAATCATTCTATTGGTCATAATAAAGAGTCTATGGGATCTGACCATGGGAGGATTCCCAATCCCTTGAAAATTCCAAAATAGATACTTCATTTTTTTGATTTGAGCCTTGTACTAGGCCCATCATAATTCTGTTTGGAATCATCTTCAAGAGGTAGGAGGTCAGTAGAAGTAGCACCATTTGAAACTTGATCGTCAAATTCAGTTCCACTATACTCCCCCATCGAGTTAAGAAAGGAGAGTCTATTGACCGAAGAATTTGGAATATCCACCATGCTACCAGATAAAACTCTTTTTGCAGCTTTATAAAAATGAGCGTGTAAGAATTCTCCCAATTCAGTAGGCCCAGAAGCATGCTCCACAGCATTATCAGGAGCAATTCCGGGGCCTAAATCCTGTTCCTGGGACACCAAAGGGGCCACTCTAGGACTTGACTCTGTATCCTGAGCCACCGAACAATCAGAATCTGTAATAGGTCCTTCAGCGGTTACAGAAGCAGCAGGGACAGTGCCCAAAGTAGCAGCCCGGTCTGCTTCTTGTTTCTGTGTACCATCACCAGATTAAAAAATTTCATCATACACAGTTGCCTCCTCTCTTTCTGCTATTACAGCAATAATATAACACCAGGTATGAACCATTCCAGGGGTATCCTCCAGGTCATACTTCTAAGACAGTTTACCATCAACATGTTCTACACATTCAATAGACACAACAACAATATACAATTAGTGTATTTATCTAGGTAAAAATCTAATTTTTAAATAATTAAATTATTTCCTCATGTTTCATACATACTGTTTGGTAAAAAATTTGGAAAAAATTTGTCATCATTATTCTTTTGGAGAAGTCTCATGATTTGATAGCATCATTTATTAAACGATATGCCAAAAATTTATCTTTCTTAGGATGCATTATAACCTATGGAAATTAATATTTTTTTCCCTATATATGTGCTACATTTTTACCTCACCCTAGTAAATCACAAAATGGTGCATTTTTACAACGGGAAATCCTTTAGCTTCTACAAATCAGGCATTAACGATGATCCTTCCAAAATAGCTAACACATGACACAAACACGTCCAAGAAATTTCAAATAATTAATTCAAAAATGTGAAAAAAATGAATGAATATTCATTCCTGAAAGAGACATCTGAATATAACATGTAATGGAAATGATAATGTTATTATACCCCAATGAATGTCAGTCTATTGATATAGTTGAGCTATATAGGGACACTATTGTCTTGATTCTATATTATTATAGATATGAGCTATCTATATAAATATGTAATGAATCCCATAGATATATGTGATTAAACTAGGGATCGTATAGTCATTGGACTATATTTCAATGGTTATAAGACAAATATATTCATTAGAAACATATCCAAATTCATTATCTGATGTTACGGGAGAACCTATAGTCAAGGAACTTCATAAAAGTGAAAATATTTGATATATAGCTTTAACAACTAACACTCAAGGAAATTAGAGATTGAAAATCGACTCTAGTTCCTCTAAACTAGTTTCCCATTCTTATATATTACCTATAGGCATGGGGATATAAGTCCTAGTCTATATACTATGACTTCTATAAGAGAAATATAATTAATTCAATAATAATAAGATAAAAATATCTATCAAATTATATATATATATATATATATATATATGCATATATATATTTATAACTAACATTAATGTGTATTAATATGTTATATAGTGTACACATGATAAATTGGTTTGAATATAAATGATCATTTATTATATAGAAGGACATATTGTTAGGTATTTGAATCACATTTCTATATGGTCTATGTGACCTCATACATCAATTGGATGAAAATCATGTCTATAATGACTCCACATGGGCTGGGATTCACATCAGAAAAAAAAATCTCCATGGGAAATTTTAAAACTAATAGAATCGAGGAGAACAAGGGAAATAAATATTTTCTTGGCCTATGGAAATAACCATTTTTGTGTGAAACAATTACCAATGTGAATGACAGAACCACATGTCTATCACAACATGAAGGGCATATCATCCCAACATTGTATCAAAAAATTATAATTTAGAAGTTTATTTTCAATAAAAAAAAATTTAATTCATTGTTGGCATAAAATCAAGAAAACATTAAATGACAATTAGTTCAATCATCAAAACATCATTATAATTATAAAATATAAATGGTGGAAAAAAAACCAAATTTCCAATGATATTTTTTTGAACTCAAATCCTAGTCATGTCCAACTATACAAACAAAAAATTGTAAGAATGCATCTTTGAATGTTCTATACTACAATAAAAACACATGCACCCATATATCCTCTATTTAATCATAGGATAAATAAATCCCATTATTTTCTATAAAAGAATCAAAAATATAATGTAATTATAAACAAGGTTATGATTTGTTTGGGAAGCTCAGAACATATTTTTTTTGTATCCCTTGGTATCCATCATATCAATTTATAAGCATTAAATTGTATTTTTAGACCAAAATAAATTAATAACACAATTCAGTCCAATAGGATCCATTTAAATATATTACAATTCCAATAAAACATGGATGGTGCGACAATGTATAACCCATTACAGAGAATGATAATAAATTATAGGGATTATATAGACAGAACATACATATTTTTAATAGAATTCCATTCATTGAGAAACAAAAAATGAATTCATTATTAATTGTAGATTTCAGAAAATTTCCCAAAATCAATAGGGTTATAAAGTTATCAAATCCATTCCCAAATGATTTTGAAAAAAATTAGTTGAATGAAAACATTAGGAAGAGAGGATATGAAATAATTTCATTTTAAAATAGGGGAAACACATTTAAAATATCTTAATACTTAATACATTTGATATAATAAAACAACTATTTAATAAAACTAACATGATCATGTGTTTCTACATGACCATAGTTTTAATAGAAAAATGATCCTCCATTATCACTCACCCCCATGTCTTGGTATGACAGGCTTCTCCATGATAAAAATAAAATATATATATATGTACTTTTATTACAAAAAAACTCAGAATATTTATGGTTTATTGGATGAAAATTTACATAGGAGAGGATTCATGGAGCAACCCCATTACAATGTATCACAATGCATCCTAATCTCCCTAAATGAAAATTTAGGACCCTGCATTATGGGGTATAAAATCTCCCCTTATTATATCCATCATAACATATCCATGAGGCTCACAACATAGATAACCTTCAACAGTTTAATTTAATTTTTTTGAACCCATGTGTAAATCCTACTCAAATATCCCCATGCTAAAATTCCATAAAATTTGGTTTTATTTATTATGACAAAAGATAATGGTAATGTTATAATGTACATTTTCATAGTACAATTACCATGGTATGTTGTTTTGAAAACTATCTTTTGAGAAATTTTTTCTTATATGGAAAAAATCATTACTACACAAAGCACAACAACACATTACATTGAACTATATCAGGATGTGAAGGTAACCAACCCCACAGTCGAAAAGATGTATCACTTATGTGTTTCAGTGTAACAGGCCACAAACCACAAAACTACTGCTATCCCATGGGGGTTGCTCTAGTAATTGACCCCAGGTTCTGTAAAAACACCTCTAACAACATAAAACAGTAAAATAAAATTGGTCATGTGATTAAATAAATAATGATTGTAGGTTATCAAAACCTCCCAAACATAGGGTATCATCTCATAAAATGAATCATTGACAATCATTGAGCCTCATTAGTGAAAAATCAAACTCTCTAAAGAACAAATCATACTGCAAATCCCAGGCCTCTTTATGGATTCACATTTGATAAAATTAGAAATATTTTTAGTTCTTTAATGTGATTTATGATATATTTATCATTTAATTATTTTATGTTTAGTTGATTATTATAAGTGATTGATGAATTTTTAATTATTGGGTAGTTTATTGGAGTAAATTATTATTATAGTCCATTCAACTAATGAATGTTTAGTTTATAGGGTAAATAGTAGAAAATATCCTAAGGTTAGAGTTAAACCCCATTTCACATTCTTGAATCGAGATCCATAATGTCCTAAAGGGGACTATGTATAATAGAGACCAAAAATACTATTTTGATTCACTTAATAAACCATTATTCATGTCAGGTTATAGATATGTAGAATCCAGTGATGCACAATGTAAAAATAATTATTTACATAAATAATTGTCCCAATCATCAAGTAGCAATGTAATGGTTCAATAAAGTGGCATAAATTTCATTCATAGTGATTCCATACATTCATGTAATGATGGTGACATGTGAAAGTTAATCTATTTTTTCGTGCTTGAATCCCTAAATATATAGTATCATGAATCAGTGGAAAAATGAATTTATGAATTATATGGAAAGTTAATTCATGTTGTGGATAGTACTGCACATTATAAATTTCTAATATCATAACATATTTCATGGTAAATAATAATTAATCATGCTGCATAATATGTTTTATGATGTGAATGGTGTTTCAATATATATATATATATATCATTTTGTTACAAAAATTATAAAGAGATCTTGGAATCAACAGATACATGGGAAATATTTATTTTATAAGGAGTTAACATTTATTTTTCAATAATAATTATTATTGAAATAGGATTATATTATTTCATTTAATTTTTTGGTTGTTTTGCCGATTCATTGTTAGGTATTGAACACTTAATTAAAATAAATTTAATCGTGTTTTTTTCTTGAATTCATATGTTAATCTACATTCATCAATTATTGTATAATTTTTTTTCATCATGAGTCTATAAATCCCTTATTTGGAGACAAATATAGAGTTTTTGTATGAGATTGTATCATCTGGGTGTTGGGTGCCACACAATGGTACCTTGTACCTATTTGGTAACAAGGCATTATGGGAATTTCGCTAAATGCCAGAGGTTTCTGACTAGCTGCGAGGGACACGGACATGATTGTGGGGAAAAATGAATTCATTGTCAGAGTAACACAATAGAAAAAAACCAAAATTAGTAGAAGCAGCAGTAATACCATACAATAGGAATACAAATTAGAAGACTTATTGAATAAAAAATTGCATCATATATATAAATAAATGACACATGTCACATTTTACATTTAACTCATCCTATCAAATAACAATTGTTTAAATACAATAACAAAAACAAATGTAAAAAAATAGTAAACTCCTACATCATTAAAAGCCTCATCATGGTGCCATGATCTCCAACTCCATCATTAATAAAATTCCTGATGAAGAAGAGAACATTCCCTTACCAATATCTACAACCATATAATTTTCTAGGGTCAATAATCATGACCTAAAAAAGATGTGAGATGAATACTAGTAGGAAAACACCAAAAGACCCTTTCCAATCTGTTATTGAATATATATATATATTTTGATATATGGTAAATGATGCAATAAACAAGGGATTATTCAAATGTAATAACTCCTTCAGTTTAAAAATACATTCATTTGAATTTATTAATTTTTAAATCTAATGTATAATGTAACCACATGATCTAGCCTAATATCTCTACCCCTTGTAATATAGTAACAAAAGACATCTCAGTAGACCATATAAACAAAAAGGTAAGACTGAGACCAATCATGCACTTTGTCTTGGAAATATCAACCCAATTATTCATTTATTTTCTACCAATCCTCAGTGAATGATCCCACATTCTAACCCCTATAGTATGACATAAAAGTGTGTAATGATAATGACCACCTTCATAGACCTCATTGTCAATACCCCTAGTCTACATAGAATCATTAATTTATTCACAACCTCTAGGTATCTCTCACTATCAATACCCTCAGTGTAAAAATCTACACCATCGATCTCATAGTCCTGTGTATATAATCATGGAAACACTCATTGTTTTCAAAATACAAAGCCATCACGGTCCATTGGATGTTTGGTGGAGGTTACATATCGAGTATCATGTGTAATTTCTAACTACTACATGGATAACCATAACTTGAATAAAAAATGCAATTCATATAATCAAAAAACTCCATCCTTGAAATTCAAAGCATGGAAACTAGTTATTCCTTTTAGGAAACAGAGGAAGAAGAACAGAAATAGTCATACGTGGGAAACACACCCATGGGTGTCCCAAAAATAAGTAATCAAGACATAAGCATATGCCTCAACCCCTTTTCAATCAATTAATCCATTGTTGTTAGAAAATAGGTCTAAAAACCAAAATACTCAATACCCCAAACATGGGTATTAGTCACTTTAAGAAAATATTCTACAAATACTATCAAAGAATAAAACCAAAAACCTACCTTCTTGTTGTAGGATAAACACTCTTGAATGTCGACACCTGAATCAGTCAAAAATGATGTAGAACTACAAAAAGGAAAAAATGATCAAGCATCGATAACTCACGAGAGTTGATAAATCCAGAATAGAGGATGAAAGAGAAGAACACACTCATTAGTGGGATTCAAATGCACACTCTGGGGTTCTAATTAGACCACAGATGGATAAATGGTGGATCAAACATTGGTCATTTTTCCTAATCTATGATGGATGAACCGAGGTGATATGATGTTTTTTCTGATGATTAGAAATGACCCCACAATGATTAATCAAATAAATATAAATGTACAATTTTTTTTCATTTTATGTAAACTCCATCTACTAGACTCAACTGGCCACTACATTAGGTAGTCTTCCATGTAACAACATGACTATATACTTGGCCATTACATGACTAATACACAACAATATGTGGAAATTGGGTACGTGGTGCATACATATAAAATTTATGAAACTCCATTTTCCCACAAAAACTACCCAAAATATGTATACATAACTGAAATGAACATTTGGTTACTTTCAAAAATCACCCATTAATGAAATTTGTCCTCAAATGTCCCTTCGAACGGTGGTGAATAAGAAGCTTCAATCAAATCTGGCCATTGAGACAATACATCGACCTCCTTATCCCAAGTCACATCTTGTAATTTTTCGTGCAGCCATAGTACCCCAACCAATGAAGTAGACAATCCACAAATAATCATTGAGAGACGTTCCAAAATCTGAATAGGGTGATTCTTGAAAGATGCATCCACCTCCCACACAACCTCCTCAGGATGAAAAACATTAGATGTGTCTGAAAAGTAATTTCATTGTTGAGAAACATGGAAGACGTTGTGAATAGATCAGTTCCACAGAGATGACTACAACTAATAGGAAACTGATCTAACTCTATCAAAACATAAAATGACCCGACATATCTAAGTGAATGATTCCCCTATCTCATATTCCTCCTTTGTCCCAACCTCGGTCTGATGCATAAGAAAACCTGATATCTGACATCAAACTATAGAGGTCATCTTCGTCGATCAAAATTTAATTTCTTCAAATACTGTGTAATATACAACCTCTTATGAATCATCTCTACATACTCTGTGGTCTCCAAGAAAAGACAAGGTCCTAGCATAACAACTTCTCCTACCTACAACCAATATTGGAGTGATCTGTATAGCCTAACATAAAATTCTTTATATGGTTCCATTTGAATTATCACATGAAGGAAATTATTGTAGGAAAAACACTATGGATATTTGATTCTCCCAAGAGCCCCCAAAAATCATGATCCATACCTAATGAATGTCCACTAAAACAATAATTGTGAGCTCAGACTAGAAATATGTCTTCAGATGGTAAATTATACTCATTTGTAAATGTGTAACGGAATATCTCTATAATACCATCCGGAAATTATAAGTAAACTGATCATCCCTGTCTGAAACGATAGAGTGTGGAACCCCATGCAACTTACAATCTCTTAGATGTACACCATTCCAATATCATCAACAAATATGGTTTCCTTGATCAGAAAGAAATGTACAACCTTCACGAGTCTATCAATAACAACCCAAATTGCATCACTCCCTCAAAGAGACCATTGTAAATCCATCCCAAAATCCATCACAACATCGTTCCCCTTCCACATAGGATTGGGTAACTACTATAAAATCTATTCTAGTCGCAGATTCTCCTCCTTCTCCTACTGACAGGTGGATGATATCATAAAAAAACCAATAAAATCCCATTGCATTCCTATAAATCAATACTAATAGTGTAGATCTTGATACATATTTGTTACAACATGCCCAATTTCCAAAACCAAGGAATGAAAATATTGTAGCATATCCTCATGTTTTTCTACTAACACCCATACATGCCCCCGAAAATGAATGATCTCATCGTCTCTCATGGTCCATCCAAGAGTAGGTTCCTCACCTAACACACCCTTCTATAGGACTATGCCTTCAGAATGTAATAGCAACCTAGTTCTCACTATGTCTAGATGAGTAGAGGTAAAAACTATTGAAGAATGAAAAGCCTATCTTTTTCTATCATGAACCTCAAAATGCATCTCAAAGAACATATCCACAAGATAACACTCTCTACTGACATCTGGAACATATTATATCCTTGACCCCCAACTCAATGCATTATTCACTGTGATTCCTTTCAATATGTGTAGTCATGCTCAAAGTCAAAATAGTGAAGGTAATCAACCCACCTTCTCTATCTAAAATTCAGATCATGCTAAGTAAATATGTACATGGGAATATTTTGTTTAGTGAATACCACAAAATCCTCTACCAAAATATAATTTCTCCAACATCATAAAGCATTCACAACTGCAACAAATTAGAAATGGTGTGTCTGGTAGTTCCTCTCATGTTACCTCAACTGATGAGACCCATTTACAATGACTCTAACCTCTTACAAATTCATTGTTGCAAGCCTGATACCTAATGAATTAAAATACACAATGTAAATCATTTATACCTATGGAAAAATTATTATTGGTGCCGATGTCAACCTCCCCTTCAGCTACTGATAGGATGAATCTTCCGATTTGGTCCACAAGTACATCACAACCTTCATAATTAATCTCATTGATTGTGATTCTATGTTTTAAATTTCATATATAAAGTGCCTATAGTATTGATCCATCCCAATAGAACATTGTACCAAAAATATGATTTTCAGTTGCTCCCAGGAGACTACTACTCTCCCTTTTTCTAGGTCTAATGATACTCATACCCCTGAGATAACATGACCCAAGACATGAATCATATCCATCCAATAGTGGAATTTTGAAAGCATATCATATAATTTATGCTATCATAGTGTACTAAAATTATCAAAATATTGATGTAATGGTCTTGTAGAGTGTGATATTACACCAAGATATTTTCCATAAAAACAACAACAATGGAATCCTTGTAAGGATTGAACATTTAGTTCATCGGTTCCATGAAAATTGACAACATGTTTGTCAAACCAAATAAAACTACCAAATACTCATATAGATCATACATGCCCTGAAAAACAATAAAAGATATATATGATGTCCTAATGAGCAATTGATGATAAGAAGATCTAACGTCACCCTTCTAGAACACCCAATCTCTTCGAAGGCCATCAAATCGATCATCAGTCCTATTCAGCAAATATCTATTCTTGATAGTCTACTAGTTTAGATTCCTATAGTCCACACAATGTATGATGGTACCATCCACCTATATGAGTTTATACCCAAGAACCATCTAGATTAAATTTTACTACATGTATATTTAATGTATTATTACACATTGTTAACTATTCTACCTTACTATGATGTAATAATGTCCTAGACTATTAGTTTGTTGATAAGGCCATGGCAGTTCCCTACTATAATGGGAACCTTTAAATGATATAAGAATATATATAAATATAGTTCTGCATATTGATGACATAATATGATGGGACTCATAGAGTATAGACCATCTGGTGTGAGTACATATATGAATATGGGACTTCCTATCATGAAGTTCTCACTTGGTAATCTCCAATATAAAATAATATTATAATAGACCCGCTAGTCGGAAAGTCTTATGTTTTGGTGTCTTATGATATTTCTATATGTGATATTCTATAATGATCCTTATACATTAATATTATCATTAATATTTTTCAATACTCGTGCACTTTGATTTACTGATGAAAACCATCATGTAGATAGTCTGTGGGAAGTATAGTATGATAGGTGCGTCACAAGTGGCCTCCCATTAATGGAAAAGTTTAGGAAGGATTTGTCCCTTCCATTTATGGATGTTGATATCTCAAACCATTGATTGACAGAGAAACATCCATGAAATTCCATGTCCATGGTGTAGAGCTGAATTTATTTCAGGTAGTCAATGAACGACATATCGGGCATAAATGTTGATGACAATATCATGAAACGAGATTGAACAGATATCGTGACCAAGGTATTATATTACATAGTGAGCATTCATATGTGGTTTTCATTGTCATGACATTACATTCTTTCTCTTGGATGCCTTGACACGTTGCTTGACATTACACTAGACAGTATGAAGGCCTGCCTAATGCAAACGAGAAAAAATCCAAGAGGCTCACACAATAAGTGTTTTTGGTGGATTCATAAAAATTCTATTTGAATTTAATTAATGAAATAAATATTATTATCAAGACCATGGAATAATTTTTTACAGTTAAAATGATTTCCAAAATTAAATAAAATATATTTATTTATTTTATTGAACATTTAATGTTTATTTGTATACTAATTTGTAAATAATATATTTATTTAAGAGAATATATTATTTTATTTATTTATTCAGGTGTTCAATAAATGGAAGTGGATATCGAGTAGACCAAGGATAGTTCGATTGTAAAATAATTATTTCCATGAGAGTAAATTAATATTTTACTAGTTGGTAAGTGATAAAATAATAATGACACTGCTATTATTTTGTGCCACCAAATTTTATCTATAATTTTTCTTTGCAATAGTTTGTGCACACTAAAAAATGTCGCATTATTATTATTATGAGCATGGTTTTTTCCTGTGTTCATTAATGTATTTAATTGTTGCTATGAAATTAAATATTGTAACATAAATTCCATTTATATAAATAGACAAGTACGCCTATTATGCCATACACAACACCACGCTTCTGGTGTATTGAGAATTTTTTTATCCAAACTATCTATCTCAAATTCTTTTATATATCATCTCATGAATGAGAGATGTTCATCAAGGATGAAAAAAATCGATCAAGAATGACTGACACAAAACACACGCTTCACCAAGCTAGCACCTGAAGAACTAGCTGTATCGATCGGGGGCCATTAGAGAATGTGTGGTTCACTACTATAGGGATTCTAGTTTGGATCATTACAAGTGAAACAATATAATATATAAGATTCATTCTGAATTATCAACATCATCAATGATGAAATTATCAATTATCAAGGTATTATATTCATTATTAAATTATCTAAATTAATTATAAACATGATGTTCATGATCCTCTCTAAGGGTTTCAGGACTCTTTCTTCTTTATATAAATATTTGATTATATTTCCTGGAGACTGGAGTTCATTTTTCTTTTGATCTCGTAATAATCATTGATCATGGTAAAACTAAAATTGGGTTACCGTCCCATTCAAGCTTCCATAGCATCTGGAACCATAATGTTGTATAAATGTGGCTACATTATATTTTTTAATTATTTAAATATTTTGTTGATGATTTACGTATGTAATTATTTAGTTGTTTCAATTCTAGTTAATCATTATACAAATCTATATATTGATATTTGTTCCTCCTCCGTCATTTCTCATTCACCTTATAGAAACAATATTTTCAATTATTTTTTATTAAAATAATACAGAAGATCTCATCAAGTGGTGTAAAAGGTTCCTGGATGTACAACACCAGAACACACAGTGTCTATATTGCAGTATATTTCATGTAGCCTAGGTTCAATGCACCAGGTCTAGTCGTCCAAACCATGTCGTGTCATTTGAGATTTTTTAAGTCATAGTAACTTTATGTGATTACCTGGAACATGTGGAACATAGTTTTTGGATTACACGTCATGTGGCCCAATGGACACGGTGTGTAGTCCCTTCGGGATAGGGATGGACCATTTTCCTCGTACATTGATTGCATGGCTGGAGACCGTGTAACAACGAACTACACAACGTTTGTCTAACTAGACTACCATGTACTCCATATATTCCCATTATAATGTCACACGTCATTTCACTGGGCGTCTACTTCAGATGGATGGTGAACAATATTACATGTCGTGTAGTTGGAACTACACATCTTGTACTTATCTAAATAATGAATATTTATTAAAATTTATTATTATATTATCCAAATCCATAAGACGTGTACCATAGTGTGAGTGTAATGATGAGACACAACACATGATAGGTGTTTTAGATATATGTGTTTAATTTAACATCTTCGTAAGGTTCATTTATACTAATTGTGTAGTAATGAATAGTAATTCACCAGGTTGCCTCAATGTTACAACTTATGTAAAAAGATAATTTTAAATTAATTCAATTGTTTAAAATTATGATGGATAAGAATCTCTAGGAAATTCAGAATATGATTTAAAATAAAATGGTAGAATAATTAATGATGATAATTAATTTACTCGAACGTGATTTATCATAAACTAGAATGATTAATTGAATGAATTATTGTTTTATTTATATGTAAATATAGTTGCATTTATTGATGATCATGAGCTTCACAATGACCATTGTTTGTATATGGTTTATTTTTAATTATCTATTTGAAATAAAATTGTTGGCATCTGAGGCTTCACCTCATTAATATGTAGTGCCTACATGTCCATGGTTTGTTTTATGAATGATCCCTTTCGACCCCTCACCAACATTTGAGTTAAAAAAGGCATATGTAATGGATGGATATGTCATGCGAGTGGAGGCAGTTCAAGCTAGATCCGAGATGAAACCAATCCTAGTAGATACAGAGGTGGACATGTGGAAGTTATAAACAGGAACCTAAATGGTTCAAGGTGTTTCTCCCCTATGCCAGGGTTATTTTATCAACCACTATATAATCTATCAATTATTAAATCTCATGATCATTACTTTTACTTTATTTTATTTTTGGCATTTTCATGGATTATCATTATGGATGTGATGGCACGATCAAATAATTAATGAATTAAAGAAGCATGCAAGTTGGTACTAATGTAAACTAGATTTATGTCTAAATATTATCAAGGCATGGTTAATCAATTATATATGTTCCACTTAATATTATCTAGCATATGAAAATAATAAATTCATGCATAATAAAAAAAAATCCATCAAATAATATATTATGTTATACCATGAATTTCGTTACTTGATAAAGGAAGAAAACAATAAAACTATGTGTTTGACCAACCATTCTTGGGACACATGATTTTATATTGGAAGACCTTGTAAAAGGTTTCTGGTTGACTTAACCATAGTTCATCAAGATTAGTACCCTTTCTAGACTTGGTTTGATACTGTAGGAAAGAGATAAAGAAATCCAAAGTCATGATTTCAAGACTGGAGAGTCCACTCAATAGATAAAAAAGCTACAAGCCAGTAGTTGGCAATACCTTCCGAAGGAAATACCTTATAATAGCTCGACCATCACTGGTTGGGGTTATGCGACGAGGAATATGGATCCTTTCTAACATAGTTTCACGGAAACTGGACATTCCGTGTTCAATTGTGATGGCCATTTGGACATGATAAAATAGTTACATACTTAATAAATTACATTATTTCTCCAAAAATGTAATTAAGAATGTATAAATGATCTTCTATTTTAATAGTAGAATAAAATGAAAAACACTTCAACCACACTATCCTTGTGATCCATTATAGATAAATACAATATCCTCAATGAAAATAATTTCCAATAATGGTTTCGACTTCATTGGCTCATTCTACGCAATGAACAAAAGTCTTACATGTTGTAGTCCACATTACCTGATCGGATTTTCCGAGAGGAGATTGATCAGGATTTTCTATTCTATGATGCAATAATTAATGACATGGTCAATGTTCAATGTTTGATGTTATCATTAATATATTTTTATCTCATCTGGTATCTTGAAATCCTAGATGTTTATAGCATGTTCAAGCACCTCCGTAATGTTTACCATGAGTGAGAATGACATGACAGGTTTGAAATCCCTAAGTAACTATTTCAATGTAAAATAGGAAAATTGTACCCATTTGGTCCCCATGCAGTCATGCTAATTAGAAATATTGAGCACCTAAATGTTCTAAGGTTTTAAACAGCTGGATAAACAGGGCACCTATCTCATTCTCGCATCACTCCTACAATGAAAGTCTAACTCAATTTTCAATTTCAATATATACAACATTGAGGTGACTCTATCTGATCTTCATATCCTCATTCTCAATGTGGAAAATGATACGAATCGGTAAAAGCCTTCTGTCCTTATGTTACATAAGAGGTAGTGGAAGGAGAAGCGATTTATGCCCAAACCTTCTTCACGAACATCCTAGAAAAGTATGATCAATGGGGTGGAAATGCCACATGAGGTTGTTTGGTTCACATGTGGCATGAAGGGACACTAGAAGAAGAACTACACCCAACCTAAGAAGTAATTGGAATATTTTGGTGTGATTTTTATCGAATGCAATATATTTGTTTCTAGAAATTTTTTATTAGATACAGCTTATGGTTCTCACATATGTATCCAAATATAAGAACCATGTAGATTCATGATGATTGATAGAGGTGAGGAAGATCTATATTCAGCCAACAGACCCAGACATACTTATATAGCTATCAGGGACAACCCGCTAACATTTCCAACTATGATGATATTATTGTTAATGGGTAGTTTCTATGTTTCATCTATAATGAGAAAAATAATTTATCTATCCAAACTAGATATAGATGGGTTTTATTCAAGTTTATATATGAAATTTTATTCTTTTATAAAGATAGATTGTGTTTTTATGGCAAATTTATACAATGGTCTTTATGTGTTAGATTACACAAACAAAGTAATGATAGTTGATGAAAACGAAACTTCACGTGAATCATACCACACCCAACATTGGCATCACTGGCCATGCCATGTAAATGAAAAATGCTTGAAAATGTTACATCAAGATGGATATTTAGATTATTTTTAACTAAAACCACTTGGAGTTTTCCATGCATGATTACAATGCAAAATTAAAAATTCTCCATTTTGTGGGAAAGGTTAAAGGTCTAAACATCTTCTTGAGATGGTTCATACCGATTTTTGTGAACTATATATAGTTGAACCAAGGAGTGGGTACTGATACTTCATAACTCTTACTCATGATTTTAGTAGATATGGATATATATTCTTAATGAGTCATAAGTATGATTCCTTTGACAAGTTCATGGGATCCAAGAATTATGTTGAGAACCAGCTAGGTTAGAAGATTAAGAAACTCTGCTCAAACCAAGGTGGGGAATATCATAATCTGGACTTCATTGATTACTTACGATAGTATGGAATCTTATCCGAACACTATCTTCCTTACAGGCCTCAATGGAATGGTTTAAAAGAAAGGAGGAACCACATCTTGTTGGCCATGGTGAGATCAATGACAGTCATGCAATTCATCCATTTTCCTTTTCGGTGTATGCATTATAATAACCAACAAAATTACTAAACCAAGTACAAAATGAATCGATTAATTGTATTCCATATGAGTTTTAGAGTGGAAAAAAATCCATGTTATTGAATTTTCATGTGTGGCATACCGAGGCGTTTTTTACGGCCTCTTTAGGTAACAAACTCGCACCACAAGGTGCAAAGTGTATCATTATATGATACCTCAAGGAAACAAGGGGATATTACCTAGAAAACCCCTCAGAATAAAAGGATATTGGGGTATGACATTCCATATTCCTTGAGAGTTATAAAATCACCCATAATAGATAGTGGGAGCGAAATAGACATTTAAGAAACTGAGGCTCAAGGGAAACAAGAGACAATATAGGAATAGATTCCACAAATCCCTAAGGATGAAGAAACTATTTTAGAGACAAAGGTAATACGTAGGAGTAAAAGATAGGTTAGAAAAACAGAATGGTACAGTTTTCTTATTACTGTTGATGGTGACTCATTATTAGTTTATAATAATGATACTCTAACCTACATGGATGTAGTAAGTGGCATAGACACTTCCAAGTGGCAAGAAGCCATGAATTCTGATATTTATTTTATGTAACAATATCAATTCTATATTTGGGTAGATACTCTAGTTGATGTAAATCAACTTGGTTGAAAATTGGTATTCAATATGGAAGTGGACATCGATGTAAATGTCAATACCGATAAGGAATGATTGGTGGAAAATGTGTTTAAACAACATCAAGGAATTGACAACATTGAAATCTTTTCGCCAGTTTCAATGATAATATCCATAAGAATTATACTTCACACATAGACTTACCAATACTATGAGATTTGGATAATGGATTTCAAAACAACCTTCATTAAGGGGAACCATTAGGAATATGTATAAATGACACAACTCTAAGGGTTTGTGACTCCAAAGGATGGAAATAAGGTATGCAAGATGAAAAAAACCCATTTATGGATTAATGAAATCATCATGGTCATGGAATATTCCTTATAATGAATACATAATAAAAATTTGGCTTTATCCAGAATGAATGTGATCCTTGTGTCTACAAATGGTTTTTTGGAAGTTCAGTCATTTTCATAATAGTATATGTTGATGACATATTAATTATTAGAAATGAGATACCAGTCATATTATCTATTAAGGAATGGTTAAATCAATTCTTCTCAATGAAGGTCTTTTGTGATGCATCATATATTCCTGGAATCATGATCCATCGTGAATGATCCATGAGATTGTAGGGCTTATGTCAAATTATATAAATTGATAAGATACTGATTAGAATCAGAGTGGAACAATCCTATAGGGGATTATTGCAAGATTCCCATGGCATTCATATTTCTAGGTAAACGTGTCCTCAGACACTTGGGCAATGAAATGTAGTTTGAAGGAATCCATACACCTCATTGATTGATATAGTGATGTATTCCATGTTATGTACTACGTTGGATGTTGCCTACTAATTGAGTTCGGTATGAAGATATCAATTTGACCTAGGTGACCACCATTGGATGGCTGTCAAGACTATCATAAATTATCTGAGGTGTACTAAGGATATTCTCCTAGTTTATGGTAGATATGGGGAACTAGTCATCATTGGATAACTAGACGCTAGTTTTCGGACTGATCACGATGACATGATGTCACAAATTGGATAGATCTTCAGTTTGAATGGAGGTGTATTGAGCTTGAAGAGCTCAAAATTGTTTGTAATCACAGATTCTATATCATCATCTGAGTTTATCGTAGCTTCTGAGGATGCTAAAGAATCAGTTTGGATGCGATGATTCATCGTGGTGCTAGATGTGGTACCTAGCATTATAGATGTAATCACATTGTACTGTGATAATATTACTGTGGTGACTCTCGCTAAAGAAACATGGTCACATCAGCGGATAAAGAACATACATATTTAGTATCATCTCTTGAGGGATTTTAATTAGAGATGTGACTTTTCAGTTAGAATTATTTCTATGGAAGACAATGTGGTTGACCCCTTGATTAAATCCATAACTCAGTAGATACATGACCACAATGTGATGTCTAGAGGATTTAATGTCATAGGCAGTTGGCTCTAGTCCAAGTGGGAGTTTGTAAGATTTGGTTTCCTAGAAAAAATTTGTTTTACATTTATTACATTAAAATATATTGTATTATAACATATTTTTCACTATTCTATATGACTATGATTTAAAAATTTCCAAGTGCATTTTTTTCATTGATAAGGTCATTGCAATTCCCTAATATGATGATAACCATGAAATGTAATAAAAATATTCCTAAATATAGTTCCGCAGTTGGATGACCAACTAGGATGGGACACATATCATGCAGACCATCAGGTGCAAGTACTCATAAAATGAAGATACTTCCCCTCATGATGTGCGCACTTGGTAATCTCCAAGATAGGAGATTCTGAGAACAGACCCGCTAGATTGAATTCAACATGTTTTGGTGTCATCAAATATTTCTATCTAAAAGCATGTGTATGGATCACTAGACAATAATATTATCAGTAATATGTGTCATGACTCGTGATCTTTGATTTAATGATGAAAAATGTCTCGAAGATATTTGGCGGGAAGAATGGTACATTCGGAACATCAAGAGTGGCATGTTATTAAGGGATATGTCATGGAAGTATTTGTCCTTTTCCATTTATGGACGTTGATATATAGACCCTTTTATTACAATATAACCATCTTGTGAAATTTTGTGGCCATGATGTAACGATGAGTTTATTTTAGGTTGTTAAAAATGATATATTAAGTATAAAAGTTGATGACACTATCATGAAACATTTTTAATATGATATTGCGAATGAAATATTATATTACAAAGTGAGCGTTCATATGTCAATTTCATTGAAGTTATTTCTCTTCTATGCCTTGACCTGTTACTAGACAACACTCTTGGACTTTAGGTAAGCCTGCCAAATGTCAATGAGAAATATTCTTAGAGGGCTACACACAAAGTGTTTTTTATGGTCTCAGTTAAATTCAAATTGAATTTAATTAATGAAAAAAATATTATTCTCATGACCATGAAAATATTTTTTTATCCAATTAAAATGATTTCATAAATTAAATTAAATAAAATAATTTATTTTATTGAACATTTAATAAATATATATTAACTAAATTGTAAATAAAATATTTATTTGAATGAATAAATTATTTATTTATTTATTCAGGTGATCAATAAATGAACGTGGTGTTCGAGATGGACATGGAAAGTCTGGTTGTAAAATAAATATTTTCATTGTGGTAAATAAATATTTCACTAGTTGTAACATGTTAAAATAATAATTACACTGCTATTATTTTGTGCTGCGGAATTTTATTTATTATTCTGTTTTCGCAATTTTGAACAAGATAAATAATATGCGATATTATTATTATAGGTAGACGTTTTCTATAAATTCATGAATGAATTTAATTGTTTCTATGGAATTAAATATTGTAATAAAAAATACATGTATATAAATATGCAAGTATGCCTATTTTTTAATAGATCACACCACACACCTGCTGAATTGAGAATTATTGATCCAAACAATCTCCCTCAAATCCTCTTCTACCACCTCTCATGAACGAGTTATATTTATCATGGATGATGAACAAGGTATCAAGAACAATTGACACAAGACACTCGCTAGACCACGCTAGCACCCCGAGAATAAGCAGTGTTGATAGGAGGCCATCAGAGCACATGGGGATCACCAAAAGATGGATTCTAGTTTGGATCCTAAATTTACAATGTGATAATCCATTTGGGACATTTTGAAAAATTAACATCATCAATGAAGGAAATACGGATGAACCATATATTATTTTCTTTATGAAATTAATTAAATAAATTATAAACCTAATGTGCAAGATCATCTTCGATGGTTTCAATACTCTTTATTTTTTATCTAAATATTAGATTTTATTACATGGAGACTAGTGTTTATTATCTTATTGATCATGGAATAGTCATTTATCATGGTAGAAATCAATGTGGGGTACCATGCCAACAAAATATCCACTGCGCTCGAAACCTTGACCAACTTCTTTACAAAACGGATAGGAAATCCCTAGGGAGAAGTACCAGTTCAGATGAATCCCTTTTCCGGTATGTCTTCCAATATCTTTGGGAGCTCCAGTAACATTGTTATATCCATCCAATATTGAGGAATTAACACCGGTGTCACCCAAGGAACCTGCTCAATAGGGAAATCTACCTCTCAATCTATAGGTAAAACTAAAAATTTATCTAGAAAATATCACAAAAACTATTAACCTCTAAAGGAAAGTCTATTTGGGAAGTCCCCATGTCATGTAGACATAAACTAGAATTCTGGGCTGTAATTCATCAAAACCCATGATGCTTGGTTCCAAATCTACTATCCTGGACATCCCACTCCCTTGTGTTTAGAATAGACCCTCCCTCTAGGGTAGCAGAACTCACCCTATGAAGATAACATTCAACAAAGGCATGGAAAAATAAAAAAAATTCAATTCTGTTAATGACATAGAAACCTGTCATATCTATGACTTAGGGATACCCTTATAAGTGAAAACAACCAATATAAAGAGGCCACACCTTTCATTGACGTACATTTAATGTCCTAATAACCAATAGAGTGTCTTGAATCATTATATACTCATATGTTAGTATACAGAGCCCAAGGATCTATACCACTACAAAAAAAATATAAAATTGTTGGAATCACTTATATCATACAGGGAAGAAGCTAAACCTGATGAAACTTGACTCGTTCCTCTAATTATAGAGGGTCCAGCATCCCACTCCTGCTGGGTCTACTCGACTGAAAACGTATGACCTATACTAAGGCCATGTGACCCTACATGACAAGAATAATCTAATCCACATTGTTATAGCTGAAAACATAATGACTGAATACCATGACCATGACCACATCCTATCACTGAATGGCCTAAATATATCTATTTACCTATTTGAGTAGAAAATTTTTGTCTTACTACTGAAGGTGGAGTCATAACAAATACCCTCTCACAATCTTGTGGAGTGAAAAATAAGAAAAACTGTTGATGGTGACTCGTCTATCCATAGTCTAGGCAATAGACCTGGTATTTTGGGAACTGAGGTCTTTTTTCCCACTCATTCCTCATGAGTAGAACCTCACATGAATACATTTAGATTTATTTATGCTTTAATAATCACAGCATTAAGGCTCCCTATGGCGCATTATCCTATCAAATGAAAGAGTACTAGCCCTGGATGCTGAACCAACTAGGATCGAAGCAACCAAATCCCTCATATTGTGTTCAGTAATAAGCGTACGGTTCACCATAGCCATCACTAATGTCTACTTGAAGACATTCACATGTGATCCAATTTCATATTTGATACCATTGTCAAATATCCTATCCATTGATAACACATCACCTATAATAACTCATGTGGTGTTTTATTTCTCGGTAAGGCGAATAGATCAGTCTGTCACTAAAAGAGAACCCTTCTCTAAATACATGAACTCCTGGGATTGATCATCCCTCAATTTCATGGGGTAGAATTAGTCCTAGAAGATCTTATGAATCTATACTCTTTCCATATCCATATGACGACCCTCCATTGAGATAACACCCTACCATATTCATGAAGAATCACGTTATATATACGTCGCGATATTCAACCTCCTCTCTCGAGGCATCTCTAGATGCTCAGTGATAGAAAGATGGACTATAACCATGACTTAGCAGCCTATGGTCCTCTATCCCCATAAAAGGTGGGAGGATGCTGCTGCAGGAACACCTACGTCCACACTTCCATAGTTTGGGCATTATGTGGTGCTCCCTGGAATGACTGCATCATCCTCATAAAGTCATAATGGAAGAATGCATCAGCACCTATGTTAGTTATAATAGCTATTGCAAAGACGAGCATTATGGGAGGTTCTTTTGGTTGTCCATGATATACCCAATCTTGTGTTTGATCATTGCCTTGTATCTAGCTATCAATTGGAGGATGTCTTGGTGTCATGAATCTATAAGGTCAATCACACACCTCTGTTCATAATTATCAAGGAATCACACATAGAAGTGTAAAAAAGGAATAAGATAAGAAAATTATTCATGTCTTAAAAAATATGGTTGCACTACAAGTATAACTTTCACATGATGTGTCCCCATTAATCCATAAATGGGTATGTACCTCTTCCAAACATGGTCATTTAACACCCATATAGATGGATTTTTCCTTTTATAACATGGCATGTACAAAAATCATCCATCCTATCCAGGTTCTTGAACACGACATTAATTACTTGGTTATATCCTAGGTAATACTATATAGTCTGTACTACATATGTTATAACATCATGTGTTGTTAGTATGAAGGTGATACTCATAGTGGACTCTACATGTTAATGAATTCTCTAATTTCATTATTCATAACATAAATTTACAATATTCAATTAATGTTCATACATGATCCACAAAATTCAGATCCTAGAGGGCTCGTAAAACATCATGGAACAAAGTTTGTCATCTATCCAAATGAAACATTACAAATTATAATACTGTAGAAAAATGGCCGGAATTCTATCATGGAATCTATCACAACATCATTCATATCCAGCAAAACATATGTCGCAACAATATGCAATCAGTAATGCATAATAAATAGCCTGAGAAGAACAGTTAAAATGTTTTCTCTAGAAAGTGACTATATGATTTATGATATGGAATACCCACATCTCATTGGGTTGAGATATAAATAAAACCACAATTATATAATCAATAATAGAACAAACAAATTGTGATTCCCATTGATGAAATCAAATCAACTGTATAAATTGAAAAACATGAAAAATTGCAACAATCGAGTTAAATTGGATTTCTCAATACATGGGTGAGATTCTATTGATCACAGCTTATTACCAGCAACTTATACATTCATATCCAGGTCTACAGAAGCCAAATAGCATGACAAAGTAGAAAATAAAATCTTCAGATACCCCATTGGAATATCCTGGTTTCAGGTGCCTCCCAAATATGCCTTATAACAAGTTGGTCACTTTATCTCAAGATCATTTCATCGAATTCAAGAGGTATCTGACTTCTAGAGAGGTCATTGGGTGTTATAATAGGGAACCACTCCCCTCATTTGTATAGTAACATAGTGGAAACAACTAAAAAATTCTATTAAAAGAACTAATACCATACAATGGAAATAAACATTGGAAGACTGGTACTATAAAGAAATCAAACATATATATAAATAAATGATTCATGTCATTTGTAACTAGGAATAAATCCAAATACAACACAATGCTGGAAATACAATATTGAATCAGGCATATAGAAAATAGTAAAATCCAAGAGCATCTCAATCCATAGCTTGGTTCCATTCTCTCCAGCTCAACCATCAATCAATTACCTAATGATGAAGGGTTCATTCCCATACCAATAAATACAACCGTATAATCTTTTTTGGTCCAAAATCATGACCCAACTATTGTGTGAGATGGATACCTATTGGAATCTACAAAATGACATGTTCATAACAATAATTTAATATATATATCTCGAAATATGAAAAATGATTGAATAAACTAGGAATTACTCAAAAGCAATCAATCCTACAGTTTCCAATTTCATTGATTTTCATTTATTCATTATTCAATCCATTGAACAATTTTACATTGGGATATTAACTATGCACTATATCCCACAGTAATATAGTAACAATAGATGTCTCATAAGATCATCTAATTCAATTAGTAAGACAGAGTCCAAGCTTGTTCTTTGGCTTGGCAGACTCTTCAAAATATTCAATTATAAACAACTTCTTCACTAGGAATGGACTCGCAGTATAACCCCTATGGTCACACATTGAATATAGAAATGATAATGACATCCTATGTAGCACTCACATTCAATACCCCAAGTCTACATAGCGTTAATAATTTATACATGACTATCAGGTATCTCACACGGTCAATTTTTCTAGTTTAAAAATCTACACTAAGGCTCTCATAGTATTGTGTAAATAAATATTGAAATTCCCACAGTATTCCTGGTCCAGGTCTCTCACATTCCATTGGATGATTTGTGCTCATAACATATCATGCAGAATATGTAATCTATAACTACTACATGGATAACATTCACAAGAATAACCCATGCAATTTTTATAATCAAACAACAATATCCTAAGTAATTCAATGCATGGAAACAAGGTACTCCTCATAAAAAAATAAAGGAAAATGTCCATAAGTAGTAAAATTGGGTAAACACAACCACTAGTATCCCATAAACAATGATTAAAAACATTAAAATTTGCTACAACCCATTTTTTATCAATTATACCATGGAAGGTGGATTATAAGGCTAAAATACAAAAACTGATATACCAAAAACAGGGGTATAAATATCATTAAGCATATACAATCCATAGACTATCAATGAAAGGAACAAACCACTTACCTACCTATCATATGATGCACACTCTTGAAATTTAGCACCTAAATTATCCTATAATGATGTAGATCTAAAAAGGATAAAATATCAACTTGTAATGACTCATGAGAGATAAGAAATCAGGTAAATATGTTCACGAAGAAAGAAGAACACACAATTGGGATTCCAACGCACACTACAGAGTTCAGATAGAACCAACGACAGAGAGATAGTGGCTCAGATATTGACCATCACTTCTTGTTACTCGTGGACAAACCGAGGCTTAAAGATCTGGATTCTGAAGATGAGAGGTGACCCCAAACTGATTAATCAAAAAAAAGAATGTAGAAGACATGTTAATTTAAATTTCATGTTGTGTGCTACCCACAACTAGACCTTTATTTAGAAAGTTATACAGGTCACAACATGGTCATGTACTCGCTAGTTACATAGGCAGTACACTAGTACACACACCAACAATGTACATGAAATGCACATAAAAAATTTCCAAAACATACATATTCCTAGAGAAAACCCAAAATTAGGATCAATACATTAATTTAAGATCTTCATTATTAATGAGATAAATAATGAATCATTGATCTCTATAATGGAAATCATGCTTGTTATGGATTAGTTTGACACTAATTTAAATCATATTATTTTGTGAAAATAATACTAATATCGTATAGTGGTGGAACCCCAAAATAATTGAGTAACATATGTCATGGTCAATGGATAAAATTTATCTTTCACTTTAAGAGATGAGTGTAATGTGTATGAATGAATAATTGTTTTTTCAAAACATGGAATTTATTATTAATTTAGATCGAATAAACTAACTAAATTATAAAAGATGATAATTCTAGACTATATGTGTGGATAACACATCTTTATGAATCCATGAATAGGAGAAATTTAATATTTTTAAAAATATTTTCATATTAAATAATAATTTCTATTTTGTAAATTTAATTTCATTTAATGAATTGTGTTTAAAATTTCATTATCCAGTAATTTATAACCATGTTTACATAATGGTTAGTAAACTCAAAAGGACCTCATTATTCTCCTATTAATGTGTTTATTTTATTATTTTTAACTATATACATTAGTTTTATTAATTGATAATAAAAATTTTAAATTATTTAAAATCATGGTATCCTAATGTATGTAATGACACAAGTGTACCATAATAATGTTTTGGGAATTATTACCATGGGGGAATGATGTCTTAAATGTTTATAAAAACCAATTTATTTATTTATTATATTATTTCCCAATAGTATTTTTTCATTTTAGCCAATTAACATGAAATTGTTTTCTTTTCAGCTATGTTAGTCATCATGTGAATGAGTAAGAAACAAAAAAATGTTTAAGGATCATGGAATCTCAATAAAAACTTCTGTATGATGCTGATATTGAGCACTCCTTGTTCATATGAGTTTTATTATATGTGTACAAATATAAATCCATCTATTTTTCTTTATGGATTTATGGCATAGTTTTCGAATCCTGATCTTCACAAAATAGTATATCTAGGGCCTCAAAAAAATACATTTTATACTTTCAACCATATATATAATGTAGTATACTAGGAATAATATATAAACCAAATCTAGATAACTCATTTGATATAAGACTAATCCTCATCGAAATGATTCAAAACAATGGGGATTTTTTTGGTCTGTAATTTTAGAGTCTTCATGAGCACCATGCTAATTTTATAATGGCATATACCAGTTTAAAACTATATGTTGAGATGTCAAAAGTTAAAAAATTGAGGGTACTCCCATTCTTATTACAAGTCTATGAAAACATAGATTTGAAATGATAACCCATTTTAACCATTGACACATTTGATTAGATTAAAAATAAAATATTTGAAAAATAAATCCCACATAAACACACATGGATTCTATAGAGTGATATTAAAAAATTTATCCAAAGTCAGTAATTCATCTACGAAGAAAGGAATTGATTTATGTAAAAACATAGAATGATCTAAGAATATGAACATAAAATATAGATAAAAATTGTCCCATTTTACAATGGATTCCAACATACAGCTCATGTAATAGTAGAAGCCTCATGTGATAGAGGTCTCACGATAAAATTTCCATATTTTGGGTGTGGAATTTTTAATGAAATACCTAACAACCATAACTTTAGAAAAGGGATTCTGGAGCCTCTTTGTGTATCAAGCATCATGTGGAGGAAATAATTGTTCTTTCTACCCATGTAACAGATTTTAGGAAGAAAATATATACTTTTTAACTCAAACAATTACAAAAACCACCATCAGAACATTGGAAGTGCAGTCATTGGGATGCGTAGTGGACCAAAATAATATAAAAACTGATTACATATATCATAATATATATTTTTTACATTTAAAACATTTTTTTAATCAAATTAGACAAATCATATTTGACCAAATTAGTCACCAATATGACATTTTGATCCCTATCATGGGAAACAAATTGTACTAGAATACATAGAAAAGTGTTCATTATTAACCGTTTTGTCTATAGAATACATAGATAACCATCCAAGAAAATCCTCAAGACCTTTAAAAAAGTTTCTTAACCAAATATACCATTAATTCCCACCTCAATAAAAATTCTAACATCTAGTAAAAACATTACTATATCTTCTTGACCAACCACAATAATCAATCCATGAGATTTTATTTCAACATTAATTCCAAGAGAACCCTACTGAATGAAAAATAAAAATATTTAAATAATAACACCATGATCTACTCTCCATAATAATATTTAGTTTGTATGAAAAATTACTATGAATCATTGGATATACTATCCTTAACCCCCATGGTTACACATAGAATCATACAGCTAAGGAATCTATAGATGTAACATAATGAATTGAATATGTGTTTTATGTTGAAAATAAAAATATTGACAAAATTAATGTTCAATGTAGAAAATAGAAAATGGGAAATGTTGAGGAAACGAATGAAATTTAATATGATTATGATGATGGACCTGACATATAAATTAAATAAATACAAAATCTATTAAAGGATATAAGAAAAGAGAAATGGTGTGAATTTGTATTTAAATGACAGTATAAATTTAATGTAATAGATTAATATATATCCCATTATCCTTTCTCAGAGTGTATTTGGCATTGGAGAGTGGTGGATAATTATATGAAAATATTATAAATATATTCAAACAACTCAACATTAATACATCATTCTCATTTCCCATTTATCAAACATTTATGTATGTCAGAATTCGAGAGATGAATATTTATTGTAAAAGGAATATAAATTTTTTGAATGTAATCTCATTAACTATGGAATTCATGGATGTTGTTCTAAGAAACCTACAATATGTGTGAGACCTTTTCAGTTTCATTATACAACGCACCGAAAGATAAAAAAATATTAAAAAATCATTGTAACATGGAAACAAATGTGTAGATAATATCAATGATTGTATTTTAGAGGTTGGTATAAGAATAAATAATTGTTGAAAGTGCAGACATTTGTATTTATATTATTTCAATTTTCTACCCTAAATGAGTTATGGATTATTTGGTTGTTTATGTATGTAAATTTTGTCTCATAGGGGACATATATATTTTTCTCGTTAAAGAGTGAGTTGAAATTCTAATTATAATATAATATCAAGTACTAAAAACCAAAAAACAATTAATTGATTAAAACTGAGAATGATTAATTTATATACTATGTGAAAAACTATTAATTTTTTACTTAATGATCAAATCAATGATTGAAGAAGATTATATAGAAATAGATGATGTTTTATGGATGATGAAGAATATGTATTAGATAAAATATCATTAAAAAAATAAAAAGAGGATATAGAATAAATTATTTTTAACCCAACTGAATAAATAGGTGTACATAATGAAAATTATTAATCATCTTATAATGAGAAGATTTGTTAAATTAGATTGTGTAGTGGATAGAACCACTAATGAATAACACAACCCAAATATTAATCGATCCATAATCAATGAAACATTTCCTATTCTAATGAATCTTCCATGAGTACTCATAGATTTATTATTTGGTGTGTAAAATAAAATATTTCTTATTATAATCTAATACATTAGGGGGAAAAAGATAAATTTATGTTTGTATTAAAAATAAATAAGAACAATATTAAATTTGACATAGATGATGTTAATGTAATAAATACTATATTATAAAACAATATATTTCATCAAGAATAATGAAAAAATGACATAAATTATAATTTAGGACAATAAATCCTCTGAAATAATCCATCAGATAAGTTGTCCATGGGACACATTACATGGGAATTATTTTTTCTATCTCATATTGTGATTTGGAGATCCCAATTAATTTAGAAAGAAAAAATGTTTACTAATAGTATTTCAAATCAAAGATGATGATAAAATTATTAAAAGTATGATAATGTGATGGAGAGTATGCAAGGAATACCATAAATTGAATAGAACAACCTGAATGTACACTTTATATAAATTTTGTTGTTTTAAATATTTATTATTTTATCTAGTATTGAGAAAAATTTATATATTTATGGATTCCCATGTTATAATAATATAATATTTTACCCAAATGACTCATCATAGAATAAATCCACATTCCCATATGAAACCATTTCCTACAAAAGGATTTCATTTGTAACCTCTATTACATTTGTCTAATTGTAATTGTAAAGTACATGTTGATTCACAATATGGTTGGGAGTAGTGGGAAATAGTCAAGAAATATAATTAATTAAATGTAATTTAGATAGATATATAACTGAAATCTATAATTTTCTGTTATACAAATGTTAGTGTAAATTGACCTAGAATAGATATATGTGATAAAAAAACTACTATATCAAATCATAAATAAGTGGAAATGATTAATTTTATAAAGGAAATATTTTAATAATACTTTGAAAAATTTATCGAAATTTTATTAGAAATAATCAAACATATTAGAAAAGGATATAACGTTCCATTTTAATGATTATAGCTAATAGTCATTTGGGTTTCATGATGAAATATTTGTGGAAATAATGATAATCATATCCCTAGAATAGGAGAATGATATTGAACGTATGTGTGATGATAGTGATTTCACATTATGATAAATTATAGTACAGTGGGATGAAAAAAATTGGTCCTATTCATTATGTTCTTCATTCCATAAATGAAGATAATATAAATTAATCCTTGGAGAATGTGTATCTAGAATTTTTTGTATCCATTGAAAAATATTGTTTATATGTTAGAGTAACAATTTTTTTTATGATTCTGACTATGTAGATTTATGGTATCTTCTAAATAAAATGGGTTTGAAGATGAATATGATTAGATAGATTATGTTTTCTAGGAGTTATATATTATTATTAAGTACAAAATGGGATCAATGATCATTGTGGTGGATCAGTTTATAATCATGAAACTATTTCAGGTCACAACCCCTGCCCCACAATGTGTACCCCTCCTAGGACGACAATGTGAGAAGGGAGATAATGACCCCCCGAGTCCCAACTCCAGTAGGCCCTGGGTTGGAGACTAGCACCGAGGGTATAGTAACACACAAATGGGAGGCATTACCCTCCAAGAGAACACATGCAGAAGAGAGAGATAAGATAGACACCAACCAAGTCCATCTCATAACTAAACCATAATTGAAAACCCATGGGCACATAAGTATTGTAATGAAAAAGTACTACAACTGGAAGGGAAAACTGCAAGTACCGAAAAGAAATTAAAAACTGCTGTAAAAACCTGCCCGAATAGCTCCAACAACCACAAGCTAGTAGAAACCAGCTTGATCTCCAACATACTCTAAGTGACCTGAATAACTATTTAAATAAACGTAGGGTGAGTATAACAGTATACTCATTAGGATCCTCCCTGAATCCTCTCGTGAAAATGTAAATAAAGAATGCTAAAGCCCAATGAACAACAAGTGAAACCAACTCATCACCTAAACTGGTATACTAAGTTCCCAATCTCACAATGGATACTCTAACCAAGTAACACATACAATAATTTATCAAATAGTAAGAAATATCAACGGTACCCTGCTTCTACTTCTCCACTGGTTTTCTGCTTTTCCCCAATGACATACATCATGTGTATCTCTCTCCAAAGGCTTGCCCATATACAGGAGGGATATGATCCACAATCTCCACCATGTGCACCACAAGGGCTTGCTCGCAGACACCTGGGAGAAGCAACAAACCATCCTAACAACCAAAAATAACCAGGTAGTTTCTGGGAGCCACCACAGCTCGCATAACATGTATGATACATCAAGTATTTTTGATCAAGCCATTACAGCCCATACACCGAGTAAGGATCCTCAAGCCATCACAACCTATACATCGTACACCTATAGTACTCCATAGGATACTATATATATAATATGTGTTTGTGAATAACCAAAATCCATTACATCCCTTTAAACACATATATGAGCAAAACTAACTGATGTTCCTAATGGCACTAGTATCTACCAAGAGAAGAGAGAAGGGTCAATGGGGGTAGTCAGCCATACACCCTCCCACCAGAATGTTGAGGAAAACACCCCCCAGGGCTCAGAATCCATGGGTTGCCAGTTTCCCATACTGACAGGGTTGAGTAACTTATAGAATCACAAAAAGTACAGAATATACTATAACACACAACCACACTATGGGCATAACGTAGTCATAGAGACAACTGCAGCTAATGTCTCTCAGACTCCAGCTGCCACTTATAAGACTAGGTATCCTATAAGCACCCAACCATTTAAGGTCATTATTTGATTACTTCATTCACTTTTTATCAATTCTAATGTATGTTAATTAATTTTTCAAGTACTAATTAACCATGAACAATTCCACATTAAATTCCATTATAACCACATACTAAAATCCCACTATCCATTCAAAAGTTCTCAACCTCATCATTATGTTTCAAAAAACTCCAACCCCATGGGTTGACATAATTTATTCAAACATCCATTATAGAATTACATTCCCATATTCCCAGGAATTCTAGAAAAGCATCCTAGGATACTAAACACAAGGGGGTTCAACAAGGTGAGTATATGTACTACCCTTCGAGTCTTTTCTGCCTATAGTAAGAGCGTAGACCCATTCTAACTTGAGAGGATAAACATAGAAAGCACGTGGCATACCCTGTGTGTCTGTGCCTCTTTTGGAAGAAGGGTAAGCAAGACCAGCTACCTTTAGCAGTGGGGAAATGTAATGCATAAAAACAACCAATGAATCAACAATCATCCAAAAATCACATCCATCCTATTTCATCATCCCTGATGTCCTCCACGACACCCACATGCATAAACCGATACATCTCGCCACTCTTGGCATCATTCGCTGCCACAACTAAAAGGCCTCTCTACCTCCACATATCACAACACCCTTCTAGGGTCCCATCATAGCCCAAGCAGTAGGAAATCAAACTTCAAGTCAATTGGGATATGGCCCTTTAAACCAAAATAGATGCTAACTTATAACCCTCGATTGAATTGACAAACTATCACATTCTTCAAACCATCTAGAATTAACCGATTTAATTTGTTGGTTCCAAAATCGGGAACCTAACCAGTAAGCTATCAAAAATGATTATACATTCTTACTATGCCAATTAGATTAACATTAAATAACAACATGAACCATATTCGTTCAGATTCCTCTTTATCATTATCCAATCAAATATCAATTAGTCTTGGTTTATGTTCTTTACCAATTTCCACCAAGAAAAGCTACTAATCACCGAATTCATAGATGTCAAACTATCTAGAAAAAATGAGGCAACAACATACAATATATACGATTTTTTTGTCTAGTTCAAAGTATTTATTTGGTCAGTTCCATTTTCATCCAGCAGGATTCATCAACCTAACATTACGGTTGCCCATAAATGAAAGAGAATTAAAGAATCCCCAACCTCAATGATTTTTACGACAACCAATAATGATGAACACTCAAGAATGACAGGTTGAATCTCCAAAAACCTACCCTATATCTCTCCTCCTAGAAAGATCAAGACCAAAGATCATTGTGTTTGGCATCCATACACTTAGATCTACCCATAACCATCGTAGATCTTTGAAACCTAGAAGAGAGGAGAAGTAGATCCAAGTGGATCTAAGAAACCAAACACGAACAATCATGAAATATCACAAACCTCAAGAAAATGACTTCGATTCACCAAGATAAGCCTTCAGATTGCCTCCAAAATTAATGGGAGATGTTCAACTACCTTCAAGGGAGGGTAATCCCATGTTATGGCTTCATAGGGGATTATGTAAACCATTTAAAGGCAAAACAAGTTAGATCCACAATTTTTAGAAGTATATTTAAGAGGTCTCACTATTATTCTGCACGTTTTGACAAACTATGCAGTAATCGTGTGTTAGCTTCTGCCTCGTCAAACACTCCTTGCATGGTTAGGCCGCACAGTTAGACAAACTGGGTGCTAACCGTGCGTTAGCCACTGCCTCCAAGACCAACCTTGCACGGTTTGGTTGCACATTTTAACATACCGTGCACCAACCGTGCGAAAGCTATTGCCCTATAGATTTCCTTAAAAGTTCACCCAAACGCACCCCCAAGCCACCTTGACCTCCCAGAACACCTTCAGCACTAAATTTACACAAAATAATGGACCGGAGAGGACCATTCCATTACATCAGATACCTCTCAAAACAATCTCGTACTTGAGAATCGATAACCCACCTAAAAAAACCGGGTTCTGAACAACCACCCATTGAGGTACATCTCAAAAGAGAGAAAGCCATCAAAAACAACAAACGAAGCCATCTCATAAACAGGAATGTTAAATAACCACACAATATACAACGATACATGAAAAGAGACAAACATCAAACAACTCTGGGTAATGATCACGTATCTGTGACTCACATTACCATGTACTCACCTCCAAGCCACCGTTTCACCACAAGTCACGATGTAAAGGGATAGAACGCCCACACAACACCATCTCCTTGCGGTGTTAGATCTCAACAAGTCTCTCCTAAAAGCATGATTCATTATCAACATTGATCTCTCCCCAATCGATGAATTGAGAGTCATCATGAAGATAACGAAAGAGTTGTGATACATGGAAAACATCATGTATTCGACTCAACTAAGGTGGAAGTTCTACTCGATATGCCACAAATCCAGCATGAGCTAACACCTCGATAGGACCAACATAGTTGCGAGAAAGATTACTCCCATGACCAAACCATCGCTTCCCATGATGGGGAGTCACCTTCAAAAACATAAGAACCCCTACATTAAACTCTAATGGTCTTCTTCTCTGACCAGCATATGATTTCTGACGATCTTGCACTGTCTTCATCCTCTCAAGAATCTCATGAACCATCTCTATTGTATTCTGCAGTAGTTCTAGTCTGAAAATTGGTGACTCTCCGACCCCAGTCCATCACAACAGAGAATGAAAATACTGGCCATAAAAGGCTTCAAACGGAACCATATCGATGGTGGATTGAAAACTATTATTTTATGAGAACTCCACCAAGGGTATGTGCCTCTTCCATGAACCTCTTAAATAACGAACACAACTGCGTAACATGTCTTCATGAATCTGGATGGTTCGCTCTGTCTGACCTTCCGTTTGGGGATGAAAAGCAGAGCTAAGGCATAGCTGAGAACCAAAAGCATGCTGGAGACCACTCCACACAGTAGAGGTAAAACGAGGATCTTGCTCAGAAATGATCATCCTTGGGACTCCATGCAGTCTCACCACCTCCTCTAAATAATGTCTCGACAAAACGTCCACTGAGCTCGACTACATGATCTCTATGAAGTGGGATGATTTTGTTAAACTATCCACTACCACCCAAATAGCATCGTGGCCTCCTTGAGCTCGAGGTAATCCTATAATAAAGTACATTGAGATGTCCTCCCATTTCCACAAAGGAATCTCAAATTGCTGGAGAAGACCACTAGGAACACAGTGTTAGGCCTTCACCTTCTAGAACACTAAACGTCGAGACACAAACTCTGCAACCGCACGATTCTGCCTAGGACACCAAAACAGACTCCTCAATGATTGGTACATCTTTTCCATGCCAGGATGTACCGCTAAGGGAAAACTATAGACCTCTCTAAGAACCATCTCACACATCACCATAGTAAAAAAATCATTCCATGATACAACACTCGGTGTTTTTCATCCTCAGACCAACAATCAGGGGCCTCCCCACAAACAACTCAGTCTTTCCAGACCCCCACCTAAAGATCCCCCAACTGGGAGTCTCCCACCTTATACAGCAGGGATGAAAGTACCATCATCTGAAAAAGACAACCTCTACCACCACCTTCTCCCATATCAAGTTGTAATGCTCACATATCTTTCATTACTCTCCAGAAATCACCAAATTCACGCACAACATCACTACGTGTCTTTCGGCTCATCGTAGTAGCTACAACATTCTCTATCCTAGGTGTGTATGATATTTCAATGTTTTATTCCTGCACGAACACTATCCACCGATGTTGTCGTATGTTCAAGTCATACTGAGAGAAAACATACTGCAAACTCTTATGATCAGTGAAAACAAAAAGTGCTCACCAATGAGGTAATGTGTCCACAACTTCAGAGAAAACACCACGGCTACCAACTCAAGAACATGGGTGTCATAGTAGTGTTCATGGGGACATAACTGACGAGACCCATAAGAAACAATTGAAATCTACTACATGAGAACACAGCCTAACCCCAGATGTGTTGCATCATTGAAAACATCAAACTGGACTCCCTCAGCTGGAAGTCAACAGACTGGAGCCCAAACTAATTTATCTATTAGATACTCAAAAATTTCCTGACACTAATAAGACCATATGAAATCCTGATCCTTCCTGGTAAAATATGTCAAAGGGGTCACAACGGGTGAGAAATTGGCTACGAATCTCCTGTAGTAGCCGGCAGAGCGAAGGAAACTATGCACCTCTAAAACTGCCTTGGCGGATTCCCAGGACAAAACTGCTTATATCCTCGATGGATTCAGAGATACTCGTTTTTGGGACACAACATTCCCCATTAAACGGACTTCTCGATCCAAAAACTCACACTTTGAAAACATACCGAACAATTGATGTTGGTGAAGAACTCCCAAAATGGCTCATAGATAATCTGCATGTTCCACTTCTGATGTGCAGTACACAAGGATGTTGTCGATGAAAGATACCATAGACATGTCCAGGTACTCAAAGAACACAACATTCATCAATCCCATGAATACCGCTGGACCATTCGTCACACCAAATGACATTACAAGGAACTCATAATGCCCATGAAGACAACAGAAAGATGTCTTCAAGATATCCTCATCCTTCACATGCATCTGATGATATCCTGACCACAAGTCGATCTATGAGAACCAACTTGCACCCTTCAGTTGATAAAATAAATTATAAATCCGCAGAAGAGGATATCCATTCTTTATTGCCACTTTTTTAAGTGATGATAAATGACACAGAACTGAAAACTGTTGTCGGCCTTCATTACAAATCAAATTGGTGCACCCCATGGGGACAGACTTGGCTGAAAAAAACCCACTGCAACAGACCATCAAGCTATATACGTAGCTCTAGTAACTCTGAAGGGGCCATACTATATGGAGACATAGAGATATGATATGCTCCTGGCTATAGATCGATCCCAAACTCGATCTCTCATCGAGGGGGTAATGCTACAACCGCTTCTGGGAATACATCAAGGTACACCTCTACAAACCTGGGAAATTACAACTACAGAATCTATAAAGAACTCAGCATCATATCAGTAATTATGGATGATAAGAATGGAACAGGCCTATGACCCATCTGAGGATCTCACTCACCAACAAACAACACTTACTCTCAATCCTCACCAAGGAAAATGACATTCTTCCTAAAGCAGTCCATGATAGCCATCACCAAATACAACCAATCAATGCCATGGATGACATCATATGGTTTTATTTGTAATAATACGAAAACTCCCCAATAGAGTTTTTTCCCCAACACTAGCTCACAGACTCTATATATTTCAAACAAGTCAGCTCGACCTCCAACTAGCATAGTCAACACCAATGGCACTGGAAGCCTTTCTACCTCATGTCTCAGGGCATGGACATGGATAAGTGATATGATGGAGTGTGTTTCTCCTAAATCGAAAAAGGCATATACCAAGGTAGAAAACAAGCAATGTGTACCTCAAATAACATATGGCTTGTCTGGAGCTGGCAACTCTAGAGAATGAAGATGACCACGACCTCCTCCACGGCCTCTCGGACCCTGATGACAACCCCCACCATGGCCGAAATCTTCACTCTGAGGATGAGGAACATCATGGGGATGTCCTCTATCTGCCCCATCTACCCTCTACTGATCTAAAGCTGGTGCAAATGGCTGTTGATGCCTCGGTTAGAACTGCCACAATGGTGGAACCTGAAGCTTAACACCTGGGGCACGATGACCATTCTGAAAATTCGGGCACTCCCGCTACAGATGACCACAATAACCACAAGAAAAACAAGCGCCTGATCCCTTGGCATATTCTTGAGAGTTTTTTCCTGTAGGGAAACAAGATGTGAAGGGGTGGGACCTAACCCTGGCTGAGCAGAAACACTTATGCCCCAAAAACAAGGAACCCTGGACCACAACCTTGATTTATGTGGGATCATGATGATCCCCCGCCCCCTCGTGATTATCCAGTCCTGGCCAATGTCCAATCTACAACCTCTGCCCTCACCTATACCTCAAGATATGTTTTTACCATAAATGGGGTTATTTTCACTGGATCTATGGATGAAAATCCTCCTCAAAATGCCTTACCCTGGATTCCTCAACTGGTAAAAGGTCCAATGTATATCATAAAAGGTTCTTGAAACGGATTCCAAACTCTTGATCACTGGAGCTCCCTTGTCGAATGGTATGAAGCTCCTGCCGATTGGATGCCAATACAGTCAAGGAGAGAAACTTAACTCTGAACTTGTCTCGGGACTCCTCCCATGAGATCGCTGGCTCCTCACGATCCCCGAGGAACAAGAACTACCACTGCCTCACTACACCATGCATCATCATTACAAATTTGGACACCTAGTGCTCCTTCCAAGCACGGATCATGCTGAAGCATATCTTGACCTCCTCTATTCAGTATTCTGTGACTGCATCTGAAACTGATCCCTCATACTTCAGCAAACTCTGGCATTGAAACTCTTGGATTGACATCCTCAAGTTTCGTAGTTGTCAACCTATAATCTGGGGTGATCTGCTGGAACACCCTGTTGGACATTTTTAGTGAAATCCTGATGAGGACGTTGACCTGGAGCCATACCTATAAAATAAAAAACCATTAGGGTTTCTATGGCTCTAATTTGAAAGATTCGTCATTAATTAATTAATTGTTTTCCTTTCTTCATTTTAGGTTAACCTATCCCAATTTCTACCAATTCAAACACAGGCCAAAAGAAGAATGATGCCTGATCCTTTCCTTGGTCTCTACCCTGCAAGTAGGATCACCTTGTTTAGTATCCATTTTAAACTTAAAGGTATGTACATCAGTTCATATGGGGACCTAAACGTATATGTCTCATCCAATCCCCAGGGATTACCACACATGATAAACATGAATGACATGGTTTTCCTACCAACCCATGCAACCTCACATGTGCCTAACTCCAAAATCCATCTTATCCCTCAACCTCCCAATGATACCACTCTGTCACGACACCCTGCCCACAAAGTGTAGCCCTCCTAGGTCGACAATGTGATAAGGGAGATAATGACCCTGTGAGTCCCGCCTCCAGTAGGCCCCGAGTTGTTGACTAGAAGCTAGGGTATATTAACACACAAATGGGAGGAATTACCCACAAAGAGAACATATGTGGAAGAGAGAGATAAGATAGACACCAGCCAACTCCATCTCAGATCAGAAGTGTAAATGAAAACCCAGGTGCACATAAGTAATGTCATGCAAAAGTACTAAAACTGAAAGGTAAAACTGCAAGTACCCCAATGAATGTAAAAACTACTACAAACAGAAGCCCGGACATATCCTCAACCCCGAGCTAGTAGAAACCTGCTTGATCTCCAACCTGCTCCAAGTTACCTGAAAAAACTGTTTAAATAAATGTAGGGTGAGTATAACATTATTCTCAGTAGGATCCTCCTCGAAGCCTCTCGTTAAAATGTAAATAAATCATACTAATGCCCAGTGAACAACATGTGAAACCAACTCATCACCTAAATAGGTATACTATGTTCCCAACCTCACCATGGCTATTCTAAAAAACGAACACATTCAAGAATATATCATATAGTAATGAATATCAAGGGTATCCTGCTACTACTTCCCCACTGGTTTGCCACTTTTTTCCAAAGACATACATCATGTGCATCTCTCTCTAAAGGCTTTCCCATATACACTTGGGCTAAGCTCTACAATCCGCACCATGTTCACCACAAAGGCTTTCCCGCAGACACCTAGGGAAAGCACCACACCATCCTCCCAACTAAAAGAAATGAGGTATTTTCCAGGAGCCACCACATCATGCATAACGTGTATCATACGTCTGTTATTATACCTCAATCCATTACCTCCCATACCCTGAGTAAGGATCCTCAATCCATCACAGCCTATAGACGTTACACTTATAGTAGTCCATAGGATACTATATCCAGAATATATGTGTGTGAATAACCACAAACCCTTATAGCCCTGTACAGACATATATGGGGAAAACTAACCGTCATTCCTAATGGCACTAGTATCTACCATGAGAAGAGAGTGGGGTCAATGGGGGTAGTCATCCATTCACCCTCCCCCATGACTGTTGGGGAAATCACCCCCCCCCATCCCAGGGGTCAGAAACCCCGGGGTGCCAGTTTCCGTTACTGAAAGGGTGGAGTATCATATAGAAACACAAAAAGTAAAGAATATACTATAACTCACAACCAAAATATAGGAATAACCTATTCTTAGACACAACTACAACTAACGTCTCCCGGACTCTGGCTTTCACTTCTATGACTAGGTATCCTATAAGAACACATCCACCTATGTGCTTTATTAGATTACTTCATTCCCTCTTTGTCAATTACACTTTACTATAATTAGTTCTTCAAGCATTAATTAACCATGAACAAGTCAACATTAAATTCCATTGTCAGCACATCCAAATATTATAGTGTCCCATCAAAAGTACTCAACCTCATCATTATGTTTCAACAAACTCTCACCCCATGGGTTAACATAATTTATTCAAACATTCATTATAGAATTACTTTCCCATATTCCCGGGCATTCTAGAAATGAATCCTATGCTACTAAACACAAGGGGTCTCAACACGGTGAGAAGATGTACTACTTTTCGTGTCCTTACCAACTATAGCAAGAGAGTAGAACCATTTTACCTTGAGAGGCTAAACATGGAATTCACATGGCATACCCCATGTGTCTTCGCCTCTTTCAGATGAATAGTTTGCAAGACCAGCTACCTTGAGCAGTGCGTAAAAGTAAAATAAATAAATAACCAAAGAACCTACAATCATCCAACAATCACAGCCATCACATTACTTCATCCCTGTTGTCCTCCCTGAAAACCACATGCATAAACCGATGCATCTCACCACTCTAGGCATCATCCGCTGCCACAACCAAAATGCCTCTCTGCCTCCACATATCACAACACCCCTCCATTGTCACACCACAACACAAGCATCACTTAATCAAACACAACATCTATTGGCCTATGGCACTTTAAAAAAACCATAGGGTAACTCATAACCCTTCAAGTAATTAAGAAACAATCATATTTTTTAAACCAAATAGAATTAACAGATTTAATCAGTTGGTTCCAAAATCTGGAACCTAACCAATTACCTATCACAAAAGATTATACATGCTTACTATGCCAACATGATTAACATCAAATTACAACAGAAACAAAATTTGTTCACATAAAACTTTATCTTTAGCCAATCAAATATCAATTATTCATGGTTTACATTATTTTTCAATTTCCACCAAGAAAAACTATTAAACAAGGCAAACATAGATGACACACTATCTAGAAAAACATGAGGCAACAACATAGAATCGAAATGATTTCTTTTTCCGGTTGAAATTAATTTTTAGGTCAGTTCTATTGACATCCAGTGGGATTCAACATGCTAAAAATATGGTTGCATGTAAATGGAAGAGAAGAAATGAATCCCTTACATCGAGGTTTTTGACGAAAACCCAAAAAACAAATAAAACACAAGAAAGCTAGGTTGATTATCCAAAAACCCGCCCTAGATCCCTCCTCCTAGAATGATAAAGACCAAAGGTCATTATATTTGGAATCCACACATGTAGATCAACCCATAACAGGTTTAGATCTAAGAAACCGAGAGGAGAGGAGAATTAGATCAAAGTGGATGTATGAAACGGAACAAGAATGATCATGGAAGATCACATACCACAAGAAATTGGCTTCGATTCGCCAAGATAAGACTTTAGATAGCCTCCAAAACTCTTGGGAGAGGTTCTCCTGCCTTCAAGGGAGGGTAATCCTGATTTATGACCACTTAGGGGATTAAACGAACCATTTAGAGGAAAAACGAGTTAGATCCACAATTTTAGGATCTAGATTTTAGTGCCCTCACGGTTTGTCTGCACGGTTTTACAAACTGTGCACTAACCGTGTTATAGCTTCTGCCTCGTCAAACACTCCTTGCATGGTTAGGCCGCATGGTTAGACAAACCGTGCACTAAACATGCGTTATCCACTGGCTCCAAGACCAACATTGCATGGTTTGGCCGCATTTTTTAACAAAGCATATGCTAACCGTGCGAAAGCTATTGCCCTATCTCTTTCCTTAAAGGTTCCCCCAAACGGACCCCCATGCCACCTTGAACTCACAGAACACATCCAGACCACATTTTCACAATGGAATGGACCGGAGAGGTCCGTGCCATTGCACATCGTGTCATAGAGGTAGATGAAATGTTTGTTTAGGAAGGATATATGGGTGAAGCATTATTATATATGGACATACAGGAACTGATCAAGTATAATAATATAGATAACTGATTTCCCACTAGTACACATTACAATCACTTCTCATACCGATGGATGAAGAAATACATAGTCATCAAATCACACTACTATTGGGATGAATAGATTCTTTTCTGAATAATTGTAATGACAGTTCAACCTAATGATTTGTACCCAATATGGTTGTGCTAAATAATTCTAATTTTTATATTCATCATATATTTACTGTATTTTACAAATGACTATATATATTCAAAAATACCTTAATGTATAATTTTCGAGACCTTTACCAATTTGTATGATTTAATGTTAGAGTAATACTATGATAGATAAAATTGGAAAAATAAAATTATAAAGAGAAATGAATTATTTTACAACCAATTATTCAAGCCAAGGTTTTTGATTTGAGGGGAGTAGACATCATGGGTCCATTTATTAATTCTTTTACATAAAATATACAAGTACTAATATACTAATTATGTTTCAATGATTTTAGAAATAGAAGCTTCAACATTAAGCACATCCATAGTAAAAATTAACAATTTAAAAAAAACATTTCCACAATTATTAATTTATATGACGTTTACATATATTCTAGTTTTTTTCCTCAATAACAACAAAATAAATGGTCTTATAAAAAATATAGATTTTGTATGAATAAATTTATTATAAAATATCACACATAAACTCGTCGGCATGAGTAACTATAAAACTGGGGAATAAAGAATGCTCTATATATGTTTTTACATAATCCTTCAGATAATGGGCAAAAAAATTGGATGATGAACTCTTGGTATAATTTAATGATAATAAATTATCAATTGGAAAAAACCCATTAATGGAATTTATATTTAAATACATACCATCATCCAATTAAACTAGAGAGCTGATTACACAAAGAAATATAGAATATTAACATAACGAAAAATAAATTAAGAAAATGAGTCCTTTATCACTTGATGAATTAGAGTAATTAAGGTGAGATTCGAATGAAAATACCATAAATATTTAATGGAAATTAACAAAACAATGGAATGACCAATATATTACATGAAAAACACTCACACATGTAGAAAATAAACATTTAATGAACTTATATTTTTATTTTTTAATGAAAATTAAATTTATTAGGGTTGAGATTATGAATAGTGTTCCATGTATTATCACAAGGAATTATAGAAATTTAAAAGAAGAAGAAATCCATGTTCAATGTAAATAGACAACGGTGGAATATATACATGAATCCTTTCATTGAGGAGTGAATTATATCCGTAATTATCAACTAATACATTCCATGTTATGTATTTTACTACATATTAAATAAATCACAAAATAAGATGTAACTGGTGAATTTTTTCTACCTACTTATGCATCCTCATTGAGTATATTATATTTTTTTAATATTATTAAAACTGGAAAATATCCCCTATTTCTTCTAGGAATATAACAAGGGAATTAATCGATGTCAATATAAATTGTTATGAAAAATAGCACATCATAGGAGTATGTGATTTAAATATGAAAATTCCTTAAAAATTTCAATCCATGATGTGATCATTAATTACCTGTATGGTTCATGTTTTTTAAAAATCATGGAATAAATCCATAAATAATTCGATGAACGCCCCTCAAATATGGTCTCTAGAGACTTTTTTTATATTATTCTTGTTTATTACCCCCCACCCCCCATATACATTTTGATAACTCTTCTCCGAACATTATTTACCCCTAATTACCTCTCCATTCACAATAAAAATACTTTCTTGTACCATCACCAAACTCCCCCCCCCCCCCCCTCAGAAAATTAATAGACACATCAATACTCAATCCATATTCCAACATTCCATCATACCTCATAAATATATTAAAAAATACATCTACCAAAACAACTCATTCTATAAATTACCAAATGAAGATCTTAAAATTATCCACCCCACTAACAGTATATAATCAATATCATGCATAAAAATATCCTGAGTGGTCAGCTAAGCATCCTACCAACCCCAAAATCTATATTAGAAAAATAAAATACCATGAGAACCAGTAATTATATCCTTGTCGACCAATATATTTTCACATCAACATAATATGTATCATATTAACAATAATCCCATGGGGTGTCCCTCTAGTTGTATTTCCACCCTACCTAATGTTCAAAAATATCATAACCAATCTTACCATTCACAAATACAGGACGTGGCAATGACAAAAATTATGAATATCAATATGAGGGTACACCAAACACCATATATTAAAGAATTAGTCATGGAAGTCATAAAAATATGAAAATTGATATATATTTCTTAAAAATTTATGGATCAATTCTAATAATTATAAATAAATTATTAAGTACATTGGGGATATATCTTGTATAGAATCAATGATTCCATGGTATTAAATAGTGAAACATCATGTTTAATGATTTTAGTGCGACAAAGGTATATATAGGCCATTTTTTTTTGAAATCATACATCTATATGTAATAAATATTTTCTCTGAATAAGAGTTCTTCTAAACAATTAGAGGTGGATATAGTCCATGATCATAAGGGATCCAATGATCCCATGGATTCCAAATGTACCAATGGGAGAGGTATTGTTCATAGAGGTACACATCATTCCATCACCCATGGTTTTTTCCCAAGGGAAATCTCATATAATTATTTACTAGTTAGAGTTTTTTAAAGCCTTGACTACACACATAATGAGTCTCAAATTAACTAACTAGTTTTAAATTTTTTTAGGGTGTTTTGGGAAGACGAAAGGTTCCCTAATATGTGAAAATATTATCACATGAATTTCTATGAACATATTTTTGTGTAATTAATTTTTGAACATTCATCTATTGGACCCATGAAATATATATTTTTAATTATTTTACAAAAAAGGGTTTTCTCTAGAAGGTAATAAAAATTGAATTATGGTTGAATAATTGAAATTAGTTTTTAGAAACTAATATATAAAACATATAAGATATTGCTCACATATTTGAAAATACTAATCTAGGAAAATAATCAATGTTATAGTCAGTACCATTTCACTCCACATTAGTGGAATTGATTAATTACTATGCTACTACTCTATAGTTTGTATGTAAAAAAATAGTGAGTCTATTTACAACATTTCGGGATCACATTTTTTGGATCCACCTTATCTTCCAAAAACTCTATCACCAACAAACCCCACACAACATGATGCTTCTTACCCTAATTCAAAGACTTATGGATTCCCGATATACCTAAATGAAACCCTTTCGGAAATAATTTATTTTATATTCTCCCAGTGATTAAAAACACTATGGAATGACCACAATACATTTCATATCAAAACTAATAACTCAAGGAGACTACTTATGCAACAATATCATTGATTTTTTCCAATCATATTTCTAGACATAATGAATATATTCAAATATATAGATATTAAGTTTTCTCACCTATATTACTACATTTTCTCTCAATCTGAAGACTGATTTACAAATAATTGATTCCATAGATGCTAATATTGTATAAATTATTTATATTGAGGAAATATAAATGTTATAAAACATTTGATTGTCAAACAATGCAGTATTTTCTTATACAGATCCATGGGATGACACTCTAAACATAGAGTATACTTCATATCCACCAATATCTATATTAATTCTTATTTTTTTGTAGTATAAGGGATTTATTTTATTTATAATATTATATATATATATTATAATATTATTTGATGAGTGATTGGAGTATATTTTTCACCTATCTTATGTCATGTTCCTGCATTCTATTCCTTATTTATCTCAATACTTTTCATGTTTTCGAAATTTTCACTAATTTTTTCATAGGTCAAATATATTCTACAATAGTTTCTAGTCACCTCCATAGAGATAAATAATTATATTGAAAGAGTATTCATTCACCAATTATTCTTTTGTAATATTAACATATTTTTATTCATATTAACTGGCACATATTTATCTCAAATGATAGGGAAACTATTTCCTTTTATGTTTTGGGGAAATTTGTGATCATTAATTGGAATCCACCTAATGTTTTTATATGATAGCATTGATCTGAGAGGCACTATTAAAAAAAAATTATTAATGTAAATTTTCCTTTAGGAAATTGGAAATTCCTGTGAGATTTTTTTTATTTTTTCATTGGAAATTGATTTATTTTTACCTTTTAGGAAGACTTTAGTATGATTTCTATGTTTAAATTTTTTTTATAAATTTCTATGAATATAATTAATCAATCCATTAATATATAAACATTTCATGACTGACTGACTTATATTATATATATATAATCCAAAGATGACTGTAAACCAAATTTACATATTTACATAAAGACTATTTGTTATGAGATAAATGGGAAATATAAACAATCATGAAATTTAATTTTTATTTTATCTATACTATGATTATACAATGTCACATGTTATAATATTGGTATTTAAAAAAAAAAATAATTCAGGAATGTTAAATAAATTTAAATCTAATCCTAATTTACCTTATAGAATCCATTAATATCTTTTCTAGAGTAGTAGCGACATTATAATGGAAACTTATATTTTTATACCTTCAATTTATATATTTTATCATAATAATAATATAATTTATGTGGGTTGGGGGAAATTTATTATAGTGGAAAATGGATGTTTCATAATGAGGTAAAATGTGGAAGTGTTTCATGTTATTGTGGGTCAGGATCATGTGTATCATTATTTTACATTAATTTTTTCTTGTGAAAATAATAATAAAAATATGTAATTAAAAGGAAAAAATGAAATTGTTTTTTCATTTGTACATCCAAAATAAATTTTTCCTAACTTTTATCATCTTATAAATACATATAAAACTATTATAACGAGATTCAAAAAAATTTGGGTTTTAGTGTGACACTATTCCCAAGTCCACAATTTTTAAAATATGAATAATAATTTCTAATGAAATGGTACATTCATTATAATCATCTCATGTTCGTTATCCTACCTTGAGTTTAGGGAATATTGATATTCTACATTTGGAAGATTATTTTATTGGATATAATTTTTATTTTAAAGAATTATATTTATGATCGAAAAATCATTTTGGAGACTTGAATTTTTTCATATCAGAACCTACTTACACATATTCCTCATAGTGTATTAATACTTTTTTTAAAACCCCTAATTATTATTTTTGACATTTTACAATATTGGTAAAATTTAAGATAAAACAAATTATTAATGTTATAACATTGTACACTATGTACGATCCTAAATCTATATTAAAATATTACATTTAATTAAAATAAAAAAAATTGGGATGAGTAAGATCATAATATTTATATGGTTTTCATAAATAAATAATATAATATAATGATACAAGTGAGTTGATATTAAAATAAAATAATAAATGATGAATTAATATGTGTATCTAAAGAGTAATGATTTACTCAAGTATAATTATTTCATATAATACTTATTTTTATTAGAATATTGGTTTTGATATCATCATATTAATGTATTTATTCTAATAGAATCATTTTTTAGTTTCATAAATCATAATAAAATTTTCCATTTTAAGTGTAAGTGGATTTCATATAATTAATTCATATATTTTTTCACTTAATTTTATTGATTGTTGATATATTAATCACCCTGGGTACTGATTATTTTGAATCATAAAGTGTTATTGAGGTAAAAATTGAAAAACTATACAATTATAGTTCATTCATGATATGAATGGTCTATTCATAATATAAATTTTTATTGATATATTCAAAATAATATTGAACTAGAGTTTAGGGTTACGAATCCAAAAATACAAATAACTGAGGGGAATTGAGTAGAATGTTGATCATTAATCTAATTTTTATTGACATTGAATACCATAATTTATTATATAAATACAGATATGAATAATCTATAGAAACATAATATATATATCATAATCCAAATGAGTCCTATTGCATTTATTTTAAGATCTATAAAATGGTATTTGGGATCAACATAAGTATTATTTGATGGGAATCTATTCATTAATATTATGATATAATCATGTCAAATATATGTTATTTTATCATTTATAAATAATTGATTATTTTTTTATCATGAAATTGGAGAGATATGAATTTCATAGAGATATGAAATTTTCATTGAAACCATGAATGATCATTCACGGTATGATATACTAACAATATATTGGTTTTTAGAGGAACCTGTACTCATTCATTTTTCATATTGTCTTTTATTCTAGACATTGAGTTTTAGAATAAAAATCATCTTATTTTTAAAAAAACACTGACACATAGGAAACATGAGAGTGTATAAGATTTTTTACGTTTAATAATACCCTAATTTTAATTATATATTCAGATTTTTAATGTGACTACTCTGAAATCTAATTTTATTCTTATTTTGGAGGTCGTTTTTAATTAAAGAAATCTTATATAATAAAAATTATTTTCAGTTTAATCTCGTCATTTGTATGTTGTCATCTCATAATAATGATTTTCCACATAGGATGGAATTTTCATTAATTATTTCTAGATAAGTCACATGAAAATTTTCAGATCATGAGATAGAATATGAAAGATTTATTCAATCATTAATGAAAATAATCCAAATCATATTGGTTTCAAAATAGTATATACTAAATTAAATCATATAATTTTATGTGAATTTTATCTAAATAAGTGTTGTGGAGGAAACAAAAACATTTTAATTAGAGTATGTTATAATAAATGTCATATATTTACCTTTCACCATAAGAGTCTATTGAAATGAATATGAGTTTTTCATTTTCCTAGAATATGAAATTTCCATTAATTTTGGTAGAACTAATTGGTTTAATCATAAGAAATTGATATTTCCAAGATGAATTTTTTTGAAAGTGATCATGATTAAACCATAAATATTAAAAATGTTATAATTTTAGTAAATATTATATATTTGAATCATATTCGATGCTTTAGTGAATATAATATAAATTAAAAAAGAAAGGATCATTCATTACATGTAATAATCGATAACTAAGTTAACATATTTGTTTATCAACTCCCAAATCTCAGATTCATTGACTCTATAGGCTTATCTATGACTATATAAATTCTACTTAATATTTATATTAAATTATAATGAAAATTAAAAATTAATAATAATTTCAAAACTAACAGTTAATTATGACAATAATGATCCCTTTTAGAAACGTCTATGAAACATTTATAGTCGTACTATAAGAATCTTATTTTTAAAATTAGTGTAATCACTATTATGTATAATTAGAATAGTCATATCCTCAAATGTTAACCATTATATATCTCATCTTCTTCATCATATATGACATGAGATGGATTATAATGATTACTTTTGAACTAAGATTCATTAAACAAATCAAGCATATAATTGTGAAAATAATGAATTACAACCAAGTTTGACATTATACAAGATTTCATGATGATCATAGTGTCCTTAATAACTATATATAAATATCCCCTTCTTCTAAATATGATATTTTACCAATGATCTAGTTCTCATAAAATAACTTGTACATCAAACTCCGTATGACAATGTTAGTAATTTTTATATGATCTTCTCCAATTATGAGAAGTCAGTATCCTCATTATGATTAGTTAATATACCATGATGACTCTTTAAATCAATCATCCTAAAAGATCTGACACCCCAACCTATATCCAACATAGTTGAAATAATTATGATTATTTATACAAATACACAATGGTAACCATCTGAATAGATGTATGATAACTTTTTTTATATAAAAATATAAAGTTTGAGATTAATCCCTCTATAACTATAAATATATTGGAGACATGAAATAATTAGATTCATTAATAACATCATATATTTCCCTTAAATACAATTAGTTTGAGGATGATAAAATATTATCAAATGAACATATATATTAAAAACCTTTTACATAATCTTCATGAAGAATGACTTTAGTTGAGAATAGTACTCCAAATATGGTACTCATTAGTGGACTATATTTATGTAAAGTTTCATAATAATTAATCATATCAAGATCAATGATGAAATGATTCCATGTAATATGTAATATTTGATAAAATTTAAAAATCCTAAACATAATGAACCATACTATATCTCTACATTGGGTTTCCACACCAAACCCATAAAAATTGATGTTAACATGATCCCATTATCAAAACAAAAATTATAGGGACTAAATAAGACATATGGGTCATTAATGATTGAAAATTTCCCAAAGGTAGTTAAACTATACTAAAATAAGCACCATTATATTTAACATAAAATAGGATAACAATAAAACTGTCTTTAATTATATATTCTTGATTTTTTATTATACTCCACTGATTGATTTCATATAAAGAGAAAATAATTTTTTTCAAATGAATATATTATATTTGAAATCATATTTTATAATGTGTTTTTAAATTATTATATAAATTAATGATTTTTTTCATCTATAAATATCAATATATTAATCAATATTCTATTATTCTTTTTTTTCAGGATTTATAAAACTATTTACTATAAATATTTTAAATAGTAATTTTTCTAGTTCTTCTAATTTATGTTTTATTTGGATCACATAATATTTCTTAATTAATGAATATTGAAAATAAATCAACATTGAGGATTTGTTTTCTAAGACAAATATATAGTTATACATTTGAATAAAATCACAAAATGTTCAAAAACATTATTGTATATTGAATAAAAATATATATTTTTTAACATAATTAAGAGGAATAATTTAATCATAACATTCAATTCTTAATTTCTAAAAATTAATTGAAGAAATCCCCCCATTAATTTAATTTATCCAAATTCTCATTTAATATTGACATGAAAATTCAATAGAATATAGTCAATAGACATAGAAATAATTTTTTCAAAAAATGATAGATTTATTTGATGACATATTTCTAGCCATAATATTATATTACATTTCGGACATCAAATTATTTTGTACAATTTCAAAAATCAGCACATAGTTTTTGATATAAACATAAATATAGCTCTAAAATTAAAATTCCCATTACATTTTGATTGTATATTTCAAATATATAGAAAAAAAACATAGAGGATAATATTTCTAGATAATGATATCTTCTAGGTTAAATCATATAGCCCACATTAAGGGTTGTTTTGTAAAGTATAAATTCAACCATTATAGTTTATAATTACATTATTCCCATTTCCATTCAAGGTGTCGTAACTTTCTAAGCATTACTGAATAATTTACTCCAAAAAACACTTTTTATATTTCATGGAGAAAATATCAAACTCTTTTTTAAATTAAAAAACAATCCACATTGGAATGATATATAATTTGGAATCTTAATTGATTGAGATATTCATCCCATTTAATATTGATTAAATTATTATTTTGTATATTGAATATTATATGCCATGAATTAATTAAAAATCATTTCACACTAGAGGATTCCTTTGATTTTTGGAACAATAATCAATCATGTGTTCCATAAATATTGAACCTTTAATCTAAAAGATTAGTTTATGATTTGATCCCACGTTGGATCATTTATATGGCCAAAATATTTGTGAATTATAATAAAACCCATCATATAGAAATAATGTTAATTTAATTTAATATTTAGTGATGATAAATGTTATCATAAACATTTATAACCTATAATTTACCCACCACAATCATTGTCGAATTGTTAAATCAATATTCATCCATTAATCATTTCACATAACCATTACAGTTATACCCCCCATAAAAGGTATAATAATTCACAAATTATTGAAAGAATATTGTATCACTAACTTGGATTTGACTGGGGTGTTACCAGACACATATTAGAATAGAACATTAAATTTATCATCCAATAGGAAAATGATCATGCATGTATCAAAAACGAATCAACTTCAAGGATAGTTCAAAATGAATTAATTTCACATCATATTATTCTAATATAATATAATAATATATAATTTAATAATTAGAAAAATAATAATTGGAATAAAAATAAGTTTAAAATCAAAAAAATCCTTATTCATTTTAGTTATAACCATTCAACTAGAAATAAAGGACATAGTGTCCTAAAATTACATAAATCCTTGATGAAAATCCATTTTTTTATTGTCACCATGAAAAAAAGTGATCCCCTCACCAACATCGGAAGAATATAATTGAAAATCAAAACACCCAAGGAACATTTTTTGTACATCCAATTATCCTGGATATGTAAAATCAATGAGATAAAACACTATATTCTTTTACTTCCCCTAATAAGAATTACAGTCTATATTGTATCGTATATCCTAATTTAGATTCTGGTTTCAAACTCAAATCACTTTGTATTCATCTTCTTCCACATTTTCATGGGATTTCTTATAATGTTACAATACATTATCTCACAAGGTTCCATGTAGTGTGTTATAATATATAGAATAAATGCGTTTATAATGAAAAAGTCAATCATTGATTATTTTTAATATCTATAATCTAATCAACCAACTCATTTATATACAAGAACATTACTAAGACTATAAACTCTTGCAACAACATAGAGTACACTTCATATTGAAATTATTCCCTTTTACTTGATCTGTTTATAAAAAATGAAAATTAGTGGTTTATATCAATTTGAAAATGAATTACTCCAGCAATATTTGATCGGGATGAAAAATCATGTTATTTCATTCCCAAATGACAAAATCCCATGAGAAGTCCTAATATGATACTTATATGAGGGGTTATTTAAAATGGAGCATACAATAGGTGATTCTACATGTTTTGGTGATCGTATTAGTAATACTCCTATAGTTGTTTATGGTTACATAAGAAACATAGATACAATCACTCACCGATTAATAACATGATCACATTATATATTAAAACATTTAATGAGATTAATTTCACATAACACAATTTTATGACTGAGTGGATGCATTATATTACTAGTCTTTTATGGAATGTAGTATTGGATACCAAATCCCTAACCTCAATTGAAATATAATAACAATTTTCATGATCTAAAAAAATTATTGTATTTTTACCTAACCAACATATTTAACCAATACATGTACATAATTTAATGATGATATATAGTAGTCCACTTGTCCTGTGTAGAATAATGTTCCATTTACATAATTGAACAAAAAATATCAACCACTATATCAGTTCTATAGAAACCCTAACCAATCTTATTAGTATTTTTTACTCCATATAATTAAGAAAGGATTGTAAATCCAATGTTGAAGTTTAGTAATCCCATCCCTCAACCCATGAAATATATCCTCAATGTCCAAATAAATTAAAATAATAACATGGTTATTATAATTTATAAAAACCATATACCATTATACATTAATACTAAAGAAGTAATCTATAACATCCTCTTGACTTCCATCATCCGAGTAAATCATCTTTATTCCTGAAATATTACAATTTATTTCCAATAAAAATAATCATTGAAATTATAATTTGGTACATGCTTCAACATTTATGTGATAATAAGAATCCACTATGGAAGGTCATTCATTCTTCAACTTTTCTGATCTAAATAATATTTAATATAAAATTATCCAACTTGTACCCAACTGAATCTCATAGGAAAATACCCATTCATCTCAATACCATGGTCACCCATTACCTAACTCATGTGGTAATATAATTAAAATTGAACGTATATGGGGAATTTATATTTTTTCACATGATAAATCCCTTAATCCTCTTAAAATATTTAGATATGAAATAATAAAACTTGATAACGAACATAAAATCAATCTCTTTCCTCCTTTAATATCTCTAAAAACTCAATTCATTTTTTAATCAATATTAAATCTAACAAATTCATTTGAACATATTTTTGAAATATATGATATTTTAATTCATTTTGAAATTAGAATATATCTTTTAGATTCCATTACAATGTTTTCTATGTAAAAAAATGTTATGAAATAATTTTCATCCATAAGACATAGTGTATGACCATTGAACATATTTTAACAAACCAATTCATTCATATGAACAAAAAAGATACAAGTAACATTATGGATCCCAGAAAAATAAGTTTTTTCAACATTTATGATACTCTAGTTGACATAGTATCCACAATTAAATTAATTGCTTACTCTATATTTTCAAAACATGGACAAGTTCACTTGGACTGATTTAGTGTATTTATCTAGTTTACCAAATGATTCACTACTAATACTAATGGTATAATTAGGCATATTATTGTTTCATTTAATTATTATTTATTATATAATAATATATATATAATTGAAATATAGTTTAACATATATTATTATTGATATCCCTTGATTATGGAAGGTCATTAATTAGGAATTATAGAACATAAAATATTGTTAGTGTAGTAATATAACCACCAATTTTTTCACAGAAAGATATTAAATCACAATAGAACAATATCCAATACCTAATATTAAAATAAATGAAATAATAATTAATTTTTATTTTAATATGATACTACCTAAAAAATAAAATTATTTTAAGAAAGACCCTAAACCTCTTACCTAAATATTTCCCAACAAAGGACAAATCTTAACAACACAACAAAGAAAAACATTCTTCCTGGCTATGATAAATGAATCATAAAAAGGGATATGTAAGAGGCATGTTAAGGTTATAAATTTGATATATCAATGACAACATAATAATCATGTGGGAATAAGTCGGTGATAAGATGTGATAAACATTTCAATAAATTTATACCCAATATATCATAGAACATAATCATGAGTACTAGTACAAATCATAGAAATTGAAATGATGTGAATAAAAAATGAAAAAAGAACATGATAAATGAGTTCATAACATTAGAATAATAATATATAACAAAAATAATATGCTTATATTATGAATCATATTTAATGAAAATAGTTCTCTAATTATTTTAATTACATGAAATTAAATCCTCATATAATCTTATTATCATGAAACATGATCCTTTCAAAACATATGGAAATGATACTATGTCCATACAAAATCTTATGGATATAAAATTTAGGTCCAATTATAATATTATGAAGATGAAAAGGTGTTCTCTCCAAATAAATTTACCTTTTATTTAATACATATATTACAAACTATAAGGAGGAAATTAATAAAACAAACATTAACACAATCATAATAAATTCATAATAATGTAAAAAATCATAAAACATTCATCATAATATCATAAAAAACCCATGGAAAATTAATGGGATTCATAGATGTCTCACTATTATAAAAATTATAAATCATTATAAATAATAATAATTGTATAATTATATAATATCTTTGGTGAAAATAATTTATTTGAAAGGATTTGATTATAGTTGAGATATTTCTTTATAACATTACACGAAACATTTCTCCATGAAATATTCATTTCAGATTGAAAATTACATATTGACAATCAAAAAATTTCATAGATATTAAGGGAAACAATTTCAATGAAAATAATTCTTGAAACCTTTAATTTAATTTTCAAATCATTGAGATGTCATGGCTGTGGTAAATTAAATTCATGCCTATTAAGATAAATAAATAATCATCTTCATGTTTTAGTAAATTATTTTTAAAAAGAACCTCATTCAGATTGGGAATAAAATATTAATTTTAGAAAATTTAAAAAAATATTAAATCATTTTTTAATAATGAATATGAATTTTTAAATAAAATAATAATTAAATTATTGAAATATTTTTTTTCAATATGGACATGGAATAAAATCATTTTTTGATCATGGAGATAAATAATATAAGTTTAACATAAACAATTATGTTGGTCTCTTGAATAACTAAATGAAGTAAAATTAATATAAAATGATTAATTATATAGACATAACAAATTAAAAATAAAATTTATGATTTCATTGAGATTTAAAACCTAAAATTTCATCTTATGAATCTTAAACATAATCAATCCTGATAAAAAATTAGATTGTGACATAAAAATATTACCTGAAGTTATACTTTTTAGAAAGTTATTTTACCAATTATTTAATAAATTTAAATTTATTATAATTAATTAATATATTCATTTAATTACATATAATTTCATTAATGTACCTATTATAACATTTAAATTCCAATTTATTAGTAATTAATTTTTAATCCCATCAATTTTTAGTGATTACTCATTCAATTTTCATGAGAATTTAGGTTTTTTAGTTTCAATACATGTAATTGAATGATGTATCAAAATAGTAAAAATATTACTTATGATATAGATATGATAAATAATCAATATATATATATATATATATATATTTATAATAATTTGTGAATTTTTGTTACATAAATATGAACGACCCCATTCATGGAGGCGATAGGTCATACATACACTTGGATGTAGTTTTAAATTTTTTATGCATGGAACGATGTAATGGTAAATGAAAATAACATTAATAGAATAATTATTATATCATAAATAATATATATATATTAATTTAATGCATAATTATGAAAATAAATGTAATCCAAAAATGAAAAATTAATCACATCACTTCATTGAGGTGGTATCCCACACATACGTACTAAGATACATTATCATTGTACCACAGATCCTATGGAAAGATTGAAGATATTGAATTATAATCTAAAATATAAAAATAAATTCATAAATATCATATATAAAAATTTATCTGATGATAAAAAAATCCAAAAATGATGGTGATGAAAAAACAAATATATCACTATGTGGAGGTGGTAGTCTGAATGTATACATGATGGAATCTTTCACATATCATTTGATATAATATAATATGGATAATGGTGATAAATTAATCATAATAATATTTTATAATATTTTTTATAAAAAATTTATTATTTTATGATGAATACAATTGAATTTGATGAGTTATAAGAAGAAATGTATTGAAATAGTTCTCATTGGGTGATTCCCTCTTCTTCGATAGGCCTCCATTATATCATTTCATAATGATCATTGCAATGATACTTTAAGAATATGAGAACCTAAAATTCAGGGATATAATATTTTATAAAAAACAATCTGTGGATTTCTTCATGGTAGGATGATATTTTTTTAAAGATAATCAATAATGTGTATCCATTTACAAGGGAGGTAATGGAACACATATAATTATAATCAATATTAAAATTTTATTAGGTAATTATTAAGAAAAGTTATACAAAATATCTATGAAATTGAATAAAACATTATTAAGTTTGAAATATAATAGAAAAATAAAATTATGAAAATGTTTTTAAATTTTAATCTTTATATTTATTGATACACACTTCGTTAACCATTTATAATAGTTACCATAATAATGACTATATCATTCATTAAGGGTTATGATTTTAATTATAATGAAAATATTTGAGGAAAAATAGATAATGTATAAATTTTTTGAATAATTTTTATCTTAAATGTCCACTTAATATAATGTTATGATTTATAATTAATTTAATATTATGTTATTTTATATAAAATATAATTAATATCTATTTAGACACTGCAAATTTCATTTGAAAATAATGATAAAATTACGATAATTAAATTAAAATATAAAAATTTAACATGTATGTAATATGTAATATTAATCCATATGCTTTTTGGGAAAAAATATTTACCTAATAGGAATTAATTTTACAAGATTAAAATCATTTAATTTATTTCTCTATAATTTAAATAAATGGTGTGTCAATGTTTTAAAATTAATCAAAAAAATATATCAAAAAAATAAATTAAAAATTTATTAATATTATAAAAATATTTATTTATCATTAATTTAATCCCTTTTAACTATAAATATCCTCATTTTTTACATATGTAAAAAATTCAATGATACAAAATTCAAGAATGTGACATTTTGTATTTTTTAGATTCTTAAAAAATATAAATGTAACAATTAAATTAATATTCCACTAATAGTCAATATAATAAATTATTATACGAAAATGGATGAATTAAAAAAATTAAATATAATAATTTTAAGTCTTAGAGTAATTTTAAATCCTTATCCCATTGTTTTAACTCTGTTTTAACAATTTTACTATTACTAATGTAATAATTATTTACCAAGTTGAATATTGATAACGAGAAATAAGAAAAGAACTATATACAAGATTTTATCTTCTTTATTCCATTTATTGATTTAATGTTTCACAATTCAGTAAATTTTAAAAGAAATTTCATAAACATTTATTTCTCAGAATGTGAAGAATGTTTTTTAGAAATTCACAATTTAATTGAAAAAACTAGGCATATATTATTATATCGTTCCTTGAAGACCAATTAGATGAAAGTGAATAAATTTTATTGAATATATAATAAAAAATAATTTAATTAGATTAATCCAGTATTAATGTCCAAATTAATCTATTAGGATAAAATAATATTGCATATATTAATACATTTTTCATAGAATAATGTCTTTTATATACTTTTGAAATAAAATTAGATTTTAAATTAATTTAGATCGAACGAATTAATATTATACATGTGCAATCTATAAATATTTATTAATTCATTTATTCATATATCTAACCAAAAAAAATGATGGATATGCATTGATTTTTACACAAAATAAAAATATTTGGATAGAAAATAACATTTCGTTTAAATGCAGGGTTGTGTTTATTACATGATATCAAATAAATAAATTTTATATAAATAAAAATATATCAAACCAACTCTGAGAGTTATATTATATAAACACAAAAATTAACGTCATATAGGAAATTCCAACACTCTGGTAGAAACACATGGCTATATATATCTATCTTCAAATCCATTTAGTTCTAGTTATCATTGTTGAGTTTTTGATTCCATGGTATATCATTATCCATGAGTGTTTTTATGTTCAATAGAACATTAGCTCTAAATCCCAAGAATTTTACCAGTTATTATATATTTTAAAGATCATTCTCGAGTAGTACAACCTCTCAGATAAGTACATGTGACCATTCAAAAATGTAATTCCTTTAGTGATATACTATGAAATAAACAGGTACATGGGACTAGTTTGGTGGATGAACCAAGAAATAATACAATGTACCGAGTCAATCATGAATACATAGGCGTAAAATATACCATCCTATAATCATTCAATTTATTTGAATCTCAAAAATTTATTCTGTTGTTAAATTTTTAGGAATTCATTCTCACCATTGTTGAGCTGTAGACGGCAATGATGATTTTCAGCCTAATATTTTGTCCACCATATTATTCATTGATTCCCATTATAAAAGATTGTACATTTTATGTAATATAATATAATAGCTTGTTTCCTAATATCGTTTTTTTCTATGACACCATCCCATTATTTTCGTGTTATAGACATATATCCATAAATGGTGCTATAATGAGACATATTAATTTTCATGTGAAAGCTATTATTATAGGAAAACATATCTAAGAATTATGGTTCTTCCAATCCATCATTAAATTCATAGAAAATGAAATTAAACAATCCTTGATGGTTTCAATGGTTATTTAATACTATCAATATTTCTGATGATTATAAGTTTTACTAATATAAAACTTTTTATCAACATCATGGTTATGACTCTTCTTGAATATCAAATTAATCATCAAATCTCGATATGTTTCAATATAATGGGGTACTCCATGTAACATTCTAACTTCATTAATTTTAATTATATTAATTTGGTTCAGGCATAAATATTTTCAAACAGCACTGAAGTGTTCATAGTTTATATGGTGATTGACAACAACACAGATAGGAGTATAGAATTAAGAAATTTTGGGGATTCTATAGACTAAATCCATATTGATGTTTCCTCGTTCCCATTATGTTATGTGTAATGGTTGTCAAATATTCATACATGTATATCATTTGTCCGTAACATTCTAAAATACTTTGCATTGAGATGCATTCTATGAAATATTTCCCTTCATGATGTCCCACTAGAAATAATCATTCAGATCTCTATACGTAAATGGATTAATCAAAAAATGAGATCCACCTACTATCATGATTAATTATATGGAAACTATTGATATTATATACAAAAACTGAGAAAACTAGGGATATTAGTCTAAGAGGTTGGTTTGGGATAATGTTCAGTTACTTCTATATTTTATAGAACCAATGATATACTCCTTCATGACATGACAATACCCATTAATTACTCATTCAATATACAATATTTAAACTATATAAAATTTATATATAGATAATATATCCTAAAAGTCCCAAGAATAGACCTAAAATGACCAAAATGATATTAATTCCTTTTTAAAAATATACAAATTCAAACTAAAAAGGAAAAAAGAAACTGATCAAGGTATTCACTTTCTTCATTATTCATTAAATCAATGATAACTGTGGGGGTATTGCTATGATGAAATGGAATATGTATAAATTTATATTCCAGATCCCTCATTATTTTTATTTTAAGAATGTATTAACATTTCACCATGATCGAATTTTAACGATACCGATGATTAATCTTCGAAAATTATTTAGATCATCATAATTGATTGAGAAAAATCATCAATACATGGAAGGGAATAGTTATTATTTACTCTGATCATGTACTATTCCTATTTATTAATGCAGAGACACATTGACTCACATTTATTCATAACAAAATTAATCAATGATACCCACACTGACACAATAGTCCAAATGAATGCCTTATTAAGAATCACTTGGTGTTTCTTCATCAATTCTTAAAAAAAATTTGATTATTCAATATGGATTACTCAAAAAAAGAGATCCACCTAGTATGAGTTCTATTGAAAACTGTACCACATTTTTGGATGAATATTATGTGATTTATTTTAAAAAAATAAACAAAATCCTAAAAAATATGCATATATTTGATGTTGTGTATATTACCATCAATCTAAGATAAACACCTCATTTTAAAAGAAAACAAGAACCATATATTTGATTAAATTTCAATTATAATTATCTATTTATCATCACAGTAATAAAATATCATAAGATGGTTTTGAAAAAAAATGTTACAGCACTTCCATGGAAATATATGAGAAATTCGAGTAAACAAATGTCATCCATTCCCACGATAACATTAAATTCAACTATATGACAAATAAAATTGTTAAAAGAAAGCGCATTACAATATACATCAATTATAGTTGATTCATTGACATGTGATGTGATTAAAAAAAATTAAGAGTTTCCACTACTTATTCAACATATAATCACTAGGTTAGTATTAATAAACCCATATCAAATGCCTTACATATAAAATAGTATGTAGAGATACAAAAAAATAGGACATTATATATTATAGAGTATATGGTATTATTACAATTCAAAACATTTCCCTCCTACTCTTCATCATCAATTGTGAAAAAAATAGATTATCTATTCACACTAGGATTAAGAGGTTTATATTGATAATGATCATTATTAACAATTATAGATGATGACATAATATCAAAATTATCATAAACAATTAATTTGAATCATTATATTATAGGTGGTTTAATTTTAACACCACACTCAATTCAATTCATTAGATGACCTCTTCAAAACACATAAAAATGAATATACTTCATCACTACTCTTGATACACTAAAAAATCTTCTTCCCTTCTGAAATGAACCAGAGTTCTTCTTCTAACAATTTTTGGCATGTTGTAGTTTGAATCATTCTCTTCACACCATTTGTTAATGAAATACATATTACAACAAAAACCATATTCATTTTATTAATTCATGAACTATGACGAATTAAAAAAATTATTTTATCATTGAGTGTACATAAATAAATTTTTACATAGCCTCCAATGCCCCTTATGTATAATTTACATTAGCGGTTTTTTGGAAACTTATGAATCGATAAATCATTCATTACTGAAGGATAATATTATCAATTTTTTTCCATGAAAATATTGAAAAATTTTCCTGATATTTTTCATGATATTCATTATCCTTATTATTTAACTCAAGGAAATCCCTACTCATTTTCATATGTATAATGTGATTAAATTTCATATATAAAAAAATATATTAATCATGCCCCACTCCAGGGAGTCAGTAACTTCATGTTAACTCATATTCTAGAAAATATTACACCATTGATATTATTTTCCATCCAAAAGATAAATACCAAAAACAACATCTTTATTTTGTAAACATTGATTATTTGGAATTATCATTTCTGGGGTACTAATACATTTCATAAAAAATTATCCAATAAGAAGATCCAGTTAATGATGAAAGTTTTTTCCAACCTGAAGGAATAAACTAAAAAAATTATTATTTCTCTAATTTATATGATTCACATAGTCTATGGATTTATAAAGCTACACAAGCATAGAAATGAGATTTTTCATTCCAGATCTCATAATAATTTTTTGATAAGGAGGAGAATCATTTAATTTTATATCACATTAATAATTAAGATAAATCTATCCAAATCAATCCATTATATATCACCAAAAATAATGATATGACAAACCATTATAATAGTTTGAAATAATATAATCCAGAAAAATCCATTTTTTTGATATTTAAATCATGTCACATTTTATTCAATCAATAAAACCATATCTTTATTATAAGTGATTATTGGTCATCATAAATTCAAATTATTCATAATTTCTCATTGTTAAAATGTGACTAAACCCATGAATGTCCCCTCAGTGTATCAAACCCAGTTCTTTGTAATGATACCCACAATATGAACCATAATGAAAATTGATATAGACTCGACCAACTATTTTTGGGGATATATACATGTAGATTCATCTGTGAAAAAAACCACATCCATTTGTATTACCTAGATAAGTTTAGTTTTCAAATAATACCATATAATATAATTCATTCCAAACATTTGTATGCTATCCAATAGATATAATTTTTCCTTTGGATAAAAAATGTTCTCTTATATTTATCTTTTAAAATTATATAAACCATTCTCTAATTAAAAATATAGAGACCAATGCTTTTTATACATAGATATTATATATTATAAGATTAATATTCATTAAATAACATTATGATCAATTCCAAAATTATATAGGTTTAGTGTCTTCGGTGAGTGGACACACAACCCTCTTATTGCATGAAGGATCATCAACATCGCCAATCAATATCTTTCCATATTCTACTATTCTATTACAAACCCTTATTGAATAATATATATATTACAATTTTAACAAAAACATAATAATTATTGTTGTTTTATTCTTGAAAAATGCACAAAAGGGCGATATTAATTATCACATCAGCAAGACATGATCATAAGGTATTGAGAATATGAGCTCAAACAAACCCAGCCTATCATAGATCATAATGATGACTACTTTCATAATGGTTAGAAGATCGTATGACATGAATCCTATAGGAATAAATGAACATGATCTGTGAAATCATAACACTATAATATAAATATTGATGAAACACGAGATTAAAATATTCTGAATATTTTTAAATTGGGATATGATAGATTTTTAATTTTAAGGACATGAAATCACTCCCTCGTATAAACATGTGGACTTGAATCTAGGTCTACCATATATATATAGACATGAAACAAGCTTAACACATAAACTTATGGAAATGAAATCTATATCTGTGTTCATAATAATGAGCAATAATTCATGTTCATAAAGAGAATAATTTTTTATGTCTATTCCTTCTTTACCAAATTAACTAGAGGGATTTAATGGACCCATTCATCAGTGATTCATAATCTATTAATATAAATTCCACATTATCATTAAATCGTCGTCATAAAATCATAACATAACCCACAAAAAATAAATTGGTATTATAAACATCTCTTAGTCAAAATCATAAATAAAATAAAATAATCAATTAGTGTCGTATTGTTTTACCATATCACCAATAGATAAAATTTAATGATAAATTTTTTTACTAGATAAAATTTTTCAAAAAATGAACACATGGAATATTTCATGATGAATTTTGTTTTTCTGAAAGTCATTTATTTAATATATAATACCTTCCAAAATATTAAGCAAGATAATTTCATTGGAATAATTATTGGAAATTATTTTATTTATTTGGGATAATTGATCAGTGATTTATTAAAAAAATATGTACATGTCCTTTATGTCAATAGAAAACACTCTTTCACAATAATTTCTACCAAATATTATAAAATAACACTTTCTAAATGAAACATTATTATTAATTATAATTTTTTGGGTAACAAATAATAATGGGTAAAAATGAAGTTAATAAATCAAAAAATATATTAAATGCAATCATTGGAGGAAATAATAAGACATAGAAATGGATAAAAATTTAATTTCACATAATATCGAAATAAAGTCAGTATTCCTTCAATAAATTATTTTTGTTAGTAGAGTTCATAAAGGAAGGAAAATGAATGACAAATTTTTAATTTTACATAAATTACCAGAGATGAATAAAAATCATAATATTCATTAGTGTAATATCATATAAATTAATGATAAAAACATAATTATAATCATTCAGGGTATATAATGAGATAGTAAAATAATACCCATACCACTAGATCTGTTTTATTCAAATGTTCCACATCCTATATTATCATAAATTTAAATATATAATAAAAAATATATTTTTCATTAAAATAAATTATTATATAATATAAAATTAACTTATAACACTTCAATACTTATTATTAATACTTCATTATAAATATCATCATTTATCGGTGTTGACTATTTAACTTTTCATTAGAATTTTATTTTTTTATTTCTGATCATTGAATTTTTATTATTGATTACACATATAAAAATGTTATTTATGATATAAATTTCATATTTATTCATTGTATTTTGATTTATAATATTTCATAAATGTTATACCGAGAAAAAATAATTACATCATTCATGAGGACGATATTCCATTTGTACACATAAACATTGTTTTGACATTTCATATAATGGAATAAAAAGAGTGTTAATAAAATCATTCACCTTTGAAAAAATATTTTTATATTATATATAATCTATATATTCATTAAATCCATCATTATTATCTTCCATATATGTTTTACATGAAAAATGAATCAAATTGCTCTATTGATGTGGTTTTCCTCACGCACACTTGAGTAGAGTTATCATCTTAATATTTATATGAAGTATATAATGTGTTATAATTATATAATTATAATATATTTATAAATATAATGTATAATATATATCCCATCATAATTCACTAACACGAATTATGGTGATGAAAAATGTATTCCATCATAGTGTGGATGTTTTTGTCCACTGTTTTGAGTGGGTGATTCATTCCATTCCCATTTGATGGTGTAGAGTGTGTATTGTGGTGGACCATAAAATGTTATAACAGTTTTTATATTTAGGTTTCTAAGGATATTATTTTATGATTAAAACAATATAATTAGTTGACATATAAGAATAAGTAAATTGAAAGTGGTCTGGTAGGATGATTAAATCATCATTAGTAAGTCATTTTTAGATATCTCTTAAAGGATCCTCATAATACACTTTTATGAAGACCATAACCTTTAATTATTTATATGGATGATTATTAGTAAATTTTATAGGTTTCCATTCAGCTAATTTTCCTACGAAATGATATATAAAAGATATAAGTTGTTTATTTTTAATAATAAGCGATAGAACATAGTAGGAATTACTAAAAAGATTAAAATATAATTAAGTTAATCTTTTTATATATGATTACAATTGGATATATATAGTTGAAATATATATTATTTAAAAAATATCATCATCATATAAAATTTATAATTTAATTGGTATCCTTTTAGAGAATTTAATTTTTATTAATCCCATAGTTAACCATTTTAAAAAAATAATTGCAATAATAAATATATCAATAATAAAAGGAAATAATAAAAAAATAATGTAAAAAATTACTCATAAATGGAATAAGAAAAAATTATAAATCCTATATTATATCTAATTATATATTTAATTAATTTTATGTTTTTAAATTAATTTACTATAATATTCATTTAATTTAAAATCATTAATGTCATTTTTTACACTATTTATTATATATTAATCTATATACAACCACGAATGTAATGAAATTACAATATTAATGAATCATGTTTGTCTAATATGTTATATTAAATAATAAAATCTGAGGAAGGAAAATTTTTTCCCCAATAATTTAAATTTTAATATTCTTAAAATAATTTACGTTATTAATATATTTATTTAATAAATAGTGTTCCACATTGCATATGTGTTTATGGAAATTATTCAAAAAAAAATTAGTAATAAATTATAATGAGAATATATAATTTACATTTAAAATTAACATTAATAATCAAAATTATCTTGTTTTTTCATTTTATAATAATGATAGATATATTAAATTCTTGAGACTAATAGTTTGTGATTATTTTCTTCATAAAATAATATAATGTTAATATAAAATTTAAAATAGAACATAGTGGACGTATATTAAATATATGGATGTACATAGAAGATATAAAACCATTAAATGTGATAAAGGTAATTATTATACAAATTTTAAAACCTTATCCAAATATTTTAACATTATTTTACTCATTTTACCCTTATCTATGTGAAAATTATTTACCATCATTACTACTAATAATGAAAAGAAATTAAAGGGATATATTTCCAATATTTTATCAGATTTATTCAAAATATGGAATCAATTTTTTTAGGATTTTGTTTTTTTAGTATTTGAAATTCATTTCAATAGAAGTGCTCAAAACCTGATGAAATAAATATTTTGGAAAATATATTTCTCTGCATAAAACTATATATATTTATATATATTATATACTCATTAATATAAAAAAATTATATCAATGTTTAATTTAATATTTAATATATTATATAAAAATTTCTTTAAAATCATTTCATAATTTGGATAAATTTTATTTATAAAAAAACTTTTCGTGCATAAAATAGTTTTTCAGATGATCATATCTATTAATAAATAAAATTATTTTTATTTCTTACCAATTAATAACCATTGAATAAATATTATAAAGAAAAATCTACTTCATGTTGTAATATTAATAACTATTAATCTGAAGATAGTTTTACAACCATCACATTAAATAATAATAATTTAATAATATACTTTGTTTTGATTAAACTCAAGGATTCATTCATAAAAGTATTTTTGAGAAATTATATAATCGTAAAAATGAAATATATCTTAAATTATCCTATTTAAAAAAAGGAATATAATACATGGAATTTGGGGATTGACTACATGATTATAATTTTATCTAGTCTATGAGATGCTTATTAGATAATCCCTTTTTCTCCTATATTCAACTATCTATTTGTCTACATGAGAGAACGTTTAAACCTAATTCAAAATGTATGTTTTTTATAATTAGACGGGTGTTTTGGATAATTTCCTCATCACTAACAATTTCATAATTAGAAAAATTGATTTTGACAGTTCATTCTGAATTTTGATTAATTTAATTGATTTTTATTTCTTTCTATAACTCAATCTCTCTTCTAATACATACATATCAACAATGTATAGAAACAATTAGTAAAATGAAACAAAATAGAATCCCTTATATTATTCATAGGATTCTAGTCCCAAGAATATATGATAAAATATACCTGAAACCTCCTTTGTCATGAATGAAATATGAATTCATCTTTTTATATTAGTTATAACTCATTATAATTCTATCTTTACTGAAAATATTTATCAGTTTCACCAATTTCAAGTGTTAGATGAAAATAAAAACCTATTTTGTTGGACCTTAGGGGACATACCATGAACTAACCCAATATTTTTCATAATTGACAATCGTCCATATAAATCATCCAAACCAAATACTAATCCAAAATAAAAACTGAACTCACCCATGATTCTGGTAGTAAGGGAATACATGTCCACAATTATTCAATCTTGTATTGAATATCCTATTTATAAAAGTGAAACAATTATTATTGTTCATGTGTTTAATAACAAAGGTGGTATACTTATTAGCTTGATAGTATATAGAGAAGAAGTCCTAACATGAGTAAACGAAATGCAGAGTGTATGTGTCAATTATCAAAAGTTGAATTCCAAATCAATAAATAACCATTAACAACTTCCTTTTATGGGGAGAATGCTATAATAATTTACAAAAGTCCAATTATTTTTATCCTGAGATAATGAAATTCTATTTGATTATCCATTCCAATGATCTGGTGAATTTTCATAGGTGTGGCATGAGTATCATTTCAACAAGAATTTGTAATTTAATGGTGTTTTCAAGGATTATTTCTCTATTTTTGTGAAGCATTATAATACATATAAAATTCACTAACTGTTCCTAATATTAATATATAATGAAAACTTTTATTGAAATTTTAAACATGTAACATAATTTTTATTGTTGGAATTTTTGTTTTATATATATTCTCTTGAGATGATAACCTTTTTTCCCCTACCAAAATTAAATCAAAATTACCACTTCTTATACCAACATTAGTCTTGGATGTTTGATCATTTTTCAGTCTTGATAGTTTCACTCATTGATCTGTCCATTACATCAACCTGACTTCCTATACTACCTCTCAATTATATAAATACAATGCACTATTCCATTTTAATGAGGCATCCATGTAATTATTTATTGGTTAAAATATCTATTATTATATATTTCATTATTATATAGACCCTATATCGGTCCATTACCTTTGAATTGGTAGTCGACACGATTTTTCACAATCCAAGATGGGATGTCAATTAAAACAATTCTCGTCCAGGTCTGTGGAATTTCTTAAAGTGCATTCTCGATAACCATGGGTTGGAAAAATGTTCTTGGGTATCAATAGAAAACATTTGGAAAGATTTCACCCCATCACATAAACATTAATAACCAAAATTTTTATATAAAACAATGTTGAAAACTCATAATGTAACATTGCATAAAAAATATCTATGTAGTTGTTTACAAACATTCATAGAAACAAAAAAGGATACAAAAAATCATAACAACCAAACTATCCATTGTAAAACCATATGATGAAATGAGTATCATCCTTAATCCACCACCACAACTCCTTCAAGGGAAGACCCCTAACATCCCAAACCAGCATCTCCGAAGCCCTTTCCTTTACCCATGTCATCCATATCTAATTCTTTATAAAACCAAAGGTGTATATATTGTGTGATGAAATTCGTAGTTAGATGCCACCAGAAAATACATTACATTCTATAAACATTACAAGACAAATAAGAATTATGATTTTATAAAAAGGAAACTAAGATCATTCTTATTGAGAAGTTTTTGAAACAAAAAATAGTTTCCTTAAAAATAACAACCAATGTATTTTTTATGATGGTTGAGTGTACGATACCACCATATAGCACTATGTTACAAGAAACCATTGTGGAACATGATAACAATGAGATACATGATACATTGTATTTTACTGATATTTTCTATATCAACCCTGACTAATTTTTTTTATCATGCATGACCCACTTGGAGGGTAAACCACATTTTACATGTGGTCTCCAATAATTATTATTTAGTTACTATATTCATTATGAATCATGTTTCAAGATACTATGAAAATAATCATCCAAATCAAGCAGCATATAAATACTAGTCATCCCACCTAGTTACCCATGATTCCCTTTGAGATGAGTTTTCATTTCAATGTCATATACAAATTCACTTTAATATGAAAACACTCCAATTAATTTTGATATTCTTTAGAAATCCCAACAATAACAACCAAATACACTTTTAAATAAAATTTCACTAAAAAACATTATTAAATCATCCTTCAAAATTAATTAAACATGTTGTAAAATCTATAAAACAGGGTCAAAATTAACAATATGTGTTTGCACATGATATACACCAAATTTATGCTGAAAATCAAAACCCCATTACATACATACACATAAAAATACATTTCAAAAACATAAATCATTGAAAAAATTAAATCACTATACCAAGAATATTACATTTATAAACTAATGATTAAGCATGGTCCCACCTACATTGTCTGTCAAAACACACAAAAATCGAGGTTAATCCTAAACCACACCTAAATAAAAATATATACAGTCAATTTTAAAGCATAAAAATAAATATTGAAGTATAAATTTTTTTATCCAATCCTACAGGTGACACCCTTCCTACAAAAGATGATAAAACCAAAATAGTGGAATAAAACTATATTAAAAGGAGATAATCCATGAGAGAAGGGACCTAATATAAATCTTATTAAATAATCCATACCGAATCACCCAAAAAAATGGATTTCAAGGAAGGAGGAAGGGCAGGTGCACCAAGGATTGGAAATCTCTAGTGGGGGAGAGGATGCATGATTTGGGTTTAAAATTTTGGAATAGAGAAACATAAAAATTAAATATTTATTTAGTTGGATACGATGCAATGTTAGTCTTCATGTTTTTTCAAATGATGTGGAAACCATGATCCTAACACTATCCATGAAATAATTTCCACAGAGTATGCTCAAAATGTATACAAAATACATGCTAACAATGTGATATGACACTATCTGGTAACACCAAATGGATGCACAATTAACTGATCATTGTGACACAATGTGATAAAATTTTCTCCAACCATTATCCTCCTAATATTTTGACCAAAATTTCCATTTTTATTTAAAATCCAATGGAATCCCAGAAAGGGATGTCTCTAGAATAATATAAATGGAAGACACATAAAAAGGAAATCTCATGTGCAGAAATTCACCCCACCATGAAAAAATTCCATCCCAATAATCTCAATGAAACACATGATTAGAAAATAGAAATGGATACTCTTACTCAACCCATGACATCCGTTCATAAGTACATTTCTTTTCATTACAATGTCTCCAAATAACTCTGAAAAACAACATATAAATCCAATGATGTAATTTATTGTGATAATATATAATTCAAACTGGCTATACAAACACTAACAAATCAGGCTCTATTTCCAAAAATTTTGTAAGAACGTTGTTTTTTCTATAAAAGACTTTGGATTATTCTTGATATTATTCCAGAGCAGCGCCTTCAGATATCGTGCGATTCCGTGCCCCAGTGAGGCTGGAATTAAATTTTCAGTGCGTTCACACTAGGCACAAAAAATAAATGGTATAACTCTTAAACAACACTTCTTATCAGAGATCTGAGTGTACAGATGGGTACGAAATGGGCTGTCTACCCTAGGAACGCCATAATACATGTCAGCACGGGTCGTTTGGACACCTCACCTGGTACAGGAATGTTAAACGGAAAAATTAATTAATTAATTAATTGTTTTAATGGTTAAACTCATGTATCTCATAAATGGTGGATAAGATTGTAAAATCGAGGGCACTGTTGAGTCTGGAACGTGTCGTTTACCCTAGGAGAGGTATAAGTTTTGCAGGCGTAGGCCTGCTGTGAGAGATGTCATCCAGGGGAAAAACGTCATTTCAAAATGTCCACATAGTGATGTTTATCAGTGGATTTATTTTTGAATAACATTCTAACGATGTCTCGGAACTGAAATCTAATACTTCCGATGAGTTCAAGATGGGGCGTTTTGCCTTGGCGAGTGATAAAATATGTGGGCTTGAGGGTTTCATAATCTGTGCCCGTTGGGAGAGTTTTAGTGAATTTCTATAAAATCACTAATTGTTGGGAGCTCATTTTCTTTATCTATCTCTCCCTCTCTCTCTCTTTCATGTTCTTCAGCATTCTTCGTCGTTCTTTGACGGATCGAGGAGTGATCTCCATCAGAGCCTTGGCAGATCGGATCGGGAGCATCATCGACGCGTCGCCAGCAATGAACGAGTGATCTGAGGTAGGATTTCAGATTAAATTTCACACCTTCGTGAAATTCCAGGAGTTTTCTTGATTTTGTCATCTTAATTTCATCAATTTTAGAATTGGGGTGTTGGATGAATGAACACGTCCAACGCCCAAGCACCATTTTATTTATTGTTCTTGGGCATTCTTAATTCAATTTTCTGATACGCCAAATCATGTCGAATCAACGGTTAGCGGCAGGCGTTGCGAAGGCCTCGTTCCGAGGAACCCAAACCTGCATTAGATTTTGGAAAAGGGCCACCGGAGTAGTGGCAGAAACCGTTGGAAGACCCGTCTTCGGAAAGGGCAGTGGCCGGAGCTCGGGGTGTCTAGCGGAAGGTTCGGATGAGGTGGGTGGCGTGGATGGGTTCGGTTTGAAGTGTCGGTGACCGGGCAGTGTTGGGTGTCGCCTATTGTTGCCGGAGTGGTGCGTGGCCGAGGAGGCAGCAGGGTTGAGTGGAGGAGTCGACGTGACATGGTGGTTAGTGAGAGCAGAGAGCGGCAGGCGGCGTCAGTCTGACATGTGGCGTTGAGAGGAGGAGCCGGTGGAGGTCGAGCTGACGGAGGAGTTCAGGTGCGCGGTGGCCTCGGGGTAGCGCGGCGGTGTGGCTGCAGACGGCAGAGGAGCCATGGGAGTCGGGTCGTCCGGTCGCGGTCAGCAGGGGAGGGCGGGACATAGGCAGCGACCTCGGGGCTGCAGATGGAAGCAAGGACACGCTGTTTGCGGGTCTTGTTGCAGCGTCGAAGAAGTCCAGGCACATGGTCGGCCAGTTTTGGAAGAACCGGACCCACTTGGGTCCGATGGATTGAGGCAAGCCATGGCCAGCGTGTCGCGGCATGTTGGTCTGGACCCGCAGCTGGGCCACGGGCTGGCAGTCCAGGACTGGGTCGGCAGATTCGGAGTGGCCCGGTTGGCCCCCCTATATTCGGGGGGCATAATTTCCAAACGGCACGTCCGTTTGATGCTTCGTCTGTGGCTGCAGAATTCTATCAGCAAGGCGCCCTTTTTAAGATGAGTCTCGAGGTTTTTAAGATCTGTTCCCAAAGGTGGGTGATCTAAAATGCGTAATGTTAATAATAATAAATTATTATTAATGTTGCGACGGACGTGGCTCGCAAGCCGGACGTCCGTTTGACGTGCTATCAGAGGCGCGGTGGCTCCGTAACTGTGACAGTACTTCTAAAGTTGGTTAGATACCTTTGCGGGTTGGTTTCATTTCTAGGTGGCATGAAACGCCAAATGTGAGTAATTAATTAATTAATTAATTGTTGTGTCAAACATAACACCTGTTTGGGATGTCCGATTGACGTGCAGTCAGCGGCAGTATGAATCCAGTCCTCGTGCGGACTTTTTAAGACTCTTTCCAAATTGTTCAAGTTGGAGACAATGTGCGGGACCCACAGGGCCTAGTTCGCACGTTTTATGGTGAAACATCACTTTTTCACCCTACATCTGTTTAGGTTGAATGAACACTCATTTATGAGTGTTATTATGAGGGGATTGCAACAGTGCAATCCGCCCTCCTAAATTTAGGCATAGTTTAGATTGAATGAACACTCATTTTTGAGTGTCATTTTGATGTATTTTTCCAAGAGCTTCGCGATGGCATAGTTTGCATGACCTTTTTCAGGATCACGGTTTGGGTGCCACCCAGGCTGGCTATAGTGAATAGTACCCTATTCACCGGGTGTCTGTTTTGGCAATTGAGTAGTCAATCCCGTGTGTTTTTTCGAGGGGATCACAGTGGTGTGATTCCTTTGTTTAGTTTTGGGATCTTGGCTTGGGCCCCACATGGGCTGGCTATGGTGAATAGTTCCATATTCACCGTTTGACCATTTCAGGCGAGTAAATGGTCTATCTTGCGTGTTATTCCATGAGGATTTCAGCAGTGTGATTTGTTCGGGAATATGGAGCCTCGTTTGAGATCTTATTAAATGTGGAAACATGAATGGGTGTTGGATGGAGGTCCCTTTTACGCACTCTGAACCAATGCATGGTAGCGATGTTGGTAACACCTTGTGATGTCAGTTGTAGTGCTGAGTTATCAGACCCATTACCAGGTCTACCCTCTAGCAGAGACTGGGTCATGGGTCTCCTAACAACTTATTCCAGGTCTACCCACCAGTAGAGACTGGGCAGTGGGTCGCCTGACGACTTATTCCAGGTCTACCCTCCAGCAGAGACTGGGCAGTGGGTTGCCTGTCGACTTCTTCCAGGTCTACCCTCTAGTATGGCTAGGTAGTGGGTCATCTGTCGACATCTTTCAGGTCTACCCTCAAGCAGAGACTGGGTAGTGTGTCTCTTGTCGACACGTTCCGGGTCTACCCACCAGCGGGGCTGGGCAGCGGGTCACCTGTCGACTTCTTCTGGGTCTACCCTCCAGTAGGGCTGGGCAGGGGGTCCCCGGATGATGTATTAGGGTTTACCATCCAGCAGGGCTGGGTAGTGGGTCACCCATTGGAATTTCAGACCTAGGCCTTCTTATGAGGCTATTTTGTGACTTTTTTTCCATGACTACCAGAGCAGGATATTTCGTTGTGCGGATCAGTGAGGTGACATCTTTAACTTGACCTTTGGAAATACGAGAACAAGGGGCACTTTTCCCACCGAGACACATCCTTGCGACCAGACCTAAAAGTCATGCGGGCGAGATAGTGCCGCCCAAAGCAGATAGTATCGAGGTGTGGTGATTGAGCCCCTTTGACTTGTACCTCATAGGTTGACGTGCAGGATGCTTTGGTTCAGTGTTGGATATCCTTTGAAATGTTGGTGACTCTTCGTGGGCTAAGCTTGGAGATAGAGATCCCCTTACCCACTCATTCGGGTTTATCGTTGAGCATATATATACATCCTATTGTTGTTCCCACTCTGTGGGTTCAGTTACCCTCCTTCGATGAGGGGCGAAGATGTGCGGGGTATGCCACATGATTTCCATGTATACCTCCTCTTGGTTGGACGAGTCTACTCTCCGGCTATAGGAAGTGAAGGCTCGATGAGATGTTCGTCTTCATACCGTCTCTAGCTCTTTGCGTCTGGATGAGTCTGCTTCCATTCTCTTGTTAGGTTGATCTGTAATCTCTTTCCCTCATTTTCACTCTTACACTATTAATTTCTCTGCCAACTACTCCCCGTTTTATTACCTCCCTTGATGCTTCCTCAAGCTTTTGGGTAATCCTACTGAGTATTTTTATTCTCACCCCGGCTTGGCCTTTGCCCGCACTTGGTGTGCCCTTGCAGACAATGGACAGGTCGGTCGAGACTACGAAGGAGGGTAGAAGACACATGAGATCGAGCTGCATTTGGTGGCCCTAGCTGGACATCCTAGGTGTGGGACTCACTAGAGGTTTACCTTTGTTTTACCTGTGGTAGGGTTGTGGAACCATTCTGGATGGGCGCATGTTTTTCCCCTTTTACTTCAGTTTACTTTTTAGCACATTACTTGTACTGGTTACAGGTCGATTCATTTTTTTCGTTTCCCCTTTTTGTAGTAGTGTTGAATCTTGCTTTCTATTCCTTGCACTGTTTCTTGAGTTGGTTGTGTGTGTGTAATGTTTCTTAGGCAAATGCCTCCCATAGTTTATTATGCCTTTGGCGCTAGTCGCCAGCCCCTGGACAATGGAGGCGGGTTTGGGGTAGTTACAGCTCGAGCCGCATTACGGTTCGGGTCATGAAAAAGTGGTATCATAGGTGGTTCGTTCCTTGGGGAGATTTTCGGACTCCCCTAAAACATAATTGATTGAGTTTTGGGGAAGTAATGTCAACAATTCTCGAGAGCGGCTCTCAGGCCAGGGAGTCCAGTGATGGTGTGGTGTCTGATGTATCCATTCCTGAGGACCCTGATGACCCACTTGTCGACTCAACACACTGAGACACTTGTTGCAGGGAATTTGATTCAGGCATCTTATAGGATTTAGTTATTGACTATCATTCTTGAGTTAGCTCGACATCTTGGTTGATATATATTTATATGTTCATTTGACCATGGTGCTCCTTGATCTGGTTTAGGATTTCTCTGCGATGATAGCCATCCAGGATACTAGCTCTGGTTCGTGACGACAATTCTTTGAGCGAAGAGACCTCAGTTCAAGATCCATCATACGATTATCGTTTCTCTAAGAGGACATGAAGTAGCACATCCTCCTGTGGAGTAGCGGATAGTACCAGCAATGAGGGTCGATGAAGAGCACAGTCTAGGAGCGCTACGTGAGTTCAAGTGATAGAGACCACTGGGGTTCCACAGTGAGCCATACCCTCAGACAGTGAATGGTTGGCTAGAGGCAGTGGTTCACCTCTTCAAAATTGTTCGGACACTGAAATGCTAGATGGTGGCTTTGACAACCAGTCTTTTTCCACCCCGCAGTTTGGCGTGCTATAGCAAGAGTTACTCAAATACTCGATGAGTCGTCACTTTCGTGAGGCGACTTTCAGTAGATGTTTCGTGATGAGATTTACCCCTCCTGTTTAAGCTCTGTTTGGATCCAGGAGATCCTGGAGTTTCAGCAGTGTGGGCTGACAGTGCCTGTGTACACGACTAGTTTCGTAGACCGTGCATGTTTTTATTTGGACGTGGTCCGTTACGGAAACTTCGAAGCACAAATGTTTGAACGAGATCTCTGTAGAGGAGATTCATTCCAGTGTAGTGACCTTGTGAATCCTCACCCATCTCAGCATACTGGAGCAGGCACTGGTGACAGAGACATTTTTGGTTTAGGGACGTCGATTGGTGGGGCCTTGACTATGACAACCAGGTCCCAATGATAGCACAGACATCCCGCCTTAACAAGGCCGTCGGGTCCTGGCCTACTAGGTACCAACAGTTGCCCCCGCAGACACGTGGGGCCCACCCCAGGGTCCACCCGCTTTCCTGAACTAGTTATCGGACAAATGAAATTCCCCACATACCAACACATGTCATTTTCAGTGTTCTTTGTCCTCACTCACACACACCCTGAGAAACTTCTCAGGAGGTCACCCATTCTGATCACTACTCCAGGCCAAGCACGATTAACTATGGAGATCTAATCAGACAGGCTCCTGAAAAGGAAGGTCCACCTTGTTGAAATGAGTCATATCAATTATTCATTTAACCCTTTATCATTTGGGGATGTTTCAATCACCTCCCCTTTAGATCACAAAGTCCTCATTGTGGGCCCTACATGTCATCCCAGGTAGTGGACCACACACTTAAGGCTGGGACTCTCGTCTAATACCAACTGTAGAGACCCAAAGATTGACATACATGGATGATACATTACTTTTTTGGAATACTTAATACATAACAAAAATATCCACACAAGGACCATAATAGTTTAGTGTCTTTGGAAACTCAGAATAAAATCTTCTAATCGTGGTGAAAGATCATCAACATCTCCCATAAAGATATTCCAGTTATTATTCTTACCTAAAACCATTCGTTAAATCATGGGTAAAAGAAAACAAAAATAGGGTGAGCTCAAATGCTCATTAAGGGTAATTGTAGGGAACATATAAAGATCCATAAACATTTTAATGCAAAAACATGAACATAAAATCTAAACGTCAAAATCATGAGCAAAGACATAAATCATGGAAGTACGTAACGAATATATCATAAAGGAACATAAATCATGATAAAATAGCATGGGTATAAAACATGTGATTGTGGCAACCATTAAGCACATGATATGATTTCCATAGTATCCAAGGCATTGCTGCCAAGGAAGTCTTAGTGGACAAAGTCCCTTTCTAAATCAAGTTCACTCCTCGTTCCAGTCCTTTATTACTGAACCAGATTAACTTACCTTTACATCCATGTCTATCTCATGAGATATAAATCATTACCCAATGCATTGGAGGGAGATATAGGTCCCACCCATCTCATAATGAAATCATTATTACTTGTGCCACAAAATAAACATGAAATATTCATCACAACCCAATGAATAAAATGGGTTTCATAAACATCATCCCATCCTCACAAAATACATATAAAACAAATGGATATTTCATCATAAGAAAAGTGAAACCATGTAAATCATAGAGACATTATACTTGAAACATACACATATGAAATAATGTCATCTTAGATGGAAAATGGTTTTGAAAAAATATTTGAAATAAATTCTTGAGGAAAACATCCTTTCTTCATCAAAATCAATTTCATTTCACAAAACATCATGAAATTTTTAAAAGAAAGAGTTTATTTAAAGTAGTCATGAAGTATTTTGTAGTAAGCTTCATGAAATTAAGGCTTTATAAAAGTTTATAAATCCTTTCATGCCATATAAGATAAAAAACATTCTTCTCATACTTTTTCCGGAAAAGTCAAAACGTACCTCATAACGTATACAAAAGAAAGATTCCTTACATACCATGTATTAAAAGTAAAAAATGGCTAAAAAGGACTTTAAAAATACATGAAACCATTTTTATAAAACAGGGACATGGATGATAACAAAAACCCCAGTAAATACTTACAAATAAACAATCTCGGATAAGAGCGAGATTGGAATAGTTATCCCTTACCTTATGTATGATATGCTTCGTATGTATCCAAACCTCCTCTAAAATGATTTAAATAATGTCATTAACTTATTACAGAATAATATTCATTGTTATGATTTCATATATTGTTCACTTATGACTTTATATTACCCGTTCTTTTGTAAATTCCATGTTAAAGTAGTGTTTTGGGTAAAATTGTTTCATTTATCCTACGTGTTTCGACTTGTTTTTCTTGATATTATTACTTATATCCTGATTTCCATAATTTAATAATGTAAAAAATGATTTATATATAATAAATATTCATCACATACATATATATATGATAGATCGATAAATGGAATGAAATACATCGTTCATGGAGACGGTAGGTCGTACGTACGCATGAACACTGATTTCATTTCTTTATTGAATTGAATGGAATTAAGTAGATGAAATTAATATATATATATATATACATAAATACAGTATCATTATTATGTCATATATCTCATTATTATTCATTATATATACTTTATAATTATTCATGAATGGTTAACATGGAGAATGAATCTCATCGTGTCGTGGAGACGGTAATCCGTACGTACGTACGAGCGATGATTTCGTTCCCATATTCATTGAATCGAATTGGAGTGAATGATATAATATCATAGAATCGGTATGATGTTATAATAATCATATTTATTTATTATTTACACCATTATACCCATACTAGTAAGGTGGTGGTGGAAAAATAGATTACACCACGGCGTGGAGACGGTATTCCGTACGTACGCACGCGTGGTGATTTCATTTTCCTTAGGATGGATAGAAGGTGAAATGGCATTGTTTCATATTAATAATAATATATCAGAATATTAGTTATACTAATGTTATTACAATATAATGAAACAACTAAATAAGAGGAGGTAGAAGAAGAAATAAATTTGAAAGAATCGGTAACGGATATTACCTCTTCTTCGATAGGCTTCTTTGAAAACTCCTATTAGGACACTAAGATTGTTCTTTGATGTAGACCCGGACCACTAGGATGTTTCTAAAGAAGTGGAGAAGATAAATCGGCAGGGTTTGGCAGAGCTTGAAGGCTCAAAGTTCTGTGAGGAGGAGAGGGAGTAGGTTCCCTTTTATAAGGGAGGAGAGGGGAACCTTTGGAATCCTCAAAAATATTAGATTAATATAAATTCAGACCCCACATAAAAACCTCCAAAAATGACTCAATTCGAATAAAAGATGATATAGGGTTGTAATATCTTCAAATAATAAAATTTAGACATGTTTTGGTCGTATTTTAAAACTTATCATTTTGATTTATCCTTATTTAATCTATTTATGTTTATTTGTGGTAATAAAATTCTATATTCTAAATGGTTATAAATAATAACTTTTGTGTTGTAAATTTTCCATAATTAGATACATAATGACATTGTTGACTATATAAATTTCACTTTATAATTTTTAAATAATATATTGATTTTTAATCAATTTAATAATATGTTATTTTTATAAAATAACAATAGTATCAATTTTGACACTATTCATTTATTTGAATTTAAATAAAATATACACAGAGGTTATATTCAAAATAAAATATTTAATAGATTAATAATATGTCATATTTGTCTATAAAATTCATGGAGAACATTAAATAGTTCATATATTCTTAATTTTAATATTTTTAAAACCGTTTATTTGGTATATTTATTAATAAAATAATTAGTACAATATTTTTGTATAATTATTTAAAATACATATTTTTGCATAAAAATTAAAAATAAAATCCCCTAAAGAAGATAAATATCAGATATTTTATAATAATAATTTTACTCGAATTTATCATATTAAAATAACAACATGTAAATTGTTATCTTAATTAACTTATGAAGATGACAACTTTGGAATCATTTAAAATAAAATATTATAAGTGTCATAATCGCCTTAATAAGGATCCAAATGGTAAAAAATTCGGCCAGTGGATGATTATAGTTTATATATAAACTACTAATAAGTTATTTGTAGATTTTTGGGCCTTTTGATATGTATTACTATTTCAATAAAAACTATATTATTGATTTTTCTCTAATGAAATAACTTCTGCATCATTAATTTATAAGATAATAAATAAATTAAATAAATCTTAACAATTACAAATAAATCATCATGATAATGAAAAAAATTTTATCTTTCAAATGAGTATTTATAATCTAATTTATATTCTGTATAAACTTATATTAAAAATACTTTAATTATTAAAGTTGAGTGAGACATATTTCACTTTCCATTAAATAAAATAAACTAAAGGTCTTAATCACCTCCAAGTTGGTTCCAATGGATTATATTTCGACCCAAATATATCTAAGGACGAAATATAAGCATCTAATTATATTAAGACAAGTGTTCGTGTAATTTTACAATATTCTATATACCCTTAATTACCCGATTTACGTTTTACTATGCTAAATAAAATTTACCGTAGTTAATACTCATAATGCCCCAAAATAAAAAGTAGCTAATTAACATAATTTGAGACCACTGATTCCTAATATGAATAAATTTTTCTAAATTCAACACAATAAAGTTGGATAAATTAATTTAAAATTAATCTCGTTGTTAAGAAAACCTGTTTTAAAAGTAAAAACATTGCAATAGATTGAAATGTTTTTACCTATGAATTCAATGTAAAATTAATGATAATGAAATAGATTATATTAAATGGTTAAAATATATTCTATTTATAATTTAAAACCATTCAATATTATAATTTATCTATATAAATTATTGCGATGAAAAAAGATGTTTTTAATTAAAATATTTCGTGTTTTTACTATTCATTAAAATGTGAAAGTTATCAGAAAAATATCAAAACATTATCCAATGTAAATTTTTATATCATGATTCAAAAGAAGAATTTTATTTTGTAAAATTTAACTTAGAATATTTTCAAAAATTATATTTAAAATGGTTGCTCCATCAAAACGAAACAAAACTGCATTTTTTTAAAAATACTTATTTTACCCGAAAAATTTTATTTTGTTCTCATACCATGTACTAGAAAATGTGTAAGATGAATAATAATGTTATAAAATTCATGATTTAGTAAATACTATTCATAACGGCTAGTTTATAATAATATTATAACCATATATCATTGTTTAGTGAAACCCGATATTGCGTACAACACATGTTATCGAAGAAGGTCGCGATTGCGTGTAATGCAAGCCGTGTTTGGGATGCATGGAGTGAAAAACTCCTTTGTTTTCTCGTATAACAGAATCAAACCATATTTCATTTATACATTGAATATATATATATACACACACACTCACTCAATGTTGCGTAGAATAACAATTATCAAATGAAATTGAAATTATGTGTAACACGATCCACAAATAGTATTGCATATACTGTAAGATAATACAGTGTTGTGTATAGCACAACATAATCGTGATGTAGCATAAAACAAAAGACATCAATGAAATTAAAAAACATATTTTTCATAAAATCTCAGGGTGTTACTTCGAGGCCGAAGGTTTCCCCTTGATGAGACTCAGGCACATGTTCAGGGACAGCATAGAGAACAGAGATAGCCCATGGTGGACTAGTTCAATGTATATGATGTGCAAGAACATTTGGCTTGAGACTACTCGACCAAATATGTTGAGTCTTCCAGATAGTTGGTAGATGCACCGCCAGGACAGAGGCAGTGTTGTGATAAGAGAACTCCCAGGTGAGGACAGGGTGGTCCCCAGGGAGGCGGTTTTGGCAGAAAGCAGGAAGAACTGTGATTGGAAGACGACGTTACGAAGTCCTTCCACCACCACTAGGTGGCCCATGAAAGGCTCAGGGAGCTGACGGATGGGCCGCCGGTGGCTGTGTGTTGTGGTTGTTTACAATCCTGCAACGCAAAAGAAGATGAGATATACACTCTGCGTATTTTTCTACTTTTCCCAGTATAATTTGTTAGACACTGTTCGAGGTAATATTTCCTCTAAATCCTTGCTCGAGGGGTTACTGGGGGTGACGCGGGGCATTGGTGTAACCCTGTGTTTGTAAGGTAAAATGCGTAGGAACATTTTCTTTAGTCGATGTTGTTGACTCCTTCACTCTTCGAGCATGTAAGAGAGTCTTGGTTGTGAGACAACGACTATGTAACCATGCGTGACATGATATCCTTGGGTGTTTCACCATATGGATATTATGAAGGAGGGAATCACTGGGCCTTGTCCCAGTTGCGGGCGGTGATTCCAGTCATGACATGTGATGTGGAGTTTTGATCGGGGAGGTGATATACCCTCGAGGACATTCGGACCGTTTGAGACCATGCGAAGGGATGGCGAGGTTGTCTACCACCTTGCCCTGACCCCCAATGTCAGGAGTGGGTGCACAACATCTCATGAAAGGCTTACCTGAGGATATGTGTTTGTGCTCCTATGCACATCATCGACAAGGGAATAACGCGCTTGAATAGACAAAATCCTTTGGTATGTGTGCGGTGACACACAACTGTTGAAGAGTACTTCTGGACACGGGAGAGCCAGGTGTGGGCTTAGTACCATGAGTTGTTCCCTGGTTTTTCTTTTCAGGGATGAAATGATTGAAGTACAGAATTATGTAAGAACTTGGTTTTTGATAGAAAAAATATTGAAATATTTTTGATATTAATCCAGAGTAGCTCCTTCAAACGGTGTGTGATTCCGAGCCTTGATGTGGTCGGAATTAAATTTTCAGTGTGTTAACGCTCGTCCCACCAAATAAATGTTATAAGTCCTAAACGGTGATTCAGATCAGAGATTCGAGTGTACGTATGGGTCTAAAATGGGGTGTTTACCTTAGGAACGACATAAAGCATGTCAGCACGAGATGTTTGGAACCCTCACCCACTACCAGAACGTTAAAAGGATTAATTAATTAATTAATTTATTTGTTTAATGGTTAAACTCATGTATCTGTTAAACAGTGGCTCAGATTTGAAAATTGAGTACACCGTGTAGTCCAGAACGTGCCATTTACCCCAGGATGGTATAAGTTTTGCGGGCTCGGGCCTGCTGTGACATATATCATCCATGGGAAAAATCATCATTTCGAAATGTCCACTTAGTGATTTTTATCACTAGATTTCTTTTTTAATAACATTCAAATGATTTCTCAGAATTGAAATCCAAGAATTTTTTTGAGTTCAGGATGGTTCGTTTTTCATAGGCAAGAGATAAAATATGAGGGCACGAGGGTTTCGGAATCCGCGCCCGTTGGAAGAGTTTTAGTGAATTTCTATATATTCACTAATTTTTGGGAGCTCATTTTCTTCTCTCTCTCTCTACATCTCCCTCTCTCATGTTCTTCGGCGTTCATTGCCGTTCTTCGAAGGATCGAGGTGCGATCTCCATCGGAGCCTCGGCGGATCAGATCGGGAGCGTCGTGGACGCGTCGCCAGCAACGAACGACCGGTCCGATGTTGGATTTCGCATTAAATTTCACACCTTCTTGAAATTATTGGAGTTATGTCAATTTTTTCATCTTATGTTCATCAATTTTAGAATTTGGGGTGTTGGCCGAATGAACACGCCCAATGACCGAGCCCCGTTTTTTTTATTGTTCTTGGGCATTCATCGTCCGGTTTTCATATGTGCGAAATCATGTCAGATCAACGGTTAGCAGTAGGCGCTATGAAGGCCATGTTCTGAGGAACCCGAACATGCGTTCAATTTTGGAAATGGGTCACCGGAGCGGTGGCAGCGACCGTCCGAAGACCCGGCTCCGTCAAGGGTGGTGGCCAGAGCTCGGGATGGCACAACGGAATGTTTGGATGAGGTGGCTATCGCGGATGGGTTCGGTTTAAAGTCGTGGAGACCAGGCAGTGTCAGGTGTTGCCGATCGGCGCCGGAGCGGTGTGCGGCCGAGGAGGCAGCACAGTCGAGATAAGGAGCTGACGCGTTAGGGAGGTCGGCATGAGCAGAGAGCGGCAGGTGATGTCGGTCCGACGTGCAGAGTAGTTAGGAGGTGTTGGCGGAGGTCGACCTGGAGGAGTTGGCGCTATGGTGTGGAGGCCTCGGGGTAGCATGGCGGTGGGGCCACAGATGGAAGAGGAGCCAGGGGAGTCGTGCTGACAATTCGTGGTCAGCAGGGGAGGGTAGCACCGAGGCAGCAACCTCGGGGCTGCAGAAGGAAGCAAGGACCCGCTTTTTGTGGGTCCTGCTGCGGTGTCAAAGAAGATAGACCACATGGCTGGTCGGTTGGGAAGAACCGGACCAGCTCAGGTCTAGTGGCTTGAGTCGTGCCTCGTCCAGCGGGCTGCGGCATGTTGGACCGGACCCGAGGCTGGGCCATGGGCCGGCAGTCGAGGATCGGGTTCGCCGGACCGGCCCGGTTGGCCCCCTATATTCGGGGGGCCGTAATTTCCAAACGGCTCGTTCGTTTGACCCGCCGTATACGGCTGCAGGGTAGTATCGGCAAAGCGCCCTTTTTAAGATGAGTCCCTGGGTTTTTAGGTTTTCTTCCCAAATCGAGTGATCCGAAATGTGAAATGTAAATAATAATAAATTATTATTAAAGTTGTGACGGACATGGCTCACGATCCGGACGTCCGTTTGACGTGCCTTCAGATGTGCGGTGGATCCGGAGCTATGACGGGCCTTCTAAATTTGGTTCGGAACTTTGCGGTTTGGTTTCATGGCTCGGTGGTACGAAATGCCAAATGTGAGTAATTAATTATTTTTTGCATCGAACCTAACTCCTATTTGGGATGTCTGATTGACACGCCGTCAGCGGAATCATGATTCCTGTCCTCATGAGGACTTTTTAAGATTCATTCCAAAGCATTCGGGCTGGAGACATGGTGCAGGCCCCACATGGCCAAGTTCGCATGTTTTACGAAGAAATGTCACTTTTTCACTAGACATCTGTTTAGGGTGAATGAGAACACATTTCTAAGTGTGTTTCCGAGGGGATTGAAACGACATAATCTGCCCGCCTAAATGCGGGCATGAGGTGTGGGCCCTACATGGACTATTTATGTATAACGCGGGGATTTGAAACTAATTCATCCGGAGTCTGTTTTAGGCACCATCAGCGGCGTTGCGACCCTTACATCGAGACGAGGTTAACTAGGGTGGTTTCAGGCGATGAAGCTGGAGTTGAGGTTTGGGCCCCATGGGCCGTCTTTTATGTTGTGTGTAGCGTACTGCGACTTTTTCATCAGACATCCATTCTGGGTGAATGAACAGTCATTCTGTTGTGTTTTTTCGAGAGCTTTGTGATGGCACAGTTTGGTGGACCTTTTTCTAGATCGTGGTGTGGGTGCCACCCAAGATGGCTATAGTGAATAGTACCCTTTTCACCGGGTGTCCGTTTTGGGAGACTGAGTAGTCAATCCCATCTGTTTTTCTTGGGTATCACAATGGTGTGATCAGTTTGCTCAGTTTTGGGATCTTTATGTAGGCCCCAAATGGGCTGCCTATGGTGTATAGTGCTAAATTCACCGGTTGACAATTTCAGGCGAGTTAATGGTCTATCTCGCGTGTTTTTCCATGAGGATTGCAAGGGAGTGATCTGTTCTGGAATGTGGAGACTCGTTTTTGATCTTATTAAATGTGTAAACATGAAAGGGTGTTGGATGGAGGTCCCTTTGACGCACTCTGAACCAACGCATGATATCTATGTTGGTAACACCTGGTGATGTCAATTGCAGTACTGAGTTATCGGACCCGTTACCAGGTCTACCCTCTAGCAGAGACTGGGTAGCAGGTCACCTGAATACTTATTCCGGGTCTACCATTTAGCAGATACTTGGAAGTGGTTTGCCTGACCACTTATTCCAGGTTTACCCTCTAGTAGAGAATAGGCAGTGGGTCGCCTGTCTACTTCTTTCGAATCTACCCTCTAGCAGGGCTATGCAGTGGGTGGCATGTTGGATTCTTTCAGGTCTACCCTCTAGGAGATATTGGGCAGTTGGTCGCTTTTCGACATGTTTTGGGTCTACCATCCAGTAGGTCATGGCAGTGGGACACCTCTCGACTTCTTTCGGGTCTACCCTCCAGTAGGGTTGTGCAGTGTGTCACCTGATGATGTATTAGGGTTTAGCCTCCAGCAGGGCTGGGTAGTGGGCCCCCCATTGGCATTTCATACTCAGGCCTTCCTATGAGGCTAGTCATTGACTTTTTCACCGTGACTATCGGAGCATGATCTTTGGTAGTGCAAATCAGTGAGGTGAAAACATTGAAGTGACCTTAGGAAATTCGAGAAAGAGGGGTGGTTTTCCCACCGAGACGCATCCTTACGACGTAACCTACAAGCTGTGTGGGCGAGACAGTGCCGCCAAAAGCGGATAGTATCAAGGTGTGATAATTGAGCCCCTTTTACTTTTACCTAATAGGTTGATGTGCAAGATGCATGGGTGCAGTGTTGGATATCCTTTAAACTGTTGGTGACTCTTCTTGTGCTGAGCTTGGAGATAGAGATCCCCTTAACAACTCCTTCGGGTTTCTCGTTGAGAATATATATACATCCTATTGTCGTTACCACTCATTGGGTTAAGTTACTCTCCTTCTAGGAGGGGCGAAGACGCGCGGGGTATGCCAAGTGATTTATGTGTTTAGCTCCTTTAGGTTAGACGAGTCTACTCTTCTGCGATTGGAAGCGAAGACTCAATGAGAAGTTTGTCTTCTCACCGTCTTTAGCTCCTTGTGTCTGGATGAGTCTGCTTCCTTTCTCTGTTTGTGTTGAGCTGCAGTCTCTTTCTCTCTTTTTCACTCTTACACTATTCTTTGCTCTGCCTACTGCTCCCCATTTTCGTACCTCCCTTGTTGCTCCCTTGAGCATTCGGGGAATCCTATTGAATATTTTTATATTCAGCCCTGCTTTGGCTTTGCCCGCACTTGGTGTGACCTTACAGAAGACGAACAGGTCGGTCGAGGCTACAGAGGAGCATAGAGGACACAAGAGCTTGGGCTGCATTCAGTGGTCGTAGCAGGACTTCCTAGGTGTGAGACTCTCTAGCAATTTACCTTTGTTTTACCTGTTTCCGGGTTGTGGCACCTTTCTAGTTGGGCATGTGTTTTGACCCTTTTACTTCAGTTTACATTTCATCACTTTACATGTAATTGTTAGAGGTCGATGCATGTATGTTGTTTCACCATTTTTGTAGCAGTGTTGTATCTGGATTTATTTTCCCTACACTATTTCTTGGGTTGGCTGCGTGTGTTTATAGTTTCTTAGTCAAAGGCCTCCTCTAGTATTTTGTGCCTTCGACACTAGTCTCCTACCCCTGGCCTATGGAGGCGGTCATGGGGTAGTTGTGGCTCGAGCCTCGTTACGGTTCAGGTCGTGACAAATTCCCAATTTAGCATGTCTGATAGTTACGGAACACACATATTAAACTTAGAATCATGGAACCCATTGTGAATTTATGTCCACTACAATGGAAAATCCTACTGGTAATACACCATAATAACAATATTAGGGATCTAAAATGGTCTAAAATAATTAAGCATTAGCATTCTATTTTTTCAAATGATAGTGTCCCAAGAAATGTTCCATTTTTAGGAACACCTGGACACATAGATAGTACTCATGATCTCATTTTTAATTGTTGTAATATGAATATTTATGACTCTACATTCCCAATAATCAATAAATTGTTATCTTGACATTCTTAGATATTTCTTCAAATTTTCATAGTCCAGACCCTGATGATTCACCCAACTTTTCCCAACCTAACATAGAATGATATGACCCACTATATAGTTCTTAAAATGAATACATTTGGATTGAGGAATTATATCTATTGTCATATAAAATATCCACATATACCAATTAGATATCACATGAGCTAATGAAATGCAAAACACAAGCGTGAAGAACATCTTCGAGAATCTTATATTTACTCTCTATTTGAAAATATATTTGAGGCTGGTAATTCATTCTCAACATGACCCATGATCTAAGTGAATTTTGAAGACCTTCAAAAAAATGAGAGGGGTAATTGTGGGTTATTTTATGAAATGATATTTGAAGGCACTCCATGAAGAATAACTATTTTATTAACTTACAATCAACACAACTCATTCACATTAGTTCAATCCATGATAGGAATGAACTGTGTCAGTTTCATCAGATGATCTATCTAAAAACAAATATAATTCATCCCCTATGGTTTAATATGTAAGCCTATAATAATATCCATTGCTTTATCTCCACACTTCTATGTTGTAACAGATATTAGATGAAGAAAACTAGGGGGCCTTTATTGATTTTCATTCACATAATGACATGTATAACACCTCGATATGAAGTTAGCTATATCCCACATCATACTTGTCCCCAAAAATATGGAAGAACATCATAATAATTCTTTGATGATCTATTATGGACATCCCACTGAGGTAGGTGGAAATCATACATCACCACCTTCCTCAGAGATACTGAAAACACCAATATACCATTAATTCAAAAGACTCCATTAAGAGGAAATGACATATCATATGGTGTCTCCCACCATATATGAAAATGCATGCACTACTGAGAAAAATCATCAACATAATTATCCTACTAAATAATAACTAGATGAGAAGTGACTAGATAAACAATATTCATGAATGCACCTCCATTATGGTCCTTGGTCTCCATTCGATATTTCACAGAAAGATTAATCTCAGTAGACTCCTTCAAATATTTAAATTGAATCATCTGACTCAAACTGTCATCCACAACATTACCATTACCCATGGTATAGAATATATCAAGATCATAACCCTAAATATTCTCAGCCAAATGTCTTTGCATCAAGTTTAGATCATCCTGGTGGAAAATATACATTATTCCTTTATGATCTGACCAAAAAAATCACAAAAAAAATTGTTGCCACTTCATTAGGTAATTCATTATTGATTCTAATTCCATGTCATGGTTCTGGTCATTTGATTCATGTGGTCATTGTTTGGGAGGACTATACAGCCCCACATGATCATCCTGCATAAGAATAGTCTAGAAAAGCATACCTGAGACATCACAATAAACACACACCCTATTCCAGATTCTGGAAAGTTCAACACAAGAGCTATAGTAAACCACCACATAAACTCCTCAATGTTCACATGAAATTATGGGCCCCATTCAAACTTCTCCCCTTTTTGGGTGAGCACAGTCATAGAAGAGGCAACCCGATATAAACCTAGAATTATTTGGATGTAATAACTGATAAGGTATAGAATTCATTTGATATAAAATACATTCCTCAGTTTCTCCCACAACTTAAATGTATTTATTCTCTCAGGATCCAAAAAATCCATTTTTTCTGACATTATAGGGCCTTTAAACATCACCACTGTAATCTATAAGTCACATGATGAAAACATTATATAATGAGGATGATATCAAGGTGTTACCAACACTTTATTCAAATAAAAAAATACTTATATTCATATTTAGAGTAAACAAGGATGTCATCCACGAAAATGAAATTGAATGAGTCAAGATTCAAGTGGATCACCCTATTAATGAGTTGCATGAAGACTGATAGATAATTCTTCAATATGAATGGCATGACCAAGTACTCAAAATGTACATACATGTATTAGAAAGCTGTATTAGGAATATCCGACTATCTAACTCTGACATGTCGGTAACCAGAAGTGATTTCAGTCATGGAAAACATCATTTACCATTATAAATGAAAATAATGACATAATTTTGTGGAAATAGGTATTTCTTCTTGGTGGTTACCATATTCAGCTTCTAGAAATGAATACACAACTAGATATATCCATCTACCTTGGTTGAAAACTAGAATGGGCATGGTAATGGAAAATTCATATGAAAAAGAATCCATTGGAGTCCAAATTATCATGTTTTTCATTAATTTACTCCCTTCGGTGTGGAGAATATGATATTAGGTAAATGATAACGTATGAGTTCCTAGTTCTAGATAAATTAGGAATTAAACATCATGCTCTAATGGTAGACCTGAAAATTCATCTCGGAGTTATTTTAAAATTTTTTTTACCAATAATGGTAATTTACACTCTCGTGAGCCACCATTGAACTCAAATGTGAGCTATAATAACTAAAATATAAAATTTCCCAACTTTGGGAGTATATTTAAAACCTGAAAAAAACCAAGTATCTCATTTTCCATGAGAAATATGGGTACTTCAATTAGGTAAAAAAAACCCACCTTCCACCTATAGTGGTCAATACACAGTTAAAAGTGAGTGATCCAATCAATGAAATCGATTAAATCATCATAGTCCATATACGTGACTAGGAAATCCCATCGCATCTCGTCCCCGAATCTTGGGAGTTCACCAGATGGATACCTAAAACCCTTATCTATCATTTTACCAATAGGCATCATCATTTCCATTACATATGACATGAGATCGATTGGATAACTAAAAAGAGTCAAAAATCATGTAGAGATAAATGAAACATAAGAACTATTATCAAACTGAAAAGTAGATAAAGATGAAGAAATCAAATAGGAACATCAAACTATAGATGTACCTACATTAGGTTTAATTGGTTCATGGTCTTTGCAGAAATATGCCTTGCCACTGTCTGGGTTTGAACAAGACCCTGATATGAACCTCAAACTTGTACTGAATATGAAAAGAAGATGATCCATTCTGAGGGACACAACCACTAAACCGCAATCCCACCATTATAGTCGAATATTACTGAACTGATATCCCTCTAGAAATTATAGATCTAAAACAAATATGATATGGGATTGTCACAACACAAAAATGATGTACGCTCTACATATCCCCACATCAATGAAAACAAATGGGTATGGATATAAATTCAACTCGAATGGTCCTTACCCTCACACACATGTGGCATAAAATAGATTGAGTTATAGAAGCTATAGATTAAGACTTCTGAGAATGATGGTCTGAACTACCTCCTCCCATTTTATGATACTCATCCCACATTCTCTTCTACTTTGTTAATCTGCCACTACCCATTGAATAAAAACCCCATGGGTAACCCTAACACCCCTTGAAGTCAATATCCACGATAAATTCCTTGTCAACCACATAGGAATATGTCATCATCTTGAATAGAATGACCTGAAATGATATCTTTTTCCACCAACCCCTTCCAAGCCTCTGAGCCATTATCTATTAATTGGAATCAATTTCCATTGTGTAATGAACTATCACTAAAAATGTGTTGAAATACACCATCACAGACTGTTCCCCCCGAACAAGATATAGGAATTCCCCAAATATAAAATAGGACAAGACCTCTATATATTACTAGTCATTGCAGAAAACTGTGATGTCTTTCCATTTCAGGTAGCCCATCATAAAATCATCGTCCATTGAGTCTCACTTCCACCAATAGCAATATTTCTTGATATAATTATGTTCATTCGAAATTAAATTATTAAGGATATTCGAAGAATTTGAAAATACTCTCTATCATATCAATCCATTCCTATATTTCTTGAAGATCTGTACTTCAATGGAATGAAGGAGGCTGGTTATTAATAAACACATAAGAATTATCCTTTGAGGTACAATGATCATTGACTCTATTTAGTGAAGAATTACGACCCGCTCCATGCCTTAAATCATAAACTACCTAGACCACAACATCCACTAGTATCTAATCAACTAGGGAGGGGGAACTATCCCCATCCTCTTCCCTAAGCTACACATTATGTCTTTAAGGATAAATATCACTATAAGGAGATAAAATGACATGGAAACAAATCAATATATACATTTAAAAATATTCATCAATGATAACTAATTATAACATTATAGAAATACTAAAAAATAAATATAAATAATAGATCTTAATAACAAAACCACTTCACCTCTAACCAGTGTCCACATATAGTCTCCAACCTACACATCTCATGTAGATGATAAGTGAAATTGAATTCCCAACACCGCATGAGGAATAAATATATATATTGAGGTGTTCATGAAAGGCACCCTACTGACATCTAGAACCTCATTCCATGAAAATACATGATCATGTCTATCTTGAATCACCCCCAAACAACATGACCAAATATGAGAATTCCTTCTCATCAATCATTTTTTCATGAACTAAAGTAGGAAATCATCCAAACTGACACCTGAACCAGACTGTGGCTTTTTATGAAGGGTTTTCTTGTACACCAGAGGATTGAAAAATGTCACCTAATATCAATATAATATTTTGGAAATTATTTCACCAAGATACATAAACATTAATATCTATATAATTTAAATAAACCAATGTTGATACCTCTTAACCAAACATAGAAAACAAAAATTTCATATTAATGTTTATATCATTTAAAAACGACTACAACAATGTGTAATATCAAAATATCTCCAAAGACACCATATAATGAATATAGAATCTTCCTCAAGACATCATCACAACACCAATAATGGAAGTCCCCAAGAATTCCAATCCACCATCTCCAATCACCATTCCATTAAATGTGTCCAACATAACAATGAATACTTACCCCTAATGGTTTATATAGGGTGTGATCCAAATCCTAGAAGGATTCCCTAAAATATGAGACTATATGCTATAAATATGATATAATAAATATACATTTAAATTTTATAAAAAGGATTATAAGGAACACTTGTATTGAATACATTTTAATGAAATAAAGATTGATTTTTGAATTACCTATAAGGTTTACCATATAGAAAAATTATGTATGATATCACCATAGGGAACTATGTCACAGGAAAACCCTATAGGATCTGTTTATAAATGGGACACAAGTTATATTGTATCTTAGTGAAATGTGGTATATCATCAATAACTAACCATATTCTTTTTCACGAGCGACTAGGAGGGGAATCCTTATAGGCCTCAGGGTCTCCAATAATCATTATTTTGTTGGTGTTGTCATCATAAATCTATATAGAAGAAAATAGTACAATACTCTTCTAACCAACATGTTTAATAGTCATATTCTTTCCATTTAGTTCCCTTGAATTCCCTTTGTGCTCAATTTCCATTTTACATTTCACATACAACATCACATTCATAGAAAAATATTCCAAATAATATTGCTATGATTGATAAATTACCACATTCCCAACATAATACACTTTTAAATCCAAACAGATATAAAAGCATACATAAAACATGATTCATAGTAAATTAAAAATTTACTAAACAAGATGAATAATATACAAAACAGATTCGTAATTCACCGCAATTGTTTAATCATTAAATACAAATTTTTTTTTTGGAAAAAACAACATTCAACCCTTGATCTTATCGAATCATTTCTAAACAACTTTTGAACATAAACTTAAAATATAGAACACATATAATACCTCATCAATGAATATTAAATTTGTTAAATAACAACATTACACAAAACTACCAAAATTGATTTTAGAAACCCCCTGAAATTAGTGTTAAACCACATCAACACCTCAATATGAATCCTATAAAGAAATTTTTTAACCATAAACAAAAATGTAAAAACATAAAAATAATTATCATTCCCTAAAAGGGACACCCATTCTACTAGAGAAGTAAATCCTCAGAGGTGATCCAAGGGTAATAAATTCAGAGTTAGGTATAGTTTGATTGATGTGGGGTTAAAAATAAAGGAGTGAGAAACATAAAAAATCCAATTCATAATGAGTTGGATAGGATGCACTATTTTCCATGCAGTACAGAAATCGTTCTCCCCTAACTGTCTATGAAGAACATGCCCAAATTATAACACACATGGTTTTCCAGCCATGCACAAATGGTATGATAATACACATTCTGAAAACCCCACTTGGCTGCACACTTACCTAGGAATGGGAACATGGATTGACATACAATGATATAACCATGAAAAATCTACAATTTTACCAAATATTTCCATTTTTCTCCAATACCTAGAAGAAACCATAAATTCAAAGATGCTAGACCAAAATAAATTGAGAAATACCACAAGATAAGTCATGGGATTCAGACATTTGATATGTACATTAGTATTTTGTATGATCAAATAAAAGAAAGGATGTTATTTTAAATATATTATGGATTTATAATATCATATGAAACACAATACAATTATATTTTTATAGAAACATAACTAGAACCTTTGTTTTCTTCATTAGATTAATTTATGACATATATATTTGGTTTCTAAATAATTAACTTAACATACCAAGAAAAATTAATGTTCATAATCATGAAATTTGATTCTAATTCTAGAATAATATGATGAATTATTATGATTCAATAATTTAACATTGATACTAGTGATGGACCACAGATGATAATCAAATTTTTGTTCATATAATTATAATTCCTTATTCATCAAATTATAATATTTTTATAAAAAATTCTTCACTATAAACTATTATCTCTCGCTCCAATTTTAACATCAAATAATCTAATTATAAATTAAATGGTTTGTAGTGTTCTTCCTGATGAATTTTTGAAATAACACAAAGAAAACATAAAATTTTATTAAAAAATAAAATCATTTGAAATATAATAACATTGGATAAATATAGACCACTTGGTAAATAAATGATTTTTTGATATAGAGTAAAATTCCTCTATTTTATAATTATATTAGTCAATTCCATGAGATGGCCACATTAGATAAAAATTAATTGATATAAAAGGCCTCAAATATATATTTTACAACACACATGTAAAAGGCTAACATTAATTCTATAAATAGTATCCAAAAAGACAAAATTAGATAAAATATATTAGATAAATTTGAGTCCACAAAACCATATTACTTCTATGATATTTTTTTTATATTTTTTGATTTCAATGGACCCCCCTACATCCAATTGATTCTCATGCCTTCATTTTATAGTAAATAATGTTTCTAGACTGGTCAAGAATAACCCACTAGAAAGTATGATTCATATATATATATAGTGATATCTTAAAAAACAACACGTTCTATTAGTTTAGAACACCATTTTTATTTTTCACTATCTAAGGAAACAATTTATGAATTAAAATAATAAATTATCTACTACAAAATGTTACATATGCATATAATATTATCAATTTATCAAAATGTGACAAATAGATTTTCATATGAAATATGTTATGAGTATTAGATAAAAATGATGATTTATGTAATTAAAATAATAATGAATCCAAAATTTGATATAAATCCACATTAATTATTATAAAATAACATTAAATACTTGATAGAAAAAAATAATTTCCAATTATACCTTTATGGGGAATAATTAATGGAAAAAAATTCTTTATTGAATTCTTTCTAAAAATTTAATGACTACCCACCATTCATGATATTTATCATAATATTCTTTCATACTTTAGATAAAAAATCAATGTTAGAAATTAAAAATTGTTGATATGTTTAATTTATAATAATTTCTTATGTGATAATGACATCTTCTTAGGCGTACATTCATTAATATTTTAGCCATAAATATTTTATGTACATTTCAGAATGACTTATGGTTTTGTAAAATAGCCATGTCGTTGGATCTAGAATAAAAATTTCCATTAGATTTTTACGTTATATTATTTCACATATAGAACAAATGTTTTTTTATAATAACATATTTCAATATAAGGGAATTTTTATTGAAAAATCATCTATCAAATAAGGATATTTTTTTAGAATTTAAATAGGATGCAACCTTATACTATAAATACATGACTCTATTATATTATAAATGGGTAGGAATTTTAAAGGATTTAGTGGGTCATTGTACTGAGGAAACCCTTTATAAATGGAATGTAAAACCTATGATACTTTTATTTTACTATATAGATATATATATATATTCTATTTGTCATGTTTTATATATTTTATCATTGAAAAATGAATTTGTTTTTTACATTTATTTTAAATAAAAATGTATGGTTTGTTAAAATACTCATGTTCCCAAAAACATTTTATAGTTTATTAATCTTATTAATATGATATTGAAATTTTAATTTTTCACCTTTTGATAATATTCATTAATGTTACACAAGATTCCGTGCAATTTTTTTCATCGTTGGTGTGTGTTCAACACACAACTCATTTCATGTGTAGTTTTCTTTCATAACCTTATTTTTCATAAAATAATTTTAATCAAGATTAATTACATTCTAAATGGATGGATAAATCTATATTTGGTATCAGGAATATTTTTGAAATGATATGTCAATATGATATTTCTTTCAATTAGTATTTTTAAAATTATAATTGTCTATGATGAACACGATATGCCATGGATTAATGGAACAACATTATTTTCATGTATATAAATTGTATTAATATAAGAAAAATCAATGTGGGTTCATGAAACATTGAACCATCCATCAATATTAATAGATTATGATCATAACCAAAGATGAGGGTATGATAAATTCCAACACATATAGGAATTCTAGAAAAACCCAACAAATTAAGTGGTTGAATAATCAATACAATTTTTTCCAATACTCAATGATATCATATGATTACACAGCCATAATGTACTCCGCTAATAATTTTCAAATTATTAAATAAAATTTTTATACATTAATCGTTTTCCTTAATATTTCCAAAAAACCCCACACAATAGACAGAAAAAATACAATTGATTATATAAATATAGTTCCATAAACAACCTAAAAATATCATTATACATCAAGGAAATATTTGGGTGAATATCACATCCTATGGAATATGAGTCATATATAATTGCCCTGTAAATTCATATATGGGGGAAAATTTAATATATATGACAACCTATCAAATTTATGTTACCAATTAGGTGGTAGTTCTTTATTTTAAATAGTATATGTCATTACCACGTAGTCTTACTCAAAAATATAACACCCCATCACTCTCCAATGTATTGAGAATTCCATAAATTGTGTTTCCAATCTCGCTCGACTCTGATACTCATAAATGATAAAAAAAGAATAGTAAAGTGACTAATTATCTACCAAAGACTAATAAAAACCTACACCACCTATAAATATATCATCCAACTAAATTAAATTAAAAAATATACCCATTATCAATGGATTAATCAATATCAATATCAAAATAAGGTATGTACTTCACCCCCACACCAGTAAAATGATTAGGTCCCTCTTTGAGAGTATATACCTATGAATCATATATTCGACAAATATGATGAACCTCTCTCCTGGTCGATATAAATTTCATTATATCAATGTGCACACTACTACAACAAACTATATTATTTTATTTAGACATTTTTTCTCATGATCCATCGAGTACAATGATCCATACAAATCAACAATCCAAATACACATCATAAAAACACCACGACCTCCAATAATTCATCGCAATTCGTATCATAATCCTTAACCAAAAAAATTTTCTAAAAAATTAGTATAAATATCAATAATTTTGTTATATCATTCTAAGATCTCTCTTATGAATCATCATATATAATCTTCTCCCATTAATATTAAGTTCCATCATTTGCACTACCAATTAGGAGATGTTATGAATGATTCCATTATAGATTAATAAACTGAATATAAAATAAGTATCTCAAAAATAGTTTTGGGATTCAATATAGAATCCATAGCCCCAACCATTTATGGATCTACACATATGGCGACCTCTAATATAACAATCCATATGATGCAGACCTCCCTGATCAAAAACTGACACTTTTAAATCTATGAATATCACTCAGGATATATATGTGATCATGGAATAATCTTCAAGTGTTATGAAAAACAATCAAATTAATAAGAGTAAACCATAATATCATTGAATACCACAATAATAAACATGTTTAATAATGGATGGAAGCCTAAATTAATTTGATCCATAATCATGGACGGTGCATTTTTTCAAACCAAACTGTATTATAAGAGACTCATTCAGCCCATTCCTACTAATAGTATATATAAAAGGAATTTAATTTGGAAACCCTTGTAGATTATGATGACCTTTTATCAAATAAATTAAATAGAAAAACTTTTTTCCCCTCTCTTGGTCAAACAAATCATTAATATATACTATATGATATTAATTCTTTATGGTCCCATATATTATCATCTATAATCCAAAAATATTTTCATTGAGTCATGAGTGTTCATAGAGATCATTATAGGAGAACCCCAAAGGGAATTATCTGATAAATAACACCATTGATCTCAAAAACATCTAACTACACTTTTAGCTACATATCATCTATAGGAGCTACGAGAAACAGAGGAATATATATGAAATATTCTATTGTATAAACATGATGAAAACTATTACCTTAAATTTTACAAAAAGAAATAAGACGTCTAAAAGAAATAAATCCCCAAATTGGATAATAGTAGGTGGAAATATCTCAAGAAAAATATCCATATCCTCATAAAAATACATTATTACAAGGTTGAAATTATTTTTTGTTACTGATTTTTAGGTCTAAAACACACTGACTGTAATTTCAACTAACAAGTAATAGTATAATGGTTATCTTAAACATGACAACCCTACTTTTATTACAAAATTAAACATGATTTATTACATTAAAAATTACAGGATAAAACAAATAAGTTTGAGAGGTTTAGTTTCATGGGGGCTTAGGATCATTACATAATAACATAAAACATTAAATAATACATATTTATTGAAAACATCCTTTACATGACCACTACATTCCCTCATACATAGCATTGCATGGGATAACCTGAGGACTTGCATAAGAAAAGGGTGAGCTATAAAGCCTAGTAAGGGAGTACACATGGAAAAACATGAGAAGTACAATAAATGTTAGAAAATAGGAATATCAATAGATCATAAAATAAACAAGAACATAAAGGCATGATAAAGCATGATAATCATAACATGGAAATGTGGAAACAACACTTAACATGGAATTAGCATAAGCCAAGGCTCATTGCACATAGAGCATGAGTAAATCCTCATTGCACATGAAGCACAAGTAAACCCTCATTGCAATTGAATTATCATGAGTATACACTCATTTCACATGAATTATCATGATACTATACTTTACCCAATCCATTGGAGCGCTATAAGGGTGCACCATTCTTAAACATTTCATTTCATGCATAAGTGTGCCACATGGATCGTAAAACATGGATTCCTAAAACATAATAATTTATTCCATGATAAATGAATGTGGAATTCATACATGAAAAATTATAATCATTATGTAAATTTGAATAAAGGTGAATACCCTTGACGGATAAATGGGCATGGTATTCACTTCACAATGGCATTGGCATAGAAAATCGGTGTGATTTCGGAAGCGTAACGATGTGACATAAGAATTCAGGAAAATGGTTGATTAGAGAGAAAGAGTATCCTCATCATATCTACATTTAATGGACTGCAAGTAGGTCATATAGATATATTTCCCAACAATTGTAATGTAATTTAGATTCATGATACAAAAGTATTGCTTGAATGTAAATGAGGTTAGAGAAGTTCCTTTTGAGATTTTGGCATAGTAATGGGTGTACATGGGAGGAATTTAATGAGAGAGAAATAAGTCTCCCATCATTAAAACAATAATATGGAAGTATGGGGGAGGTGAGATACCATACCTCAACATTAATAATTGAAATTAAAATTGCAAAGCAACTTAAAGAAAATTGGACAAAAATGAGAAAGGAAGAAAAAAACCCTTAATTGGAAGTGTGTTTCTAAAGGCTAGAGAGAGGCTTGTGAGAGTCTTATTGGTAGATTAGGGCACCTTGGGAGGATTATAGAGAGAGTAGGTAAGAGGTTGGATGAACTCCAAGGGCATTGAGTGAGGAGGAAGTGTGATCTTGGGTGGGATTATATTGGAATGGTGAAGGAATTCATTATTATTTAGGTTTGGGTCCCCTTGCATTAAATTAATCATAAACACAAACCATCCAATGGTTTTTGCCCATGGTTTTTGGAAACGGGAAGAGGAAAACAATATTTTATAAGGCCAAAGTCCTAAAATCTTAAAATATTAGGGTTTCTTATGTGGAGGTGACTTACACTCCCATAAAAATTAATTTAAAAATGCAAGGTGTTGAATAAGTCCTGAGGGGTCCATTAATGCTTTGAAAAGTCAGTAAACAAACCCAAAATCACATTATTTTAATGGTAAAATGTTTATCGGCAGAAAATAATGATTATAGTATTTTACTACATCACTATTGGGTCATTATGATGTCATAAAACAGATTATATATATAAACGGTATTTAATTTTTTCCCAAAAATTAGACTATCTCAGAAAATTATGAAAAATTAACCATAGGATAATTTCGACCTCCTGATTCCAGAAATAAAATCTATTTTACCTAAATAGTTTTCTAAATATGTTAATTTTCAATTTTAAAATAAAAACCGACATTTATCAAAAATTCACGAGTTTTGACAGAAATGGCTTTCAAAACATAATGAAAATTTTAATTGCATTCATAAAATTATAAGATCATTTATATTTAATAAAAGTTAATTTAATAATAATATTATTATTTTATTAAAATATTATTTAAATCAAAAATCCTTTAATTTAATAAAATAGATTACTTAATTAAATAATAACTAAAAACACCATTTGTACTTTAAAAACTATTTACAATGTATCAAAAATGACTAGAAATTATATTCATTATTATATAAATAAATGTACATGAACATAGTACAACTTATTTGTTACATAACCCCTTAAAATAGTCACATAAGACCTAAGGGTAAGGTGTGCAATGGTGACAGACTCTTGGGGTGGCTCGGATAACATCGCTCGAGTGGTAATTTTAATCAACTTTCACTTTTCCCGTAGACGGTCATGTTAGAGCTTGACATGATGAAGCTCAGCTTTTCCTTGGTCAATTGATAATCCCAAAGATGCCACCTCTTTTCCGAGCTCCGAAAAATGGGAATTGTGTGGGGAAATTCTTCTGTTTGAGGCCATCACTTCCTTTATCTGGGTAAATTTGATTTGTTAAAGTCCTATATTTATACTAATCATGTGATCACTGTTCAACGGCTATACTAGTAATGATCAAAATTAATGACATAAAACTAAAGATGTTGAAATTTTATATAATCATAAGGAGACATTTAATTAGATCAATAGTGATTTCTATTAATGAAACTTTGGGTCGTTACAATATTCCCCCCTTAAGAAATTTCGCCCTCGAAATTTTCTTTTTCCCACACTAAAACAAATGTGGGTAACTCAGCATCATCATATCCTCTGATTCCAAAATCTCTTCTTCAAACTTTTGGTTTCTCCAAAACAACTTGACGAGGGGAATTGTCTTATTTTGTAGAACGTTTTCTCTATGATCTAAGATCTTCACTGGTTTCTCCTCATAAGAAAGATCATCTTCCAATTTTACCACCTCGGAAGAGAGTACATGTGAAGGGTCAGGTATGTACTTCCTTAAGAGTGATACATGAAAGACATCATATACATTGGCCATGGCAGTTTGAAGTGATAGTTTATAGGCCACAACCCCGACACGATCAGGAATCTCGAAGGGGCCAATGTACCTTGGACATAACATCCATTTCCTTCCAAACCTCATGACCGTATTCCCTAGAGATATACGTAGAAACACCATGTCTCCAACTATAAACTCAAGGTCTCATCGAAGAGTATATGCATAACTCTTCTATCGACTATGGGTTGCGTTGATATGCTGCCGAATGGTTTTCACCTTATCCACCATTTCTTCGACCATTTCTGGTCCAAGCAGCTTACGTTCACCGACCATATCCCAACATGCTGGTGTTCTGAATCTTTTCCCATACAGGGCTTCATATTGTTCCATTTTGATGCTCGAGTGGAAACTGTTATTATAAGAGAACTCAAACAGAGGAAGATGTTTATCCCATCCTCCTTTAAAGTCCATTGAGCATGCTCTCAACATATCCTCAAGTGTTTGGATAGTCCGTTCAGATTGGCCATCAGTTTGAGGATGATAGGTCGTACTAAAGTTCAGTTCATTATTCAGATCATGTTGAAGACTATTCAAAAACATAGAGGTGAATCTTGGATCTCGGTCAGACATAATAGATAGTGGTACTCCATGCAACTTTAGCACTTCCCTGATATATATCTCTGCCAGTTGTTCTAATGTAAAATTCTCCCAAATAGCAATGAAGTGTGCAGTCTTTGAAAGATGATCCACAACAACCCAGATTTCATTTTTGCCTTTGGATGTCCTTGGAAGTCCAGTGACAAAGTCCATGGTGATGTTCTCTAATTTACATTCTAGTATGGGAAATTGTTGCATCATCCCCTTAAACTTATGCCTCTCTTCCTTCACTTGCTAACACACCAGGTACATTGACGTATATTCAGCGATCTCCTTCTTCATATTATCCCACCAAATGTTTTCTCAGATATCTCGATACATCTTTGTGCTCCCTGGGTGAATAAAGAAATTTGAACTATGTGCATCATCCAAAAGTTCTTTCTTCAGCTACAGACATGATGGAACACATAGGATTTTCCCAAACCGCAAAATTCCTTCTTCATATACATTAAACTATGAGGATTTCCCTTTTTTGATAGCGAACACTTTTCCTGAATTCCCACATCATCCTTTTGAGCATCCTTTTACCTTTCTAAAAGAGATGGTTGAGCAAACATTTGTGAAAGTGTGGATGATATTCCATTATTTATGATTCCCATATCCATCTTCATCAAGTCTAAGATGTTTGGATCCTTCTCAATTCTCATCATTGATAGAATTTCTGGGTCCTTTCTACGTAGGGCATCTGCCACCTTGTTCACTTTCCCAGGGTGATAATATATTGAATAGTCAAAATCCTTGATGAGCTCTATCTATCTTCTCTAGTGCATATTAATCTCTTTTTGTTTGAATATATATTTAAGACTCTTGTGGTTAGTATATATCACACATTTCTCTCCATAGTGATAATGCCGCCATATTTTCAATGCAAAGATCACCGCCGCCAACTCCAGATCATGCGTTGGATAGTTTTGCTCATGGATTTTCAACTGACTTGAGGCATAGGATATAACTTTATCATTGTGCATCAGAACATATCCTATGCTCGTCTTTGAAGCATCACTGAATACAACAAAAGGTTCCCCACTTGTGGGTAAATTGAGCACGGGCATAGTGATAAGCCTCCTTCTCATCTCCATGAAGCTTTCTTCACATTCATCACTCCAAGAAAACTATAATCCCATTCAAGTTAGCTTTTTAAGAGGGTTGGAAAATCATTAGAAATTTCTCACAAATCATCGATAATATCCAACTAACCCCAAGAAGCAACAGATATCAGTTACTGATGTTGGCCTAGGCCATCCCTCAATTGCATCTATTTTGGAGGGGTCCACAAATATCCCATTGCTTGTGATGATATGGCCCATGAATGAGACCTCCTTCAACTAGAACTCACACTTGTGGTACTTTGCATAGAGCTTCTCCATGTGCAAAGTCTCTAGTACAGTTTTTAAATGCTCCACATGATCCTCCTTGGTTTTGGAGTATATTAGAATATCATCTATAAAGACTACCAAAAATTTGTCAAGGTATTCTCTAAAGACTCTATTAATCATGTCCATGAATATTTATGGAGCATTGGTGAGTCCAAAAGTCATTACTATGAATTCTTAGTGCCCATATGTTGTATGAAAAGCAGCCTTGGGGACATCTTCCTGCTTCACCCTTACTTGATAATATCCCGACAGCAAATCCACCTTAGAGAAGTATTGTGCTCCACACAGCAAATCAAAAAATTCATTGATTCTTGGCAGAGAATACTTGTTCTTTACCGTGATTTTTTATGTTCATGATAATCGATGCAAAGCCGCATTGACCCATCCTTCTTCTTGACGAAGAGGACTGGTGCACCCCATGGTGAAGCACTTGGGCATATAAACAGTTTATCCAAATTCTCATGTATTTGTTTCTTCATCTCTTCAAGCTCAACAACAGCCATTATATATGGATTCATGGATATTTGTAGCGCCACAGGTATAAGTTCAATTGAGAACTCAACATCTCTTCTAGGAGGAAGACCAGACAATTCTTCGGGAAACACTTCAGCGAATTCCCTCACAATAGGCATTTCTTCAAGGATGGTTTCTTCCTTTGACTCAATCATCTGAGCCAGATAAGTGTTCTCATAAGGTAGTAATATCCATGCTTGAGATGATGGAGATAAAGGAGATTCATCATCCTCCTTACACTTGTAAAGAATTAGGGGTCGATTCTCCATATGGAGTGTGATTTCCCTCTCCTGAAAATTTATGTTGGCTCTATATAAGGAAAGCTAATCCATGCCAAGAATTGCATCAAATTCCACCAGAGGGAGTATGACGAGGTTCGCAAGGAAATTCAATCCACAGACTATAATAGGGGGGAATTATATTCCTGGGATGCATTGATCGCCCCATTTGCCGTACTCACCGACATCTTTACTTCAATGATTTGTGGTGGTGCTAGGATTATTCTACAAAACTTTCGAGATATAAAAGAATGCGTAGTACCAGAATCAAAAAGTACATTCGCTATTCTTGAATGAATAACTAGCGTACCTGTCACCACTTCGTTGTCGGGGTTCACTTCGGCAGAAGTGATGGCAAAAGGTCTTCCTTGTTTCCTTGGAGTTTGTTGGTTGTCTCCTAAAACCCTTGTATTAGGGCACTGATTTTCAAAATGACCAAGTTCATTGCATTTGTAGCATTGAACAACGCGTTGATGTTCGAACGGAGCATTCCTATCCTCTATCGCAGCCACGGGTCTTTCTTGCCAACAGTTAACAGCTAGGTGCCCTTCTCGTCCACACCTGAAGTATTTTCTCATCCCCTTAAGGCAATTTCCAGGGTGCTTCTTTCTACACTTTTGGCAAGTGGGGTGTTAGATCATCTTAGAACCATTGGATTTATCCATCGGCCCACCAGCATTGACTTCCACATTAATCTTATTTTCCCCATGATACCCCTATGATTCCCTGATCTCCATTTTGACCTTGAGGGAACATCGAAAAATTTCCTCATAGCTGTCGAAGTCACAGATAGCTAATTCATTCCGCAAGCTTGGCTTCAGCCCACCAAAGAAGCGGTCAACCTTGCATTCGGGGGTAACGACAAAGCCGAAAGTGTATCGTGAAAGCCTTGTGATGTTTTCCTCGTACACTACAATAGATTCTTCATCTTTCTTCTTGAGGGAAAGGAAGTCCCTTTTCATCTTAAGCCAGAGGGTGTGTGGAAAATATTTATCAAAAAACATCATCCAGAAATCCTTCCATTCCAATGCCTCGATCTCCTCCTCATGCTCCGTATTTTTTATCAAATTCCACCATTGACCAGCTTCCCCCTCCATACAATAAGCCTCTAGTAGAACCATGTCTTGTTCAGAACATTGGAGGATGGAGAATATCTTTTCAATGGAGTTGATCCATTGTCTAGCGATCATGGGATCAGATGATCCACTAAAATTAGGAGGCCTTTGTCTCATGAAGCACTTGATAGCGACTTGTTCATTCTTAGTGGGGGTTGAAAGTTCCTCTTGACCTGTGTTTCTATTCAAAACTTGAGTTAAATGAGAGAGAAGCGTGACAATGTTCATGATTCCCGCTCCCATTGGATTGAGCATCTCATTAGTACAGTCATCACACTGATCTTCACAACGGTTGTTAGCCCAAGTCCTCCTATTACTGGACATTGGATGGAATAAAATGAAGGTTAGGGTTAACACATAAAGGGTAATACAAATACAGAAGTTTATGAGTTATAAATAAACTTTTATTTCTTTACTCATGAGTCTATAGGCTTCAATCTTGGCTTTTCATGATCTAATTTCTAACATATATTCATAGGGGATTTTTTTTAATTCCCCTAATAAGGGTTCATACTAAGCTTTTGAATTTATCAAAACATATCCCATGAGAGTGTCGTAACCAAGAGTGCAGCAAGGCCCGTTGTCGGGCACCAGTTCCTATTCGAGTCTATCTCAAAGCTGTATTTTTGGGTTTTACCCCTAGGATACATTTGTGCTAGAGCCGCCTCTACTTGCTCGTATCCAGACATGGATGTATTTTCTTGATAAACCACTTGCTCAGTACTTACTAAAACTTAGGGATGTTTTTATTATACTTAGTCATGTATCTAAGGCTTTACTAGGATTTCCTAATCCCAAAAATAACCAAACCTATCCTCTAATACCAATTATGAAAACCTCTCTTTTATTACAAACTTAAACATGATTTATTACGTAAATATTCACTAGATACAACAAATAATACTGAGAGTTTTAGTGTCTTTGGGGCTTAGGTTCATTACATAAAATCATAAAACATGAAATACAACATCTGTATTGAAAACTTCCTTTAAATGACCACTACATTCCCTCGTACTTAGCATTGCATGGGATAACCTAAAGACATGCATAAGAAAAGGGTGAGATATAAATCCCAGTAAGGGAGTACACATGGAATAAAATGGTGAGTACAATACATGTTAGAAAATAGGAATATCAATTGATCATAAAAGAAACATGAACATAAAGTCATGATAAAGCATTATAATCATAACACGGAAATGTGGTAACAACACTTAACATTGAATTTGCATGAGCCAAGGCTCATTGCACATAGAGCATGAGTAAATCCTCATTAAACAAGAAGCATGATTAAACCCTTATTTCAGTTGAATTGTCATGATTCAACACTCATTTCACATGACATATCATGATACTATACTTTACCCAATGCATTGGAGTGCTATAATGGTGCATCCTTCTAAAACATTTCATTTAATGCATAAGTTTTCCACATGGATCATAAAACATGGATTCATAAAATATAATCACTTATTACACGATAAAGGAATGTAGAATTCATACATGAAACATTATAATCAATATGTAAATGTGAATAAAGGTGAATACCCTTGATAGAGGAATGGGCATGGTATTCACTACACAAAGGAATTGGCTTAGAAAATCGGTGTGATTTCGGCAGTGTAATGACGTGACATATGAATTCATAAAAATGGTTGATGAGAGAGAAAGAGGTTCCTCCAAATATCTACATTTAATGGAAATTAAGTAGGTAATATAGATTCATGTCCCATCAATTGTAATGGAATTTAGATTCATGATACAAAATTATTGCTTGAATGTAAATGAGGAGAGAGAAGTTCCTTTCGAAATTTTGGCATAGTAACGGGTGTACATGGGAGGCATTTAATGAGAGAGAAAGGGGTATCCCATTATTCAAACAATAAGAGGGATTTTATGGGGGAGGTGTGAAACCATACCCCGACATTCATAATTGATATTAAAAGGGCAAAGCAACTTAATGAAAATTGGACAAAACTGTGAAAGGAAGAAAAAAAACCCTTACTTGGAGGTGTGCTTCGAAAGGCTACAGAGAGGCTTGTGAGAGGCTTCTTGGGTGATTGGGGAACCTTGGGAGGATTCTAGAGAGAGTATAGAAGAGTTTGGACAAACATAAAGGGCTTTGAGTGAGGAGGAAGTGGGAGCTTGGGTGGGTTTATATAGGAAATGTGAGGGAATTCTTTATTATTTAGTTTTGGGTCCCCTTGCATTAAATTAATCCAAAACACAAACCATCCCATGTTTTTTAACCATGGTTTTTGGAAAAGGGAGGAGGAAAACAATATTTTATATGTCCAAAGTCCGAACATCTTAAAATATTAGGGTTTCCTATGTGGAGGTGAGTCACACTCCCATGGAAATTAATTTAAAAATACAGGGTGTTGAATAAGTCTTGAGGGGTCCATTAATACTTTGAAAAGTAAGTAAAACAAAACCAAAATCACATTATTTTAATGGTAAAACATATATTGTCCAAACATAATGATTATATTATTTTATTAAATCATTATTGGGTCATTATGATATCATAAAACACATTATATATTTAAAAGGTATTTAATTTTTACCCAAAAATTTGACTGTCTCAAATAATTATGAAAAATTCACCATTCGATAATTTCGACATCCTGATTCCAGAAATAACATTTATTAAATCTAAATAATTTTATAAATATGTTAATTTTCACTTTTAAAATAAAAACCGACATTGATTGAAAATTTACGGGTTTTGACAGAAATGGATTTCAAACCGTAATGAAAATTTTAATTGCATTTATAAATTATAAGATTATTAATATTTAATAAAAATTAATTTAATAATAATACCATTTTATTAAAATATTATTTAATTCAAAAAAACTTTAATTTAATAATATATATTTCTTAATTAAATAATAACTAAAAACACTATTTGTACATTAAAAACTATTTACAATGTATAAAAAATGACTATAAATTATATTCATTATTATATACAAAAAATAATGTAAATGAATATAGTACTACTTATTTTTTACATAACCCCTTAAAAAATCCGCGTAAGACCTAAGGGTAAGGTGTGTGATGGTGAAAAACTCCTGGGGCGGCTCAGATAACATCGCTCGAGTGGTAATTTCAATCAACTTGCACCTTTCCTGTAGACGGTAACGTTCAATCTTGACTTGATGAAGCTCAACCTGGGCATGGTCAAGGGCAAAGCCTAAAGACTCCACCTCTTTCCTGAGATCCGAAAAATGGGATTCTTATTGGGAAATTCTACTATATGAGGCCATCACTTCCTTTGTTTGAGTAAATAGGATTTGTTAAAGTCCTTTATTTATACTAATCATGTGATCACTGTTCAACGACTATATTAGCAAAGATAAAAATTCTTGACATAAAAACAAAGAAGTTGACATTTTATATAAACATAAAGAGACATTTAATTAGATCAAGATTTATTTCCATTAATGAAACATTGGGTCGTTACATTAAATACATATGATTTAATTCCATCAATAATATAGGTCATTTTCTTTTAAATAAATTACCATCCAATTTGTACATAGGATGTCATTGAAACTACACAACTCTATGATAATGAAATCCTGGATACCCTAATATACAATTATCAAAACGGGACTCATAGAACATTAACAGAACTATTATATTGAAACCTAAATTTAATATAAATAGGAGTCACTACTTATAGGTACTCAAAATAGATTCATAAATCACAACCATAATTTTTATAAATAATAGGCTGTGATAAATCTATATCATATAAGTTGAATATTGTGTAGTTGAAAAAAATATTGTAGTCAGAATAATAAATTTACCTCATCTTGCTCAGTTTTTATTGACACAATATGATATGTTATTTTTTTCCTAATGCCAAACTGTTTTCCAACAGAGTATTACCATTATTACCCAATGTGTATGCACTCTATTTCGTAAAAAATCCAGGACATGATCAACTACATGTTTTCCATGATTGTATGAATGAACTAAAACTACTTCCCAAGGGAACCACACATATTTAGACAACTGAAACTGATTCTTGAACACCCTATTATTCTATGGGTGGATATTAATTACATTTGTATAAATAATATTGGATCCCCGTAAACACATTTATTGAAAACATTCCACGAGGAACGTTAAATATTTTTAATGTTTGCCATGATTGAGACACAAATGACACACTAAATGAGATCTCCAATGAAATGTTATATAAGAATCATGGCATTTAAAATACTACAAATCACTAATCTAGAGATAATCACTAAACCCCATTTTTATCAACCTAGGTATCCACTATCATACATAGTATATCACCTTGACAACTTAATGGAATTTTTTCTAGATATATTTATCTTTTTAATAGGGTCTTTATTCATAACCATTGAAAAAGATATAACCATTAATATGATAACATTAGAATGAATTGAGAGTCTCTAGCCATCATAAAATTAGCGATCCCAATTAGTCTTGTCACACAATAGTAAAGAATAAAATTGGATTATCTTAGTAAAAAAAGGAAAATATCCTATTATTTTCATACTACCCAAATTCAACAATATAAAATCTTGATCAATGTAATATTTTAGTGTCGTTCGAATAAAATTATTAATGAAACATTAAATAAATTCCATCATGGATAGAATCATATTTTTATCTACCTGCATAAAGTAATCTCACCATTTCAAATTAGCCCTGAAATAATATTCACTAGAAAACTGAACGTCATCTCATTTGTGTTTATATATGATTAAAGATATCCAACATAGAAAGTATATTTATATTTCAATAGACTTCAGTTGAAACTCTATTTTAAATAGAGATATATTTTGTAACTAATACTCATTATTTATTTTAAAAATATAAATATAACACCATAATGATCTATATAATAGTGATTAAATATTATCAAAAAAAATCTTCCTGAGTTTGTAAAACATATGAGCTATAACAAAACTCAGGGCTTTAAACTAATAACTATAGGTACATTATCCAATAAAACATCCAGAGAGTCAAGAGTCTATAATCATTATGAAATGTCATTACAATGATAAATACATGTATATGTTAATAAATATAATAGTTCTGAAGAAAATAATATGTAATGTATTAATATAATGTGAATAATTCAATGGTATACACTTACCCAAACATTATAGGTATCGAATATAATAATTGATGGGTCTATAATAATAGATACTCACTATCTCTAAGGGGAATATATAGGTATTCATGAGATTCATAATATAAATTAAATAATAATAATGAATAACCATGTTTGTGTTTTGTATACTACCATCATCATGTTATATAAGAATACACCATATAAATAAATGATTAGTTTATCAATCAATCTTCACATCATAATCACTATTTTACATCAAATGGTATAGAACAATAATTTTAGTACTACATTGTGAGAATAGTTCATGACGACACAACCACTATCCACAACAGGACAATAGTAAAAACACAAGAAATAGGAATTCAACAATTAAATTGAATCATTTTTTGTAAATTACACCATACTATAAATGGAATGACAAATAATATGTATCTAATCATAGGTGACATAGATTTCCATCATATGGGAGTGGGATTATCTTAAGAAGAAGATCCATACTAAGTACAAAAACTGCCTATATTTTGTATACTATATAAAAAATGGTAAGAAAAAGGTAAAAAATAATTTAAATTGACAAAGTAACATTCCGTAGCTCTTTTCACATGTATTATGACTAAATCAAGTGCACCTATATATAGAATGACTCAATGTATTCTAGAAGATGAAAACATGAAGTAATAATCAATGTGTAATGTGGGAAAAACATATCTAAATAGATTTAGGGACATATAAATCATAATGTAATAATTATAATATTGTTAATCATATCAAAAGTGAAAGAAAAATCGAATATATCACCAAAAAATTCTATATATAATAAAATTAGCCTTCAGTTATTAAAAAAAGGAATAGTTGAAAAGTTTTTAATTAATACGTACCATTTTAACTCATAGGTCAATCATATAAAATTCACCAATTAGTAATAAAACATACATAATATACAAAAAAATAGAATAATGGTTATTCGTCAATCCTAACATGATGATAATAACAATATTTACATCAGCCATCAATCATGGATCACTTATCCTAATCCACTCCCACAACCAATAAGTCTACTTGGTTACTTAAATTTCCAGAAAACATATCTAGTAAATCAATTAATTATAAATTGTAAAATTCTTATAAATAATGTAAATATACATATAAAACAATAATAATAATAATATTCCACAAACATCAGTTCTCCTTAATAAACTTTTCTGGTGCACACCAGCATCATCTAATGTATGGTTCCCTATGAACATATCAAATTATATTTAATTATGGGTATAATTACAATTCATAATTAGTGTAAATTACATCCCATAATAATTTACTTACAAAAAAATGAGATGTATGTCACCTTGATATAATCATAACAAAGATCATATCGTACCTATAATATCATGATACCTGTTATATGAGATTTATTCCTAATAAAATATTAACATTTAATATTTCATATTCCATAATTTAAATATAAATGTGAAATTCATAATTTGACTAAGAAAAAAGTGGTAATAATATATATCAATGGTGACTACTATGTGGAATGGAAATCCCCATTCCTGAGGCTTCTATTGAGTTGAAAGGCATGAATTACACTAACAATCACCACGAATGATGGAAAAACATCCCATTTAAGAATCTATTTAAACATGGGACATATGTTCCTATTATATGGGATATAAAAATAAACTAATCAATGCATCTCATCCACCCATCATCACGGTCAGTTGGGACATCTGTCTCATTTCCATGGGAATTTCATCCATAATAACTACCACATCAAAATTGTAAGCATGTCCCTCATCATACCGAACATAATGAATATTGAAATATGTAGATATATAATTTTCACATCATCATATTCCTAAATATATAAGATATAGTTAATATAATCCATTATCTTATACAATAAACAACCGGTTGGTATATCAGTCCCACATTACATTTTTAAAAACAATTTAATATCTAAACATTACGACATCCTAGAATCATATTATATTAATGAGAACGTTAAATTAAATATATTAAAAATTATAATTTAGAGGTTTAATAACATATAAAATTATTTAATTGTTAATTGGGACGATCATCCTCATTATGGAAAAATTCTATAAACAAAACTGAGGTATTACCCATCCAGTACCACAATCTAGTTGGGGATTAATATTCATTGTAATCCATTTAACTAGATATTAAACAATGGGAATAAATATATATCCACATGGATAAAACCAAAATTACTCCACACCCATACAAACATCCCTTATTTAAATATTTGATAATGTTACCAAATAAGTGTCCATTATATCGGTAAACAAGTCAAGGAAATGTTGAATATGTTTTTAGTATTTAGGTATATCAGCTTTTTAATAATTTCTTGGACTTTATTGGATATAATAATAATTTATGATGATAAATGTGTTTGGGGTAGACCTAAAAACATGAATGTATGAACCAATATAATCCAATCACATTCATTTTAATTATAAATTAATCATAAAATGGTGGTAGACTATATATCACACATTTCATGAAATGAGTGTAATAAATAATAATTAGTTTGTGACAACAATATATATTCTATTGAATTCCTTCTAATTATATATTTTTTTAAAAAAAATATTTTATTAATATATTTTGAAAAATAACATAAAATCCAATGTGATATACTTCATATAAATTTGATCTTAAATTAAGGTTATATATATGTAATGGTTAAATAAATTAATTGGAATATATAGTATACAATGTAGAAAATATGAAAAATATGGAAAACCATGTTTCACATATATCAATATTTAAACTATTATAATTAATTATATAACCCATAAAACTATTGTAGAAAATATATTGAATCATGGACATACTTTTAATGGTGAAATTAACCTCTATTCTCTTCGTCGTGGTGTTCCACCCAGTAATGTCTCAAAAACCTAGACTATAGTAGAATGAAAACATCCCCCTGTTAGACTTCATAGAATGTGTATAAATTTTATCGTTTAATTAACCTTGTATAACGATTCCTAGATTGATACACTCCTAACATTGGAATTCATGGGGTAGTTCCCTTCCCTCATGGTACACCAACAATATAATGATATGAAACATCCACCTAGTTTAGATCAGATGGTCTTTGTATTACTAGTCACCTACAAAAGGATTTAATGTCATGTATACCATACGATATTTTTATCCATATTAGACCATGAAAATATTCATAATGGCATGGAATTACTTAACCCAAATATATAAAAAAATTAACATACACATAACCTCGTCATTGAATGATCCCAAATTATTATCATGTAACTATTGATCATCTATATATTGTCAATAATTTAAAACTAAAAATCAATATTACTCCCCCATTCAATACAAAACCTTCACTATTTCGGTGTGATAGTCTATTTTGAAACTCTTATCATGGTGGAACCCTCCGGAGTTTCACTATCACATGCCACCTAAAGAAAAAATAAAACATGTACATGGTGAAAAATAAATTTACCAACTCTCTGTCACACACTAAAAAATTCAGTAAAAAAAATGCACATTCTTAGATGATATTGACATGAGTTTGTACCTAATGTTGGTGTGAGGTGTTATATACATCTAGAAAAAACCAAGATAAAAATACCAAAAATGATAAATGCATCCCACAATAAAAATGTATTAACAATTATATATGACACTAGATCAATGGATGAAATTGATACCATATTTCAATGCATATTATCACACTATAATATTATGGAATGAATTGTGATTTATTTTAGAGATATTGTTTATATCTTTTAGACCTAACCACTACACTAAAAAATTAATATTAAATCCTTGATTTATATATATCCTTCCCAAAAAAATATATATAATACAAAAAAATAAAGAAAAAATAGTTAAAACCTTGATTCATCTAGATAATTCATCCAGAATGATTTCCATTTGGAATTTGAATGTGACTAAGGAGCATAACAATGGTGTACATGTGATTTTATCTCTATAGGAACATAACATCAACACGATATGATAGATAAACATATTTAAAATTATCTTTATTTTTTTATACATATAGTTCATTACAATATACCTTCCCAATTTTTTATTCTGGTTAATTATAAGACAATAATATGTATAATATTATTAAAAATTCTATAATATAGTGATTGACCAATTAATACAATCATTGAGTGAATATTTAAAAACAATTAGGTTGTTTTATCATTCTCACACATTATTTTATCATTATCCATTTTCATTAAATATAATAATTATTTCTAGAAACATAACAATAAATTTGACTATTTTATTGACATCCAATGGTTCACAAACCATGTGGGTTTTTACCATCCCATCTCCTTATAAAATTATATTAGATTTTGGGAGATCCTAAATATTTCTTATTTATTTTATAAAATTATTACTGGACAATTTTTTCTTCAAGATAAGTTCTTCCTAGTTTTCTCCTCAAAAATATAATTTAATATTTAATTCATATAATTTTTTTGATAGAATCTATGAATTAAATGAATATAATAAACAACATAGGTTTTATTATGTTTGATGTGAATGTATTGCATCTATAAAAGTAGATGATAGATCCATATCATATATCCATTGGAATTGATGTTTTTTACATTACAACTAATTATATAAATATTCATTAAATAGAAACATTCTACAACATTAGTGATAAAAAATATTGACTATGAGGGGAGAGAAATAAATTCAATACATTCATTATACATGGAGAGGGATACAGAAAAAAAATTTCATATAAAATATGAAATAGAATTTAATGAAAATTATGATATACATTATTGAGACAAAAATTTATTGTATAATGGTTTTAGAGATGTCCATATCACATTCAGTAATATTTTATAGGAGGATTTGAGTTAGCGGAAGAGTTATTAAACTGTGTAAACATATTTTTTTAGCTCAATTTGATTTTATGGATAATTTAATAAAGATTTCATGTTAGTGAATAAAGTAATTATAATTCTACTTGATATGTTTGAAGAAAATTTTAGTACACATAAATAGAAATATAATAATTTTTAATGATTAAATAGGATAAAAAATAAATTCATAGTCCAAAAAAAAATTGCGGGATACTATTCATGGAATAAATATTAATATAACAGTGAGACTACATTTAATACATCCATTATCATCTACAAAATTAACTAAAAACTTCACATGAGGGGGAAATAAATAATGACATTACATCTATTTATTTTATTGAATTTATATATTTATTTATTTATTTAATGTAATCCTTAAATGATAAATATAAAGGTATAGTTCCTTTTATGTGTTTTAAATATGGTATATTTTATATTTTTTCTACTCACTTCCCTTGAAATATCGTAAATGATGACAAATATGATCAACCCAAAACATCATCAAGTATAATGAAGATGTCTAGTCATAATAATGGAGAAATATCCACTAATTGTTAGATAAAGGTCAATACAACAGATAAATTAATAAATCATAAAAAAATTATAATGCCAATAATGTGCTATAGAAAGTCAAAATAATGATCATGACATACATTATTAAGGGTGTTTTCCTATTTATCGGCATAATAATTAAGAATGAAACCATATATAATTGAAGAAGGTTTTATTGATGAAAAAAACATGTGTAGAAATCAATGTAATTTTTATATATAATAAATTTCATGGATTGAATAGTGATAATATCTTAATATTGAACAAAGAGCATTGAAATTATTGAAATATTACTTAAAAAAATTCATAATGAATCAAAATCCAAGGACATTTATAAGATAGAAATATAGTTAAAACGAAAAATGGGTGATCTAAATTCAGTCCTTGAAATGAGATATAATATACTCAATATTAAAAAATAAAATATATTTTCTATGAATGAGGATTTAAAAAAAATAGATGAAGTATAGATAAAATCTAAAATTTCATGAGATAATTCTGCAGATTTGGGATGAATAAATTTATCAACGCAGAGAGTAAATTCTAAATGACATATATGAATGTTTGTGATTGAAATATTTTTTGGTGTGTTTTACAGGGTACCAAATCCACTATTTTAGATACCCAATATTATATTAAAATATTTTCAAATATAGATAAATTATAATATTTTATCATGTCACATAAGATAAAAAATTACCCCATTAGCATAAAAAATGTAGTACTAAGTCCTCCTATGTGAAAAATGTGTGTTTGAAGAATAATAATATGGAGATTAATAATTTGTTGAAATCAATGGTAAATTAATTTTCGATTATGAATAAAAAGGATGATATAAATAAATAGAGTTCAAATCAAATTGTGAATAATTGAGAAGTATTTTGAAATTCCATCTTTACAAAATGAAATTCCAATATAAAATAAGGTATTATTATTTAGAAGTCTATAAGAACATAAAATATATGTTATACAATGTTTTAAATCCCATTAATAAAAGTAGGTATATAAAATGAGTTTAATTAAACTACTGTTACAATTGGATGGTCAAGAAAACAACCAAAAAAGATTTTAAAAATTCAATATTCTTTTGATTTTATGGACGTGACATGTGGGAGATATTATCAAAAAAAATTGAATAATATTCTAACTATTCATCATTTAAAATCATAGAGAGGGGATAACACTCTATGTTTAATGATTAGGAGTAATAATGGAAAAAAACATCTTCTAAATGTGGATTACATAACATTGGAAGATTGAGTGGTTTGGATACTAGATATAGATTTCATACAACAGTTGAATAAAAATAAAAAACTATTTAATGATATTAAACGTTATAATTTATTATTTATCACTTCTAAAAATGATAGGTCAATTAATTTTAAAATGAGTTTGATACATAAAAATTTGTGAAAATAAAAATGACACTTACGATGTTATCTTAATATATGGGTTGGTGAGAAATCAAGTCAGTATCACATATGTTTTTGATAAAGAGTTTGAGGTGGTATTTATATAATGGGATATTACATTAATAGTTTTAATGATGTTACATTATTTGTGTATGGATATTAAATATTTGGAAATCTATTTTATATTTCTAATTATAAATTTTTTTTGAATAATAATGTATGAGGCAGATGAGATTTCTTATAAAAGAATTGTCTATTTATATGGATAGAACATAGTTAATCTATTAATATAAAATGATATAAAGAATCCAATGATGAAAAATCATCAAATACCCATTAAATAAGATAATTAGCACAAAAATGATGATGGTGTACAAAATTTATATTAAGTTGGAGGTAAAAATCAATAATTCCATTTGATTAATATAATAGGGTGTGTATGTACCAACTCTCTTCAATAATTTTAATGGAAATACATATTTCATTATGTTTTTGAAAATTAAACATTCTTATGAATTTTTTTTTTAATTTTGTGTTGTGTAAATTTAAATCTATAAATATATATAATAACGTTGAGAGGTTCATTATTCATCAAACTATTTGTGTTATTAAATTATTTTTTCCCAATAATGGATCTCATTACATTAGTATATGGTATGATTTATATATTTACAGTCATGGAAATATTCATGAATATAGTGATCCATAAACACTATGATAAAACAAATTATTCAAGATGAATAAAAATATTTTATGGGAAATAGATAGACCAAGTTATAAGGAATGAAAACTAATTTTTTTAAATAAAGTACATTATAGTGAATTTATTGATTATTACTATGTTTTTCCTCCAACTATATTAAATTAAAATACCTAATGAGATATGGTATTGGAATATTCCCAAAGTTATGATCCAAATTATATTTGGTGAAAAAAAATTCATTAGTATATTATAAATAATTTTTTTGAATTTTTTTGAATGTGATAATGATGTATTGTTTAATAGATACACCCTGAATGGAATGTTTTACCCATGTTTTGACAATAATTTATGAAATGTTTTTTAAACAAAATTATCCATGTATTTTTAAATATAACAAATCATAAAAAGTAATTTTTTAAAAAAAATATATAAAATAATACCCTCATGAATGTGTTTTATATAATGTGATGGATATGAATATAGTAGCATATTTCCATCATTCATATGATGATTCTAAAATTTCCATGAAATGAGGGAAACCATACGATTGCACGTTATATTATTCAAATTCATTGAATAATAATTTCATAAATATCATTTATCAATAGAATCATTGTTTTACAATCATAATGAAATATGGCGATTGAAAATCATACCACCTTATGTTTAAAAAATGAAACAAAGTGTTTTGATGATGAATTTATCCATATGTATTGGATTTATATAATATAATAAGAGTGTTATCAAATTAAGAAAATTTATAATTTGAAATTTGTGGTATATACTACAAAAACCAATATTATTTGGATGATGTGGGTTTTATAAAATATCATACAGATATATAAATATAATTGAAAAAATTAAATCATCCACAATATGTCCCAATTAATACATTTAAATTCAATTCTTCCATTTTTATCATAATTATATAAATATTATTTACCATTTTAGATGAAATTAATGTATTTATATAAATAATAAAAATTAAATATAAATATATATAATGAATCTACGATTATTTTTTTAATATAGTCATTTCGCTTCACTAATATCTTTATTTTGTTTCATTGTGGACACAAATATTATATTATATTTATAGAGTGTGAAATTTTTTAACTATCATTGATTTAAACAAATATATAATTCATGCATGTAAAAGTTTCCATTAAACATTATAAAATGGATCTTATGGTTATATTATTCAAATAATACTCCTCAAATAATTTTTTAAAATGTTTCGGTGACATTATTACTCTAATACATTGGCATTAACCGTTAATTAAACTCTTTAAATCTTACCAGGACACAATTACACTTAACTCTTTACTAGTTACAAATTACTAAAATATTCTAAAAATATATATTTGTTTTTTTGGATGATATTTTAAACCATATACGAATCATTTTTCATATTTTCATATTTTTATGAATTTTGGATCATTTAATAAAATATAATATTATTTTAAATATCACTAATGATTATTTTGAGAGTATTCATTTTTTGACATTTTAAAATATATCAAACCACAATATATAATAGAACCAAAATCGTGAATATATCCTTAATGTGTTTTGATCGACTATAAAAATATAAGGACATTAAATATATTTTATTTATATTTATTAGAATAGTTTTACTAAAATTTATTTTATATTTCCTTTAAATAAACATTTACTGCATCATCATTGTGAAATAATTTCATGTAATTATTTCATCACTTAAATAAAAAAATAAATTATCAAGAGGAAGATAATTTTTTTATCTTTAAAATGAATATTTATTTTCTAGATGATCACAAATATAACCCCATGTTAATAATATATAATTAGATAAAAACAAAAGTCTATGAAAATAGTATATCCATAAAGTATAATATAATAAATGTAAAATTATCATCCCTAAGGTCATAAATCATCTACTAACTAATAATTTAATTCTAAGAGATGATAAATAATCATAAATTATAATTAGGACATGTGTTATTGTAATTTTATAATATTTATATTATCATTTTTACTGCTAATTAGTAATTTACACTTTAATCATGGTTATAGAAAAATAATATAGATAAATTTTAAATTTCCAAAAACGGTTTCAATTTAATAAATTTTTAAATTATTATTCCAAATATGGAATTCATTTTTTGAAATTCAAAAAACATAATTTTATAATATTAATTTAATATTAATCCCATTTACATAATTAGAAAATGAATTTTTTGTGTCAAAACATTCAAAATATTGAATTTTTTATCCAATTTTAATATAAAATTGATTAAAGTTACCTAAATTTGATTAATTGGTTAAAAGTGAAAAAATAAGAATTTAAAATCCAATATACTATTTATTTATCACTATAACATAATTACAAGAAAAAGTTGTTTTCAATTAAAATATTGTATGTTTTATTCTTCGTCAGAACATTCAAAAAAATCATCCCAATTAACATTATATATTACACATTTAAATAATATATATTTTTTAAAATAAAATAGATAAAAGTTTCAAAAATTGGATTTAAAATATGTTTTTCATCAAAAAGATATTAAATTTTCTTTTTTAAAAAATAGATCAATTATGTATAAAATTGTATTTGATCTTATATAATACCTATAAAACACATAGGATTAATGTTAAACATTATATAAAATCTATTTTAGAAATATAATCCTAAAATTGTGATTTTTATTGATATAAATCATAGTTTTACATATTTAATTGTTTTAATTAAATGACTTCTTTTATATTAAATAATTATTTATACTTATTTATAACTAATTGGTAACCAATATAATATATTATATATATTTTAATGATTGTTTTCCCTATTCATTACCACCGATTTATTTTATAAGAGATAATTTCATTATAAATTTTAATAATAATATTATATTGTTTTCTATTTAAACTCGGTAAATTGTGAAACATAATCTATCAATGGGATTAAAATATTAATGATACATAAAATAAAATCAGGTGCCCCTACATCCCTTTTAACATTATATTTCTTATATAATACAAAATGGAAAGGGAGTGGTTAATTTTATGAACCAAAAGACTCAACAACTATCGATTTATGAGGCAAATAGTTAATGGAAGTCGATGAAATGCATTTCTATAATGAAATAGGATGTGTAGGACATTTATGGGAAGCATATAAATGAATCATTATATATGATATATTATTTTCTAAATACGGTGAATATGGGTAATATTACTAGTCTTATGGAATTCGGTATACGGAAGAGTGTTTGGTGAAAAGATCCACCACCTAGTTAGGTCATCAATATAGATAGTGTCTTATGAATTAATTGATGTAGTTGTTTTCCCGAAATCATACGAAGGGATATTATGTATGAATATAAATATATTATTTTGGATGTACATCCAAGAAACAATGTTTTGTACCATGATATATGTCTCTACTATTGGTGATTGGATATGAAATATGAGATCACATGTTTAACTACATTATCTTCCAGTTGTCAGACGATGAGCGTATAACACCAGAAAGCTACTAAACATTTATAGTCAATGAATACCCTAGACTGTAAATGGTATGAATTCACCATTTATATCATGAATAGTATTCCATGGTACCATGAGGTAGAGATGCTTTATGGGTGACCATTAATCTGATGATGAAGGACTCTCACTTCTTGCCTATTCACGAGACTGTCTTAGTGGATGATTATAGGAGACATTCTATTTGAGAGATTATACAACTCCATAGAGTTCCATATATTATTTTATAACATAGGGATGCCCAATTCACAACACAGTTCAAGAAGGGTTAGTTCATGGCTCTTCCATCACATTTGATTTTAATTACATTATTAAATAAGATTCCATTTTTATTTTAACTTTCCCATTATTCTATTTCATTTACCACAGATATTAAAATAATTTATAAAGTAATAAATATTAAATTTCTATTTATATTCATATTTAATATTTAATGTTATGAATATATATTCATTAATATGTATACTGATAATAAATACATTTCTATTATATGTAATCAAAGTAACATGATATTTAGGAATAATAATTCTATATTAAAGATAAAAATTTTAGATTCATAAAATATATATTTTTTCCATTTACATTGTTTACATTTACATGGTTCATAAATTTTATATTATTTAATTATTGATTTATAATATAAAAACTTTAATTTGTTGTTATATAATACATATACACATTTTTATATTTATATAAAAAACATAAAATACGATATCCGATAAGATTTACTGAAGTTCCTGCAGGTGTATACATTTCATGTATTATGTGATGTATCCTTATCAAAATTGAATTGAATTATACAATTATACATATACATATATATTTTTTCGATATTATGATTACACTATCACATATGTGGTTATGTAGAAATATTTGTGATTCTAATTGTATACATTAATTAATTATCTTGCTTTATTGTGAAATTTTTTTTTCTAGTGCAAAATAACTAATAACAGGATACAATTTTTTTTCATTGAACTACAATGAAGGTCATTAATTATGTGTTTAATATTTATAATTGTTTCTATATAGAAAAAAATTAGGGAATGTTGATGTTTTCAGGGATATATTTAACATATTTCACCTAATACATGCATTATAAATAAATTTTGAAATCATTGTATATTCTTTTGTTGAAATAACTAACTCATTTACATAGTCTATGAATCAATTTTATTATACTAAATTAATCTCTATTATAATTGTACATTGGAGGAAATATGAAATATAAAACGATTATATTATCATTTACAGTCAAAAATTTCACCTTCACATATGTAGTTGTTTCAAAAAAATCTATTTTCCTCCATATATACATAAAACATTTTACTAATTTATTTACAGGTGTGTTTCTAGTTTGGAATAAATTTATATATGATGATGCACATATTTATTATTTGTACTACATTGAATATTATTAATTTAGTGTCTTAAAGAAAAATACTATTTTCATATAGATATAAATTAATGTTTCATTAAATCATTCCCATAAATAAAAAATATATATATTATACTACATGTAATATAATTAATGATTTCATAATAATTTTACTTTATTTTTATAAACTAAAAACCACATTCACTAAAAGTATATGTTCAACATTATTCCATAGAGGGAACCTCTATTTATGCAACTCACTACAAGTAATATATTCATAAATAATATTATTTTTCCTTCCAATATTTCTCAATTATAAAATCAGAAATATATAATTCATTCATATATAATAGTCTAATATGATAACATAAATACATATCATACATAATCGATTACAACACTATATATTATTGTATATCGACAACATGATTCACCTCGATGAAAAATAATAAAATAACTATCCTTCATTAACTTTTCCATACTCATTTACTTTAATTATTTATAACATAATGATTACATCAACATAGATTTATATTAATGAAATTCCCCCAGATGAATATGTTTTTATACATGGAAAATATACAAATGATAAAAAAATGTAATAAACATGATTACTAATGAAATTAACACACATATTGTATTTTGTTTATTTTTGACATCTAAATTTATTATTTGGTAAAACCTTGTTTTGGAAATAATAAATTCAATTCAACAAATAGAAGTATACATTATACATGATATAAATTTAATTTTTATAACAGAATTTCTACATTTTGGTTAGGTAATCATGTACTCGTGATTTTTTATTCCAATTTATGGTATATAATTCTTAACATGAAACATACAATAAGTTAGCGAATTTGAATAATTTTTTAAAAACCATAATTATTTATTAGGAACGAAGAACCAATGGTAAATTTTTTTTAATTATTTGTATTTTATAATGAGGCATATAATGTTAAAAGATATTACACATGTTTTGATCTATGTTTTTGGGAACAAAACTATATTTGATGATTATTTTTAGAAAAATAATCATTTATAAATCACTAAAATAGAAGTGAAATTGTTTTTTAAATAAAAATAACTCTTATTTATGGAAATTCTTTCATGTTCTCTAACAAAAGATGGAAATTACACTACTTTCCCATAAAAATCCAATAGACCCTTTCAAAGAATGATATTTTCAATGATTGAATCTTTATATCATTAATGTTTTGATTTTGGAAAAAAAATATGGTGGGGTATAAATACACAGTCTCTGATATAGTAAACATATTTTATTATAAAATCCAGTTGATGTTTTTATAATTAACACACATCACACGATATACAATGTAACATAGACTAGAACATTGATATGTATTGTCAATTTCAACTATAACATGTGATGTTCTGAAACAACTAATTCTTTATAATTTGGATTCACTCTAGGAAATGATACAGTTAATCTCATTTTTGATTCAATGTACATGGATTGTTTAGTTAGAGACATTATAGTGAAATCATATACATATTTAATTGTGAATGGAATCAATATATATCATTTTTTATATCATAAATTATTCCTGAATATTGTGGTACTACTTTTGTTACAAATATATTCATATCTAACTAATTTATTTTGTAATAGAATGTGTATAATAATCTCGGATTAGAGAGATCATGTATTAGATATCAGATTCTAACATAGACACATTTGGGAAAACATGATTTCCTAATAAGGGTATTTATGAATAATTTTCAATATATATGTGTATTCATGGTTCATTGGACACAGTATCCTTAAGATATATTCTTTTTAATTAATATTAACGAAATAAATAAAAATTAATATGATTTATCTATATTAACTTACTGACACCATATTTTTCAGGTTCAGTTTTATATAGCAATATCCAAAAATAAAAACAAGAGATATTTGAAATCATTAATATGTGAAAAATAAAACAATCCATTCATTGGTAAAAAATTGCTATTTATAATGAAACATTTCAAAACATACATTATGAATTATTAAATATTAATTGTTTCAAATGAAATCACATTATAAATTTATGATGAAATTTATTTACTTTTACTCCTGTCATAATGATGTTAACATATCCAAAAATATTGTTGTTTTCTTTATTAATTATATATCTTATAAATGGAATTTTTTATTTCTCTATTATGAACACTTTCCATTGAAGATGGTGAAACATAGATTATTGATGTAAAAATAATTTTGATGACACTAATAAATTACTCATTATTTTATATTGATGTTGTCGTCAATGATTTTATTCATAAAAAGGTAATTTGATGTTATATATTTTTTCATTTACTCATCATTTATTATCTCAAAACGTATGCTATGATATACATAATATTATGGATGATGTCCACATATGTTCCTTTATTATTTTGAATGTCTAAATTTTTTCATTCTATTGTAAATGACTACAACCAAATTAATTTAAATTTTAATTACATATTAAATGTATAAAATTTTGAAAAACATCCGTTATATAAAAAAATAGTTCCCAATGTGTTAATATCAGAGTGTTAAAATTGATGAATAAATATTTCATCCACGTGAAAAATGATTTCATAATTTAGTGTGTACATGTTAATCATACTTGTGGAAAAATGTTGTACTATTTGAAAGGGTTGACATTTTGATTTATTGTAAAAAAATATTCATTAACTATATGTTATTTGTATCTTAATCAAATATCATATATTGAGAATTTTAACAATCCAAAATCTTCCATAATGATAATGGGTATTCATACACATTATTTTTTTATTAATGATGTTAATCACATAATTTATTATATATTTATCTGATAAATATGGTGGATATAATTGTTCAAATATTTCAACAATGTGTTTTTAATTTGATAACTAATTTAATTAATGAAAATGGATAGGATATATTTATATTAATATGCAGAGTGATGTTATCATCACAATAAATTATAAATTTGAATAAAATTAAATGATAATGTGAAGAGTAGAGAATACTAATTTTAATAGTGATAAAATAGTTAGTGGGTTTATGATCTCATCCTATATGTAGTGTTCACTTAATCGAGAGTATTAGTCTGTTATTGAAAAAAATTTCATATGAATAAAATACTAGGTGGGTATACTGGCTAGTTGTTTAATAAAATATTTTACTCTATTTCTCTTTATTTTATCTTCTTAATTTTTTACAGAGAGGTTATTTTCAGTGTACAACCCTAACTCTATTATTATATATTCATCAATTAGTATTTTAGTCTTTAAACTATAACAAATTCCGTAACTAATATTTTTTTAAAAATATTTATATTTTTTGTATTAAATGAAAGGATTCTACTATTTTGAAAATTTTTATCTCAAGTAATAATCTTATATAATATTGATATATCTATTAGTAAAAAATAAAAATTATAAATAAACAAATACAATGATTTATAATAGTTTTATTAAATAATTCATATCATTTCATTAATTTATATTTCATATGTTCATTTATATCAACCATTGTTAAAATTAATATTCAATGAAATTTAATTACCAATCTACACACAATTACACTAATCATACGATTTCTATATAAATTTCATGGAAACAGACATTCAAGGAAATATTATTAGAGAAAAACCTATCACAAACGATAAATGGATTATACATGAAGGAAATTTATGTCATAAAAAACATTCATACGAGTGAAAAAATGGAATTATTTAATATTTTTTCATAAGAATAAAATATTTTTTAACTTGATCACTCATATAAGACCTTTTGATGTGAAATGGTGTTATTTTGATATTCTATTTCATTTCATTATAAAAAAATCAAAAAAAATAAGGTACTTGCGAAATTTTACAAAGGTAAATTTTCAATAAATTTTATCATAATTAATAGGAATAGTTTTTATATAATATATTTTAAAAATATTTTAATTTTAACATTATATTATATTTTATTACAAATAAATATCATTATTGGCAAAAAAAATTAGGGGATAAAATTAATAGAATATCATACCTAGCTCTGATTGATGATAGGTGAAATTAAATTAAATTTACAAACATAAACCCCAAAATAGAAACTATTTTTATTCGTATTACCTTTTTATATTAAATATAATAGAGTAATTACTATCATATACTAATATATGGATTAATTCGTTGAAAAATTATCATGATTTATTAATAATAAAACTGAACATAAAAACATTTTGGTTCTTTAACTTATTCATGCCAAATGAATCTCCCATATGTTATTTCTATATTATAAAATAATTAAATTAAAATTCCTAATGAAATCACGGGTAATTATCTTCATTAAATAGGATTTATAATTTTTCAGTAATAGTAATTGTTACAACAATAAATAATATTAAGAATATTTTTCTCAAACAAAAAATTCCCATAGTGTATTGTTTTATAGACATGTGATCATTTTCCATTCCCTTCTCAAATAAGAATATATATATTTTTATATAACCTCTCATTTTTAATGAATTATATGATGATCATTTATCCCAAAATAATTATAATTATAATTAATATAGGGTACATAATCACAAACATATTTCAAATGTTTAACAATATATATTTTTTTACCCCATATTCTCAGTGACATAATCAATTTATCATTTAGACATAATAAATTCTTACTAATGTTTCTTTTAAATAATTATAAACATTATTTTCATATTATTATTATGAAAACACTTATAAATTCATGAGGATACATGATCAAAATATCATTTTATTGTTCCTTATAATCTAGAAGATCAATGTATAATATTTTGAGAAAAAACAAACAAAAAAAATATCATTCAAAATTTCTAGTAATGAATTTCTTTAGTGATTCTAATAAATTTACTCTTGTAACATCATAATTATTATTCATACATGGTATTAATTAATTATTCATTTCATGTATTATATCATACAAAGTACACGAAGTTGGATTACATGAAAAAAATATCAATAAAAATAACTTGAGTATAATGAATAATGAATTTCATACGATCGTAATATTATTTATATGAATGAATTCATTTTGTGTCATAAATAATGTAAATCACAATCATCAACTATTTTGAGGTAGTTTACCAAAATTTCCTTTATTATATAATATTGTTATGAAAATTTATAACTTTCACACTATACCATATAATAATTATTAACTATTAAATTCTATCATGATAATTTATACAGAACAAATTTTATATATGATTCAAAATATTAATCCATTTTTTATTATATGATAATTTACATTTTAATCTTACATAATATATGGTAAAAATAATTTGTTTACGAAAAATTATATCAATTTCTTAAATCATTAAAATAATTTTAAATATTCCCAATCTATAAAACAATATTCTCCCATGTATTGAAATCAATTACTAATCAGTGATAATAATTGATCAATCACAGTCATCATCATTGAAAAAATAGTTATGAAATTTATATCAAAAGTATCATTATAGGTAATCGATAAAATGATTTTGGTAATTGAATGAAATTATTATATTATCTACATATCGATGTACAAATTGTAATGTATGAAATTTCGTTAAATATTGGAGAATGATTAGTTTTTTTTCATACATAACAATATTGATTCTCCTATAAAATTTTACTTATTATTATTGATGTCTTAAATTTTGATACACAGAAAATAAAATTACCATTATAATATAATTTGATTAATGTTTTCTTTATTGCTCATAATTCGGAAAAGGTAATAGATTTCATGAACTCTAAAAATAAACTGTGATTATGTCATACATACATCATTCTCATAACACACACAATTATTTTTCATTCAGATATCATTAAATTTTAGTTTTTCATATAGTTTTTCCATTCTACGGAAACCTAACAATTAATTGTATCAATTAGTACAACAACATTATCACCACACCCAAAGGAATGAAATAAATATTATTTTTATATGTTTCACTTATATATTCAAGAAACATTTACATAGGTTCCATTAATAACTATTTCTATTTAGTTAAGTTCATTCAATTAAATTTAGAAAATTTGGTTTAAACAAAAATTTTAAACCACCAATGAAAGTTATTTAGGAAATTACAAAATTAAATTCAAATTGTTCATAAGAGTTTGACCCAAAACATTGTATTAAAAGATAAATTACTCAAATTCCCTTAGAATTCAGTTTAAACCATTAATTTTTTTTTTGAATTCAATTTGATAGATAGCATAATGCACAAGTGGGTGATATATTTTGTCTTATTAATATTTTATCACACTTTGTATAAATTTATATATCATGATTAAGACAGAGATTATTTTTTACTAAATTCCAATATCAATATCATAATGATGTATATTCTCATTTTTCTCTATTACTTCTATATATATTAAAATAAATATATTATGCATGGTTCATTATCTATTATAATATAGGCATGTATTTTTAAACATATATATTATGAATATGGGACTTTTTCAATCCCTTGGTACATTGTTTGTTATGAAAAATGGTAATTGATAATTCCAATATAAGTATCATATATTTTTCATTAAAAATAAAAAATTAACATTTAAAAATAATCTTTATCTTTTTATTCTGATATACCAAGCTTTATGTTGTTCATATACATGCATGTTGTATAAAATATTGATGTAAACCATTGGGTATATCCTGGTTGTTCCACATAACATTATATGTTATCCCAATATGTAGAAAGTAAAAACTAGTGGATAGTACCATATAAATATCATGTTGGGGCTATAACTTCAATATTAGGATAATAATAGAATATGATAATGAATGGGATGTGAAATGAATCAACAATAATCAAGAATAGTGAACAACCATCAAATCTATAATGACAATTTGTGTAACACTCGAACCCAAAAACTGGGTATGGTGTGGGTGTGCACAATGCTTCATGCACAACTCACCATATTCAAGGTGTCACTGACTAGAAATGTGTTTCTATGTATTGGAATGAGTAGACTATACCATTAGTACGAGGTGAAAATATGAGTATAATATATAAATTGATCATATGTAAATAATTAATAATAAATTTTATTGAATAACCATCAATGATTAAACCTATCTAACAAATAATATCCTATTATGTATCAATATGGAATTTCATGTACCTAAATCAACCAAAATGTTGAATCTATGAATGTGTAAAATAGTAAATATATTCATTAGTTGACATCCATTCAAACTCCATTGAGCATCACATACTTCTTCTTACTAAACCACTCAAACATTTACCATAGGTCCCTTTCCATTAATTAAGCCCTTAATCATGAAATCTAAAAGATTACTATAATTTATGATTACGATGTGAGTATAATACTGAAATAAAAATCATCATTAATCCCTAAATCATTTCATAAACAATATGGGTGCATGTGATGTATTTAAAAAGAGTACAAATATAAACAATATCTTATAATACAAGAAAAAATCATATGTAAACTCCTCATAGGATATATCAAAATAATTTTAATCAATTTCTTATGTAATTTTACTATTTATGTCTTATACATATGCATCCCTGATATTATAGATTATAAAAAAATTGATACATCCCTTTTGGTGGGATAGTCCAGGTGCAAGCCGATCAATATGTCAAACAACCATCTCAAAGGGGGGTAATATATATATACCATCTACATCCAAATAAGATGAAAAAACTTAACGTAATCACTTGTATATAGGATGATAGATCAACATAATGTAAATAATACAAGGGTCACATCCAAAAAATATGCTGGAAAATAGAAAACATATGATTATTGGGCTACACAGAAACCTCAAGTGATAAAATCTCAATCATTGGTCACATAGATATTAATTCATGATAAAAAAATATATACAATAACACATATAAACCATTTACTATGGTCAAGGAAATACTAACTTAGGAGAACAATGATTCAAATGAATGATTCATTATCTGGGAGTAAAAGAACATACATGTTTTAATCAAAACCTTATAATTTTTTTTTCAAATCCATGTACCATCCAATTGTATAAACCCCAACCCTATGATATATAATTTAAAAATAGCTATGAAGATTTTATAGTGACCATAATCATAGTCGAAATGATTTTTTGAAAAAAATTAATTTAAATTGAGTGCAAATTCTATCAACGAAAAATGAATATAATGACAATCCAATCCAGAACCCTTATATTAAATCAACATAGTGTAGATATAATTTATTTTTTCATAGTGAATAGAGGGATATTAGTATAAAATAGATGAGAAGTCACTATATTTATATATCATAGGATTGAATCAATGTTCAAATGATTAAGGAGGGTGCAGTAAAAGAGATATAAAGGATACAAAAATCAGTATAGGATCCTTAGGATGTTGGGAGGGTAATGGGACAAAATAGAATTATAAATATTGAATATTGGATTTTTTATTTTAAAAATTCCTATAAAATCAGTTTCAATGAATGTAATATGTTTCATCATTTCTATTCTTCATGTATATGTGACACTATTTCGACAATCCACCTCTACATATTTTATTACACATCATGGAATCTCACCAATTCTCCCTATATTATACCCATGCTTCCTCCATATTCTTCATTAATTACCACTCTACCAACATTTATAACCCCCAAGAGTCATCCATTTATTCATCATCTATGATCAATACTTCTCAATAAAAAATTTCAATGGAAATACAGACTCCATAGTGAAGGAATGATGTTGACATATTCACTATCCTGCTCTCATATTAGTTCTCCTTCAGGGGAACCAAAGCTTATGCATCCTCAATTCCCATATTCGTCCAAAGAACATTTCGTACCCTTCCACATTCCACTATAAATAATGATTCTATAAGAAAGGAATCGCATCATCTCATTCATTTTTTTAGAAAATATTGCGTCACATATAATGGTTTGGAGTAAAACATGATTATGTTCCATTCAAATAAACACTATATCAGTACAAGTTCATCATATATAAAATCTATTCACAAATAATGTTCCAAAATCCCTTCATGTTTCTACAGGATTATTTTGAGTAATACTAGATTTACATATTCTAATTAACACAAAATTTTAATACCCTCACACTTATATCATTTATTTTGTAAAAGTCTACAAGCCATTGTTGACATATAATTCATTAATGACTCACCATAAGTAAATTATTTTTATACATGTAATAATTGTTTTATGTATCCTTAATTATTATTTCATTTTAATATTTTTTGATTCACCATACATTATATTTTTCTTCTTGTGTTTTTGCTTAGGTTTTATAAATTTTGAGATGAATTAAAATATTTGATAATGTAAAATAAATTGTGTATTAATTCGTTTATCTAATATCATGGTGTAGAAGAGAATATTTTTTTATTAATTATATTCTATTAGATTACATAAACATAAGTTTTTCATATTCCAACCCTACATTTTATTACAAATCCATTTCATGATATTATTTATTCCACAATGTTTTATTACATTTAGTTTATATAAAAATAATAAGAAAAATCATGTGATCTATCTATGATTAATGACATTTCATTATATAATATATATATATATATATATAAATTAGCTTAATATGTCGATACTAAATAAAACTTTTTTAAATGAGTTGAAAAAATACTAATAAATTATACATTATGTGCAACACTGTAATTTAATAAAATCTGAATATATAGGTTTTTAATTATATATTTTTTTGAACATTAATTTATGTAATTTATCATATTTTATGTAATAGTTGACTTCTTTTAATGTGATATATATTTTTTTTAAGATACCAACCCATTGAAATATATGACTAAAATACTTTTCAAACTATCATTTTATTTCATAGTCAACATTCACAATATAATATAAATTGTAAATTATATTCTTGAACATCATATACGGTAAATAAATCAACATTTTAATACTTTATAGACTCAGTCCACCATGGGTAACCATTAATTAAAATTAAACCATTCAATATATTTTTCATATATACTATACTCTATTAAAAGATCATTTTATAAATGAAATTATTTTAATATTCTTAACTAATACAGAAAAGTTACTACACTATTAAAAATTTATAGAATATAAAATAATATATACATAGAAATTTTAAATTTATACATATAATTCATAATTATTATTATTATTTCATTATTTAGCCTATGATTTTATTAATGTAAATTCCCAAACATAATGACATATTTCATTAATAGTATTAAATTCTTGATATAGTTTTACTTATTTTAATCAAACACATATCAACTAATTTTATTTCTGGTCCAATATTTCATCTACATCTATTATTGAGATGATTGTGAACATGTAGGGAAACAAAAAATATGTCCTAAATTATGGGTAATAAAAAATATAGGTTTATGAAAGATATGAAACAATGAATTTTGAATACGAAAAAATGTCAATAATTTCCCATGATTATCCATAAATCATTAATAACATCAATAAAATCAAAAATACTAAATATATGATATGAATTTTCTTAAAATATCAGAAACTAATATTATAGGGTAACAGCTTTAGTTTAGGTTCCCATTTTCACTACAATTTGATAAATGTGGCACAAAAAAATAAAATATTTTAAATTTAATCGAAATTCCTAATATTAACAACTACAATAAAATGAAATTTCAAATCTCATTATCATATGTTATCATAAATAGTTTTCTACATTTTTATAGGGTTATCACTATAATTTTCCATCTTAATGTAATTTCATTTAAATATATGCACTGTTTATTTCTCAAGAACTCTAAAATAAAAAAACAACCTGGGTTAAAACTATTTCAGCATAAGAACATTCATTATGTGAAAATATAACACTAAAAATTAGACTTGTACTTATACATATAATAAAAAAGAATTATTACCCCCAATGGTAGAAAGCTAGTTATAGATGATATGTATGAAAAAAATTGGAAACACAATTTAATTAGTATAAACATCGTTATGTGAATTTTTATTGTATTATAAACCTAATATTATGAAAGAATAAAATCCTCCACATAAAATATATGAACTTGTACTCCTTGTAGTTAATTATATTTCAACCAAAAATCCACCATTACTGTGATAACCTATAATTCTATTGATGTTTTTATTGTACAAAGTCATAGGCTACTCCCTTTGAATAATTGGTAAGATACTATTAAAATTAATATTTATTGTGGTTATAATCATTGAACATCATATATTTTCATTTAGAAACTAGAAATAATTCACACATATAGGTAATATATATGATCAACATTAATTTCTAACCATTCACAATCTATATAATCATTGTGTTAACAAAGGTTGTTATTAATTTGAAAAATTGTTAAAAAAATTACCATATCAAACTAAACCATTTAAATTTAAATGTATCATATGTTTATTACATGATAACACTGTTTGATATTTTCAAAATGAACTCAACAATGAATTTGATGATGGTAAGAAATTTTTTAGGGGTTATATGTTCAATGTAACAAAATATTAATATAATTTTTCATGTATTATTAATGAAAAAAAACACATTGTATTAGAAATATTCTATATATACAACTAATGAAAAAATAAATTCAAAAAACTAAAAGAAATGAAATAAATAAAATTTACATACCACAATTAAATAAATTGGCATTGTGTATCCCAATGCATTTTTCCAATCACCATTTTTTTATTTTTAATTACATTTCATTATTTCAAAATAATTTTAATTGAAAATACATTATAGTTATATGGGTTATACAAAGTACTTCTGCATCTTTTTTGTGCTCAATTGTGGTTTGATTATTGAGTTAAATGATACTAATCAAGAAATTATCTAACGTTGTTATTATGTTATTCTCTAGATAAAATCAAACAATGTGAATTTTATAAAACACCAGAATAACTAAAATCCATTATATTTTTTGAAAAATAAAATACTGAAATAAATTTTTTTTATTTATCCACTATTTTAAAAAATATTATATTTTACATCAATGTGAGGAAAATTTGATAATTCAGAGAAAAATAGGGTTTTCCCATATGTTAATAGGCTCAAAGAATGAAAGTATCACCATATTGAATTCTTATTCCAACAACCTAGTTATGCTCTAAATAACTCACAAAACTAAATGTTTTTGAAATTTCATATGAAGTACAATACAAAACCTAATATATAATGAATTTTGATGATATTCTACATTATGTATTCGTGATTTTTTTAAACTACTGTTTATATATATATTACACCTCTAACAAAAAAGAGATTACATCCCCTATAAATAATTTTATTGTAGAATATATACTATCTATTTTTGATGAATGAAATCACATAATATGATAGATTATAATTATATGATATTAACTGAAAACAAAATCTAGCATATAAGTATTGTTTAATATAATTTTAAGATTGGGATTGGATTCATATACAATAATGATTCAAAAAGTATCAAAAATTTAAATGTTATTAGATAGTGAAATCTATAATCTTAATGTGGAAATATATATCATCATAGAAACCTGATCAGGTGAATTTAAATATATACCTAAATGTCATCCTTTATATCCACAGTTATAATAAAACATAATTTTATACATAAGCAATGATATGTATTCTAAAAATGTTTATCAAAATTCATCATTCATACCATCAAAAGTTCATTAATCAATAATGAATTAGTACTTTTCACACTATAACGAATTTAAGACTAATTTTCATATCGTACTCATACATTCAAGACTACACAAAATATAATTTGTAGTTGGTGTGCCCATAATGGTATAATATCAATTTTTTCAGTCTTTACATTTAATTGAAATCAATTAATTGTAGAGTTATAAAGGGTTTCACAAGAATAATTCCTCAGGTCAATTTGGAATGGTACACTTGAAAAACATTTCATTTTTCCATCATATTTAACAATTTTTCCATGATATATGTTTCTAGAAAATCTTTGTGCCAAACAATTACTATGATTTTTATCCATATTTGTCCATCACATTCACAGTAAGCCCATTTTGGCATGAGATTACATGATTTAAAAAATGACATAACATTCATTAGGATTGATTTCCCCTTAATAAAATTTAGGGTTTCCAATATCAATGATGTCTATTTAATGTAATATTTAAAATATGGTATTATTTGTTAAAAATATCAATATAGGATAATTTGTTTCATATAATTCATTGTAAAATGTTATTATAACATTTAACTAAATTAAATCTATTAATTGTGATCAAATAATTTTTTTATTTTTTCTCAAGATTTTATTTCAAAAACATGCCTTACCTCATGTCTATATACTTATATTACATAAATATCTATATAAATTTCTACAACTGCTTCTATAAGTCATGTTAATTCTACTAAAATTCATGATAATAGGATGAATCCCCATTTAAATGAATTTGTAATGAACAATATGATTCATGACACTTGTAGTTTTGATAACACATCATCACATTAAATGAAAAAAATGTATTCAATTTTTCTCACTAACATTATTTTTTGAGAGTTGATTTTTGATGATGACGGATATGAAACATAAAAATGATAAGACAGTGGTGAAAGAATATAAAATTAATTTATTTTAAATAATAATCGTTATTTCATCCGTTATAATACTACATTTTGGTAAATATGAGGATCACCACAATATTGATATATTTAATGAGTAATGTTTAATAATTAGTCTATTTAAAAAAATAAATAAAGTGTGTGACTGGGTCAGAACTTCCCTATATGGAAAAAAATATAGAACCAGGTTTGAAGTAGGTAGATGATTTAAAAATATAGGATTATTGTACATATATTTCCCCATGTAATGCATTTGGAAAATATATGGTTGTAAAATTAATTACATGTTTCATAAAGATGATAGTCTGTGCATTTATATTCCCAGTGAACATATCATAACATATTCAAATTCATTGATACATAAATACCACCTTTTAGAAAGTAAAATCATTTAAACAATTTTCACCACATGGTTCACATAAAACACATCTTTCATAGAAGAACTATGTCTCATATATGCTTAATTAACTAAATAATCGTTTTCCCCAAACAATAATAATTATGGTATACTAAAAAGTGGGAATATTATATTATTATATAGTATCATTCCATTCCATAATTTGATAGAAGTATTATCCATGAATAAGACATGATAAATTTCGAGGCTATGTTTACTTTAATGTATCATTATTGTTTATTGTTCCATACATCGCACTTTCAGATAAGCCCAATATTCAATAAGATTACATTGGGATTTTATTTAAATAGTTTTGCGTATTACAATTTATTCAATTTAGGTAAATGGTAACTCCATTAGAAGGTGATTTTTTAACATGATGTTCTAAAATATTAGCTCATTACCAAATCATGATGGGGTAACACTTAGAAAATATCATTTTATGACATTGAAAGTATTTTATGAAATATGTTACAATACAGTGCTATATAAAATACTAATTGTGTTATTAATTCATATTGTTTCTGTATATATCATATAATTTATCATTTAATTACATAGTGTATTCAATGTCCTTTTTTTATATTAAATTTACCCATAAAATAATTACAATACAATCTTATTTACAATTATATATATAGTTCAAAATATTTAACTTATATTCATTTTCATATTTAATATATGGTGTTGATTATATATTTACCCCTATTATAATATTAAAAATAGATACATATTAATTTATTGTAATCAATGTGACCAAATATTTAAAAATTTTCATTTCATATTGAATATATAAATGACAGATTCTAAATTTTTTTATTCATTCATTTTAAACTAATTACATTTAGATGTATTATAAATTCAAAATTATATCATTCATCATGTATTATATTATAAAAAATGTATTGTTGTTTTATATACTTTATATATATCTTTAAGTATTTATATACAATACTCAATAAATAATATCCTATAAGATTTATTGATTTTCATGTAGGTGTATGCATTTCAGGTATTATGTGATGTATCATCTTCATGTGTTAATTATATTACACTAATATATGTATATTAATTTTCATAAATTTATGTTTTTGTTTACACTTTCACATATGTGGTTATATAAATATATTTTTGAATCTAATTATATACATTTATTAATTATCTTTACAATTTTTGAATATTTTATAGGGAATAATTACTAATAACATGTAAAATATTTTTTTACATCGAATTACTATGAGGGTCATTAATTATGTATTGATAATGTATGATTTATTCTATAGAGACTAAAATTAATATTTATTTCATGTATTCATTGATATATTTATCATATTCCCACATCAACATGAAGTATAATTAATATTTGATAAAATTTTATATACTCTTAAGGAAATGACTAACTCATTTACATAGTGTATGGATTAAGGTTACTTTTTCTAAAGGCATCACTGTTATTTTTTTACATGGTAAGAAATATGTTATTTCATACTATTATATTGTCATTTATGGTCCACAATTATACCTTCACATATATAGTACTATCTAAAAATTATTGTTTTTTATATATACATGAATCATTTAACTAACTTATTTACTATTGCATTACCTGTTTGGGATATATATTTATGAGATAATGCAGATATTTAATAATTATACTACTATGATAATTATTAATTCATTTTGTTATAGGTAAACATTTTCTAATAGATATAGGAGTTAACTTCACTTTATATCATTCTTAGACATAAAAACACTATGTATTCTACAACATGATATATAAATAAATATTTCTTAAAAATTTTACTTATTTTTTATAAAATAAACAACGCATTCACTGAAATTATGCATCTTTCATTTTTACAAGGAATGAAACTCTATTTATAATACATCCTATATTGAGATGTTTCAACAATAAAAATAATTTTCCTTCCATAATATCCCAATTATTATATTTGAAATATATAACTTATTCATATATGAATATATATTATGATATCATTAATACATCTCATAGATAATCAATTACAACAGTATATATTATTTTATATGAACATCAAGATTCTCATTGTTGAAAAATAATCAAATAACTATCCTCTAATGCTTATTCCATATTCATCTTCTTCATCTTCTTCATTTATTTATAGATTTGTATGCTTTGGTAATAAAATATTTTCGATACAATATTTTCAAATAATCACTTAGAAGGATATATTATACATGATATAACATTAATTGGTATAAAACTATTGATAGTTTTAGGATGGAGAATAACACACCTTATTTTCTATTCCAATTTATTGTATATAACACTAAACATGAAACATAGAACAAGTATGTGAATTGGATAATCATTTGAAATGAACTGAAATTATTATTTGGGATAACAAAAAAATAGTAAAAAATTATATTATTAATTATTCGGAACGTAAATTGAGAGATATCAAGTTAAAAAACATTACACATGTCTTTGATCTACATTTCTCTAAAAAGAAGTAATTTCATATATATTTTTTTTAAAAAAATCATCTGTACATCATGGAAATGGATGTGAATTATTTTTTCCAAATCAAAATTCCACTTAGCCATGGAAAAAAATTACATGTTCTTTAAGTCAATTTCAATACAACACCTCTTTTCTCTAAGAACCTAGTATACCATTTTGGACAATAAAAATTTCAAAGACGAATTCTACATATCAGTGATGGTTTTACATTTGAACCAAAATATGGTAATGTATAAATTTACATTTTATGAGATTCTATTCATATTTTATTATAGAATACAATTTCTATTATTATTTTTAAAAATATACCCAACATTATATGCAATGTAATAATGTTTGGAATATTGATGTGAAAGGTCTACTTTTGATATAACATGTGATGTTTTCCATCAACTAAATTATCATATGTTAGCAATCAGTCTTTGAGATGATATGTTTTATCTAGTTTTTTGTTTCAGTCTACTTAGAATGTATAGTTAGAGAAAAGAGGGATAGCATTTATACAAAAGTCTTTATGAATATAATCATCATATAAAATTTTCCATATCATTAATTAATCAGGAATATGGGGGGTACTATTTCTGTTAAAAATATATTTAGATCAAACTAGTGTACATTGTAAATTAATTTTGATGATAGTCTCATATTTAAGAGATCAAGTGTCATATCATATATTATAACAAGGACCCGTTTGGGAAAAAATTATTTCATAATAAGTTTAATTTTGTATAATTAATATTCTTTGTAGTTATTCAAGCATCATTGGACACAATATCCTTTAACAATTTCATTTCATATGACTGTTAAAAAAATAAATTAAAATTACTTTTTGTTATTTGGATTTACTTACAATATAAATTTTTCATGTTAAGATAAATATACAAATATCCAATGGTTCAAACAAGAGATAATTTGAATTATAGAAATGTTAAGAAGGTAACAATCAATTTAGTGGTGAATGTAATATTATTTATAGCGAATAAATTTAAAACATACATTTTGAATATTGAAAAATTAAATATTTCAAAAGAAATACATTTATAAATTTACAAAGAATTTATTTTATGATTCTAATTTCATAATAATGTAATCATTATATAAATTATTTTCGAATTCACTATTAAATAAATTTCTATATAAATTGATTATCTGGGTACTGAATAATGAAAAATTCACATTGATGAAATGAACCATTGAAAATTGATGTACAAATCATTTGGATGTCATTCAAAAATTATTCATTATTATAATTTGAAGAAGAAGTCAAGGATTTTATTCATACAAAAGAATTTGAATGTTATATATATTTCTTACATTAAATATTTATAATTACAAAACACATGATATGATATGCATAATATTATGCTTGATGTCAACATATTTTTCCATATTTTTTTCAAAATTTCTGTGCTTCTCATTGTATTGTTAATAACTACAAACAAATTAATGTTTAAAATAATTTAATATTACATATATAGAATTTTGGAAATTCATCCATTATATACAAAAATAGTCTTAAAAATATTAATATAAGAGTGTAAAATTTTAAGAAGAAATGATTCATTACAAATGATACATTATTTCATTATTTGGTAACTATATGGTTTTTACAATGGTGCACTAAATGTTGTAATATTTGAAAGGGTATACATATTGATATGTTATTAATAAATATTAATTAACTTAATGTTATTTGTATCTGAGTAAACTATCATATATTGTGATTTTTAACAATCCTTAATCTTCCTTAATGTTCAAGGTTATTCATATAAACTAGTCATTTATTAATGATTATAGTAACAATATTTTAAAGTATAATGATTTATTAACAATTGTCGACTGAATGGGTCCCCTAGAGAAGCAGAGTGTTTTTGTTGATATCACTACATTAAATAATCAGGTTGAAACATGATATCATTATATTAATATTTAGTGTGATGTTATAATCAAAATAAATTATTAATTTGAACAAAATTTAGTGATAATGTGTAAAATTTAGTGGAATAATTTTAGAAAAGATAACATAATTAGTGACTATATGTTCTCATTAAAAAAGTAGTTTCCACACTATCTATATTAGTAGTGTGTAATTGAAAAATTTTCATCTAAAAACACTATTAGGTGGGGATACTATCTGGTTGTTTAATGAAATGTTTTACTCAATTTTTACATATTTTATCTTATTATTTATGTAAATAAATGTTATTTTTAGTGTACAATTCTCATTTTATTTTTATGAATTTATCAATTAGTATTTCAGTCTGCAATTTATAATAAAATGTACGATCATAATACTTTTTTTAATATTAATAATTTATATATTTAATGAAATTTTAGAAATTTTTTACTAAATATAACTTATGTAATTCAATTATATAATATTAATAGATCTGTTAGTAAACTATAGATATTATAAATATCTTAATAAAAAATTATTGTTTGGATTTTTTTAAAATTTCTTATCATCAGTATGAATGTATATTTCAGATTTTCATTTCAATCTCTCATTATTAAAATAAATATTCAAGGAAATTCATTTACCACTCTCCGCACTATTAATTTAATCATATGATTTCTATAAAAGATTCTAGAAACAACCATTCATGAAACAATTATTGTACAAAAACATATAACAAATTATAAATTTCTTATACTTGAAGGATTTTTATCTTATAAAAAACATTAATATAAGTGAACTTAAAGGAATTATTTATATTTATTCATTTGAATAGAATCATTATTAACTGAATAAGTCATATAATATCTTCTCATGTGAATCATTTTTATTTATTATTCAATTTTATTCCATTTGAATAACATCCAAAAATATAAGGAAGCAGAGAATTTTATCAATGGTAAATATTGCTTTTATTTTATTATATTTTTCATGTATAGTATTTATTTAATTTAAATTATAATTATGTTAATTTTAATTTAATATTATATGTTATATGATATATACATAATCAACAACAATTCTATTCATTAGATAAATAAAATAGGAGAACACAACTATCTCTGATTGATGATGGGTGATTTTAAAATAAATTATTGAATAGAAACAACCTAATAGATACAACTAATATTTATATTACATTTACTTTTAAATAGTATAGATTAATTATTATAATCTTTTAATAGTAGTCTAAATTTGTCCAAAAAATTTCATGATGTCTTAATGATGAAATTGTACCAGAAAACATTTGGATCATTAACTTATTCCGGACAAGACATATAATGGTATGTTATTTACAAATAAAAAAAATATTAATGTCAAATTCCTAATAAAATCATAGGTAATTATATTAATTAAATATGATATATCATATTTTTCGCCATTGTAATTGGTAAAAAAACTATATACATTAAAATATCTCTCGAACAAAAAAATTCTAATAATATATTGGTTTATAAACAAGTTACAATTTTTATTGATCTTCTCAAATAATAATAAATTTATTTATATTATCCCTCAATTTCAGCATAATATATTATGATGCATTTTCACTCAATAAATTATCACTATAAATTTACAGAGGTTAGATCAACATAAACAAATTGAAAATATATAACTGTGTTTATTACTTTTTACCCCATATTCTTGGTGACAACATATATTTGTGATCTAAACATACTAAATTATCACTAATGTTTCTTTTATAATAATTATGTACTATAGTTTCAAATTATTTTTATGAGAAAACTAAATAATTCAAATGGTTACCTAATCACAATAGCCCATGTATGGTCTATATCATCTAGAACATTAACCATGATTATTTTAGGAAAAATATATAGAAAACAATTATCATTCAAAATGGTCAATCATGAATATCATTAGTGATTCTAATAATATTACTCTTGTAACATCATTACTACTATTGAAACACCTTATACATTAATTATTCATTTCATGGATTATAGGGAACAATGTTCTCCAAGGTGAATAATATGAAACAATATCTATCTAAATAAGAGGTGTATTTGGATTAATGCATATCAAAGAAGAATGATATATTTTACTTTAACATAATCATATTGTGTCAGTACAATTTTGAATCACCATCATTGACTATTACAATGTTGTTTTACAAAATTTAATATCGTATATAAAATTGATATGACATTTTATAACTTCCATTTTATACCATATAATAATAATTATCATTTTAATACTATAAAAACAAATTAGGCGGAATAGATTTTTTATAACATTAAAAAAATTAATCCATTTTTTTATTATAGTATATGAAAAGTTACAATTCAATCGTAGATTATATTTTGGGAAAATTAATGGTGTATTGAAAATATATAATTTTATGGAATCATTAATATAAATTTCAACATTCCATATCAATAATACACAATTCTTCAATGAATCATGTCCAATTTCTATCAGTGATACTAATGGATCCATCTTGGAACATAATTGACAAAAATTTATTCTATTAATATCAAAAATATCTTCATATGTAGGAGATAAAATTATTTTTGTAATTTAATGATATTATTATATTATTTCTTTATATTTGAATGATTTATAATGAATAAATTTGAAATTTATAAATGAATGAAGTGTTTTTATTTCCTACTATACAGTATATATTTGAATATAAAATTTTACTTGTTAGATTTTAAGTGTCTTAATTTGATACACAAAAAATAAAATGACCCGTATAATAAAATTTGATTAAAGATTTCTTCATTGCTGATATTACAAATCAAATAATTGATTTCCATAACACTAAAAATCAACCCTGATTTTTTCATAGATAGCTATTTCTCATAACCCATGAATTTATTTTTCATTAATATTTTATTAAATATTAGTTTTTCATTTAGGTTTCCCATTTTATGGAAACATCCTAATGATATGTATCAATAGGTACAAAAACATTATCCTCACACCCAATGCTCTGATATAATTAAATTTTTCTATGTTTCACATATATATTCAAGAAATAAATTAAATAGATTCCATTAAAAACTATTTCTATTTTTAGGTACATTCTACTTATTCTAGAATGTTATGTTTAATCTCAAATTTTAAACAACTAGAGAAAATTATTTAATAAATAAAAAAAAATTCAAATTATTCAAAATAACTTGACCTAAAACATTATAACAGATGAAATATGTACTCACATGACTTGAAAATTATATTTAACCCATTACATTTTCATGTATTTTTTGAATTATATTTTATTGATAATGCAACACATGGGTGGGGGTTATATTTTGTCAATGTAAATTTTTTTGAAGACATTGTCGAAAATCATATATCATCTTTATGATAGAGATTGTTTTTTATAAAATATTATATTAGTATCATATAGATGTATATTTACACACTTATACATGTATACAATGTATTATATGAAATATATATCCATCATGATTCTTTTTTAAAATAATATTGGTTTTTAACATTTAAATATTATGAATATTGTAGTTTTTCAATCCCTTGGTACATCGTTCATTATAAAACATTAAAATAAAGGATTACGTGATATCTATCATGTCAAGGTTATGCAAAATGAAACAAAATTGTTAATTTAATAATTATTTAAAAAAATTTATGATCATATACCAATCATCTTGAAATTCATATACTAACATGTTGTGTAAAATCTTAATGCAAACCATTGGGTCTAACATGGTAGTTACAAAAACCTTAATGTGTTTCTACCTATATGTAACCAGTCATAACAAGTAGATAGGTCCACAATAATTTAGTGGAGAGATTATATGCTTATTATTAAGCTAAAATTATAATATAATTGTTAATGTGATGAAAAATGAATCAACAACAATCAAGAATAGTGAAACACAATCAAATCTATACTAACATGTTGTGTAACACTTTGACCCAAACCATAGGGTCTGTTTTAGTGGTTCACACTACTTTATGCTCACCTCCACATATTCAAATGGTCTCCAACTAGAAATAATGTCCTAAGGATTGGTGTGGGGATACTATATACTTAGTATGAGGTGAAAATCAATGTGTAATAGGGAAATTTATCGTAGATAAATAAATAATAATTGATTTTACTGAATAAGAATAAATTTATAAACCTATATAACAAATTGTAGCCTATGTATTATCAATATGGAGGGTCATGTATTTAAACAAAAAAATAGTGAATCCATGTATGAGTAAAATAGTAAATAAAATCATCATTTGACATCCATCCAAACTCCCTCAAGCATTATCATATTCCTCCTACTACCCATTTCAAAATTCCACCAAAAAGCCTCTTCCCTTGGATGTTTCATTAAAACTAAAATATAAAAGAGGAATCAAATTAATGATAATGGTGAGAGTAAAAAAATGTATATTAAATCATCAATAAACCCAAAATTGGTTAGTAAACTATATAGTTTCATGCGATGAAATTAAAGAGAGTACATATATAAACATCAACTATACCATACAATAAAAACACATATGTCAATTCCACATTGGATATATCTACATAATTTGAATCCATTCCATATTTAATGTCACTTGTCATGACCTATACATCCCCATCCCTGATGCGATATATCATAAAAAATTTCCACATCCCTCTCTGTGGGATATTACATGTGCAAGACAATGAACATGTCACACACCCATCTCAAATGGATATAATCTATATGGACTATCTATATAAAATGATGATGCAACATCAATACCTGAACACTTTTATACAGAATTATATTTTAACATCACATTAATAAAAAGGGAAACATCCAAAAAATAATCTGAAAAACCTCAAACATATGATTTTTGGGCAACACACACACACACCCCATGTGAAAAAATAGCAAACAAAGGTCTCATAGAAATACATTCAGGGTAAGGAATACGTCTAATAACCCATATAAACTATTTACCATGGTCAAGGCTATATAACCATTACTGAAATTTGATTAAAAAAGAATGAATCATTATCAAGGACCAAATGCACTAACATTTTGAAAACAAATCCACATATAATATTATTTCAAATCCTAGGATCAACAAACTATAGAATCCAAACACATTTCTTGATAACTTGGAAACATACCATGTAATATTTCTTCTGACAATAATATTTGTCCAAAGGATGAGTAAATAAAAATTTCATTATTATGTGTTCTAATTCTATCAACAATCAATGAATATCATGAATATCCTATCCAGAACTCATATATTCATTTAAGAATACAGGGATATAATTTTTTTCCATAGTGAATAGAAGGATATCAGTATAGATTGATTAAGAAGTCGCTATATATAGATCATGGTATTGATTGAATTTTTATATGATTAATGGAGGTTTAATGTATAGAAAATTCCGTGTATTTTTTCTAATTATATGGAGTTTCTATGAGACTACACGCTTTGATGTCATGTGATTTTGAAGCCCCAGACGAATAAAATGAAATTTTTTTCTTTTTTGTGGAACATTTTGTAACCATTCGAGTGACTTTTTCTATCCGATGAACTAGTTCTCAGATAAGAAATATAAAGGCACCGTCTAATTTAGAATGTTGGGATTCTCTTAAAATTAGTTAAAATTCGCTAGTAAGGGCCAAATATAAAATATAATTTTATGAAATTTTGAATAATAAATAAATAACATTAAAAAAATTAACTTATTTTATTTTATCATATGTTGATTGGCAGACAGTGTTGTTATTGTTTAGCGATGAAGTACATTGATGAGTCTAATTAATGAATCATCAACTCATAGTGTAACGACGGTGTAATGATGTGTAACAGCGATGCTATTTCATAAATGAAATTGTTTAATAATGCGACATTGAATTGTAATAGAAACATTGTGACAAGATTCCATTTAATATGTGATGAAATGTTGGTGGGAGGATGAATTAAACTACAATGATTCTACTACGAAACTCATATGAACAACCACTCAAAAAATTAATGACAACCTCCAATGAACATCAAGAATCTTCGACATACCATGATGAGTGGAGTTGAAAGCAACAAATGATTTCGGCATATTGAAGGCTCGAGGATGTAATGTTGCGACAACGAAAATCAAATTGGTAAGGGGTATAATTTCTACAAGTACTTCCACATTCTTATTATTGAACCAACAAATACGAATCAACACAAGGACTGGTTGATCTTCAAATCAAGTGTTTATGTGAGAAGGTACATTTGTTTTTGGATTACCATTACCAGGGAAGTGAAATAGTTATTTGTTTCTTTAATTGGATTACCTAGGCCTCACATGATTATAACTCTCTAACACTGAGGGCATGGGCCAACATGATCAAGGATAGAGAAACTAAACCATGTACACTCTTTTTTACTGCACCCTAAATGTGGAATGATGAACAGACCACCAGATCTCGTTCTGTGGTCCAATAAAAATTTACCGGTGGTGGCGGCTACCGCTCTAGGATAATGGGGAAGTACACTCATTAGAACACTATGACAGTATGAGGCCACAACCAAAGGGCCTCAATAGAAGCGATAGATGTGGCAACCATCATGGGACATCTAGTTGGTTCGGTGAGTAGTTGTATCTAAAATATGGAAGGAGGGGACCATGTGTATATGAAGCCAATGAGGGTAAGGCATGTCAGTCTTCCATCTTATGACCATGAGATGCCCCACCGACCCAGGATGCATGGGAAAACCATTGGTTCGGAATGGCGCACCCCCAACTAGTGGACCAAACCCAGGGCCTTGCGGGAAAGTACAAAGTCCTAGTGTCCCAGTCCTTCCTCGATAGGCAGGACATGCTCTAGCATTCTGGACCCACACATAGAGGGCCTGACATGCACTGGCAGGTGGACCTGTGCCCTTTGGGACTTGACGGACTAAACCTGGTGATTGGGAAACTGGGTTGGATCAGCCCTCGGCTAAACCAGGACAGGTCCAGTGAGACCCATTGGGCATGTCCCAATTTCCCACCAGGACCTCACCTACCCAGACACAAAACCGGGTCGGGTTGATTTAGTCCAACTAAATAATCATATGTGGGACCCTTGAGCTGGGTTGGTTGGGTCATTTCAACTAGGCCTGATCAGGCCTAGACACAACTAGCCCATTTTTACTAAATTCTCATATTGTGCAAACCGCGTGCTGGATTGACCATCCATTTGCGGAATTGGGATAGTCTCAATGAGGATCCTCTTTTTATATGACCTGGGGAATATTTAATTGAATTTAAGATGTGAGGAATGGATTGAGGAGCATTTCTCCACACCATGCTACATACAGAATCAACAATTGTCTAAGACCTAAAGACCACAGTCCTTTGACTCTATGATGCTCACCTAAAGCATAGTGGGAAGCACTCTAGTGGGAATTATCTGGCCCAAGGTGGGAATTACTCCTCCATGAAATGTATATCCATAGTATGCGATGAGGAGGAGTACCTTAGTTAGACATTATTAGTGGGAAAATCTTTGGTGTGAATTTTAAGGCACACAATACATGATAATGAGGTGTACATATGTTTTTGATGTTTGGGGTAACCACTTATGTGTGAGTTTGAAGGCCCAATGTATTCAATAATGGATGAGTGATACAGTAGATGATGTGTTTATTGATGTGTACTGGAAATTCATTTATCACAACCCAAATTTATACCTAGTGTGTGTTTTCTATTTCTTCATGATTTACATTGAGTATTGTTTCGTGGTATCGACATTTTGTATTGTGGTCCCTACTATGTACATTGTTACTTGACCCTTGATGGTATTTACCTACACTAGTTGTGTCTTCGGCAGATGATCAATGTTTCGATAGAGACTTTGGTAGAAAAGAACCCAAAGGATCTTAGGGAGATGTGACTAACAAAATTTACGATGGTGGGCATGGTGGCCTAGGACATGGTGGGGACAAGCAGGATTGGGTGGACATCATATTCCACTTAAGCTTCCCATAGAAACACTACTCTCATAATAAGGTGGGGTTTTTCCATGGATGTCCATTATATTTTCCTTTTTGTACGAAGATATTTTCAGTTCATTATTATGGATGGTATTTTGGCACACATATATTAGTTGATCTTATACTCAGCCATTTTTTAGTGATACATGTTTCATTTTCAGTGTGTGGGACTCAGATGGGTGTGTGAATGCATACAGGTACTTAGGGAAATTCCTCACACATGTAGGTTGATGCCCACAGTGCATGTTGCAAGAACATAGATTTTAGAAGGCAGGCATGGGGTAGTCATGGAATGGTCCCTGGGTGACAGTTCATGAAATTTTTTTATCAAAGGGCATTAGTTCAAACCAAAAAGACAAAATGTTTTTTCCCTATTTTGGGGAAATAATGTTAAGTTTTCAGAGTTCAACATCCAGATTAGTGGGGTTATGTGTTGGTGTGGAGTCCGACAAATCCATACACCATGACGATGAATTATGATTTTTGGAACAATACCTGAAAACATTGGATTCATAAGTGTCTCTTGATTTTCATTAAAATATTTTTTTTCTCACCAGGTATAAACTTTTGATCACGGTACATATTTATCTATCATAGGATACCACCATGAGGATGACCATCCAGGATCCCAATAGGTGGTATTCATGATAGTCCACCTAAAAATGATTCGTCCATTTAGGGACCAATTCTAGATATGCCTCCACCTAGTAGATAACGAGTGCTACCACCACTAGATCATCAGCATCTACTATCGGTGGTAATGACATAGGATATGCACCGACTTAGTTACCTACATGATTTTTAGAGACAGGGACCTCCCAGGTTTTGGGGATAGATAGATCTTCAGGTTGCTGAGTAATGGATGGAAGCAGATACATGAGTCTTCCGTTTAGTGAGGACACCGCTCGACCTGATAGAGATCTATGAAACGAGTATTATTCATGTCTTGGCTGGGATATGGGAAATCATTACAACCCATACACAAGATTATGTGAAACACACCATGGAACACTTCGAGCGGCTATTCCAATATGAGTTTTTCCCCATGATATTATTCAATATGAACATTCAAGAGCTTCTACACATTTAGTAGGGTACCATTATGGTAGCTGAGTGCACATCAAGGATCACTGAGCCATCTCATCACTTGGAATATTTGGTAGGAGACCCTTTCAATATGTCTTGATCCTTTGAGTAGGGACCTAGAATTTAGCTTAGGGCGTCATTGTTGTCTCTTCTCATCCATACTCACGATAGGGTGCTTGAGTGAGACCTTCTGGTAGAGAACATCTATGTACATAAAACACCCATATCTTGAGCTACCAGTAGACCCCTAGAGGCAACATAATTAGCTACAAGTAGAAGGTAGATGTGAGGTCCCAAGTTGGCCAGGACTTTTTGTGGACATCCCCTGGACATAGGGTCGGCAGTGCATGACTCCCAGACTAGAGTGAGTTATCCAAGAACAATGCTTTTCTTCTCATTCATTGTATATGGACTCATTTCATGTAACCACCTGAACCGATGTACATATGACTAGTATACTGTCATGGGGCTACTAGGGTAGGGCCAGTAGTTCGAGTGAGGAGGTTTTCATGGCCATAGACATTGTAGGAGATCATTCCAAGAAGTAGGCAATGCTCAACTGTTTGAGGTGTTATCTCTACCACCACACAGTGGTCCACCCCGAAAATAGAGATTAGGGGGAAAAGGGAGATAATATATTCATGTAGTAAAGGCATATGACTATGGATCTCAATAGATGATCGGAGGTATTATCTATGTATTTTCCACCCTAGATTAAGTTCTTATAGACATGGGTCATAGTTACTCCTTCCTTACCACAACTCTTGTTTGGGAATCAGATATTCTGGTGGTGGCATTGGATAGATCCTTATTGATAAATTATTTTACTGGATGGGATTCAATGATTAGACACTAGTGCTAGCTATGTGAGATTACTTTATGATGGGAGGGTTTTGTCTTGGATCTCCTAGTTGAAGAATCAATGCCTTACGATTTGATCATGCATATCGACTAGTTATAAATAGTCCAAGATCAGATTGACTGTTTTTGGAATATTTTATGATGTGAGCATAGTAATCGGACTATTATATCCATCACTAAAAAGAAGGAAACAATTGCAGCATAGGACATACATTCATGGAAAAAGGTGCAACCGATAACTCACATGTTAGAACGCCTTACCCTTAGTATAGTGGATGAGAGGAGTCCATGTTTTCTTATAGTGTTGGATGTGTATGACGATGTTATTTCTCAGTATTTTTTGGAAATACCTACTCATGTGGAGGTATATTTCTTCATCAAACTATACCACAAGACAACAGTGATATACATACTTGAATATTAGATGGCTCTCATGGAGCGTTGTAAGAAGAGGGTACATCTAGATGACATGCAGGAGAAGAGGTTCACAAGGCTCAGTGTTTCACCATGGCCATCCCTAGTGCTTTTTTCCAACAAGGCAGATAGGATATTGAGGTTTTCCGTGGAAATTCAGTCCTTGAACTAGGTGACTGTGATGAACTTGTATCAACTAATGAGGATCTATGACCACTTTGAAAAGATGAAGGGGGCGAAGTGTTTCTCAAATATAGACCTTATATGTGGCTATCACCAGCTTTGAGTAATAAATGAGAAAATATTTTAGACAACCATTAGGTGATAGTACAACAAATATGATTTCCTATTGATTCTATTCAGGGTGACCAATTCCACAATATTGTTCATGTGACTCGTGAATATGATCATCCAACAATACCTTGGTTGTTCTATTTCAGTCTTCATTGATGATATCACGGTGTACTCGGTGTCGTAAGAGTAGCATGATACAAACATTTGGATTGTCCTGGTAAAACTCTGAGGGCACCATCATTATAGTAAGAACTCAAAGTGTCAGTTTTTGATACAAGTGGTCTATATTATTTGACAGGTCATCTTGGAGGCTGGGGTAGATGTAGATCTAGAGAAGATAATGGCTGTGATTTTTTTGGAGCAACCCAATAGCGGGATAGATGTGCGAAACTTCTTCTGGATGGCTAGTTACTATCAATGTTTTGTGATATATTTTTCTAGTATAGAAGCAACTATATCAACATTTACGTGGAAGGGAAAACCCTTTTAATAGAAATAGAAATGTCAGTAGTGTTTCTAAGAGTATAGGTGAAGAAATAATATTTTACCCATCCTGAGACTACCACATGAGTGTGTGGAGTATATAGATTACTATGACGCATCGGGGGCCGAACTAGGTTGTGTCCATTTGTTTGAGGGTAGTTATCACCTATGGCTAACCACAAATGAGTCTTCATGAGCACAACTATGCAACCCATGACCTGAAGTAAGAAGCAGTTGTCTATTCCTTAATATTATTATGGAACTACTTGATGGGTGATTGTTTTATGGTTTAATCTAACCATTATAGTCTTAGGTATATCTTATCCTATATGTACTTGATCCTGAGTGTGTGGCGATTTCTAGTGTTCCTTTAGGACTATGAATTTTAGATAATCTATACTCCTATAAAGGGGAACATTGTGGAAGACGCGCTCAGCCGAAGGACCAGTTTGCAGCTATTGAGTTAGGAGATTGAGAATTTGGGCATGATTGAGATATACATTGTGGATTATGGTATAGCAACTTACCTTTAGTCGATGATTGTTACTCGCTCACTCTTACATCGTGTCTGACTAGTATAGGGGGTGGATTTGAACTGCGAGGCTCGATGTTCTCAGTTATCCTACGTATAGGCACCTGATGGATTTAAATATGTGGGGTGTACGTTATCCTTTTTTGAGGGTGCACCATTGTTCTAGTGATGTTGCTGGAGGAGGTTTTGATTTAGTTCCACACATCAAATTTTGCAGTACATCCTGGAGTAGAAAGGATGAACCTTGACATCTGGTGTCATAACTGGTGGCTATGGATGAAGATAGTAGTGACAACATTCATTTCAGGATTCCTCACTTGTATGTAAGTGAAGGTCGAGCATTAGGTTCCATTAGACGGGGCCATGGCACTCAATGTACTAGGTTGGAAATTGGACAGTATCTTGATGGAATTTGTGATGAGTTTTCCACATACATCATGGGGCCATGAATCAATTTCGGTTATCATTTAATATCTAACCATGTTGCCTCACATCCTACCCATCTAGGTGTAGAGACCAATATATGGCATTGGATTCCTATACATCCGGAAGATAATTATGTTTTATGGAGTGCCTTCAATGATCGTCATATACCATGACACTCGCTTTACATCCTGGTAGTGGAGGGGATTACAGGAGGGGATAGGGATACACCTTTTCTTGAGAAAATCTCTTATCCTTATACTGATATTCAGATGGAATGAATCCTACAGAACTTTGAGGATATGATATGTGATTGCGTCCTAGATTGTGTTTGTAGTTTGGAATACCACCAGGCACCGGTGGAGTTAGCATTCAACAATTGATATCACCCTGCCTTTGGTATAGAACAATTTGAGGCCTTGTATGGGTGGCCTAGTAGATCACCGTTGTGCTGGAGAGACCCATGGAATTCGGCACTAATGGGTCCAGGTTTAGTATGGGCTACAACAGAGACGATCCAGATCATCCATGTGTGGATTAGGACTACAAAGAGCATGCATAATTCTTATATATATAAGATACATAGACCCTTGGTGTATGAGAAGCGTGATCATGTATTCCTTTGTCTATCGCCACGATAAGGATTGCAGAGATATCACCAGGGTGGGAAGCTATCTCTGAGGATCATCAAAAATGTTCAGATACTGAGCAATGTTGGTGAGGTGGCATACCTCCAAGATCTTCCCCCCAAATTCAATGGGTACTGATGTTTTCCTTGCGTCGTAGTTGAGGAGGTATGTTCATGATCCATCACATGTCATCGACTGGGTCATGGTGGAAATTGAAGATGGGTGACATTCTCAGAGGTCATTTTGGAGATAGGGGATCGACAAAAGCGGGTCATACATGGGTGTATAATCCCTTTTGTATGAGTTTCGTGGTAGCACAAGAATCTATAGGGCACCACAAGGGAGTGGTAATCCGAAAATCATTCTCAGTGCCCATATCTATTTGATTAGTTTTTTTTGGATTTTTGGGATTTAAATCCCTAAATATGGGGAGAATATAATGTCCCAGAAACTCCTTGTACTTTTTTTAATTTATATGGAATTATTTTCTAACCAATCACTTTGATGGAACATAATTTTGATGTCTGGTATGACTGGAATTGAATTTTGACTTTATTTATGGAAAATTTAGTAAACGTGAAAGGGGTTTTCCTAACATTTTAAAAGGTTCTCAGAATAAAAATTTGGGGGCCTCGTTGAATTTAGAACAATGAAATTCATCATGAAATGAATTAACTTCAGTCGAAAAGGGCTGAATGGAAATTAGAATTTTCACACATTTCAAAAAAAAATATTAAAAAAATATTTTATTTTATTTTATCATACATTTAGTGATAGATGGTGATGCTACTGTGTAGAGAAGAGGTGCATTTATGAAGTTCATTAATGAATCATCCACTCATAGCGTAGTTAATCATTAATGAGATTAAATAATTATTGATGTGACGTCTCAGTGTAATAGAAATAGTGGGATGTGTTTTCAATTTATTTTGTTTGATGCATTAGTTGGAGGAGGAATTAGTCTTGGAATATTCTATATTGAACGTCTTATGAAATTCCTCTCTAAATAATAATGACAAACACAGACGAACCTCAATCATGAACGAAGCACCTAAAAAAACTGAGTCAGAAGTGACGAAAGACATTGATGTCATGATACCTCAAGGAAGTAATGCTACATAGAATGACATCAATGATTTATGGGATTAATTTGTTAAGGTTCATCCATGTACATATCCTAGAAATGAAGAATTAAGATCAATCGGGGATCATGTTGATCTATGAATTGGGAGTTTATGTGGGTGGGCAACATTCTTTTGGGATTTTCATTTTCTGGGAATTGAAATTAGGATTTTTTGATATAAATGGATCCTTCGGGAATCCCATGTTTGTAAAAATCTAATGCCAAGGGAACGAGACAATATTAACAAGGCCTAATAACCCCCTACATGTGTATTATTTGTGGTTGCACACACAATGTGGAAGCATGATGATTCTGGGACCATTGAGGTGAGGAGGTTGTTCCCTAGAGAGTGCAGGCATTGGCAGTGCATGAAGAGAGGACCACCGGAGTGTGTCTGGTGGACCACCGATTTTTTTTTCTGCTTGTAGGAAGTCACATGTGGTGAAATATCTGGGTGGATGAGGCGGCCCATAACAGAGTCAGGAGGGTGCGATGGTAGAGGTTGACACGGCACCCGCCTAGCGCCGCCTGGAGGGACGGCCCGAGTCTCGGTCATCTAGGTGGTTCCTTGAGCTGTTGTCATCGACTACGGTAGGAGGGTCTTGTGCATTTGAGGGGTCATAAAGGTATGGATCTGGAACCTTTACATGTCACACCATGGCGGCACACCACTGGCCTGCACCACGCAGGTGGGGCTTCAGGTGGGCGTGTTGCACCCCTAACCTGGATGTCGGACCTTGAACTGGACCTATGGAGGTAGGCTGAACCTGCACTGGCATGTCAAAACTACACCTAGAAAGTCGTACCAACTTCTAAAGGACAGACTCATGCCCTTCGGGCTAGGCCGGATTAGACTGAGTCATCGGGTGACCGTGCCAGCTGGACCCTCGGCAAAACCAGGCTAGGTCTAGTGAGGCCCATTGAGCCTAGGCCACTGTCCAGGCTAGAAAGGACCATCAAAATCCTAAATTTGGTTAGGTATCATTTGTTGAATTAAACTAAAGATGTGGGAAACATGTTCGGTGCTTGTCGGGTTAATCGGTCCGGGTTGAACAATACAAAGACACAACCGACCCTTGTTTACTAAAACACCTGTATTTTACATGTGTGCATCTGATTGATGATCCTTTAAAGATGTTTTTATCCTCATGATGATGTTGTTCATTAGAAAATTATTATGATGGAATTCATGTATGCTTAGATTAAATGAATTGTTTGAGGAGCGTTTCTCCAAAGGGCACTATGAACAGAACCTTGTAGTTGGCTAAGACCAAAAGACTACAGACTTTTGTATCTGTGAGACTAGACTATGGCCTAGTGGGATGAACATATGTGTGAATTCATAGGCCCATGGTGGTAATCAATACTATGTTACTTTGCAGGAAAATGTAATGAGACAAGGAAGATTACCTCAGTTTTCCATGATTTGTAGGATGCTCTGTTGTGTGACTTTTCATTCCCATATTACATGATGTGGAGGTGTACCGATGGAATCCAAGGTTTGTTGGATGTACTTTAGTGTGACATGGTAGGACCACTGTACAAGATAGAGGGGGATGTATCCAGAATTCGAGGTGTTTGATGATCTGAATGATTACTATTCTATCACTATTTTAAATGACTACATGGTTTGAGTTGTCTTATTCCTCGGGCATTAGATTGATGTTTGGTGTGTGGTATTCCCCTTTTGTTTTTAGGTACATTCTGAATACTTAGTTACTCACCCCTACAGAGGCTTCACTCACACATGTTGCCTATGGTGTAGACGATTGACATTTTGATAGACTTGGTGGACTATGACCCAATAGTGCTCATGGATATGTGACCAACTAATACTACAATGGTGGGCATTGTGGTGTATTACTAGGTGGGGTCTATTAGGATCGGGTGGGCAGGATATTATAATTCAGCTTCTTGTAGATACACTTCCATCATGATCAAGTAAGGTTATCCCATGGATAGACATTAATGTTTCTTTTTGTAGCATTCTATTTTTAGTTCATTTTTTGGGTGTGGATTCTTGGATCACACATATTAGTTATACATGTACTCATCCTTATTTTAGTTATACTTGATTCCTTGTACATGTGTGGGACATGGTTTGGTGTTGGTATATTTATAGGTACATATAAAAATGCTTCCCACCTACAGGTTGATGCATTTGGTGCTAGTCGCCAGCCCCTAGCCTTTAAGAGGCGGGATTGGAGTAGTCACAACTGGAGCCCTTGTGGCGGGTAGTGATATGAGTTGTTGGAATGAAAAGAGATAGTACAAAAATTTATTATTTGATACCGATGATGTTGGGGGTTTAATTGTATAGAATATAACATTAAATAGTGAATGTATGAATTGTTATTCTATAAATTCCTTTAAACTCAGTGTCATTGGAGGGATCTTGGGGAATTCAACTGAAATGATAGTTTATTACAATGGTTACCCAGTGTCCATTGGGGAAAATGGATTCTCCCTAGGATATCAACTAGTTAATGAGATGCTTTTAAGAAGAAATTATTCTACCATGGGGCCACACCTACAAGCTTTTGGGCACCCACTAACTATATTATTATAGATCAATGACATAAAACATGTCCCTCATTCCTACCCCAACCAAGATCTGACATCCTATAATCCACAAGGATATCTCAAAAAACATATTAATTATCTAAAAAGAAACTTCATGAATTTAATTTTTTTTACATAAAAGTATAGGCATCACTTTTATCATCCTCTTCTAACTTGTCATCCTTCAATACTATCCTCAGGAGACTGATTGAGCCACTCAGATCGCAACCCCTGAATATCAGTTTCTTAATCCCATGTCTGTTCCCCAACATAGTTATACTTTAATATATCTCAATAAAGAGGAATTGTGGTTTTATAAAACACTTTATCGCATAAGTCCACAATCAAAAAATTACATTTGAAAAAAAATCTATATCTAGATCTATTATGATATCCATGATTTTGACCACATACAAAGGATTGGGGTCAACCATTTGAATCTGAGATTCATAAAAATAACTTTTCATTAATTTAAATTATGGTGGTTGGTCAAAATAATAGGCCATAATCCTGATGCATTCAGTTATCATGAATCATATTAATTATACTATAGAAAATATGTCTAGCCTCTTCAAATGCGTATGTCTAAACTGTGGGGACACCAACTAGAAAAAATCATCACACATTGTAAATTTTTAGGTTTATCTACATCGTTTAGAATATGAATTATTACTATTATGAGATTAATCTTGTCATTTTTTAATCAACTACCCCATATTTAAGGACTCATGTTCTGTAGGTGTGAAACATATAAATATTCTATATCATCACTCCATTAGAATGGTGATGTACATTATCTCCCATACGGAGAGTAAAACACATCCATCAAAATCATGGATTATTTTTTGTTATTATTGGTGTACTCAAATAAATCCATGAACTCATCCCAATGTACTATAATATCAATAATTCTTTCTCAATGAATATCCTCTGATTTTTGTATCATTCATTCATAATGCACATTAGTCTGAGGATGAAAGGATCAACTCAACAGAATTTGAGTACCCATTTTGATCTGATTTCAATGAAGAAATTGTATGTTAAATAGAGGCTCTCTATCATTTACCTCATATTAAGGAACTTCATGAAGCCCCATGATCTTTTAATCAAAAGAATTTCCTATATCATCCACAATAATCATATATCATATCAATAAAATTTGATCCAATATAGTAAACTAATCCATCACAATGTAAATTGTAACATATATTCTAATAGTCCTAGGAAACCCTTTATGAAATTACGTTGTCATGTCACGTCTTGTATACACTGGAACTAGTAATGGGTCGAGTGACGCTCTAAGAATCTACTGATCGACCATGATTCCCTAACAAGTCAAAATTGGTAAAAAAAATTATCTGATGTCTCAATTCATGTTGAACCACTATGGCTACGACTTAACATCATGATACATATTGGAAGAAATCTATTGAACTGCACATTAAAATTTATTATTGTATATCATCATATACTCTATTATTTAATATAGAACCACAACTATAAAATGTACAAGATTCACTCCATGTATAATCAACAACCAACATGAAATAAAATAATATTCATCCAAACCATGATCGAATCACCCCACACTTAGGATCAATATCCTAACTTGAAATTAATCCTAATAGAGAGGTCGTGATATATAAAGGTTCTAAAGACACATTCCCTCCATCTCCAACCATTTTCAATAGCTAGTCTCTTAGAATATCCATCAGTTACCAACTCGCTTCTTTTTCATATTCTTCCACTTCTTTTCACAAACTTCTTAATGAATATACAACTTAATTTCCATTCCGTTGATAGTGATCCATGTTAATGTTGAATTTGTACATGTACAATATCCAATACCATTAAAAAATATTCTAATCATGTTGGTAGAACATATACTGTAGACAATTGTGGTCTATATACACGAAACATTTATCACAAAATAGAATGTGTGAAAACTAATTTAATACATTATCCATATTTTATAACTCCAAGTCCTGATTATGGTTGTTTAACTTGATGGTTTTATATAAAAAGAGATGTATAAAAGACTAACTTATCAGACTATTTCTAAACTGCCCCCATGAAAACACAAAATGAACCATAATACACTATGTAAGAAACATATATATTTGTAAAAATCATAATCATAAAAAATAAAAAACATATTTTATATATGAATAACACTACAAAATATTCAATATATTAAATTTTTAATCCCTTTTTGGTCAGTCTGGTCATTAACAAATTTAGTATATAAATGTTATAGATGAATTTTCTGTAGTTTCATTTCAAAACTAGATTATAAAGAATATCAAATGTGTTTCATGACCATGCACAATATAATAATTCCACAATATAATACGGATCTATTGAGACTCCTTTAGAAACCATTTAATGTAGAAATATCACCTCATGTATCCAGAAGTGGAACATTCAATACTTGGTGTAACATTGTTATGTCCAATGTGTACTAAATATGATAACATGGTGTCTATCATGTGATTATGAGAAATTAAAATATATAATAATTTCATCAATGAAAAAAATTACAATGGATTAATTTTATGGGTGAAATATCTTGTTAATGATTTCCATGAATACTCCTCGATCATTCCTCACATCAAATGGAATACAAAGATACTCATACAACCTATATATGATCTTAATCATTTTCATCTTGAATTCATAAACTCTGATATGAAGATAATTGTAGAATGAATGAAAATAAATCATTAAAACCCATTAGTATCCCATTAATTGATCAAAAATTTAATATTTTCATGGAAACATGTAAATTTTTAACAATTATTACGTTTAACTTCAAGTATTCCACACAATGAAAAATCAAACTATCTTCTTTCGTGGTGAAAAAAAAATAGTGCACCCCAGGGGGATTTTATTGGCCTCATTAAGTCATTATCCTAGAGATCCAGAAACTGAACACTGGGATCATTCATCGTGACCAGCTACAAGCAATTCTGAAGAATCAAAATTATTATCAAACCTTGTATATTATTGATCTAAAATTCAAATTGCTTATGTTGTCCCATGTTATAACCGACATCATCATAGGTTGTATAAATTAGAATAATTTTATTATTATTCAATGTTTATTTAAGGGAAGAAATGAGAAATTATTATATATGATGATCTTATATTTTTTTGGTCACATCCCCATTTGTCACAAAATTGTTTTTTCCACTTGAAATAAAGATTTATGGAAGTCAGATCATTTCCAATTTTCCAAAAATATTCAATCATTAAATAATATATAATTAATTGATTCATTCATATTAATTTGGTGATATATTATAAAAGTATTTTTATTGATATTCCATATCTATGACTATATCAGATATTGGTTATTTTTCCTAAGTGTTTCATAACTCAGTGTTGGGAACTAATGTTGGCCCCAATAATAGTTTTCCTTTTCTAATCATTTAGTTTCATTTTAATTTCCTTACATACATTATTATACATTTGTTTTCCTGTTTCCCATTGGGATTTTTTTATTTGGTTCCCCCCAATGGCTTTCTTTTGGTGGAGGAAGATAATGTGAGGTAGGAGAGGTAGAGGAAGTGGAGGAGGAACCATTTTGGAGCTGAAGCCATGTCATTTCGCCTTTCGGTAGGTGAAGATCATGAATATTTATGATGGATAAATGGTATTATTTCTTGTATATGTATCATATTCTACTTTTTATCTCCCCATATATTTTTCATTTTGATGTTTTAATTAGTGGAATATGGTATCCAAGGAGTAGTGACAGTTCCCATAAATCTTTTTATGGAAAATCATTTGTTTTTGAGGAATTTTTGGGGTTTCCCATTCTTAAATCATAACTACATGGTATCTAGTTTTTGGAACACTTGTTTTTTTCTTCTTATTGATTTAATATGGTGATATTTCTATATATTTACACCATGTACATTATGTACATAATGTGTTTTAGTACATACCATTGTATTAGGGCATGTGGCCACACACAAGGGAGAATGAATTTTGGAAAAAACAAGACATGTACTATGGTCACAAATTATATAGATGGACATTGTTATGTGGCCAAATACATTTTATGATAGCGCATGTCAGGTTTATATAATCATTTAGTGGTACACTGACATACCACTTGAACACACTAGTCATGTAATAGTAGATTGGATATCCCCATGTACCATGTCCATGTGAAAGTATTTCGGAATGTTGGAACATTGAGATTAAAAATCATGTACACTGAATTACATTCCATGTGATTTTATAGAAATTAGGATTGGTGTTTTTTCCTAAAGTTAGAATTCTACATTTATTATTTTAGTTTATGCATGATTCTTTATAGATCCTGATGTAAGAGTCCATTCTGGGATTAGATTATGTTTGAATGATACATTGGACTATGATATATTTGTAGGAGTGTGTTATTGACTATAGAATTTATAATCCTCTAGGGGTTTGATTGTGAGATGTGTGGCTCTTGTGGGGGTTGTGAACTTATTAGATGCAAATGAATATTTCATGAAAATTCAGTTCTGATAATGGTAAATTTAAATAGTTTCTAGAATATGGGGTTTATTGGTATATATTAGGAGAACATGGTTTATCACTATATGAGGAAACAAGTAATTTTGGGATAGTGTTGTTTTAGGATAGCTCATAGTTTTAGTTGTAGTTCTATTGGAGCCTTTAGGATGTCTTGATGTTACGTTATGATCATTATTGCCAGGTATTGCTGAGATACTGATATGAGTTTGAGGGAGTCCTTTTTAATCCCTTTGGGAATATTTTATGTTCACGGTGTTTGTGGTATTTCTTGATTTGGATTTTGATAATTCCATAGTAGAGAGGTTTTTCTTTTGTAGTCCATTGTGGTTGAGTTATTATATGTCGATGTATTTTTCACCAAGAGGGTTGGGTGAGGATTTTTATAGGGGAGTTTCCATAGATGTTTGACTTGTGCTAAGGATCCCTTGTATGATCATCCTTTTAGGTGGTCATAAAGATTGTTGAAGATTTTCTTTTTGTAAATAATTTATTTTTGGATTTCATTTGGGCATGTGGTTGTTCAAGGATCAGTTGGGGGCCAGTAAGAGTAATTTGGGATGTTTCCTATATAAGGTGTGGAAAATGGTTTTGGATGAGCTAGAGGAACCCCACATAAGGATATATACACATTATGTGGTTATTTTGTAGTTTTATAATGTTTTAGACTTTTATAGGCCTCTCCTAAGAGAATGTGTTCCTTAGTGGAGTCCATAGTTTGATTAACTTTTAAGTTCTGCTCCTAAATACTGTGGGATCCTTGATGTTTTTTTTGGCTATGAGGTCGTTTGATGACAGAATTTTGTGGGTTCTTATTGGATTATTCAATCTATATTGATGTGTGGGAAACAGTGATTCAATAGCTTTGAGTGGATAAATGATACTACATCAATTTTTGGGGTGGGTTCAAGAGTAGGATAATCACATGCTCAATTCTCCATTGCACGTGAAATTTTATGCAATTTGTTCTAATGACATTGGTGTGGGTAGGAAATTCCTATTATGTCTATGATTATTAATTACCAATAGACATCCACTAATTCTCTCCATCATGGGATGGTTTTTTTAAATTTTCCTAACGGAGCTAATGTTGTAGCACAGTGAGTGAAATCCTTATTTATTTTCGGTTCAAACCAAAACAATATTGGCTTCATGCTTTTGAGGTATCTAGGAACTCATGGAGTGAAATTGTTTTATCATGGATATTATTGTCCTTTCAAGTCCATGGTTGTGGTTCATCCAAAATTATTGTACAGATCCTTTTTTTATCGATAGTCAGTCCACATTTCATTTCACAGGACCATCAAGACTAATATATTATATAGTATTGTCTTTTTATATTACTCTTCCACTAGTTCATATCATTCCATTGTAGTCCTATAGCCTTGTAGTTTCACTCTTATTTAGGGAAAAATAGCGTTATTACATTCAGTATGGATTTTATGACTTTGATTATAGATATATTAGATCCCCTAGGTGGATTTTACAGACACTACAGTTATTTTATGTAACACCCCAAGCTTCCACGGTACACTTCTCTTTCAATAATGCAATAGCTTTCATTGTTCTCAAGTTTGAGGTTCTATCACCCCACGACCAATCAAATTAGTCGTTATGAATAGTAATACCCTCTTTTTGAAAATATATAAATTTTATATTTCATAATGGACATCATTTTTGGATTTGGAATATCGAAATTATACTCTATTGAATTTTTGGTATTTTTCCGAGAACATCCAATTTTCGATGAATAGTGAAAAATACTTAAAAACAACAGTTTTAATAAAAATAATTTATAGTGATAAATTATACTATTGAATGGTTTTAAACTATAATTAGAATATTATTTTACCATTTTATCCCATGGAGTTCATTAGAATTAATTTCTCTTTGAAATTGGACATAAACAATTGTCAATCTTTTGATTGATATTGTTTCATATAAAATGCTATTTGTTATTACAACGGGAATTAATTATAAAATTAATTAGTAAAACATATATTGTTTGAATTTTGTAACATTTAAATCATTTTTAAATTTGGAATATCAATTATAGCTTAGGGTGATTTTTTGGTATTGTTCTCAAAAACATCAATTTTTGATGAGTAGTGAAACCACTATGCTGTAGTTAAAAAACTAATTTTTCATTTAAATGAAATTTTACCACATCTGTGAATTGAATTTCAAAAATACAACATAAATTTATTTCATTAGAAAGTAAAATGTTTTTTAATGAGATGAATATAATTTTTTATGAATAATATCTTTTAAGTTATATTAATCATGATTAAAGGTAATTGGTGCAATTTAAGGTAAATATATTGTTATAATAATATGAAATTTCCTTAACACTTTTTGTACACTTATTAGATGATTCATGGCCGACCAATACATCCATGGGTCAACTTGGGGACCCCATGGAGCCACTTGGGTACGAAAATGACATTAATAAATTATTATTTAAAGTTAAAATAAAATTATCAAAAACATTTATTATTTTACTAAAACAATTATTAAACAAGGTTATATAAGTTGAAATTTTGACAATAAATATTCATTAAAAATATAAAAACATTTCCAACATCATGATATTTTTTATAATTTTTATACATTAAATAAATTAAATTTTTTATGACACCATGATGATGCAGCGATTACCTCATTAATTAATGATTTAAATAAAATAAAATGATAATGTAAAATATAAAACATAAACTTTTCAAAAACCTATTGGATTGGTAGATTTCGAACCATTCTCACCTTATCCAAGACATATAAAATTATTGGTCCTTTAAAATCAGAAACTCATTATATAATAATGTAACATTTCATGACGTTCCAAGAGTGCCCCTCCTCTCCTATTATAAAAAGCCCCCCACCTCTACCACCTTATTCACACTTTCAAGCCATTTGGCTCAGACAACCTCTTCCTAAATACTCTATCAACTTCCATCTATTACTCCTAGAAGCCTCACTTTGGGCAGAAGTCTTCCCATGGAAGCCTTTGGCTCAAATCAAACGAAGTTACCCGATTTTAAGGTAATGTCTTCTCTTATGTTCTTTTGTTTTATTTTGCAGTTCCAACTCCTTAAATTTTTTTTATTCCATTCTCTTGTAACACTAACAGTATTTTCAATATAATAGGATGTTTTATTGGAAAGATTTTATTTACACTTACAGACACCTTCGTCTAATGGTTAAAGAACATACTGTTTTTGTGGGTGTCGAATTACAGCCTCACGAAACAATGATTGTTCATTGTTCTTTTAACAACTTTAATGGTGGCCAGTAAGATGTCACTATATTTATATATGATATATAATATTTTTATGTTTTCCTTATTTTTCTGTATTTTTCATTTATCACATACATTTATGATTTCCATTATGGTTAAACACGATAATTTCATTTTAGGAAGTGCGAACTACCTCCCCCTCAATGTGATTTGAACCGTTAATTCCATATGTGGGACATATAAAGGATCGAGTAAATGATATTATATATGATATTATATATGATATTATACTGGAATTATAATATTCCTTTATATCATTTTGATTTCATTCCATTAAATACGAAATAGAAATGAAATTAGTGTTCATGCGTACATACAACTTACCGTATACATGAACGGTGCATTTTATTTCGCACCTCTAAATTTTATGTAATATTATAAATGGATATATATACTGGATATATATGATATATATGATATCTAAATCATGAATATAATTATTTATATAATGTATATTTTACCACATGAACAACTTTTAATTATAACAAGTTTATTTTTGACTCAAGTACCAAAGATCGACAAAATGACCGTTATTATCTTAAATAATTACTTAATGTTCATAACTTCGTAATATGTGATATAAAAGGGATAATGAACATGAAAAATTTTATTTATCAAGTAAAAATTAACTCTAGTTTATTATTCACAAGGTTAAAGAACGATCATGTCAAGTCGGACACAAGGTAAGGGACTTCATCTCAATCTCCTTTCATTAATGAATATTTTATTTTATACACAACTTTCTATAATATGGTGTTTAATCCCCTTTGAAATTTATGTATATTAAAAATCAATATTTTTTATATGAATTGTTTTACTAAATGAAAAAAGGGAATATTTTTTTTCGTACGTATGCGGCGACAATGAATTCTCTGCCGCCGTGACCATTATTTGAGTTTCAGCTTCCTCTAAAAGCCATAACATTTATAAATGAAAAATAAATACCATGTTTTAATTTTTGTTTATTTTGGTATTGAAAATGGTTTTGATAATGTTTTTATTATATCAATGTGCTATATTTATATCTTGTGACTAAAATATGGAAATGTTATTTTTCATTTATGAATTTTTTATGTGATTCGATTATGTAATGGTTTTTGATATGTTTAAACATATTCACATGAGGAATGCATTGGACATAAAAAGTGACTGGTGGAGCCCGTAATAGATCCTAGATGCATCGGTAGGTCTCGCGAGACAAACTAGTGTCTGGCACGAGGCCTTGATAAAATCTTATTTGTAGTCTTGGCATGAGGCCATGGCTACGTGGTTATGATAGTCTAGCATTATGAATTCCATCATTATGAAAGTGGTTATTGATAATTCATGTGATTATTCGACTAGTATAATATCCATGTGAATAAGTAAGTGGTATTATTTCATTTTAATTTTTCCATATTATGCTGATGTTCTTGATTAAAAGGCTTTTGTTTTAGTTATACATTTACTTAAATGATTAAGTTTATTTATAAATGTTTCCACTATATTGTTATCCTTACTGAGCATCTGAGATTATCCCTTTCTATGTTTTATTTTCCCAGGATGTGAAGAAATATTTTATGACTAACCTGCAGGGATAGTCTGAAGTGGATATGAGTGTGGACTATGGAGACTATGTTATTGTAGTTTTTCACTTTATGATGTAATGTAACATTTATGAATGTATATAGTGTTTCCAAGGATACTAAACTAACCGGTATTTCGAGACTTGATATTTTGTGATCATGATAGTGTTACGTAATAGTGCACTAACTCTTGGTAACTGGGTTTGGCGTGTTACATTTTATGTATATGTGAGAAATGTGTAGTAAATCTTATTGTGTGGCCCAAAGCGGGGGTAGATTAAAATCTGTTGTCATTATAGAACTTGTGAAAGTTTTTTTCTAAATTTTCACTCTATTATGCATTTAATTTATAATTTAGGTTATTAGTTTTATCATGGGTTAGAATATCATGTGAGGATGCACTTGTTAAGGCATCATAATATATGTTCACTTCTTGGGGTGGCCTATTGATATTTATTTCAATGCCACTTTAAAAGAACCTTAGTGTTATATAGTATTTGAAGAGTAACATTGTTGTTAGAGAACCTGGTTCATAGTGTATGGGGACAATGCATATTATTTATTAATCATGTAGAGCCAATAATATAGAGACACAATCCAACTCTAGTGATGTTAGAGCATTGTGGACATCAGGTATGTGTTTCGGTTAAAAATCATAGTAAATACAGATGTATTTAATTTCAATTGTTTATTTTCTGTATGTGTTTGTATACATATGAATCTAACTATTTTATCTTCTTTTCTCCTATGAGTAATGTTTGAGAATACTTAAAATTTAATTTGTTACATCTTCTATTTATTTTAGTCATTTATTATTGTATACATTTATGTTTATCCAAGATCATGAGTTTTCATAATTTCTTTTATTACTTGACTATGACATGAGTGTGTAGTCTCTCCAATATAACATTGAGACAATCCACACTAGTCCCAAGTATCTTGAATTGGGGGGGGGGGTAGGTGGTGTTCTGGAGTACTTAGATTAATCGAAAGTATTTGAAATGTTATGACATATTGGACTGGTTTTCAACGAAATTGTATCATAGGTGCATATTAATGTGATTTGGGGAGTCAGTAGATAGGATTTCTAGGATTCAATTAGAACATGTATTGAATATCAAATTGATGTATCCAAAGTATCTTTACTGATAAGAATTATAAGTTCTTAAAGGATGGGATTTTGTTTCCTGGGATCTGTTTTAACATTTTGTGTTATTAAATACCATTATTCAAATGGGCCTTTGAATTTACCGTTTTCTCTCATTTTTTATAATCATCATGTAGGAAATAGGATGGTGATCATGGATTATTCATGGAATATATAATTCAAATTCAAAATTCCATTCTATGTTTTTATGGAAAATTTTTCTTCAATTGACTAAATTGTCTCCAATGTACTATATTTTATATAATGTATGATCCATTGTGTAATTATTCCCTACTAGAATATATTTATACTTTTAATTTGATGAATGTTCATGGATAACATGTGGAAAGTGGTTTGTTAGTTATAAATATTTTTTCACTTCATTGACATATACATGGGAAACCCTTGTGTGAAAGTTCCTGCTCTAGGTGCCTAATTGTAATATCAATGTGGGAAATGATTCCTGAGATATCACTAGATCAAAATTTATTTTACATGAAGTGACAGTTCCCATGTTGTACCTAGTTATTTTTTCATGGTATGGAGTGTATATTTCAATGTGTTGTCTACATTGTTTTGTGGGGGAGCATGTTACTTCTAAAATAAATAGCTTGTGTGGGAAGGAATGATCATCAATGATGGGGATCTTGAGGTATTATTTTATGAAGATATGATTAATCATTATAATGCCTAGTGTTTGAGATGTGGTGTTATATGAGTCCTCTATATATTATGGCCAACTAGGGAGGGCAGTCTTGGATTAAAGTATGGCCGTAAAAATTTCATGTCATTCCAAGGGATGTGTGGTGGGTGAATTGTTATATTCACATGGATTTGGATTGAATCCATATTAAAGGATTGTTTTTTGGTGAATCTTGGATTAATGGAATTCTTATGGTAATGACTTTGGTTTTCTAGGGTGCTTCATTATTTTTGAACTTACCCACATGAAGAGTATAATCAGTGGTTTTAGGTGGGTTAAAATTGATTAATTATGACATAGTAAATTTTTTATTGAGTCCAATTTACAATTTAGGATTATTTTAATTAAATAAATGTGTTGGGGAGTAAAAATTATGTCTTCAAATTTCAGGAAACACATTTTAATTGTTTTATTGAGTCCAGCAGTTGTTGCTTCTACTAAAACGGGAGACACACTAGATTTTATTCATATTGGGACACATTTGTGATTATTTTTTCCTTGCCAATAAATTTATCATAGTGATAGATATAGTATATGGGAGTGTGGTTCACAATTTTGGAAGTTGGGTTAGAATACAGATACTACTATGTTGGGGAGAATTAGACTGATCATTAATGAATGTTTGTCATTATGGAATATAGTTGGGAATATGAAATTAATAGACTTTGTATGGTTGAGATAACATTGATTGTGTACATTATTTTGAGAATAAATTTTATATTTCTTTAACATCATGGATTCATTATGGTGTGAAGTTATTGAAGTGGGAAATTTTGGATGGATCGGGTCATTAAAGGTTGTGAAAATTATGAAGAATTTAAATTCCATGACGCATGGTTTTTAAAAAAATGATAAATTATCCTTATATTTGAACTTAGAAAATTTTTTGGATGACTCTTGTTATCCCAGTCTTTGGTTTTTAATGTCGGTCAAATGATTGGTGACTTTTGAGCAGCTTTAATTTTCACATAATAATAAATATTATTTAATAAAATATTAATTTACTAACATGAATTTATTTGGTGATATAATTTAATAATATTTTCAGATTAAAATTATTTCTCTATGGATCAGTCTATAATATGGGGGTTTTCATTGGTCTGGCATACCATATTGTAGGTCGTTTGAGCTAGACTGGGACCCCATTTTCATTTTCTATGTAATTCATTTAATTCATTTTTCATTCTGTTCATATCATTTATAAAAATATATTTTTCCACTCACATAGGATATTTGTGTTTTGGTATCCCCTTGTGGGTATTTCAAGTTAGTGATATGAAGTTAGAGAAAAGAAAGGTATAAGGATAGGATGAGGTTCCACTGCAGAGCTTGGGTCATAACAGATTTTTGTGTGAAAGCTGTTGATCAGGGATCCATGAAATTCATCATAGTGTTAAATCCCAAGGTAGAATGATTTTTAATTTCATTTACTATCATGAAATATTATCCATTTTAATTTTTCAATACCCTAATTATGCTTCAAGGGGTTCCATTAGATCTCGTATTGATCTTCTTGGGTGAATTTGTTGTTTTTTGGACATTGACGGGGTTTAACGTTAAAAAACACTAAAAAAATGGCACATGTATTAATGAACACATGGTGTGTGTTATTTTTATTGATGGAATATTTTTTTTAGAATATATCAATATATATATTATGTAAAAATCATGTAGTTGTACATTCCCATGTAACTGTTCATGTGGACAACTACATTGTGAGATGGTGTTTTTGGATATACATGTCATATTGTGGGACATGGATATGTGTCCATATACATGGTTGTTCTCCCTATGTGAGGGTAACAAGGTTATTTAGTGGTTTACAAGGAGATCCCATGTAAAACCTATCCTTGTATATACAGGCATGAATATCCATGGTTGCCTATCCATTTTGAATTATATGGCATAGTGGAAGCTTTGAGAGTTCATGTTAGGTCCTCAAAAGTATATACCGATTCATTTCTAGAAAGGATTTTTTGTTTTTTATCAGGGAGTTAGAATTGGACCCATGATTAATCAATTTTGATCAATCTTTCAAAAATATTTACAAGATATATACATTGATTAAATCTTGATAATTCATTTTATTGAGTGGTTTTTGGTGGATTATTTCATTGAAGATTTGGATGTCACATCCTTTGAGTGTTGAGTTGTGATATGTGGTCCTCTATGAGGCTTATGGAATTTTTATATGTAATTTAAATGTGGATACTAGGATTTTGTGGTTCTATGGTCTCTGTGATGTATCCCAAAATCTGGTACTGAATGATATCTCTAATGAGATCTTGGTATTCCCCTACATGTATGGACAAGTTGATGGAATATTGAGAATTTGATGGTCAACCCTTATGTTTGAGGATCAATGTTTCTAAAACCTATGGGATGTGATGACATTGTTGGATAATGATTAGGGTAGGGTTTTGATGATCTATCTAGATGAGTCTAAATGACGCTTGAGGATTCCTGTGATGGATTGTTTTAGATCATGTGTTCAATGGTATCGTGAGTCGGCTGTTGGGAATTTTTATGTGGAAAGAGGTTCAATTATATTCCATTTTGGGTGATTTATAAAAAGAGGATGGGTCATTAAATTGGATGTAATGATGAATTTTTATTATGGGGTAAATGTAACGTAGGTTTTCCGTTTGCGTTGAAGTCCTTATAGGGACATTCATTGAGGATTTCATGAGGACCGTTGAAGAATTCCAATTTTTTTGACCATTTATTTTTGATGCCCATTGTGTGTTTTTATGATGAAGGATCATCTAGTTTCCACAAAGGGAGATTTAGGATTTAATTTATGTTAGGTATGGAATGAAGTATTATATGATATAGAGTAACTGGTAATAGTATTTACTGCTTGTGATTTGGTTGTTTTTTTCTTTTGAGGATTCTTCATATTTTACTAGGTGTTGGTCGAGATATTCGGTGCAGTATGGGAGAAAAATGATAGATGTTGCTTTAGGAAATGACCTCAAGGAAAAAGGTAAAATATTTTATAATTTAGGCTTTTTGGTGGGTAGTTGGGACTCCTTGGTGGAAGATTTTGGGGTGGTGAGATCAAGGGTTATAAAAGAGGCCTTCTGATTTTTAGTCAAAGAGTAATCCTGGAATATGAGATCAACAGTTTTCCTTATTGAATCAAGAGATTGATAATACCCCATTTTTTTGGAATTTGGTTGTTATATATGTTGAATTTCATTCATGGAAAATTGGTTTAAGTATTAGACCATTGGGATTACATGGATTAGAAATTTCCAATAATTTGTTATCTAGTTCACTCATCACATTGTTAGATATGGTAAAATAATAATTGGTAGAAAATGTGTGATCTAGATGAGTGAAACTACCATATAGTTTTGTAAGACATGCTGGTATGAGTGGATTGAGGCTCATGATGTTCCAAAGAACTAGTGGAGCAGGGTTTTTGTTTAATTGATGTTGTTTCACTCGAGTAGAAATGTATTATGTTTGAAACAAGATTATAGTATGGAGGAAAAAATTTTGGGTCCATATATCGTTCTTTATTCATTATCAAGGTCCATCAGAACTGACATGTTATCTATTAGTGGTGTCCTAGTTGTTATTATCACCATTTCAGAATAACCAATTTTTTTCCTAGATCAGGATAGATTCATATTTTCAAAAATATCGACATGGTTAAATCTGGATGTCTGTAAATTAAGCATTTTCATTTAGAAGAATCTGTTCTCTTTTGTAGGTCTGTAAGTTGCATCACATGTTATTTTCCTAGGTGATATCGATGTAGAATATTCTTTACTGTATGACAAATATGGGGGGACATTTACTTCCGGTGTCTATGTAAAAACTATGGTTTTATGATTTCTTCATCTAATCCCTCTTTTAATGTTGTTTTTTAAATGTTATTTATTATTAGTTTTCATTTATGATAGAAGAATCAAATCTGAATGAACATATTATGATAGAAGATTAAAGGTGCCCCATTCTGGGTGGACTATTGAATTTTATTTCCCACACCACAAAAAATGCTCCATGATGTGAATGAAGAAATGATTGATGATTTATGTTTCATTACATTATGTGAATTGGAATTGGATGAGACCTTGTGTTGTGTGAACAAGTGGATAAAGTCATGTGCTGTCTCAACATTGGTCTAGTGCAACTCGAGAAATGCTGATATTTATTAGGTGAATTCTGAGGATGTGGGTAGTACAACTAGATGTTTTTATTTTATTACTATTTTTTCATCCCAGTGTGTGAATAGTTGTTTTAAGATTTGGAGGAATGTCAGTCTGTATGACTGTATAATTTAGTTAATTTATAATTTGGACTGATTATTTTCAATATTAATTATGTTTAATTTGATTTTAATCTATATTTTTGTGTGTTTTATATTATGTTTTTATTACTTCCATGCAATAGGTTATAGTCTCTCCGTTATATATTTTTAATAATCATCATTGGTCTCCTACATCAAGTGTTCGGGATTGTCAACATGAGGCCTTATAGAGAGCCTAATCAGTTAATGTTTTAGGTCAACCCAAACTTGCTTAATATAAGGAAACCCCATGAAATATTCAGAAATTAAATATTTTTATAGGCAGACCACTACCAGGAATGTGGAGGTTGTGACTATCCAATCCACCACTATGGTGATACTCAATAACGACACTAAAAATAATTCCCATTGAAGAAAATATGATCCATATCTACCTTTAATGATGTACCACTCCTAGGTGTCATGATAATTATTTACTTGGTAAATGAATAGATAAGTCATCTATAATAAAAATCTATTTGATTTTGAAAAAGGGTCAACTAATCCATGTCAATGATCATATCAGAACAGGTCATCTGATGAACTATGAAGATTTAAAAATCCATGAATACAATTACCACAGTCCAAAATTCATAAAATAGATAATGACAGTTAATATACGTTCTTATAGGGGCCTTAATGGAAAACATCCTTGAATATAATTTAACCATTATTTCAATCTCAATACAAAATTGTGTTGATATGAATAAATGAGATGATTTGGTTTCAAAAAATTCAATTGATTGAGTATAATAAATTAAGATCATAAATCAATCTATCGATGTTCCATCTTCAACATTTATTGGGTATTCATCAACCCCTATTACCTTCTAGACACCACTCTAAGAAAACCATGTGCTTTTTAGTAATCTTATTTACAAAAACATGTGGGGATATCACCTACTACTGCGTCCTTATAGTTGAATTTCTTGAGCACATCATTGAGGCTGTATCAGAAAAAAAAATTAAATAGGTCAATTTCTGAATAGTTGATTTATATCATTAGAGAAATTGGGTACTCCAAGATAATGTTTCCCAGAACCAATTATTATTAAACCTGAATGAGTTTCTTCCTTTAGATGGTTATTAAGTAACCCTTAACTACACTAACAATGATCTACCACCATGTGGTCCATATTTTAACATCTTCTTTATAATCTTAGAAAATAAAATAGGGACTACACTAAAAATGGAACCTTCCAATCCACTTACTATTATAAGAAGTCCTAAATCTCTGTATTCCTAAAATCCATTCTCAATAGGTATTTCATTGTGAAATTTCATCGAATAAGTCTTCATGTTTTTTCCTTATCATAAATTTCATCTTTTAGAAAAGACCAATCTTGAACATGTTTACATTCTGTGCTTAATTTACCTTCGTAAGGGGAGAAAATTTAATCAGATCTATAAATCATGATTAGAAGGTGGACAGTGACATCACCCCCTTCTAGAGCTCATTGAAACTACTAAACATGATTTATAGTCAACGCATCAAGGATGACCTCAATAATCACTTGAATGTATTATGGTGTCTATATAAGTCAGAATAACCTCTCCATGGCTCATGTCTAATCCTCCATGTTCAATGGGACTCTCGTAAAAAAGAGTTATGAGATATGTTGGAGAAGGATGTTATGAGATAATCTAACCATTTTCTTCCTTTAACACCCCATGATTTCATATTACATTATTTCTTCAATGTAACTCAATAACATCCACTACACACAACACTGAGTTCAAGCGCACCACCACATACCAAAGTAGCTATTTAAAAGCTGTTATGAATAGTATTAAATATATTTTAAATTTTATATAATCCTTATTATTTTATAATATATATTATTATTTTCTTAGACATAGTATAAGAACAAATTCATTTTTTCAGATAAAAGATGTATTTTTTTAAATGCAATTTTATCGCATTTTAATGGAAAACCCTTCTAAAACAAATATTCGAAACTTTTATATAATAAAATTGTTAAAATAAACTTCTTCTTTAGAATATGGACATAAAAATTTATTTTTTAAATTTTTTTTGTTTTTCTGAAAACATTATTATTTGGGTGAATATTGAAAAATAATAAATTTTAACATAAAACAACTTTTTTAATCAATATAATTTATAATGATAATCTATAAATTTGAATGTATTGTATATATAATTATATTATATTTTTACCATTTATTCCAATGTTTCTCATTTGAAATAATTTCACTTTGAAATTGGAAATAAACAAGTGTTAATCTTTTGGTTGTTATAATTTCCTAAAAATATGATTTTTGGTTTTGACAATGAAAATTAATTTTAAATTCATAAATTAAATATAAATTTTTTGAATATGGTAAAATAGACTTTATTTTATAATTCAGAATAGCAAAATAAGCTTATGGTGAATTTTTGGTAAGTTTCTGAAAACGTTCAATTTTTGATGAATATTGAAAAACATTAGGTTATTGGTAAAAAACGAATTTTTATTTAAATAATTAGTTATATTATTTTAAATTATTTTTCGTCAAATTAGATACATAATATATATATATATATGTTCAACGTAATTCATTGGGGCCATTTTATAATCAGTTTAGATATTTAAAATTTTATAGAACTATTTACCGTCTTTTACCCACCTCTTTGGAGCACTTGTAAATTTGAATAAAACATAATTATACCGCTTATGTGAATTAAATTTAAAAAATCAGAAAGTCCCGGTTTATATTAGTAAGTAAAATCTTTTTCAATCTAATACAAAGATTTTTTGGTGAATAGTATCTTTTGACTTTTGGTTACCACGGTTAAAAGTTAATAGGTTAATTAAAGGTAAATATTATATTATTATTAATACCCTAACACATATAATAAGTATATTTTATATGTTTAATTAGAAAAAAAACTTTTTAATAAAATATTATACTTTAGGTCCACTTCTATTATATTAGGTAAATTATTATTATTTTATTCAAAGAAGAGTTACAAGTATTAGAATTAAATTTTAACAGCAAAACCATTTTTATTATATGGATATACATAAAATAAATGGTATTATAAATATTCATTCTAAATATAAAAATATTTCCCACATAATGGTATTTTATTTGAAATTTTTAAACATTATATTATTTAATTTATATATGACGTAATGATGATGCAGTAATTACCTAATTGATGAAATATTAATATAGATGATATTATAAATATCCAAATAAATTTTATTTGAGACTTTTTATGAATTCCACTAATTTTATTGGTTTATATAACTTGATAGGGATGTTTAGATGAGTTTTTTTCGAAGTAATAATGCATTTATGAATGTAGCAAAAACAAAATACCAAATAGTGTCAAAATTGACCTAAAACAGTTTGTAAAACAAATATCATGTTATTAATTGATATTATATTGATAAAAATCCAAGGCATGGCCAAAATACTTATATAAAGATAGGTGTATCAATAATTATCCACTTACGGTTCTCATAGAATTTTATTGTATGTTTATTGACAATATAATATAAAAATACAAAGAGACATGGTAAATTTCAAAGTATTTAACTAAAGGTTAAATGTATAAGATAAGGTTAATATTGTAACCCAGACCTGTCAAAAACGAATTGGTTGTGTGGTTTTTGACCCATTAACACCTTATCTATTAAATAATTTATTTTTTTCCAATTATAAAATGAATATGTTTTTATTATAAAATAATATTTCTATTTTTTTCTAAGATGGCACTCACCCCTCTAATAAATGGGCACCCCCCTTCTCTATAATTAACACCTTCAAATCAATTTGGCTCAAAAAACCCTACCCAAATACCCTCTTAACTATATTCCCTTAATCCTAGATTCCTTCCATTAGTCACAAATCTAACCTATGGATCCCTTTTGATCAAATAAAAAGGAAGAACCTGGAAAAGAGGTAATTATTTCATCACTTCTTCCATGTACTGTTCTTCTTCCAAATCCTTTATCATGTTGTTTCCATTATTAAATAATAACTCTTATATATTCTATATACTATGGTGTTTTTATATATATGGTAGTACCAAATTCAATATTCAATCCATCCTTCTAATTACATGTCACCATATGTGGGTACGTACGACATACCATATACATGTCGGGGTGTAATTGTTATTCAATGCATTTTTATTTGGATGGATATAATAGTGATGTGTAATTGATGTAAATAACAAATATAATATGATAATGACTCCTTATATATGATATACCATCCAATTTAATATTATTTAAATATCAAAAGAATGATATTGTCGCATGTGCTTATGTATGGATTACCGCATCCGCGAACATGATGAGATTCATTCCCCGTCGTATCCATTCATGGATAATATTCATTTGATGAATAAAAATAAATTTTAAAGACATAAATTCATTATGAATATGTATATCATCCATCCTATACATAACAACCATTATATATGTAACAAATTATATAATTTAAAAATAATCAACTAACACCCGAAACGATGATAATATTCAAATACTATTAAAAAGAAATATTAAAAGATCATATATGTTATCATATTAATGTATATAATACTTTATAATTTATTAACAATTATTACACCATTATACTGGAGGTTAACCTACCCTTGACCAAGGAAATGTTCAAGGTATGGGTTAATTTGAAAATCCCTTTATTATTCGAGGTTGTTTTTATGTAATTATCTACTGGGACCACATTATCATCCATGTTTCTTAAAAATATACTCCATTACATTTTTACTATTTATTATACTATTGTTTAAAGTCATTTATACCCTTGTTTGTATTTTTGTAAAAAAATTCGAAAGTAATCATTCAGTCCTTTTCCAACCAATGTACTTTGTGACATTTTCTAAAAAATTGAGGTAGGAATGTTATTTTATCTTAAACGGAAGGTGCAGCTATTTTTTGTCGTTATAACATTTTCAAAGATTCACTTTCATGACTATAAGTATATTTTAAAAATAAATGTTTTCTATTATAATTATATTACTTTTAAATGATTAATAATTATAAATATATATTTCCCTAAATATGTTTTCATTTCATCTATGTCAACATCCTTTGATGTATTTTAAGATTATTTGAAACTGATTTATTATTATTCAAAAATTCAATATTATATTGATGGTTTTGTGATATTTTTTACTATGGATGTGTTATTTTTACACCATTCATTATAAATGGAGAAAGTATTGACATTTCATATGATAGTAGTAATGTGAATGTTTATGTTATGTTTCAACCTTTTCATATGGGGAATGTATTGGACTTAGTAAGTGATAGGTGGAGCTCGCTATAGATCCTCGATCCATCATTAGGTCTCATTAGTCAAATAAACATGGAATTGGATGAGGTATTTTACAATTTTATATATTGTTTTGGCCGAGGCCTTAATCATTTTTAGACGTCTTGGTTGGGGCCTTAACAAGATGTTTTAGAATGTCCAACATTATACATTTAATTATTATGAAAATAATATTGATGGCTCATGTGGTAATTGAACCAGTAGAATACAAATTATTTTTTTTTATTATGTCATTATTTACTTAGCTCATATTTATGCAAAAAAATTTTTTATTATTGTTAAAGGCGTGTGGTTTCAATTATTCACCACGGTTAAAATTTATGTTATCTTCTGATTTATTTCATACCCTTACTGAGCATTGAACTCACCCCTTTATTATGATTCATTTTCAAAGGATATGAAGAAGTTAGATATGAGTGACGTGTATGCATAATATAGGAGTATTGGTTGTTTCTAATAGAATAATTTTTTTTGTCTTTCTTTTCATGTTTTAATGTTTAACTTATGTATAAATCTTGTTTCCAATAATATTAAAGTGATCTGTCTTTAGATATATGATTTCCTTTCGATCAGGCCAATGATACATAATAATTCACCGACACTTGGCTTCTAGAATCGGGGCCTTATAGTTGGTATCATATAATTTATATTATAAAACTTGGAAACTAGATTTATGTACACTTTGTTTTGAGAACATATCCCTAAGATAAAATTTGAGGATTAGTATAGAAGAACATCCTATAATTTGGGTAATTAGTGATTTTGAGAGTTTTCCATGAAATACATCCCTGTATGGATATGAACAGGTAGAGGCAGCTCTAGCACAGATTTATTAGGACTTAAACCACAAAACAACACGTTGAGCTAGACTCGAATGGGAACTGGTGCATGACAATGGGCCTTGCATCTCTCTTGGTTACAAAACCCCCGAGAGATATGATTAGGATAATTCTAATTTTCATTCCAAACAATTATAAAGGTTTTATGACTATTTAGTTCCTCAAAGAATTTTTTTTATAATTATTGATTATATCCATAAACTGCTCAATTTATGTTAAGTATTTTACATGTTTGAATTATGAAATTTGATTCATAAACTAATCTAGTTTATCCCATTGTTTAGAAATGGTGCCCAGTAGATGGAATGAGACATCCAACAATACGCATGTTCCAAAGAGTATGAAGGATCAAATCATTCAGGGTGTTAACTCAACATTTAGAAATGAAATATTCTACCATTTATTATCATCATATAAAGAAATAATATCATCAGTTAATAAGATATGTAATGAATTTTTAGAGTCCTATGGCTTTGAAGGGAAGACAAAGATGAAAAATATGGTAGAGAGAATGATGGATATTGGGAATAATAGAAAGAAGTATTTTCCCATATGTGACAACTAGGGAAGGAATCACCTAGATAAATTCTTGAAGGGAATGATATTTTGTTATAAGTGTGGAGGAAATGGACAACAAGTTTATAATTGAAAGGGTGGGAAAAATGTTTCAAATGTACAATGTTTAAGCTACAAGTTGTTGGGAACTATACGAATCACTTTCCAAATCATTAGAGTATACTCTAAATGCTGGTGTTGGATAATAATCAAGTTATGATTCTATCAAAGATGAAGAGAATTGATTAAGGGTTCTTATGTTATAAATAATTTTTATGTCATTTTAGTATTGTATTAATGATTTACATGTTATAAGAACTATAGAGTATATAAGGATTGTACTACAGTACAATTTCATTAATGACTAGAGATTAGTAGAACCATGAAAATTGACTCAATGGAAGGTTAAACATCATAGAAAATCCATGGTTTTAATTAAGACAAAACATTAATATGATCCTAATACTGAGGTATTGATTATGGAATAAGAGTTGATTATTATGGATAAATTCTATTGTTTATTATTAAATACCTTGGAAATGATTAATGGTTTGTTTATTTCTATATAGTGGGAGTATTAAAAATATTCTCATATAAGGAATATAAATTGATTTCTATTTGAAATAAAAGAGAATGAATGTAATCAATAATGTTTTATTGTAATTCAGGGTGTTACCGTCTTTTAAAAGAATACATTATGATGGTATCCACATGTTATTACATGGAAAAAAGGATCTTTATTGATTTTTACATCTATAATAATTGTTGAATGTGAGTTTGGAAGGAAGTGTTTTGGATAAGTATAAAGGTTGTAATGGATTATGTTTGACAATGGATATTATTTTTAATGTAATTGCATTTCTTAAGATTTTTTTGGGATCATTTTAATAAGTTCAACCTGAAGGTCTGGCGACAACCAGTCACGCCTGGAAAGGCCGCATGAATTGAACCTACAACCAATGGTCGACAAGGGAACATCACCTACCACTAGCATATGAGATGTCTAGGATTTTATAATGTATTTTTTTAAATGTACTGTTAGATGAATTATAAATTCAATTTTTTTTTGGATCCATATACTATTATGATAAATATAGTATTTTGGTGTTCTATTATCTTTTTCAGTGAAATATGAGTTTGTGGTATAAATTAGTTAAAGTATGTAACTCTTCATGTTGTGTATATTTTTATTTCAAATTCCATGAATAAATTAATTCTCAAAATTTATTTATGGTATCTTAAAATCAAAAATGTGTTAACCTAATACCTTATGTTTTGTTGAACTGATGATATTTTAAATCCTAATATATTGATGGATTTGGGGCCCTCAATTTTACACATGTTTGTGATTGATGACCTCAATCACTCCCAATAACTATTTATGTTTTTCCTCAAATTATGTGTCTCTAATTTCCAACACTACTATCCTAATCGAGATCATAATTTGGTGGTCAATTTTTCATTTCACTTTCCCTCTTATCAAGACTAAATTTTATTAAACTAATTTCTAATGTGGATTCTCCACAAAGGTATTTCTCTATTTATAACCATTTATTGTTGAAGAACAATTTCAAATTACTGAGATCCAATTTATTAATGGAGGAAAGAATGTAACAACCAATTATTTCATAGTACGTTATTTCTTCAATGTAATTCAATAAAATGCACTACACGCAACACTGAGTTCATGCGCACAACGACATACCAAACTAGACATTTAAAGCAGTTATGAATAGTATTAAATAAATTTTTAATTTTATATAATCATTATAATTTTATAATCCATATTATGAGTTTCATATACATAATTTAAGAACAAATTAATTTTTTCAAATAAAAGGAGTATTTTTTAAATGCAAATTTAACACATTTTATTTGAAAACCATTTATAAATCAAATATTTAAAACATTAATATATTAAAATTGACAAAATAAACTTCTTCTTTATAATTGGGACATAAAAATTTAGTTTTGAAATTTTTTTGGTGTTTTTCTGAAAATATTAATATTTAGCTGAATAGTAAAAAATAAAAAAAATTAACTGAAAACATCAATTTAAATAAAAATATTTTATACTGTTCATCTATACACTTGAATGGTTTGGAAGTATAATTAAATTATATTTTTACCATTCAATCCAATGTTGGTCATTGGAGGTAATTTTAGTTTGAAATTTGACATAAACAATTGCCAATCTTTTGATAGTTATTATTTCTTCCAAATACGCTTTTTGGTTTTGACAATGGGAATTAAATTTAAATTAATAAATTCAATTTATATTTTTTTAATTTCGTAATATGTGATTAATTCTTTAATTTGTAATATCAAAATTATATTATGTTGAATTTTTTTTATGTTTCTGAAAACATTCAATTTTTAATGAATAGTGAAAAACACTAGGTTATTGGCTAAAATAGACATTTTATTTAAATAATTAGTTATTTTATTTTAATTTATTTTATTTGTAAATAGATACATAATACATATATAAGTTCAACATAATTCATTGAACCCATTTTAAAATATGTTTAGATATATAAAATTTTATCGAACTATTTACTATCTTATAACCACCTCTTAGTAGCATTTGCAAATTTGAATAAAACACAATTTTACCACTTCTATGAATTGAATTTAAAAAATCAGACTGACATGGTTGATATAATTATGTAAAATATGATTCAATAAGATACAAATATTATTTTGTGAATAGTATCTTTAGACTTTTCGTTACCACCATTAAAAATTAAATAGGTTAATTTAAGGTAAAAATGAAATTATTATTACCCTCACACATGTACTAATTCTATTAGATAGGCTTAATTCAACAAAAAACAAAATTTAGAATAAAATATGATTCTTTAGGTCCACATGGATTAGATTAATAAATTTAATATTTTTGTAATTCAAAGAAGAGTTAAAAGTGTAAAAATAAATGTTTAATACCTAAACCATTTTTAATGTAGGTTTATACATAAAATAAATTTTACTATAAATATTCATTATAAAGATAAGAAAATTTTCTAGATAATTTTATTTCTTTATAATTTTTAGACATTATATAATTTATTTTATTTATGACACAATGATGATGCAGTTATTACCTAATTAATGAGTTATTAAAATAATCTATATTATAAATATTCAAATAAATATAATTTGAGACATTTGATGAATTACACTAATTTTATAGGTTAATATCACTTTTTAAGGTCAGTTAGATGAATTTCTTTCGAAGTAAAAATGTAGTTATGAATTTAGAAAATACAGAATACCAAAGAGTTAAAAACTGACATAATAGAGTTTTTCAAACAAATATTATATAATAAATTGGTATTATATTCCTAAAATATAAATTTCAGACAAAAGACATATATAATGATAGGTTTACCATTAATGAATCACATTGGATTCTCTTTGAATTATATAGTATGTTTATTAACCATATAATATAAAAATAAAAAGAGACATGGTAGATATCAAACTATTTAATTAAAAGTTAAGTCTAAAAGATAAGGTTAATATAGTGACCCAAGCCTATATAAAACCTATTGATTGAGTGGTCATAGAACAATACCAACCTTCTCCATAAAATAATTTATTTTGGTTCCATTATAAAGTTAATATAATTTTATAATTAATTAATATATAACGTTTTTTCTAAGGTGCCTCTCACCCCTCTTATAAAAGAGCACTCCTCCTTCTCTATAATTCAAACATTCAAAGCCAATTAGCTCGGCCAACCCCTAACCAAATAAATTATCAACTATACTACCTTAATCCAAGATGTCTTCCTTTAGTTATAAATACAACTTAAAGAGACCTTTTGATCAAATCAAAATAAAGAACATGAAAAAGAGGAAAATATTTCATCACCTCTTCCATATTATGTTTTTCTTCCTCTTCCTCTTTATTTTTGTTTCCATTATAAAATAATAACCCCATTATCTTCTATATGAAATTATGTTATTATAAATATGGTAAAACCATATTCATTATTCAATCCATCATTTTAATGACATGTCACCATATGTGCATACGTATAACTTACTATCTCCACGTCGTGGTGTAATTGTTATTGAATACATTATTATTTGGATGGGTATAATAATAATGTTTAATTAATGTAAATAAAAAATATAACATTGTAATGATTCTATATATATTATATACCATCCAATTATATATTATTTTAATATCAAATGAATGATATTATTGCTCGGGCGTACATACAGATTACCGTCTCTGCTAACATGATGATATTCATTTCACATCGTATCCATTCAAGAATAATTTTCATTTGATGATTAAAAATAATGTTTAAAGAATTAATATCCTTTTGAATATGAATATTATACATCATATCCATTACAAACATTACTTATTTTACAAATCATATAATGTAATACAAATTAGTTAACACCTGAAACGATGATAATAATGAAATAATATTAACAAAGCAATACTAAATGATCATATATGTTATCAAATTATTGTATATGATTCCTGTATAATTTAATAACAATTATTACACCACTATACAAGAGGTTAACCTACCCTCGACCCAGTAATAGTACATGGTATGGTTTAATTTGATAATCTTCTTATTATCTGATGTTGTTTTTACTGTAGTATCTACGAGGACCTCTTTATCATCCATGTTTTGAAAAAATGTATTCCAAAACATTTTTCCTATTTACATGACTATTTTTTAAATTCATTTATACCCTTTTTGGGATTTTTAAAAAATGTTTTTATTGTAATCATTTCTTCGTTTTCCAACCAATATACTATATGATAATTTTGACAAAATTAAGGAAAGAATGTTTTTTAACTTATACGGCGGGTGCAGCTATTTTCTGTCGTTATAACATCGTCAATGTTTCCCATACAATATCATTAGAATATTTTAAAAATTAATGTTTTCTTCTATAATAATATTACTTTTAAATGATTATAAATTATAAATATATTTTTCCCTAAAAAAGTTTTCATTTCTTCTTTGTCAACATCCTTTGATAGATTTTAAGCTTATTTGAAACTGATTTATTATGATATAAAAATTCAATATTGTGTTGAAGGTTTTGTGATATGTTATATTGTGGATGTGTTATTTTTACACCATTCATTTTTTATGGATAATGTATTGACATTTTGTAAGCTTGATTTTAAAAGAATGTTTATTATATGTTACAAACTTTTCATATGGGGAATGTATTGGACTTAGTAAGTGATGGGTGGAGCCCGCTATAGCTCCTAGATGCATCGGTAAGTCTCATTAGAAAAATAGACATTGAATTGGATGAGGGATTTTCCAATTTGATATATGGTTTTGGCCGAGGCCTTAATAATTATTAGACGTCTTGGCTGAGGCCACAACAAGATGTTTCAGAATGTCTGGCATTATACATTCCCTTATTATGAAAATAATATTGATGGCTCATGTGGTCATTATACTAGTAGTATACCCAAGATAGGGTTTTATTGTGGAATTATTTACTTAGATCATATTTATTCCAAAATATTATTCTTGTTTATTATTGTTTAAGGCATGTGGTTTCAATTATTCACCATGATTAATATTTATGTTATCTTGAGATTTATTGCTTACCCAAACTGAGAATTTGACCTCACCCCCTTTCTTTAGTTTCATTTTCCCAATATATGAAGATGTTAGTTATGAGTTACTTTTATGCATAATCTTGGAGTCTTGGATGATTATAATGGAATACATTAGTGTTTTGTTTCATGTTTTTATGTTAAACTTATGTATGGATCTTGTTTCCAATAATACTAAACTGATCAGTCTTTCAATAAATGATTTACTTGTGATCAGGCCAATGATATGTAATAATGCACTGACACTGGGATTCTGGGGTCAGGGCCTTACAGTTTGTATCATAGAATGATTATTATAAACCTTGGAATCTAGATTGAGGTATACTCTAATTTGAGCTCATATCCCTAAAATAGACTTTGGGGATTAGTATAGAAGAACATCCAAGAATTTTGGTAATGTAGTGCTTTTGCGAATTTTCCAACCAATACATCCCTATCTAGGAAGGATCAGGTAGAGGCAGCTTTGGCAGAGATGTACCTAGGTGTAAAACCCAAAACAGCACTTTGAGCTTGACTCGAACAGGAACTTGTGCACAAAAACAGGCCTTGAATCACTCTTGGTTACGACACTCACGGGGGATATGCTTAGGATAATTCTCATTTTCATTACAAACCATTATGAACTTTTTATTTGTATATACATCCTCAAGGAAAACATTTTTTACAATTATGGATTATGTCCATAAACTGAAAAATTAATGTTAAGTAATTTAAATGTTTGGAATTATGAATTTTGATTCATAAACTAATATATTTTATCCCATTGTTTAGAAATGGTACGCAGTAGATGTAATGAGGCCTCCAACAATATGCATGATCCAATGTGTATGAAGGAACATATATATCATGGTGTTAATCCAAAATTTAGAAGTGAAATACTCTCCCAAGTATTATCACCATATGAAGAAATATTATCTTGTGTTAATAAGATAAGTAACAAATTTTTTGAGTATTATGGCTTTGAAGGGAAGACAGAGATGAAATATATAGTAGAGAGAAAGATGGATAACTAGAATAAGGGAAAGAAGGATTTTCCCATATGTGAAAACTATGAAACGAATCCCCTTGGAATATTCTTAAAGGGGATGGGAGTATGTTATAAGTGTGGAGGAAAAGGACACCATGTACATCATTGAAAGGGTGATAAAAATGTTTCAAATGTACAATGATTCACCTGAAAGAGGTTGGGACACTATGCGAATCAATTTCCAAATCATCAGAGTATACCAAAAATACTACTATTGAATAATAATCAAGTTATAATACTACCGAATATGATGTGGAATGATTAAGAGTTCTTATGTTGTTATTAAATTATTTTGTCATTTGAGTATTGTATTAATGATTTACAAGTTATACAAATTATAGAGTATATAAGGATTGTACTACAATACTATTTCATTAATGACTTGAGATTATTAAAACCAAGAAACATGACTGAATGTAATGTTAAACTTCTTGGAAAATACATGTTTGAATGAAAGACAAATCGTTAATATGTTCTTGATATTGAGGTATTGATTTCAGAATAAGATATTTTTAATTTGGATAAATTCTATTGGATATTATTTTTTACCTTGGAACTGATTAATGGTTTGTTTATTTCTTCATTGTGGGAGTTTTCAAAACATTTGGATGTAAGGAATATAAATAGTATTCTATATTGAATAATAGATCATGATTGTAATCAATAAGGTTTTATAGTAATTCAGGGTGTCACCACCATTTAAAAGAATGCATGATGATGCTATTCACATTTTATTATGTGGAAAAAAAGATCTTTATTGATTTTTGAATATATATTAATTTTGGACAGTGAGATTGGAAAGATGTATTTTGGATAAGTCTAAATTTTTTATAGGATTATGTTTGACATTGGATTTTATTTTTAATGTAATATCATTTCTTATGAATTGTTTTTTATAAAAGGAGAACCTGATGGTCGGACGATAACCAGTCGTGTCCAATAAGTCGCGAGACTTGAACCCACAACCAATGGTCAACAAGGGTGCCTCAACTACCACTGGCCTATGTGATGAACAGGTTTGTATAAAGTAGTTTTTATAAATGGTCTGATATATTAATAAAAATTAATTTTTTTTAACCATATATGATTTGAAAAAAAATAGTATTTTTATGTTCTGTTAACTTTTATAGTGAAAGATGAGTTTGTGTTAGACATTAGTTAAATGATGGAACTCTACTTGTCATGAATATTTTTTCTCATATTATATAATGAAATTAATTCTTAAACATTAGTTATGGGATATTTAAAAAAAATATTTTAACCCAATACCTTATGTTTTGTTGAACTGAGGATATTTTAAATCATCATAGATTGATGGCTTTGAGACCCTAAATTTTACACATATTTGTTATTGATGACCTCAACCATGACCAATAAATATTTATTTTTTTCTTAAAATTATTTGTCACTAATTTCCACCACTGTTCTCATAATTGAGAACATAAATTGGTTGTCAATTTTCCATTTCACATTCCATCTTATTAAGACTAAATTTTATTAACCCAATTTCTAATGTGGGTTCTCCAAATAGGAATTTTACTATTTATAACCTTTAATTTTCGAAGAACAATTTCAAATTGTGGGGATGCAATTTATTGAAGGTTTGGAGAATGTAACACCCAAATATTTCATAGTACATTATTTCTTCAATGAAATTCAATAACTTTCACTACACGCAACACTGAGTTCTAGCACACCACAACTTACCAAACTAGCAATTCAAAATCAGTTTTGAATAGTATTAACGGAAAATTGATTTTAATATAATAATTATAATTTTAGAATCAATATTATGAGTTTCATAGACATAATATATGAACAAATTCATTTTTTCAAATAAAAGCAGTTGTTTTTTTAAATTCAATATTAACGCCTCTTAATGAAAAACCCTTTATAAATACAATATTTGACACTTTTATATATTAAATTTGAAAAAATAAACTTCTTCTTTCGAATCACGACATAAAACATTAGTTTTGAAATTTTTTGGTCTTTTTCTGATAACTTTCATATTTTGGTGAATAGTAAAAAATACAAAATTTTAACTGAAAAAAACATTTTTAATCAAAATAATTTATTTTGTTAAATTATACATTTGAATGGTTTGGAAGTATAATTATATAATCTTTTTACCATATAATCTACTTTTGGTCATTGAAGGTAATTTCACTTTTAAATTGGACATAAACAAATGTCAATATTTTGGTAGTTATAATTTCTTAAAAATAACCATTTGGGTTTTGAAAATGGAATTAATTTTAAATTAATAAATTCAATTTATATTTTTTTAATTTGGTAAATTAGACTTCAGTTTTTAATTAGTAATATCAAGATATTCTTAGGGTTAATTTTCGGTATGTTTTTGAAAACATACAATTTTTGATGAATAGTGAAAAACAGTGGGTTATTGGTTAAAACAGACTTTTTATTTAAATAATTATTTATTTTATTTTAATTTATTTTAGTTCAAAATAGATACAGAATATATATATATATATATATATGATCGACATAATTAATTGAAGTCATTTTATATTAAGTTTTGGTATATAAATTTTTTTCGAACTATTTACCATCTTTTAACCACCTCCTAGAAGCATTTGGAAATATAAATAAAACATAATTGTACCACTTATATGAATTGAATTTCAAAAATCGGAGAGACACTGTTGATATAAGTAAGTAAAATTTTATTCAATAAGAAAAAAATATTTTTTTGTTAATAGTTACTTTTGACTGTTATTTACCGCAGTTAAAAGTAAATAGAGTAATTAAAGATAAAAATGAAATTATTATTACCCTATCACATGACCTAATTCTATTAGATAATTATAGTTCGACCAAAAAAAATCATAGGAATAAAATATTGTTCTTTAGGTCCACTTGTATTAGATTCATACATATATTATTATTTAATTCACAGAAAAGTCAAAAGTGATAAAATAAATGTTTAATAACTAATCCATTTTTAATATAGGGTTATGCATAAGATAAATTAGACTATAAATATTCATTAGAAATATAATTAATGGTTCTACATAAATTTATTTTCTTTATAATTTTTAGACATTATATAATTTAATTTATTTTTGACACAATGATGATGTTGTAATTATGTAATTTATTAGATATTGAAATAATTGATATTATAAATATCCGAATAAATTTAATTTCAGACTTTTGGTGAATTACACTAAATGTATTTGTCAATATGACATGTTAGGGTTGGTTAGATTAATTGTTTTCGATGTAATAATGCTGTTATTAATTTAGAAACATTAAAATACAAAAAAGTCCAAAATTAACATAAAAGAGTTTTTCAAACAAATATAATATTATAAATTGATATTATATTCCATAAAATCTAAAGATCAGTCAAAATACATATATATTGATAGGTGTATCATAAATGAACCATAAGGGACTCTCTCAGGAGTATATTGTATGCTTACTAACCATATAATATAAAATTACAAAGAGACATGGTAATATCAAACTATTTAACTAAGAGTAAAATATAAAAGATAATGTTAATATAGTTACCAAATCATATATAAAACCTTTTGGATGAGAGTATTTCAACCCATACCCTCCATATCCTTTATATTATTTATTTTTGAGCCATTAGAAACCTAAAATAATTTTGTAATATGATAATATATCATGTTTTTCATATGGTGCCTGTCACCCCTCTTATAAAAGGGAACTTCTCCTTCTCTCTAATTCACACATTCAAAGCCAATTACCTCGGCCAAACACTACCCAAATACACTATCAACTGTACTACCTTCATCCTAGAGGGATTACGTTAGTTTGAATGTTAACATTAAGGGTCCTTTTGATCAAATCAAAATAATAAACCCGAAGAATATGTAAATATTTCATCACCTCTTTCATGTTCTATTCCTCTTCCACTTCCTCTTTCTTATTGTTTCAAATATAAAATAGTAACTCCATTATATTCTATATAAAATATTTTTATTAAAGATTTTGTACAGCCATATTAATTATTCTATCCTTCCTTCGAATAACATTTCACCATACATGTGTACGTACGACTTACCGTCTCCACGTTGTGGTGTAATTGTTATTTAATACATTATTATTTGGATGGGTATAATAATGAGTTTTAATTGATGTTAATAACAAAAATAAAATTATTATTATTATTTTTATATCATAAACCATTCAACTATATATTATTTTAATATCAAAAGAATCATATTGTCACTCGTGCATTCGTACGGATTTCCTTCTCCACGAACGGGATGAGATTCATTCCCCATCATATTAATTGAAGAATAATTTTCATATGATGAATAAAAATAATGTTTAAAGAAAAATTATCATTCTGAATATGAATAATATAAATCTTATCCATAACAAACATTATTTAAGTAACAATTCAAGTAAAGGAAAACAAAACTGTTAACACCCAAAACGATGATAATACATAAATTTATTTTACAATAAAATATTAAAAAATCATATATGATATCATATTAATGTATATGATTGTTTTATAATTTAATAAAAATTATGTAACCATTATTCAGTAGGTTAACCTACCCTCTACCAAGTAAAATTACACGGTAAGGGTTAATTTCACAGTCTTTTTGTAATTTGAGGTTGTTTTTATGTAAGGATCAAGTGGGGCCTATTTCTCATCTATGTTTCTTAATTATTTATTCCAATGCAATATTATGATTTAATTAAATATGGTTTAAATCCATTTATATGCTTGTTTTATTTTTAATAAAATGTTTTTAAAGGAATCTTTCTTTCGTTTTCCAAACAAGGTATGTTATGACCTTTTCGACACAATTAATGTAAGAATGTTTTTTTATCTTATACGGTGGGTTCGACTATTTTCAGTCATTATAACATCGAAGAAGTTTCCCTGCCATGATTATAAGAATAATTAAAAAATAAATGTTTTGATTTATTATTATATGACTTTTAAAATATTTCAAAATAGAAAGAGATATTTCTCTAAAAACGTTTTGATTTCATCTATGCCAACATCTTTTGATGGATTTTAAGATTATTTATGTTGATTTATTATAATAAAAAACATCCATATTATATTTAATGTTTTATGATATGTTTGACTATGGATGAGTTATTATTACACCATTCATGGTTTATGGATAATGTATTTTTCATTTAATATGTTATTTTTAATACGAATATTTATGTTATGTTTCAACCTTTTCATATGAGGAATGTATTGGACTTATTAATTAAAGGTTGGAGCACCCTATAACTCCCCAATGCATTTTCAGGTCACATGATACTACTAGAAGTTGAAATTCCAAAGGCCTTTCCCAATTTTATATGTAGTTTTGTCCGGGGTAATAATCATTTTTAGACGTCTTGATCGAGGCCTTGACAAAATGTTTCAGAATATCCGACATTATACATTCCATCATTATAAAAATAATATTAATGGTTCATGTTGTCAAAAGACTAGTAGAATACCCATGATTATGTATTATTATGGAATTATTTACATAGTTCATATTCTTGCCATAAATGTATTCTTGTTTATTATTGTAAAGGCATCTGGTTTCCATTATTAACCATGTTTAATATTTATGTCAATGTTCGCTGTATTTCTTAACTTTACTGAGCGTTTGAGCTCACCCATTTATTATTTTTCATTATCCCATTTTATGAGGAAGTTAGTTATGAGTGAATTTTTGGAAAAATCTAGGTGGCACAGATGTTTCTAATGAAATAAATTCATGTTGTATTTCTTTTCATGTTGAAAAGTTGAACTTATTTTTAAATCATGTTTCCAATAATACTAATTTGATCAGTCTTTAGAGACATGATTTCCTTGTGATCATGCCAATGATACGTAATAATGCACTGACTCTGGGCTTCTAGGTTTGGGGTGTTACACTTCCAATACCAATGTTGTCCTAATCCATGTACAACCACAAATTGAAAGGATCTAAACATGCCCTGTTCTTTTTCTTGACCTACTGTATAATCCAAGGGACCATGATTAGTTGTATCCTAATGATTTATATATGTTGAATTGTTTTGGGAATGTTGTCTCTGAGGAATCATATCCTTAAATACTGTTGAAAAATTTAAAAGAAATCAATTGATAAATCATGGAGATTGGTTATAAAACACCCGAAGAAAAAAATGGTTCGTTACAAGGATTAAAAAAATAGGTTTCCCACATGATCAATGATATAAATCTAATGACTATCCAAAACCCAATATAGGCATATGGAACTATCTTATGTTTCAAAACAACATATATTCACTCATTAATAAGACATGAAATAGTACTAATTAAGGAACACATGAAATAATGCATGAAGGAACCTATAACAATTTCAGAAGAATTTAATTCATTGGGATATATACAACAATAAGAAATCCGTATATTGAATGTGTTCATATGTTCCTATCATGATGCATGACCACACACCAAATCTCATAAACCAATAAAAAAATCATGTGTGTCACCCAATAGGAATACAAATCTATAGTAACTTCGAATTGAAAATACATAATGTCCCATTATAATGAAACTCATAGGTCCCCAATAAAGTGATAAATAGACATTGACATTTTTCCTTGACCCATGTGCCAACCATTATATCTTTTGTGTCTCCTATTTCTATCCATGAAAAAAAGAAAAAATATTTTTACAAAAATGGTGCCATCAATTCCATTTTGAAACACAGTGACCAAAGTCAATGATTCTGATCTGGTTGTTCTATATGACCTCAAATGAACCTCTTCAAATTAAAATGGATGTAATGTAATGTGGAAGGCCTATATGATAGAATGGGGAGACTATTCCACCATTAATAGGTGCACATCGTATTATAATAAGAAAATAAATAAAAATTGAATCAATAACAATCAGGAATAGTGAAAAAACATCAGAGTGACAACATACCCAAAAAATGCTAACCCAATGATCTTCAATTTGAAATTTCCTGTTGATGATTAAAATTAAACATTAATTATATGTTTATATAAAATATTAATTAAAATAAGTAGTATAAATCTTGTAAATATCAATCATGAACCATTTATGACCTCATGCAAACCAACTAAACGTTCTACCATAAGTCCCTTACCCATCTCTTGATCCATAGTGATGAAATCTTCAATCCAAAAAAAATTCTAGATTGGCTGTGAGGATAAGGCTATTTAATAAACCACTATCGACTATTAACATTAATTCAAAAAAAAGGTGAATTCCATGAATGTATATATCGTAATAATATAAACAACAAGTATATCATAAGGTAAAACACACATGGCTAGTCCTCAAAATCCATCTCAACCTACATCGACACCATGTTAGACTGAACATACAAAATTATTTCTAACACCCCCTTCTAAATAAGATAGGTCACATCCCATGTTTGAAACATACCTTTAAAGTAGATAGCTCATATACATGGTGTTCAATTGCTTACACATCTATCTCAGGGGGGAATGTCAATATGGCTCCACCAACATCAACATGAGAGATCGAAATAGTACATGAAAACATGTATATAGTATGACAGATCAACACCAAATCATAGAAAAAGTACCGTAGAAAGTAAAAAAAATTTGGAGAAAAAAATCATTTTTTTGAGTTACACATGAACAAATAATTTGATCAACCATCAATTATTAGTTTCATGACAATGAATTCATGTTATCAAATCATTCAAAAAACCCTTGTAAAACATTAAGTATGGCCAGGGGAATAATACTATGGTTATATAATAATTCATAACCAAGTGATAATATATGGGTAAAAAAGAACCACCAAAACCAATAAAATTTCTATTACAACATGATTTAAAATCATATTATCAATATTAAGAAAGAAACGATCCATAAAATCATGTAAAGTTCAAATATACAGAGGATGTTCATTTTTTGACCACAATCATTATCTAATGGTTAAGAATATGTGAGTTCCTACAATTTGGTCATCAATTCTATATATGGAGAATGAATACCTTGTTATACCAATCCAGTCCCATTATTTCAAATAAGGATATCTGATATCTAGACAATATTGATCACAGATAAAAGTAGGACATTAATCTAGAACAGTGAAGAACTCACTGGATGAAGAACATGAGATTGAATTGATGTTAAAGAGTGGAATGGAGGTGTTATAGGGGAGAGAGTGGATACAGAAAATATCAGATAAGATCCCAATTAAGATTGGAGTTGAATGAGGCATGAATGAATAATAAATATTGACTGCCGGTCATTATTCAATATAAGAAATCCAAAATTCTTAGTGATCCGTGTGGGATCCATCGAATTAAACCATCTACATGATTAATACTAGGATGGATTGAATATATAAAGGTCCACCAACATCAAACTAGTGGATTCAAGGAAGAATAATTTCTTCCATGGAGTTTCATGGGATAAATATTTGGATCCCACAGGCTGACTGGTGGGAATCTTGTAGCTCAAATAGCCAGAAGAACTCCCCAAAACATATATCAGCCCATTTTCAACCTACCATATTAATACAGACCATGTTTATCTAATTGAAATAGATCTATAAATATATGTGAAAAATTGAATAGATACATACATGAATTTATATATGTCATGAGTAAGATTATCTGATACTCTATTATTACATGCTAACTTGAAACCTAATATTTATATGACACCAGATACTCATATATCAATCATTTCAAGATTTTTTTTCACATATCATGTTAGGGATATTTTAAAAATATATTTTGTTAGATGCTTATATACTCTATTATTAGATGCAAGTCTTAATAATTTAGAAATTTTGAAATATTTCCCATAGTATATGGTTCATTAAAAATGATATTAGATTCTACAGATTGGATTAAATATTTATAAAAAAATTTACATTAGTTCAAATGAAGTATGAAATTATGTTTCGAAACAAATTCATTGATATCAATAACACATTTGAATCTTCTAATAATTTCACTCCTTTTAGTATGTGATATTTTTCTTAGTATTTACTTAATATATTACTTATAAGACATTTATAAAATGTCTCGATCAAGAATTACTAAAGGTTACAATTAAGAAAAGTATTTCTATTTTTAATATAAAAATTATTAGTTAATCTTATACGTCATTTTTTTCTATATTGCATTTGATCAATGTTTATATTTAAATTATTTTATTTTCCCTTTTCTGGCACATTATCATGGTTTGTGAAACAAATGGATTTAGTACAAGTAAAAAAACTCTAATAATATAACTGAATATAAATTTTTTAAAAATATTTATACTAAATAATCATATTATTATCTATAAAATTTATGACAATTTATATTTACAATTTATATTAATAATATTTCTATTTATTCCTCAATCGTTTCTAATAATTAATAATGTTTAATTATTACTAATATAAGTTTTATTATTAATAACATCATTATTAATAAATAATCATAATAATATTTATTCTCTTTTTTTAACGTAACACACACATATATATATGTGTTGATTAATGTTATATTAATATTATTTCTTTGTATTAGTAATTAATTATATTATTATTATTTATTATATCTGATATTATTTAATATTTATAATAATTAATATTTATTTTACATTTCAATAAATTTAATTATCTACAGTTATTTTTATATTTAAATTATATATAATTTGTTTAAATTTATTTATCCAATGTATTATATTCCAAATATGATTTAGTTATCCTAGATAGCAAGACCATGCTTCAAATAATTTTGAATATAGTGAACCAATTTTAATTAAAATATACATCCATTTAAATAAAAATGCTTATTATAAACACACCAAAGATGGTGATGGCATGTTGTGGAGTCAACTTTTTCAATGATTATTGGTTCACTTAAAAATATATCATTATTAGCATTATATAAACCCTATATTATTTCAATAAAACATTTTTCTTTGAAAACCCTCTTAAATTGTGGGTCACATTTATCAATTCAAAAAAATGCAGTTAAAATCCATGTTTATAAATGATTTGTAATTGATAAAATTCCAAAAAAAAATATGTCAATTGGATAGACACTCATATAAAGTAAAACCATTTTATTTGTCCTTGATGCCCCCTTCATCCCACCAACTATCACCACTTTTTTACAACTTGTCTAACCCTCTCAGTTTCCATTTAATAGTGTTATGCCATCACTAATTCCCACACATGTGAGCACCATCACATGGATCAAATCCTATGAGATGTACCATCATTCATATGTTCGATTTCTATTGATCTATATTGTCTTTTTAATTATATTATGATATTTGTAAAATTATTTTAGTAACATCATGTATATAATTATTTTTTTGGTTCCCCTTTGGTTGGGAAATGTCTAAGCAATCTTGAGGTAAAATTTGAAAACAAATTGGGAACCGTTTTGTGTATTTAACTATTATAACAATATTTAATCAATCCTTATTCAACCTATCGCAATATATACCCATCATACAATAGGAGTTTCATGGTTGGTACATAGTTTTATAAACTATTCATCCACCTTGGGAGAACTGTGTACACCATATAGTCGGGGCACAAACTAAGAACGTGCTATTTGTTTAACCGTGTTCCCTCCTCTTGCAAAATTAGCACATTGAAATTTAAACCATTAATATTAATTTTAATATATTGGTATCTCCCCATCCCCTTATATTTACACCTAATAACCATATTTCATCCCAAATTCGAATCTATGGTACATTAATGCTCTCATGATGATAAATTGACACGTCCAACCCCACATGTTATCTCATAAAGTGTAGGATATCTAATTTTAACGCCATCAAACGAATTAATACCCACTTTTTTGTTTTCATCAGATCTCCTATTATAAGGCCCCTACCATAACAATAAATTATCATGAATTTAGTTAATAAATCAAATTAAGGATCTTTATAGTTTTAGTGTTTTATAAATTATATAATAACTATTACATTACATCTCAATAATTAAAAATTAGAAACTTATACTCTATCAAAGTTTTTTTAAAATTAATAAAACTCTATAAATGAAATAAGAGTTATTTTCTTGATACAATTATTCTTTAATTTTTTATTTATCTTAAACTTCCTTAACCCATATGAAAATCATTTCAAAAACATAGGATACACATAAAAACTAACTATGGGTTATAAAACAAAGATATAAAACATCATTCCTTCATTACATACAAATCAAATAAATCAGTCTTTTCAATCATTAATGTTCTACACAAAATAATACGATTTATTTATAACAAATGGAAATTATAAATCATAATGTAAAATTGTGGTGTCTGTAACGTACATACATTCTACCTTTCATAGCTACATAGGGAGTTACATTTTGAATAAACATCATTGTTATTCTTTAAAAATATTAGGACAAAATTTAATTTATAACTTTGTCACGTTACCCAACGCATTTGATAGCTATATCGGGCTCACCCACCCTATGTTTATAACAGAACCATCCATATACGTAAAAAATTCCCATGAACAATGATATATCCATAACTCATAAATAATATTTATAAGAAAAATAATATTTCCATATTTCAGTCATAATATATCATTTCATGGTATTGGAATTACCAATATTTTATCAAAATAATATTCAATACTAAAACACATAAAAAGGTTATACGGTATTTATTTTCCTTTTAAAAACATTACGGCTTGTAAATGAAGACAAATATCAAATATTCCCGCATCAGTAGAAATGTCGTTGTCCCTGCAGACATTAAAAAGAATAATTATCTATGTAGTTTCTCTAAATAATAAATAGAAAAAATATTCAATGAAATGAAATGAAAAAGAAATGGGGATTTTACATCGTATAAATGAAAATAGTGTATAAATAAATATATGACCAAATGAAAGGTTATTGAGATGAAGTCTCTTACCTTGTGACTGACATTACTGGTTCATTCTTTAATATCCTGAATGATAAACTAAAGTTAATTTATACTTGATTACGAACCATTTTCAAGATTATTATTCCTTTTATATCACTTATTACAATGTTGTAAACACTACATAATCATTTATGATATAAATGGTAGTTTTGACGATATTTGGTACTTGAGTAAAAAATGAACTTCATATAATTACAAGTTGTCCATGTGGTCAAATTTCCATTATCTGTAGAATGATATTTCATATTTAGATATCATATATATCATATATATCCAGTATATAATTTTTTTTATAATAGTACATATCATTGGAAGATAAGAAATAAAATTTACCATTAATCGAGATGGTAAGCCAAACGTACACATGAACACAACATTCATTTATATTTCATAGTTAATGGAATGAAAACATAATGATACATACCAATATTTTAATTATAGTATAATATGATTTAAAATTTCATTAATTACATTCTTTATTTTTTCCACATATGTCATGAACGAGTCATATCACTTTAAGGGGGGTGGTAGTCTGCACTTCCTCAAATTAAATAATCATATTTACCATTTATGATAAAAAATAAATGAATGATATAAATGAAAAATACAGAATAATATAAATAATATAAATATAATATACATCACATATAAATAAAGTTCCATCATAATGGCCACCATGATAGGTGGTTGGAGATAATTGAACAACCATCAATTCGTGAGGTAGTAGTTCACCGTCTAGAGAAAGAATATGATCAAATCCATTAGATGGAGGTTTATGAAAGAGTATATAGAATAATTATTTTAAAATAACATATTGTATTGAGGATACTATTTTTATTATAAATTAATTATATAATGAGTTCTTAGGGTGTTGTTGGAGGGAAATAAAATAAATTAACTTGAGAGAACAAGTTAACATTAAATCCAGTAACACCCAATGGATTGAACCAAAAGGATTTATTGAATTTACTTCCTCAAAAAAAAAGTATTATAGGTGGAATAGAGGTATGTTGGGTCCTTATTGGACCATATATTGTGTGATCAAAGGGTATTGTGAGGTGTGAGTAACAAGTTTGAGGTGGTGGCCTTTTATAAGATGGAGGAGGGGCTCTTTAGGAATTGAAATTATTATTATATTATAAAATTATTTTCGATTTCAAAAGGATGAAAACATAATCAATCAGAATATAATGTGCATATATGTCAATTTAAAATCATCCAATATGAATTTCACATGTCCGAATACTTTTTAATCCAGAGTTTTTTTTATTTAACCCCCTTTTACTCTTAATGTTTTATCATGTATTTAACATATTGAGAATCAAAATAGTTACCAAACCAAGAAATATATTCTATTAAAGTGTCAATAATATCATTTTTTACATAATTTAACTATTTTTTACAATATTATATTTTTTTTGGATTCTCATTATATTTAATAAAATATTTTATATTTTACAAAATGAATTATAACAATTTTCACACTATTCATATCATGAATTTTTATATAAATTCAATCCCACATGATTCATTCAAATACCACTCTTTATTTCAAAGATAACATGTCATACTAGTCTATAAAATTCATGGATGGTATAAAAAGATTCAAAATAAATTTATTTTAATATTTATATTATCATTTATCTGAACCTTTTATTAGTGAAGGAATTACATTATCACCATTATGTCATAATTTAATTAATTTATTTAATATCTAATATTTATAAATAGAATACCCTACATATGAAATAATTTTTTTATTCTGATGAATATTTATATTTGATATGGTAACTTATATAAAAATAAATAAATTTTTTTACAAAAGTATATATGTTTAGGTTACATTTTCCTTATAATTAAATTAATTTTTATAAAATGATTTTTTCAGTTACATGTTTCGCCATTGGGTCCCAACCTTGACCCATGGATTATCATGATTAGAAATATATCATGAAATAATATTCAGATTCATTTTATGATAATATAATATTATTATAACATTATTTGTTAACCGTATTTTACAGATATACCTTTAAACCATGGTAAGTAAAATATTTACAGATGCTACTATTCATAATGTATAAAAATATAAGATAATTATTGAAAATTTCTAGAAATATAGATTATAAATATTTAATCTAATATTTCAAGTTAAAAACATTGAGGTTTCAGAAATTAATTTAAAATTAATTCTTATTGTCAAAACCAAAAATTGTGTTTTAGTGAAATAATATCTATCAAAAGATTGACACTTGTTTAGGTAATATTTTAATGGGAAATTACATCCAATAACGAAATTTGTAATAAATATTAAAATTAGAATCTAGTTGCACATTAAAACAAATAAAAAGTTCTATATAATTATATAAATAAATTAGATTAAAAGTCAGTTTTGAATTAAAATGTAGTATTTCTTACTATTTGTTAAAAAATGAACATTATGTAAAATATAACCAAACGTCATCAAAAGTAAATATTGATTTCCCAGTTCTAAATAAGAATTTTTTTCTATCAAATAGAACATATAAAAGTTAAAAAATATATATTAAAAAGGTTCTCCATCAAATTGTGGTAAATATATTTTTTTATGAATATTAAACTATTTATGCGTAAAATTTGATCAATTATCATTTTATTCCTATAATTTTTATTGGATAAATTTAAAAAGATTTAACAAACATGTGTAATTATATTGTAATTAGTTATGTTCATTCCCACCAATAAAATGAATTTGCGTTAACTACCATTTATAATAATATTATTATATTATTAATTTTTAGTATGACTCAACGTTCAGTGATACGAAAGATTTCAAAGGAAATATTTGTTTCATATCGGGTATGCCATCAAACAAAGAATCCACTTAAAAGTAAATTTATTATTTAATTAACAGATATCAATAAATATGAAAATTTAATTTTCATTATTTATATGGGATTTTTTATCATTCCCCCTTTTGGATGTTCCATTATCACGATTTTATTCACTTATCAAATAAATGGGGATATTTATCCCTCATTGCATTCTCGTATTCCTGTGTTGCCTCTTTAACCATATGGCTTTCCTCAAAACTTTTACCTAATGGATTACCATATCTCACAATGCATGCTCTCTATGGTCAAGAATCTGAACAGGTTGTTCCTAATAAGAAAGATTATCTTCTAACTAAACTTCTTCTAGACTCAAAACATGATATGGATTAGGGATATACATTATCAACATTGAAACCATAAAAACATTATGTATATAGGATAAAATGGACATAAATTCACTATGTACGCAATATATCTAACTTTCTCTCAGATTTCATAGGGTCTAATGAACCATTGATGAAACATAATCTTCTTACTAAAATGTATCACACTTTCCCATGGAGACAATTTTTAGAAATGCATGATAACATACCTCAAAATATTGATCCTTCCTTTGGTAATTTTTATAACTTTTATTCTTGCACTGAGATGATCACATGGGAATCTAAATCAATTGAACTTTTTATGCCATCACATCTACCAGTTCTGGTGCCATTATTTCCATTCACCAACATCATCCCAATAATATAGATTTTGTTACCGCTTCCCATATAATTACTCAAATGGAACCATCTGTATACTTGAATGAAAAATATTATTATAATAAAATAATCTAATGAATGATGTTGATCACAAAATCCCTAAAAATCCATTGAGCAAGGAGTAGAATACCTTCCAATTCATGAATTGTTTGTTCTAACTAAGCATCTGATTGAGGATGAAATGTTTTACTAAAATATAATTCAGTATCCAATTACTTCAGAAGGCCCTTCAAAATGTTATAATTAAATCTAGGATATTGATCAGATCCAATGGAGATTGGAAACCCATGCTACCTGACTATCATTTTATTATACAACAGATAATTCTTCTCTAGAGACATTGAAACTCAAATAAGAAGGAAATGAGCATATTTAGGAAATAGATAAATGACCACAAAAATTAAATTATTACTCGAGATGCCTTCGGTAATTTCACAATGAAGTCCATACATATATTTTTCCATTTCAACTCCTGCAGTGATATCGGATAAATAATACCATTAGGTAACTGTCACACTCAGTTAACATGTTAACAAGTCAATCAATTCAAAGGAATGTCAACAATATCGTTTTTAATTCCATCCCACCAGTATTACTCCTAATGTTCTCGGTACATCATTGTATTGCTGAGATAATGTGAAACAGAGAACTATGAACTTCACATAGCAACTCATTATTCAACTATGAATCAAAAGGCATGAAAAATCCATTCTAAAATATCAAAATACAATCATTATCAATGTTATATTCAGGATAAATACCCTTCTGAACCATCTCTATCTTTTTCAACAACTCATTTTCTTCCTTCTATACATTTATTAAATGGCCTACTAGGGATGAATTAACTGAAAAATGTAACAAAATAGAGAAATTTCATCCACAAACAACTTATATTCAAAAGTTCATCAAATCAATAATAAAATGATCATATTACAAACATAACATGGTTAATGTAGCATTATTCTTTCGATTGAAATCATTATCCACTTTATTTTCCTTTCCTAGATTTTAATGAAGCATGCAGTCATAATACATGATTATCCCCATCCACATCCTCATTCTAATGTTCAATTTTATTGACAGAATATTTACTTCAAAATTTTATATTCAGTCTATGTTTTACATTTTACTCCATACCGATGATGCCTCAAAATTTTCAAATCCAAAACAACTGCAGCTATTTCCAAAACAAGTGTAGGGTAATTTAACTCATGAGGTGTTAACTAACTTGAAGAATAACTGATTACCTGATTATTATGCATTTGGAGACGACCAATTCATTTCAACGAAGAATCACTATTTTAAACAAACTCATTATTTCTGGAAGGCAGTGCAAAAAAAGGAGCATTCATTAAACATCATTTCAATTTCTGAAAACAGTAATCAAATTCTATTATCCAGATGAAAATTACACCTTTTCATGTTAATTTATTTAATGGGATAGATAAATATGAAATAATTTAAATAGAACATCCATAATAGCCTGCCAAAAAATTACAAATCTCATTAATATATATGGGTCTTAGAAATTATTCAACCACATTTGTTTCAGTAAGATGAAGAGTTATGAAATTTTATTGAAACAATGTGTCCATGGAAATAAATTTTTAGAAACCAAAACAAACACTTGATGAATTTATTATTTAGTTTCTATTATTTTAAAGAATTAATGACAACCCATAAATGACATTAATTCTACACATAAATTTTAGAATAAAACCAAATATCATTAATAACCACAACCATAATCTTATACAAGTAATCAACAAAAAAACTATTCATAAGATCCATGAATACAACTGGTGCATTGGTTAACCCAAAATATATAAATAAAAATTCATGATGGAGAAATATAATATGAACTGAAATATACATAATGTCTACATACTTTATATTAAATTGATGGTACCCCAACCTCAAGTCAGTCATCAAAAAATACTGAGCACCCTGGAGCTGATCAATCACATCATCGATACGAGGCAAAGGATACTTGTTCTTAATAGTGACATTATTCAATTCTCTATAATCAATTAGAAGACTCATTGAACCATCATTATTTTTAACAAATAAGACATGAGCACCCTAGTGTAATGTGATTGGTCAAATAAAACTTTAATCTATTAACTCATGAAATTTCTTTGTTAACTCTAAAAGTTCAATTTTAGCTATTTGATATAGTGATTTCGATATTGGAATAGCAACAGAATCAAATTCAACTATGAATTCAACTTCCTGGTCAGGTATTATATTCGGAAACTAATCAAGAAAAAACATCATGATAGTCATTTACCAACGACATTTCATTAATCTGAACAGTTCCTTTGTTTTCAAAATTTTTTCCGTGGTTACATTCATTTCAAAAATTTAATATTTTCCAAGATTCCTGATATGTTATCAATATTAAGGGTCAATTCATTTACCAAAATTAAAATTATTTCTGGAAAGGAAACTATTTAGCTTTATAGACAATCTTATAATGAAAAAATGAAACAAAATCCATAAACAAAATATCATCATTGTCTACTATAGGAAAAAATAAGGTTTATGGGTAGATTCTATTAAAACTTAAGGATAAAAAGGTTCTTATAATTTTATTGTTTATTTTCATTTTTTCCTGTGTTTTTACAATTTTTTTAGTATTAATATCATGAAATGGAATTCCAAATTTAGCAGAAAGCATCTTAAAATGAAATAATGTTTAGACTCACAATCCGAAAACACATTGGCATAATATGTATAAAGAAATTGTGTACCTGATATTAATTCATTTAATGTCCCATCATCTATTGATGTATTGTTAGAGGATTTCACCACCCCTTTTTACTTATTGTATGGATACTTTCTCCCAATAGAGTTCATCAATGGACACTCATTTTAATAATGAGTCATTTTACTCCATAGAAAACATTTTATGGATTATAATTTATATTTTTTCTTACCATTACCTAGATATATTTTAGTGTAATTATGAGACATATGTCCCATTTTACCTCATATGTAGCACTTACCAGAATCCAAATTACATTCTCCAGCGTGTTTTTAACAACAATTTTCACAAACTATAAACATAAGATTCTTACCATCAGAATTTTTGGATGATTTTTTCCATTTAATTTTCCACCAATCCTATTATTCTATTAATTTTGAATGAACACCATATCATCAGAAAACTCCTTTTCCACCATCACTGCTAACTAAATATTTTTTTCATAACTTTTAAAATCACGATAATCACAATCACATCTATACATTGGATTTAATCCTGAGTAAAAAAGGATTGATTTTACTGTCGAGATATCATAATGTTTTTTTAGAATACCTTTCCAGTCATGTGAATTATGCATCATAAAAATCCATTGAGTCATCCTCCAGCATCAATTCCAGGAACTATATTTTCATACTAAGTCGAACCACATTAGGAAAATATTTCTAAATAAAAACACTATTGAAATAATCTGAATCAAGAGCAAAAAACTCCTCACTATACCTGATAATTTTAATCATCGACATCCACTAACTGGCTTCACCATCAAAATAGAATACTATGGGACTAACCAATTTATGTTTTGAATAATCCTTGACATAAAAAATCTTTTTGAGTGATTTAATCCTCTTTTCAGGTAGCACATGGTCAGATGAACCTCTAAATGATGGGGAATGTTGCTTCATTATATTATCCACTACTAACATATTCCTATTTGGTTGATCTAGCTAATCTTGGGCATGGATACCAAAAACATTTATAGCCTATGTTAATTGTGCTATCACCAAAACAAACTATTTTGTTCCAATTACTACAATTTCATGTTGCTCTTTTTGATGGTTTTCTTCCTCATGATTTCATCCCATCATAGCTACCCTATTTTCTCTTTGTAAAACCATTCTGAACATAGAAATATTTTAATTCAAGCATCATCATAATCTGAAAATTGAAAATCATTTAATTCTTACCATAAATTTATTTATGGAAATTAATTTAGCAGTATATTAACTCCTACATTTATCTAAACTGACCATTGATACCATCTATAAGAATAGATCCTTAATCCATACATAGTCTTGAATTATATAAATAATTCACATTGAAGATCTTTTTAGTATTAGAGTTTGATGGAAATAGGTAGTAAAAATTACATTACATCTCAATAATTACAAAGAGGCAACTTATACTCTATCCATTTATTTATAATAATAAAACTCCTTATGTAAAATAAGAGTTATTTTCTTGATATAAATCTTCATCAATTATTACATTCTAATTAAGATCCTTAAACCTTATGAAAAAAAATTCAAGAACTTCAAATGAAAACAAAAAACATATTAATGGTTATTAAGAAGAAAAGAATGCATATTCCATCAATTCAGAAAAATTAATGAAATAACACATTTCAATCATTAGTGTTCCCTATAAAATCATACGATTTATGAATAACACAAGGAAATCATAAATCATAAAGGTAACCTGTAGAGTCCACATGACACATACATTGTAGTTTTTAGAGCTACATAGGGAGTTAGGTTTGGAATACCCATCACAATATATTCCATTAAAATCTGAGGAGAATCATTAATGTTTAACTCTGTCATGTTACCCAATGCATTATAGAGCTATCTCAGCCTCACACACCCGTAGTTTATCTCATAGCAACATGTTTATGTAAAAAATTCCCAAGAACGATGGTATATTAATAACTCATAAAACAATCATAAAGGAAAGAAAAAATTTATATATTTCAATCAAAATATTTCATTTCAAGATATCTAAATAACTAATTCTTTCTCATAAACATTTTCAATAAAAAAAATAAAATGGGTATATGGTATTTATTTACCTTTTAAAAACATTATGGCTTGTTAAGAATGCCAAATTTTAAATAATTCTCATTAGGGTGGGAAGGTTGTTGTTACCGTGTATGCTAAAAAGAAGCATTCCCTTTGTCATTTAGTAAAACATTATTGAGAAAAAAATATTCCCCTTAAATGAGATGAAAATTAAAAGTGGATTATAGACTGTATAAAAAAATGTCATGTATAAATCAAAATATGCCTCAATGAAAGCTGATTGAGACGAAGTCGCTTACCTTATGACCAAAATGACCTATTTTTACATTAATATATAGAATAATAAACTAATGTTAATTTATAAATGATTTAGATCCTTTTAAAAATTTATTAATCCATTTATATCACTTATTACAACATTATAGACTATACATAATCATTTATGTTAATAATAGTTGTTTTGTCGATATTTGGTACAAGAGTTAAAAATGCACTTCTTATAATTAATAGTCGTACATGTGGTAAAATTCCATTATCTCCATAATGATCTTCATGGTGTATATATAATATTTATAATATATATATATATTATATGTGTGTTTTTATAAAAGAACATAATGTTTGGAGATAAGAAATGAAATGAACCATTCATGGAGACAATAAGTCGTATGTACGGAGAAATGCTACTTTCATTTATATTTCATATATAATGGAATGAAACCATAACTATACATTGATATATTATAATTAAAGTATAATATCATATATATTTTTATTAACTCCATACTTTATATGTTCAATGTTTGGCCTGAATAATTCATATTAATTTTAGGGGTGGTAGTCTGCACTTCCTCAAATTAAATAATCATCTTTACCTTTTAAAAAATCATAGTGAAATTCTATAAATGAAAATTACAGATTCCTAGAGAAAATATAAATATAATATATATCACATAGAAATAAATTTCCATCATAATGGACACCATTAGAGGTGATAGGATATTATTGAATAATCATCATTTCATGAGGCAGAAAGTCGCCGTCCACAGAAACGTTATGTTCATATCCATTAGATGGATGTGTGGGGAACTGTAGTTATAATTTTTTACATTAAAAAATCCTATTATATTGATGATACATCTATTTTTATAAATTAATATAAAAAATTTAATTTATCTAAAAGGAGAATAGAAATAAAAGAAAATAACTTGAGATAAGATGTTAACGTCAAATCGGGTAACTCCCTTTTGGTATGATCAAAAAAAAATTATTTATTTCATTTCATCACATATATAGGAATCTAGGATTAACATAAATATTTTTGGAGAATATTAGATTAGTGTTTGGATGATCCGAGGGGCATGAGAGGTGTGAGAAATGGGTTAGAGTTTGTGGCATTTTTTAACAGAGAGGAGGGGTACTTTAGGAATGTTTTAAGGTATTGTTTTATTATAAAATTATATTCTGTTTCAAAAGGAAAAAAACTTATTTAATTTGAATATAAGGAGAATAAAAGTCAAAATAAAATCATGCAATAAATATTTGACTGGTTTTGTATATTATTTAATCATTATATTTTTTAGTTGACTGTTTATACTCTTACCATTTCATCAAGAATTTAAAACTTTGAGAATCAAAATAGTAACCAACCTAACAAAAATATCCAACAATAAAGTCTAGAATAAAAATTTTGACTCGTGATAACTATTTGGCTGAATATTTTATTTTTAGGGAGTTTTATAAAAATTATTAAAATATTTTATATTTCAAAATATGAATTATGCCAATTTTCACACTATTCATACCATTACTTTTAAAAAACATTACAAACAAACATTATTCTCTTGAAAAACGTCATTATTTCAAACAAAACAAGTCCTAATAATTCGTAAAATTCATGGATAACATAAAAAATCACATTAATTTATTTTAATATTTATAATATCATTTATTGGAATCCATTATTATTGATCTAATTACTGCATCACAATTCGATCATAATTAAATTTATTTATTTAATGTCTACAAATTATAAAAAAAATTACATGATTTTTGAAATCATTTAATCATTCTAATTACTTTTTATAGTAGATTATGTAACTTATATAACATAATATAAAAATTGTTTTTTATAATATTTATGTTTATGAAATATTTTCCTTAACCATAAATTATTTTTTATGAAATGTCATTTTCACTTACTAGTGGATTCATTATGTCCAAAAAAATACCCAAGGATGACCATGGTTGGACATGTATAATCCAATAGTATTAGGACATGTGTTCGTGGAATTTAATATTATTATAATATTATATTGACAATTATTTACCAGATTTACCAATTAACCTCGGTAAATAAAATATTTATTGATGTTACTATTCATAATTTCTATAAATAAAAGATACCTATTCAAATAATTTGGACCTCATCATTCTAAACATGGAATCCATTTTTTTCAAATTCCAAATAAAAAATTTGTAGATATTAATTTAAAATTAATTGCTATTGTCAAAACCAAAAACCCAGTTTTTATGTAATAATAATTATCAAAATAATGACAATTGATTATGCCCAATTTCAATGTGAAATTACCTCCAATGAGAAAAATCATATTAAATGGTAAAAAAATAATCCAATTACTCTTTAAAACTAATAAATAGAAAAATCCAACTATATAAATCAATTATTTTAATATTTAGTTTTGAATTAAAATGTAGTATTTTTCACTATTCATTAAAAATGATCGTTATCAGAAAAATACCAAAATATTATCCAAGATAAATTTTTATGTCCCGATTCTAAATAAATATTTTATTTTTTAAAATACAACATAAAAAGTCATAAAATATATATTTAAAAATGGTTCACCATCAAATGATGTTAAATAAAACATTTAAAGAATATTATAGTATTTATGCATAAAATTGGATTTATTCTCATTTAAAGCATCTAAATTTTATTTCATAAATGTATAATCATTTAACAAAAATTTGTAATAATATTATACATATTTATATTCAATATAATCAAAACAATTCCTAATTGTTGACTACAATTTAAAATAATAAAATTATATTATTATTTATTAGTATGAGTCAACATTGTGTGCATTTTCTGATTTCAATGAAATGATTTGTTTCCTATCGAGTACACCATAGAACACAGAATCCTCATTAATGTAACATTAATTTTTAATTGAATTTTTTTAATAAAAATGGAAATTTAAAATTCTTTATTTACTTGGGATGTTACACCTATTCACTCCTCCATTGATAGTGACACAACTTCTTGTAATTAATGGATAAAATCTATATTCATACTAATCATGATTCCAAGATTGGTTTATTAATATCTGTCATCTTATTTCTTTATTGGAAAATCATGTGGTAGTTTTTAAGTTTATTGTTTTATCATGTGTTTAAATCTTGGTGGTTCCATTATGAGTTACCCCATAATTGAAACCAGGGTTAGCTTTATTAATTTTTATTCAGTCAGTAAATGAATTATAAAATAGAATTTTATTTTATTGGTGTATGATTTTTAAAAGGTAATAATTTTTTTTAAAGCACCATTTTCACAGAAATTTCAATTAATGGGTGGATTTCAATCATCTTTTGATGAAAATATTTGATGTTGAACCTTGAGATAAATTTCTTAAATTGATTGATGGTTTAAAAATGTATGAATTGATGAAACCAATGATTTTTTTAGATGTAAATGGAATGATAAAGTCAAAAATTATAAAATTATATTTTTTATGTGACCTGAAATGATTGATTTTTGTTTGACTGATTCTGTTATTTCCTGAATGATTATGTGATTAATGTAGTTATAAGGCTATATAGTTAGTATATAACATATAAAATAATATTAGGACTGTGAATCCCTACAAATGGATTGATTATGACAACACATACTAGTTATAGTTTATGATGATATTCTATGATGGTTCAACTAATGGGTTTTAGATGGATTATGTTGATGTCCAGGGACTGGGGTTTTTTCAAACATTTCTGGATTTGGTATGTTTATTTATTACTGAGAATATTATTTATAAAATCACACATATCCTAGTATGTATGATCATGTGGATATAATTTACTAATTTGTTTATTCATGTCATTAATTATTGTACTATTTTATGCTTTTTAATTGATGTATATAATTTTATTTATTTAAAATTATCATTTACACATCTTTTGATATATTATAAATAAAAATTATTCAAAATCATGTTATCTTGAATATATGTATATATATGGGTCCTTTCATTCCTTGTTTTTTTGAATTAGATGCATAATTTTACTTTTTTTGTATTATTGTTAATGGAACACTTTGTGAGACCCTTCTCGACTATTTAACTCAAACTCCATTTTCCATTAGGTGGAGTATATTATCTTTTCCATGCCAAGGTAACAAGAAATATCCACTTATATGTGGTTCATGTTCTTGTTCTTTTGAAACCAATGTAATAGTAGTGACAAGTAGAGATGTGATCCCCCTGGTACATTTGATTTCTATGATATTATCATGAAAATTTTTGTCTCCTTGATGATGTACTATTTTTGTTATTGCTTAATCTGTTTCACTCGTGTAAATTTTCTTTAATGAGTATTGACATATGGAATTTTATGTTTAGTATTCCATCATGGTATGAAAAATTGTTCCTACAATATTCTTATAATATGTATGTACCCCAATATACTACATGGGTGTGTCAGAAACTCCATTCACTCTATGTCTAGGATGGCTTAGTTATCAGTTTACTACGATATTTGGGAAGGTACATTAAAATATATCATTTTATTAATATATATATATATATAGTTACAAATATTTATCTATAAATTTTTATGTATATATATGTAATTATTTTTCAATACATTTATAAAATAATTTGTGTATCTGCTTGTGTCTATAAATACAATCTTATATTCATCCATATATAAACGTAAATATTTATATTTATATATATTAAAGTGTGTTTATATATATAAGTGTGTTTAAAAATATATATATTATTTTACATATAATATATACTAATATTTTTTGATAGATATTAGAAGATATATAGATAAATATATAGTCATCGTCAAATATAGACACAGACACAAATGTGTATTTATATAAAATTAATATATGTACAATTCATTTGTATACAAATATTCATACATTTTTATTTCAAGAAAGAAATATCAATTTTTATATATTGTTCATATATTAAGAAAAAAAAATATGTTGAAATTTTTATATATTTACATGGAAAATTATTTGTTTATTTGTAAATCAAAATATATGTTTGTGTGTGTAATTTTATTATTATAAATAAACCAAAATATGAAAAATATTTAATTTTAATGTTATAATACCAATAAGAGTATAATACATGTGAATAGATTAAGGCTTCATTTAATAATGATAATAAGAAACCATTATTAGTTTTTGAAATTCCTTCAAATGATTAGTAACTAATGTGCCCCGAAAAATACGTTGTTTTAGAGAACATATTGAGAATTTATTCTCCATAAAAATTTGATCGAGATTTCCTAGTAAATATGACATAAATAATTTCACAATTACTTATTTGAAATGTTATGATGCTAAAACAAGCACCCAGATTAGTTGATATGGTCTTTTGAGGTCCGAGTCATGTTTACTACTAAATTTAGATAATTTATTAATTTATATAATTTCAATATCATCAAACAATTTATTAATTACCTATAACTCCAAAATTATTTGAAATGTTTTCATTAATATTAAAATTTAATTATTTTGTAATATATTTTTCAATAAATAACATATGTATATATTAAGTGATATTACATTTTTAGTATTATATTAATATTTTTTAGAATATATACTATATTTTCATAATCATCAATTTAATAATATATTAATATATTAATGTTAATGATAAATATATAATTATATATATATAATTTATCTTTTATTTGTGCAAGAAAAATAATTTAACAACTGAGAAATGAAATTATTTTATCAGTTCTATGATAATGACTACTAAAATGAAATTTTTCTACATGTTTTTTTCTTATCATAAAAGTATATTCTATAATATATTTTTTATTAATCTTAAAAGAACCAATTTTCTGTAATATTCTAATCACTAATAAAATTGTGTCCTAAATAAAATCCAATTTACAATACTGATTAATCATTCATTGGCTCTAATTCCATCAATAAAATTAAACCCTATTGCAACATGGAATCTACAGTGCCTTTACAAAATTTGGTTATGGAAGGACGATTGGGTTTAAATTGACTATAATCCATTCATTGATGGTGGGATTGTTAGGTGAAGCCACATTTCTTATAATCGAATCGTTTTATGGTCTTTTTTCATGACTGCCAACATGGACGTGGACAGGTCAAATCATTGTGGTTGAAATCACATTTACATCATATGTTAGGCTCCAAATAAGTTTCACCTCACTGTGTCATGGCTAATTAGACTATAACTATCATATCATAAATCAATTACAACGCTTAATGATGTTATATAACACAATCATTTACTCTATGCTCGATGTATGTTATTTTGAAAAAATAACATGTTCAATACTATAAATGGACAAAAATAATGCAATTAGTGATGTTTTAGGGGCACTAAAAATTATTGGAATGTTTTTTACATAAGTAATTATTTTTTTAATTGGATCAACTAATTTTATAACAATACAAGTGATATCTATTCACTAAAAATACTTTTTGAAACGACCAATAATGAGGATTAAAAATATTTTGAAACAAATTATTTACCTATATTTTTTTCTACAACAATTTAAATTAATTTTCTCTTGTATTTAATCTTATATCCTTCAACATTATTTCAATAGAATAAATTAAAAAATTGATTGTTTTTTTCTATATGGTGTTTTTTATTAAATATCCCTTATTAATCATTTTTTACTATTGTATTACTAGTGTAATATGTACATTATAAATTCTCAAATATTTTTAGTAATGATGCATTTATTTTTTTATATTTAATTTAATAATAATATAATTTAATTATCTTGAATTCTATCTCTCTACATTCATTGTTCCACCTTTAGGGTAACCGGGCATGACGTCTTCTTCACAAGAACCACACCTCTAGTACCACTACTATTTAGTTATAGAATGTTGTATAATATATAAATATGAACATGTTTATTTCATTTTGGATTATGGAATAATTTGATTCATAAAATGTTTATATAAATTTTTTTAATTGCTAAACATCTTATTTATGAACAAAATTATTCATTTATTTAGAGAAATTATATTCTAAAAAAATTATATTTTAATATTTTATGTAGTGGTTCTATTAAAAATTTCTAGTTTTGTTTTTTAATAAATTGTTTTTTATTTTGTGTAATGTATCTTTACACCATTGTTGCCTTGAAAAATAACATTTCCAAAAAAATATTGATATTTGTTACCTTATTATTTTTTCATTTAGATAATGAAATAATTTTTATACATAAACATACTTATTTATCCTTTATAATTCTTTTAGGAATTATAAAATGAAAAATTATAGTCTAATTTTATGTAATTTTTCATAACAATATAATTTAATTTTATATAACTTTGTTTTTTTAAGATAAATATCCTCTTTATAATGTCTCAAGTATGAAATGAATGAAAATATTTATATTAATATTATATTGTGTTCGAATATTTTATCATATGTTCCATTTTAATTTTAAATAAACATCATAGATATGTTTTATTTTGTTTTTCATGATGATCTTATTTTCCTCAAAGAAGCATTTAATAAATCTCTTAATGTGACAATATTTTATGTATATAAAAAAAAGAATTATAATATGTTGTTTTAATTATAATATGTTTGTTAATATATCATCAAGGGATCAAAAAAACGAATATCATTTTATTTTAGGGGTCTTAAGGGTCAACTTAAAAGAGTTAACTGGTTTTGGAATGTGTTTTTAGTAATTTTAACAACATACATTATTTTTTTTCTTTAAAAATGATTATTATTCATCAGGATATTTTTACATTAGTATGATCATCTATTTATTTATTCCTGTTGAATTAGAAAAAATTATTTGATACAAATAAATAAATTGTAAATTTGATTCTTTACATGGTAAATAATAAAAATCATGTTGTTAGAGAGGTATCCATCTAGATAAATATGGTTTTATTGTTCTTTTTTTGTTTTCCCTACCCCTAATCATCAGGAATATACCATGATCTGTTTTATTTTTTAAAATAACATCCTACAATTTAATTTTCATGTCTATGTTATTGGTTGTTCCTTTATCCACATCTATTATAGCTTTATCGTAAACATCTATTTTTCTCGAATGTGAATACTCAAATTTAAAGATTCTTTAAAAAAACGTACTGGTTTCTAGTATAGATCCTGATCTTTTCAATCAAACATAGTGATTTTTAAATTTACATTTCACCACAATGAAATCATAATTTTTGGAATAGTTATTCAAACATTATTGATTCGATGAATTTAATTTTAGATCTCATTTTCAATTTATTTATATTAATAATTATTTTCAATATGGTTTTATAATTTCATGGTAGGGATGATATAACATGGAAAACATGCAGTAGTTGTCTTGTTGAATGATATGTTATTTTTTCATTTCATTGGAATAAGAAATTATTAATTAATGTGATGAAATTTATATATTTCTCCTAGTAACATATCATATTCTTTTTTACCATATAAAATCCCTCCTATATGACTGGTTTCAGTTTAGAAATAATATTATAGTGCTTCATGTTCAAAAAATCAAGCATGAAATTTTAATATCAACGTATACCATACAGGCATGAATTAACTATTGAAAAATAATATCCTAGTTTTTTATTGAATTCATCATATATAATGTTTGAATATATCATATTAGAGCACACTAAATATACATTTTTCCAATAGGTACACATTTTTAATACCGTCAAAAGGGTTCGGGTATATCTATTATTATGAAGGCTTGGAAGGTAGATGAAAATAACATGGTGATGATGTTTCTGTTCAATGTGGTTGTGCTATGTATAGATAAATTTTTTCTATTAATATGTTTTCTATAAAGAGTTTTGAGGATTTTTGTGTTATAATTTTTTATGGTTTTTAGTTCAGGGAGGGTTTGATATAATTTATATGTTTTTTTCATACAAGTATTTCCTTGGGTATCCCTAATATCATTTTTATTATAATTTTTTTTTCTATAATGTTTTCCAATATCATGTGATATTTAATTAATTTCCAAGATATATGTTATATTTTATACATTTTATGTTATTATTCATGTTCCACATGATGTTTTAATGTGCAGATAATGGGCACATTGGCTAATAATTTCTTTATGTAATCAAGAATTGTTTTTGTTTTTATTACAATGGTGACATGAAATGAAATTATGTCTCCTCAAACATACCTCATTCAAGGATATTATTTTCTGGTTATTTAATTTTTTTAAATATATATGAAAAATTTTATTTATGAGATTATGAGGAAGTTCAAAAGGGGTAGATGGATTTTTTATGGTTTAAAAAAAATTAAATCATCGTTTCCCTAATATTTATTCTATAATTTTATGGATATTACCATATTATAAAAATTAACTCTTTTATTTAATAGAGTATCAAAATTTTAGTATAATTTCATTTTATCATATCAATATTATAATCTGTTAATATAAATGGTTTTCTGATATTATCGTACATTTCTGATTTCTAAAACACTATTTTAATATTTTTCATCATTTTCATTTTTTAATGAAATATTCATGGATATATGATTATCAATCACATTAATTATTATCTGTGGAATGTTATTACTACAACGAAAAAATAATACGTAATAAATAGTTTTTTGATAATTCATAATTAATTTATATTTTATGGTATATACATTGATGCTCATATTTTGGATATAACAGACACAACTATGCAATATTCATTTTAAAAGATAGATGATTCACATTGTCATTATTGGATTAATATAAATTTTCAGTGGTATATAAAATCAATGGATTCAAATTAAATGTTGTAAATGAAAGGGAACCATATTAAAAATGAAGTACATGCAAGTCTAATGTATGTATTAAAAAATTATTGTTTCATTTTCCTATGTCAGGATCCCATAATAAAAATAATCAATGATAGACAGAAGGTGTGTCTTTATATGATATAGATAATGATCAATTAGATATCATTTGTATAAAATAATAACTAGTAAGATGAGTCCTGATAATGGAATCAGGTTAATGAATAAAAAACCAATAAATCACATCATAAGAAGAATTTTTTGATTAAATTTCAATGTAAAAATGAATTTGAAGAAATAAAAATTCCATCGCCTCATACATTACATCAAAAGATAATGATAAATATATTTTTGTTTTAAATAATCAAAAGTGTCAATTTCATAAGGACATATAGGAATGAAAAATTCTAATAGATGTGTATGCAAAAAATGTATTTATGTCACAGTGACTTTTGATCTTGCGAGAATCAATGGGGCTAATTTTTTTGAAAGGTTCTATAAAATGATGAATTATAAAATTCAATCTATTCGAGAAAAATAATAAAATACACCATAAACCACTCCAATGGAAGGGTAAATGAAATTGGATGTAATGGGGTGTTAAAACCCATGAATAAATCTAAAGGAAAAATCAAATGGTAAAAAGAATGAATCATCATCAAATAATGCATGTAAAAAGAAAAAAAAACTACAATTATTTTTTCTCACCCATCGTAATAATGGATATATGGAATAATTGTCCCTGTATCCCAAAAAACAAATTATTTATCAAATTTATCTTAATTCACCATTTTAAAAAGATTTTTTAGGAGGATATATATATTAAATAACCTCATATACATGTTACAAAAAAATAACAAGTATACTAATTTTATGCCTGTGACAGACGGGATCATATTTCTATAGATTTCCCGACCCATGGTGCTGCTAAGGGAGAGACAGTCGATAGATCACCAGGGAAGTGGTAGGGACAATTTCAGATGGTTTTATGAAGCAGTGTACAAGGATTCATTGAAGTGGAATACATAGGATCTAGATGAATAGAGAAACATTTTCTGTCCTTTCTACTTTTTGGAATGATATTTATAGTCACTATTAGTGGTACACATTCCTTTACACATTCTCATGAGGTATTTTTTAGTGTTTCACAATTTCACATTAAACACATGAGGAAGAGGGATCCCTCCCCCCATCAAGATGAGTTTTGTGGCACGATGAAAACCATGCGGGTGTGTCAGTTCCACCCATAGTGGATAGTATCATGGTGCGGTGGTTGAGTCTCTTTACTAGTATACACCAGGCCTATTTGCATATTTTTTGCCAGAGAGCTAAGTAAAACCCTGTGGGAGATTTTGGGTAGGCCATTTCTATTTTTGGTACGCCCTCATGTTTGGAATCATCTTGTAAGATGGATGCATGAGGAAATTGAGTTGTGATTCGTTTTGGTATTGAACTAGAAGGATGGATAGAGACATCCCCACTAAGATGCATCCTTGAGGTGAGATCCACAACTATGCTTGAAAATCAAAGCCACCCAAATCAGATAGAGAAGAGGTTCATTGGATCAACTCCTTTTAATAGGGGTTTGGGGTTGGTTTTATGAATTTTTTGTGGTTATGTAAGGGATTGTATGACCTATTGTGAATTTCATGGGGGACCTGGTTTTATCTCCTTGGGGAAGAGACATTTTCCTTGAGGTATTTTTATTTTGTTAAAATGTATCTTTTGATATGATATATAGTAGGTGATGGATTTACCATTAGGTTGGGAGTATAGAATCCTTATAAGGTTTACTGTTGGCTACAGTTAGGGAGTGAGATGGGGTATTAAGTTGGTAATATCCATATCATCATGTTGGTGTTAGAACATACCAATTATAGCATGTTATAGTCTATTAGGGATTATTTTGGCTGGTTTTAGACCGATGATGGCGGCCTTAGGGGTTAGTTATGAGGTATTGGGTTCAATTGTATATCCTAGAGGTTTCATAGTGTCATTTGAGGCTTCGGGAAAACTCTGAGGTTTGTATACCCATTCATGGATGACGATGTTTTGGTTCATCTTGATGTGTGTTTTTACATCACATGATCCCATTAAGAGCTTTCTGTCATGGGAATCCTAATGGAGAGCTGATTTATTTTCTAATGTTCATAATATTTCTCTTTTTGTGGAATAAAATACTAATGGTGGGGAGGATGTAGAAACATGGGGTTGTCCCTGTCAAACATTATAATATTAATATGAATAATTCCATAGATATCCATAGAGACGTCATGCGAGTTACATGCCCTATGTGCACATAATTAATTTTATTGAAATATTATGTATTTTTCTACAATGCACATGGTAGAAAACAGTTATCTCGCAAATGGTATCTTAGATAAAAATTATTAGGGCACAGTTCAATCCGGAGCATTTTGTTAAACAGATGCTTGGTATAAGATATGTGGGCACGGGCCTGCTATAGAAAAAGTTATCAAGGGAATTTCCATAAATATATTAAATTAAAATATATTGTACATTATCTCAAATAAATACATAACGGAGTTCTAGATAGAATTTTTATGCCTATTGTTGGGTTCATAATTCCATGTTTTCCTGGTGTACCATATTATTGTCTGTGTCAGCAGTTTTGGATGGAGGTGAGTCTATGTCAGGGAGTTAAGTAGGGGGTCTAAAATAATAAAATTTAAATCCCAATTCCCACATCTCCTTCCTCCCCCTCCCATGTAGGCGAATCCTCCTCCTCATACTTTCTCCTTCTGGTGAGACACTCCAAGGATTGGTCAAAGAATTTTTTTAGGCCAATCGTTGCTAAATTTTTAATTAGAATGTCACTAGAATCATTCATCCACCAATGATTTGGTGCATTTCCCTGAGGTTGGTTGCTTGATATTTGATCCCACCATCTCTATTTATGCATCTTAATCCTTCAATTTGTCACCATTGTTGTGAATATGACATTATGATATTTATGAAAAATATATCTGATTTGTTTTCCAACAAAAAATGTATTCTTGATGTTCCATGGATTTTCAGATTGGGCATTGTGGTAATGGTGCTATCTCTAGATGGTGACATGAGATAGGTTCATGGGGGGTGGATTCCATGGTGGCGTGATAGCCGTTGGGGCGGTGCAGTAGAGTCTGGATGGCTAGCGGATACATGGGTGCACGAGGGATGGAACGAGGAGCTAGGATGGGGGAATGAGAGGGAGCTATGGGTGGTCGATGGATGGGTGATAGGATAGTGTGGTTAGGTGGTGTGTCGGTGGCTATGAGCTAGACCTGCTGGTCCGGGACCGTTCAAGATAGGGGTTTTTATTAATGACCATGTATCTCATGAACCAGGTTTCTCTTTAGTGTGGTTTCTATGACAACGTAATCCTTTCCTCAAGGTAGACCATTTGAGGTAGCTTTGAAGAATTTTTTTTGTGGGCTTGAAATATTGTTTGCCAAAATTTACTTTTATAATGATAATAACGATAATATATTTATTAATATTTAGAGATCCTCATAGTCGACGTATCTCATGCATCCTATGTCCATTTGATGTGAGGTTAGAGGCATTGAGACATTGAAATTAAGGTGGATGTTTTTTTACTGATTTTGATTGTGGAAACCCGAATTGGGGTGTATCCCCATGAGGATTGGTTTTTGATGTTTGTGGTCTAATGTGACTTTTTCATCAGGTTCTCATTTTAGATAGAATGAGTAGTTAATCTGGTTTTTTTCCTAAAGGATTTTAATTGAGTGAACCATTTTAATTGTAGCAAGATTGAGGTGTGGGACCCATGAGGTCATGTTTGGACATGTTGTTTTAAATAGTACTATTTTCAATAGTTGTCTATTTTGGGTGAGTGAATAGACAATCCTTCATGTTTTTTTCTAAAAAATATGATCGTGGCAACAGTTTGGGCCTTGAAAATGCAGTTTGTTGGTGATGTTCTGTGGGTCGTTTTGGTTAGCAATGCTTTTAATAGAAGGGAATAGAGGCCCCCAAATTATTTTTTGTAAAATATAGAATAGCTGGATAGAGTGTGTATCTTATTCAATTAGATACAATGGTATTTTACATCACGCACCCAACAAAAGAATGTGACACCTCTTTGGCTACAACAAAGGATTTCTATAGCCCGTCCACATCATTGGATTGTGACCCCTCTTAGACTACCATGGATATATGTAAATTGTGTTTCCCACATTCTAGAGTGTGTTGAGTTAATCCTCTTCAATAGGACACATAATGGATTTGGAGCATGTATCTCCCTGAGAGGCCCAATGTGATCCTCACATCTATTCGAGTTCGCTGGTTGGGTTTGGGTGTAAGCATTACCAATATTTAAACATGAAATGTTTCTATACCTAGTATATTCCAGTAGGGTAAGAAGAACTTTCTAATCCATGGTAATGAATCCCTATCCGTGCACGAGCTTTTTATTATTCATACTATGAAATATCGTGACATTTTCCTTGGTGAGGTTCTTATTATCATAATAAATAACACTAAACTGGTGATGATCATCTAAGAGATAGTATTTAATAGATTTCGGTGCTTGTGAGATACCCCTTACTATGTTCAGTCTTCCAGAAATAGTTTTAGGGTCCCCTAGATAACCCCGAGATGGATCATCTACCAAAAGAGTTAGTGGTAGTTGAGTCACCACATGTCTTCTTTGGTGGACTTTCCCACCGATGGTGCCCTCATGTATAGGTATCATGAGGGATGGTGGGGAGTTCCATTTTCTCATTTTAAAAAGAGTGTTTCACCACTCAGTGGAGTTCAATCTTGGATGGTTTGGTTGTATCATCAACTTTTAGCATCCAATGTTATTCAACTTTTTTGAAATATATCATGGATGGCTTGGATTGTGGTGTTGTCTTTGAGGTCGGTACCTCATGAGACAATTGTGAGTGTTTATTTGAACCATGAGTCATTTACCAAGGATAGTCTATGGAATTAATCATGATTCTTGTGTATCAGAATATCCGTGAATGTTCGGGGAGTCCCTATTGCATTTGTCATTTTTTGACATGATAAGTGCATCAAGCTGACTAGTCATGTATTTCACCGGATGATCTCAAGATGAAGCGTCACTCTCAATTTTGTTCCCTCATGTTAGGATGAGTTTAATCATACCTATCAGTTTCTCCCTTATGGGTAAGGTATTTTGTGACTTACTACTATGTATTATTATACTCACCCATATATTGGATTTCCCTACAAATGACTTTTTTCTTCTGTAGACCATAGATCATTCGATGGAGACCTTATTAGACTCGATACAGGTATAGTGTACTAGCTGGTTCGACAAGAGTTTTAACCAGACAATGGATTACGAGAATAACAGTAGTTGTTTGATAGTGATCACCTCCATCATATTAGGTTTCTCTATTTTACAATTTTTTTGGCCCTGTATTTTCCATTTTTTACTTATTTTGTACTCCAGTTTGGGATTGATGTATGCATTCATTTTAGTTTTCAGTAATTTTTATATCTCTTCATTTTTAAATAGAGGTGTATGTGGGTGTATATGTATAATAAATTTATGCTATGTCATCATTGGGTGTGGGATCCTACTAGATGTTAGATTCCATCCCTTAGGCTATGGATGCGAGCATGGGGTGTCACGACTCAGGCCCCACTTGGCCAAGTCGTGAAAAATGCTAGAAAAAAATAAAGAATCAATAGTAGATTATAACACCAATTTTGAAAGGGTATATGTATATTATACTTTGGGATTTATAAATTAGATGTTAAACATTATCTCAATGATGATATTGATTTTATTAAATTTTCCCCTCGACATTTTTATAACAAGAGAATAATGAAAATTCTAGATGGAATATCTAATAAAAAAGGTGGAAATAAGATCCAACCCCCATAATGTAATGATAAGTGAAGATGTATCATAAGTATTTATTCAATGGTACAAGGAAATGTATTAACTATGGGTGATAAGACCACCATGAACTTGATTGTGAGAGAGACGTGATGGAGTTTTCCAACTAGTTATTGGAAATGATGGAATCTCCCAATCCACCACCCATGGTTAAATGCTTCGACTTTGTCGTGTAATGGAACTATATATGTTATTGAAGTAAACTAAATGAAATAAATTCTAATAATTGTCATCATAAACCATATATGAATAGGAAATGAAATATTATTCCATATATTAAAATGAGTCGAGAAATCAAAATGAATTCATAAAAGGTAGACATCACATTCACCCTAGAACATATTTTTTTTATAATTATTGTAAATATTCTATTATATCAATTATTATGGATTGAAATATTGACTCAAAATCCCAATGATATTATGTATATATAACAATAAAAAATATATTGTTGTGATCAACGAAGCCCTACTATCGTAATCTTATATTTTTAGCATTTGGGCTATGGATCATCCTATGAATCTCTCAATCCTTACCTTCGTGGAATTTGAAGATATATTAGGAATAGAATTTCTCTCATTATAAATAGCACAATTATTATTTTAGGAAAAGGAAATTAATTTCTATATATTGTACCATCACATGACCTTTTTCAATTTCAAGGAATATCATGAATATATTTAGGAAAATCCATCAATGGTGTGGGTGCTAAAAGCCTTTAAAGAAGCATTCCATTATAAAATGGTTGATATTATGGAATCAAACAACATTAATGAAATTAAAACTATAAGGGAATATACTTATATATTTAATAAAGAGTTAGCTGGCCTCCACCTAGATCATGGGGTAGAGTTCTTAATAGTACTTTTTCATTGAGATACTCTTATCTCCCAAAGAACCTATATGATGGAACTAATCTAACTAGAGGGTTTATTGAATTAGTTGCAAGAGTAAATAGAGAAATCATTGAAACACCTAATTGATTCACGTAGGGGTTGATATGTTGCTCCTTTAAATGATAATGTATGGATCAATGTGGTTATCTATTTATTTTATGGATCATAACGAGATCCAAATTATGAACAATTATCCACGATTGAAGCCTTATGTCATGTATGATTATGGATAAGGAGATCAATACATATCAAAGGTGGATCATCAATATGGATGTCATCAATTTACGTTAATGAAGGAATATATTCATAATATATCCAGCTATAAAATGATATTCACACTGTGGTTTCATTAGTATTTTCATCATAATTAAAAATGCACTCCACCCCTCGCAACAATGGTAGGAGAGAGATAATGACCTAGGGTACCACCTCTAAAAGGTCCCCTGTATGATACTAGAATATAAGGAATGAAAATATCATTAAATGTGAGGCATTACCCTCTATTACAATATAATATCTAGAGAAAATATTAAGCATGCACAAGCAACCCAATAGAATTAAATTAAATGAAAACAAATTTTTCATACAGTGATTACAAAAATTAAATTTTTATGGATAAATTTAAAATAAATAAATAAATACACAAAAGGAATTCTAATGCTACAACATAAGAACTATCCAGTGATCTGAGCAAGTAATTTCCAAATAAATCAACGAAGTCCTTCTTGAACAATCAGAATATAATTATATACATATGATTGGCATACAAGTATACTCATTAGGAAATCAAAAGTCTATCAACAACATTTGAATGAAGAATACTAATTAACCAATGGGAAATAGAATTCTAAAACACCACCTAAATAGGAAAATTATCCATCTCAACCACACCAAGTCAAAATCATCAAATATTGAAAATGATGTATAAAAATATGATAAGAATCAAAATGATAAAGGATACCATTCTCACCTTTACCATTTATTTTATGATTTCACTCCCTAAAATCATATGTCTTAGCACCCTGATATCAAATTAAAAACATATTCCACCTCCCCACAACACAGTCAAATAACATGTTTCCTGCTGACACATGGGCCACAACCACATAGCATGACCAATTGTCATCTTGTCAATGAAACATAATCCATCACATATCAATCATTACCATTACCTAAATTTCAATTTCTCATGAACAATAAGAACATAAACAATGTTGAAAACTCATACAATGCATTATGAAAACCATAAGCTTCCACACAACAATGTTATATCACATATTATAGGAAGACATGTGGGGCATCACCTAGTATACATTTATACCACAATACATCATTTAATATGAATATCTACACATGTGGAATGTAGAGTGAGAATGAACGAGTGTCCATCCATCCATACTCATCCCCATGATGATGGAAAAAACATCATTTGTGTGAAAATATGGGTGTTAACATCATGTTTTCAATTTGGAGTGTTGTATATAGATGACCCAAGGAATATACATGATTATATACATAATCCACATACATGATCAACCAATGGTATATTGATACAGAACTTACAATCTCTTATCTTCCACATATTTTATTCTACCACTAAATATATAACACAACATATGTCACAAGTAACACTTCACATTTCATACCAATTCCATTAACAAAATTAGATTAATCCCTTTAAAAAATTTCTAACCTATTATTCCATTACTATCTAATCATTTTCAAAATGAAACCACACAAAAACAGTACAATGTAATCCCTATATAGAAATCACCTATCTATCCCAAAATCATGCCCAAAAAAACAATCTCCTCGCCGCCCTAGAACCACATCCAAAAATCAATCACCTCACCAACCAATAATTAGGGCCAACAAACCATCATCTCATTAGCCGAAAACCATGACCTAAAGAACCTATACATCACTATCCCAAAATCAGAACCTCCAAATCCCATAAGTACCACTTTCCCCAACCAATCATCATAGAAACATTTTATAGATTTAATAATTTTTATTTTATCATATTTCACATCATTTTCAGGGTGTTATCAGAGAATTATAAAATCATGGGGAATCTGTTTCATTATCAAATTATATGTGATTAAAAAAATTAATTTATGTTGATATCACATAGATATGAAAACAATGTATCTATAACAAAACAACTCTAGTTCAAAAAGGCCCTAAATATTCTAGAATTTTAGTGGGTCATTAATCCTATCAATTCACAATATCAAGATAATATTGTCATATATATAAAATAATTAAATTAAAATCCAATTCCACTTCAATTCTGATTAAATGATTCATTTTTCTTGATTTTTATGTCACATATAACTCCAATATATAAACTAGAGTATAATCATCCCACATTATATACAAAAGTGATAAATTATGGATAAACTATGTAAAAGGACTTTTTCCTACACACAATGCACAATATAGAGATGAATAAATTCCACAAACCACAACAATATGATAATACCATGGTTAAACCTAAAAAATCTCAAAGTTTATAAAAAAATTTCCCATCCAATAACCCAATCCAAAGAAATATCACTACAGAAGATCCTTGAAAAAGAGTGGGAGGAATTCCATGGATAAGAGGTGAGAACTCACAATAGATTTCCAATTTGGGTCTAGTATAACTTATATATCAAATCATAAAGATGGGTTCAACACATCATTTTCAATTTTAAATGGATCCTCAAAAAATTAATTTCAAAACCATATCTAAATGAATATAAATCATCAAAATGGGCTACAAATAACATGGAATCCAATACATTCACCTCAGGTAAGTGTTTTATGATGTGTAAATTTTGGGGTTTTAAAAAAATAAAATATCTATTGACATCCACATTTCTTAAACATTATTTAATTACACATCATTAATTCACCATTAAAAACATGAATATTTTTTATGGTCTCCCCCACCTCACCTAACAAGATTATAAATCAGTTATCTAAATAAATTGTGAACTTCTTATTCCCAACATGATTACCATTTAGGATGTTATCCTCATTAAATAGAACTAATAAAATTCAAGAATCTAAAAAAAACTCCCTTAAACACCCACAAAATACAACCACAATCAAAAATTGGGAATATAATTGTCTATAAAGGCACTGAATATATCATTATATGCATATCATATGATTATCATCACCATGAGTCAAAACTAATCCCCATGGAAATAAAATTGTAGAAATAAAATCCTTGCAACATATGTCATAATGATCATATCCTAGATCAAATGATACCAGCATCCAAAAATGAAATTCAAAATTGGCAGAGAAAATGTCACACAACATAATCACCACAAATCAGTATCCCAACTAAATATGATATTGGATGAAAAAACCACACTCAACAAAAAAACCACCACAAAAATCCACACCCCACCCATTCCAAACCAATATATTCTTTAATCCAAAAAACTACACTTCCCGAACAAGTGAATTGGAGAATTTTATCACCACTTTCATGATAATATACAATCTATGTAGCATGAACTCATCCAAACAACATTAATCACCTCATAATAAATTTAATCAAATTTGGACCACCCCATTTCAAATGTATAGTTTTAACACATATCATTCATCAGTACGAATAAAAAATGTCATAAAAATTAAGGACCCAATAATCAAATACCATAGAATATCAATGTAAATATAATAAAATGAATACATAGAATGGATTTTTTCCTATCACTCTCAGGTATTATCATCTATAACTCCATAACATTTCGATACAAAAACCAATACAATGTGTTGTCCTAAAATAATCCTCTTTTGGGGATCTTGGCTCAATACTAGTTGCTCATAAATATCTACATCCTCATTAATATCAAACTCTCCATAGTCAATGATCATAGAATAATAAATAAGATATAGTGGAAGATGATATAAATTAAATTAAACATGGATCATTTCCATCCATGTGGAATCATCAACAAATGTTCCACCATTCAGTCTCATCCGCACACCTTAAAGGGCACATCAATCCTGGGAGAATTTTTACCCCTACCAATCCTATATTGTTCATGTTGATGGTAAAAACATTATGAAATCATGGTATCTATAATTAAACATGAAGGGATGCCTCCAAAAATCTAAATATGGCTCAATCCAGTTCCGCACTACCCTTATATTATTATGAACCAACCATATCTTCTTAGTCATTCTATGCCCCAAATCAGGACCAAGACCTATAGACTCCCAAAATCTATCCAACAAAATAGACAAAACCACATTTTCTCATACCACACATAAAAAAAGACATTTCAATGTATACGTGATAGCTATTGATATATGAAAACTTGACCAAAGGTATATTTCATACCCAATATCCACCAATGTTCAAGATTCATTTCCAGAACATTTCCTTCATCATCTAGATTTTGAACTTGGCATAACCATTTTATGGGGATAGATTCTACTATGGAGGCATAACAATGTGCTAAAATCATGCCCTATTCCACTATAGACTTAAGAGGCAAATTTTTTTTCATTATCTAAGACAATAAGCATTATAACTCCAAAAAATTGAACCAACTCATCCACATTGATATTACTAAAACCATCCACTATGCTATACTCCATGATTTTCAATAAATGGATTAATTCAACAAATTGATCAAATATTATAAAGATATCTTAACAAAATACATTATGATAGGGTAATATTATTTCAAAATTGGTCATGATATCATCTCATTTCAATTAGGAACTTGAAAAGGCTAGAACAAACCACCATATATTAAATATCCCTCCATTACACAACAGAAGACCAAGATATAATCCAAAAAAACATCTCCAGAAAATATTACATCATGGGAAACCAATACTAAATCCTCAAACCATTATATATATTGGATAATCATGGATTAACCAAATAATGGTTAGTTATAAAACTCATGAATTACTCTCATGTTCATCGCTTTTGGAATAAATATCCTCCCTTGAAAAAAAAAACTACTTTTGACTATCCTTCAACAGTCCTTCCAGTGCATCATATTGGATTGAAAGACTATGTATCACCTCTACCACTAAGTCACACCACTAAGACTCCAAAATAATATAGATAAAAAAATTTCAATTGTAATGTAAATAAAGAAACCCCCAACATTATCCACCCTTAAATCCATCTGCATGACATCTGGATCTCTATCTCTCCCCAATGATCATATGATTATTTGAAAAATACATAGACGAGATCCTGAAAAATGATTGTAGAAGAAAATTAAATTTTCATAATGTGTAGGATATCTCAATATCGTTATCCTAGAAAAATAGTGTCGACATTTAATGTGATAAATTTAGATGATACTGATAAATGGTATACAACAAGATCTTGTAATCTATGTAGACCATAGTTATATCCCTAATAAGGTAATTTCACAAAATATGTAGTATTAATACAACCAATTCTTATTCCATATCATTTTTTGAAGTTTTATTCTTGTGGGGAAATAACTACATTGATCCCTAAATGATCATTTTCAACTTCTCTATCAATGCACATCAAAATCATAAATTAGGAAGAATAACAAAAAACTAAAAAAACAAACCCACTGTAATGGAAACCAAATCCCTAAATCACCATCCATATTTCCTTTTATATAACTGATTGTTGCAAGACACTAATCACACAAAAAAAATTCCTTGCATGTTAATATTATTAATGGGATAACAACTTGAGGAAAATATGGAAAAAACATCAGATAATATCCTACAACACCAAGGAAAATATCATCCATATTCAGTGGTGTTTCCCAAGAATATTATTCAATGAATATTAAATATTATTATACTACACCAAATAGAGATACCAAATTCCTGAATAAATTCACCTCTCGGGTATAAAAGATTTAGTTGGAAAACATTCTATAGAGCAGGTGGTGTTGAAGAACCTCTAATACAACTCTATGAAGATTAACTTGATCATAATTTTCTAAAACATAATTATGCTTAAGATGAAAATGAATATGATTTGGTCCACGTATTCCTAGATCATGGATTCCAATATCCCTTGTTTCACAACTAATGTGTTCTTGAAACTAGACTAGATGACCAAAAAACTCTAGAATCCCATTATTGTATATAGAGGTAGTCTATAGGATTCAAAGTTCATTCATCCTAAACTAGAAATTTCCATTACCCAAATTGATCATAGAAAACTATATTCCACACCTCATATGGTGAAAAAGATAATCCGTATTTATAATAGGTTAACTTTACATAACCATCACATGATTTCGATATGGTAATCTATACACTCCCATAGACTATCATACACAAAAATTTATAATACCCAAGAGAACCCCAAGATGAATCACGTTGACAAATATGTCCCATAATCAACAGATGTTCAATATTGATCCTCAACTACCACAACATATATGGTGCACCCAATTTGGATCCATTGAAATTGAAAAATTCCCAGTCTATATGTATATCTCAAACTCAACATCACATAAATGGGGAATCATCACAATATAGATGAAAACATCTAGAAACACCTCAACAACCATACAAACCTATACCATTTCAGTGCTCATAGCATCCAAGGACAATACTGTGTGAAATTAAATATGCTCATCCAAATAAAAACATCCCACCTATAAACCCTCCACACGAACAAAAACATGACATAACCTTCATCATATAAAAGCATGACTATCCTTAGAAAATATAAATCATATTTTATTGAGAATACAACATATTTATTAGATAATGACATAATACGGATAAAATTAAAGAATGAATAGATGCCCAAAGGGCATATGTTTCTTCATTATTATTCTAAACCCATAGAATACATAAAAAAATATTGGTTGGCCTCTGATTGGCATAGTAATATCTATGGGAATTAAAACAAAATATAGATATAGTCCAGGAAAATGAACTATAGTGGGTTCTACAAAAGATAAAAAAGATCTATAATCCATGAGGGTGAAAAAAATATCGGATAAAAATGTGTGAATATATCAAATAATAAATGTCCCCCCTAGTAATGCTCCACCCTCTTACTAAAACTAAAAAGTTAAAAAAACACATACCTCTCTAATGAAAACCACCTCCATGGCCATTATCATGTCGAAGTAACCAATCTTGAATAACATCCTAAGGATGGCCTATAATAGCACCATCACCCCTTAGTGGAGTATATTTTTATTGTCCCTACTAAAAAATGGAATCCCTAGAAACTATTGTTGACGATAGTGTTGGACATTTTTTCTACTACTAATATGTCCTTGAGGAACCACTAGTCACTAATATTAGTGATGTCCTAAAACCCCCCAAAAAACACAATATACTAATATATATATATATATATAATTTAAAATAACTATCCCTGGAATGATGGAAGGGATGTTGGTGAGGTCAACTCCATGCTAGTCAAAACCTCAATGGTCTTGATTAATGAGCCCACCAACTGATAACTCTATTACTCAAGAAACTCTACATGTTACCCTATCATGTAATACATAGACAACAGTGAGGCCATTCCTCCGATCCCTCCATGTTGTGAACCCAATTACATCTGGGAAATATAAATGGTGTAAATAAATATTGGATAGAAGAACAATGTACATCCTCATTGTGTATCTCATGAGACTCCTCTTCTAGTAAAATATCTATGAAAAAATGCATAGGGTATTTGTACATGATTTATCACAATTAATCAATCATTCTACACTAATTAATGTAAATAATATCACTCCTCTTATCTTCCAATGTTTTCGACAAAAGGAACTACACTCATATATCTTTAAAAAAGTCTACCAATGAATCATCTTAATACTTTTTTTTAACAAGATACATTATCCACCAATTAATCAAAGCTCTCCAAGGTTACCTAGTATAACAAAATATCATATAGAAAACTAAAATTTATCTTGATATCCTCTAACCTAATCATTAACTCCGTATAAAAAACTCTTAATTCATTAATCCCCAATGCTTGGTGCTAGAAATCATGAAACGTCCTCTATAGCTGATGATCATCTTCAATTGTTTCAATCCGCTGGTGTTCTTCCAAATTAGCTTCCTAATCCTCTTCTTCCTGAAAAAAACTTATATTATTTCCATGTCACATTTATGAGATTAGTGAGAAATAAAATCCCTGAATATCGAATTTATGTCATGAATGCCTTTCACAATTTGAACCACATTTTTATCACTCTATCAGAATACATTATAAACTCCATGAAAATCCTTTAAACACCTCCAAAAACTAAAATTGTAAATGTAACGGGCTACGAAGGCATGTGACATTACAAATAATTCCCCAATCATATTCATTTATTTGATTAATAGTGTATTTAGTGACTACCTTGATAACTATTTTAATTTATTTATGTAAAAGATTATCATTTAATCAATGGGAATGAATGATCATATGGAGAATCAATGGATTGTTTTTAACACATTATGAAATAATGAAATATATGAATATTTAAAAATTTGTGACTTTTGGATGTTGATAGTAAATCATTTGTCTCATGTCACCACTATATAGATAATTTTTTTGACCCCTCATTATCAATAGAATCTATGTAATGAACTAGACACTAATGTGTCACAGAATCCTTTATTGTTTCCCATATAGCATTGTACATTTTTCATGTTGTGATAAATGTTTTAAAATTTATTATCCCACTAACTAACATAACATGAAATGTGTTAATGTAAATTTGGAAAAAAAAATTTGTAATTAATTATAATGATTATGATGAAGAAAATAACTATTCCATTACCCACACTACCATCATGTGGATATGGGTTTGTGATATATTATGAGGATTAATAAAATATTTTGCTGTGAGATCATGAAAAATTACAACATTATTACATTCTTCTATAGATTAAGATCCATGAGAATAGCTATTTGATGCATACTTTTTTTTATTAGTTGTGATCATCGGTTTGATGATTTAGAAGTACTACCACTATAGTAGTATGTGTGGAATATATACAGTTCAAAATATAATATTGTATATATTTACATAAAAGCATATCCACATTGTTCGATGAATTGTTTATTCTTCTCAAGGACTACGATATATCTATACCCTACCTTCATAGAAAGGGGAATAATGTAGATGAATCTCTATGTAGAAAAAATCATATTAGTCTAAATATGATGCCAATATTTAAAGACTCTATCATCATTTATATATAATGGATATATGTGGAAATCATAATTATGTGGAATACATCCAACCATTCCCAAATGTTTTCCCATAAATCTATATTTGATTAGACGAAGGATGCATAGTTGTATGATCAGGAGGATAAAAGTATTGTGGATGATATATAAGAATGGAATTTAATGAATTTCACATTGATAATGATAGTGTCAATCAGTTTTGAACTATAACTTATGTGCCTTTATAATCTATGCTAAATGAAGATCAATTGGATAATCCACATATCACACCATTATTTATCCATCCAGCAACTACCATGATGTAATGTGATATTCAAGAACACATCTGAAGGATAGCATGAATAATGATTTTGGCGACTATATATCGATAAACATTTTAGGATAGAGAGTTAAAGTATAGAGACAGAATAATTATGGGATCATGAAACCATTTAACATATACATATATAAATGGAATAACATTTAAATGAAATTTCTATAGAGTATGAAATACATTCAATTATGTAATGTTACATAGGATTGGGTCGATATACTCAACATGCATACCAACATTACTATTATTTTAGATTATTTACCTATAGAAATAAATTATACAATATATTTAATGTATGTGTTGAGGATTTATAGGGAATTAATTTGTTTTTCCACTGATAATGATATAGGATCCTCCTCTAAATACTAGAGTATTATTCAATATTATATTAATACTAATTATTCTATTAATACTGAATTAAGTATTAGTCCATCCTATCACCCAAAAAGTAATAGACAATCATAATGGACGATTTTGACAATTGCAAACATGCTGAGGTGATCCTCTATGTAACTTAATATGGGATGAGATAATAATATCTATTTAGATGAGTTCCCATAAAACAATATCTTCAGCTCAGGTATAAAATTGGTGCTATATGAAGCTCCATATTGAAGGGATATATAAATCCATTCTTTTGGGATGATCTTGGTGAAATAAAACCACTTCAACCTGATATTGTGAAAGAGATTAATGAAAATTTTCATGAAATCCAAAAGAAGATAAAATATTCTCAGAGTTTGTAGGAGTGATAAGGTGATATCCATTAAATGTACTCAAAGATTGATGTTAGAGACAATGTTTTCCTTTTAATATCCCCATGTAAGGGAGCCATGATTTGGAAACCAATGAAATGTTATTAATATGATCTATGGACCATTTGATATCCATTATTTTAATTGTGTTTTGTAATTTTTATTAACATATAAACCAAATTACGCTTATTATTATGATTTTTTCTAATAAAAATATTATATTAGTACATACTCAATCCATCACATATATTAATCTAGAGGTGATATTACTAGATTGTGAACATACATATGAGGACCATCCAGTGATTTTATTGGACTATAGATACAATGTTATACCCCTAAAAGACAATTGAACATGTAAATGTGAAAGGGTAGAATCATAAATATAAGGCCCCAGCCTTAAACCTTACTTAATCATGAGTTATTACAAGATTACACATTGAGGATCTTTTCGGGTTTAGAGTTTTAGAGAATTAGATCATAAAACTGGCATTTACATTACACATATAAACAATGTGGTTACATAACTATCTTTTTAAAATGTATGGTGTATTTATTGGCTACTAATTATTTATAAAAATATATTAATCAATAAAACGTAAGGGAAAATTTTATATTTTTGTGTTAATAAATTATCTGAATACCACATAGTAAATAAAATTAACTAAATATATATGTAATATATTTATTAAAATATTTTTAATATCCATCCAATATATATTTTTTTCCTAGGGTTTTAATAAACACAATTTTATGTATAAAAACCTATATTTTTTGAAAGTGTAATTCTATCACCTTTTAATAGTGAACGCTTTCTAAATTAAAATTCATTCACATCAATAATTTATATATGAAAAAATAAAAATCTTATTTAGAAGTGGAATATAAAAATTTTCTTTGGATTAATTTTTGATATTTTCATGATAATTTTAATGTTTTGATATATATTTTAAATATACTAATTATTAATTGAAAAAAACATTTTTCATTGAAATAATATTTGTGTTTAAGTTATATTATTGAATGGTTTTAATGAATAAATAGAATAAATTTCTATAATTTATCAAAATTAATTCCATTTTCTTTAATTTTACATAGAATTTAGATGTATAACCATTTCAATATTTTCCAATTCATTAACATTATAAATCCTGTATTTTCTTTCTGAAAATGAAATAATTTTTAAATTAATTACTTAAACATATATGATTTGAATATTTAAAAATGGATTCCATATTTGGAATCATTAGGTAAAAAATATGAAAATAGGTATCTTTTATTTTTAGGCCTAATGAATAGTAACTTTGGTAATTATGATTAATATGGTAAAAGGGTATACTATGTAATTAATGGTAAAATTGATGTTATAGAATTACCCTAAAACATGTCCTATTATCATTGGTTTATTTTTTTTTTGTTCTAAATCACACTTGTGTCAAAATTGTATCCTTTTTAAGACAATTAAATGATATTAGGATAGTTAATTTTTTTATTTAAAGAATAGTTAAATATTTCTTCCTCAAATTTTAATAAAATTATCATTTTTAAAAAATTGTTATAAAGAAGATAAATTTGACTATAAATACTCATGTGAAGGATAAAATGTATTTATTTATCATCGTAATTTATATTTAATTTTTACACAATAAATAATAAATTTAAAGGATTGCATATTTATGATACGAGAGTTATTTAATTTTTGAAAAATTAATAATATATTTTTTACTAAAATGATAATAACCATTAAAAGTCCCAAATACTCGACAAAATATTATTTTTCATGAATATATAAACCATAACCATCCTATGGTATATTTATTGTTCATTTGGATCCATATAAAAAATATTATGAGACTTATAATATTTTTGTAATGTGATGTTAATGTTGTCACATTCACTTTTTAATAAATATACCATTTTAAATATAGTTTTTTAAGAATATACGTTCTACTATAAATATTCCTATAGAGTCTATAATACTTAGCTTTGTTATGGTATTAGATTTTTATTTTTTAACCTACTAATATGTATAATAAATAATTACACAAAAAGAATTTTGTAATTATTTTGTTAATCAAGATACAAAATAAATGGTATTAGAAATATAAAAAAAATATAATTTGTGATAATTAATTTATTATATTAATTTTATTGACAAACATTAATGTTTAGTAATATAATAAAATACTTTTCTCAATTTTAACTTCATATATTAATTTTTTAAAAAAAATAAATGAATTAAATAGTGTCAAAATTGACACCATTGATTTTTTATAAAAATAATGTATTGTTAAATTATTTAAAAAACATAAAAGATCTTTTTTATAAAAATGAATAATTATTATATTGTCTAAAAATTTATAAATTATTCATTTATGGTTTAATTTACATCAAACAAGTAAATATTGAACCCTTTTATTATTGAAATATGGTTACCTCGGTTAAAATTAAATAGAATAACTAAGTGTTAAATTAAAATGAAAATTTTTAAATGGATAGAAAAACATGTTTAAAAATTAATTATTTATCATATTAAAACATTAACACATATCATCTTCTAAAATATGAAATTATTTTGGGTTTTTATGTGGTTTGATTTTATTAAAATTAATTTTTTTTTTGAGATTTCGTAAGTGCCCCTCCCCTCAATTATAAACCGTCACCTCATGCATCACTTGTTCACCTAATTTTGAACATTAATGTTCATACATAACCTGCTCATTTCCCTTCTAAACTCCTCTAGTAATATTCTGTAGGTTTTTTTCTTCCCCAAAAGACCATCTTTATTTCCATTAAGAGGAGATCTAGAGGGAGCTCTCCGAAGAATAGATATCCACCTTTACCAACTTTCTCAAGATCATTTCTACTTATAGTTACTATTCCTTGGTTGTTTTATTTATTTATTAACAAATACAATACCAAGTATATAATGATATGTTATTTCGGTTATGGAACAACCTTATTCCACCTTCAATCCATCCTATGATAAATGAAATCACCACATGTGCGTACATACGACTTATTATCACCATGTTGTGGTGTAATCTATTTTTCACCACCACATTACATTGATCAGTATAATGATGTAAATAATAACAATATATATAGTATTTGGGGTTTGGATTAGTGGTAAGAACCCCTTAATTGAACAAGAAAAATGGGGGTGCAAAGACCATTGGGCGCAGGTTACTGTAGCAGTACTGGAGTGTACTGTAGCAGCGGCGGCACTACAGCAACGTCGGGCACTATAACAGCGGTAGGGTACTATAAAAAAAACGTGTAATGTAATATTACTATTCACATAATGTTTCTTAGGCCAAAAAATTGGTCCTACGCGCAATGTAATGGGAAAAATGCCCAATGGGCCTTCGGGCTATGTCATGGGTCTCCCCCTACCTAGTTAAAGAGGATTTTGCATTGCTTTTATAATAAATGAGGCTTTGGCCCCAAACATAAAAAAATAACAATATAAAATTATTATAAAATTATATATATTATAGAACAATATATATTCTATCCACTTCTATAGAATTTCATTATTAATGGAATGATATCATCACTCGTGCGTATGTACAGTCTAATATATCTATGATGTGATGTTATTCATTCAACATGATATCAATTAAATCATTATTATATAAATGTATATAATGAATTAATATGATATATAATATGTTAATTTCATTCTTTAAATGATATAACTATAGACTATGAATAATAATTAGAATATATTTCACAAAACATGTATAAGAAAATGAAGTGGTTTATACCTGAATAATTTGTAATAATGAAAGGTTATTAAAAATGGATTATAATATGATCATATATGATATCATAAAAATGATTATGTTTTTGTTATAATTAAATTAAATTATTTAATTCATTATAAATGAGCATCGAATATATACAAGGGATATTAGACTTAAGGTAAGAGATAATTTTACAATATCATTATTATCCAAGATTATTCATATGTAAGTATATACTTTGTATATTTATAATCCATGTCCATGTTTCCTAAATATGTATTCCAAAATATTCTTTCTTTCCACTTAAAAAAAATTAAGTTTATTTTTCTCATTGGTTAATTTTTGTTAAATATTATGAATGGTATACTTTGTTAATTTCGATTTGAGATATTTTTTATATTCCAGCAAAAGTAAAATAATAATGTTTTATTTTAACTTATTTGTCATGAATAGATTTTTACATTTACATAAAACATTATTTCCATGAAACATTCTTTAAATATTTCAAATTTAATTTCAAATAAATATTATTCCTTTCAAATTCCCTGACATTTGGAGAAAAGGAAAAAAAATTTGATGAAGAAAGGATATTATCCTCAAGAGATAATTTCTAGTAATCTATAAAAATTATTTTCTATAAAATATGGAATTATGTAATAGGGTTATGTTACAAATTTTCTATCCTTATTATCCTTATTGTTTTATTATTATTATGATGGAATGAGAGAAATCTATTTGTTTTACATGGATTAGGTTATGATTGAATGATGTTTAAGAAGCCCATTTCATTACTTGGGTTATGATATGATGAATAATTTATATTTTAAAGACATTTAATAGTGATTTCATTATGGGATGGGTGAGAAATATATCTCCCTCCTATTAATTGGGTAATGATTTATATCCCATGATATAGATAGATCTCGAGTGGGATGTAAACATGGTTTTGTAATATATGTTTGGAATGAGGAGTGAACTCAGTTTTGAAATGGAATTTTTCTTCTATGATGTTTTTGGAAATGATCCTTGACTAATACAAATTGTTTTTCTATTCCTATGTGTATGCCAAAAAATCCATGTATTATATTAAGAATTTTGGGAATATGTTTGTTGATTCTTTAAAAAAGTTATCATTTTTTAAAAGACATGATATCCTGATCTTTTACATATAGGATATGATTTTCAAATGTTATGTCATTTGGTATTATGATAAAGATATGATTGATATCCCCGTTGTTTGGCATTATTGAGCATATGAACTCACCCTTTCTTATGTGTCTTCTCCCCAGGTCATAACGAATGGTATTAAGTATGATATGTCAGTAAGGGGTCTAGTTATGAAAGAATAAGGTGGATACAATATATACATCTCATGAACCGGTTATTTAGGATTCGTAGTTTATAAATAAACTAAACCAATATAGTCCTATTATTGTTTTCTTATATTTCTTAATGAATACTTTTCATTTTTTAAGTAATATATATGTATTAAAATTATGAGATGTTATAATTGGAATCAGAGGAAATATATAATTAACCTTCTGAAACTAGGTTGATAAAACCCTTGGAAGAACCCTATGGATATGTTAATGTAAAGGTTACAATCCTAATAATTTATATATGATCAACAATAATCTATAATAAAAAATAAATTGTTCTAAATTGAAATTGTAGTCCTAATTATGTGGTTTTCCATATTTATTATTCTTTCTGAAACTATGATTCTTAGTTTTAGTTGATTGATGGAACCTAGTAGAATCATGTTAACGATGAATGATATGAGCAATACAATGATTTTCCTCCTATGATGCCAAATGTTATGAGAGCTTGAAGGAAAAACCTTGTTTCTATGATTACACAAGCTTCTCATGCATTTAATAATGTAGGACCTCCAAATGCAAAATTTAGGGAACAACATTCCACTAAGTCCTTTATGAGGTATCATCCACATTTTTTCAGTGGGCCTTCTAATCCCATAATCAATGAAGATTAAACTAGTACCAATGAAGGGATATTTTCAGTTCTCCATTGTACAGAACTTGATAATGTCATCATGGAAGTCTATCTCTTGTATGTTGAATCTGATCAATAGTGTATTATTATCATAAATATGAGGGAAAGTGATGAAATTAAATCAATTTAATGGTATGTCTTCAGGAACAAATTTTTCAATATGTACTTTCCTCGTATCCATCAATGAAATATGGAGGACTTGCATGGGTTTAAAAAAATGGGCGATAAATCCATTGACACCTATGAAAAAAAAATTACAATACTTTCAAGGTAAAATTATTTAATTATTATCCAACCTAAGAGTAAAATTGATTGATTCTTTGGGGTCATAAAACCCCGTCTTTGAATGGAATTATCCATAATGGACATCAATAGCTACAAGTAAATAGTTCAATGCTCTCTCATGGTTGATATGATGATTAGAGTAACCCATCATTCATATGGGTTTGATAATAAAATGAAAATGGAACATAATAGAAAATATATAGACCATACTGAAAGGAAGATAACTTTTCCCTTATTCTCAATGTGTGGAAGGAATCATAGAAGAATTTTTTTAAGGAGACTATCAATTGTTTTATGTGTGGGGGAGAAGTTCATCAGGAAGTTCAATGCATAAGTGAAGGGAAAATAGTGTCTAATGATGTTTATAGGGAAAAGGAAACATATAATGCACCTTCTACCCTTCAATTCTACATATAATAGGAAATAGGGATATATACCAACCAATGCCCTAATCCAAGGGTTATTATTGATGATCGATGACAAAAAACTATTAAGGCCAAAGACAAATGAAAGACACATGTGATCACTATTGAAAATGTGGAGTATGATAATGAAGTGGTTAAATGTACAAATACAATATTATATTAAGTAGAAAATTATTTATCTAATTCTTGATCCACCCACACTTTAATTGCTAAAGATTTTTTAATGTGGTTTTTTTTAATACATAAAAAATTTGATATTGAGATAGTTGTGATAACTCCCATTCGGACAAAGGTTGAATCAATAGATTATAATTCTTCTCCAATTGATGTTTGTGGGGATGTGATTCTTTTAAATCTTATGATACTTCCTGTAGTGGAATTTGATGTGATTCTTGACATGGATTGAATTTCTGTATATGGAGCTGATATCTATTTACATGGAAGGGAAGAAAAACTTCATTTTATTGATCAGTCTATTATCATCCATCAATGAATGAATGAATATGGAAATATGTTGGAAATGTCTTCTATCTTATCGGTATTGATTCCTACAAATGAATGTTATCTATCTCAAATGGTTGTTAAGAAACTCAACATTATGAATAAAAATGTTGTATTTGATTTTTTAGATGTCTTTAAAGTTCAATTTCTAGGTCTTGCACCAATTAGTTAAGTTGAGTTTTCAATAGAATTAATATTGGGTGCTAGGCCTATTTCAAAGACACCTTATAGAATGGACCCAATTAAGCTACAAGAATTGAAAAAGTAATTCCCAGATAATCTTGATAAGAAATTCCTATGCCCTGGTTTGTCACCATGGGGTGCACCTATTCTGTTTATTAAAAATAATGATGGATCAATAAGACTTTTCATTGATTATAAAGAACGTAACTAGATCACTATCAAGAAGAACTATCATCTTCCCCAGATTGACGACTTATTCGACCAACTATGAGGAGCTCAATACCTTTCCATGATTCATCTTCATTCTCGATATCATTTTTTATCGGTCAATAAGCAGGATATACTAAAGACAATATTACATACAAGGTTTAAACACTAAGAATTTATATTGATGAATTTTTGTATTACCAATGACACCGCTATCTTCATGGATCTAATGAATTGTGTCTTTAGAGACTATCTTGATCAATTTATAGTTGTCTTTATGGATGAATTTTTATATATTCAATGTCTAAGAAAGAGCATGATGGTCAACTAAGAATTTTACTGAAGATATAAATAATAAAATTTTTATGCAAAACTTACCAAGTGTGAATGTTGGATTTAGAAAATTTCTATTTTTGGGTCACATTATCTCAAGAGAGGGGATATTTGTTGATCTAGAAAAAAAGATGTTATTAAAAAATTTCATAAACTGACAATGGTAACTCAGACATGAATTTCCCAAGTTTTTTGAGGTTATTATTACAATATTTTCAAATATATTTGATTACCATCAAATCCACTAACTAAGATAACTCAAAAAAGAGTTAATTTCTTGTGGATGTAGGAATGTAAAGAAAATTTCAATGATCTAAAAAGTATGATATCATGTAAACCTGAGCTCATGCTTTCTTGTAGAGGGGATATGTTTTATATCTATAGTAATGAATTCATGAGGTGGTTGGGATGTGTTCTCATGAAAAAATTATATGATGATAGCTTATGCCTCATGAAATTGAATATACATGAGAATAATTACCCAACTCTTGATTTGAAGTTAGCTACAGTAATATTTGTATTAATGATATTGATGAATTATCTATATAGTTTAAGGTGTGATATTTATACTCATAATTAATGTTTGAAGTATATTTTTACCCAAATGGAGTTTAATATGCTCCAAATAATACTTTTGGATTTGATTAAATATTATGACATCTTGAAACATTACCACCCTAGGAAAGCGAACAAGGTGGAAGATGCATTGAGTCAAAAGAACTATTCTATACTATACATGTTGAGGATCACAAAAGATCCAATATTTATGGATTTATGAAGGTTTGATCTTGAAAATTTAAACGGTTAGAAATCCTATCTTTATCAAATGAATGTTAAACCATCTATACAAGTGATGAGTAAAAAGGTTTAGAAGGATGATATAGATATAAAAAAACTAGTGAGAAATGTTCATGAATTCTACCTTGATTGTGATGGAATGATAATTTTCATGAACCATTTTTGTATTCATCCCATACCATAATTAAAGAAGGATCTGTTGGATGAGCGCATAGTTATTCATTCCATATTAATTCTTGATGCACAAAGATGCACATGGACTTAATAGAGTATCTTTTATTGGATAGAATGAAAAGAGATGTTGCTTAATATGTCTCTTGATGATTGGTTTTTCAGTATGTTATGTCTAGGAGATAAAATTTTAAGAGGATGTTACAACCCTTACGTATACCAGAATGAAAATGGGAAAACATCAAAATAGACTTTGTCTACGGACATTCTAGAACATCTAAAGGAAATAATTCAATCTGGGGAATATTTTATTTCTTTTAAAAGTTGGCACACTAAATTGTTCTTAGAGATTATTTCTATCTTGATCATATTTCTAGGATATATATAAAAGAAGTGGTAAGATTCATTGGAGTACCACATTCAAATATATCTAATTAGGATATGTGGTTTACTTCAATGTTCTAGAGAAGCATTCAGTAGGCTCAAGATACAGAGTTATGTTTCAGTACTGCTTATCTTTATCATATTCAGTACCAGTCTCAGATGATAATTCAAAATCTATAAGACATGTTGATATCATTCTCTAGGGATTTCGATGGTGATTGGGATGAACACCTTCCTTTAGTTGGATTTCATACAACAATCGATTTCACTGTAGTATTTAGATGGATCCTTTTGAAGACTTATATATAATGAAGCCCATAACATCTTCTTTTTGGGATGGTGGTGGGGACCGAATTCTACTAGGTTCTTGTAGTATTGATGAAATGGATGATAAGGTCAAATTAATTCAACAACATATAAGAGTAACTCAGAGTTAGTAAAAAAGTTATACCAACAACCGATGAAATGACCACGAGTTTGATGTGGGTGTTAAGGTGTTTCTATGAATATTTCCCTAGAAGAGAGTTATGATATTTGGTAATGAGGGAAATCTATGCCCTAAATATATCAATACTTTTTAAATTATTGATCATGTTGGGAAGGTATCTTATATATTGGAGCTTCCACAGAATCTCTCTCTAGTTAATGATGTGTTCCATGTATCTCTACTAACAATGAACATACCTAATCCTTCATTTATTCTAATCATATATTTTCTACCATTGGAATGAGTTATTTATTTAAAAAAACGATATAGATTATATATCATAGAGAAACATTTCTATTAAACAATAATACATTAATGGTTAATGTTTTATGTCGAAACCACCAATTCAAGGAGGCTACATGGGAACCTGAGGATGTGATGAGTTGGAGGTATCCTCATCTGTTTGTTTCCAAATGATGAATTTTGAGGGAAATATTCAGTTTAAGTTGTGTAGAATGTAACACCCATATGTATTTATATAATATTTTCTTAAATTATTTCAATTCTCCAATAGCTTTCATTACATGCAATCATGAGTTTAAATGAACCACAAGCCACCCATGGTATAAAATGACCATTATAACCTCGCCATTAGGTTAACAAAAATAAATACAACTAACATATAATAATGTACAGTGAATTCATTTTCTACCAATTATATGTGAAAAATATAAGCCAATTAAATGTGAAGGAAATATTTAGATTTCTGTATTAATAAATAAAGTGAATAAAAAATAGTAAATGAAATTAATGAAATATATATGCTATATATATAATAATTTTTTTGATATTAATCCAATAGATATTTTCATCATAGGGTATGAATAACCTATATTTTAGGTATAAAAACCTATATATTTCAAAAGGGTAATTTTAGAGCCTTTTAATGTATAAACCTTTTAAAATTAAAATATTTACACATTAATAATATTTACATAACAACACAAACTTCTCCTTCAGAAGTGGGATATAATAATTTACATTAGATGATTTTATGATATTTCCCTGGTAACATACATGTTTTTATGAATAATAAAAATATATTAAATATTAATTAAAAACAAAATTTTTTATCAATATAATTATTATGGTTTAATTATATTATTAAATAGTTATAAATTATAAATATAATAATATTATCAATTAACAAAATATATTTCATTGGAATTAATTTTATGTTGAATAATGATGTAAAAACATTTCAATCTTCTGTACTGTTTTAACTTTAAAAACACGTTTTCCATTTCCAAAAATGAGATGAATTTTAAGTTAATTAAAAAAACTTCTATTTTTTAATTTTTGAAAAATGGATTCCATATTCAGAATCAGTAGGTCCAATTTATGTAGTTGTATTAAATTTATTTTTTGGATTTTGGTATAGTAATAATGGTGATTTTTATTAATACTCTAACGGGGTAAATCGTGTAATTAAGGGTAAAAATAATATTATAAATTTTCCTCAAAATTTGTCCTAGTATCATCAAGATGTGTTGTATTCGACCTAAATCATCCCTAGGTTGAAATGTTTTCCTCTGAAATCCATTTTTATTAGATTATGACATTTAATATATTTTATTTAAAGGTTTGTAAAATATTTCTTACTCAAATTTAAAAGAAAATCATTGTCATGATAATATTATACAGAATCCCAATTTTTTTATAAATACTCATTTGAATTTAGTTTTTTTATCATGTTAATTAATTTTTTTGGAAAAAAATAATTAATTTAAGAGCTTATACATTGATGATTCAAAAATTATATAATTGATGATAAGTCCGTAAAATAATTTTTACTAAAATGCTAATAACCATTAAATGACCCTTAAACATTAAAAAATAAAATTGATTGAGTATATCATCTCCATAATCATAAAAGGGTCATGTTATTGACTATTTTTAGCCATTTGGAAATTATTATTATGCCTATAATATTTTATTTAATGTGATGTTGAATTTTTCAAATTCAAATTATAATAAATATAATTTTTTTAATATAGGATTTTTTAGAATATATATTCCACTATAAAAATATCTCAGAAATATGGATGAATTATATTTTTTATAAAATTTTATTTTTAAATTTTAACCAAAAATAGGTATATTAAAAAATTTAACAAAAATGGTGTTGTAATTATTTTATTAATGGAAATAAAAATAAATATTTTTAAAAATATTAAAATAAATAAAATTTTGGGATAATTATCGAAAGTATTTTTTAGTTGAAATTGAACTCTTGTAAATATAATGAAATTATTTTTTCGAAGTTAACTTGTTATCTTCTTATTTTTTAAAAATAAATGAATAGAAAAGTGTCAAAATTGACAATATTTATTGTTTAAAAGAATAATGTATTATTAAATTATTTATAAACATTAAAATATTTTTTTATATATAATAATTATTATATGTAATAAAATGTATTAAAGTATTCATTTATGGCGTAATTGATATCATATAAGTAAATATTTTACCCTTTTAATATTGTTATATTTGTAACATTAGTTAAAATTAAATAGAATAAAAGGTGTTAAATTAAAAAGATAAGTGTTAAATGGATAGAAAATATTGTCTAAAAAATAATTTATGGAGTGATTACGATATTATTTTATCTAATATTCTGAAATTTGACATTTTTGAGGTTTTTTGATGTGGTTTTATTTTGTTAAAAATTAATATTTATGTAGATTCCATAAGTTCCCCTCATCTCAATTATAAAAGGGAACCTACTACCACACTTAATCAATTAATTTTTAACATTAATGATTTTTCATACCCTTCCCATTTCCATTATAAACATACCTAGTAAAATTATATATGGTCAAGTCTTCTCAATAGTCCATCTTTAATGAATTTAAGAAGAGATCTAGAGGGACCTCACGGATGAAGAAGTAATCCCCTTTACTGACTCTCTCAAGATCATTTTTTTATTCTAATTAAAATTAATTTGTTGTTACCATTACTGATTAAAGAATATAGTATCAACTATATAATGATATGTTACTGTGGTTTGGGATCAACCTTATTCCACCTTCTATACATTCAATGATAAATACAATCACCACCCGTGCATACGTATGACTTTTTGTCTCCGCACCGAGGGGTAATCTATTATCATGACCACTTTTCGTGGATGGGTATAATGATATAAAAAACACATATATATAATTATTATATCAATATATTTATTCTAGATTAATATATATATAATCCACTTCCATACCATTTCGTAATTAATGGAATGATATCATTGTTCGTCCGTACGTACGACCTACAATCTTCATGTAGTGATGTAATTCATTCTACATGATATACATTATAAAATGATTATATAAATATATATAACGAATAAAATATTAAAGAAATTATTTTATTATCAATCTAGAAATGATATAACTATAATGTATCTAGAGTAATGAGAACTTATTTGACAAAACATGCATAATAAAATGATTCCATTTATACCTGAATAACGGGTAATACTGAAATGTTATTAAAAAAGATAATAATATGATCATAAAATATATCATTATAATTTGTATGATTCTTGAATAATTCAATGACATTATATAAATCATTATACATGAGTTTTGGAAACATACAAATGATAGCATACCTAAGGCATGGGACAATTTTTCAATCTCATTATTATCCAATATTGTTTATGTGTATGTATATGTTGTGGTATATTTTTCATCCATATTCATGTTTCCTAAATATTTATTCCAAAATATCCTTTCTATTCTTATAATAATATACAATTTCAATCTTACCCACTGGATAATCTTTAATAAATGGTATGAAATTAATATTTTTTCATTTTCAAAATGTGGTACTTGTTTACTTTCTAGAAAAAGTTTGAGTATAATGTTTCCTTTTAACTTATACGTCATGAATGTACTTTAAAATTTTTATAACACCTTATTTCCATTAATATTCCTTTAAATTATTTTATGGTTATTTTCAAATAAATTATTTTATTTTAAAATTATGTGGCATTTTATGAAACTAATTTTTTTGAAAAAGAAAGGATATTTCCTCAATTATTTATTTCAATTATTCTATAAAAATAATCATCCATCTAAGATGGAATTTTTAATAGGATTAAGATTCATGTTTTATATCCCTATTAATACAATGGTTAGATAATGTTTATGTGGGAATGGTGTTTTTGAAATCTATTTGTTTTATATAGTTTAGGTTATGATGGAATGATGTTTGTAAAACATATTTTATTCCTTGTCTTATCTTACGAGGAATGGATTTGTTTTTTATACAACATTTACTAATGATTTAATTATGAGATGGGTGGGACCTATATCTCCCTCAATGTTTTTGGGAAAACATTTATATAACATCATATAGATAAGGATTAAATGGGATGTAATCCCGGTTTAGTATTACAATGCTGAACGAGGAGTGAACATGGTTCATTGATGGAATTTTTCTAATTTGATGGTATTGGAAATAATCCTTGACTAATATGAGGTTATTTAATATTCTTATGTGTATGCAAAAAATTCCATGTTTTATTTTATGAATTTTTATAATATGTTCATTTAATCGTTATGAACTTTTATGATTTATTACATGACATGATATCATGATCTTTTTTATGAAGGATAATAATTTCAAATGTTATGTTATTATATCTAATGATTAAAATATGATTTATGTCACCCCTATTTAAATATTTTGTCAATCTAATATCAACCTTTCTTATGTTTCTTTTCCCTATGTCATTAAGATGATTATTATGTTTGATATGTCAAAAGGGGACAAGTTACGATTGAATAAGTTGGAGATAATGTAGACATCTTATGAACACATGGTTTTTGTTTCCTAGTTTCTAAATACAGAAAACTTCAATGGTCCTTTCTTGGTTTTTTTATATTTTTTAAATATTATTATTCAATTTATAAGAAATATTTATTTATATAAATTATGGATTATAATACAAATTAATTCCCTACGAACCCCGTTAAGTTAAAATAGGTTAGTACATTTATATAAATAAATTTATAGAAAACAATTTCTTAAAATATTTGAATAAAAATATAAAAAATTTAAAATAAAATATTTTTCCCAATATAAGCATAATTTCCATGGAAAGAAACTAAAAAATGTTCTAAAACAAAATAATATTTTCTACTGTTGCATAACCCATTCTATTCTACGCAACCACACATTCAACCTTGTGTGCAATTAAGACCTACCTAGAAATGTGATTGGGGAGTCATCAATTATATGAGACATCACATAGATATCCACTTTTACATGGGTAATTCATGCCCATATTTGTACCAATCAATTGATGGGGGTTCTCCAAGACCTTCTCCATCCCAATGCATATGAACACACTCCAAACAAACATTCCAATCCCATAACAATCACAGGTGTGTTCAATCCCATTTTAATAAAAAACATTTTTATTCAAAATTTTTTGTTTATATGTCAAAAAAAAACCAAACATTTCAAAATCATCATTTTAAAATCATGTTAATAAATTCACTTTCTAAACAAAACACCCAATTTCCCAATTTCCCAAATTGTGACACAAGAGGTTTCCCAACAAGAAATTCATATGAAATTAAAAAAATTCAAGCTAAAAATTCATTTTTAAATTAATCATTCACATTAAAAATAGAGGAATCGATATTGAAGCCATCTACTGTGAGAAATTGGTGAGAATGATAAACGACACGAAAAATGCCAACAAAACCGGGCTAAATCTCCCTGAACCCGCCATATATATCATACCATATCATAGAACAAGACAAATATAATAACATTTGGTATCTAAAATCTTATATATAACCATGCTATATGTATATCTAATAAACTCTGAGATATAGGGAAGTAGATTTAATAAAAAACACCAATAACAACTGAGAACGATCAATTACCGTGATAATCCAGCTCTAAATCACCTAAAAAATCCTTTAGTTAACCTCAAGATAGATTGGAGAAGATTTTATAACCATTGGGAATATATAATCTTCAGTTAGGTCTGTATAATAGGAGAAGCAATGGTGTTAGAGAGACAAAACTATGTGAGATCCACAATTTTAGGATCTCACTTTTAACCTAAACATCGATAGAAAAATTGTGTGCTAACTATGTGCCAACATATGTCCAAATTAAGAAACTCACATGGTTCCCAACCATGTGCCAACTATTTCAAAGCCCAATTTCTCATGTGTCATGATTTCTCTTATGAATCCATATTGGTTGGACAATCCATGAAACACTCATCTTCCCTTTTTAGCGCATATCTCATTGTACACGGTATCCTATAGGTGCTTCATAGTTTCCCAAAAAAATAAACCAACTCTGTGCATTTAGAAAAGCCCTAAAATTTACCATATGTTCTCCAATGTCTCCCGAAAATTACCCATATAGTTTAAATACTTGAAAAGAAAAAAGAAATGGGTAAATTATTTAAAACTAGGGTGCTACATTCTCTCCAACATTGTTCCTTCCATCTTGGAAAATATTAAATCCCACATATTGGTGAATGTGTTCTAGCCGTCGCTCTTTCATTCCCTTATCATGTTCCAATGTCTCTTCCTGAATCTAATGATGTTTCAACAAAACCCACATTAGACTGATTCTCTTTCCAAGAAATATATTATCTTTCTGATCAACAATCTTCACGGAAATATTTAACAATAAAGCATCTGACTTTTTTTCAACATGATCTCATCAAATCACATGGTTAGGATTAGGTTGATACATCTTTATCTATGATACATGGAACAAGTTATGTGCTACACTGAACCATGGTGGAAATTATAAGAAATATTTCACATCACCATCTTGTTCATGTATCTCAAAAGGGACAATGTATCATGGTGATAACATGAACTGATTTCAAAAATGTTGGTCTTCATGCCGTGGGGGGGATAGTCAAGAAGACTTGATCATAAACAAAGAACAACAAAAATAATCAATGGTGATCCGAAATTGAATTATGATGACTCTAAGCGGTGTCCATTTGTTTCATAATAAACTAAATCTTCTCCATTATTTTTTAGGCAAGGCTTAGCTGATTCAGTGAAGTCTCATCAACTCCCACCTTTCATAATGGATAACGACAAGCACAACCGTATAATACTTCAAACAAATATAGTTTTATTGATTCATAATTACTGATATTATACGAGAAATCCACTAATGACACATGATCTTCCCACAAGACACAAAAATCCATTACAGAAGCTCACAACCTATCTTCCAAATTAATTATCTTCCTTTTTTGATTTCCCAACCATATGAGGATGATACGCCATGCTCATATTCAATTGAGTGCGAATGGATTTCACTATGGATTAACAAAAAGAAGATATAACCCTTAGATAAAGAAAACCCATCTTGAATGGTGTGAATTATAAAGTCGTTGTTCCTGAAAATACAAGGCTTGGATCATCTAATTTATGAACCACAAAACTAAAATCTCATCCAGAAAAAAATTCCTTAATGGTCTCCCCACCATTGGGTTTTGACCCAATCACCACACATTCTGCATGGGGTGTTTGTTCCTCTTCAACAATCATCAAGTAATTAGGAACCACAGAAACTGAAAAGGGAACCACAACATCAACAAGGTCTTCACATTCCAATAGCATGTTGACTAATACTGACATTGACTACCATTCATTTGAAGATTCAATTTCCAACTAAGCATTAGACTTTTCGCTCAATGAATCTTCCATACTACTCACTTTACTATATTTATAAATAAATTCAATGTCCAACATCTGGTGATACTTCATGAACCTTTTTTTGTCTCAAGCTCAAATACCATTGTAAGAAAATATGTTTCAATATCTTATGATCCATGAACATAGTAAATTTATCACCAAAGAGACAGTAAAACCATGTTTTCAAATAATATACTATGACAGCTAAATATAAATCATGTGTTAATTCGTTCTTATCATGTTATCATAACTTCCATGATCCATATACAACCACATGATCTCCCTGAATGAGAACACACCCCAAACTAGATACTTATGCATCATAATAAACCACAAACACTTGTCCAAAATCCAAAAAAAATATTGGTGCTGATTTAAGGAAAAAATTAATCTCTTGAAATGAATTTTGGAATTCCACATACAATTGGAACTAAACATTTTTCTTTTTCAAAGCTATCATCGGTGTATCAAGTTCGGAAAAATTATCAAAAAAGCATCGATAATAACCATCCATTCAATGAAAATTGTGTATCTCAAAGTCTCTCTTTAGCGGTTTCCTTGAGACCATAACGTAAATCTTTTATTGCTACACAGAAACACCTCATTCATAAATTTCATGGCTAAAAAATGTACTTATTGTATCAAAAAATCACACTTTGATAATATAGAATACAAACGACTATCCCTAAATATTTCAACAATCATCATAGGTGTTCCTCATGCATGACCATGGTCCTTGAATAAACCAATATGTATTCCACAAACACCACCATGAGAGAATTTATATACCTCTGAAATATCATATTCATCAATTCCATAATGGTCGATGGTGCATTCATAATAACCAAAGGAATTAATACATATGCGTAATGGAAATGTCAACCATTAAATGTTGTCTTAGAAATATACTAAATCCGAACTTGCAATTGGTGATATCGTGATTCAATATTATTCTTAGAGAACCACTATACTCCTCTAAATATATTGAATATATTATAAATTCATGGAAATGGATATCGCTTAATAATTGTAACTTGTTTAAGCATACTATAGTACACTCATAGCCTTAAAATTTCATTCACCATTTTCACAAACAATACATGTGTTGCCCATAGAGTCTTTGTAGTCTGAATGAACCATTATATTTCCAACCCATCCTACTTCACTTTTAATTCCGTTAATTCTATTTGTTCCATCCAATAAATATGAAGTAATGTATAAGCCATACCCCCCCCATGGGGAGATCAACCATAAACACCACAATCCATATAGGTGGTAACCCCAAAATATTATCAAGACAAACATATAGAAACTAATTTTTCACTACTGGAAATGATGTATTTTAAATCTATTACACTAATTCCAAAATTCATCACTGCCAACTAGTATGATAAAGTTCCATCTTCTAGTGCTAACAATCCCATTTCACATGCCTTAACATTATGTTCTCCTCTAAAGAGATGCTCAATTCCATATTCATTCATGAAATCGGCCTGTATTGTATAATAGTCTCTGTGATCCATGAAAATAATCAACCAATGCATTCTTAAGATTAAATAAAAGACATTTATCTCAATCACAGGGAAATCCCATTTTGGTTCAACTCCATCAACTGTAATAGAGCATGATCTACACAAATAGTATCGACATTCCGTTTGACCAATACATGTTTGTTGTTTTATCATAGAATGCATCATATATGTTTTAAGCTCAGCAAATAAAAAACACGAGAACTAATAAAGGAATGGGATTCACCCATATCAAATAACACTTGAATAAGGGTAAAGTTAATAAGAATCTCACCTCACATTGTATATGGTCATGGATGATCATACACAATAACCTGATCAACTCTATATAAGTTCTCCATCGAAATACATTACTCCATGTTGACCTACTGATATTAAACTACCTATATACTAATGGTATTCCTGGAATCACAATTTATAGATCTTTTCTTCTAATAAGAGGTATACAGATTCCCTCTCTTTATTGAATCATATGATGTTTTTAATACATTTTAAGTATGACAAGCACTATTCATTGGATAAATAAGACAGTAAAATTGAAGAAGCCCCATCTAACTGTAGTTGTGGAACTATCTAGGTTGTTATATACACTCTCTCTTTATGTGGTAAAGTGAAACACATTGGGTACATCCATATTTACTATGGGGTCATGGGGGAAGGTTTACTAATCCATATCTCAGATTTCAATTCATGTTACCACCCTAGAAAGAAATATCCCTCTTATTATTCTCTTAGCATTAGAGTTCCCAATATTTCTCATAGGAATACACATACTTTCTCCTCCCATTTCTCCTGAGATATCCCTTTCATCTTCCTCAACGTTAATGATTTTCTCAATATAATATGAAATAAAGAGAACATAAATCTTCGAGAGAATATCCTATCTCATTCCCGATTCAAATATGTGTCCCTTCAGGGACACCTTCTTAGAAACCTTAGGTGGAAAACACACTAAATTCATGAATTTAGACACATATGCCATGATAGAAATATTTTCTTACATTAAGAAGAAGATGTACAACATTCTTTAAATTCTAAATGTGTGAGGATATAATTTCTAATTTTAAAATTTATAAAAATATTCCCATGTAAGGTTGTGGTATAATTTATACAAAATAACTAATTCCCACCACTAGCATAAAAGATACTCCATCATATATGTCTCCATCATGACATTCAGATATATATGTGTGTTGATGAAATTGAAGATATGATTCATCTAATTTAGTAAGACATCAACCTTCTCTGGTTCTGAATCACCACAAAATATGGGTGGATTCTTCTTCTATAATTAGAAAAAATAATATACATTCCATGGCCCTTCCATTATATTTCCATAGACCATAGCCTGAAATCCTTCAACAGTACATTGAAAAAGCTATTGGTTCACTTGTGGACTTAGTGAAAGCATATTATTGGCATCCTCCTCTGGTAGGTTTATAGAACACCTATCAGGATCCATTTTCAATAAAATGAACAAATTATATATTTCTCATAGTATCAACTAAATGATTATCATTTCAAATTTTACCAAATCATGCTATCACATCAATGCTTTAAAAAACCATTTTTTTCCATGATTAACCATTTTTGAAAAATATCAACTTGCTATTTGAAAATCAAACGATTTTATAATACCACAACCATGATAAGTTCAATTTATTTCTTCTGAAAACTACATTATCATATTGAAAAAATCAACAGTTTTCATCGAAACATAAAAAATTACCCAAAATGAAATATCCAATCATAATGATAAGTAATTCCTGTAATTCATGGCATTCTTATCTCATTGTCTAAACACATGACAATGAGATTAAAAACTCTATATGTGTTTAAAAAATAATTATGTACACAACCCACAAGTAATTTGATGTTTTGTATAAAAGGTTAGCTATATATTTTTGTGATCCTCACTTCATGTCCTGAAAATCCTACTCTTTTCTATGATCCAGACTCAAGGAATAGACAATAATTAATTCCTATCCCAAACCAAAAACCAACACTACGTTGAAGACAAATTTTTCTAGGGAAATGGAATCACTAAACTGATTTGAATTTCCTTATAACGTTTTTGGATCCATTAAAATAATAGTAATTTTAACCTCCCACCCCTTCTCATTATCTTTAAAAGGTGGTGGAATGTTACTTTTCCATAAGCGACATCCACAAAATGCCAAAGTTTGGAAATAAATGTCGAAGGGATTCAATACACATTAGGGATGATTTACCCTTTGAAAATAAAATATCCAACCAAACATGTCATAACCAAATAAATCTCTCTATAAAGCATGATAATAATGAAATAAAACTATATATATCAGTTATCAAGATCACACAAAATCCAAGTACCTCAACAAAAGTCTACAATACCAAAGTACACAACAAAAAACTATATAATCAACACGACTCAAAGACAACTATAATCAAAATCTCCAGCAAGATCTATGATCAAAATCCACAAAAGAACCCCAGTATCATGAAGTGATTCTAAAGATGAGTGATACATTACCTTTTCCCATTCATCGATAAACACCATCTAAAAAAACACCCAAGTGTTGAAGAAGGGGTGAGTTCTAAAACTCAGTAGGTTTTCCCCAAATGAGTTCCCCACTCACACAACTTGTATAGAATAAGATATCACATTTATAAAAAAAATTTATAAAAAATTCACAAATACTTTATATCAAATGATGAAGAATTTATAATAATATTTTATAATTATAACAATAATTTATAAGGAAAATAATCTAATAATGTTCTAAAACCATGTTAGATGTTCTATTTTGACATAACACATTACCTTCTACAAAAACACACATTCAAACACGTATAAAACATAGGCCTCCATATAAACATAATTTTCGATTCATCATTTCACTAATCCATCCGATAGTGAACCACTTTAATGGGTTTTTATTACATCCACATCTATACCAACCTTTTGATGGGGGTAATTCATCCCCTTACAGATCCCATTGCATATGAACACACACAAAGGAACCATGAAAAACCCATTCCAACCCATGTTTGACCAAACCCATTTAAATAAATATAATTTTTATTCAATTTTTTTTGTTCCATGTAGAAAAATAGACAAAACATTTTAAAATCACCATTTTAAAGTCATGTTACTAAATTCACATTCCATCCGAAACACCCAATTTCCCAATTTACCACACTGTCACTCAAGAGGATTTCTAAAAATAAATTAATTTTAATTTAAAAAAAAAATTCATCAAAAAAAAATATATACCAAATTCATCCTTAATTATCTAAATAAAAGAGTCATGAGTGAAGGCAACAACCTCATGAAATTGGTGAAAACAATAAAGGACATGAAAACGCCAACGAAAATGATTTAAGTCTTCACAAATTACCTTATACCTATTCCCCTATCATGAAAAAACCAAATATATTCATATTTAGTATAAAATATATTATTTATAACAATAATTTATGTATATCTAATAAATCAAGAGAGATTGAGAAGTAAATCTAAGAAATAACACCATGAACAACCATAAATGATGACATACCAGGAGAATCCGGCTTCAAATCACATAGAAAAGCCTTCAAATCACCTCTAGATTGATGGAAGAAGAATAATTAAACATTTAGAAGAGAGAATCTCATTTTTGGATAAAATAAGAGGTAAAAATGATAGAGTTAGAGGCAAAAAATTGTGAGATACATTTTTTTGAGATCTCACATTTAACCCGTACATGTTTAGTCACACGGTTAGACAAACCTTACACCAACTGTGGGCCACCTTCTATCAAAAGTAGGAACCTCACATAGTTGGATCATATCATTTTTAAATTATTCCCCATCCATGAAAAATCCCACTATCTCAAGTGGAAAATATTTTCCTAAGCATCCACATGGTTTGGATAAACCGTGCATCGCTCATCCACCTTCCCTTTAGTAACTGTCTCAGTATGCATGGGTTATTATAGTTCTGGCATGGTTTTCCAAAACCACACCCCAACTGCGCATCTTTATAAAATCCCCCAACACCCCAAAATTTCTCCAAAAGTTCCCAAACTCTAACCAAATACTATAAAATATAAAAAAGCATAAAGAATGTTCTGATTACTTGAAATCAGGGGTGCTACAGCTAAAATTCACGAAATTCCATAACAATGTAGTCGATCTTTCCATAGATTGTTTGAAATAGGATAATAATTAGTAAAAAATATAATTAAACTATAATAACAATATCTTAAATGGAACCACAGTTTGATATCAATTATTAGGAATCATTGGGGTCTTAATATTAACATAGGGGGTATAAATAGTACATAGAAAAAATATAAATGAAATATAATTATATGATAAATAAATGATTAAATTGTATAGTGGAAAATAAAATAAAGGATAAATTATGTTTTCAATAGTAGTTTAGATCACCAAAATCATGTTAAACTCTTCAATATTCTTTACTTGGGTAGAAGACAAGTGTTCACTGTGACTCATTTTTATAAGGGAGTGATAACTTTGATGACCCAAGACCGGAATACTGGAATCAGAACATATAAATGTTGTTTATTTTTATATATAAGGAATCATAATGAATACAGAACATTTAAATTACATATTAGGATCTTTTACCGGTCTAGGTTTTGGAAAATTAGAAAATAATATTACATATCATCATAACTGTACAAAATGAAAAGAATAAACAAATAAACTTCAGTGTGTTGCCTTCATATAGAAAAATATAGGGATTATAAATCTACTAAACTTGTAAAGTGGATTTTGAAAAGTAGGGTGATAATTAAATATGCCCAGTAAGGGGTTTTGAAGGTAATAGATAAAAACATTGAAATAGTAACTAAAAAAATTTATAACACACTAAAAATAGTATTCCACAAGTACATGAATATTTATATAGAAAAACCACATTTCAAAAATAACTATACATATAAATCCATCAATATTATCCATTGAAAATATTTAATTTTTTGTGGGATGATAAAAATACTTTTCTATCCATGATTAAAATCCACAACATAAGGCCATAGATCATAACGTAGTCATACAAGTTCACTCAACATATAATCTCTTAATTAACCTATGTCAATTTTCAAAGAAAATAAATTTTATAATGGTCACACATTTATCATAACTTTCCCAAGATATTTTTGAAATATATATATATAGTATTAATTAACTCTTATGAGTTTCATTGAAATTTTCACAAAACATTCTAAATTTTTTTAGAGAGAATCCCATGCTCAGAAAAAACTACATTTATTTGAAACCTATAATTACATGAAACATGGAATTATGTGCATGAAAGATTACATAATTCTTGGAATGCCTCACATAAAATAGATTATGGACACACCTATTCATTCATGACATGCAAGGAGATGAATATGTGATTTTTCCCATGAAATAATAACATGACCCACAATTACACATAAAATGATAATAATTATCACATGCGATTATGAAAATAATGTGGTTACAAGAAATAAATCATACAAAAATCATTAAACATTATTTTAGTGGTTGATAATTACCATTTATAGTTTCCAAATAAAAAATACAGAATACTATACTTAACGTGTTTATATTTACATTCATATATATGTATATATATATATACATAGATATGTTTATGTATATGAGAATTGAAATCATAACACTCTTGCAACCGTAGGTCTTAGGGACTAAAATTTAAAAAAATAACTCTCTTAATTTGAAATGGTTTGATACATATATATATATATGTGTGTGTGTGTGTGTGTGTGATTATTCACATATAAATACACACACACTCATATATATATATACCTATATATATACACACACACATCACCCGTGTATCATCAATTTGAAAACAAATACTTTCCCATATAAGTTTTAGAAATAATATTTAAGAAATAAAAAAAACTTAACATATATATATATATATAAATTTGTTTATATAATCTGAATATTATGATATATATTAGTTTACACCCATTTATATACACATATATTAGAAAATATTTGTAAAATTCTAATAAAAGTATACCCTTGTCAAGATAATATTTTAGAAAAGATCCTTTAATTCATGAAAATTTATCATTTATTCGATTTGAAATAGAAAAATACAACCTTACTTAATTACATATAAATATATGTATATGTATTTCATTGAAAATTTATTTATCAAAATATATAAAACCCTTAAAAACAAAATTGAAAATAATAAATCATTTACCTTGATTTTGATATTGGAAGTGCAATGTTGATGGAAGGAAGGTAATAATAATGTTGATGTAGGGCGTTTCAAGGTATGGAAAAGAGGGTTATAATTATATATATTAAATTGGGGATTATTGTGGAATCCTAGATGCTGAATTTTAACGTAAATTTTATTGACAGAACACAAACCCAAATTTTTTAAAAAAAATGGAAAACAATCCAAAAATGTGATTTTATCTCTTTTTATATTTCAATTATCCATTTTTCTTAACATTGTTTTTATATTGTAAAACAACCCAAAATGGCGAGTCGTAACTCATATTATATTTATTATATTCATTCTTTTATTTTATTATCTTTATCATTTCCTAAAAAATATCTCATGTTTTCATGTTATTCGTCTTTATTATTATTATTTTTTAATTTATTCATTTTTTAGGGTATGATGTTTTCCCACTTTTGGAATTTTTGTATTTGTGTTTTCATTAATCATTATGTTTTGATATTTTTTGGTGACTAACGTTTTTGTCCTTCATTTTCTAAAATTTTATATCTCTCACTTTTACAACACATGATTGTTTTTATTTTTTAATATATTAAATTCATATTTTATCATTTTAATTTTAAGTCATGTCATGTTTTATTTCTCAAATCATATCAATATTTTTATAAATATGTTGTCCATTTATATTCATAATATATTGAATATTTTTTTTATATTTATATACAAATTAGTTTTTTATAATAAATAAATTAAATCACAATTAATCACAGACACATATATATATTATTAAAATAATAATAATAATATATATTTATAAAACAGACATATATTAAATCATGTTTTATATATATAAAAATAATTATATATCATTATATATCATTTATATTTAAACATAATAATAGTATCCATTTTAAATAAATTTGTTACCATTAATTATTCTTACTAGTATTATTATTATTAATATCTTTTACAAATTCAAACTTTGAGATTTTATTTCTGTCAAAATAAACCATTAATAAGTTAACACCACATAAAATAATTATAACAATATATTCGAAACATTAAATATTAAATCATACCGTCAAATAAATATCATATTTTACTTTATTTTTTTAAAAAATTATAAAATTACTTAATAAAATTAAAATTTCCTGAAAACAATTTATTAATATTATAAAATATATTTTTTAAAATCATCTTTGAAAACAAAAATCAAATAAATACTGGATCAATATAACATACTATTAATATTTCATGGGGTGTTACATTCTCCCCCCCCCCCAACTAAATTGGGCTGTCAAAATTCTAACTTACAAATTATATAGAATTTCACAAAGAAGGCAGACTTAAATTATAAATTTCGATCTATTTTTCCCAAATTATTCAGGTCGTTGCTCTAATACCAAGTGTGGAGAACCATGCCCTAGATACTATACTTAACCCATATAAATGGTATGTATTTTATATATATAAAGAATAATAATAAATACAAAACCCTAAAATTACATATTAGGATCATTTATTGGTATTGGTTTTGGAGAATTCGATACAAATATTATGTTTCATCATAACTTTACAAAATGAAAAGAATAAACAAATGAACATAAGTGTTCTACCTCAATATAGAAAAATACAACGCTGATAAATCTACTGAACCTGTAAAAATAATTTTTAAACTTAGTGTGGGCATTAAATATTCCTAGTAAGGGGTTTTGAAAATAACTGATAAAAAGATTTAAATATTTCTTGAATATTTTTATAAACCACTTAAAAAATTTTCCACAAATACTTGAATACTTATATAGAAAAATCATCTTTCACAAGTAAATATACTTGGAAATCCATCTGGATTCTCCACTGATAATATTTAATTTTATGTGGGTTGTTAACAATACTATGCAGTCCATGATTAGAATCAATGATATAATGCGACATGTCATAACAAAGACTTACAGATTTACTCCCCTTAACAACTATTAATTCCCCTATGCCATTTTTTTATAAAAAAGCTCATGGTCCTAAAATTATCTTCTCTATCCCAAAACATTTTCAAAATATCTACATAGTATTAATTCACTCATTTGAGTATCATTGACATTTTGAAAAAATTTCCTCCAATGGTTTAGGGTGAATCTCATTCTAAAGAAACTGCTTTTATTTGAATACTTTAATTACATGAAACATGGATTTAAGTGCATGTGAGAGTACATAATTCCTAGAATGCATCCAATGAGATTGATTATGGCCACACCTATTCATGCATGAGATTCATGCAGATGATGATGTGAGTTCGCACATGAAATAATAACATGAACCATAATCACACATAAAATTATAACAATTATCACAAGCGATAATGAAACAAAGATGGTTATAGGAAAATAATCATACATAAATCTTTAAACATATTTTTGGTGGTTAATAAATACTTTTTATAGATTAAAAATAAATGAGAAAGAATACTATACATAAAATCTTTATATTTACATGCATAAAAAGGTATATATATACGTATATATGTTTATGTATATGAGAATTGAAATCATAACACTCTTGAAATGCATTTTTTAGGTATTAACATTAAAACATTAACCCTATTAAATTGAAATGGGATGATATATATATATATATATATCTCTACGTGTGTGTATTCCCATATACATACACACATATATATAACTATACGCACACACACACCGACACATAACCCTTGTATCATCAATTCGAAAACTAATACATTCTAATATAAGTATTAGAAATATGATTTAATACATAATAATACCATAACATATATATATGTATATATAATGAAAATATTAAGCTATATATGTGTATACAAAAATGTATATACACATATATTAGAAAATATTTTTAAAACGATAATAAAATTATAACCTTGTAATGATAAGATTTTAGAACAAATCTTTTAATTCTGGAAAATTTATCATATATGGGTTTTGAAATAGAAAAAAATGATCTTACATAATTATATATAAATATATGTATATGTATTTTATGGAAAATTAATTTATTAAAATAAATTGACCCCTTACAAAAAAATTAAAAAAATAAGCCAATTACCTTGTTTTTGATAATGGAAGCACGGTGTTGATGGAAGGAAGGTAATAAGAATGTTAGTGTAGGGTGTTTCAAGGAATTTAATGGAGTGTTATAATTATATATATATATATATATTTAATGGAGGCTTGCGAAAGAAGCATGGATTCTGAATTGTAATGGTAATCTTATTTACACAACACAAACAAAATATTTTTTAAAAAAATACTAAACAAAACAATCCAAAAAATTTGAGTTTATCTCTTTTTATAATTCAACTCTCTATTTTACTTAATATTTTTTTTATATTGTAACAAAATAAAAAATGGTGAGTTCAGACCCTTATTAAATTTATTATATTCATTATCCCATTTTATATACTTTCCATTTTCTAACATATCTCTCACGTTTTCATTTTATTCTCATTTTTTATTATATTTTTATTCACTCATTTGTTATGGTTTTATGATTTTGTCCTTCTTTTTATTTTTTTTAATTTGTGTCTTCGTTAATCATTATGTTTTGATAATTTATGGTGACTGAAGTTTTTTTCCTTCTTTTTCTAACCTTTTATCTCTCTCACTTTACATCTCATGATTGTTTTTATTACATAATAAAATAAATTCATATTTTAACGATTTAATTTTAAAACTTTTCATATTTTATTTCTAAAAACATATCAATATATATTTTATATATTTTTGACCTTTTACATTCATAAAATATTGAACATTGGTTTTTAACTATTATATAAAATTTCATTTTTTTATAATAACTAAATTAAATCACAATTAATCATATATATATAATATTAAAAAAATTATATTAATATATATTAAAAAAACATACATATATTAAATCATGTTTTTTATATATAAATATAATTATATATAATGATAAATTATTTAAATTTATATATAATAATTCTTTCTATTTGATAAAAATGTTTTATTGTTTATTTTTTTAATATTATTATTATTATTAACATCATTTACAAATTATTACATCCAGATTTTATTTATGTCAAAATAACATTTTATATAAATTAATACCGCATTAAAATAATTATAATAATATTTTTTAATCATTAAATATTAAAGTATACATTTAAATAAATAATATATCATACCATACTTTTTATAAAAAATAATAAAATTACTTAATGTAAATAATATTTCTTAAAAATAATATTTTTGTTTTAAAAAATATATTTGTTAAAAATATTTCTTCAAAAAAAAAATTTAAATAAATACTTGATTAATATAAAATACTATTTAAATTTCATGGGGTGTTATAATAACTGACTTAGAATTTTACAATTATATCACCTAGTAGTATCACCTCAACTGAATTTTATAGGTGTCACAACCCCTATATTTTTTACGAGATTAACATCAGACATAAATTTTCTAGGGGATTCATAAGTTATCCTTCCATTGGAAATAAGAGTAATAATTTCGGTAGATATATTTTTGAAAGGAAAATATAAAGGACACCATAGAATAAAAAATATAATATATAATGATAAACTATTGATAATAAAAAACAAAATAATGAATAATATTTGAAAATATAATGATAAATTTTAATACAAATCAAGAACATCGATCACATTAGTAGTATATTATCAAAATGATGGTATTCCATCATGTATGACATGAATCTGGCAATGATATGGTGGTTCTGGTTTGGTGTGACAATTCTGGTGATGATGGTGTCAATGTCGACATGATGAACAATGGTAATGATGATGGCTCGGGCGTCATGCTGCATTGATTTGCGTAAGGCGCAAGTCTTGAGGGTGTTTCTCTATTTTATGAATTTTAAATGTGATATTTTGGGGAGTTGTGCGGTTTGAATGTCTTCCAACTTAGCCTCAATGTGGATATTTTGAAAATTCTAAAAAAGAGGATTTGGATCATGGTATTCCATCATGATCATGGAAATGAAATAATAGTTGTAGTAGGGTTTTAGTACCTCATAATTCATATATGTTTTTTCTATTCTTCTCTCTCTATTATCATATGTGAATAACCTATTTCAAGTTTATTTTTTCACACTCCTCACTGATTACATTGCAATGGATAATTTCATGACATTATCATAAAATATCATCATGAGTTATGAAGGAAAATATAGTTAAATAATCATAGAAGGGCACATTAGAAAATAAATAACATGAAAAATATACCAGTTGCTTGTTATCTGAAATATGAGGCTCATAATCAATGAGTTATCATGCTCTTTTATTCCATCATAAAATAACATCATAATACCTCCAATATAATCATTAAAAAATAAGTATTTTATAATAAATTTAAACAACCTGAATATATTGAATAAACATGAATATACATATAGTTTATTAAAATATCCAAACATTACAATAATAGAGCCTCCTAAACCAAATATTTTTTATGTATTTGACTAAATAATTTTTTTTTAAATATATAATCTGTAACACCCAAAGAAAATAAAGAGTATGGAATTTTCACATTTATCCATATTTGTGAATAAAATATTAATATAACATTAAAGGGGACGCTATGCTCGATGGCTTACCCAACACGCAACAACAAGTTCCTTGGGAATCTTACGTTGCACTCTAATAATAAAATAATATTATTTTAAATGGTAGTTAACACAAAGCCGTCGTATTGGCGAGAATGAATAGAAATAACTAAAATTAGATTATATATGTTTGTTAAATGTTTTCACTTTTATCCAATAAATTTTAGAGGATTAAAATACAAATTAATCCAATCATATGCATTGAATACACTAGTATTTTTAAAAGATTGTTTTACTACTTTTTGATGGAAAACCATTTTTAAATCAAACTTTTGAAAATTTTATAATCTCTATTTTTCAAAATAAACATATTATTTATGATTGGGTCATTGAAATTTACCTTGGGTTAATTTTTGGTATTTTTCTGACAATGTTCATTTTTCAATGATTAGTGAAAAATACTGCATTTTACATCAAAACTGCTTTTTCATATAATTTAATTATATTGTTATATTATCTTCATAATTTTTTTAGAGTGTAATTAGAATATATGTTTTCCATGTAATACAATTATGGTCATTGGGATTAATTTCACTTTGGAATTGGGCATAAACAAGTGCCAAACTTTTCATGAATATTGTTTCAAAAAAACCCAGCTATTTGTTTTGACAACAGGAATTATTTCTAAATTAATTATTGCAATTTATTTTTTTATAATTTGGTAAAATGGATTACATATTTTGAATTAGAAGGTCCAAATTATTTAATTAATACTCTTTTATTTTTGAACATTATGAATAGTAATGACGGTAATTATCTTTAATTATCTTGATTAAAGAGTAATCAGGTTGTTACAGATAATAAAATAATATCATAATAATAGAAAATGACCACAACATGTGTCCTAAGGCTATGGGTTGTCTCATGGCCGACCAGGGGATTCTTTCTGCCAAACTTGGGGGCCCCATGGAATCACTTTTGTGAGAAAGTGACTTTTAATCTTTTAATTTTTTAAAGAATGCTAAATGTATCAAAGAATGTATCACCTGAGTAAAATATTTTTAATTTTGCCTAAATAAATTATAATTTGGACTATAAATATTTATTGAAAATATAAAAATATTTTATACATCATAGTATTTTTTTTAATTTTTATACATTAAATAAATTAAATTATTTATGACATCATGATGATGCAGCGATGACCTCATTATTTAACTATTTAAATAAAATGGAAAAATAGTGTAAACTCTAAGACCTACACATGTTCAAAACCTATTGGATGGGTGTAATTCGAACCCTTATCACCTTATCCTAGAAACACATCAATGTGGGACCATTAAAATTCGAAACACATTCTAATATAAGGAATCATTTCTTTACTTTCCAAGAGTGCCCCTCCTCTCCTCTTATAAAAGTCCCCCTCCTCTACCTCCTTACCCACACTTCCAAAGCCTTTGGCTCGGCCAAACCCTGAAAATTTTGTCTCTACACATCCCTCTCTAACTCCTTGAATCCTCACTTTTGGCATAAGTCTTACCAAGGAATCCTTTGATCTCAAACCAAAGGGCGTTACCCGATTTTAAGGTAATGTCTTCACTTGTGTCCTTTTGTTTTATTTTGCTTCTCCAACCCCCTAAACTCTTTTTATTCATTTATTTTGTGAAAACTCCAGTCTCTTCAATATACTATGATGTTGTTATAAGATGTATTCGAGCTACACTTACACACACCTTCATCTAATGGTTAAATAACATACTGTTTATGTGGTTGGCGATTTTCTGCCTCACGAAATGATGATTGTTCAATATTCTTTTAACATCATTAAAGGTGTCCATTATGATGTAACAATATTTTATATATGATATATATGGTATTTATGTTTATTATATTCTTCTTTGTATTATATTTAAACCATACCTTTATTCTTTTGATGTTGTGTAAATGCGATAATTTCATATGAGGAAGTGTGGACTACCGCCCCCTCAAGTGATGTGACTCTTACATACAATACATGGAACGTATAAAGAATGAAATTAATGAACATATGTGACCTATATAACATATATATTATACTGGAATTATAATATATATATATCATTTATTTTAATTCCGTTAATATGACAAAGAAAAAATGAAAGTAGCGTTCATGCGTACGTACGACCTACCGTCTCCATGAACAATGCTTTTCATTTTTTATCTCCAAATGATATGGAATAGTATAAAATGAATATTTACTGGATATATATGATATTTTAATTATTAATATTATTCTTGAAATTATTTACTTATAACTACATGGACAATCATTTTTCAAACAACTTCATTTTTGACTCATGTACCAAACATCGGCAATAACGTCTGATATGAACTAACATTATTAAACAATTATTATAACATTATAATATGTGATTTGAACTGAATAATAATCTTTAAAGTAGGTTCTTAGGCAATTATAAATTGACCACAGTTTATTATTCATGAATATAAAGAAACGAACAAGACAAGTAGGACTTGAGGTAAGGGATCCAACTCCTCTATTTCTTTTAAAATACACTCTTTTATGTCATTCATGTTAAAGCTCATATCTCTTGTTATTGGGATATTATTTTATATTAATCTTACTGTAATTTTTATTTTCATATGATGAGAGACCATATTATCTCTCATCAATCCATTTTTTATGTTTTGAGTTGCGCCGTTAGGCTGCCGAATTTTCGTAAAAGATCCAACCTCTCTCTTTCTTTTTAAGTACTCTCCTTTATGTCACTTATTTTAAACTCCTCTTTGTTATGTTGGAGGATGTTCTTTTATATTCCTCTTTCTGTAAACATTATGTTGATAGGATGACAGACCCTATTTCCTCTCATCAATCCATTTTGAATGTTTTAAGTGGCGCAGTTAGGCTGCCGAGTTTTCGTAAGAGATTTTTCATCTCACTTTTATTCCCATTTAATTTATGCTAAATTTACCACAATTTCCTTTGAGTGGTGTACTTAATGCCCATTATTTTACTAATTGTGTAATATAATTTCATTTATGAGTATTTACATCAATTTTGTATTGTTTTTTTTTCACAGGGTGTATGTTTCGAAAGATACCCATGTCAGTAAGGGAACCTTTCACCCTCCTCTTTTTAAAAGACTTCTTTTGTTATGTCTTCTAATTCCATACTATTATGTTGGGATATGTTATTCTATATCTTTATTGATTTAAATTTTATGTCCATGTGATGAGATACCCTTTTTATCTCTCATCAACTCATTTTCTGAATTTTGTAGTGACGTCGTTATGCTGTCACATTTTTGCAAGGAAACTTCTTAACCCAAATTTGATTCTTTGGGATAAACATGTACTCCTTGAATATGTCATTCTATGAATATGTGTGAATAACCTATGATTTTTGTACACTTAATATCCACTTATATTTGGTGTATTCGTTTGTCACACATAATTATGTAATTGATTTGTCCTTAATCCAAGGATACCGTCATTGTTAGGGACTTTGTCTCAATCTCCTTTCATTGATGCATATTTTTTTTATGCACAACATTATTTTATAGGGTGTATAATCCCCTTTTACTTTTATGTTTATCCAAAAGGAATCTTTGTTATACGAAGCATTTTACAAAATGACAAAAGGGAATGTTTTTTTCATACGTATGAGGCGACAATGTCTTCTCCGCCGCCATGACCTATATTTGAGTTTCGGCTTCCTCTACAAGCCATACCTTCTTTTTAAAAGAAAAATAAATACCATGTTTTACTTTTCTTTTATTTTGGTATTACGATTTTCATAAGGTTTTTTATATCAATGTCTTTTATTGATATATTGTGATTGAAATGTGGAAATGTTATGTTTAATTTATGCATGTTTTATGTGGTACGATTATGTTATGGTTCATGGGCGTTGTTATGAAGACGGGTGGTTCCATGATAAACTAAGGGTGGGTGAGCCCTATATTGCTCTCCAATACATTGGTTAACGCGAAGGAGTGAAATGTTAAGGTTTCTCTGAAAATATTTAGGGAATATACTGTGGGGGTATTCTAAATATAACCAAGAGGGTTACTCCCTACATAAGAATGTTATGAATATCTCATGTTACCTTTTATGTCTTATGATTTCTATGATTTATTCATGATTTGATGAGTTATTTTAAAGTGCCTATGTTTTATGGGTAATGTATGATTTCATTCTTATGTATATATGAACTCATGTTTCCTTTCCATATTATTATAAACCTTACTGAGCTTTTTAGGCTCATCCCATGTTATTTTGAAATGTTTTTCACAGGTCATGGGAAAGGTACATGATATGATGATAGTTTCAAGGAAGTGTCAAGAAAAAATCCATGTTTTATTTTAAATATGTTTCAATTGATGGAAACAAAATGAATACTATCATTTATGTAACCACTTTGTTTAAATGTGGAATGTATTGTATGTTTTATGATCTAATTCTATAAAACTCTAAACCTAAAAATATCCTAAATGTGTAATCATGTAATAACTCAAGATTAAGTAAGGTTTAAGGTTGGGGCCTTATAGTTGGTATTAGAGGTCAGTTTAGATAACTTTAGTGGGTAGGGTACTCTTTAACCATAAGTGACATTACCATAATGGTTAGGATTTCAGAAAGAGTCCTAGTTTTAGATAAAGTGAATGAGTATGTATATCTTAGTGTTTATCTTCCTCATTAGTACATGATGGTTTTGTTGATATACTCACACTGACCTTTTTGGTTTTAGTAAATGGATAGATCTAGAAGGAACCAAAGTAACAGTGGATGTGAAGGAAACTGTGACAGTTTTTTGAGAAAGCAACTAAATGATATGGGAGCTGCAATGGGAACTCTTGTGTTTATCCTCAACCAACTATCTAGAGTCATGATTGACCTCCTAAACCTTTTTGATTTCTCTAAGGCATATTATATGCGAGAAAAAAATCCCTACGGAACTACAGGTAACAATCATAAAGGTAAGTGTGTTCAAAAACATATGTGTCAAAGATGTGGAAAGAAACACCTAGGAAAATGTTTCAATGGGATAGAAATATGATATAGATGTGGAAATGAAGGTCATAAAGAAAGAACCTTCCATTGAAAAAGGAAGAATCTAGTTGACTCGAGGAAAGGGAAAGAAGTTCTTTCTGAGGGATCAATTGAATGTTTTAAATTCGGTTTGCATGGTCATTATGCAAACACATGTCCTATAAAGAAGTTTCGTGAATGGGATCACCAAGATCATACAAATATTCTTTTACCAATACCTAATGCCATTACAATTGAGGACGAAGAAACTGACAATGACCAATCAAAGGTATAGATTATTTCATAACTTTTGTTTTCCTAATTTGGAATCTTAGGATATGTTTCATGATTTTGTTTGTAGAAAAGAAGTATTTCAGAATATGTTTGAAAGGAATGGTTAATGGATCATGAAGAATGTTGAATGAGTAAGAAGTCAACATATAAGGGATTCAAGAGTTATGGTGAAATTATTAAGAGTATTAAGTCTCTTTTGATTATGGGGTTACATTAGAAGACTTTTTATAGTATGTGTAACCCTAAAGATTAATATTTGAAAAATTTTATTCAAGGAATAGTTATATGTTCTTTTGTGGACATAGTTATAAAGAACAATTTGGGTTTATATGATCCTTATATTTGAGGTAATTATGGGTTAATATATGTTATAATGGAATTGAAAGGCACGAGATAAAATAGAGGTTAAATTATGTTATGATAATTTTTGAAGATTTTATCTCTTTTTGGGGAATGTTTTAAGAATTATATAGTTTCGGAAAAAGGACAACACAGAAACTGTGTGAGAACCCGTCGCGTCGGACAAAGTTGCGGGAATCAAACCCACAACCAAAGTGCGACTGGTATTTATTGCCTACCACTGGACTACGTGAAGTCCCTGGTTAGTTGGACTAATTATTTTTAGTTATATGATTTTAGGAATCAAGAGTAAGTTTATTTTGGGTTATCTATGGAAATGATTAACCTATCATCAAGGATATGTGATTAGGTTAATTAATTTTCAACATGAGAATTTAAGAGCAACTGATGATATTTGGTGATAAAAGTTAATTTGTACCTTGGAAGACTATGTGATTAAATCCTCAAAATATTTGGGTTTCAATCTTAGTTTGGTTTACTTTGAAGAATTTTATGGACAATTGTTTATCAGATGGTCCTCGTTGAACTTTGGCTTTTGTTGGACAAATTTTATAGATTAAGAATAGATTTTCTTTTTAAAAATGGCTATCCTTTTCTAGATTACTTGATGTTGTACTAACCATTTTGGTTTTGGTTTTGGTTAAAGTCTAAAGACATGGGAAGTATATAGTTACATTTTGTTTATTAGTTGATTCTCTAGAAGTTGATTATAGTACTCTTAATGTGATCAAGTCTTCCAAAATACTCGTCTTTTGGAGAAAATATGAGTTTGTGTTAGGAATCTAATAAAAGTTGAAAGTCAAAATGATAAGTGATTATGTTTCCTTATGAATAAATTCCTCAATAAAAAGTAACATAAAACGAAAATGTTGTCTATTAACTTTTCCTACTGGGGAATCGAATACAGTTTAACCCATCACAAGTTTGTGATTTTCTTGTGGTTAACTTTCTCCTAAACATTTTTTCTATCACTCTCCATCCAAACATGACCCTTTATTTTTTCCTCCATGTCCATATTTTCATACTTGGAATCCTAGTATGGGTTAACTCGAGTAACCTTTGTACTTATCTTTCTTTATTTTAAAGTGATTGATTTGCTGACTCTTGTTCTGATTTGGGATTTTCGATGAAGTTTCCAAGCCTAATTTTAAAATTGTGAGGACGCAATTCCCAAAAGGGGGAAGGATGTAACACACCAGGTAAATAAAGAGTATGAAAATTTCACATTTATCCATATTAGTGAATAAAATATTAATATAACTTTAAAGGGGATGCTATGCTCGATGGCGTACCCAACACGCAACAACATGTTCCTTGGGAATCTTACATTGCACTCTAATAATAAAATAATCTTATTTTAAATGGTAGTTAACACAAAGCCGTCGTATTGGAAGGAATTAATAGAAATAACTAAAATATGATTATATATGTTTGTTAAATGGTTTTACTTTTATCCAATAAATTTTAGAGGATTAAAATACAAATGAATCCAATCTTAAGCATTGAATACACTAGTATTTTTAAAAGATTGTTTTACTACCTTTTGATGGATAACCATTTTTAAATAAAAATTATGACAATTTTATAAGCTATCATTTAAAAAAACACATATTATTTATGATTGGGACACTGAAATTTACCTTGGCTTAATTTTTGGTATTTTTCTGACAATGTTCATTTTTCAATGAATAGTGAAAATACTGCATTTTACATCAAAACTGCTTTTTCATATAATTTAATTATATGGTTATATTATCTTTTTAATTTGTTTTAAAATGTAATTAGAATATATTTTTACCATTTAATACAATTATGGCCATTGGGATTAATTTCACTATGGAATTGGGCATAAACAAGTGCCAAACTTTTCATGAATATTGTTTCAAAAAAATCTGCTATTTGTTTTGACAATGGGAATTATTTTTAAATTAATTATTGCAATTTATGTGTTTGGAATTTGGTAAAATGGATAACATATTTGAAATCAGATGGCAGAAATTATGTAATTAAGACTCTTTTATTTTTTAACATTATGAATAGTAACGACGGTAATTAACTTTAATTATCTTGATTAATGAGTAATCAGGTAGTTAGAGATAATAAAATAATATCATAATAATATAAAATGACCACAAAATGTCTCCTAAGGCTAATGGTTGTCCCATGGCCGACCATGGGATTCCTTGTGCCAAACATGGGGGCCCCATGGAATCACTTTTTTTAAGAAAGTGACTTTTTATCTTTTTATTTTTTAAAGAATGTTAAATTTAACAAAGAATGTATCACCTGAGTAAAATATTTCTAATTTTGTCTAAAAAAATTATATTTTGGACTATAAATAGTCATTTAAATTATAAAAATATTATCTACATGAAAGTATATTTTTTATAATTTTTAGACATTAAATAAATTAAATTATTTATGACATCATGATGATGCAGCGATGACCTCATTATTTAACGATTTAAATAAAATGGAAAGATAATGTAAAAAATAAGACCTAAACATTTCCAAAACCTATTGGATGGGTGGATTTCGAACCCTTATCACCTTATCCTCGAAAAACATCAATGTGGGACCATTAAAATCCGAAACTGATTCTAATATAATGTAACATTTCTTTACTTTCCAAGAGTGCCCCTCCTCTCCTCTTATAAAAGGCCCCCACCTATACCTCCATACCCACACTTCCAAAGAATTTGGCTCAGAACAAACCTTCCCATTGTGTCTCTCCACTTCCCTCTCTAAATCATTGAAGAATCACATTGGGCATAAGTCTTCCCAAGGAAGCCTTTGAGCTCAAACCAAAGGGAGTTACCCGATTTTAAGGTATTGTCTTCACTTGTGTCCTTTTGTTTTATTTTGCTTCTCCAACCCCATAAACTCTTTTTATTCATATATTTTGTAAAAAATCCAGTATCTTCAATATACTAGGATTTTTTTATAAGAATTATTCGAGATAAACTTACACACACCTTCGTATAAGGGTTAAAGAACATACTGTTTCTGTGGTTGGCGATTTTCTGCCTCACGAAACAATGATTGTTCAATATTCTTTTAACACCTTTAAAGGTGTCCATTATGATGTCACTATATTTTATATATGATGTATATGGTATTTATGTTTACTATATTCATCTTTATTTTATATTTCAACCATACCTTTATTCTTTTCATGTTGTGTAAATGCGATAATTTCAGATGAGGAAGTATGGACTACCGCCCCCTCAAGTGATGTGACTCGTACATACAAAACATGGAATGTATAAAGAATGAAATTAATAAAAATATGTGACCTATATAACATATATATTCTACTGGAATTATAATTTATATATATCATTTATTTTTAATTCCGTTAATATGACAAATAAAAAATGAAAGTAGCATTCATGCGTACGTAGGGCCTACCGTCTCCATGAACGATGCTTTTCGTTTTTTATCTCCAAATGATATGGAATAGTATAAAATGAATATGTACTGGATATATATGATATTTGAATCATTAATACTATTCTGAAAATTATTTACATATAACTACATGGAAAATAATTTTTCAAACAAGTTCATTTTTGACTCATGTACCAAACATCTGCAAAAACGTCTGATATGAACTAACATTATTAAACAATTATTATAACATTATAATATGTGATATTAACTGAATAATAATCTTTAAAGGAGGTCCTTAGGAAATTATAAATTGACCAAAGATGTTTATTCAGGATTATAAAGAAACGAACAAGACAAGTTGGACTTGAGGTTTGGGATCCGACTCCTCTCTTTCTTTTAAAGTACACTCTTTTATGTCATTCCTATTAAAGCTCATCTTTCTTGTTATTGGGATATTATTTTATATTAATGTTACTGTAATTTTTATGTTCATATGATGAAAGACCCTATTCTCTCTCATCAATCCTTTTTGGAAGTTTTGAGTGGCGCCGTTAGGCTTCCGAATTTTCGTAAGAGATCCAACCTGTCTCTTTCTTTTTATGTACTCTCCTTTATGTCACTTCTTTTAAACTACTATTTGTTATGTTGGGGGGATGTTATTTTATATTCCTCTTTATGTAAACTTTATGTTGATCTTATGAGAGACCTTGTTTCCTCTCTTCAATCCATTTTGGAAGTTTAAAGTGGCGTCGTTAGGCTACCAAGTCTTTGTAAGAGATTTTTCATCTCACTTTTATTCTCATGAGATTTATGCTACATTTACCAAAATTTCCTTTGAGTGGTGTATGTACTTCCCATTATTTTACTCATTGTGTAATATACTTTCATTTATGAGTATTTACATAAATGTTGTATTGTCCTTCTTTCACGGGGCGTATGTTTCGAAAGATACCCATGTCGGTAAGGGAACCATTCACCCTCCTCTTTTTAAAAGACTTATTTTCTTATGTCTTATAATTAACATACTATTATGTTGGGATATGTTCTTCTGTATCCTTATTGATTTAAATTTTATGTCCATCTGATGAAATACCCTTTTTATCTCTCATAAACTCATTTTCTGAATTTTGTAGTGACGCCGTTAGACTGTCAAATTTTTGAAAGGGAACTTCTTAACCCAAATTTGATTCTTTGGGATAAACATGTACTCCTTGAATATGTAATTCTATGAATATGTGTGAATAAACTCTGATTGTTTTACACTTAATATCCACTTATATTTTTTGTATTTTTTGTCACAAATAATTATGTAATTGATTTTTCCTTAAACCAAGGATAACGTCTTTGTAAGGGACTTCGTCTCAATCTCCTTTCATTGAGTAATATTTTTTTATGAAAAAAGTTCTTTTATACGGTGTATAAAACCCTTTGACTTTTACGTTTATCCAAAAGGAATCTTTTTTATAAGAAGCATTTTACAAAATGACAAAAGGGAATGTTTTTTTCATACGTATGCGGAGAAAATGAATTCTCCGCCGCCGTGACCATTATTTGAGTTTCAGCTTCCTCTATAATCCATACCTTCTTTTTAAAAGAAAAATAAAAACCATGTTTTACTATTCTTTTATTTTGGTATTATGGTTTTGATATGGTTTTTTATATCAATGTGTTTTATTGATATCTTGTGATTGAAATGTGGAAATGTTATGTTTCCTTTATGCATGTTTTCTGTGATACGATCATGTTATGGTTCTTGGGCATTGTTATGAAGACGGGTGGTTCCGTGATAAAATAAGGGCGGGTGACCCTGATATAGCTCTCCAATGCATTGGGTAACGCGAAGGAGTGAAACGTTAAGGTTTCTCCGAATACATTTAGGGAATATATTGTGGTGGGTATTCTAAACGTAACCAAGAGGGTTACTCCCTACGTAAGAATGATATGAATGCCTCAAGTTACCTTTTATGCCTTATGATTTCTAGGATTTATTCATGATTTGATGAGGTATGTTAAAGTTCCTATGTTTTATCGGTAAAGTATGATTTCATTCTTATGTATATATGAACTCATGTTTCCTTTCCATATTATTATAACCCTTACTGAGCTTTTTAGGCTCATCCCATGTTTTTTTGAAATGTTTTTCACAGGTCAAGGGAAAGGTACATGATATGATGATAGTTTCAAGGAAGTGTCAAGAAATAATCCATGTTTTATTTTAAATATGTTTCCATTGATGGAAAAAAAGGAATACTATCTTTTATGTAACCACTTTGTTTATATGTGGAATGTAATTTATGTTTTATGATCTAATTCTCAAAAACTCTAATCCTGGAAATATCCTCAATGTGTAATCTTGTAATAACTGAAGATTAAGTAAGGTTTAAGGATGGGGCCTTATATAATCAGTCATCGAATTGTATTTTAATAAAATATAATCTATTAAAATTAAAATAAATTTTGAAAAAAAATTCATAAGATGAAAAAATAAATAACAATAACAATAATACATTTTATCAGACGGTAGTAGATATATGTCTTTACCTAATGATAGGAAAAGTTTGCTATCGATACTATTCTTCTATCTGTACAACAAGAGTTCTCCATTCTCTAAAGTAATTTTCTATCACTAGTTTTATTGTGATACCATAAGTTGTTTAGTAAAATATACTAAAAATGTGCTACAATTAAAAAATTTAGGTTTTTACCATTATGGTTTAAGAGAGTACTATCTCTAGTAAAAACATTGTTGTTACCACCAGTTTATGGCAATACCTCTAGAGGAATACATGGGTATTCCATTTATATCATATGGGTAGTATATAATAGATGCATAAGGGTATATCCATCCATGAATATCCATATAGGTAGGTTCCTCTTATAACTACATACATTAATGTAATATGTCATTTATGGATGTATTGTAAGGGTAACATGTATGTTCTATAGACTATATAAGAGTATGTTTACTATAATGTGTAAGGGTAAGGTATGTCACCATGTTAGGGTAATGTGAATTGTAAATTGGATTCCTAATAGAAGACTATACGCTATGTAAGGATAGATTATAATGTTTCATAAATGTATGATTTACTTTAGAAAAACAATATAATTGTGAATCATGAATTGTGTATGGGTATAATGAACTTTCTATAATGATAAAATAAACTTATATAAGTGAATGTAAAATCTCAGATAAATGTAAAGAAATGTTTTATATATATGCGTAAGGGTAATCATAGAATTAAATTACTTACACCCATGTAGAATATAATCCATAAAACTTTCTTAAGGGTACTATAATATTTACATAAGGGTAACAAAACACTTTGGTAAAGGTACATAAAAATTTTCAACGCTCAGGTAAGGGTGTCACAAATATTATAAGTCTTGAATAAGGTTATATTAAATCCATTTAATGTTACATGAAAACTTATATAAAGGTACCTTTCAAATTTTAAATCTCGTATATGTATGGAAATAACGTTTAATAAGGGTATATTGAAAACTCATGTAATTCTAAAACAATGTTCAAGACCATTTGTAAGGGTATAAAATATTTAGAATGAAAAAATAAAATATTTTGATCTATTTTATAAAAAAATAAAATAATTGAATTAAAAAAACAATGATTAAAGTTATTAAAATAAAATTTATTTAATTATTGATATTTCAATCAATTTTTAAGTAATAATTTTTAAAAATTGATATTTTTAATTTCAAAAATAAAATAAAAGAAATAATAAATAATTCCAACACAAAAATCATAACAAAAACATCAATTTGTACTGGTTCATTCCTATATCTATTAAAATATGGGCCACATACAAGAGGGGATAACTCTATATCATTGTAGTGGAATATTAAAATTTATATATGGTTGGGGGGAAGACTATTTCTAATGTTATTAGTATAATTATATTATATAAATCCTATATTACACATCTCATCCTATTATACGCAATGATTCTGGAATTCCTCTAATATGTTTGAGTACCGACACGATAGCTAACATGATGAGAATTTATTTTCATTTAATTATTTTTCTTTAAAGTGACACACAATATACAATTTTCATTATCAATGATAGAGGTATCCAAGATGATCATTCATTCATTATTTATTTCTAGTATTGAGTTGTTATCGACTAAATGAATGAAGTGATTATCTTTAATTATAATTACCCTTAAATATTTTCATGTTAGTTCATGTTTATAGAGTGGGTATCCAACCTACCATTTTCCTAGGGTTGGTGTGAATGAAATAATATCTTTATCTTATATCATTGGGTAATTATAAAATTAGAGGATAAAAATGTGGAGGTTTTATATCCTCATATTAAAATTCATATCAAACTATAATGGGATTATTCTAATATGTGGGAATAGTATTACCAAGATGGGGTGCTTATATGGAATATTCTATTCATGAATTGAATAATAATTTTTTTTCTAACTGATTTTACTCTACTGAATATCAATTTACTAGTGTTTCCCAAAATGAAGAACCCTAAGAATCATGTAGATTCTCAATTTTTACAATCCATTTATATCGAGGTAGTGGTTGACTTATCTCCAACAACTAATGTTATTAAGATTATTTATGGTTTCAATTCTTAAGAACTGACAAAAAATATTCCACCAATTGAGACTGCATCTATTAAGTTAGTCGATGGAACCATATAAAGAGTGGCAATTAATGGTTGAGAAATATCTACCTATATGGAATAATATATTTCCTTCACTAAAAAACAATTTCATGATTATATAACTAAGTAAGTTATTTAATTTAGTGAAGATCCCATAACTAATTCTAACGTTAAGTCAATAAGGATGTGGTATTATTGAAATGTATATAATATTATTATAGAATATCAGTTGGAGGATATAATTTATATTGAAAAGAACCTTTCGTATCTATTCTAGGGTTTTTGTATAGGAGGATTTGACTACTAGATTCTACATGCTCTCATATAGAGAGTAAAAATTATCCAATAGTAAATGACATCATAATAAAGCAATCACAAATTGTTTAATAGTTCCATTCATCAATTTGTTGAGGTAGAGTGGGATATGAATGATCTAAATCAGTTTTCATTTAAAGAATCATTAATTTTTTTACCGGATGGCCACAATTATTATTGAGTTTTGAGAATATAAGGATCATTTAGAAAATAAAAATTGCAATTACTATATAATATAATAGAGATTAATTCCCTTATATGATGAATCTAGGAATTTTATACTCATATTGAGATAATGCATCAATAGAATATGGTTAAAGCTTCCAAATGTATGATATTATATCAATCCACAACTGATTCCCCCAAGGAATTAGCTGGAAATTTATGTATCATTTTTTGTAACCTATCCTAACCCTATTAAATTGTACTCCATTACATTTAGTGACATTTATAGACTCTAAATTATGTATTTTAATTCCTTTATTGATCTAATAATTAAAAATGAATTTATTCTCATTTATCTATCAAATCATAGATTCTTTTTTTACATTGATTATCTCTTCATAATAATATAAAAAAACTCAAAAATTAAATTAAAAGATAACTTGAAACCATTTTAACATTTAATTGAAATGACAAATTTCAATCATGGTTCCTAAAAATAGGACTCATACTGGTTTTATTAGGGTCATGGATCACATATATGTAGTGAAATAAATAACATCATCTATCCAGTAGAGTCAGTCCATTCGAATATGAAGGGACAAAACTAAATAGGATTAGGATAAGGAAGGGGGATTTTGGAATAAGGACTTTAGGGTTTAGGAGGGATTAAGAACCCTATGTTCATATTTTTTTTCAAATAGATTGTATGAAATTTCATATTAGAGGTTACAAATGGATTCCATAAAATTTTCATAATCCAAGGGTCTTAGATAGTACGACAAAAATTTTTCAATGATTCTCTATTTGAACCTAAATATTTTAATCATTTATTTTATTTTTTATCCCTAAATTTCTTCTAAACCTCATATGTAGGAATTTTGGAGTGAATGAGATTGAATTTTCCATAGGCCCCCCATTATGAGTTTATACCTAAAAAGTCTTGTCCATTTTTTCTTTAAAATTCTCAATTTCTCTTGGATCAGGATAGTGTATTTATAGTGACTATAGAGTCATATTTTTCTTAGGTATCCTTTTAGTGTTTTCATCTGATTTAGTTATGTGTCTCTTTCCGAATGTTGTTTTTGGTCATTCATGTCAGACCAAGGAGAGATAATGTTTTAGGTTAGATAGAATTTGGTAAAAGTAAGTTGATATTTAAAAGAATCCTCGGTGGATCTAAAAAAAATGTATTGTGATCCTAATGTCACAAATGAATGTTTACTTGAGAAAAAGACAATTAATTTTAGGGTCACTGTGATTCTACCATATGTTACTGATGATTTAGGTAACATAGATATGGAAAAGGGTACAAATCATTAAGGCCATTATATTATAGTTGAAAAGGTCATATAGTCTATATGGAAATTCAAAAACAATTGATTTTAATTGAGAAACCTATTTATAATGTAGAGTATATCAGAAGGGGTGGGGGTTCAGTTTTTTTAAAAAAATAGAGCGGGATAAAAATAAAAAACTTGTTGAATAGTAGGATTGTGAATTACGTAAATCATAATAGATGAAGTTTGAAATTGGAAAAATTATATCATACATGTTTTCCAGGGATATCTATTTGTCAAATTTGAATTATGAGCTCCACTACAATGGATTCAATGTGTATGATGTTTAGAGGGCCTTTTTCTGAGGAAAAATATATGCTTCTAGTTAGAAGGATGTATTGAGGAATATATACAGAGCCCTAGTGGGGTAATGTATATAGAAGAAAATATAAATGTACACAGAAGAAAAATACACCCATTACGATTTTTCAATAAGTGATTCAGTGGATTCAAGAACATGAAAATAATGTTTTTTACAAATAAAGGGAATATTCAAGAAATATTTAAGTATAATAAAAGTTACACCACAATGTATGGAATACACATTTGGTGTGGGGAGATATGATTCAATGTTGGTGCGAAATTTTTTATGACTAGTGTGTCTAGTGACCATAAAATAACATTTTTTAGGGTCTTATAGTGGGAATCATTTGATTTGTGACTTTTCAAATTTTTCTCTAATTTTTTTCAATCACATTAATCTGGGAGGCTTATTGATCAGGGACATGGCTTTTTCCCATTCCACGCTTTATATTTTTTTGTCTAGGATAGTTTCATATCTCCATTATCTAATGTTTAATATATTTTAATGCAGACCTATTGATATTTGAGGTATGTGGTCATAATAATTTGACCAAATATGAGGTAGTATAACTAGCACGAATGGTGAGGTTAATATAACATGAATGGAATCCAATAATATGATGGAATACATAATAGGGAAACAATAAATGTAGTCTAAAGTCATAATGGTTATTCTAAAAGTTGGGATGTGAATGGATTTTTTAGATAGGGAAAAAGGATAGAGGGATACCCAACACCATTCAATGAGGAATGAAAAATATTTAAATCAACATATAATAAATTTGAATTTTGATATGAGATGGAAAAAGATTGAAATATAATGAATTACATCCATTGTTGGATTATAGGTTCCATTTAAATGTTTCCAACGGTATACATAGATTAGAAGAACTTTTCTTAGTGATAAATATTACTCTAGTTAGTAGTCCATATTGGGGTGAATATTCATATTCCTAATAGTAGTATGTTTACATAGTCAAAATGAAGGGTCCCTTTGAGCATTATATAATCGTTTCTGATATCCATAACAGGTTTATGGTTACTCAAATATGCAAGGAATAAAATTTTACAGATGGAAAGAAATATCAAAAAATGGTTAGAACTTCTTAATCCCAAACCAACCATGATCAATCCATTTATGAATGATGATAGAGTGAAAATAAATGACCATTCATTACTGGGTGTGAAATATATAGTTTAGAAATTATTACTCATTTTTAAATAACAATAATTAAGCCACAAAATTGTTCTTATATATTTAATATCATATGCCTAGATCAAGCTAAAATATAGGATAGGGGTACATTAATATCCTGGTATGTGATTGGAAATAGAAGGACTCCTAAGGTAATATTTAGGTCAATACACTAATTTATAGCAAGATATATGTCTGTGGGTCTCATACATTATGTATTTTATGGGAAAATGGGAATCTTAACCTTGTGCCAGGTCTCATATTATACGCACCCTTACATAGATCTATTTATAATGTAGGAAAATGTGATTATGTATAACATAAAATTTTAAGATGTTTAGGTTCATAAAGGATATGCCATATGAAGTTAAAATTATCTTCACACAACACAAGAAAAGTGTTTTATAGTTTAAGGTGACATGATGAACACCTAATCCATTTTTATATTCTTATATGATGTTGAAATAAGATTTATAACTGGGATGAGGATAATTAATATGATTCATACAACATATTCCACGGTATGAGAATTATTCCATATATAAATATTATTAATCCAAGAATAAAGGGGGCATTAGAAAATAACCAAATCTAAGGAAGAGCATTCAGAATCCATGATGGGGTAATTTTTTGGTCATATATTATGTGATCCCAATCAAACAGATAGATAAATACAACCATATTTTTGTGCATCTGAATTAGGAAGAGCTTCTAAGTGGGATGAGTTCAATCATATAAGGAACTCTTTATCTATGTATATTTATGAACAATCAAATAATAAAGGGTCCTAAATTGATCTAGATCATATATAAAAGGAGAAAATATTCATTTCAAAATGGAACAAAAAATATAGATCCATATGATGGTGATGTTTTTACTTGGATTTGGTTGTCATGTGCAGATATTAGAGTATAGATGGCCAAACACTCTAAGAAAATTTATGTCTTATAGAATTGACCATATATTTTCAGTTAATATTATATGAAAAAAATATAACATTAGTTAGTTTAATTCAATATATATGGACCCCAATATAAAGGTTTTGTACAAATCTATATCATGTGTAATAATGATATGGATTTTATGAGTGATGAACCAATGAAGTGAACCCAATGTGAATGAGGGGGGTCAAAACACTATGAATGAGTGGATGGGTTTGATAAGGATTTCCAACGAGACATAAGATTAGAGATCTTAGAATCACAATATATAATTAATTAGTAAGTATCATGATACACATAGTTTCTATTAATCCTCTTATGTATAGATCAATCTTATATGCATATGATGAAAAATGTGTTTTCAATTTGATGAAAGACAATAGAGAAAGAAAAATGTGGGTATGGAGACCCAAATTTTAATTTAAAAAGGAAAATTATTATTGATTGGGTTTGGGGATAGGCCTAGGAAAGGATATATCTGAATCACTAAATTTCTTATGATATCAGAAATAAATCCACACATACTTATTATAGAGTGGAATATTTTAATAAAAGTGTCAGTATTCTAAAAATAATTATATAGATATTTCTCTCATGTTGATGAGTTTTGAAATATAGGCTACATTATAAACATTAATTTATTTCAGGAAACACAAAAAAATATTTTGTTTGAATCATGAAATAAGGGAAAAAATCTCACCCTTGATTTCAATTATGAGTCATCTCATTTTCAGTTATCCGGATAATCAACAAAAAAAATATAAGCTCATGTGAGTCCTGATCATTGAGATAAATAAGATATGATTATATGATTAACTATGTTTTAATGTAGTATATATTAGAGCAATGTATTAATTGTTCAATGTACAATCATATGGTGATGTTGTAGGTGTCATGAATTTTAGGGTCACATAAGAGGGGCCGATGTGAAAATGTAATTGTACAAATTCAGATCCTGAAAAGGTTAAATGCATGGACTCGTTTTAAATGTACATTCTATTGTAACGCACCATGGTTGGGTGAAAAACAAAAAACCGATAATAATGAAATCCCAATGGAGAAATTTCATGTATAATATACAGTGTAGAGTATAATTGGGGAATTTCCACTATTAATGAAACAGATCAAACACTAGGAATTCATTTTTTTAAATATGGGGGAACATAATATAAATTTGAATCATATTTAGGAGATACATGTCTCAAAAAGTGGACCATTATATGTAGTTTATGGTCTTGAAATATGAACCATATGTTGTGTAGTTTAACATAATGTAAAAATGATATAGATATCCTTAATTTTAACATCACGTAATAAGGACCAATTCACGGAACATTGAGGACTTATGGAATAGATTAATAGTGGCATGAAATTTAATTTCTTGATTCTTAGAAAATCATGTCATGTATATTATTGTCTTATGAAATGTACAATGACTATGATGTTTGAAGTCTTGTAATGAATATATAAATCGATTTTATTGTCTCGAGTCCTAATTATAGGAAATGGATATGTTTTTTTAATATCTTATAACTAATAAAACATGTCATATAATACAATTTATTATGATAAATACCTTTAAACCAATGATAAATTATTAAAAAACATTCTGATAAACCATTCCCTACTAGGAGGTGTGGTAAACTACACATTCATCATTCTCATAGAGTATCCTTGGTTGGAGTTGAACATGTTTATAAAATAAGGCCCCCACATTATGAATCATGATTTAAAGGATCAATCCAAGGTTATATTAGAGTTATGTGGACCAATACCAGAACTCATGGGAAGTGAAATAAGAGGAAATCATTTTTATTAAATTTTCAAGAAACATAATTTCAATAGTGTACTTGGGTGTTCAATGTTTACATCATTTTCTCATAATGCAATTCTAGTTTTTCAAACCAAATATAAGACTTTTCATGTTCATACAAATGATTTAAAATATAAATTTTGAGTAAGGGATAATGATCATCATTGGGTAAGACTACATACATTCTATATACAATTGGATATTAGGGTTCTTGTGTTCCCATATAGATTATGGTGTTATAATAGCACAAGTTTTTTTAAAATGAATGGCACAATGGACCTTTTATTAAATAGAAAAAATAGAGTATAGAGAGGAGAATACTAAAACAGTAGTCCAAAAAAACATATGTTTTACGGGACCATGTACACAAGATATATTGGGAGGACTACTTGCCTCTATCATGTGGGAGCCTTCCTTTTCTCAATGTCTTCACCTGCACCCAAGGTCCTCCAGAATCCTCCATGAGAATAGCATCAATCACCCAATTCATATCCCTTTATCCTATTGTAGGATTATCACTTTTCCCTTCTTCTTCACTTCTTCCATATGAAAGAATATAAAAAGAATTATGTGTGCTTATTATAGAATTTTTACCTTTTTTGATCTTCTTTCAGAATATTTGTAGCCGATACGAAAAACCTATTGATGATGATCCAAATTAGGGGTTTGAATCCCCCCATTACCTTGATCTGAAGCTGGTTCTTGTACACATTCCTTGCCAATGTTTTGAATCAGTTCTAAGATGTCTAGTACATAAGATTTTGGGATAAGAAAATATTATTTCTGATTTCCAGTTGAGATCAAGATTGAAGAATCTTCATGAATTTTAGCCTTCTCCATATGATTTTAAATAGATCCAATATCAACCTCTGTGTGTGTTTTCCCTGGGGTATAATTTCTATTACTATTATATACCTGCATAGAAAATACAATATTGTGTTTAGATTTCAGATATATGGTATCTTCCATTTTCTCTTAACATTTCCGACCCTTATAGGCCATTGATTTGTGTTGATTCCACATTTCCAAGACCACATCAGAATTAATGGATAGTTATGTATCATTATAGTCATCATCAGATTCTTCTCCAACTTGGTCATCCTCTACACCAATCTGAGTGTTATCATGATGGGATGCACTAACCAAATCCGACGACAATTTTGTTTTATTATTCTGCTTCAGTTTCTGAGATACCGACATGTCTTTTAGAAAAGGAGATATGTGTATGACCTTAAGAGTACCCCCATTAAACTTTGTGTAACATTCAACTCCAAAATGTTCACGAGCCTTCAAAATACTATCAGCCTTAGCTTGGTTCTAAAGTGCATTAACATGTAGAGAAACAGTCTCACAGTTGTGTTTGGAATCATTAGATTGGTCTTTTGACTTGACTAAGAGTTCAACCTATTTATTTTTCCAACACTGACCAGAGTCCTTCCCTTTTATACTAAAATTTTAACAACTTATGTTCCCCCTATAGTTAGAAAAAATATGACCAATACTACCACCAGTTGTACAGGGGGGTTGTTCAGATTTAATCCTAAGACTAACTTTGTCCAGCAGAGTTGAATGAACAATGCAATCAATTAAGACAGTTCTATGATCAAACTCTATTAGAATCCTTGAAAAGTGACCATAAATGGAATTTTTAGTTGTGTTATCCATTATTATTGGAATGCTGATAGCTGAAGATATATCAAAGTGAATTTCTGGGTGCCAAAGAACCCAGTTAAGCCCACAGACCTAAACCCAGACCTGTATACCAGTTTCTCTAACCAAATTAATTTACAAATTCAGGTTTCAATGATAAATTATAAGCACAACCAGCATAAGGATAATAGATATGACACCCCAATCAATCCTGTTTAGTTTCATAGAGGAAACGATAATATGGAATAATCCACAACCTAAAGAGATATATTTAAAGTTAGAGACACCCCAAATTGATGTCAGTAGAGATGCCAAATCATAGAACGTACACGCTATCATTCCTTTTTTATAATGTGATATGAGCAATGAAATAGAATATACAAAGACTGATTCTCTTAGAAATAGATCCTTTAGAGGCTAAATATGAGGAATCAAACCTTTTTTGATGATACACTATGAAACATGGTCTTAGAAAAAGGAAAAGGAACCAACAGAATAACAAACAAATGGAGATCCACTATTGATAATTCTGTATTTTAGATCATGGAAAATATGAAGATGACTTGGAATATAGGAGTATAGGATGAGGATTCAATGGTTACTTCCACATCCATGATTTCCATGGAGCGTTGTGGGTTACCGCTCAAACACCGTAGGGTTCCACTCATGCTCTTCCATTGTTATAATCCCACAATTAGTATAGGAGTTCATCAGACTATGTATTCTTATCCTTTTCTACCATTTTCTGTTTTATGATTCATAGACTCTTATTAAAGGTAGTTATTTAATTTTATACTCTATATAATATTGGTATGTATTGATAGAATAAATAATATATTATTGATATAACAATTAAACTAAAAATAATCAAAATCGGTGTCATTATACATCAATATTTTTTGAGAGATACCAAATCTAGTAGTGATGTTTGTATATTTGAATTTTATTATATCATTTTTGAAAAATACTATTTGGGGTGTAGCCTCATACCACATGTATTATAAATTTATGGTAATTATGATAACCATGAATTTCTTAGATTTAGCTGGGGTATATAGCCTCATAATATAAATTCCATGAAAACTGAATGGCCATGTGTATCAAATTGTATTTGATAACTTTGGGGATTATTGGATAAAGTTATAATGTATTTGAAGTGTCTGTTATATTTTTAAGAATAATTCATATTATATTTTCATTCATGACCATAAATAATCAAGTATTCTAATCCAATGAGAGATATTAGTTCCTAAATGATGAGAACCGAAATATCTAGGATATAAATCTTATATTATAATAATTATATCTCCTCCTTCATTGAAACTGATAGGTAGTCCATTGATTCACAATTTATAGAGGATTTATTGGGAGTTTGAGATGATGAAATTCACCTCTCAATGATGAAACCTTTCATTATCAGTTTGATATTCTAAAAGGAATCTATTTTGGAAGTAGTCCACTATTTGGAACATCCATCAGGTTGTGGTGTCAGTTGTTGAGGATATAGTCTAACCTTAGTAAATTAAAATATTTATTTCATTGATATCTTCCATATTATGGTTGATGAATGGAGATAGATCATTTTGGTTTATAATATAGATGGTCATCTCATCTTAATATGGTTTTTCTAAGGCTCTTGAGATATTTGAAAATGATATTGTGTGGGTGTTCTGGGAACATGAAATATCAGTTAACATTGTTTCTATGGTAAAATCTACCATAAAACATCACACAAAATTGATCATAGGTATTGGATCCTCCTTCTTAATTCTATATTAACAATTTATTTTCATAATTATGAAATAAAAATCACCTTTTATATTTAAGAGATCCACTTTTATTTGAAGTCCATCTCCAAGCCTGTAATGAGTGCATGATATTAATAATCCTTATTGGTATAGTCTTTTGATAATAGAACAAAATATGTGAAAATGTTTCATGAATCAACATGATCTATCCATTATTTAGATGCCCATGGTAGCCTATAAAAGGGCCCAAGTAGCATTATCGATCCCATTGAGACGATGAAAAGACCCAAATCATTAGATATTATTTAGTGGGAAGATTTTTTATTTAATAAATAAAACATAATTAGAAATGGAATTCTAATGAAATTATGGAATGAATCATCCATACATTAGATTCCAATTCCAAATCAAAAAATAATAATATAGCAAGACAATTAAATAAAAAATCTGTCCCATTAATAAACTTCGACTCCCACCATAAAAAACCCATTGAGATCCATCATCGCATTGTTTAAATACATTGTTTTTCCAAAATAATAAAATAAAGAAGATTGTAATAAAATTTTATCTAATATAATATGAAATAAAAATAAATTAAAAAATATTTGATCAATATTTACAATGTATCCCAAGGTAACCCTTCAAAAAAACAAAAAATATCACTCGAGGAGTGGGTTGGATAAAGAGACCAAGAGGTGGAACTCATTATAAATGGGAACTGAAACTGCCAAAGTCACTCAATATACAGACACTGATTTCTATAAGTACGGTGTGAGCTTAATCGCCTAATAGGTTTTCACTTATCTATCCAGGAACTCAATTTTACAAAACAATCCAAAAATTCTAGTTTTAAATTCAATATATTAAGTATTTTCTTTCATATCCTTTCGGAAGAAAATACTTGGACATTCATTCATGAACTCTATTTTATTAACCAATAGTTTGAATACCTATTTTTGTAATTTTTTTTCTAAATAATGGTTTGTTTTACTATTTCCAAAGACATAAGATGTAATATGAGACACACAAATAAATTATCAACCACATAAATATATCTAAAAAAATATAAAATAGATAAATGGAAGATGACAATATACAAACTAACTAGTTATAAATTAAGTCATAGAATTAATAAAAAGATCAAAATAAATAAAATACTATATAAACAATAGTATTATAAAGTGAATAAAAGAAAATAAAACATCCCAATCATATATTTAAAAGATCAATCATTGGATAAACACCTTAAGGTCTCCATGTTTAGGGAACCTATAACATTTAATTCTCAAACTAAGGGCACACCCTCAATTAGTGGAATATAGTATCATGTCATTGGCACATGGGGGTTCCAAATTTACTTTAAGGGCATAACCATTGGTATTGGAACCTCATCCGACTCTATGTTCGAGTAACCATGTAGTCATCAGTTTCTATGACGTTTTTAAAAAAATTCTAAACTAGTGGAAAAATATTTTAAATAATTAGTATATGGAAAAGACCATTTAAAGAAACATTTCATGAAATTTGAACCCTTAATCTCAAAAGGATGCCTCATAAACACTCATATTCTTAATAAATACACAATTAATAACACCCTTTTGAAGATAATTTAATAAAATATTTATAATTTAATTTAATTTGATTACTCCATTAATGTTATAGATGGGCCTATTTGTTTCCATGGGAATGCGTCAAATTAATTTCCATTTGAAGATACTCATAAAAAAAATAAAAGGGAATTCTAAAACCTTGGGTTAAATCGTGTAATCCTATGAAATCCCATATATATATATAGCTATAACCTATATATGTATTCAAACGCCAATAATATAGGTGTTAACCCATATAAAAACACACACACAAAAACATATATATATTAATAGGAGGAAAAAAGGAGGATAAAAGTAATGTTTGATTCAATCCAATTTTCAAAAATAAAGGGTTTAAAAATATTTAATCACAAAAATTCCCTATGAAATATGAAACTACAAAATAAAACCTCGTCAACTCAAAAAAAACCTTATGAAAGAATCAAAATTCTAATTGAACAATCAAATAATTTAAATCCACTTAAAACCCTTTTTTTGAATTCTATGAAACATATGATATAAAATGATTCACATCAAAATAAAAAGTATAAAATCATTCCCTTTCATATTTTTTTGTACCCACTTTATTCGATTAGGGATGTAAATTTTCTTTGGTAAATTCATATATATAGATCAGGTACATATGGTGTATAAAGGAAAAGTGATATCATAGAAGAACTTACATGGAATCTTGAAAATATTATGGGAAATTCATAAATATAAAGAGTAAAGGGACCATAGAGGACATAAAAACACTATGAATAAAACACAAAAAGTTTTAGATCCCAAAACCACATAGGGTTAGGCAAAAGGCTCAACAAAGTGAGATGAAGAAAGAGAATTAGAGATAATGAATTGAATTTAGAAAAGGTGAATAAAAAAACCTATCGAAGATGCATTGCAAATGAAATAATAAGAATAGGTGTTCGAAATGAAGTTGGAACCTAAGGAGGAAGAATTTATTGGATTTCTCCTTAATTATTTCATGTAAATGAGTTAGGGGAACCCAATTTATGTATTGTATTTAATTAAGGATAGAATATAATTTTAAAAATATTAAATCCTTAGTGAATCACATGGTTACAACAAAAATTACCAAACTCTGCATCGACCATGAATCATTCACTAAGAACACCAGGGAACCTACATGGGTTGGTCACATGGTTGGACAAACCATATTCACTCCATAAAAAATAGATCAACAAACTAAGGACTACATCCACACAACCACTATATGGTTAACAAAAGTAGCATGATAAATAGACAACTATTAGAATATCTGAAAAATATCATAGAATACTAAATAAAATACCCAATTATATGAAAATAATATAAGTATGAAAATAGAATAAAATAATTAAGTAATAAGTGTTGGGTTGTGAAAAAATATATTTTCGTAGAGAAACAAAGAGAATCCCAATACAAACCTTGTTGATCTTTGGGCCTTCAATTATTCAACCCATTAGAAATATAGATGAAATGTCAATGTAAATTTATTCTATATATGGAATTTATTTGGTATATAAAATATCAATATTATGGATCTATTTATCCAATGAGGAACTTGTTTATGTTGGATACATATCTAGGAAATATACTAATTATTTTACTATAATAGTCTTTTAAAACAAAAATCTATGTTGTGACTTTAATGTATTACCACCTATTATGCAGATTATCAATTATGTATGGAAAATTTGATGATTTATTTCCACATATATATTCAATAGATTATGTGTAGATCATTATTTTGAAGCCAGTACCTCAATTTCTGAATCGTAAAGATCAACACAATGTGGATCTTCACAATGTCATAATATCGATTCACTGTACAATAATTATCCCACTGAGGTATTAATGTAACATCACAAGTAAGTAATGAGTAATAGATATTTTTATATATGTCTATTAATGAATTAGATAGTGTTTTGGAGGCTTAAAATGAATATAAATCCAATCTTAAGCATGGAATACACTAATATTTCTAAAAGATTGTTTTACTGCCTTTTGATGGAAAACCATTTTTAAATCTATCTTTTGACAATTTTATAAGCAATGTTTTTTAAAATAATCTTATTCTTTATGATTGGGACATAAAAATTTACTTTTTGTGAATTTTTGGTATTTTTCTGATAATGTTCATTTTTTAATGAATAGTGAAAAATACCGCATTTTACATCAAAACTGCTTTTTAATCTAATTTATTTATATGATTACATTATCTTTTGAATTGGGTTTTAAGTTAAATTAGAATATATTTTTACCATTTAATCTAATGGTGGTCATTGGAATCAATTTCTCTTTGAAATTGGACTTAAATTGGTGTCAATCTTTTGATACTTAATGTTTCATAAAAACACGCTATTTGCTCTGACAGCGGGAATTAATTATTAAATTAATTAATGTGACATATATGTTTTGAATTTTGTAAAATAGACTTCATTTTTGAATTCAGAATATCAAATATATCTTAGGGTGAAGTTTTGGTATTTTTCCGAAAAACTTCTATTTTTGATGAATAGTGAAACCACTAAGTGGTACTTATAAAAACTAATTTTTTGTTTAAATGAAATTTTACCACTTCTGAGTTTTTAATTTCAAAAATCTGACATACATGGTTTTCATTAATAAGTAAAATGTGGTTCAATGGGATTAAAATAATTTTTTTTGGTGAATAGTAACTTTTAAGTTCTTAATCGCGATTAGTGGTAATTAGTGTAGTTTAAGGTAAAAATAATGCTTTAATAATATAAAATAACCTAGACACATGTCCTAACCTTAATGGATGTGTCATGGCCGACCAAGACAAGCCATGGGTCAACTTGGGGACCCCATGGAACCACTTTGGTTGGGAAATGACATAAATAACTTTTTATTTAATGTAAAAGTAAAAATGACACAAACAGAATGTGTTTTACAAGAACAATTTTTAAATGGGGTTATACAAGTCAGAATATTGACTATAAATATTCATTAGAAAGCTAAAAATATTTAGTACATCATAGTATTTTTTTCTAATTTTTATACATTAAATAAATTAAATTATTTATGACATCATTATGATACAGCGATGACCTCATTATTTAATGATTTAAATAAAATTGAAAGATAATGTAAAATCTAAAACCTAAACATGGAAAAAAACAATTGGATGAGTGGATTTGGAAGACTTATCACCTTATCCTCAAATTATATCAATGTGGTACCTTTTGAATCCGAAACTCATTTTAAAATAAAGTAACTTATCTTTACTTTCCAACAGTGCCCCTCCTCTCCTCTTATAAAAGGCCCCCACCTCTACCTCCTTACCCACACTTACAAAGCCATTGGCTCGGCCAACCCCTTCCCATTTTGTCTCTTAACTTCCCTCTCTTACTCCTTGAAGCCTCACTTTGGGCAGAAGTCTTCCCAAGGAAGCCTTTGAGCTCAAACCAAAGAGAGTTACCCGATTTTAAGGTAATGTCTTCTTTTGAGTCCTTTTGTTTTATTTTTCTTCTCCAACCCACTAAACTCTATTTATTCTTTTCTTTTGAAACAACTCTAGTATCCTAAATATACTAGTATGTTGTTATAATATGGATTTGAGCTACACTTACACACACCTACAACTAATTGTTAACGAACATACTGTTTCCGTGGATGGCGAATTTCGGCCTCCCGAAACGATGATTGTTCAACATTATTTTAACACTTTCAATTGTGGCCATTAAGATGAAACTATATTTATATATGATATATAATATTTTTATGATTTCATTTATCTTATTAATTTTTCATTTTCGGCATACCTTTATTGTTTCCATTATGGGTAAACGCGATATCTTCATTTAAGAAAGTGCGGACTATCGCCCCCTCAAAGTGAATTAATTCGTTAATACCATATGTGGTACGTATAAAGGATATATTTAATGATATTATATATGATACCATAATGTAATTAAAATAAAATTATGTACCATTATGTTATAATTCCATTAAATATGAAATAGAAATGGAAGTAGCGTTCATGCGTACGTACGGCTTACCGTCCCCATGAACGGTACATTTCATTTCTTATCTCAAAATGTTATGTAATACTATAAGTACATATATATAATGGATATATATGTAATATAATACATCAAAATTATGGATACCATTATGGAATTATAATATATTTATATATATATCTCATTTTCTTTTAATTCCATTAATATGACAAAAAAATGAAAGTAGCGTTCATGCTTACGTACGGCCTACCGTCTCCATGAACGGTGCTTTTCGTTTTTTATCTCCAAATGATATGGAATAGTATGAAATGAATATTTACTGGATATATATGATATTTTAATCATTAATACTATTATGGAAATTATTTACTTATAACTACATGGGAAATCGTTTTTCAAACAAGTTCATTTTTGACTCATGTACCAAAATCGGCAAAAACGTCTGATACGAACTAACATTATTAAACAATTATTATAACATTATAATATGTGATATAACTGAATAATAATCTCTAAAGGAGGTACTTAGGCAATTATTAATTGACCAAAGTTTATTATTCGGGAATATAAATAAACGAACAAGACATGTTGTACTTGAAGTAAGGGATCTTACTCCTCTCTTTCTTTTTAAGTACACTCTTTTATGTCATTCCATATAAAGCTCATATTTCTTATTATTGGGATGTTATTTTATATTACACTTACTGTAATTTTTATGTTCATTTGATGAGAGACCCTATTCTCTCTCATCAATCCATTTTGGATGTTTTGAGTGGGGCCGTTAGGCTACCGAATTTTCGTAAGAGATCTAACCTCTCTATTTCTTTTTAAGTACTCTCCTTTATGTCACTTCTTTTCAGATCCTATTTTTTATGATGGGGGATGTTCTTTTATATTCCTCCTGATGTACATTTTTTTTAATGTGATTAGATACCCTATTTGATCTCATCAATCCATTTTTGGATGTTTTAAGTGGCGTCGTTAGGCTGCCGAGTTTTCGTAAGGGATTTTTTCATCTCACTTTTATTCCTGTGAGATTTATGCTTAATTTGCCACAATTTCCTTTGAGTGGTGTATGTAGTGACCATTATTTTTCTCATTGTGTAATATTCTTTCATTTATGAGTATTTACATCAATGTTGTATTGTCCTTCTTTCACGGGGCGTATGTTTCGAAAGATACCCATGTCAGTAAGGAAATCGTTCACCCTCCTCTTTTTAAAAGACTTCTTTTGTTGGGTATTTTAAATTACATTTTTTTATTTTGGGATATGTTCTCATATATCCTTATTGATGTAAATTTTATGTCCAAGTGATGAGAACCCCTTTTTGATGTGACACCGTTAGGCTATCAAGGGAACTTCTTAACCCAATTTCTATTTCTTTGGGTTCAACATGTAGTTATTGAATATGTCATCCCTTGAATATGTGTTAATGACCCTTGATTATTTTACACTTAATATCCACTTATATTTGGTGTATTCTTTTTTCACACATAATTATGTAATTGATTTATCCTTAAACCAAGGATACCGTCTTTGTTAGGGGCTTCGTCTCAATCTCCTTTCATTGAGGCATATTCTGTTTTATACACAACCTTCTTTTATACGGTGTATAAACCCCTTTGATTTTTACGTTTATTCAAAAGGGATATTTTTTATACGAAGTGTTTATTAAACGAAAAAAGGGAATATTTTTGTCGTATGTATGCAGCAACAACGACTTCTTCGCCACCGGGACCATTATTTGAGTTTCGGCCTTCTCTACAAGCCATACCTTTTTTTTAAAGAAAAATAAATACCATGTTTTACTTTTCTTTTATTTTGGTATTGAAAATGGTTTTCATAATATTTTAATATCAATGTGTGGTATTGATATCTTGTGATTGAAAGGTGGAAATGTTAAGTTTCCTTTATGCATGTTTTACGAGATATGATTATGTTGAGGTTCTTGGGCATTATTGTGAAGACGGGTGGTTCCGTGATAGACTAAGGCCGGGTGAGCCCGATATAGCTCTCCAATGCATTGGGTAACACGAAGGAGTGAAACGTTAAGGTTTCTCTGAAGAGATTTAGGGAATATACTGTGATGGGTATTCCAAAACGTATCCAAGAGGGTTACTCCCTACTTAAGAATGTTTTGAATTCCTCAAGTTACCTTTTACGTCTTATGATTTATATGATTTATTCATGATTGATGAGGTATGTTAAAGTGCCTATGTTTTATGGGTAATGTATCATTTCATTCTTAGGTATATATGAACTCATGTTCCATTCCATATTTTTATAACCCTTACTGAGCTTTTTATGCTCATCCCAAGTTTTTTTGAAATGTTTTTCACAGGTCAAGGGAAAGGTACATGATATGATGATAGTGTCAAGGAAGTGTCAAGAAATAATCCATGTTTTATTTTAAATAAGTTTCCATTGATGGGAAGGAAGAAAACTATCTTTATGTAACCACTTTGTTTATATGTGGAATGTAAGGAAAGTTTTATGATCTAATTCTCTAAAACTCTAAACCCGAAAAGATCCTCAATGGGTAATCTTTTAATAACTCATGATTAAGTAAGGTTTAAGGCTGGGGCCTTTTAGTTGGTATTAGAGGTCGGTTTAGATAACTTTAGGAGTTAGAATTCTATTAAATGATTATCCAAAAATATTTTTTAAAATTATATAGCATTTTAGGATTACCATGTTTCTTCATCTGAGACATGTTTTTAAGAATGGTTTTTCATAGAGGAAACAGAACATCTTTTCTGGGAAGGCATACAGATGGAAATGACCATTCAAATCAGTATCCTGAGATGGTCAGAATCAGAACTAAACAGTTGCCGTAATGATGGCTTAGTTGAATCAGGTGAAAAATGATGGTTGTGTTTATTGATGATATTATGGTTTTTTATAAAAGTAAAGAGGAGCATGAAATACATTTAAGGGTTATTTTGCAAACCATAAAAGAAACTAAATTCTATGGGAAATTCAGCAAGTGTGAGTTTTGGTTGCAAAAAATTTCTTTCCATGGTCATATTGTATCTAAAGATGGGATAACTGTTGATCCTACAAAAACAATTGTTGTTGAAGAATGGCCAAGACCCACAAATGTAACTGAGATTCGTAGCTTCTTTGGTTTGGCAGGTTATTATTGAAGGTTTGTTAGAAATTTTTCATGGTTATCTAGTACAATGACTAAGCTAACTCGGAAGGGTGTTAAGTTTATCTGGACAGAAGAATGTGATGATTGTTTTCAGGAATTGAAAAGATGATTGGTGAATGCTCCAGTTTTGGCACTAACTTTCAAGAATGGTGAGTTTGTTATATACAGTGATGCTTCATTGAAAGGACTTCATTGCGTCCTAATGCATAATGATCAGGTAATTGCTTATGCTTCACGACAGTTGAAAACTCATGAGGTAAATTACCCTACACATGATTTGGAATTAGCTGTTGTTGTTTTCGCTTTAAAAATTTGGAGACATCAATTGTATAGGGTAAAGTGTGAAATATATACTGATCACAAAATTTTAAAGTATATATTCACTCAGAAAGAGTTAAACATGAGATAGAGGAGATGGCTGGAATTAATCAAGGATTATGATTGTACAATTCATTACCATCCAGGAAAAAAAATAAAGTGGCTGATGCTTTGAGTCGAAAATGTAATGCTTCATTATCAATGTTGCGTTTGGAACGTGATCCTTTAGTTAAGGATTTGATGAACTTTGGCATAGAAGTTGTTGGTGCAAGAAGTTCTTCTGTTTTGTTTCGGGTATCAGTGAGATCATCTCTATCAGATAGAATCAAGCAAGCACAAAAGAAAGACAGTGAGTTGCAGAAAAAGGTAGAGCCGGTTCAGAAAGGTAAGTTGCCTGAATTCGACATTGATAATGATTGCGTTTTGAGATTTTGGAAGAGATTGTGTGTGCCTTGTGATTCATAGTTGAAGAGAGATTTGTTATGTGAAGCTCATAGTTCTCCATTTTCAGTTCATCCTGGCAGTACTAAGATGTACAGAGATCTGCAGGAGTATTATTGGTGGGATGGAATGAAAAAAGATATTGGTAATTTTACTGTGAAGTGTTTGACATGTCAACAAGTTAAAGAATAGTGGAATTTACCGAAAGGGATGCTTCAGCCTTTACCAATGCCAGAGTGGAAATGGGAGAATATATCTATGGACTTTGTTGTGGGATTACCGAAGACATCTTGAGGTAATAATGCAATCTGGGTTATTGTTGATCGCTTGACTAAATCTGCTCATTTCCTTGCTATACGAGATACTTTTTCCCTATATCAAATTTCCCATTTGTATCTTAAAGAGATAGTCAGGTTACATGGAGTTCCTCTCTCCATTGAATCTGATCGTGATCCCAGGTTCACTTCTAACTTTTGGAAAGGCCTTCAGAAGTCGTTGGGCACTAAATTAAATTTTAGTACAGCTTTTCATCCTCAATCAGATGGGTAGTCAGAACGAACAATTCAGAACATGGAGGATATGCTACGAGCTTGTTCGATGGATTATCAGGAAGTTGGGACCAACATATTTCTTTGGTTGAGTTTTCATATAATAACAGTTTTCATTCCAGTATACGGATGGCACCATTTGAGGCGTTATATGGGAAGCGGTGTTGAACACCAGCTTTCTGGGATGAAGTGGGTGAAAGGAAGTTGATGGGACCAGAATTGGTAGAAGAGTTGGCGGAAATAGTTCAGCTGATACAGAAACACATTAGAACATCTCAGATCAGGCTAAACAGTTATGCAGACAACAGGAGGAAGGATCTCTCTTTTGAGGTAGGTGATCATGTTTTTCTCAAAGTATCACCATGGAAAAGTGTGATGCGATTTGGTAAGAAAGGAAAGCTAAGTCCAAGGTTCATTGGACCATATGAAATTCTAGAGAGAGTTGGATAAGTTGCATACCAGGTGGCTTTACCTCCAATTTTATCTCAGGTACACAATTTTTTTCACGTTTCGATGTTGAGAAAGTATATACCAGATCCATCTCATGTATTGAGTCCAGAGGTAGTTCAGCTGGAAGAGAACCTATCTTATGAAGAACAACCGGTCCAGATTCTTGACCACATGGAGCAAGTGTTAATAAATAAGGTGATTAATCTGGTAAATGTTTTGTGAAAAAACCACATGATGGAATAGGCAACATGGGAATCTGAAAATGCAATGAGGGATAAGTACCCCCATTTATTCGATATGTAAATAAATTGCGGGGAAGAAATTTTATAAAGGGGGGAAGGATGTAACATCCCAAGTAAATAATGAGTAATAGATATTTTTATCTATGTCTACTAATGAATTAGATAGTGTTTTAGAGGCTTAAAATGAAAATAAATCCAATCTTAAGCATGGAATACACTAATATTTTTAAAATAGTGTTTTACTGCCTTTTGATGGAAATCAATTTTTAAATCTATATTTTGAAAATTTTATAAGATATGCTTGTCAAAATATGATTATTCTTTATGATTGGGACATCAAAATTTACTTTGTGTGAATTTTTGGTATTTTTCTGACAATGTTCATTTTTTAATGATTAGTGAAAAATACTGCATTTTACACCAAAAATGATTTTTAATTTAATTAATTTATCTGATTAGATTATCTTTTGAATTGGTTTTTAAGTGAAATTATAATATATTTTTACCATTTAATTCAATGGTGGTCATTGGAATCAATTTCACTTTGAAATTGGGCTTAAACTGGTGTCAATCTTTTGATACTTATTGTTTCATAAAAACACGCTATTTTCTCTGACAGTGGGAATTAATTATTAAAATAATTAATATGACTTATATGTTGTGAATTTTTTAAAATATACTTCATTTTTGAATTCAGAATAACAAATATATCTTAGGGTGTAGTTTTGGTATTTTTCTGAAAAACATCAATTTTTGATGAATAGGGAAACCACTAAGTGGAACTTATAAAAACTGATTTTTCATTTAAATGAAATTTACCACTTCTGTGTTTTGAATTTCAAAAATCCGGCATATATGGTTGTCATTAAGAAGTAAAATGCGGTTCAATGAGATTAAAATAATTTTTTTTGGTGAATAGTAACTTTTAAGTTCTTAATCGCGATTAGTGGTAATTAGTGTAGTTTAAGTTAAAAATAATGCTTTAATAATATAAAATGACCTAGACACATGTCCTAAACTTATTGGATGTGTCATGGCCGACCAATAAAATCCATGGGACAACTTGGGGACCCCATGGAACCACATTGGTTGGGAAATGACAGAAATAACTTTTTATTTAATGTAAAAGTAAAAATGACACAAACATAATATGTTTTACGAAAACAATTTTTAAATGGGGTTATACATGTCAGAATTTTGACTATAAATATTCATTAGAAATATAAAAATATTCCCTACATCATTGTATTTTTTTATAATTTTTAGACATTAAATAAATTAAATTATTTATGACATCATGATGATGCAACGATGACCTCATTATTTAATGATTTAAATAAAATTGAAAGATAATGTAACATCTAAAACCTACACATAGAAAAAACCAATTGGATGAGTGTATATCGAATAATTATCACCTTATACTCGAATTATATCAATGTGGGACCTTTTGAATGCGAAACACATTTTAAAATAAAGTAACTTATCTATACTTTCCAAGAGTGCCCCTCCTCTCCTCTTATAAAAGGCCCCCAACTCTACCTCCTTACCCACACTTACAAAGCCGTTGGCTCAGCCAACCCCTGCCCATTTTGTCTCTACACATCCCTCTCTTACTCCTTGAAGCCTCACTTTGGTCAGAAGTCTCCCCAAGGAAGCCTTTGAGCTCAAACCAAAGGGAGTTACCCGATTTTAAGGTAATGTCTTCTTTTGAGTCCTTTTGTTTTATTTTGCTTCTCCAACCCCCTAAAATGTTTTTATTCTTTTATTTTGTAACAAATCCAGTATTCTAAATACACTAGTATGTTGTTATAATATGGATTCGAGCTACACTTAGACACACATACATCTAATGGTTCACGAACATATTGTTTCTGTGGATGGCGAATTTCGGCCTCCCGAAACGATGATTGTTCAACATTCTTTTAACACCTTCAAAGGTGGCCATTAAGATGAAACTATATTTATATATGATATATAATATGTTTATGATTTCCTTAAGCTTCAGTATTTTTCATTTTGGGCATACCTTTATGGTTTCCATTATGGGTAAACGTGATATCTTCATTTAAGGAAGTGCGGACTACCGCCCCCTCAAAGTGATTTGATTCGTTAATACCATATGTGGTACGTATAAAGGATATATTTAATGATATTATATATGATACCATACTAGAATTAAAATACTATTATGTACCATTATGTTTTAATTCCATTAAATATGAAATAGAAATGGAAGTGGTGTTCATGCGTATGTACGACTTACCGTCTCCATGAACGGTACATTTTATTTCTTATCTCAAAATGTTATGTAATACTATAAGTACATATATATAATGGATATATATGTAATATATTACATCAAAATTATAGATACCATTCTGGAATTATAACATATATATATCTCTCTCAATTTGTTTTAATTCCATTAATATGACAAAAAAATGAAAGTAGCATTCATGCGTACGTACGACCTACCATCTCCATGAATGGTGCTTTTCGTTTTTTTATCTCCAAATGATATGGAATAGTATGAAATGAATATTTACTGGATATATATGATATTTTAATCATTAATAATATTCTGGAAATTATTTACTTATAACTACATGGGCAATCTTTTTTCATACAAGTTCATTTTTGACTCATGTACCAAACATCGACAAAAACGTCTAACACGAACTAACATTATTAATAAATTATTATAACATTATAATATGTGATATTAACTGAATAATAATATCTAAAGGAGGTACTTAAGAAATTATTAATTGACCAAAGTTTATTATTCAGGAATATAAAGAAAAGAACAAGACAAGTTGGACTTGAGGTAAGGGATCTTACTCCTCTCTTTCTTTTTAAGTACACTATTTTATGTCATTCCATATAAAGCTCATATTTCATGTTATTGGGATGTTATTTTATATTAAACTTACTGTAATTTTTATGTTCATGTGATGATAGACCCTATTCTCTCTCATCAATCCATTTTGAATGTTTTGAGTAGCGCCGTTAGGCTGCCGAATTTTCGTAAGAGATCTAAACTCTCTCTTTCTTTTTAAGTACTCTCCTTTATGTCACTTCTTCTAAACTCCTCTTTTTTATGATGGGGGATGTTATTTTATATTTCTCTTGATGTAAATTTTATTGTAATGTGATGAGATACCCTATTTGATCTCATCAATCGATTTTTGGAAGTTTTAAGTGGCGTCGTTAGGCTGTAGAGTGTTTGTAAGGGATTTTTTCATCTCACTTTAATTCCTGTGAGATTTATGCTACATTTGCCCCAATTTCCATTGAGTGGTGTATGTACTGAACATTATTTTACTCATTGTGTAATATTTTTTCATTTATGAGTATTTACATCAATGTTGTATTGTCCTTCTTTCACGGGGCGTATGTTTCGAAAGATACCCATGTCAGTAAGGGAACCTTTCACCCTCCTCTTTTTAAAAGACTTATTTTGTTGGGTCTTTTAATTTACATATTGTTAGGTTGGGATATGTCCTCATATATCCTTATTGATGTAAATTTTATGTCCTAGTGATGAGAAACCCTTTTTTGATGTGACGCCGTTAGGCTGTCAAAGGAACTTCTTAACCTAATTTCGATTTCTTTCGGTTCAACATGTAGTTATTGAATATGTCATCCTTTGAATATGTGTTAATGACCTTTGATTATTTTACACTTAATATCCACTTATATTTGGTGAATTCGTTTGTCACACATAATTAGGTAATTGATTTATCTTTAACCAAGGATACCGTCTTTGTAAGGGGCTTTGTCTCAATCTCCTTTCTTTGAGGCATATTCTGTTTTATACACAACCTTCTTTTATATGGTGTATAAACCCCTTTGAATTTTACGTTTATTCAAAAGGAATCTTTTTTTATTAAGTGTTTATTAAAGGAAAAAATGGAATGTTTTTTTCATACGTATTTGGCGACAACGACTTCTCCGCCGCCGTGACCATTATTTGAGTTTTGGACTTCTCTAAAAGCCATACCTTTTTTTAATGAAAAATAAATACCATGTTTTAATTTTCTTTTATTTTGGTATTGAAAATGGTTTTCATAATACTTTTATATCAATGTGTGGTATTGATATCTTGTGATTGAAAGGTGGAAATTTTACGATTCCTTTATGCATGTTTTATGTGATTCAATTATGTTGAGGTTCTTGGGCATTATTGTGAAGACGGGTGGTTCCATGATAGACTAAGGGCGGGTGAGCCCGATATAGCTCTCCAATGCATTTGTTAATTCGAATGAGTGAAACTTTAAGGTTTATACGAAGAGATTTAGGGAATATATTGTGATGGGTATTCCAAAACGTAACCAAGAGGGTTACTCCCTACTTAAGAATGTTATGAATGCCTCAAGTTACCTTTTACATCTTATGATTTCAATGATTTATTCATGATTTATGAGGTATGTTAAAGTGCCTATGTTTTATGGGTAATGTATGATTTCATTCATATGTATATATGAACTCATGTTCCTTTCCATATTTTTATAACCCTTACTGAGCTTTTTATGCTCATCCCAAGTTTTTTTGAAATGTTTTTCACAGGTCAAGGGAAAGGTACATGATATGATGATAGTGTCAAGGAAGTGTCAAAAAATAATCCATGTTTTATTTTAAATATGTTTCCATTGATGGGAATGAAGAAAACTATCTTTATGAAACCACTTTGTTTATATGTGGAATGTAAGGCAAGTTTTATGATCTAATTCTCTAAAACTCTAAACCCGAAAATATCCTCAATGTTTAATCTTGTAATCACTCAAGATTAAGTAATGTTTAAGGCTGGGGCCTTATAATTAAATACTATTATATTTACCCCCATTATTCTGTTTAGTGATAATAAAGAAAAATGGGCAGTTAACGTTTTTAGATACAAAATTAATTGCTTCCTTTCTACTAGAAACATAAATATTTTTTGATGTAAGAGATATTTCTTGATGTTGTTGAAATTACATTTATAATTCGTATCCCAATCATAAGTAACCTATTTCATTATAAGTATTGTGAAGGGTAAATTATACACATTGAGTTTGGTTATAATGTTCCCAATATTGGTGAGTTAACCCATGATACCCCTCACATACTTTATGTTTTTAGGAGGGGCACATTAAATACCATTGTAGTCTTCTTAGGGTCGACATCAATGCCATGATGGTATACAAAAAATTTAATAAATCTCATTTATGAAACTCTAACATATATCTTTAGGCGGTTAATTGTTATATTAAATTTTCATAGTTAGATTAATATTTTATCTATACCTATTAGGTGATCAAAAAATTGTCTGGATATGACCACTAAATTCAAATAAAAACACTCAATAATCTTTCGCATGATGTATTTGAAGATAATATGCATGTAACCTTGTTATGTGGATTCAACATTCATTTGGTAAAAGTGACTTATATAGTAATAGTAAACACCATGGGGGTTATTTAATGTTGATGTATTCATCAACTTTTGGGATATCTAAATATTGCTGTAGCAGAATTATTTTTCTCTAATGTAAAGCTGTTGAGAAAATGATATTTCATCAACTAATTGTTTCATATTGGGAATAGGGAAATCATCTGTCATGATACACCAGTTTAAATACTTTAATTTAATGAAAAATATAATATATTCATTAATAATTTCTTATTAGGATGATTTTTTCCAACCATCTCGATCACTGGACCTACCAGAAAAAATTGTCTTTGATCAACTTATCCTTTTCTATGAGTACATTGTCAGTGTGGTTGAGAATCATTTTCCATGTTTTTTTAATCCATAGTTTTCAAATAGAATTTTTAGATGATGGGTAACCACCTCACTATAAATCATATGAATGGAATTATACTTATACATGAACTGTTGTAACATAAATCTTTTAAAATGTATTATTATATGTTTTTTATCATAAATATCCAATAAATATTACCCAAAGACTGAGAGGCCTAGTGTATTTGGAAGAGGAGGTTTATAATATATCATAAAGAAAAAAAATTTATTTTATTATCCACAATGAGCTCTTAAATATATTGTAGATTCTAAAACTACATAGGATAACATGTCAAATCTATAAAATAATGCAGTGATCTATAAAGTATAATATGTGAATAAAAAAGATAATTGAGAAAAAAAATATGAGGAAGAAGGTATTACATGATATCATAAATGAAAAGTTTTATTAATATTTTTATTCATTCATAATATCAATAACATGTAATCATATGATCAAGGATATGTTGGAAGGATTCAAAAACATAAAACATGACATCAGAAAAAATAAAGGCTAACTACCAAGACAACTTCACACGGCTGGAAAAGTGACATAAAATATTAGGTTTACTCCTTAATCCTATACATAAAATCTCATGTGTTGAAACAATTAACAATTTAATTGGAAATTTATCTAGGTGAACCCATTATACATTTACATGCTTATTTGTTCCACAAAATGAAATAAATCATAAGGAATAGACATAAGAATTACCCTAGAAAAGAAATGGGTTTCATAATCATTCATAATATCATAATAAAATTACATTTCATATATATTTTAAAGATAATGATTAATTAATGATTTTTTATTTTCATATTTTAGTACATATGAATATATCTAAAAATATGGTGTTCATTTGGGAAAATGTCAATAGAATTTGTAGACAATTGGTTATAGAAATTGACTTCAAAATACTGTTTTGAGGAATCTTTTAAGGACATTTGGAGAAAGAATATGGATGAAATTTTATTTGAAAACTACAGGTAAAAATAATTAATATACCATAAATATTCCATAATTTAATGAAGTCATAAATCTTAATGTATAATTTAAGTTATCATTACATAAAAGTATTCATGTATAGAAAGATCCCATTAATCAGGTTTGATTATTAAAAATGCATTTTGGAAATGAACTCCAGGAATGTATTAACCCACCAAAGGAATGGAGAAATAGCTCAGTAGATATGTAATATAAATATATAATTAATTTATTAATAATCACTTATATCAAGGATATATATAAATTATGTTAGTGAGAGAAGTTTCATAACCCAATGAAAAAGGGTGGTTCGATGAAATCCCATATCTATCATTATAGAATCATTATAAACATACCCTTATAATTATATGTAATAAAATTATATTAATTAATTACTTAATTAATAACCACCTACAAATATATTATTTTCTGTAATTTTATTACACCCATTTACAACCATTTCAATGGTGTATAAAGGATTCTTTTGTTACTCTAAGAGCATTCATTTCCTGGTTCCATGGTCAGATCAGCTGTGGATAATTATTGATGTTTTATTCAAAGGGGAATAAAACTACATAAATTAAATGAAATGAAATGAATATATTTATATAAAATTAAAGGGATCCTAATATAATTTTCTTTCATTTATTTGTAAGTTTCATTTAGTAAAAATGGTAATGTTATACAGGTAATTCATTTAGGTGATTTTAAGAACCATCACATACTAGTTTGGATTTATTCCATATTCTTTATATATATTATATAAAAAAGTTTAATAAATTGTAAAATGACAATTAACTTTTTTTAACCATAATAATATTTTTATAACCATCCTTAAAGGCTATGGTGAAAATTTTGTGTGTTGTCAATGGGGGTGGTGAACCAAACAAATTGTGAATGATGCATTCAGTTAAAAAATAAGAGAGGTTAGAAAATTAATATTTCACCAAAATAATGACATATTAAAATATTTAATATACTTATTTTACTATTATTTGGTGTATTGATAACATGTGGGGGTAGTATAAGAAGAATAAAATTCAAAGAGATTAGTTGAGAATCTTATCTCTTCATTTATTTATCTCATTTTTGGATACCCCTTATGTATCCTTGAAATTGTATTTTGGTCATAAAAAATAAATAATATGTGTGATAAAATATTTTCAAGATATTTGTGTAGAAATTTGGAAAGCTACAAGGGATATATGTTTTGAGTAGATGAGGTGGTCATAGGTTGTATTTATAAGTGGATGAGAGGGGTGTTTTTCAATATTATATTCATTAGTTCTTTTTTTTTGATTTAGAGTATCAATAATATTGATTATTGTAAATTTATATAGTCCATGGATTATGCAATTTATAAATAAATAGTTCTTACATCATCAATAAATAAAATACTCATAAATTTATCTTAGAATGATAAATATTATATTTTACTAAATATTATTATTCAAAAATAATTCAAATATTTATAATAAATAAATAAAATTAACCCTAACCTTTTTTAAGGGTTTATATTACAAATATTAAATCTATTTTATGAAAATAACTTTCATAATATGAGAAAATTAATTTATATTAAATTACTAATTTATTTTAAAGATAAAAAATGTAATATTATTATCATTTTTATTGACCATTTCAAAAAATCTCACAAATTCAAATAAAATTATATTATAAATATATTTAAAAAATATTAATTTATAAATCCATTTTATTAAATGAATAATTGTTTTAAATAATTATATTTTTTATAAAGATGAAAATAAAACATAAATGTTTTACAAAAATATGAACACTTATTCTATAATTTATAAAAAAGTTATTTACATTTATCATGATATAATATTTTAAAATAACCATTTTAGATCATTCTTTATTATTATTTTACATTTGCATAGTTTATGATACTATTATAATGATTATTATACATTACATAAAATTTAAATTACTATTCCAATAGTTAGATTAAAATATCAATGGTCAAATTTCTATTCCAAATGCCAGATTTGTAACAGTCATATGGGTACCCAACATTATATAAATTCCACATATTTCCTTATTAATTAATTAAAAAATATTCTTTATGAAATATATTTATATATGTATTAATTCTGAAAATTATTTTTCAATACTAACATTATATATCATTTCAAAAGCGGTGATCATGGGTGAGATTGTTCTAGGGGATCATGAAAATACAAATTTTCCTATTTTTTATCTTATATTTTACTTTTCCCCTATAGTAACTTGTTAAATTCTTATGGAAATACTTATTTTGTAGATGTAATTTTCAAATTAATATAATATAATGTTTTTGGAATCTTTATTATGTGAATTTTCTTCATAATACATTATTTAATATGACAAAAAAATAAGATGAAAAAAATCCATTAATAAAGTTCTAGGTCGTTACATTTTTCACCCCTAATGAATTTCAACTTTAAAATTTCTTTTTACATATAATGTTTAAAAATTATGAGGGTACTTATGTGTCATAGAGTCCTTCAATTTCTATGTCACCTCCTCATTCATATGGGTTATAAATAGTAATATGAATTGGTCAGTTTTCTGGTTGTGTAGAATTTTATCTCCATGGTCAAAGACAATCACTTAATATCATCATGAGAGAGTTGATATCTGACCGTACCAACTCAAAATTTAGTTGTTTTAGGAATATAGTATCTAATTTATAAAAATAGACACATGGAATATGTTATATATACATGATAGGGTTGATGGGAGTTCTATAATGTAAGACAAAACATCTATGTGATCGATCATCACCAAGGGGCTAATGTTTAAGGGGATTATCTTTCCTTTCCACCAAAATATCCGGACTCTTTTCTAGATATATATATACATTGGAATACTTTTCCTTTGACCTCCAAATTATAATACATTAATTATTTTTATCATACCTATTCTATTAGATCTGATTATCCATTATGTGCTACAAAATGGTGTTTATCGTTTCTAACATTTCCTCAACCATTTAAGTTCCCATAAACCTATTTTTACATGATTCATCCAAACACACGTGTTATTTACATTTCTTCCCATAAATGAATTCATATTGAGCCATTTTTGTAAATTAGTAAAAACTATTATTGTATGAGAACTCAACTAGAGGAAGACATTGATCCCATCATCCTTTGAATTACATAATGGATGCACTATATATGTATTCTAGTATCTACATAGTATTCACATATTGACCAACAGTTTGGGGTGGAAAAGTTAAACCTAAGTTAAAATATATGTTTATATCTTGATTGAGACTATTACAAAGAATGGACTTAAATCATAGATCATTATTGATTAAAACTTATAGTGGTGTTTAATAAACCCTCCACACTTCTATTTCGTATATCCTTTGATGTTGATAAATTTATAATTAATCTCATATTCTAATGTAGTGATAATTCTCCGTCAGATAGACCAATAAAAACCATATAGCATTATTTCCTCTGGTTGGCTTCAGAATACATGTGACGAAACCGATGATGATGTTTTTATATTTTTATATTTGTCCGAGTAATGGTTTCATAATCCCCTTAATCATTTTACTTTCAACCTTATATTATGTTACACTAAAAACATTGATAAATATTCTATGATATACTTCTAAATATTATCCAACAAATAGTACTCTTGGAGATCTCAATACATATTCATTCACCATGGGTGGATTGAGAAATTCAAGCTATGTTCATCATTCATCAACTCATTATTTATATAATTATTTATTGGTTCTCATATTCATGAACCAAATAAAAAAATAAATAGTTATTGATTTTAATCATCAAGTACATACCTTTTCTTATATCTTCCACCTTAATCTATATGTATACATCATCACATTTACCATAAATTATCTTATCGATAAGGTATAGTTGAGAAATAATTTCAAAATAGAATGATAATGTTCCAATCATTATGATTCCATGGACTATATTTTTTAAATTTTTCGGAAATTAGAGACTTTTCAATTCTCATCATTGATAATGTCACATGAACCATGTTACATAGACTGTATACACTGTTAGATCCATTCACTAGTTTATATTGGATTTACTAGAAACAATCACTGATCATCAATGACCATATTTATTGGTACATATTAATCTCATTTTGTGTTATTATATACATGTGGCTCTTAATATTCTTATATATTCCACTCTTCTCTACATAGAGATAATCCCACTAGATTTTTAATTCGAAGACTCTAGCAGCTAAATTTAGATCATGTTTTTGTTAGTTATTCTAATATAAATTCAACATCCTTGAGTAATATGATATCAATTTATCATTAAGAATTAGTACACATCCTAAGTGCTTATTTTAAACCTCACTATATACCACAAAAATTCCCAAATTGATGTATTAAGGAGGAATAGAGTTTCATAATATTTATTTTTCAATTCATAGATGATATTTTCCCATTCATTTGTCTAGAAAAACATTACCCCATTTGGGGTGATATTTTTTATTGGGTTTCAAAATCATGATATATTTCTCCAAAATCATTTGTAATACACATCTATTTTGGAGAAACTATAGATATCTATTTTAGGTACTGGTAGAATCCAATTCTAAATTACCTCTTTCATAGAAGTGTATAAAAATAAACCTATTCTGGTGAATATATTCCACACAAATGATACCTCCTCCATATAGAACATAAATTTTCTATAATATAATATAAATTATCCTTTTGTAATGTATTTTTCATAGTATTAAAATGTACCGAATTCTCCTCCTTACATTTGGTGTATAACATAATATAATCTATAAATACTACAAAACCTTTGTTTAGCTAGTCTCTATAGACATTATTATATGTTTATATAAATACTTCTTGAATAATAGTGAGTCATAAGTTTATTACAATGAACAAATACTGTATGTACCGTTTTCAAAAGGAATCTTATAGATATATTTTTTTCAACTTTATTTGTTGATATCTAGACCGATGGTCCACCAGAGAGGAATGGTGTTCCCCATGTAGTCTATTGAACAAGTCATATATTCATGTCAAGGGATACATGTTCATAATCATATTTTTTTCATTATAATTAATGCAGAGGCACCTTGTCTCATCCTTCTTCATGATGAAAGGATTGAAACACCCCATATTGAAGTAGTCAATAATATAAAACCATTGTTAATACTTTTTGGTTACTTTTTATTTTATTCTTTTACCTCAATGGCGGCCATAGTATATAGATTTCTGGAAATAAGTATATATCCATGAATAAGATAAATTGATAACTTGACCTCTCATCCAAGTGGAAGACCAATAACACTTTGGGGAATAGTTTACCATATTCAATCAAAATTGGAATGTATTAAAGAACGATTCCCTAATTAGTTTAAATAATTTTATCAATAATTGCATTATAATAAGAAATTAATATCCATTCATGATAAGATGATTACCAACAAGATTCATTCTTCTACATACACTTCTATATAATCATAGAATCACTTAGAATATAAAGATTGATTTACCTCTACTGATAGCTGATGTCATATTTATATATGAACAACAAATAAGTTCCTTATATAACATGAAAATATACTAATGATAGTAGGGAAATATGATCTGGGTGGTTTAGTCTCAGAAACATGATTAGGGAGGAGTTACCAAAATGAGATAAAACAATTTCTCCATTTTTTGTTCCCACAGATAGATCAACCTCCATGTCTTGAGGTGGTGTTTAAATAACACAATAAAGAAACAAAATATCTCACAGAACTACAATAATATGGGACATTTTAAGTCCAATAATGGATAATTAATTCACCATTAATTATTTTATTCCATTTTTACTCATATTTAGTTTCCAAAATAAACATAGTGATACAAATACCCAAACTAAAAACCATATAAAAAGGTTAACTATTGGCAAAGAATGAATTAATATAAATGAAAATTAAAAAATAAGTTATGAGTATCAATGTATAAATATTGGTTGTATAGGTTAATTCACTCATTGATTTTTCTAACTTAACCACATATTAATATCTTTCAATGTGTTTCACAAAGAATTTTTGAATTTTCCAAATAATATCCCCTAGGGGTATCAAACAAGGTTCTCGATAAAAATTATTTATCTTGAAACTATTGATTATTAATTTAATACAATATTTTCTCTTTTTAAGGGTTTTATCCCATTGTAATATTTTCTTAGAGCCATACACACTTATTGTATCAATATTGAGATGCAATTTCATAAAAACCACTTACTATATTCTTAACCATGATTCAAAAATATTGTAATATACATAGAATTTTACCTAGGGATTTTAATTAATTATTATTATCATAATAAAAAAATACTAGACAATTATCTGATTCCAACTATAGAAACCCAATAATTTTACATAATTATTTCATTAATTTTATCATAAATATGTGATAAATACATCCCAATGATCGAGAGACCTTTTGTTTTACAGATACTAGGTTAATAATGTTTAAAAATAAAATAAAATTTAAATTTAAATTATTCTATTAATAATGATCTCCTAAATACCTTTTATCTTCTAATTATAAATTTGATAATATATGGAATTCATAATAGAAAGTGGTGACCAATTAAACCCAATAAGGCACTAAATAGGGTAATGAACCATAACATATGTGTTAGAATGAATAATATGATATAATAAAAGACAAGGCTCCGGAGTAATAATTTATAGTAAAAACATAAAGAACATAGAATCATGAGATCATAGAACCATATTAATGTTGAAAAAAGATAAAACATGATATAAGCTTAAGTCAAGGCTATCTTCCATGATAACATCACGTGGTGGACAAAGTCCAATCATAGATTATGTTTACTCAGTAGTCCCATACATAACATATCATGAGAAAAAAAATCTTAATTAATTGGAGAGAAATATTTTCTCACCCATAATGAAATATAAATGACTATTCATGCCATAAAAAGGATATCAATAATATGTCATTAAAAAAATAATTTTCCATTGAATGAAATGGGTTTCATAATCTTTGCTCATGTTATATTAAATTGAGATTTAATAATGAATCCAAAGCAAAAAGGGAATTAAAATTTTGAATTTTATTATCTATGTATATAACAAGAAGTCTCCAAATATTTTATTCATTTCAAAAATACACATGATGAAGGGTTGATAATTTTTTATATAATTGAACTTTCAAAATGGTGTTTGAAGGAATCAATTAATGTATTTTAGATAAAGATTAATTATGGATTTTTCCTTGAAAACCATATGTATAATAGAATGGTAATACCTAAAATAATAATTTATTTAATGAAATCATGAATGGGAATAAAAACCTTAAATGATATTTATATAAAAAGAATAAGTGATAGAAATGTTCCCCATAATCAGGATTGATTTTAATGAAGGCATTTGAGAAATTAAATTACAATAAGTATCACCCCAAAAAATGAAGGGTGAATAAGATATGTATATTGTATATATATATATAGAATATATATTTATTGAATATTATCAATTAGAGAGAATGTGAGTTAGAGAGTGAATGTTCATAACCCAATGAAAAAATGTTTATCGAAGAGATCCTACCCCTTAGGTTACATAATCATTTTGAACTATCACTAAAATACAAAGATAATCATAATAAATTCATTACTTAATTAATTTTGAATATTTTACCCCTATATCTGATTTTTTTTATTTTAATATATTCACTTATAACCATTTAAATGAGATATAATATTAAATATCATTATTCTCAGTGCATTTATTTCAACATTCAAAGGATTGACCTATTGTGTATAATTGATGATGTTCTTGTAAAATGGAGATAAAATCCAAAATTTGGATGAAATGGTTTTAATTTAATTTTATAAATTTAAATTCTACCAAATATCCTTTTGTGTTCCAATATTTGTATGATTCATTTAGTAAAACGTTAACATTTTACTGTTAGTTCATATAAGTGGTTTTACCGACCACAAAAAACTAATTTTTTTATTTCAATATATATATATATATATATATTCTATAAATTAAAAAAAATTATAATATAATTATTTTCATTTTTTACATAAGAATATTTTTTTAACCATCCTTGAAGGATTTGGTGTAAATAGTGTGTTTTTCATTGAGGAGGTGAACAAGCCTTATCATGAACAAAATTTTTGTTTATGATACAAAATAAGGGATGGTGGAAGATGAATATTTCCCCATAACAATAACATATAAAATATATAGGACAATTATGTTGTTCTGTTTATGTGGATGGAAAAATATGATCGTGGTAGTAGAAGAGTTAAAATAAAAGATATTAGTTGATAATATTACAATTTTTTTTGGATATCTTCTGTTAGGATTACAATTAAGGATCGATGAAATGTTATTTTGGTGTTAGAAAAAGCACTAAGATGTGAAGGAGGATATTGGGAAGGTAATTGAGCTGAAACATAGATTGAGTTTATTCGTAAACATTGTGAGTAGAAGGGTTAGTGAGGTGTGTTTTTTAATATTATATTCACAAGTTTATTTTTTTTTCAAGAATACTAATATTATTTATTATTGTGACTATATAAAATAAATATTTCATTTTAATCTAGACTAATGGGTTCTTAGAGCATCCATGAATGAAAATTAATTTTATTTTTCTTGTAATGCTAAATACGTTATTCTACTGTATTCTATTATTCAAAAAAATTCAAAAATTTACAAAAAATTAAAAAAATTAACCTTAACCATTTATATATGTTTAAATTCGAAAAATTTGATCTATTTTTTTAATATTATTTCCCAAATATAAGAAATTTATTTTTTAAATAAAATCCTCATTTAGTTTAAGAATACCCATTTTAATATTATTAACAATTTGTTAAAACATTGAAAAATAAATTATAGTCTTATTAAATTCCATTTCCTTGTAATAAAAATAATTAATTAATTAATCCATTTTATAAAAATTAACCTTAATTTAAATAATTATATTATTTATAAAAATTTAAAGAAAATATTTTTTTATAATTATATGAACACTAATATTATAGTTTTGAAAACATTTATTTACCTATATCATGAGATAATTTGTAATATTATATTATTATGAGATACTTAACTATTATTTTACTTAAACATACGAGAGTAAATTATTCTAATGGCCATGATACTATTCATAATGAATAAATTAATATTCCAAATATCACATTACTGTTCTAATAGTTTGACATGTAACGACCATCTCAGTTTCATATATTTTAAAAATAAATAATATTTCATTCAGTAATCATTAAATTTTATTATATTTAATTGATATATATATATATATATATATTCATTTATAAAGGTCATAATTCATTTCTAATATTCTGGTCCGCTTCTATAATGTATTTCATGAGTGTGATTATTTTGGGGGATTGAGAATATCCAAATTTTACTATTATTAGTATCTTATTTTCTATTTTCTGCCCCATTGTAATAATTTAAACTATTTGAGCCATTTTAATTCTTAAATATCATGTTCAAATTAATATAATAATATTTTGATGGTTTCATCTGGTGTTTTGTGTGATTTTCAATACATTACAGAATATGAAATAATTTTTAGAAGGTAAAATCCATTAATAAAAATACGGGTCATTACAAAAACACATCCTAGTATTTTTGTAGAAGGATGTTTATCTATCCTACACTTCAGGTTTCATTGTATCACTGATCAATATTGGCCCCATATCATCCTATGTACCAAGATTCACCTTTATGAGTTCATCAATGATGGTTGAGAAACCTTCATTAAATGTCAGAGGGGTGTACCTAATACTTTCTTCCTCTTCCTCATCAATTGTGAAATTTTTATCATAGCTAATGGATGTAGAATAATTTTTCATAAAAAAATATGGGTGCCTTTTTATCATCCCCAAATGATGAATTGATGCATTTGGATTCATAATCTATTGACACAAAGACATCATTACCTAGGTAATTATGACTGTCATGTCCTTACATTCTACTATGATCAGCGGTATATAGTATAAAATCATCATGATATTCATGTGATTATATGGGATAATTATCCTTAAGAGTATCATTATTCATGGTCACCCCTGCTCCCTAGGAATCAAGGTCACATTAGAGTTGGTTGGATTTGGATAACATGGCTATGATCATGAGGATGAAGGCACTTGTGTCTATATACCATTCTCATCACCTTGATTGATTAATCTTATTATCCAAGAAAATTAGCATAACCTGATGAATCCAATGATTTGAATTTGTTTCAAAATTCTGATTGATGGGATGTACAAACACCTAATCATGTTCTCTCCATGCATTGGATGGAGAATATTATAGACTATTGGTGTGGTGATTCATATGGCACCATCATATTTCAAATGATCCCATTCAATCATAATAAAAAATTTATCTATTCATTAGTTCCCATATGATTTAAAAGGGAAATTATCTCCTCATATAAGTAGAACCTATTTATCATTTATTTTTTAAAACTGATGATATGATGAGGGCTCCAACACAAATGTACTATGAAAAAACCTCAAATGTATTTCATTCAAAACCGTTTCATGAAAAACAACCATTTATTAAAATTTGATACGAGCTAATAAAATAGACCTCTCAACTGACCTTCCCAAGTTGATTCTCTCAGTTGAGTCATATCCTTGAATATTCAAATTTGATTAGGAAAATTTAGCATCATTATCTCCCAAGCATCATAGCTTCCAGATAAGGATGAAATAGATTCTAGAGACATTTTAATTAAGAATTGATGAACGAAAATATATTTCCTCTTACCAGACACATAAATGGTATTGATTTGGCCCCTTATGAAAGAATTCCACCATTCTTCAATAAAATATTTGAACATATAAAACTTAGTTAGATCGGTTTTTACTTGTTTTATTCTGATAGAAGTGTCCTTGGCCTTGAATTATTGAGGACATCAGAGGGCCTCAATATATGAACTCAGAAATCTATAAATTAAATTTCTTATTTTGAATGAATAAACTCCTATTAAAAAGTAATGTTATAGGAAACACATGATCTACATTAGTTATTTTGGATCATTATATATTACATAATATTTAAAAATAATAATAATCATTAATATTAATAATATAGATATTTTTTAATGAACATTAATATTATTATACTAAGGGTTATTATAAATTCTATTTAAATATATAGAATAAGCGATGACATTAACTAGTTGGATAATACCATATAAATCCTATTTATTGATGTTTTATTGGGAGATAACATTACTGATCATTATTATTGACTAATCAGGAAACAATATTGAACAAAAAAATTATGATTTTGACCATTAATAGTAGAATTCCAAGCACATCTACTTCATGACCTAAACCATGTTCATCTAACCACCCAAATAAAATCTCACCACCACACACCCTACCCATAAGGAATTCACTAGTGTAATAAAGGTCTATTATTCTATACCCTAATATTATTAATTTTTATTTTTTTTATTAAAACAACGATTATATATATATATATTTTAATACAAATTAAAAATTATTAAACAACAATTTTTATAAAATTCCATTCCTATATAATGAAACACAAATTATATTTTTGAGGAATATGTACATTCAATCAAGAAACTATTTTTATGAATTTAATTATTGTGAGATATTGAATATTTCAATAATATACCGTAATTAAATAATATTTATTAAATTTAATTGGTAATATATTTTTATGAAGTCAAATCTAATTGTTATAATGGCCCAAAAATGTTATTGTAAAAAAATGATTTTTTGTTATTAAATATGGATTTTTGGTCTAAATGGGTAAATTTTCGTAACTAGATATTTTTTGGGATAAAATGAACGTAATTTTTAGATTCAACAAACTGAAATTATCCAATGGTTATATTTTCATAATTTTTGGGGACACATTTAATTTTTGGGTCAAAAGTAAATATATTATAAATATACAGTGTCTATTACGATATCAAAATGAAAAAAAATATTCTTTAATATATTCCATAAAATCTATCCACAAAAATGAATATTTACCATTTTACGTAATTGGGTTTTGAGGTTACTTGATTAAATTATAAAACCATTATTAATCCTCCAAACCCTATATTATATTTTATGGTTTTAAAATAAATTCGTTATAAAAATAACTTACTTCAACAAGACCCAGGGTAATATTTTAATATTTTTTTCCAGTCCTTATAATGTAATTTTAAACACTACTACATGGAAAAAGTTATAAGAAAACTCATGGTATGTTTTTCGGATTAATTTGTAATATATATTCTGAAAGCTATGTTTTGAAACTAATAAACAATTATCCTATAATTTTATTTATAATGACACAGAAAACCCATTACTCATCTCAAAAAACCATTGTATTATAACATAAATATAACTTTACATCAACAAATTCCTTATAAGGTGCCCCCAAGAACATAAGGAGTACCTCCCATGATTTTAAAACATTCATGTGAAGGTAGAAGATCCTATCATTATTATATTTATTCAATATCATTATTTTTATTACTTTTGAATTGAAATTATTCTGGTTGTGATATATTTTCAAACATCCATATCATTATCATTACGATTTAGAAGTAATTATATTCCCTTTTTTTACCAAATCACCCCTACCATTAAACATTTATTTACCAAAATTATGCTACTAAGATTTTATTATGAATTTATAAAAAAATATATGGAATACTTATACATATGTCAACTCAAGGGTGTTCACGATAATGCAATTATTCTTATTTTATTTAATACTACAATTTTTGTAAACCATACTCCATTATCATTCTATTAAATATGATTAAATATAATACAATGTTTAATTATCTATGTGGAACCCATATGCATTTTCATTATATGAAATTGATGGGTGGGATAAAAAATATATAACCCTACAATGCATTGGGTAATATTTTGATCTCATGATATTCAATGTATGGTGTGTGGGAAATTATCCTTAGAACACAATGTTATGTTTTGTTGGGGGTTCTCATTGACATATGTTTGTTATTTAATGTATTATATTGTTTCGTGAATCACAGGTTGCCTTTATGAATTCATGTTTTATCATGCCTAATTGATCAAGATTAGTATTATATCCTTTTTTATAATATCATGATATTACTATTTGAAAAATGTATTTATTGACCTTATAATATTCATTCTTTATTCTCATACTATGTTTATAGATCTCCCCTTGCTTATAAACATTCCATGGTTATCCCATATTGTTTTAGAAGAAAAATTGATATTTATGAACATGTTAAGGTGGTTTTCAATAATGTCATTGCACTTCCATTCCAGGATTTTATTCTATGTACTTGACTTCCCTAATAAACTCTGTCTCAAGAACTTTTTTTTTATACTATATGTTCTTTTATGTAAAAAATCATGAAATAATGTGTATTAAATGTGGGTTATCATATTAGGTATCAGAGGAATGTGTATATATATTTTGGATTATAATTATAATGATCTAGTGAAAGACATCAGGATAATACTAATTGTAGGAAAACTTCAATAATTTTTTTGAGATTAAAGAGTAATTGGTTTTATATAAAAGAAATTACAATATGGATACTACAAGTGGATTTGGATGTAGAACATAGGAATATTATAGATATAACCATAATTTTGGCACACTGATCTAGATTCAATTTTTTTTCCAGTGCCTAAAAACAGTCCATGATTTGCACCAATGATTTATAGTCCAAAGGTATATTTTTTTGGAAAATTTTCAAGCCAATTAAGATCCATTATTATGGAAAAAATTTACAAAAAGTTTTTATGATAGGAAATATATCATGAATAACTTATATTGAAACCAAACATTCATAGGATAAAAAATATATTCCATTTATCAGTTATCCATTCAATATTTGTGGTTTTTATTTTTTAATTGTTTGAAAATACTCATCCAAAATTTTTTCTATATTTTTGTACGTAGCTGAATATAAAAGGAACTATGAAAATATCCAACATAAGGGGAAACATGATAACTGTCCAATGGAATTTTTTAACCTGATGATAGAAGGAGTCATGAACATTTTGATTATAATTTCTTAATTGAATCAAGTTCTAAATAAGAACCAGAATTAATAAAAATACTGAAATTCACCAAGGAAATCCAATTTTTAAATCAGGACCTTTATGAGAAAAGGCCCTGAATTTCAATTGATCACCGGACACATTAATTGTAGAGATGTGGATAAACACCATTGAAAATATATTTCTTATCAATTAATTCTTTAATAAAGAGGAGGTCATGCTGTTTTTTTTCATATGGATATAGAAGGTGATCAATGTTGTATTTTTTCAAAAATAAAAATATTGAGGAGGAGATCCATGTAAATATGTGGGAGGAATTATAAAAAATAAATTTTAGAATAAATTTTCTTCACACTCATCAAATTTTAATAGAGGGGAATTCACATATCCTTACTAAAGAATTTAATGAATCAATATGAATATATAAGAAACAATTCAATAGAATTTCATGATAAACCTCCATCTTCTTCGTTACCTCCAAATTCAAATTTTATCACTTCTTTGGTGGGATAAATCCACGTATATGAAGAGACATGGTCATTATAGGATATGAAATCAAGGTGGAAATTAAATGGTTTGAACATAATGTGAAAATATAGATTAGAAAAATTCAAGGCTCTCATGGGAAAAATAATTTAAAAAAAGAGTTCAATTATAGTATATGATATAAATATAATGGTTTCCTGAATGATTAAATTTCAACTTCTCAAAATGTTTGGATGATAAATCCTAAGAGTTACCTGTGAGAGTATAGGTAATGGTTTAGGTGTGGGAGGAAGGGAATCTAACATGTGATCCCCTAATGGAGAAACCAATAATGTGAATGAATAAAGGAATTATCTATTCAATCTCAACGTATTTTCTAAGGTTACAAATTTATAGAACAAAGACACTATTCAAATCAGTGCTGTAAGAAAATGGTTGTAAATGATAACTAGACATAGCTACCTCTAAGGCTTATAGCGTAAGAGAAAGTGTATTCCATCACAACCAATAAGGTGGATCCTGACAATGAAGTGGGGGTTTTATGCCTCTTATTCATTCAATGGTATCAAACATACTATTTAATTTTGGTTCTACTCATTCTTTCATATCACACATGTTTAGTAAAACTATTCAAAACCACCACATCAAATCACTGAAGTCATGTTATCAATGGAGATATAAAATATGTCAATTTATTCATGAAATATTTATAACTTATACCTTGTCCAATTCATTGGGAGAAATTTCACAAAAAATATAACGATACTCCCATTATAGAAATTCAATTCAATTCTAGCCATTGATTGGATTTCCTTATATAGAGCCAACATATATTTATGAGGGAAGTAAATCACCATATATATAAAAAATAACCCTATGGTTTTATTCATGTTCATGAAGGTTCAATAATATTTTGTAGGAATATCTGAATAACTGATATTATTACTTTCTATTCAAGTGTATTTGGTTAAAATTATTGAAACTAAAGAAAACATATTCCATGATGAACTTTTCATTATAAAGGACTATCATGATGTGTTTCTAAATGAATTTCATAACCTTCATCCTAGCCATGATGGTGATTAATGAATTAATATGATATCTTTAGATTTTATAATACCAAATAATAAATCTAGACTGTTTGTTATTTAACATGAGGAGTTAAAGAAAAAATTATAAGAGAATGCGTGTAAAGGGTTTATACACATTGGTATATTATCATGGGTTGCACCAACCCACTTCATCAAGAAGAAGGATGTTTCATTGTGCCTATTAGTTTATTATCATGAGATCAATAAGATCATGATATTGAAAATGTATCATATTTCATCGATTGATGAATTTTTCATTCAGTTATATCGATCCCAATACTTCTCTATGGTGGAACTTCAATTATAATATTACCAAGTTACTATAAATAAGCAGTACACAAAGATTTATTTTATTAAAATGTATAACAAATACGAGTTCTTAGTGATTCTATTTGAACTCAATAATTCTCTATTAGCCATTATAGACATAATTAATATTCTCTTTCGGTAATAACTTTAATAATTTCTTGTAGTATTTGTAGATGATATTCTCATAAACTAGAAAAAGAAGGAACTAAATTAGATACATTTAAATAATATATTGAATGCATTTTAAAAGGAAATATTATATGAAAATTATAGTTAATATATGATTTTGTAGGGAAAAATAAATTAGTTGAGAATGTTCTAACAGATAAAAGGACACATGTAGTTCCTTAAAAAAAGAAGTTGATAGATGTCCAGGAAAAATATATTTGATTAAAATCCATATCATTATTGTATTATTTTGTTACTATCAATGAGAGAAATATCTCTTGTTTTCTTTGGACCACTAACAATGATTGTAGGGATTAGTGTCATTTTTGTTTGTACAGATAAATGTGATGAAAAATATTTAAAGAGTTGTGGAAGAGGATTAACATTGGTCGTGTACTCACATTATCCAGTCATGGGGAAGGATTTTTTATGTACAGTCATGCATCCAAAAAAATGGATTCAGTTTTGTAATCATGAAAAAAGAAAAAGTCAGATCATATTTCTCTCGTTAGTTAAATAACAGTGTGTAGAACTATGCAAACCATGATTTAGAATTGGAAAAATTTATCTTCACATTTTGGATTTGGTGACATTATATCAATGGGAAGAAGTGTGAAATATATGGTCATAAAATCCTCAATTATATATTCACACAATATATGATTTGTATTCACCAATGAAGGTGGTAATATGTGATCAAGTATTATGTTTTTTCAATATATTGCAATATTGTAATGCAAAAAATAGAAGATTATCTAATTATAAAGGTTTCTGGTACCAAATACATGTTGAGGATTAAATGGGATCCAATATTATTATACATTAAATGAATGGATATAGAAATAAAAATAGTATGATAATCATACCTTACTCAAATAACTATAAAACAATATAATATGGAGAGAATCATGGAGGCCTAGAAAGGTGATGTGTTGATACAAAAGAAGGCAGTAAATATTCCAGTGTTTAACAATGGTGACGATGGAGTTATATGGTTTAGAAGTAATAAATATGTACCATATAAAATATAAATGATGATTTAAATTATATATTACATGCATAACTGTAGGTTCTCTATTATTTTAGGAAGTAGTTAAATATAATGATACTGGAAGAAAAAATTCTATTTGTATAACATGAAGAGGGAGGTTGTGGAGTTTTTAACTTGAAGCTTATTATGCCAAAAAGTTAATCGGAAATGATAGAAGTATATGGTTATGGTGTAAAAATTACCAAATCTAGTTTTTAAATATGAAACTATAACTATATATTTTGTCATAAAAACCCCAAATACACCTAAATGTAATAACACTATTAAGGTGGTATTCGATCACCTGACCATGTCGGCACATTTATTTTATATCAAGGAAGATTTTCCACATGAACACTACACCAAGGTAAACATAAGTGATGTGGTAATACTATAAGGAGATCCACTCTCTATTTTACCTCATTTAGATTACAAGTATACCTCATAGTTTTGGAGAAAACTCCAGCAGAAATTGGATATTGAACAGGGATTCAGAACTTTATATCAACCGTAGAATTATTGTTAGCCTTAAATTACCAGTAAAAATATGGAGGATATTTAGAGAGATTATTAAATATATTTTTGAATATATTGATATGATTAGCTTCACCAAATTTTTTTCTCATTTAATAATTTCTTCCATTCTATAATTCATATAGATCCTTATAATAATTTGAATGGAAGAGTTGTCAAACTCCAATATGATGGGATCAAGTTTAGGAGTGGAAGCTGATTGTATTGGATCTTGTCAAAGAGATCAAAGATAAATTTCAATCATTTTATCATCATATAAAATCAATAGAAATATGATAGAAAATATATCCATATAATCATAAATGAGAATTGGCGTTTGATGTTAGAGAAAAAGTGATCCGTCATATATAAGCATTTTAACACCCCATCCATAGTTACCTAGTGTCCGTGCAATATTACATAACATTTTCATGATCACAAGGGATCAAATCCCGAAATACCGATCAACTTAGTAGAATTGGAAGTACTAGATACATACATAAGTTTTAAATTACATTAGGAAATGAAAAAAACAACATTGTGTCTCCGTTGAACACATTCATTTCCCTTAGACTATCCCTGAAGGTCAGTCATAATATATTTCATCGCACCATGGGAAAAATAAAACATAGAAATGGGTGAGCTCAAATTCTTAGTATGGATAACAATATAGATAAAACTATCATAAGTAAGAATAAATATTTAAGGCAATATATGTGACTAAAACAGAAACCTTTTAAACATAAATATCAGTATAACATGGAAACGATAAATCAAATAATTCCATTTAATTATTCACATGGATATTCTACTAGTCTAATAATCACATATAATATTAATAGATAATTGAATAATGATAGAATTCACAATTCTAAACATCATAACCACATAGTTAAGGTATTGTGACAAGATTACAAATAATATTTTTCCAAGGCCTTCTTCCAAGATACTAGTTTGTCTCATGAGACATACTGATGCATTGAGGAGCTATAGAGAGCTCTACCTGTCACATACTAAGTCCAATTCATTCCTCAAATGAAAAGTTTGAAACATAACATAAACGTTCATATTAAAACTATCATATGAAATATTAATACTTTAACTATAAACCATGAATGGTATATAAATAATACATCCACAATCAAACATATCAAAAAACCTTCAATACAATATGGAATATTGAATCCTAATGACTCAATCTTCAAACAAGTGTAAAACCCATCAAAAGATGTTGACATAGATGAAATCAACACTTTTTGAGATAAATATCTCTTTCTATTTTAAAACCATTTAAATGTAACATAATTATAAAATAAAACATTTATTTTGAAAATATTATTATAATATTGTTAGGGAATCTTATAATATATCATAACTGAGGAAATTTTCCGCACTCACCGTATAAGTTAAACAAAATGATTTCCTTAATTTTGTCAAAAAGGCCATAAAAGACATTGATTGGAAAATGATGGAAAGATTACATTATAGACATTATATAAATATTAAAAAAGGGTATAAATTACTTTAACCCATATTCTATGAATTAGTAAAATTGTTTTGAAATACATGTTTATGAAACATGGATATGGATGATAATGTGGTCCTAGTAGATACTCACAGATAAACAATATCAGATAATGAAGAGATTGTAGAATTGACCCTTACCATGTACTTTTACATGATAGAGGGTCCTTTAATCTTTTTTATAATAGTTAAATCATTGTTATTAAATTATACAATAACCACATACATAAATATGATATCATATATGATCTTTAAATACTGCATTGTTAATAATATTTCAGTAGTATCATTGTTTGGGGTGTTAAATAATTCATTTTACATTATATGATTTTTCATATAAGCCATGATTATTATCGATAGGATGTATTTGATTAATATAAATAATTATATTATGTTCTTAAACATTATTTTTAATCATTAAATAAAAATTATTCATGAGTGGTTATGATGGGGAATGAGTCTCATCGCGTTCTTGGAGACGGTAATCCGTACATACATTCGAGCGACAATATCATTATATTTATCGTGAAATAGAATGTCATTGTATATTATATCATATATATAGAATCATTAACATGTTTTATTTATTATTTACATCATTTATACTCACTATTATACCCATCCAAATAATGAAGTGTTGAATAAAAAAACTACACTATGAAGTGGAGAATGTAAGTGGTACATACACATGTATTGTGAATTGTCATTAATTGGATGGATAAAATAATGAATATGGTTGTAACATATTTATTATTGCATCATATTATGTATAAGGTACTGGAGTAATAATATTTTTATGAAAAAATCAATGAAAGTGGAAGTGGAAAAAGAAATGATCATTGAAAGATGTGGTGAAATTATTACCTATTCTTCGAGTGCTTCATTTTTATTTGATCAAAAGGGATCATTAGGTTGGATTATGATAAAATTAAGGACTCTAGGATAAAGTTAGTCTATTTGGAAGGATATTTGATTCAGTTTTGGCCGATAGAAATGGCTTTGGAGGTATGATTTTGAGAGAAGGGGAGGTACCCTTTTATAAGAGAGGTGAGGGTCACTTTAAGAAATGCTGGAAATATTATTTTATTATACAACAATATTCGGGTTATAATGGCTAAAAAATAATATATTTCGAAGAAAATTTATTTTTGGTAGAAAAAATCTCAAAAATAGGGTTTAGACAGGTTTAGGTCACCATATTAACCTTATCTTTTAGATTTTACTCTTAGTTAAATATTTTAACTTTTACATTGTCTTGTTGTATTATTATATTACATGGTTAATAAACATCAAATAAAATTCCATGGGAAATAAAAGTGGTTAATTAATGACATATATATTATTATATAAGTCTTTTGGCCGAACCTTAGATTATATCAATTAATAAAAAAATATTTGTTTTAAAAACTAATTTATATCAATTTTGCCACTATTTAGTATTTCGTTTTTTTGAAAGTCACAAAAAAATTATCACATCAAAAAAAATTATCAAATCAACCATAAAAAGTCATATTAACCTATAAAATTCATGGAATACATAAAATGTTTCAATTTCAAATTATATTAATATTTATAATATCAATTATTTTAATCTTTCAATAATATGGTAATTACTACATCATCATTGTGTCTTAATTAAATTTAATTATTTAATGTCTAAAAATTATAAATAAAATACCATTAGGTAGTAAATATTTTTATCTATTAAATGAATATTTATAGTTGAATTTATCTTAATTATAACACTATATTAAATATGTTTTATTTATTAAACCTTGAATTTATCACTTTTAACTCTTCTTTAAATAAAATAATAATAAATGTACTCATATAATCCAAGCTTACCAAAAGGATAATATTTTATTATTAAGGTATATTTTGGTTGAAAAAAACCTATCCAGTATAATTAGGACATGTTTTAGGGTAGTTATAATATCATTTTTACTTTTAATTACACTATTTACTTTTAACAGTGGTAAATAAAATTCAAACGTTACTATTCACCAAAAATTATTTTCATCCATTTAAACCACATTTTACTTACATATTTCAACCATGTCTTTTAGAATTTTGAAAATAAATCCACCAAAGTAGTAAAATTATGTATGATGCAAATTTTCTAACATGTCCTGAAGGTTGGTAAAAGACGTTATAAAATTCAATAAAATTTTATACATCTAATTTTATTATAAAATGACTTCAATGAATTAAATAGAACTAATATAAGTATTATGTATCTAATTTTATTTAAAATTAATTTTAATTAAAATAAATATTTATTTATATAAAAATTATGTTTTAAACAATAATGTAGTGTTTTTCACTTTTCAGCAAAAATTGAATGTTTTCAGGAAAATACCAAAAATTCACGGTAAGATAATTTTGATATTATGAATTCAAAAATTAAGTCCATTTTGATAAATATAATTTATATAATTTCAAAAACTGGGTATTACTATTCATAACTACTAGTTTGGTTGGTCGTGGTGTGTTAGAACATGGAGTTTCATACACCACAAGCTATTGTATTATTCAAAGAGAAGCTTAATATGGAAGCTTGAAGTGTTATATTATTACCTCCTTAAAGTAATTTTATTATTTAAATTTATAGAATATTACTACATAAAAAGATTTTGGTGATTCTTTATCATAAGTTCCTCGGATTCCAACATTACGTCGTCCATTTTATGGTTTCTCCAAATACGGTATACCAGACGAGTCATCCATTTTCTGAATACTTGTTCTCCGGTATCAAGAATGTTGACAGGCTCATCACAATAAGACATATTGAGTTCTAGTTCTATTTCATCATAGGTGAGTACATACGTTGGGTTAGACATGTATTTTCTCAACAGTGATAAGTGGAACACATCATGAACTTTGAGATAGACTTGGAAGCATTTCCAAAAGGTAAGCTACAACTCAGATTATTTCTATAAATTTAAAAGTTCCTAAGTACCTGGGACTTAATTTACACTTTTTAATGAATTATACAACACCCTTACCATGAGATACCCTCATGAAAATGTGAATCTCCTACTTGAAATTCTAAATCCCTCCTTCAGCCATCAATATAGCTCTTTTTACTACTTTGAGATGATTTGATGTGGATTTTGATAATAATCACCTTTTCCATTGTTTACTCACCATGTTCTAGGCCTATGAGTTTCCCATCACTAACCTCATCCCAAACAGTTGATGTCTGACATCTCTTTCCATAAGATGCATCATATGGTGCAATATGAATACTTAAATGGAAGTTATTATTATAGGAAAATTATACGATAGGTAAATATTGATCCCACATACCATGAATGTCAAGTGAGTAAGATCTCAACATTTCATACAAGGATTGAATTGTCTGTTATGATTGTCTATCATTTTGAGGGTGGTAGGCAGTGCTCAAATGATGTTTAGTATTCATGGCCTTATGAATACTTTTCTAGAATATTGATGTAATATGGGGATCACAATCAGAAACAATTGATAGTGGTACTCCATGAAGTCTTAAAAATTCATTAATATATATTCTTGCTACATGATCAAATTGAAAATCCTCTTTTTATACCAATAAAAAGTTCTAACATGGAAAGGTGACCAACAATGACCCATATTGCATTATTGTTTCTATGATTATTTGGTATCCCCATGAAAAAGTCCATCGTAATATCATCCAATTTTCACTCAGGTATGGGATGAGGTTGCGTGACTCCTCTAGGATGTTTCCTTCAAGCCTTCACCTACTGAAAAACCATACATATTGACACGTAATCAGAAATATCCCTCTTCATGTTGTCCCGCAAAAAATGTTCCTTCAAATCTATATAGATATTAGTGCTACCAGGGTGTATTGAGAAATTGGAGCTATAGGCATCATCCAACAATTCCCTTTTTATATTTTGTATGTCAAGAACACAAATTATCTTCCCAAATTTCAAAATTCCATCTTCATATACAAATTAAATCAATATCCCATCATTCACAACTTCAATTTTATTTTTAAACTCCCAATCATTAGCCTGAGATCTTTTTATCCTTTATAGTAAAGATGGTTTGGCAACAATTTGAAAAGGTATTGATTTTTCAACTTCCATTATTATTACAATATCTATATTTACTAGATCCATGAACATTGGATCCATTTTAACTATCATGTTGTTCAAAACTCCATGATCATTTCTGCTCAAAGCATCTTCCACCTTATTTGCCTTCCCCGAGTGGTAGTGTATAGTGAAATCATAATCCTAGAATAGTTCAAGCCATCATCTTTTCCTCATGTTGAGTTCTTTATGTGGGAAAATATACTTCAAACTCTTGTGATCGATATATATCACACATTTTTCACCATATAGATAGTGTCTCTATATCTTCAAAGCAAAGATTACAGATGCTAACTCGCGATCATGAGTGGTATAGTTTTTTTCATGAATTTTTAGCTTTCATGATTAATAGGCAATAACTCTATCATTCATCATAAAGACACAAACATGTCCTTACTTTGAAGCATGACTATAAATGACAATCCCCCATTCCCTGATGTTAGATTTAAGATAGGATCAATGACTAATATTCTCTTTAATTAATCAAATAATTCTTCGAAGTATTTTTCCAAACAAATTTACCCCCTTTTCATTTGATATTGGTAAATGGGGTTGACAATTGGGGAAAATCGTGGATGAAATGCCGATAAAAACCTATTAAACCAATAAAACTGTATCCCGCAGTTATAATAGTCGGTTCTTGAAATTCTTGGATTTCCATGGTCATTGATATATCGACAGAGATTCCATCCTTACAGACAATATAGCCAAGAAAAAAATTCTAATGAAACTAGAATTCAACTTTTATAATCATCCCATACAAATAATTTATTTTGAGGGGTTTTAGAATACTGCACAAGTGATTTTCATGATCTTCATAGTTTTTTGAGTATAAGAAGATATCATCAATAAATAACACTAAAAATTCATCAAGATATTCCTTCAAAACTCTATTCATTAGATCTATGATGTCAGAGGGTGCAATATTCAGTCGAAAATGAATTATTTTAAACTTGTAATGCCCATACGTGATTCGAAATACTGTTTTCGGAATGTCTTCCTTCTTTACACACAACTGATGATATCTATATTGAAGGTCATTCTTTGAAAAAAACTAGCTCCATGAAGTTGATCGAATGACTCATCAATAAAAGTTAGGTGATACTATTTCTTTATTATTATTTCAATGATCACCGTGTAGTCAATGCACAACCTCATAGTTACATATTTCATCTTAAAAAAAATAATATGAGCTCCCCATTGAGAAACACATGGGAAAATAAATATTTTATTACTCAATTACTCAAGTTTTTTTCTTTAGTAACACTAATTCCACAATGGCCATTATATAAGGATTAATCGATATGGTCCTTGAACCAGAAATTAAATTAATGGAAAACTCAATTTCTTGTTCTAGAGGATGTCCTAGAAAGTCCTCTAGATATACATCAACATATTTTTTCACAATAGGATCATCCTGTATTTGATCATTCCTTAACTCACCCAGAATTATATCATTCTATTCTTCCATAACTATTGAATTTAAAAGATCTATTGGGGGTTGATATAGAAACCAATCAAATGATGATGTTTTTTCTCTAAACATAAGGTACTCTTTATCATCATAAACAATTGTAACCTCGTTATTCTTAGAATAAATTTTTCATCATGGTTCAAAATCCAATCCAAACTGAGGATTATATCAAATACAATCATGGTTTTGTTGATGAGATCAGTAGATAAAGCATATTTATATGCCGTAATGGGAATTTATTCTTAAAAAAAATGTTACAATGATACTTTCCTTAGGTGTTTTGACTGAAAACTCCTTAGTTAAATCAAACTGGAAATATATAATATTCATAGAAAACCGGGAAGACATGAAACAAATGGATGATCTAGAATCAAATAAATCATTGTCTACATTCTAGGAAACCATTAAATTACCTACCACCACGTCATTTGGAGCTTCAACCTCAACTGTAGTGATCGCATATGCTTGGAATTTCTCCCTTGTCCTTTTCTGACGTAAGTTTCATTGGCTCAAAGTACATTAATTTCAATAGTGCCCAATTTCTCTACAATTGTAGAAATCATCATTGACATCCTCTTTATTACCCTTAAAATAACGATCTTAATATCTTTTTCACCACACTTGTAACATACACCCATTCCCTTCAGGAAAATACCGAGGTTTTTCTTCCATCATTTTCTGGATGACGGAAATTAATCATTTCCATTATTCCCCTTATTTTTTTTCTAGAGTGGTCAACAATTCTCTTCTTTTCTTTATTTTCTTTAATGTCATAAGACATACAGAATTCATTTTCTGTCTTAATTGCACATGAGACAATATCTTCATACAATCAAAAGGATTCTGAGACTAAATCTTGGTAGAAAATGGTTTTAAACCATCAAATAATCTATCAACATTACTCCTTGTGTTACATATATAATCTTATGCATGCTTTTCTAACCTTGTAATGTTATCCTCATACTTTGTAACATTATTATCCTCTTTTTTCATAAGACTCTGAAATTGTCTTTCTATATATGCTCGATGGTCTTGAGGAATGAATTTTTTGTAGAAATGTTATTTAAACACCCGACATTCTATATTTGATATTTCATAATCCTCCTTAGTATTTTAAAATAATGACCACCATTAATCTGTATCTATCGTGAGGTGATAAACTATCATAAACACTTTTTCAATTTTGTTACTCCCCAAATCATGACATATTTTCCCTAAGGAACTTATCCATTGCTCAACTACAAGTGGATTTTTAGTCCCATCTATTGTTGATGGTTTTTGCCTCATGAACTGGTCTAACATTGATCCTCCACATCGTGGATCAGGGTGATTCATACTGGTAAGGTTATTGTTTATATCCTTAGTGAGTTTTCCTAGTATGGTTATAAGCTGTTTAGTAACGGTTGCATCACCTGTTCCACTATAATTTTCTTTTGTAGGAGGGAAATCATAAAATGGATTATGTGCATTGATACAATTTCCATTCCATCCAGTAGGCTCCATTTCTAAAAAATATCATACCCTATATTAGTTTAGGAATCACAATACATAATTCCAAACATATAAAATACCTAACATAAAGTGAATAGTTTATTCATGTAATCCATAATCATAAAAAATGTTTTCATTGAGGATATATTTCCTCTTAAATCCTTCAAAATGGGTTTTAAAGAAAATGTGAATTATCCTAAGCATATACCCTAGGAGTGTCTTAACAAACAGTGTTGAAAGGCATGTTGTCTTATACCAAAATATCCCAGGTCATGCCAAAACTCTTTTTGGAGTTTTCAATCCTAGGTACATTTGTGCGAGAGCCACCTCTTCCTGCTCGTAACCAGACATGGATTCATTTCATGGAAAATACACTGAATATCTATATTAACAAAATTTTAGGAAGTTCTTTTATACTAATCCTCAATATCTATCTTAGGGTAATGTTCTCTAATCATATTATTTTCTGAATCTATCTTCCACAATTTTTTACTATGCTTCCACTGATACCAACTATAATGCCCTGACCCATGATACCAATAGTTATTGAAATATTATATAACATTGGAAATATCACAAGGGATCAAAACCAGAATGACTGATCATTTTAGTAGCCTTGGAAGTACTAGATACATAAAAAAGTTTTACATTGCATTATGAAATGAATCACAACAACATTATGTCTCCTTTGAACACATTCAGCTTCCTTAGACTATCCCTGTATGTCTGTCATAATACACTTTTTTGGAATCATTGGAAAAATGAAACATAGAAATAGGTGATCTCAAATGCTTAGCGAGGATAACAATATAGGGGAAACTATCATAAATAAGTAGTAAAAATTAAGGCAATGTATAAGACTAAAACAAAATCCTTTTAAACATAAACTTCATTAAAAGATCTTAATGATAAATCCAATAATTCCATTTACTTGTTCACATGGATATTCTAATTGTATAATAATCAATTCCAATATCAATATCAAATTTCATTATTGTGTAATACATAATGCCAGTCAACTTAACCACATATTCAAGGCCTCCTGCAAAGACTACAGATAACACTTTTTGAAGACCTTGTGCCAAGACACTAGTTTGTCTCATGAGACCTATCGATGCATTGAGGAGCTATAGTAGGCTCCAACATTCACTTACTAAGTCCAATGCATTCCTCATATGAAAAGGTTGAAACATAACATAAACATTAATATTAAAAATAGCATACAAAATGATAATAGTTTAATTATAAACCATGAATGATATGAAAATAACACATCCACAGTCAAACATTTCACAAAACCTTCAATAAAATATGGAAGATATTATCATAATTATTCAATCTTCAACGAATTGTAAAATCCATCAAAGGATGTTAATATAGATGAAATCAAAATTATTTGATTGAAATGTCTATTTTTATTTTGAAATCATATAAATGTCACATAATTAAAAATATATTTATTTTAAGAATATTCATATAATCTTTTAAGGGAATATTATAAGATGTTATAATGGTGGATAATAGCCACACCCTCAGTATATGTTTAAAGAAAAATTCTTTCCTTAATTTTGTTGAAATGGTCATAAAGGACCTTGTTTGGAAAATGAAAGAATTATTCTTTTATAAAAATTATATAAAATTTAAATTAATTATATAAATGACTTTAACCCAAAGCCTGGGAAATATTAAAAATGATTTGAAATACTTTTTTAGGAATCACCAATGTTGATGATAAAGAGATCCATGTAGATATTCACATATAAACAACCTCAGATAATGAAGAGAGTGTAATATTAACCCTTACCTTGTACTTTTCCTTGATCTATGGAATGTTAACCTCCCATATAATAGTAAAATAATTATTATTCAATTATACCAGAACTATATACCTTTAGGTGATATCATATATGATCTTCTAATATTTCTTTTTAATAATATTTTAGTAGTATCATTGTTTCGGGTGTTAACTAATTCGTTTTCATTTATATGAGTTGTTAAGTAAGCCATGATTTTTATGGATATGATGTATTTTATTCATATCTAGATTTATATTATGTTCTTAATCATTATTTTTAATCATAAAATTAATATTATTCTTCAATGGTTATGATGAGGAAAGAATCTCAACGTGTTCATGGAGACATTAATCCGTACGTACGCACGAGCGACAATATCAACATATTGGTGGTTAAATCATATATAATTGGATGGTATATCATATATACATGATTATTAACATGTTATATTTTTAATATAAATTATTTATACTCATTATTTTACCCATCGAATTAATGATGTGTTTAATAACAAACTACACCACAACGTGGAGACGGAAGATCGTACGTACGCACATATGGTGACTTGTCAATCATATGATAGAAAGATTAATGAATATGGTTGTACCATATTTATAATAACATCGCAATATGAATAAGTTATTGGAGTTATTAATTTTTTATTTAAAGAACAAATAATGTGGAATTGAATGATGAAATTAACTATGAAAGAGGTGGTGAAGTTATTACCTCTTCTTTGGGTGCTTTATTTTAATTTGATCAAAAGGTCTCCTTGGGTTGTCTTATGATCAAATTAAGGCCTCTAGGTTGATGTGGAAGTAGTTTGTTGGATATTTGAGTATGGTTTCTCTGATCCAAATGTCTTTGGAGGTGTGATTTTCAGAGAAGGGGGAGTACCTTTTTATAAGAGTGGTGAGGGTTACTTTTGGAAAAGCATGAAATATTATTTTATTATACAATCATATTTGATTTATAATGGCTCCAAAATCATGAATTTCAAAAATAATGTGGGTATGGGTTGAAATAATCTCAACCAATAGGTTTTAGTCAGATTTAAGTATCAATATTAACTATATATTTAAGATTTAACTCTTAGTTAAATAGATTAACTTGTACAATGTCTTCTTGTATTTTTATATTACATGGTTAATAAACACGCTATAAATTTCCAAAAGAACCCCAATTAATTAACTACTGACATATATATTTTTATATATTTCGTTTGGATGATCCTTAGATTATATCAATTAATAATATAGTATTTGTTTAAAAAATCATTTATTTCAATTTTGATACTATTTTGTATTTGGTTTTTGTTAAGGTCACAAAAACATTATCACTTTAAAAAAAATTAATTAACACTAAAATTCCATATTAACCTAGAAAAATCGTCTAATACATCAAAAATCACAATTTAAAATTATATTAATCTTTATAATATCAATTATATTAATCGTTAAATAATAAAGTAAATAATGCATCATCATTGACTCATAAATAAATTTAATTATTTATTGTCTAAAATTATAAATAATATAACATTATATAGAAAATATTTTCAGATTTATAATGAATATTTATAGTCAAATTTATCTTATTTATTACCCTATATTATAAATGTTTTAGTTATTAAAATTTGAATTTAACACATTTAACTCTTCTATAAATAAAATTATAATAAATGTCCCAATCTAATCCAAGTTGACCAGAATGATCAGATTTTATTCCTAAGGTTGTTTTTGGTCCAAAAATACTTATACAATAGAATTTTTATATGTGTTAGGGTAATTATAATATCATTTTTATATTTAATTAACCAATTTACTTTTAACAGTGGTAAATAAAATTCCAAAGTTACTAATCACCAAAAAATAATTTCATCCTATTGAACCATATATTAATACTGATTTCAACCATGTCTCTTGGATTTTTGAAATTAAATTCAATGAATCTGTAAAATTATGTTTATGCAAATTTTCTAATGTTCCTAGAAGTTGGGTAATAAATGTTAAAAAATTCAATAAAATATTATCCATCTAATTTTATTATATAATGACTTCAATGAATCACAATGAAATAATATAGGTAATATATATTTATTTTGGCTTAATTTTTTTATTAAAAAAAATTATTATTTAATTAAAAAGTAGTTTTTAAACAACAACAAATTAGTTTTCACTATTCATAAAAAATTTAATGTTTTCAGAAAAATACCAAAAATTCACCCTAAGATGGTTTTGATTTTCTATACCAAAAAATGAAGTTCATTTTGATAAATAAATTTTATAATTTTTCAAAAAGTGGTTATTACTATTCATAAAGGCTATTTCGGTTGGTCGTGGTGTGTTAGAACTCGATGTTGTGTACAAACCCATGCTATAGTATTATTCAAAGAGAAGCATACTTTGGAAGATTGGGGTGTTACAACCATGGAATAATATCCTGAGTTTTCTGAAGATTTGAAAGCTTAGTTCTCAATACATTGCCCTATAAGGATCTACCATTGCATATGAGTGGTGTAATATCAACTTGAACTCCCAACTAAAATATATAATGCATATTATATATTCTATGATTACCTCTTTAGGATGTAAATATCAAACCCATCAGATTTACTGAATCTAGAGGTTGTTCCTTTGGAGAATGATCATTCATACTGGGAGTAGTTGGTGAAAATATTAGATCATAGAAACAAATTTATGTGAATCAAAACAACACACCTAGTCACACTGTTTTGGAATAACCATAAGCTTGAGGAAGTAACATGGTAATAAGAAAAGGATTTGAAATAGAAATATTTTAATCTATTATAGTTTATGAAATGATGTTTTTTATTGTAAAATTTCTAATGGGTGAATAATATAAAGTCATGAACTTTTATAAATGAAATTTAACTTTATAAATGAATAAACTGATTATTAAGAAATACAGTTATATAAAACACTTGAATTACATTGGTTTTAATGAAAAAATATATGCTATAACAAATTTAAAATACCATTAAGTGTTATAACCATTGATAACAACTCCATTGTATAATGAATATTCATATTTATATGTTAAGTGTTCTGATAAATTCAATTTGACACATATGAATGAACTGATGGCCACATCTATAAGGATCAAACCCTATAAATCCAATTTATTAGAGGTTTCTAGGGATATTTCATCACTTTCATTTTTTTCTTGAATAATCCCAAGAATATATTCAATAAATAAATCCTATTAGAAATTTTATATGGGTGGAGATCATGCTCATCAGGATCATGACCAAATCCTTTCTTAACTAACCACCCCATGAAAATACAATCATCGCCCATATTACTTTTAGAGAATTCACTAGTATAATTAAGAACAATGTATCTAGGCCATAATTTTATGAATTTATAAATTTTTTAATGGAAAATTTACTTTATCTATCCCTTTTAAATATTAATTTTTAAATGGTTCAACAATGAGTTTGACAAAATATAGATATCGATTTGATGAAACCGAATTTTATATATTGGTAAATATATAGTATAAATCAATGCACACATTTGGATTAATTTAATAATTTTATAATTAAATAATATTTTTGAAAAATAATATTATTAAACAATATTTATTAAAAAAAATTATTATATCATTCTATCATGTCAAATGTAGTTGTTAGAAGGGTTAGAAAAATGTTATTGAAAAACACCATTAATTATCAATAAATGTAGATTTTAGATATAAAAATATAAATCACCATATTTATATAATTATTTTTATGAAATAAAAAATATTCTAGAATTATCAATTCAAAATTAACCAAGGGGTTTTATTCATAATATTCATCAAGTGTCAATTTCTTTGGGACAAAATTTAGTGCAGCGTAAATATATACTGTGAATATGACAACATAATGACCCAAAAATATATTTATTACATTCCATAGAAAGTATACAGGGCCTAATATATATTTTCCCATAAAAATAATGTATATTGAGGTAATTTTAATAAATTTATAAACCCTTATTTGACATGACTCAATTTCAAAAGCACAGGGTTATTCGTTTTATGTGTTTAGTTCATAGAATTATTTAATATTTAATTCACAATTATTTTTTAGAATCAATTGAAAATTATATGTTACGATTTTTTTTTCTTATTACATTACCCTACAGATTCTAAAACATTTTCTCGGAAATTAATAAATGATTATCCTACCATTTTCTTTATAACCCATCCCAACTCTCATTCCTCTTCACTAAAAACACATGGAACGTGAGATTAATATACTATTCCATCTATATATTCATCCCAAGGACATTATATTCCCTTAATAAACTCCTCCCATGATTTTAGAAGCTTCCTCTCAAGGTAAATGATCTTCATCATGTCCTATTTATTGAAGAACCATATTTATGTTGAAAATTATGATTCAAAATTATTAATTTTTGGATATATTTTAAAACATTACTATTTCTGTTATTATGACTTCCGAGTGACGAGATACACATTTCACCCTGATTATCTACTCCCATAATTTTTTCATGTACCCCTGTAATGCTAAAAAAATTGTCCTATGTATTTTTTTGTTAGACATTTATGTAGGGAAAACATATCCTCATTTATAATCAATGTTATTCACCTATATGACCTTATATTTCATTAATTAAATAATCCCATTTATTTAAGCCACACTTATATATCATTTGATTAAATTTCATGAAGTATGTTCCTATGTTGATTAATATATGTGGCACATTTATGAATATAAATGATATGAAAGTGATGGGTGGGCCAAGAATTATTTTTCCCTCCAATGTAGCAGGAAATGTTCATATATTATATTATTATATGAATGGTGTGTGAGAGGATATACTAATAACACCCTGTTATGTTGAATTAGTGGATAGACTTAACTTATTTTTATGATGTTATGTTTTTTATTCTTGCCACATTCCAAAGTTTCCTTTATCCAATCATGTTATATCATTTCTCATCGATCAGGATTATGATTCTCACAAATTTTATGATACCTTTATATGCCTCTTGGATAACATGTAGATATTTACATTATTATATCCCTTTTTAACTAATTTATTGGGATTTATATCTCACCCCACTTTTATGTATGTCGCTTTTTTATCCCGTGATGTTTGAGAATAATGATTGGATATTAAGAACATGTTAATGATGTTTTCAATAATTTAGTTGTACTTATATTTCATGTTGTTATGATAGGTACCCAATTTTCCATATACACCCATACTTGAGATCTTATTCCTTACAAAAAGTGTTCGTTTATATAATAAATGATGCAATAACGTGTTCTAAAGACATGTGTTATCATGGTTTCTATGATAGGAATGAGTAATTTTTTCTATAAACATATAGGGAAAGTCATTGGGATAATAATAAAAACATGAAAACATCCATACTTGTTTGGTGAATTATACGTCGTCTGGTTTATATGAAAATACATCTATTTTTGGAAATCAATAAGTTGATGTGGCTCTTGAATTGATGTACCTAGGGGTGCTACCCCCAAAAAATCATTGAGATGGACTTGATCATCTCCATATTCACAACAATGGTCCTCAAAATTAACTATTTTTTGCACTCCTGGGTGATATGAATCGGAAAGATCAAAGGATTATTATGAACCATTATTAAGGGATTGAAAGTTGCCATATAATTTTATATTTGGAAATAGATCATGGATACAGAATATTGAAACCTATAAATTCATTGGTTAATAAAAATATGTTATTTAGGAGTTATCCATTTAATGTTCATAGTTTCTTATTTATTTTTTTAATAGTTCAAAAGCACCCATCCCTAAATTATTCATTATTTATTGTCAATTGATGGAAATTGGAGGAACTGTCACAACAACTAATGTGAGGTTCAATATTATGTCTTCCTAAATGAGATTCCCAACACAATGAGAGTAGGAATCTTGAACACTCTAATGCTAATTTCCCAATTGACTATGGTTCTGAATGTGAACATGAATCAGGAGGAAAACCCAAACCCCCATACAAGAAATAAATTTTTAATGGACACCTTTATGAAAAAAAAGATCTTTGAATTTTGATGGATCTAATGATCACATAATCATGAATTAATTAATCAAATATAGTAAAATGGTCTTCCCCATCCATTAATGTTCTAAGAGAGAGAAGGCCGTGAAAGGTATTTATTCTATTGAGAGATAATATGTTCAATGATGGATGTTGGTCACCTAAGGAGGACATAAATTTGATACATTAGAATTAATTATAAAAAAAATCAATTAATATTTTCCTCAAACTCTATAAAATTAAATAAGGAGGGACTTCCATTATATTATGAAAATGGAAAATGAATCCATCAATGCATTTGAGGAATAAATAATGACAATTTCACAATATGCCTCCATCATTTTCTTTACATCTAAATGTAATATTGAGAACAAATTTTGTGGGATAAATCCTATTCTAAAAAAGAATATTTTCTATTTGTTACTTTTAAATATATAAGTAAATTTACCAATGTGCCCCCAAATTTTAAATGGAGATCAGATAATCTCAAGGTTCTGATGGGAATAAGAAGTGGAAAATTGAGATTAATTATAATTGTACATTGGAGAAATATAACTGTTAAAAAAATTCCAACGTAAAACCTTTCAAAAGTGTTGGAAAATACAAACGAAGAAATTCCTGAGGGGGATGAGTAAATGATTTAGATGTGGGAAGGAAGGGATCCTATAAAGCGATTACTAATGGGAAAAACCCACCAGTGTGAATGAGGAAAATAATTATATGGTCAACCCACATATAATTTTACAATGTTTCAATAGTAGGCAACATGGAATCTATGTGAATAAATTCCCTATTACATTGATTTTCAATGACAGTTGAGAAAAATGACCTCCAAGTATTAGAGATCAAGTGTGAGAATAAGCCATCACAACTTTTGAGGTTGATCCTTATAATTATTGTGTGATACATATTCTATTTTTTAATCCATATATAGATATTGTAAAATTTGATTATATCTCCACTCATTCATTCATAGCATGCATGTATAGTATAAATATTCAAACACCACCTCAAAACATGAATGTTGAGTTACTTGTAAATATGGAAAATGGGTCTATTATTGCATTCCATGTACGTAACTCATCACTTATCCAAATTTGTTATATGAATTCCTTAAAAAAATTATAATACTCCCATTAGTATAATTTGATTCCATTATAGGTATCAATTTGTATTCTCTATATAGATCTAACATAACATTATGAGAGGAGGAAATGACACACAATATTGCAAAGAGACCTCTGATTATATTCCTCTTTATGGATGAGGATGAGTCTTCTTTGGTATAAATATATCATGGATAGATATTATTTCCTTACGGAAAATAATACATTGATAAAAATTTTGTTACTAAATAAATTATCACCGTTTATGACATTCCCATTATAAATTAATTTGCTAAAGACACTCCTGATTAATTGCATTTTCTTCATCCTAGTTGTGATGTTGAGTTATAAATTGAGCTCATAGCCAAATATTTGTCGATATCCAAGACTCCATATGGAATTTTCGTTGTTGAATTAGATGATATGAAGAAAACAATATAGTAGAGCATGGATTATGGGTCTATACACCAATGTGAATAACATTGGGGTTCACTGGTATTCTTTATCAAGGAGAAGGATTGGTCAATTCACCTTCTGGTTCATTATCATGATCTTAATAAGATCATGATAATGATCATGTATCCTATTCAATGGATTGATGTCTTGTTTTATCAGATTCAGGCATCCTAATACAAATCGATGAGGTTTCTGATGTAAAGATATTAAATGGTAAAGGTGACAATGGAAGATACCCCCAAGAGATCTTTTTATACAATGTATAAGAGTTGTGAGTTCATAGTGATTCCATTTAGACTCAATAATTCTCCAATAATCTTCATGGACATAATGAATGAAGTGTTCAAAGATTAACATGACAACATTGTTGCAGAATTTTTATATTATATTCTTATCTACTATAAAATAAATTAAGAAACATATGGTTAAATTAAATGATTTATTGAAGACACTATGATGGAAAAAAATTAATATGATAAGTTTAGTAAATGTGAGTTTTGGTTAGAGAAAGTGAACTTATTAGAACATATTGTAACTAGAAAAGGTACATCAGTTGATCGGTTAAAAAAAAGTAATTGAAAGATGCATAAGACCAAAATCTATTACACAAAATAAATATTTCTCTTGTATTTCTTGGGTACTATTATCAATTTGTGAGAAATGACAGAAGGTTTTCAATCCCACTAACCATATTTAGTTAAAATGAATAATATTTTTTTCAGAACAATGAATGAAAAGAATAATTTAAAGAGATTAATAAGATGGTAATCAATGAAACTATGCTCACATTATCCAATTATGGGGAATGATTTGTGATCTATAGGAATGCATCCAAAATGGGTTTGGGTTTTGTGATCCTAAAAAATAAAAAAATATATAGATTATTCCTCCAACAAATTAATGATCCTCGATGAGAACTATCCAACCCATTATATATAATAGGTTGCAGTGGTCTTCAAGTTGATGATTTGGGGATTATATCTTTTTGTTGAAGTGTGACATATACATAATACAGAAAATCATCAATTATATATTCACAGTAAAGGAAATTAATATTTTCTAATGAAGGTGGATAGAGATGATAAATGATTATGGTTTTTTAATCCATTACCATAATGGTAAGGAAAAAAGTGTCAATTTCTGTTAATAGAATAGATATTTTAACCATAGTTATGATGAATAATTAAAGGGATCCAATCTCATGGGCCACACTAAGGATGGATATGAGAATAATAAAAGGATCATAATCATAATATTCTGAATTAACGACTTAGCCATATATTCTATATAGGATCGAGGAGGCCTAAAAACGTGATGAGTTATGATAAAATAATGTAGTCAATATTTCAGAGTTAAACATTGTGGAAGATGTATTTATAAGGTTTGGAAACAAAATACATGTCCCAAAAAAATTATAACTAAAGAGGGAACCTAGGTATGATGAACATAGGACATCCTTCTAACTTAATATCGGAATCACAATAATATATAGAGAATCAAAGAAAAAATTTCTTTTGTGATATCATGAACATGGGTATTGTGGAGTTTGTATCTCGTTTCTTGGTATTACAACAAGTCAAGTAAAAAATATATAATTTTAAGAGTATAATGGATCCATTTACCATTATTGAATTTAAAATGGAAAACATACCCATGGATTACACCATAGGACTCCCCATGACACCTAAATGAAATCACATCTTCTGTGTGGTAGTCAATCGACATACCAAGTTAACAAATTTCATTAATAATAAGGAATTTATTTCTCTCCACAATATTTCTATGATATAGATAAGGTAAGTGGTAATACTAAATGAGTTCCTCTCTCTATTGTATCAAATTGTTATTTGAGGTTTACCTCATTGTTTTTTATAAGCCTTCCACATGAATTGGATTGAGAACTAAGCATTAGTACTACAAATCACACTTTAATAGTGGCTCTATCTATATGTAATAGTCAAACTATGGACGATATGCTGACATCAAGTTCAATGGATTTAAAATTATGTTGAGACCATCAACTTCCCCTAATAGCGTTATCATTTAAAAATATTTTTCATTTTATAATTCAAATGGAACCTTATAAGGATCCATATTACAAGAGGTGAAAAATTTGATCATGCTGGGATGAAGTAAGAGATTGGAAGCTGATGGGACCTGATCTCTCCTAAAAAATGACATATATGGTTTAAAACATATTGAATCATATAAAATACACAAGCAGTATATAGAAAAGTATTTCATAATATCAGTGACAAGGCCAAATGTCTAAGTCATTAGATAATGTTTTCCTTCTTATATTTCTATGGAATAATGTTTTGTGTTTTCAAAAGCATTGAAATAGTACTTCTTTATAAATCTCCCACTTTGAGAACCTTGATAAAAAAAGAATAAGTTTCCCATTAATTAGGACTCCCACATAAACTATCCCATGTACATGTTGTGTTTCATGTATCCCTCTTAATTAAGTACATACCAGATGCATCACATTATACTGAATAAATAGTTAGTACCATTGGAGAATGATCTATCATATGTGGAGGAGCTAATGAAGATCTTCAATCATAGAGAAAATTTTATATGAAATAAGATAACTCACATGGACAAAGTGTTGTGGCATAACCACATGTTTGAGTAAATAATTTGGGAACTATAAGAGGTGAAAAAATAGAAGTAACCTCATAGACTTTAGTGTATGAAATGAAAATTTTGATGTGGAAGTTTAATTTTTGGGGAATAATTTTACAATACAAACATATATAATGAAACACCCCTTTTTAAATGAGTAAATTCCTTGTTATTAATTAATTTTATAGAAAACACATGCACTACCTTGGTTTATTTAAACCATTATATGGTATTCAAAATTTAATGTACCATTAAAAATCATAACCACTGATAATATTTCAATTGTAAAATGAACATTAATATTAGTATATTAAGTCTCATGAAAGATTTAATTTGACACAAACAAAATAATTGATAGCCATGACCAGTAGGATCATAGCCTCTAAATCCCATTAATTGGGGATTACATGGGATATAGAATCAATGATATTTTCACTTGAAAAATCCAAAATAGGGATTTAATGAATACAAACTATGTAAAAAAATTCAATGGATTTTTTCTTGTTCATTGAGATCACGGTAGAAACCATGTTTACCAAACAACCACAAGAAAATTTCAACATCACACACCTTACCTTTCATAAATTTTATGGTGTATGAAAATGATATGTATCTAGGGCCTTAATAGTATGATTTTTTTATTATATTTTAATATTATAATTATTTTATTTATACATTTTAATATTACCTTTTAAATTGTTTCAATTAGTGATTTTGTTTTGAAAAATTTAGGAATATTTAAAATAAAATATATTTTAAGAAAATATAATTATTGAAAAGTATTTATTAAATATAAATTATAATATCATTTTAATGATTCTATATGAAATTTTTATATTGGTCGAAAAAATGTTTTTGTAAAAAAAACTATTATTTTTCAACAAATGTGGATTGTTGAACTGAATGTGTAAATTATCATGTTTAAATAATTTTATATATAAAATAAAAATTATATTTGAATCATTATTTCAATATGATCCAATATAGGATTTTTTTTTAATTTTCTTCGAGATTCGAATTTTTTGGTCAAAATTAGGTACAATATAAATATACAATGTATATTATGAAATCATAATAACCCAAAAGTAAAGTAATATACTCTATAAAAGGTATCTATGACCCAGTATATGTTTCAATAATACTATAATATGTTTTTATGTTATTTTATTGACATTATAAGCCCTAAATGAATCATCCCATACCAATATAATATTTTATGGTTTCAAAATAAATTATTCATAAACATGATTCAAGTCCACATAAAAAGGATAGTATTTTAATGTGTTTATTGAATCGACATATAAAATATATAAAATCACTAATTTTTTTTAGAAACCATGGGAAATAATTGGATGTTTTTTTTATTACATTATCATATGGACTCCAAAACAAAGGTTTAAAAATTAGTAATTAATTATCGATTATATTTCTATAAAAACACACTAAAACTCTATTTTAAATTCAATAATAACACGTGTATCATTAAATTAATATTTTATTACCTTTATAGTATTGTCCTATGGAGACCAATGATCTTATTAACCTGCTAAAATTTTTTTTTCTTCTTCCACTCCAGGTAATCGATCTTATCCTTGTCCACATTATTCACGAACCTTCTTTATATTATGAATTTTGTTTTCAAATTATTTGTATTGGAATATGTTTTCCCAAATCCATCCAAATAGCCTTATTATTTACATTTTATTTTATACCACTTTATCTCTAACTCACCCATATAAATCATTTTTGTACCAATGTAATGTTATTGAATTTTTTTTATATTTTTCAATGCAAAACATTTGTATAGTGAATACCCATCCTCATTTCCATTCAAGGGAATCAAAAAAGATTTAGTGATAATTTTGTGATTTTGTAATCCCATGTATGTATCCCACACTCCTTATTTATGTGATTAAATATGAATAAATAAGATTCTATAAAAATACGTCGAAAATCACTCGTTTTTTTTAGAGAATGGACCTCCAGATTTGGGATAACATCTGAGGTTCTAGGTGGTGCTATTGAAGGCGAGCTTGTGACAGAGAACAATGGGGACGTGGCTCCGCTTTCTGTAGTTAAACGGCATATGGTGACTACGTCTGAGGATTCAGTTTATGATGATGTCGATCATAAAAAAACGAATGGTGGAATGACTCTTCTTCATTCTGTGGTTGAACAGAATATTGCAGTGGTGGCCGTGGACGCTTTTTCTAGAATGGAGGTCTCGAAGGCTGTGTTCGCAACTAAGCATGATGGGCCTTCTGGCCTGTGGATTTAGTCATCTCGGAGGGCGAGAAATGTGCTGCTACAAGGTTAGTTAGAGCAGTTTCATTAGATAAAGGAGTTAAGGCCTCTTTACAGAAGACTTCGTATGCTGTTTGAATTGATTCAAGAGTGGTCAGAGAATATAATGCATATCAAATGAAGATGGAATTTGGTACCACAGTAGGGCTAGGGAACCAGATGCAGTTGAGGCATGTCCCTGGTGAAGGGAATTCTAGGAATCAATGCTTTTCTTCCTTCAAAGGTGTAACTGCCTCTTCTCTCTATAGAAAGGGGAGAATTTCTCACATCAAAGCGGATCCTGATGCAATTTCTAAGTGGCTTGAAATGTGTTTGTTCATGATAATTGATCGATTATTTCTACTTAAAGGATCTCAGTTTGTAAAAATATATGAACTGATGAAGCTTATTTCGTCGATTTGGGGCTTTTCATCCTGGTAATGTGTCTCACATGGATGTGGATATTTCTATATGCTCTTCCCCCTGTAAGAAATGAACGTCTGAGTTTGGTGTTTTGGTTCCATTGCTCTCAAACCAGGGATTTTTCACCTTCATGAATGGGATAAAAAATGCTATCCTTTTTAGGTTGGTAACACCACCACCGAAATTTGGGAAGAGTGTATGGGTTTAATTGGATAATTTGGCCACCAAAAATTTTATATGATAATGATCTGCCAATTCGCATTCCTAACAAAATTGATAAATAAATGAAAGTGGCTCGATTTGGGCACTACGCCCAGTTTTTTGTTGAGGTAGAGTTGGGATCAACCCTGGTAGATAAGGTTATGCATGAAACTGAGGATGACATTATTGAGTTGAAGATCATTTATGAAAAAAATATAGAAATTCTAAAAAGACTATAACATTATAGGTCATGACTTGTCTACATGCAGGAGCTAAATAGTTTGCACCTATTTCTCTTCACGTGGACATGAGATGAGAAACTGTCCAAAAAAGAATAAAAGTCCACATGTTCAGAAGCCTAATTTTATGGGTGAGGATAAACTTTCCATTTCTGGTGATAAGAAAATAGCACAGGGGGCAATTCCTGAGGATGTTTTTAAATCTTTTGTTGATGAGAAGGGTGATCGGTCATGTACCACACCTAATATCAATGCCTCCACTTCAAATAATAAGTCAATGTCTTGGGGTTACATCTTTTCTCAAGAAGCAAATTTAAAAAAATTTGATAATATCAGTCATGGAAAATGTATTAATCTGCATCAAATTCATAGAGCTAACCAAGTGACTAAAGATGAAAATCAGGAAGAAGTTGACCGTCAACCTAATGATAGGATGGTTTCTTCATGTGTACAAAAGGGTAAGAAAATTTTAAACTCTGACTGTCTAGTCATTTGTAAACCTTTTCAAGCTTCTTAAAAACACGTTGTGGATAATGAAGGCTTTCAGCTGGTTTCATACAAGAAGGAAAAGTCTACAGTTATGATTTTTAGAGGTAAGAACAATCCTTTCGTTGGTCAACATATTGATGATGCCACTAAGATGCAGGATACCACATAGGCTCTCATTATGAGACTCAAGAGATCATCACCATGGCTACTACAATAAAGGGATATTCTTCACCTAGTAAAGGAAAAGAGAAAGATGACAGCTCTGATTCTGACAGCACTAACGCTAAGGCCCTTTTATAAAGACATAAAGCCTAGATTTTGTGTGGAGGAAGGTCAAGAGGTCGGGGTCGGTGTAGTGGAAGAGTAGAATGGAAATAAATTCAATAAGAAGAGAGAATTCTAAGTGCTATATTGATGAAAAAGTTAGGTAAATAGTCCTCTACCTTGGGGTTTTCGTTATTTCTCATACTCTTTTTGTTACTCTATTTTTATTTCTTTCAAATAAAAGTGGCATAACCTCCCAAAAAAATATGTGGCACACTTATACATGTAATATTTATTAAAGTTATGGGTGGGTCTATAATTATATAGACTTCCAATGAATTGGGTAATGATTTAATCAAATTATATTTCTATCGTGGTACCTATATGGATATCATAATAACAATACTTTTTGTTGTGTTGGTAGTTTTCCCTTACTAACATTTTTTTGGTATGTTTCCGATTGTTTCCATATTACTATGTAACCTTTATGTTATCATGTTATATCATTACCCATTGATAAGTACTATGATTATTTATTCTTATATAATACGTTGATATTACATTTGGATAAAATTTACTAAATTGACATATGATATTATTTATTTATTCCCTTACTAGGCTTTACAACTGACCCCTTTCTAATGTTCATTCAACGGTATTCCCCTTAAACATTAGAAAAATAAATAAATCCTTGGAGCATGTTAAGGTATTTTTCAATAATGCTATTGTACTTATGTTTCAAGTCACTATTATATGTATACAATTTCCCAAATATAATATTAATGAGGATATTTTGGGTTGTACAAAGTTTTCTATTATTTAATTAATCACCAAATATAATGTATTAAAGATATGGGATTTCATGATGAATGGGTGATCCTATGAATTTATTTGAGAGGTGGAGCAGATCAAAAATTTAGAGTCTGGAATGTAACATATCTATCTTATTAGGGATAAAATACTTTTATTACAAGAGGTAAATATTATTTATATTTTTATATTCATTGTCATGAGTAATTGGGGATAATGATTTATATGAAGACCATTTCCCCTCTATATTATTGTTTGTGGTATTATTTGTCACATATGAGTTTGGTTTCCCTTACCAAACCATTTTTTTTTTATTTTATAGATTGATATATATTTTATAAATTTTTCTCCAACATAATATGATCTAAATGATATTTGAACGATTCATGAAAAAATGGGATCTTATAATGGGTCTTCTATGTTTTCTGATTTTAATTTTCTGCAAAATATAATGCTTTTTCATAGATAAAAAATGAATTTTGACGTCTACCATTACTGTGTATTTCCTTTTCATCACAGATCCTAATACATCTTCCACTAGATCCCTGGTTATTAGTGGATAACTTGAGTTCATATGAATCTTCCTTATCAAATAATGGGTTGACAAAGGGGATCATGTTAATAGAAAAATATTGTTATTATTCATTAGATAAAGGTTACATTTGGTAATGTTGTTCCCACCATCCCAAAGATAGGGGAACTTTTTATTGAAGGCTATACATTGGTTTAGGAAATTATTTAGATCATCGTTGTTGTGGATTTATCTACCTATATTGATTGTTTTATCATTCAGAGGATTGTGATGGAACATCTACATTGGGAAATGTATAGGTATATAGGGTCACCACTAGTTGGAATTATTTCACCTTGAAAATTGTGAGTGTGAACAATTGGTTTCCTTGTCATCTAATCATTATTTTACTATACATGTTTAGCTGGGGATTTCTTCAAATCTTCTTCTTCCTCCAAGGAAGTTACAAGAATGTAACTTTATTATTCCAAATAATTCCACAACATGATGTATCCAAAATGAACCATATTATTGAGGATATTCATAAAGAAAACACAATATTTAAGGTCATTCCATGACATATGATTATAGTGGAAATATGTTGGGAGGTCTTTGAGACTGATTTCATTAGTCATCTTGGATTCAGGAAACTTGAACAAATTTATTCCATAAAAATAGTGATATATTCTATAACCCACTATTCTTTAGAAGGATAATTATTTTTATTTTTCCCCTAAAAAGAGTTTAGGGTGTTTTCCTCTCTATGCTTTTTATGAAAGTATTATTAATATTCTGGCTGGTCAGTGAGATGTGTCATTTGGTATAATGAAATTTTCTATTTTAGGTTTGGTGTTGTTACTTTATTGAGTGTGAAAGCTAATGTAATATCAATAGTATACCTTTTCACATGGGTGTATCAGGTATGATGAGATTTTCCATTGGTTCACTAGATAGAATCCTCCATGATTTATGCTATCATTTTGAACTCATAGAACCCACATGGATATTTTAGGATAATTAGTGGTCTCTTCAGTTCATCTTTGATGTTCTATATACAAATATCTATCAATTTATTTTATGTAATATTTATATTATGGTATAATGTTTGAACCTTATATATAGATATGGGACCTATGAATCTATTATTTTCACATTTAATGCATTTTGAGAGATCAATGGTCATATTTTCCTTATCATTGATAAAAATTAATAAAGTATTTAGTGTTTAAGATCATATCCATTCAAAAAAATTTCCAATCTATTATTCTTGTATACATGAAAAAAATTGGTCCTTCTATGTTTTGTAAAAATAATATATGAGTATCCATTTCATAGAGATCATGTGTTCCCATCATGGGGATTCACAAGGACATGATGTGTGTTATGATTTATTATTGACCCCTATACCAATGAAGGATGAGAACATGAGGTTTCAAAAGTTAGGTGGAGGACGAGTAGCATATACCAATTCAAGGTGTGGTTTCATCTTCTGTTTAACATATTCACACCACACTCTCATTACATCCATTAGAGAAACAAGGGAATAAATGTAGTTTAGAAACTATGATAGAAAACATTATTTATCTAACATAGATGACAAATAATAAGGGGTAATAGGTGGGCTTAATATCATCAAATCATCAAATTTTCCTTCCAAATATTGGTATGACTCAAAATGGATTTATTTGACTAAAATGAAGGAAGATAATATCCTAGGGGAGGAATCTCTTAATGGACCCACCCATCAAGGTTAACTATATTGGGTTTTTGAACATAGAGCATATCAAGACGTCATTTTCTATCCTTAATGATTTATAATTCTTCTCTAGTTGAAAAAAGGCTAATCAAACAAATATTTTCTAATCTAACTGGGAGATATACATAGTAATAATATTTACATTAATTAAATCAGTGTTAATACATTTCAATTATTCCCTCTAAACATCACATTGAGCCAAATACTCTTCAGTGGAATTAAATTCATCCTCGATAGGTAGTGGGTATAATATATCCATCCCATTCCCTTTATATTTGGCATTAATTATTTGGGTTAGTGGTACTAAGAATTTTGATCTTACATGTTCTAGGTATCCCTTTCATATCTAGTATACACACTATCCAGAAGATTCATGGTGAAAAAACACTAAAATAAAATTTATCCTCATTTTATTCACCTTCCCTAATATTGGTATTTTTTTTTGTTTTATGTTTTACCTATGATGTTCAATTTTCCAAATCATGAAAAATTGAATCCATAAGAGAAAATACATTATCATTGTCTATACTAGAATTATTTTGTAACCATTTCCGTTTATAACCTCTATGATGCTTCATATCCTATTATTAGTAACTTCCAATATAAAATTTATAAAAATAAAACTAGAGTGAATCACCAAAGCTCCTTACATAGTGAATCCCTAATGATAATGCTGCATCACACATCATTATGAATTAAGGAAGTGTTTTATATAGAGAAACATCAACCCGTATTCAGAAAATCAACTTCCTCTAAGAGGGTGTAATAGTAATAATTCTTCTACCCATATATTCTATGGATGAATTGATTCTTCTATATTCATAATTTCAAATTTATGAAGAATTGATAACCCTATAGGTAGTAGATATAGTAAAAATTAACCCATATGTAAAGACCCATAAAATTCAAGGGAAATTTTTTCTTAATTTTCTTTAGAATTTTACAAGAACGCGGTTTCTGACGGCACCTGATTCTGATGCCCGGTGTGCCCGGAATAAATTTCCGAAGTTTGGCTCAGGTACGTTCAGTTAACGAACGAGAGGGAATTTCTAAATTTTGATCTGGTGCTCGGAATTGAAATCCGAGGACACCGATGAACTCACAGCACCGATATTCGCTTTAGGAGACCTTTTCCGAGGTTGCGTTTTATGCTGAATGAAAGTTAGTTTTGGAAAAAATTAAAAGAAGCTAAATAAAATGTGGAAACACATTTTATTTTTAACTTGTTGGTTAACTTCTCCCAAAGTGAGTTAGGGGTGGGACCCACATCCACTTAACCTCCCTTGAGAGGATTATGTTTGGTGGGGCCCACACAAACCATTACACTTCATATTATCTTTTTAAACACCCTATAACTCCTCTTTAATTAACTTGACAACTTGGTTAATTAATTGAGATGAGTTGTTTGAATTTCAAACCTTTGAAATTCAAGTTGATAATTGTGTAAATAAAATAAGCCTTGGCTTATTTTATTTTGCTTGGTCTCCTTAGCCATCTTGAGAGGTTTTGAAGAATTCTCTCCATCTTCTTCAATCTTTGATGAAGAACGCGAAGAACTTTCGGACATCGACGAAGAACGCCATGTTCTTGGGAACCGTATTCCGCAACGCCATACTCATGACACCGACGACGTCTCCTTCCGCGTCATCTCTTCTGCGACGGTTTCCCGCGACGAAATTGCCGTCAAAGTGCTTCGAATCCTCGCTTCATGACATCGACGTTCTTTTTCGGCGATGCCGAAAACCGCGACGCTTGTCTTCTGCGGGTCGTTGACGAACATCGTTCTTGAAACCGAGGTAGGGTTTTGTTTTTGTTTAATTTATTTAATCATGTTCATGGTTCTAGCATGACGATCCTTGAGGTTAAATGATTAAGTGTTATCGTCTAATGAGAGGGGGGCTGGACCGCACAAACACGGACGAACCCCCCTCCTTTGTTCTTGAATATTTTCTTGCGTATGAAACGAGATGGCGTGGTGTCGTCGCACCATGCGGGAATCACACGGCAAATATTGTGCGGCGTCGTCGTGCCGCGCCGTGGAAAGATTATCATGAACGCGATGCAGTCGCGCCGCGTCGAAGGAAACCGAAGGCGCCGCGGCTGGAGCGGGGCCATGGCGGAGGGGCGTGGTGCCGTCGCACCGCGCCGGACGACGAAGGACGCAGATGGTTCCGGGCCGCGGCGGGACGTGATGACCGGCGGCCAGCCGGGCCGCCGGTGTCGGATGACGGAAGAGGACCGGCCCTGGTCGGTCCTGTTGAGACGAAGCCGGCCGGCCAGGTTGGGCCGGCCGGGATGGTGGAAACCGGGGGAATTTAATTCCCCCAGGCGGTAAAATTGGCCCTCCATAATGTGGGGGGCCGGTTTCGCAAAGCGGGGCAGGCGGCCCCCCATTTTTCCAGCCAGCTCGGCCATCGGGCGAGCTGGCAGCGCGCTTCCTTGCGCCGAACTGGCGCTCCTGGCTGCGCCGGACTGTGCCGGGCAGGGTCGACCCTCTCCGGGGTGGTTCGACCCGGTTCGCGCCATCCGGGGGGTCTCGGGCCGGGACGGCCCGGGCCCGAAACCCCCGTTACCGATCAGTTTGGATTAAAATGCCCATAAGTTGGGCTACGGATCTCCAAATGATGCGCCGTCAGCGGCGATGCGATCCTTGGATCGAGCCAGTCGTTTCAGTATATCGCACTCAAGGTTTCAGAATACTTTGAGTTCGGCCGGGATGGTTCGTACATGAAACCAACCGGGCCCTCGGAGCGGAAACACTCTTATCTTGAGCAACGGACGTCCGATTGACGAAAAAGTAACCGGGCCCCTGGGACGAAAAAGTCAATAACTCTCAGACCGGGCGTCCGATCGACGCGTCGTCTGTTGCGTTGAGTTCCTGTTGACGATACGGAACATTTGGATACATCAAATCAGGACTATGTGACAGTTGATGCATCAGCCTCTTGGCTCGAGGAGCGGACCCTCCCGAACGAGCTTGCTGTGTGCGGGAACCCGAGAGCTGGCTCCGACTGTGACTGCTACTACTACTGCTACTACTATTGTGACTGTGACAACGACAGTACAGAGATCCTTTGTGGATTCGACGACGACTACATCACTCAGCGATCCTACGTGGATCAGTGCTACAGGTCATGTGTGGGTTCGATCCTGTGTGGGTCTGCGCTCAGCGGTCCTGTGTGAACCAGCGCCTACAGGTCCTGTGTGGGCCCGATCCTGTGTGGTTCATTGCAGGGGTCAGTTACCTATCGATCCTTCGTGTGTCTGACGACTTAGATGGATCAGTGATCATCTTTCTCATTGTCCGAAAAAGTATACCTGTGTGAGCTGAATCCTGTTGCTTTCCTGTGTGGATTGTGTTGTGCTATCCTGTGTGGATTTCGTTTTTCTTTCTTGTGTGGAATACATATACTTTCTTTTGTGGACTGAGTTGTACTTGGGCTCGGTGGTTGGAGCGTATTGGAATTGATGACTTAGGTATATGTATGGGCATATACCTAAGCAGTGTCGGTTGTTACTTCATGATTGTATCTTCCTTTGTGGTTTATCCTTTGTGGATTTTGGGAGACCTTCAGGGGTCTCGGGGTCCCTACTAATTAGCTTATACTCACCCCTGCACGGGCTACGCCCGCACTACGTTGTGGTGGTTGCAGACGACGGACAACGTTGATTGTGGCAGAGGCTTGCAGAGCAGAACGGTACCTGGAGGAGGACCACTCGGCGGGACGTGCCTGGAGCAGAGGCGGGACCCGAGGAGCAGTGGAGCTATCTGTACCCACCCTTCAGGTGGGATTTCCAGAGGACAGCTCGGTGTAGCGGCTTTTACATTACAGTTGTTGTTTTCCCATTCGAGTTGTACTTTACTTTCAGTTTGGGTTTGTATACTAGCCATTTACTTTTCCGCACTTTCAGTTGTACTCTGTTCATACATAGTGTTTACTTTTCCACTTGCAAACTCTGTGGTGCTTGTTTAATTTACATAGGCAATGCCTTCCATTTTTACCGGGATTTACGCCTTGGTGCTAGTCGCCAGCCCCTGGCCTATGGATGGCGGGCTTGGGGTAGTCACGGCTCGGTCCTCGAGGGCGGGTCATGACAAATTGGTATCAGAGGAGTTCGGTTCTACCGAGAACTCTGATCTTTTCTATGTGAAGAAATAATGTTTAGCGTATTGAGTGTGGTTATAAGCCCAGGGAGTCCAGTGTTGGTGCGCCGGCCGACGTATCCGTACATCAGGACCCTGACTACTGATTTTCGACTTAATGCACGAAAACATTGATTGCATGTGTGTTTCAAAGGTTTCATGGTGATTACTTTATATCAGCTCACCAGGTATACTTTTCTGACTGTGGTGCACCTATTTCCTTTTCATGATGTCCCCACGACGACAGCCAACAAGGGTTCTGAGAGTCGAGCGTGCCGATAGCCCACCGAGCGACGAGGACTCGGTGCAGGGCCCTTTGTCAGCAGTGGCACCGGCGGTAGCTCTACCCGCCGAGCCACCGATGCTTCCAGCACTAGCCACTGACGATGCACGTCGCCTTGGAGCTCTGCATGAGTTCTAACGCTAGCGACCGCCTTGGTTCCGTGGGGAGACGGACCCCCATGCAGCAGAGGACTGGCTGGAGCAGTGGTACGAGTTTTTAGGCTAGTGAGGACACCTGCAGACCTCATGGTGATCCTCGATGCGAGCCAACTACACGCAGAAGCAGGACGATGGTGGAGCTTGATGCTCCAGGTGCACGATGAGGCATCTCTACATTGGACAGACTTTGAGAGACTCTTCCGCTCGGTGTTCGTCCCAACCACCCTTTCTGCGGTGCGTATCCAGGAGCTTCTTCAGCTGCGGCAGGGCAGCATGACGGTTGCTTAGTACTCGGCGAGATTTACAGATCTCTCGCGGTACTCGACCGACATGGTACAGGACCCATTCTTCTGGGCCCAGACCTTCGAGCAGGGTCTGAGACACAAGATCAGGGCATCGCTGATCTCCCTCAGCATACCGACTCAGACAGGTGTACTGGAGCGGGCCCTTTTGATCGAGAGCTTCCTTGCTGAGTCTACACCAACGCCGAGACCCACCGCAGGGCGGTACGTGGTAGAGTCATCTGCAGCAGGCAGTCGACGGATGACTCAGGGGTCCAGGTAGACCAGACCTTCGGGAAGAAGACCTCAGGACATTGGCTCAGCAGTGCGGGGCACACAGCACGGAGACAGTCTTTCAAGAGGCAGACAGTGCTACTCGTGCGGTGGGAAGGGCCACATGGCTCGTGACTGCCCGACCCTCCGTGTCGAGGAGCAGCAGACGGTTGAGGGGCCACCGAGGCAGAGGAAGAGGGTCGACCGTGGCGGTCCGCAGGGAGGAGGCGGATGAGGCAGAGGAGCTGGCCGAACAGCAGGTGGTGGGCGACGCTTTGAGGCTCTGCCACCACCACCACCAGGAGGTCCACCCCGACCATAGGGAGCTGGTGGGCAGAGATAGGCACAGCTCCAGGCAGCAGAGGCCTACGACCACGGCGTGCCAGAGATGATTTGAGGTACTATCTGTGTCTATTACACCCTTGCTGCAGTACTTATAGACACAGGAGCGAGTAACTTTTTCATAGCCACTGCCCTTGTTCGGAGCTCAGAGATTCCGACAGAGCTGTTGGCTCGATCCTTACGGCTAGAGACTCCTACGGGAGTAGACTCGACGATTACGCACTGGTGCCGGCAGTGTGATCTTACTCTTGGAGGCGAGGGCTTCGGCTGGGATCTTCTTGTAGCAGCATCGAGGCCTTACGACGTCATCTTGGGCATGGATTGGCTATTTATGGTCCATGCACAGATTGACTATTTTAGGCGCAATGTGCGATGTGTACGCACCGACGGGAGCAGGTTCACCTTCACCGGCAAGAAGGGAGCCTTTGCAGCACAGGATGGAATTCCGCAGAGGAGAGGACAACCCATCACTCCTCAGTTGGCTAGACTCATCCTTGGATCAGTTGATGTGCAGAGTCCTGGTTTTCCTGCAGTGGTGGAGCAGTTTGCGGACATTTTTTACGACGACGTTCCAGGGCTACCCCCTCACAGAGAGGTAGACTTTTATATTGACCTGTACCCCGAGACAACCCCGATATCCATTCCAGCATATCGGATGGCCCCCACCGAGCTTCGAGAGCTACGGGTACAGTTGGAGGACTTGCAGGGCAAGGGGTTCATCTGACCCAGTGTTTCACCCTGGGCTTCCCCGATATTGTTCGCCAAGAAGGCGGACGTGAGCTTGCAACTTTGTGTTGACTATCGTCGCCTGAACGAGGTGACGGTGAGAAACAAGTATCTGCTACTGAGGATTGATGATCTCTTTGATCAGCTCATGGGAGCACGGTGGCTCTCGAAGATAGACCTCGGTTCAGGCTATCATCAGCTCAGAGTCAGAGACGAGTACATGCAGAAGACGGCCTTCAGATGTCGGTATGTCCACTATGAGTTCTTGGTTATGCCTTTCGGCGTAACCAATTCTCCAGTAGTGTTCATGGCCCTCATGAACAGGATCTCTCATCCATAACTCGACCTTTTTGTCGTGGTCTTCATCGACGACATACTAATTTACTCGACTACTGAGGAGGAACACGCATACCACTTGCAAGTTGTACTAGACACACTCTGAGAGCACCAGCATTATGGTAAGCTCTCAATGTTCCAGTTCTGGATACGTGAATTCCACTTCATGGGACACGTCATCTCTGAGGCAGGAGTTGTAGTGGATACCGCGAAGATCGAGGCATTGCTAGCTTGGGAGCCACCCAGGAGAGTGACGGAGGTTCAGAGTTTCTTGGGACTAGCTGGATACTATCGGTGATTTGTGCCAGACTTCTCTAGAGTTGCGGCACCACTCACAGCTTTGACAAAGAAGGGGAAACCCTTCGTGTGGTCAGACAGATGTCAGTAGAGCTTCCAGGAGCTGAGACAGAGATTGACCAGCGCACCTATCTTGAGGTTGCCAGAGGAGGGAGTAGGGTAAGTAGTGTACTGCGATGCATCAGGGACTGGACTCGGATGTGTTCTGATGCAAGAGTGGGTAGTGATCGCCTATGGATCACGTCAGTTGAGGTTGCATGAGCTGAACTACACTACCCATGACCTGGAGTTAGCAGCAGTGATCTTCGCTCTGAAGACATGGCGACAGTACCTGATGGGTGAGCACTTTACAGTTTTTTCTGATCATCAGAGTCTCAGGTATATCTTCTTGCAGAAGGACCAGAACCTGAGACAGCGGCGATGGCTCGAGTTCCTCCAGGAATATGACTTTGAGATAGTCTATACTCCTGGGAAGGGGAATGTAGTAGCTGATGCCCTCAGCAGGAGGATGGGCATTCAGCTACTTGAGGAGAGGATAGAGTAGCTAGCCTCTTTGTAGATATCCTTCATGGATAGAGATGGAGCACCATTCCTCTAGTCTCTCACAGTCACCCCTCCACTACTGCAGTCGGTCAGAGAGGCACATCTTGAGGACGCTGACTGTGAGACACGTCGTGCACATATATGCTCAGGAAAGGCACCTGATGGTTTCTCCCTTGGAGCAGAGCACGAAATCCTTTTCAGAGGACGTACCATGGTACCAGTCTCTTTGTGAGAGGAGGTGCTGAGAGAGTTTCACACTTCTCCTTTGGCGGTACATCCAGGAGTGGGGAAGATGTACCAGGATCTCAGACGACATCACTGGTGGCCGGGCATGAAGAAGGTTGTGGCAGAGTTCGTTTCTCGATGCCTCACCTACCAGCAGGTGAAGGCAGAGCATCAGGTACTAGGAGGCTTGGTATAGCCCTTTGAGGTTCTAGAGTGGAAGTGGGACGGTATATCTATGGACTTCGTGACTGGACTTCCACGCACTTCCAGAGGTCACGACTCCATTTGGGTGATTGTTGACCAACTCACCAAGTCGGCACACTTCTTACCCATCAGAGAGCAGGGCTTAGTGGAGAGCTTGGGACGTCTCTACGTTCAGGAGATTGTGCAGCTCCACGGTGTGCCATCATCTATCGTCTCCGATCGAGATGCTCGCTTTACTTCCCGGCTTTGGATGTGGTTACAGGAGGTGTTCGGGACACAGCTACGTCTGAGCACAGCCTTTCACCCTCAGACGGATGGTCAGACGGAGAGAACCATTCAGACTCTCGAGGACATGCTCCGCGCATGTGTCCTCGACATTGGTCGTAGCTGGGAGGACCACCTACACTTGGTGGAGTTTGCGTACAACAACAGCTACCACTCCACCATCGGGATGGCACCGTACGAGGCGTTGTACGACCGACCTTGTAGATCTCCTTTGTGCTGGACAGACCCTGGGGAGTCAGCACTTGTGGGACCGGAGATGGTCCAGGCCACGACAGAGAAGGTCCAGGTCATCCAGGAGCGGATGAGGACAGCTCAGAGCCGGAAGAAGTCATACGCTGACAGGAGACGGAGGCCACTAGAGTTTGAGGATGGCGACCACATCTTCTTGCGGGTCTCACCTCGACGTGGTATACGGAGATTTGGCCGAGGCGAAAAGTTATCTCTGTGCTTCATCGGACCCTTCCAGGTCCTCACCAGGATTGGCGAGGTGGCTTATCGCCTGGCTCTACCACCTCAGTTGCATCGGGTGCACGACGTCTTCCACGTATCTTAGCTGAGGAGATACGTGCACGACCCGACACACATCATTGACCATGGAGAGCTTGACGTTGACGATGGGGCGACTTTTACGGAGGTTCTGATGGTGATAGAGGATCGACAGGAGCGGGTCCTACGTGGACGGTTGATTCCTCTAGTGCGCTTCAGATGGCTGCACGTGAATCTCCAGGAGAGCACTTGGGAGCAGGAGGCTCAGATGCGTGCTCAGTACCCTCATTTGTTTCCCTAGTTTTTGATGTATCTTTACGGGGACGTAAAGCTCTGAGGTGGGAGTAATGTAAAGACCCGTAAAATTCAAGTGAAATTTTTGCTTAATTTTCTTTGCAATTTTACAAGAATGCGGTTTTTGATGGCACCTGATTCCGAGGCCCGGTGTGCCCGGAATAAATTTCCGAAGTTTGGCTCGGGTACGTTCAGTGAACGAACGAGCGGGAATTTCTAACTTTTGAACCGGTGCTCGGAATTGAAATCTGAGGACACCGATGAACTCGCAGTGCCGATATTCATGTATGGAGCCCTTTTCTGAGGTTGCGTTTTATGCAGAATGAAATTTAGTTTTGGGAAAAATTAAAAGAAGTTAAATAAAATGTGGAAACACATTTTATTTTTAACTTGTTGGTTAACTTCTCCCAAAGGGAGTTAGGGGTGGGACCCACATCCACTTAACCTCCCTTTAGAGGATTAAGTGTGGTGGGGCCCACACGAACCCTAACACTTCATCTTCTCTTTTTAAACTCCCTATAACTCCTCTTTAATTAACATGACAACGTGGTTAATTAATTGAGTTGAGTTGTTTGAATTTCAAACCTTTGAAATTCAAGTTGAAAATTGTATGAATAAAATAAGCCTTAGCTTATTTTATTTTGGTTGGTCACCTTAGCCATTTTGAGAGGTTTTGAAGAATTCTCTACATATTCTTCAATCTGTGACGAAGAACGCGAAGAACATTCGGACATCGATTAAGAACGCCACGTTCTCGAGAACCGTCTTCCGCAACGCCATACCCGCGACACCGACGACATCTCCTTCCACGTCATCTCTTCCATGACGGTTTCCCACGACGAAATCTCCGTCAAAGAGCTTCAAATCCTCACTTCACGACATTGACGTCCTTTTTCTGCGACGCCGACAACCGCGATGCTCGTCTTCTGCGGGTCGTTGATGAACTTCGTTCTTGAAACCGAGGTAGGGGTTTGTTTTTGTTTAATTTATTGAATCACGATCTTGGTTCTAGCATGATGATCCTTGAGGTTAAATGATTAAGTGTTACCGTCTAACGAGAGGGGGGCTGGACCGCACAAACACGGCCGAACCCCCCCCCCTTTGTTCTTGAATATTTTCTTGCGGATGAAACGAGATGGCGTGGTGCTGTCGCACCACGCGGGAATCACACGGCAAATATTGTGTGGCGCTGTCGTGCCGCGCCGTGGAAAGATTATCATGAACGCGACGCTGTCGCACCTCGTCGAAGGAAACCGAAGGCGCCATGGCCGGAGCAGGGCCACGGCGGAGGGGAGCAGTGTCGTCGCACCACGCTGGATGACGAAGGCTACGACCGGTTCCAGGGCGCAGCGGGACGTGATGACCGGCGGCCAGCCGGGCCGCCGGTGTCGGATGACGGAAGAGGACCGGCCCTTGCCGGTCCTGTTGAGAAGAAGTCGGCCGGCCAGGTTGGGCCAGCCGGGATGGTGGAAACCGAGGGAATTTAATTCCCCCGGTCGGTTAAATTGGCCCCCCATAATGTGGGGCTCCGGTTTCACAAAGGGGGGCAGGTGGCCCCCAGTTTTTTCAGCGAGCTCGGCCTTCGACCGAGCTTGCAGCGCGCCCAGCGCACTGCCTTGCGCCGAACTGGCGTGCCTGGCCGGTTCGCCAGGCCAGACCGGGCCGCACCGGGTCGACCCTGTCCGAGGCGGGTCGACCCGGTTCGGGCCATCCGGGGGGTCTCGGTCCGGGACGGCCCGGGCCCGAAACCCCCGTTATCGAGCGGTTTGGATTCAAATGCCCATACCTTGGGCTACAGATCTCCAAACGACGTGCCGTCAGCAGAGATGCGATCCTTGGATCGAGGCGGTCGTTTCGGTATATCGTACTCAAGGTTTCAGAATACATTGAGTTTGGCCGGGTTGGTTCGTACACGAAACCAACCGGGCCCTCGGAGTGGAAACACTCATATCTTGAGCAACGAACGTCCGATTGACGTGCCGCCAGCTTTGTTGTGTTTCTCTTACTGAGACAGATCTTTTGGCTTACTCCGCCCGAGGTTTGGATGCAGGTGGAGTATGGTTGGGTTGGTTTTGCCTTAAAAACCGACCGGGCCCCTGGGACGAAAAAGTCAATAACTCTCAGACCGGGCGTCCGATCGACGCGTCGTCTGTTGCGTTGAGTTCCTGTTGACGATACAGAACGTTCGGATACATCAACTCTGTACTATGTGACAGTTGATGCATCAGCCTCTCGGCTCGTGGAGCGGACCCTCCCGAACGAGCTTGCTGTGTGCGGGAACCCTAGAGCTGGCTGCGACTGTGACTGCTACTACTACTGCTACTGCTACTGTGACTACGACGACGACAGTACAGAGATCCTTGGTGGATTCAACGATGACTACAACACTCAGCGATCCTACGTGGATCAGTGCTACCGGTCCTATGTGGGCCCGATCCTGTGTGGTTCTGATCTTGTGTGGGTCTGCGCTCAGCGGTCCTGTGTGAACCAGCGCCAACAGGTACTGTGTGGGCCCGATCTTTTGTGGGTCATTGTGGGGGTTAGTTACCTATCGATCCTTCTTGGGTCCGACGACTTAGATGGATTAGTGATCATATTTATCGTTATCCGAAGAAGTATACCTGTGTGAGCTGAATCCTGTGGCTTACCTGTGTGGATTGTGTTGTGCTATCCTGTGTGGATTTCGTTTTTCTTTCCTGTGTGGAATATGTATACTTTCCAGTGTGGACTGAGTTGTACTTGGGCTCGAAGGTTGGAGCGTATTGGAATTTATGACTTAGGTATATGTATGGGTATATACCTAAGCAGTGTCGGTTGTTACTTCGTGATTGTATCTTCCTTTGTAGTTTATCCTTTGTGGATTTTGGGAGACCTTCAGGGGTCTCGGGGTCCCTACTGAGTAGCTTATACTCTCCCCTGCACGGTCTATGCCCGCACTACGTTGTGTTAGTTGCAGACGACGGACAGCATTGATCGTGGCTGAGGCTTGCAGAGCAGAATGGTACCTGGAGGTGGACCACTGGGCGGGACGTGCCCGGAGCAGACGGCGGGACCCGAGGAGCAGTGGAGCTATCTTTACCCACCATTCAGGTGGGATTTCCAGTGGACAGCTCGGTGTAGTGGCTTTTACTTTACAGTTGTTGTTTTCCCTTTCGAGTTGTACTTTACTTTCAGTTTGGGTTTGTATACTGGCCATTTACTTTTCCGCACTTTCAGTTGTACTCTGTTCTTACTTAGTGTTTACTTTTCCTCTTGCTTACTCTGTGGTTCTTGTTTACTTTACAAAGGCAATGCCTTCCATTTTTACCAGGATTTACGCCTTGGTGCTAGTCGCCAGCCCCTGGCCTATGGAAGGCGGGCTTGGGGTAGTCACGGCACGGGCCCCGAGGGCGGGTCGTGACACCATAACTATGGGAATAATATTTTCATATATTGATGTTGTGGATACTTCTAGTTCATCCTTTTGAATATATTATTCTTTAATTCTAGAATATTAATATTTTTTAAAACTGCCTGTGTGTGAACCACTTGATTTTGGATGTTTTTTTTATAGTTACAAGACCCTCAAGATTTATATTTCTTAAATAAGATTCCGCTTATATATTATTTTACATCTAATTTAGGTGTGTTTTAATGGTATATACCCATAAATTATGTCTCCTCTGGGACTTGGAAAATGATTATATAAGGTGGATAGAAAAATAAAAATATACCAACCTTGATTTGGAGAATTTACCTATGGTGATGTCATCAAATATTTCACGTTCTAATGCACTATGTTGACCAAAATGAAAATATAAATGAAATGAACCATACTCATAGTAACCCCTAATACACACAACATGTGACGCATCAAAAACTAATTTTTAATGGAACATATAAAACTACAGTAAAACAGTTATAGAAAATAATTATTCCTTGTAACCTTGGGTCTTAGAACCACTGATAAAGCCATTAAATAAATTCAATGAAAATGTGTGATAATCATATATATGTGATAATAAAATTTCCAATAATACTAATGTTTTTCCATGATATGGAAGAGAGTTTCCCATAGAATATGTTGCAAGGATGGTTTGAATTCAATCATTAATGATTCCGAAATGTCCTAGAATGTGGTAACCTAGGAAAAAAATCACTAATATGTCACCCTCAGGTAGTAACTTACCCATAGAAATTTAATTTTCTTCACAATCTAAAATAAAATCCTCCACTTCATCCAACAAAAGGTATCACTTTTCTATTGATTTTTCAATAGGATTCTCGTCACTCAGATTTTACTCAAATTAACTGAATGGTTAACTCAATGAAGGTGTAGAAGATGGTCATCACTCTAAATTATCATTCGATGGAGATAATATATTTATATGGAATGAGGAAGAACATGATATAGTTGACTTCAATATATTGATTTCTTCTTGTTAAAAGGGTTAAATTGAAGCCTTTTTTTAATTGGTGCACTGTCTTTTTGTGATTTGATATTACTACATGATGGACCTTCACTATGGGTTTCAAGGGATGATTCCTCATGATTAATTTATATGTTATCACGTGAAGTATTTATATGTTACATGTTCTAGAAAGATAGTACATAAATATTAATTATGTTACCAAATGAATAAATTCCATAGGCATGAATTCCATCCACTTCTGTAGATGAGTTCGTATATCCTTAGGTAACCATTGTGAGATGTTGGAGATCCTATATAGAAATAACATTATTCAAGGCTTGAATACTTGCATATTTATAATTTAAAAATATTTTATTTAAACTAGATACTTCAAATCATAAAATATTATATGCTAATGCTTGACTAGAGTTGGAGTGTGTTGATGTTTGTTTTTGGATTGAGGTAGATATTTAATTTGTTCCTTCTTCTAGATTTTTTCTTAATTATGTTGTAGAATTAATTTAGAGGGTTTAGGGATATGAACCAATACTTGATTACCAATTAGGATATATCTAGAAATAGTCTGAATAATAATAGGAATTTCAGAATAATCATGAGCAGAAATAGAGATATAATGAAATGTTGTGATGCTGACAAGAGATGGAATATGTGGGTTTCAGTTATGGGTTACCATAATTTATTGATGATGGTCCTTTACTTCTATTTATGGAATATGATAACAATTATGCATAATGTGGGTTGGGATATGTTCTTCAATTTTCATTAAAACAAAAATATAATGATAGGCTTCTATTGTTTCAATGGGAGTATGATTCCAATCCATTACACTTCTTTTCTTCACTGTATAACAATTGACTTCTTATGGGAGGGAAATTGTATGTGATTTTTCCCTTCGTTCCACACTATTTTGGTTGTAATATATTTCAAAGCAAAATTTCTATAGGATGGTTCCCCATATTTCTCAAAATATAATGGAGGGATCCATTATTGGAGAAGAGAGTGTGGGACATTAACAATTTTACTAAATTATATCAAAAATATAAATATCTTCTAGATGACCTTACCTATGTTGAAGAGTTCAGGAATCCCCTGGATGTATTCTAAAAAATATATTATGGGATAAGGAATGTGTGGATATTCAAAAATTGAGGAATTAAGATATCCATATTGAGAGGCCCCTTGATATTAATGGGGGTATTAGAAAACTCTTTCATCTCCATAATGTAAGGTAGGATAGTCTGATTATATTCTTGTGACATGTTCCAAAAACCATTCAATGTGGGAATATGGGCCACTAATTTCTCTACGAACTTCTACTGTAAAGGTAGATTGTGGGTATTTATTACATTTATGATACTTCTTTCTACCTCAAGAGTTGGGATAGTACCATGATTAATATATTACCTAAATAGCTCATTCATTACATATTTTTGAATCAACTCTCTTGGAGATAACATTCGTCAATTCATTTGGTCCATATAGTATGAACTGGTTGTAACATATCATGGATTTTCAAGTCGAAACAACATCACTTTGTTTCAATGGGATATTTCAAAGGGGGTTCCAATTACATTTGAATACTAAAATTGAGGAAATACATCAGTGTAGAATCATAGTTATTTTCATGATCGACAAATTAGTTCATAGTTATAAAATTAATTTTTGGTTGATCATTTTTGTATTTGATGAAATATTGCATGTTTGGGTAAAATTCATATTTCTTGTGGTAACCTCATTATTTTTTTATCATATTTTATTAGAGTTTATTTTAATAGTATTTTAGAGATTCCCTTGACTTGAAACTATTCCATTGACTATAGAGTCAGGAAGAACCTCTGTTTCATTGGTTGTTGTTCACTTATACTTTTACAATGTCATCTAATCATGTGTTTGGGTTTAGAGAATGGGAGATAAAAATACTCTGTACCATTAAAGGGGAAAATATTTCCCACTCCATGACTCAATTATTGATTTAATTAATTATTAATGAACCTCCCTATATCCCAATGTATGATTGGTCACCCATATGATAATAATTGACCATTAACATGAATTATGTGAACATCTGTACATTTAAGAGGTTCTCTATTAATAAAAACATTTGTATTTATTAGTGGACCTCTGTTGGTGGTTCTACCAGTATGTATCATATTTTCTCCATCATTCTCTTCTTAATTTTTTATTCTATGGTTTAAATACTTTCAACTACGCACTTAGGAGTTTATCAAATTATAGGTAGGTTTTTAGTGTTTGTGGTGTTAGGATCAGTCCCATGAAATGGATTTCTAATAACTATTATAGATAGAATTAGAACACATTTAGTCTATTTACACATGATATAGAATGTATTAACTTTTAATGTCACATAATGGGGATCATTGTGGATCTTTTTTATGGTGGAGATACCACAACCTGGCGAAGTAACATTTTATTCCATGCATCCAGGACATGAAGAATACTTGGGGAATAGTTCCTAGTAATTGTTAGTGTTTGACTTATTAATGAGAACCCTTTATATATGACAAAAAAGAAAATATATATTGATGAGGATAGGATGGGTTTACTATTAATATGTCCTTGTGAGATGTTTTTTGGAATATAATGATATGGACTATTGAGTAGGATAGATACCTCATGAAGAATATGACAAGATGAGGTAGAAATCTAGTGCATGGGGAGTATAGCAAGATGTGGAAGGAAATAAGTGATTTCTTGAATAATTTTATCCCATGATGATTAGATTAAAAAAAATATCCCCATTGATGGTGATATGGGATCTTAGTGGGAATATAGACTAATAAAAAGATACATCTTGGCACACAGAGAGTATGTATCAACAAGAGAGGATATTGATGGTGATTATGTTATATTTTAACCTCAAAGAGGTAACCTATGTTCCCTAATAATAAGAATCATATACCATGTAAATATTGGTGGAAGATTTATTATTATGTGATAATATTATACAAGTATCATTAATTTCATTTGATAAATATGTTTCTATGGAGTTCTTTCGCCCAAGAATAGGTACTATGTTTCATTAAAGGGGTTAATGTATTGTATTGAGTAGGTATTAAACATTGAGGATTCACTTTCACTACTGATTAATGAATTTTTGTGATGATATTATTAATGAAGGAATTATTTATTAGGGATGCCACCTTAGAGGATTTTTAACAACCCGACACCAGTTACCCAGAGTCAATGCATTATTACGTAACATTGGCATGATCACAAAAGATCAAGTCTCGAAAGACCGATTAGTATATAGCCTTGTAAACACTAAATACATTGGTAAATGTTACATTACATCATTAAGTAAAAAACTACAATAACATAGTATCCATAGTTCACACTCATATCCCCTTCAGAATGTCCTTGTAGGTAATTCATAACATATTTCTTCACATCTTCGGAAAAATAAAACATAGAAATGGGTGATAATAGATTCTCAGTAAGGATATCAATACAGAGGAAGCATTCATAAATAAACATAAACATTAAAGGATATTTATAACTAAAACAAAATCATTTTAAACTTTATCTTTAGCATAATATGGCCAATGTAAAATGAAATAATGCCATTTACATACTCACATGGATATTCTAATAGTCAAATAATCACATGCAATTACAATAACCACTTTCATAATGATAGAATGCATAATTACAGACTATCATAACTCCGTAGCCAAGGCCTCGTGCCAAGACTACAAATAATATTTTGTCAAGGCCTCATGCCAAGACACTAGTTTGTCTCTTGAGACTTACCGATGCATCGAGGAGCTATAGCTGGCTCCAACCGTCAATTATTAAGTCCAATGCATTCCTCATATGAATAGTTTTAAATATATCATAAACCATAACATAATCGTATCCCATAAAACATTCATAAAGGAAATAGAACATTTCCACATTTCAATCACAATATATCAATACAACACATTGATATAATAAAAACACTGTCAAAACCATTTTCAATACCCAAATGAAAAAAATTAAAACATGGTATTTATTTCTCATTCAAAATAAGTTATGTCTTGTAGAGGAAGCCAAAACTCAAATAATGGTCACAACGGTGGAGAAGTCGTTGTCGCCGCACACATACGACAAAAAAACATTCCTTTTTTCTGATTAGTAAAACGATTCTTAAAAAAATATTCCTTTTTAATAAACATAAAATTTAACTAGGATTATACACCGTATAAAATAATGTTGTGTATAAAACAAAATATGCCTCAATGAAAGGAGATTGAGACGAAGTCCCTTACCTCGTGTCCGACTTGACTCTATCACTCTTTATCCCGATGAATAATAAAGTATAGTAAATTTCTACTTGATTAAGAACTTTTTCAAGTTCATTATTCCTTTTATATCACGTATTACCATGTTATGAAAATTATGTAGTCATTTAATTTAGTAACGGTCGTTTTTTCGATCTTTGGTACTTGAGTCAACAATAAACTTCTTATAATTACAAGTTGTTTATGTGGTAAAATATCCATTATATCCAGAATTTTATTCATGATATATATATCATATATATCATATATATCCAGTATATGCATGCATTTATAATATTACATTACATTTAGAGGTAAGAAATGAAATGCACCATTCATGGAGATGGTAAGTTGCACGTACGCATGAACGCTACTTTCATTTATATTTAGTATTTAATGGAATGAAATCATAATTATATATATTTATATTATAATTCCAGTATAATATCATATATAAAATCCCAAACTCGATCCTTTATACATCCCACATATGACATTAATTAATCAAATCCCTTTGAGGGGGCGGTAGTCCTCACTTCCAGGAATGAAGATATCACGTTTACTCATAATGGAAACCATAAAGGTATGATATAAATGAAAAATACATAATAATAATGAAAACATAAACATAATATATATCATATATAAATATAGTGACATCTTAATGGCCACTATGAAAGGTGTTAAAAGAATATTTAATAATCATCGTTTCATGAGGCATTAATTCGCCAACCACAGAAATAGTATGTTCTTAAACCATTAGATGGAGTTGTGTGTAATTTTAAATAAAATACATCTGATAAAAACATCCTATTATATTTAATATACTGTTTTTGTTACAAAATATAGGAATAAAAAGTGTTTAGGTGGTTGGAGAAGCAAAATAAAACAAAAGAACACAAGTGAGTACATTACCTTAAAATTGGGTAACTCTTTTTGATTTGAGACAAAAGCTTCTTGTGAAGACTTCTGCACAAAGTGAGGCTTCTAGAAGTTATAGAGGGAAGTTTAGAGAGTATTTGGGAAGAGGTTTTATGAGCCAAATGGCATTGAGGGTGTGAATAAGGTGGAATATGTAGGGGCCTTTTATAAGAGGAGAGGAGGGGCACTCTTGGAAAGTCATGACATGTTACATTATTATATAATGCGTTTTAGATTTTAAAAGGCCAAAAATTTTATATTTCGAGGATAAGGTGATAAGGGTTCGAAATATAATCATACAATAGGTTTTTGACAATTTTATGTCTTATATTTTACATTATCTTCTCATTTTATTTAAATCGTTAATTAATGGGGAAATCGATGCATCATCATGGTTTCATAAAACATTTAATTTATTTAATGTCTAAAAATTATAAAAAAATTACCATTATGTAGGAAATCTTTTTATCTTTCAATAAATATTTATAATCAAAAATATAACTTATATAACCCCATTTAATAATTGTTTTATTAAAACAACACATGTTTGTGAGAATTTTTTTTACATTAAATAAAAAGTTTTTAATGTCATTTTCTTGACCAAGTGGCTCCATGGGGTCCCCAAGTTGACCAATGGATTGTCTCGGTCGACCATTACTCATCCAATAAGGTTAGGACAAGTGTAAATGTAATTTCATATTATTATAACATTATTTTTACCTTAAATTACACTAATTACCTTTAATCGCGATTTATAAAACTTAAAAGTTACTATTCACCAAAAATTATATTCATTTCATTGAACCAAATTTTACTTACTAATGATAGACATGTATATCCGATTATTGAAATTCAATTCAAATAAGTGGTAAAAATTCATTTAAACGAAAAAAATTTTAACTACCACTTAGTGGTTTCACAATTCATCAAAAATTGATGTTTTTCGGAACAATATCAAAAATTCACCCTAAGCTATAATTGGTATTCCAAATTCAAAAATGATGTCTATTTTAGAAAATTACAAACATATATGTTTCATTAATTAATTTTATAATTAATTCTCATTGTCAAAACAAATAGCGTGTTTTTAAGAAAAAATATCAATCAAAAGATTGACAATTGTTTATGTCTAAATTCAAAGTGAAATTAATTGTAATGATCACCAATCGATAAAATGGTAAAATTGAATTCTAATTATAATTTAAAACCAATCAATAGTATAATTTATCACTATAAATTATTTTGATTAAAAATGTTGTTTTTAAGTATTTTTCACTATTCATCTAAAATAGGAAGTTCTCAGAAAAATACCAAAAATTCAACATAGGCTTATTTCGATATTCAGAATCCAAAAATGAAGTCCATTATGAAATATAAAATTTATATAATTTCAAAAAGTGTGTATTACTATTCATAACGTATATATTTATTGGTCATTGTGTGTTAGAATCTCAAACATAGGTACAATGCAAACTATAGCATTATTGAAAGAAAAGTTTATCGTGGAAGCTTCGGGTGTTACTTTCTACCATCCTCCAATAAATTGCGTCCTAGAAATTTGAAAATGTTATTTTAAAAAAAGGTTGAAAATAGAAAATACCTTTGTGGAAAACCCATATCGGAAATAGGGTTAATAAAAACATAACTTTAAAAGAACGAAAGAGAAGTAAAATGCTCACCCGAGATAGCACATACTAAGATTCTATGAAAAAATGGATATGGAGGAGAAACAAACCATTAAGGTCTGATGGAGAGTTGTAGAAAATAGGATTAGGGGAATTGTAACTACAAGAAAATCACAAACTTGTTATTGTTTAAACGGTCATTGAATCCCCAATAGGAAAAGTTAATCGACAAATTTTTTACTTTAAGTAAACTTTCATAATGTAGAGGAATTTATTTAGGAGATTAACTAATAACATAAGGAAATATACTTACTTGTCATGTATACTTTCATTATTTAATAAATTTTACCAAAAACTCATCTTTCACTCCAAAAGGTAATATAACACAAAAATATTCTATTTATCCTAACCGTATAGGGTTCCAAAAATAATTTTACAAATCTTTTATAATATCTAAAAATATACATTATAAACTACAATGACTTCACGTAGTCTAGTTGTAGGTAATAAATCCCAATTGCACTACGGTTGGGGGTTCTATTCCCACAGCTTTGTCTGACGTGATGGGTTGTCACATGATCGACATGTTGTCCTTTTTATAAATATAAAAAAATAATCATAACAATATTATCTAATATAAAATATAATCCATTCAAACCATTATAGTTATCCAAAATACCTCTGTCCATACTTTCTCTAAAAGGTCTCTAAATTCCAAAATCTATTCATCAGATTCCCCAAACAATGTAAAGATTCTCTAATTGTCACATATAAAAAATATGATAACCTTAATGAAAACAACAAGTACTATAGTAAAATACTTATATATATCACATTATTCTTATAACCATAATCTATTTCTTGAGTCCAAAAAGACAGATAACATAATTATTCCACTTCTACTGTAGCAACAACATAAGATTATCCTTGATCTCTTGGCCTTTTATGAGGTAAGTTTCACTGACACTTAGGACATTCATTTGCATAATTCCCCATTTCCATACAATTGTAGCATTCAACATTGATAGCCTCTTTATTTCCCTTGCAAACACGATCCTAGTGACCTTTTTCTCCACATTTATAAAAAAACTCCCATTCTTTTTAGGCAAGTACCGGGGTGATTCTTCCCACAATTACCACATAATGGAAAATCCTTCATTCCCTTTTTCCCTTTATCTGTCTCTTGTTCCACCATTCTCTTCTTCTCTTTCTTTACTTTATTTTCATAAGATTCAGAGAATTCCTTTTCTCTCTTGATAGCACATGAGACTATATCTTCATACGTTGAGAAAGATTATGATACTAAAGCTCGATGGAGAAATGGTTTTAACCCAGCAAGGAAACGATTAATCTTACGTCATGGGTTACGTATATAATCTGTAGCATGCCTCTCTAACCTTTTAATGTTAGCCTCATACATTGCGACATTCTCATCCTCCTTCTTCCTTAGTCTCGGAAATTGCCTTTCCATATTTGCTAGATGGTCATGTGGAAAGTATTTTTGTAAGAAAATTTCCTTAAATTCCCTCCATTCTATAATTGATACTTCTTCATCTTCCTTTGTGTTTTGAATCAATGACCACCATTGATCAACATCTCCAGTGAGGTGGTAAAATTCCAGGATAACCATTTACCTTTCACTACTCCCTAAGGAATGGAATATTTTCTCTAAGAAATTTTTCCATTGCTCAGTTACTAAGGGATTTTTACTCCCATTGAATTTTGGTGGTTATTGCCTCATGAAGCGGTCTAACATTGATCCTCCACGTTGCGGAACATGGTGCTCCATATGAGTAATGTTATTATTCCTAGCCTGAGTGAGTTGTCCCAGTATGGTGATAAGTTTTTCAGCACCAGTTGTATCACCAGCTCCACTATTATTATCTTGAGTAGGAGAGAAATCCCTACATGGAGTGCATGCATTGATATGGTTTCCATTACTTCCACTAGGCACCATTTCTAAACAATGTCATAAACTATATTAGTTTGTGAATCGAAATACATAATAACAAACTTTCAAAACACTTAACATAAATTGAATAATTTATGTATATAATCCATAATCATAAAAGTGTTTTCCTTGAGAAATTATATACTCATAATCACTTCATAATGGATTGTAAATAAAATTAGAATTATCCAAAGCATATCCCCTAGGAGTGTCGTAACCAAGAGTGCAGCAAGGCCTGTTGCCCTGTTCCAGTTCTAGTTTGAGTCTATCTCAAAGTGGTGTTTTTGGGTATTACCCCTAGGTACATCCGTGACAGAGCCGCCTCTACCTGCTCGTATCCAGATATGGATGTATGGCTTGAAAACTCACAAAATCTCTATAATACCAAATTTCTAGGAAGTTCTTCAATACTAATCCTCAAAGTCTATCTTGGGGCTATGTGATCTAATGAGAGTTTATCTAAATCTACCTTCCAAGTTTAGTACTAAACTGCCTCTAATACCAATTGTAATGCACCAACCCCAATTACCCAGAGTCGGTGCATTAATATGTACCATTGGCATGATCACAAAAGATCAAGTCTCGAAAGACCAATTAGTTTACTAGCCTTCGAAACACTAGATACATGAATAAATGTTACATTACATAATAAAGCGAACAACTAAAATAACATAGTCTCCATAGTACACACTCATATCCCCTTCGTAATGTTCCTATAAGTCAGTCATAAAATATTTCTTCACATCCTAGGAAAAATAAAACATAGAAAGGGGTGAGCATAGATGCTCACTAAGGATCACAATATAGAGGATGCTTTTATAAATAAACATAAACATTTAGGGAAATGTATAACTAAAACAAAACCCTTTTAAACTCGAACTTTAGAAAAATATGGAAAATGTAAAATGAGTTAATTCCATTTACTTACTCACATTGATATTATACTAGTCGAATAATCACATTCAATATCAATAATCACTTTCATAATGATGGAATGCATAATGCGAGACTATCATAACCACATAGACAAGGCCTCGTGCCAAGACTACAAATAAGATTTTGTCAAGGCCTTGTCTTAAGACACTAGTTTGTCTAATGAGACCTACTGATGCATCGAGGAGCTATAGAGGGCTCCACCCGTCACTTGTTAAGTCCAATGAGTTCCTCATATAATCATGTTTAAACATATCATAGACCATAACATAATCGTATCACAGAAAACATTCCAAAAGGAAACATAACATTTCCATATTTTCATCACAAGATATTAATACGACACATTGATATAATAAAAACACTGTCAAAACCATTTTAAATACCAATATAAATGAAAATTAATACTTGGTATTTATTTTTCATTTAAAAAAAGTTGTGGCTTATAGAGGAAGCAGAAACTCAAATAATGGTTACAGTGGCGGAGAAGGTCATTGTCGCCACATACGTACGACAAAAAAACATTCCTTTCTGTCAATTAATAAAACACATCATATAAAAAGATTTCGTCTGAATAAACATAAAATTAAATGGGTTTTATACACCATATAATAGAAAGTTGTGTATAAAACAAAATATGCCTCAATGAAAGGAGATTGAGACAACTTCCTTTACCTCGTGTCTGACTTGACTTCATCGTTCTTTATCCTCATAAATAATAAAATAGAGTTAATTTATACATTCTTAAGAACATTTTTCAAGTTCATTATTCCTTTTATATCACGTATTACCATGTTATGAAAATTATGTAGTCATTTAAGTTAATAACGATCGTTTTTTCGATCTTTGGTACTTGAGTCAATAATAAACTTCTTATAATTACAAGTTGTTTATGTGGTAAAATATCCATTATCTCCAGATTTATATTCATGATATAGATATCATGTAACATCCTAGGTAAATAAAGAATAAAGAATTTTCATATTTATTAATATTTACGAATTAAATATTAATTTTATTTTAAAGGGGTTGCTATGTTCGATAGCGTACCAGATACGCAACGATGAGTTTCTTTGAAACTTACGTAGCACACTAGTAATAAAATAATATTATTTTAAATGTTAGTTAACAAGTAGCTGTTGTACTGGCGGGAATGGATAGAAATAACTAAAATATGATTAGATATGTTTTAAAATGTTTATACATTTACCCAATAAAAGATAAAGGCTTAAAATACGGAAAGAGTTCAATTTTAGGGCATATATACTCTAATTTTAACTAAAGGTTCACTTATCACCTTTTAATGGTGAACCATCATTAAATATAGTTTTTATCACTCTTATACTTTATTTTGGACCAAATATAACTCTTCTTTAGAATCGGGACATCAAAATTTACTTTATGTAAATTTTTGGTACGTTTCTGTTAAAGTTCATTTTTTTATGAATAGTGTAAAATGTTGTATTTTAATTCAAAACCTCTTTTTAATATAAATTATTTATATGATTAGATTATTATTTTAATTGGTTTTAAAGTGAAATTAGAAAATATTTTTACCAGTTAATCCAATGGTGGTCATTGGAATCAATTTCACTTTGAAATTGGACTTAAACTGGTGTCAATCTTTTGATACTTATTGTTTCACAAAAACACGCTATCTGTCATGACAGCGGGAATTAAATATTAAATTAATTAATTTGACTTATATGTTTTGAATTTTGTAAAATGGACTTCATTTTTGAATTCAGAATATCAAATATAGCTTAGGGTGAATTTTTGGTAATTTTCTGAAAAACTTCAATTTTTGATGAATAGTGAAACCACTAAGTTGTAATCAAGCAAACTGATTTTTCAGTTAAATGAAAGTTTACCACTAATGTGTATTGAATTTTGAAAATCTGACATACATGGTTGTCATTAATATGTAAAATGTGGTTCAATGAGATTAAAATAATTTTTTGGTGAATAGTAACTTATTATGTTTTTAATCGCGATTAGAGGTAATTAGTGTAGTTTAATGTAAAAAATGGTATTATAAGAATGTGAAAAAACCATGACACTTATCCTACACCTATTGGGTGAGTCATGGCCGACCAATACAAGCCATGGGCCAACTTGGGGACCCCATGGAGCCACTTTAGTTGGAAAATGACATTAATATATTTTTATTTAATGTTAAAGTGAAAATGACACTAACATAAATTGTTTTACTAAAACAATTTTTGAGTGGGGTTATACAAGTCCAAATTTTGATTATAAATAGTCATTGGAAATATCAAAAATATTTCCTACATCATAGTATTTTTTTTATAATTTGTAGACATTAAATAAATTAAATTATATATGACATAATAATGATGCAGCGATGACATCATTATTTGACGATTTAAATAAAATGGTAAGATAATGTAGATTCTATGAACTACACATGTCCAAAACCAATTGGATGAGTGGATTTCGAACCATTATCACCTTATACACGAATTATATCAATGTGGGACCTTTTAAAACCGAAACACATTTTCAAATAAAGTAATATTTCTTTACATTCCAAAAGTGCCCCTCCTCTCCTCTTATAAAAGGCACCCACCTCTACCCCATTTCACACACTTCTCAAGCCTTTGGCTCGTCCAACCCCTGCCCAATTACTCTCTCCACATCCCTCTCCTCATCCTAGAGGATTCCCTTTGGGCAGAATCCTTTCAAAGGAAGCCTTTAAGCTCAAATCAAAAGGAGTTACACTTTTAATGGTAATTCATTCTCTCTTGTTCATTTGTTTTATTTTGCTTCTCCAACCCACTAAACTCTTTTTATTAACTTATTTTGTAACAACACCAGTATCTTCAATATACTAGGATGTTTTTATAATATTTATTTGAGCTACACTCTCACACAACTACATCAAATGGTTAAAGAACATACGGTTTCCGAGGATGGCGAAATTCTGCCTCCCGAAACGATGATTGTTCAATACTCATTTAACACCTTCAAGGGTGGCCATTATGATGTCACTATTTTTATATATGATATATAATATGTTTATGTTTTCTTTAAGCTTCTGTATTTTTCATTTTGGGCATACCTTTATGGTTTCCATTATGGGTAAACACGATATCTTCATTTAAGGAAATGCGGACTACCGCCCCCTCAATGTGATGTGATTCGTTAATGCCATATGTGGGACGTGTAAAGGATAGATTTAAAGTTATTATATATGATGTTATACTGGAATTATAATATACCTATATATCATTATTATTTCTTTCCATTAAATTTTGAGATAGAAATGAAAGTAGCGTTCATGCGTACGTACGGCTTACCGTCTCCATGAACGGTGCATTTCATTTCTTATCCCCAAATGTAATGTACTATTAAAAGTACATGTATATAATGGATATATATAATTAATGGTATATCTAAATGATTTATATAATTCTGGAATTAAAATATACATACCTCTCATTTAGTTTTAATTCCATTAATATGACAAAGAAATGAAAGTAGCGTTCATGCGTACGTACGGCTTACCATCTCCATGAACGGTGCATTTCATTTCTTACCTCTAAATGATTATGTAATATTATAAATACATGTATATGCTGGATATATATGATATATATGATATCCAAATCAGGAATTTCATTCTGGATATAAAGAACTTTTGACCACACAAACAACATGTAATTGTAAGAAGTCAACTTTCAACTTAAGAACCAAATATTGACAAAACAAACATTATTAACTTAAATGGTTACATAATGTTTATAATATGGCAATAATTGATATAAAAGGAATAATTAACTTTAAAAATGTTCTTAATTAAGTATAAATTAACTCAAGTTTATTATTCAGGATGTTAAAGAACGATCGAATCAAGTCGGACCTGAGGTAAGGGACTTCGTCTCAATCTCCTTTCATTGAGGCATATTTCGTTTTATACACAACTTTCTTTTATATGGTGTATAAAATCCTTTGACTTTTACTTTTATACAAAAGGAATCTTTTTCTACGAAGCGTTTTACTAAACGACAAAAAGGAATGTTTATTTTTAACGTACGCGGTGACAACGACCTTTTTCCGTCGCCGCGAGTATTATATGATCTTTGGCTTTCTCAACAAGCCGTAATGTTTTTAGAATAAAATAAATACCATATACTCTTTTATGTATTTTGGTATTGAAAATGGTTTTGAAAAAGGATTCTATTATGTCAATATATTTATGATATATTGTGATTGAAATGTGGAAATGTTATCATTCCTTTATATTGGTTTTATGTTTTATGATTTTATATTGGTACTTGGACATTTTAACGGGTGGTTACGTTATAAACCATATGACGGGTGGTGCCGTGAATACCAGGACGGGTGGTTACGTTATAACCTCCAATGCATTGGGTATGGAAGTCGGTCGTATGGCTATTCCATTAAGTATGTATGGAAATTGGCCGTATGGCTATTCCATTAAGTGATATGTGTAGAAGTCGACCGTATGGTTATTCCACTTAAGTATGTTTATGTCCCAAGTTACCTTTATATATTCTATGTGTTCTTTATATAGGTTTTATGGTAATCTTTTGGTTACAAAAAGGTAAGTAATGATACTTTATTCAGTGAAGATTTTTTTTACTATTTCATGAAGGTGAAGGTATTACTTTGATATAGTATACATGGTTTACTTGATGTTTGAAAAACTAATAGTTTTCATTCTTTTTGTATCCCTTACTGAGCTTTTTATGCTCACCCCAAGTTTTTTGAAATGTTTTTCACAGGTATTAAAGTGGAATAAGGTCAAGGATTGGATCAAGGGAATGTCATGCTATCTAAAACATGGAATCTAGACATCTTTCTTTTTAAGAGTTTTTATTTTATGGAAACTTAGTAGAATTGTCTACTTTGTAATCTTTTACGATGTAATAGTTATGTTCTAATTCTCTACAACTCTAAACCTGAAAAGATCCTCAACGTGAATTATTCATTTAATTTAATATTAACTAAGGTTTAAGGTCGGGGCCTTATAGTTGGTATCAGAGGTCGGTTTAGACAACTTTAGGAGTTAGAAAAGTGTTAAATTATAACATGATTGAAATGATATAGCATTTACAGATTACCATGTTGCTTCACCTAAGATATTTCTGTGTTCAGAATGGTTTTCCACAGAGGAAACAAAGCATCTATGTTGGGACGCCATCAGGAGGAAGACAACCTTCCAAATCAGCAACCTGAGATGGTCGGAATTGGAACGGAACAGTTTGTTGCAGTGATGGCACAGTTGACTCAGGCTATAAATGGTGGTGGTATCCATGCATGAGATCAGCCAGATCAACCGGAGAGGAACATGTCAGTGGTGGAACATTTCATGAGGCAACATCCCCCATCATTCAGAGGATCATCTGACCCTGTGCAAGCTGAAGGGTGGATTAATGCACTGTAGAAGATTTTTGATGTCATGTGGTGTTCAGAACATCAAAAGGTTAGTCTTGCTGTTTACCGTTTTGAAGGTGAAGATGATCAGTGGTGGTCGATGGTGAAAAATATAAGGGATAGTGATGAGATTGAGGATCTTCACTGGGACGAATTCAAAGGTATGTTTCTTGAGAAATATTTTCCTAAGGCTGTTCGACATAGGATGGAAAAACAATTCTTGGAATTGAGGCAAGAATAAGACTCAGTGGCTGCCTATGAAGAAAGGTTCACTCGATTGGCAAGGTATTCTCCAAACTTCATACGAGATCTTGATAGTAAAATAAACCGTTTTTACTCAGGGTTAAAGCCAAAGTATCGAAGGGCTTTAGCTTCTCGTGAGTTCAAAAGTTATGAAAAACTTGTTCGATGTACGGAGAAGCTGGAAATGGAGTTTGCCGATGATCAGGTGTTCTATGACAAACAACAGAATAAGAGATCTAATTGGCAGGAAAAGGGGAAGAATTCATCAAAGAAGCAAGGAGGTAAGAAAACCAAATATCCATCCTGTGAGAAGTGTGGTAAAATGCATCCTGGAGAATGTTTATCCAAGTCTGGTAAGTGCTTTCGGTGTGGTAAGTCTGGTCATATTGCTCGTAACTGTAAGTAAGATGATCAAGTAGGAAATGAAAAGCCAATGGTAAGATGTTTTAAGTGTAATGAAATGGGTCAATATGCAAACGAGTGTCCAACGAAGAACTCAACTGGGGGAATGCAGCCAGACTACATGCAGAAAGGGGTGGCGAAATCCTTTGCAACAACTTCAGTAGATGATGGGCCATCGAATGAAGTGGTATCCGCTCCAGGGAGCTCAGTATTTTTCGAAGATTGACTTGATGTCGGGGTACCATTAGTTGAATGTAAAAGAAGCAGATGTTCCGAAGACCGCGTTCCGTACTATATATCGCCATTATGAATTTGTAGTTATGCCTTTTGGGTTAACCAATGCACCTGCTGTATTCATTGACCTTATGAATAAAATTTTCCATGAGTTCTTGGATAAGTTTGTGTTTGTGTTTTGAGGTTTGGGAAGAGGTTATGTGTACCTTGTGATTCACAGGTGAAGAATGAGTTGTTATGTGAGGCTCATAGTTCCCCGTTTTCATTTCATCCTGGCAGTACTAAGACGTACAGAGATCTGCGGGAGTATTACTGGTGGGATGGAATGAAAAGAGATATTGCTGATTTTACTGTGAAGTGTTTGACATGTCAACAGGTTAAAGCAGAGCGACAGTTACCGAAAGGGATGCTTCAGCCTTTATCAGTGCCAGAGTGGAAATGGGAAAACATATCCATGGACTTTGTTGTGGGATTACCGAGGACATCTCGAGGTAATAATGCAATCTGGGTTATTGTTGATCGCTTGACCAAATCTGCTCATTTCCTTTCTATATGAGATACTTTCTCTCTAGATCAACTTTCCCGTTTTTATCTTAAAAAGATAGTCAGGTTACATGGAGTTCCTCTCTCCATTGTATCGGATCGTGATCCCAGGATTCCTTCTAACTTTTGGAAAGGCCTTCAGAAGTCGTTGGGTACTGAATTAAATTTTAGTACAGCTTTTCATCATCAATCAGATGGGCAGTCAGAACGAACAATCCAGACATTGGAGGATATGCTACGAGCTTTTTTGATGGATTATCAGGGAATTTGGGACCAACATCTTTCTTTGGTTGAGTTTCCATATAATAATAGTTTCCATTCCAGTATACAGATGGAACTATTTGAGGCATTATATGGGAAGCGGTGTCGAACTCCAGCATTTTGGAATGAAGTGGGTGAAAGGAAGCTGATGGGACCAGAATTGGTAGAAGAGATGGTAGAAAAAGCTCAGCTGATTCAGAAACACATGAGAACAGCTCAGAGCAGGCAGAAGAGTTATGCGGATAACCTGAGGAAGGATCTATATTTCGAGGTAGGTGATCATGTTTTTCTGAAGGTTTCTCCTTGGAAAAGTGTGATGAGATTTGGTAAGAAAGGAAAGATGAGTCCAAGGTTTATTCGACCATATGAAATTCTGGAGAGTGTTGGATCAGTTGCATACCGAGTGGCTTTACCTCCGAGTTTATCTCAGGTACACAATGTTTTTCACGTTTCGATGTTGAGAAAGTATATGCCAGATCAATCTCATGTTTTGAGTCCAGAGGTAGTTTAGCTGGAAGAGAACCTATCTTATGAGGAACAACCGGTCCAGATTCTTGACCACAGGGAGCAAGTGTTACGGAATAAGGTGATTCATCAGGTAAAGATTTTTTGGAAAAACCATGTGATTGAAGAGGCAACGTGGGAATCTGAAAATGCTATGAGGGATAAATACCCCCACTTATTTTGATGAGTGAATAAAATTGCGAGGACGCAATTCCCAAAAGGGGGGAAGGATGTAAAATCCTAGGTAAATAAAGAATAAATAATTTTCATATTTATTAATATTTACGAATTAAATATTAATTTTATTTTAAAGGGGTTGCTATGTTCGATAGCGTACCCGATACGCAACGATGAGTTTCATTGAAACTTACGTAGCACACTAGTAATAAAATAATATTATTTTAAATGTTAGTTAACAAGTAGCCGTTGTACTGGAGGGAATGGATATAAATAACTAAAATATGATTATATATGTTTTTAAATGTTTATACATTTACCCAATAAAAGATAAAGGCTTAAAATACGGAAAGAGTTCAATTTTAGGGCATATATACTATAATTTTCACTAAAGGTTCACTTATCACCTTTTAATGGTGAACCGTCATTAAATATAGTTTTGATCACTCTTATACTTTATTTTGGACCAAATATAACTCTTCTTTATAATCGGGACAACAAAATTTACATTGTGTAAATTTTTGGTACCTTTCTGATAAAGTTCATTTTTTTATGAATAGTGTAAAATGTTGTATTTTAATTCAAAACCTCTTTTTAATATAAATTATTTATATGATTAGATTATTATTTTAATTGGTTTTAAAGTGAAAATAGAAAATATTTTTACCAGTTAATACAATGGTGGTCATTGGAATCAATTTCACTTTGAAATTGGACTTAAACTGGTGTCAATCTTTTGATACTTATTGTTTCACAAAAACACGCTATTTGTCATGACAGCGGGAATTAATTTTTAAATTAATTAATTTGACTTATATGTTTTGAATTTTATAAAATGGAATTCATTTTTGAATTTGGAATATAAAATATAGCTTAGGGTGAATTTTTGGTAATTTTCTGAAAAACTTCAATTTTGGATGAATAGTGAAACCACTAAGTGGTAATCAAGCAAACTGATTTTTTAGTTAAATGAAAGTTTACCACTAATGTGTATTGAATTTTGAAAATACGACATACATGGTTTTCATTAAGAAGTAAAATGTGGTTCAATGAGATTAAAATAATTTTTTGGTGAATAGTAACTTATTAAGTTTTTAATCGCGATTAGAGGTAATTAGTGTTGTTTAAGGTAAAAAATGGTATTATAAGAATGTGAAAACACCATGAAACTTGTCCTAAACCTATTGGGTGAGTCATTTCCGACCGAGACAAGCCATGGGACAACTTGGGGACCCCATGGAGCCACATTAGTTGGAAAATGACTTTAATATATTTTTATTTAATGTTAAAGTGAAAATGACACTAACATAAATCGTTTTACTAAAACAATTTTTGAGTGGGGTTATACAAGTCCATATTTTGATTATAAATAGTCATTGGAAATATAAAAAGATTTCCTACATTATAGTATTTTTTTTATAATTTTTAGACATTAAATAAATTAAATTATATATGACATAATAATGATGCAGTGATGACATCATTATTTGACGATTTAAATAAAATGGTAAGATAATGTAAAATCTATGAACTACACATGTCCAAAACCAATTGGATGAGTGGATTTCGAACCCTTATCACCTTATCCACGAATTATATCAATGTGGGACCTTTTAAAACCGAAACACATTTTCAAATAAAGTAATATTTCTTTACTTTCCAAAAGTGCCCCTCCTCTCCTCTTATAAAAGGCACCCACCTCTACCTCATTTCACACACTTCTCAAGCCTTTGGCTCGGCCAAACCCTGCCCAATTACTTTCTTCACATCCCTCTCCTAATCCTAGAGGATTCCCTTTGGGAATAATCCTTTCAAAGGAAGCCTTTAGGCTCAAATCAAAAGGAGTTACACTTTTAAAGTTAATTCATTCTCTCTTGTTCATTTGTTTTATTTTGCTTCTCCAACCCTCTAAACACTTTTTATTTACTTCTTTTGTAACAACACCAGTATCTTCAATATACTAGGATGTTGTTATAAAATTTATTTTAGCTACACTCTCACACAACTACATCAAATGGTTAAAGAACATACGGCTTCCGTGGATGGCGAAATTCTGCCTCCCGAAACGATGATTGTTCAATACTCATTTAACACCTTCAAGGGTGGCCATTATGATGTCACTATTTTAATATATGATATATAATATTTTTATGTTTTCTTTAAGCTTCTGTATTTTTCATTTTGGGCATACCATTATGGTTTCCATTATGGGTAAACACGATATCTTCATTTAAGGAAGTGCGTACTACCGCCCCCTCAATGTGATGTGATTCGTTAATGCCATATGTGGGACGTGTAAAGGATAGATTTAAAGTTATTATATATGATGTTATACTGGAATTATAATATATCTATATATCATTATTATTTCTTTCCATTAAATTATGAGATATAAATGAAAGTAGCGTTCATGCGTACGTACGGCTTACCGTCTCCATGAACGGTGCATTTCATTTCTTATCCCCAAATATAATGTACTATTAAAAGTACATGTATATAATGGATATATATAATTAATGGTATATCTAAATGATGAATATAATTCTGGAATTAAAATATACATACCTCTCATTTAGTTTTATTTCCATTAATATGACAAAGAAATGAAAGTAGCGTTCATGCGTACGTACGGCTTACCGTCTCCATGAACGGTGCATTTCATTTCTTACCTCTAAATGATTATGTAATATTATAAATACATGTATATGCTGGATATATATGATATATATGATATCCAAATCAGGAATTTCATTATGGATATAAAGAACTTTTGACCACACGAACAACATGTAATTGTAAGAAGTCAACTTTCGACTTAAGAACCAAATATTGACAAAACAAACATTATTAACTTAAATGGTTACATAATGTTTATAACATGGAAATAAGTGATATAAAATGAATAATGAACTTTAAAAAGGTTCTTAATTAAGTATAAATTTACTCAAGTTTATTATTCAGGACGTTAAAGAACGATCGAGTCAAGTCGGACCCGAGGTAAGGGACTTCGTCTCAATCTCCTTTCATTGAGGCATATTTCATTTTATACAAAACTTTCTTTTATATGGTGTATAAACTCTTTTGAATTTTACTTTTATACAAAAGGAATCTTTTTCTACGAAGCGTTTTACTAAACGACAAAAAGGAATGTTTATTTTTAACGTACGCGGTGACAACGACCTTTTTCCGTCGACGCGAGTATTATTTGATCTTTGGCTTTCTCAACATGCCATAATGTTTTTAGAATAAAATAAATACCATATACTTTTTTAGGTATTTTGGTATTGAAAATGGTTTTGAAAAAGGATTCTATTATGTCAATATATTTATGATATATTGTGATTGAAATGTGGAAATGTTATCATTCCTTTATATTGGTTTTATGTTTTATGATTTTATATTGGTACATGGACATTTTAACGGGTGGTTACGTTATAAAACATATGACAGGTGGTGCCGTGAATACCAGGATGGGTTTTTACGTTATAACCTCCAATGCATTGGGTATGGAAGTCGGCCGTATGGCTATTCCATTAAGTATGTATGGAAATTGGCCGTATGGCTATTCCATTAAGTGATATGTGTGGATGTCGACCGTATGGTTATTCCACTTAAGTATGTTTATGTCCCAAGTTACCTTTATATATTCTATGTGTTCTTTATATAGGTTTTATGGTAATCTTTTGGTTACAAAAAGGTAAGTAATGATACTTTATTCAGTGAAGATTTTTTTTACTACTTCATGAAGGTGAAGGTATTACTTTCATATAGTATACATGGTTTACTTGATGATTGAAAAACTAACAGTTTTCATTCTTTTTTTATCCTTTACTGAGCTTTTTATGCTCACCCCAAGTTTTTCAAAATGTTTTTCATAGGATATAAAGTGGAATAAGGTCATGGATTGGATCAAGGGAATGTCATGCTATCTAAAACATGGAATCTAGACATCTTTCTTTTTAAGATTTTTTATTTTATGGAAACTTAGTAGAAGTGTCTACTTTGTAATCTTTTATGATGTAATAGTTATGTTCTAATTCTCTAAAACTCTAAACCCGAAAAGATCCTCAACGTGAATTATTCATTTAATTTAATATTAAGTATTTTTTAAGGCCGAGGCCTTATAGTTGGTATCAAAGGTCGGTTTAGACAACTTTAGGAGTTAGAAAAGTGTTAAATTATAACATGATTGAAATGATATAGCATTTACGGATTACCATGTTGCTTCGCCTAAGATATTTCTGTGTTCAGAATGGTTTTCCGTAGAGGAAACAAAGCAGCTATGTTGGGACGACATCAGGAGGAAGACAACCTTCCAAATCAGCAACCTGAGATGGTCGGAATTGGAACTGAACAGTTTGTTGCAGTGATGGCACAGTTGACTCAGGCTATAAATGGTGGTGGTATCCATGCACGAGATCAGCCAGATCAACCGGAGAGGAACATGTCAGTGGTGGAACATTTCATGAGGCAACATCCCCCATCATTCAGAGGATCATCTGACCTTGTGCAAGCTGAAGGGTGGATTAAAGCACTGGAGAAGATTTTTGATGTCATGTGGTGTTCAGAACATCAAAAGGTTAGTCTTGTTGTTTACCGTTTTGAAGGTGAAGCTGATCAGTGGTGGTCGATGGTGAAATATATAAGGGATAGTGATGAGATTGAGGATCTTCACTGGGACGAATTCAAAGGTATGTTTCTTGAGAAATATTTTCCTAAGGCTGTTCGACTTAGGATGGAAAAACAATTCTTTGAATTGAGGCAGGAAGAAGACTCAGTGGCTGCCTATGAAGAAATGTTCACTCGATTGGCAAGGTATGCTCCAAACTTCATACGAGATCTTGATAGTAAAATATACCGTTTTTACTCTGGGTTAAAGCCAAAGTATCGAAGGGCTTTAGCTTCTCATGAGTTCAAAAGTTATGAAAAACTTTTTCGATGTACGGAGAAGGTGGAAATGGTGTTTGCTGATGATCAGGTGTTCTATGACAAACAACAGAATAAGAGATCTAGTTGGCAGGAAAAGGGGAAGAATTCATCAAAGAAGAAAGGAGGTAAGAAAACCAAATATCCATCCTGTGAGAAGTGCGGTAAAATACATCCTGGAGAATTTTTATCCAAGTCTGGTAAGTGCTTTCGGTGTGGTAAGTCTGGTCATATTGCTCGTAACTGTAAGGAAGATGATCAAGCAGGAAATGAAAAGCCAATGGTAAGATGTTTTATGTGTAATGAAATGGGTCATTATGCACACGAGTGTCCAACGAAGAACTCAACTAGGGGAATGCAGCTAGACTACAAGCAGAAAGGGGTGGAAAAATTCTTTGCAACAACTTCAGTAGATGTTGGGCCATCGAATGAAGTGGTATCAGCTCCGGGGAGATCAGTATTTTTCGAAGATTGACTTGATGTCGGGGTACCATTAGTTGAAAGTAAAAGAAGCAGATGTTCCGAAGACCGCGTTCCGTACTAGATATGGCCATTATGAATTTGTAGTTATGCCCTTTGGGTTAACCAATGCACCTGCTGTATTCATGGACCTTATGAATAAAATTTTCCATGAGTTCTTGGATAAGTTTGTGTTTGTGTTTTGAGGTTTGGGAAGAGGTTATGTGTGCCTTGTGATTCACAGGTGAAGAATGAGTTGTTATGTGAGACTCATAGTTCCCCGTTTTCAGTTCATCCTGGCAGTACTAAGATGTACAGAGATCTGCGGGAGTATTACTGGTGGGATGGAATGAAAAGAGATATTTCTAATTTTACTGTGATGTGTTTGACATGTCAACAGGTTAAAGCAGTGCGACAGTTACCGAAAGGGATGCTTTAGCCTTTATCAGTGCCAGAGTGGAAATGGGAAAACATATCCATGGACTTTGTTGTGGGATTACTGAGGACATCTCGAGGTAATAATGAAATCTGGGTTATTGTTGATCGCTTGACCAAATCTGCTCATTTCCTTTCTATACGAGATACTTTCTCTCTAGATCAACATTCCCATTTGTATCTTAAAGAGATAGTCAGGTTACATGGAGTTCCTCTCTCCATTGTATCGGATCGTGATCCTAGGTTTCCTTCTAACTTTTGGAAATGCCTTCAGAAGTCGTTGGGTACTGAATTAAATTTTAGTACAGCTTTTCATCCTCAATCAGATGGGCAGTCAGAACGAACAATCCAGACATTGGAGGATATGCTACGAGCTTGTTTGATGGATTATCAGGGAAGTTGGGACCAACATCTTTCTTTGGTTGAGTTTCCATATAATAACAGTTTCCATTCCAGAATACAGATGGCACTATTTGAGGCATTATATGGGAAGTGGTGTCGAACTCCAACATTTTGGAATGAAGTGGGTGAAAGGAAGCTGATGGGACCAGAATTGGTAGAAGAGATGGTAGAAAAAGCTCAGCTGATTCAGAAACACATGAGAATAGCTCAGAGCAGGCAGAAGAGTTATGCGGATAACCGGAGGAAGGATCTATCTTTCGAGGTAGGTGATCATGTTTTTCTGAAGGTTTCTCCTTGGAAAAGTGTGATGAGATTTGGTAAGAAAGGAAAGCTGAGTCCAAGGTTTATTCGACCATATGAAATTCTGGAGAGTGTTGGATCAGTTGCATACCGAGTGGCTTTACCTCCTAGTTTATCTCAGGTACACAATGTTTTTCACGTTTCGATGTTGAGAAATTATATGCCAGATCAATCTCATGTTTTGAGTCCAGGGGTAGTTTAGCTGGAAGAGAACCTATCTTATGAGGAACAACCAGTCCAGATTCTTGACCACAGGGAGCAAGTGTTACGGAATAAGGTGATTCATCAGGTAAAGGTTTTGTGGAAAAACCATGTGATTGAATAGGCAACATGGGAATCTGAAAATGCTATGAGGGATAAATACCCCCACTTATTTTGATAAGTGAATAAAATTGTGAGGACGCAATTCCCAAAAGGGGGGAAGGATGTAACATCCTAGGTAAATAAAGAATAAAGAATTTTCATATTTATTAATATTTACGGATTAAATATTAATTTTATTTTAAATGGGTTGCTATGTTCGATAGCGTACCCGATATGCAACGATGAGTTTCTTTGAAACTTACGTAGCACACTAGTAATAAAATAATATTATTTTAAATGTTAGTTAACAAGTAGTCGTTGTACTGGCAGGAATGGATAGAAATAACTAAAATATGATTAGATATGTTTTTAAATGTTTATACATTTACCCAATAAAAGATAAAGGCTTAAAATACGGAAAGAGTTCAATTTTAGGGCATATATACTCTAATTTTCACTAAAGGTTCACTTATCACATTTTAATGGTGAACCATAATTAAATATAGTTTTGATCACTCTTATACTTTATTTTGGACCAAATATAACTCTTGTTTAGAATCGGGACATCAAAATTTACTTTGTGTAAATTTTTGGTACCTTTCTGATAAAGTTCATTTTTTTATGAATAGTGTAAAATGATGTATTTTAATTCAAAACCTCTTTTTAATCTAAATTATTTATATGATTAGATTATTATTTTAATTGGTTTTAAATTCAAATTAGAAAATATTTTTACCAGTTAATCCAATGGTAGTCATTGGAATCAATTTCACTTTGAAATTGGACTTAAACTGGTGTCAATCTTTTGATACTTATTGTTTCACAAAAACACGCTATTTGTCATGACAACGTGAATTAATTATTAAATTAATTAATTTGACTTATATGTTTTGAATTTTTTAAAATGGACTTCATTTTTGAATTCGGAATATCAAATATAGCTTAGGGTGAATTTTTGGTAATTTTCTGAAAAACTTCAATTTTTGATGAATAGTGAAACCACTAAGTGGTAATCAAGCAAACTGATTTTTCAGTTAAATTAAAGTCTACCACTAATGTGTATTGAATTTTGAAAATCCGACATACATGGTTGTCATTAAGAAGTATAATGTGGTTCAATGAGATTAAAATAATTTTTTGGTGAATAGTAACTTATTAAGTTTTTATTCGCGATTAGAGGTAATTAGTGTAGTTTAAGGTAAACAATTGTATTATAAGAATGTGATAACACCATGAAACTTGTCCTACACCTATTGGGTGAGTCATGGCCGACCAAGACAAGCCATGGGCCAACTTGGGGACCCCATGGAGCCACTTTAGTTGGAAAATGACATTAATATATTTTTATTTAATGTTAAAGTGAAAATGACACTAACATAAATTGTTTTACTAAAACAATTTTTGAGTGGGGTTATACAAGTCCAAATTTTGATTATAAATAGTCATTGGAAATATAAAAATATTTCCTACATCATAGTATTTTTTTATAATTTGTAGACATTAAATAAATTAAATTATATATGACATAATAATGATGCAGCGATGACATCATTACTTGACGATTTAAATAAAATGGTAAGATAATATAGAATCTATGAACTAAACATGTCCAAAACCAATTGGATGAGTGGATTTCGAACCCTTATCACCTTATACACGAATTATATTAATGTGGGACCTTTTAAAACCGAAACACATTTTCAAATAAGGTAATATTTCTTTACTTTCCAAAAGTGCCCCTCCTCTCCTCTTAAAAAAGGCCCCCATCTCTACCCCATTTCACACACTTCTCAAGCCTTTGGCTCGGCCAACCCCTGCCCAATTACTCTCTCCACATCCCTCTCCTCATCCTAGAGGATTCCCTTTGGGAAGAATCCTTTCAAAGGAAGCCTTTATGCTCAAATCAAAAGGAGTTACACTTTTAAAGGTAATTCATTCTCTCTTGTTCATTTGTTTTATTTTTCTTCTCCAAACCTCTAAACTCTTTTTATTTACTTATTTTGTAACAACACTAGTATCTCAAATATACTAGGATGTTGTTATAATATTTATTTGAGCTAAACTCTCACACAACTACATCAAATGGTTAAAGAACATACGGTTTCCGTGGATGGCGAAATTCTGCCTCCCGAAACGATGATTGTTCAATACTCATTTAACACCTTCAAGGGTGGCCATTATGATGTCACTATTTTTATATATGATATATAATATGTTTATGTTTTCTTTAAGCTTCTGTATTTTTCATTTTGGGTATACCGTTATGGTTTCCATTATGGGTAAACACGATATCTTCATTTAAGGAAGTGCGGACTACCGCCCCCTCAATGTGATGTGATTTGTTAATGCCATATGTGGGACGTGTAAAGGATAGATTTAAAGTTATTATATATGATGTTATTCTGGAATTATAATATACCTATATATCATTATTATTTCTTTCCATTAAATTATGAGATAGAAATGAAAGTAGCGTTCATGCGTACGTACGGCTTACCGTCTCCATGAACGGTGCATTTCATTTCTTATCCCCAAATGTAATGTACTATTAAAAGTACATGTATATAATGGATATATATAATTAATGGTATATCTAAATGATGAATATAATTCTGGAATTAAAATATACAAACCTCTCATTTAGTTTTAATTCCATTAATATGACAAAGAAATGAAAGTAGCGTTCATGCGTACGTACGGCTTACCGTCTCCATGAACGGTGCATTTCATTTCTTACCTCTAAATGATTATGTAATATTATAAATACATGTATATGATGGATATATATGATATATATGATATCCAAATCAGGAATTTCATTATGGATATAAAGAACTTTTGACCACACGAACAACATGTAATTGTAAGAAGTCAACTTTCGACTTAAGAACCAAATATTGACAAAACAAACATTATTAACTTAAATGGTTACATAATGTTTATAACATGGAAATAAGTGATATAAAAGGAATAATGAACTTTAAAAAGGTTCTTAATTAAGTATAAATTAACTCAAGATTATTATTCAGGATGTTAAAGAACGATCGAGTCAAGTCGGACCCGAGGTAAGGGACTTCGTCTCAATCTCCTTTCATTGAGGCATATTTCGTTTTATACACAACTTTCTTTTATACGGTGTATAAACTCCTTTGACTTTTACTTTTATACAAAAGGAATCTTTTTCTACGAAGAGTTTTACTAAACGATAAAAACGAATTTTTATTTTTAACGTACGCGGTGACAACGACCTTTTTCCGCCGCCGCGAGTATTATTTGATCTTTGGCTTTCTCAACAAGCCGTAATGTTTTTAGAATAAAATAAATACCATATACTCTTTTATGTATTTTGGTATTGAAAATGGTTTTGAAAAAGGATTCTATTATGTCAATATATTTATGATATATTGTGATTGAAATGTGGAAATGTTATCATTCCTTTATATTGGTTTTATGTTTTATGGTTTTATATTGGTACTTGGACATTTTAATGGGTGGTTACGTTATAAACCATATGACGGTTGGTGCCGTGAATACCAGGATGGGTGGTTACGTTATAACCTCCAATGCATTGGGTATGTAAGTCGGCCGTATGGCTATTCCATTAAGTATGTATGGAAATTGGCCGTATGGCTATTCCATTAAGTGATATGTGTGGATGTCGACCGTATGGTTATTCCACTTAAGTATGTTTATGTCCCAAGTTACCTTTATATATCCAATGTGTTCTTTATATAGGTTTTATGGTAATATTTTAGTTACAAAAAGGTAAGTAATGATACTTTATTCAGTGAAGATTTTTTTACTACATCATGAAGGTGAAGGTATTACTTTGATATAGTATACATGGTTTACTTGATGTTTGAAAAACTAACAGTTTTCATTCTTTTTGTATCCCTTACTGAGCTTTTTATTCTCACCCCAAGTTTTTCGAAATGTTTTTCACAGGACTTAAAGTGGAATAAGGTCAAGGATGGGATCAAGGGAATGTCATGCTATCAAAAACATGGAATCTAGACATCTTTCTTTTTAAGAGTTTTTATTTTATGGAAACTTAGTAGAAGTGTCTACTTTGTAATCTTTTATGATGTAATAGTTATGTTCTAATTCTCTAAAACTCTAAACCTGAAAAGATCTGCAACGTGAATTATTCATTTAATTCAATATTAAGTAAGGTTTAAGGCCGAGGCCTTATATATCATATATATAATATATATCTAGTATATTCATGCATTTATAATATTACAAAACATTTAGAGGTAAGAAATGAAATGCACCGTTCATGGAGATGGTATGTCGTATGTACGAATGAACTCTACTTTCATTTTTTTCATATTTAATGGAATGAAATAATAATTATATAAAGGTATATTATAATTCCAGTATAATATCATATATAAAATCATTAAATCCATCCTTTATAAATCATGCATATGGAATTAATGAATCAAATCACTTTGAGGGGGCGGTAGTCCGGACTTCCTATAATGAAGATATCATGTTTACCCATAATGGAACCCATAAAGTTATTCCATAAATGAAAAAATAATAATAATAATGAAACAATAAACATAATATATATCATATATAAATATAGTGACATCTAAATGACCACCATGAAAGGTGTTAAAAGAATATTGAACAATCATCGTGTCGTGAGGCAGTAATTCAACAACCAGAGAAACATTATGTTCTTTAACAATTAGACAGTGGTTTGTGTAATTGAAAATCAATTAAATCTCATAACAACATCCTCGTATATTTAAGATACTATTTTTGTTACAAAATATATGAATAAAAAGATTTTAGGGGGTTGGAGAAGAAAAATAAAACAAAATAACACAAGTGAAGACATTACCTTAAGATCGAGTAACTCTTTTTGATTTGAGCCAAAAGCTTCCTTGGTAAGACTTTTGCCCAAAGTGAGGCTTCTAGTATAATAGAGGGAACTTGAGAGAGTATTTGGGCAGAGTTTGGCCAATCCAAATGGCTTTAATGCGTGAATAAGGTGGTAGAGGTGGGGGCCTTTTATAAGAGGAGAGGAGGGTCACTCTTGTAAAGTCATCAAATGTTACATTATTATATAATGTGTTTCGGATGTTAAATGTCCCAAAATTATATATTTATAGGATAAGGGGATAAGGGTTCTAAATATACTCATCCAGTAAGTTTCTTACAAGTGTATCTCTGATATTTTACATTATCTTTTCATTTTATTTAAATCGTTAATTAATGAGGTAATTGATGCATCATCATGGTGTCATACAAAATTTTATTTATTTATGTTTTAAAAATAAAAAAAATTACCATGATGTAGTAAATATTTTTATATTTTCATTGAATATTTATAGTCGAAAATTGAGCTTATATAACCCCATGTAATAATTGTTTTAGTAAAAAAACACATGTTTGTGACAATTTTGATTTTACATTAAATAAAAAGTTATTAATGTCATTTTCTTAACCAAGTGGCTACATGGGGTCCCCAAGTTGACCCATAGATTTTCTTGGTCAGCCATGACTCATACAATAAATTAAGGGCATGTTTAATGGTAATTTCATATTATTATAACATTATATTTACCTTATATTACACAAATTACCTTTAATCGTGATTAATAAAACATAAAAGTTATTATTCACCAAAAACTATTGTCACCTCATTGAAAAAAAAATTTCTTCCTAATGAAAACCATGTATGTCGTATTTTTGAAATTCAATTCACAGAAGTGGTAAAATTTCATTTAAACGAAAAATTAGATTTTCAACTACCACTTAGTGGTTTCACTATTAATCAAAAATTGAATTTTTTCAGAACAATACCAAAAATTCACCCTAAGCTATAATTGATATTCCGAATTCAAAAATGATGTATATTTTATAAAATTACAAACATATAAGTTTCATTAATTAATATTATAATTAATTCGTGTTCTCAAAACAAATAGCGTGTTTTTAAGAAACAATATAAATCAAAAGATTGACAATGGTTTATTGCCAATTTCAAAGTGAAATTAATTATAATGATCACGATTGGATAAAATAGTATTATTACATTATAATTATACTTTAAAACCACTCAATATTATAATTTATCACTATAAATTATTTGGATTAATTTATTTTAAAAGGATTTTTAACTATTCATTTAAAATTGAAAGTTCTCAGAAAAATACCAAAAATTCATCATAGGCTAATTTCGATATTCCAAATCCAAAAATGAAGTCCATTATGAAATATTAAATTTATATAGTTTTAAAACGTGGGTATTATTATTCATAACAACTACTTTTATTGGTCGTGGTGTGTTAGAATCTCGAACTTGCGTACAATGCAAGCTACTTCATTATTGAACGAAAAGCATACCATGGAAGCTTGCGGTGTTACATGATTCATAGAATGATACTCTGAAACCAGAAGAGTTACATTGTGGTGTTTCCCTGAATATGTACTACCCTTATATGGGTCTTCCGAACTTATGAATGATTCAATGTGATGAAATAATTAATAGGAACATGATTGGGACTTACACCTAAAAATTAATCCCATTAGAATATGTGTCATTGATTTTAATCTTGATCTACAATAGAATTTTGATACAAGGGAGACCTCTCTAGTTTTCTCATGATATTTACCTTCATTATTAAGGGAATACACAATCATGATCACCATACATGTCTTACCTATAATGAACAAGAATTTTATCAATGGAATTTCACTTTATATTATTTAATTTCCCCATATTTTGTAACATAAAATTATAGAGTATATTCACCGCTTGAGAGAACAAAAAAAATTATTACATAAACCTTAACATTATTTATGGAAAAAAATTTCCAAAATAATAAAAAATATTATAATGTGATAAAATTAGAAATTAAGATATATAATTTATACAAATTATGATCTACTAGATCAACAAAAAAACACACTCACAATCAATATTGTAGAAATGAGAAAAATATATTAATGGTTAAATATAAATCATTAAAATGAAAAAATATACAACCATGAGAAAAAAATTAATGTATTCCATAATGAATTAAATATGAGGTATTTATATATTATATAGAACCAATATGGCCATTAAAAATCTGATCATTGTAATAGAAATCATATTATTAGCAAAGTAACCTCAAAATTTTGGAATAAAAACATGACTATTATAATAGTATCCTATCATATGGGAGTGTAAAGTAGAATTTATTTTTCTTATAAATTGAAAATATACATAATAAATTTCATGATACAAGTAAATTATTATATTAAAAATGATAAAAATAAGTTTTAGTAAATTTTAAATACACAAATGTTTCATTTATATTTGTATAAAAATTTTAATAATTTAAAACAAATTATATTTTTGTAAAATTGTTTTATATATTAATATTTTGTAATATTATAATGACTGTATAATTTTCTTAGAGCATAATTAATTTTCCAAGGGAAAGAAAATTGTCCATGATATTTATTTTACATGAAAAAATTGAATTTAATTAAAAATTAAAATTATCTTAATAAAATACATATTTTTATAAAATGTTTTAAATTTTTTTAATCTAAACCAAATAATTATTTTGTTATTTTATTTTATTTTTTTGAAATATTTTAAATTTTAATGATTAATGAAGTACGAAAAAACACCATATTAAACATTAAATTTTATAAAAATGACATATTGAATATGGGATAATGAAATAACCAATTAGTTATAAATATCAAAATTTATTTTCTATATATATTCATAATATTCATCACTATTTTTTTCATTTACGAATAATAATAAACATGATAATATAATATTAAAAAACTCCTCTCTACCCTTATAAATACCACCACTCACCTTCCCTTTTCCTCTGAAATTCTAAGAATTGGAGCTTACCAAATCTCTTCCCAAATATCCCATCATCTACCCCACATCCCTATAATCTTTCGTCTAATAAAAATTCACATCCAAGGTTTTCTAAGTGGAATCCCAAAACCCGACATCTAAAGGTGGGCGTAATTCCATGAATCAAGAATTTTAATTTTATTATCCCCCTCATCCTCCAAAAAAATTACATCCATCATGGAATATTTACTGTTTTTTGATATATTAGTATAATTTTTTAATTTTTAATGGAATATCAATAATCAATATGATTTTCTTCTCCTTTAATACTAATAATGAAAACATTGTTCATATTATGGTAGATTAACTACCTCAAAGAACAATGCATTTCAGTTTTCATCAATACCTTTCGGAATGGTTATAAAAAAATAATTTTATTTACCTATTTTGATAACAACTATATGAAAACCATTTTTATTTTATGTAATAATTAAATTATCATTTATTTAAATAAAATTAATCTAGTTCATGATGGTTGAAAAATAAACCTAAATGGAAGAATTGTGTAATGTTAACGTTTTTACAAATTGAATTATCCCTATTTCAAAATACATATATATTTTTATGAACATTTTATTTTAAAAAATTAAATTAATATAATTTTATTAAAATTATATTTTTTTTCCATTTTTTATAAATTTAATAATTATCCAAAAGCAATCCAACCATGGAACCATGAAATAGAAAACCTCTAAACAATGAAGTTAATATTAACATATTACTGAAATGGTTATAAATGAACATGATTAATTATATTAAATTAAATATAAATATAAATGGTTTAAAATTAATTAATTTACAAATGGAATTTTATTATTTATGATTTTAATTTCATTTGTTGAATATTTTTTTAACCTATGTTAAGGGATCTCTATGAACCACCCTATTCTATTTGGGATATAATTTCTCTTTATAAAAAAAATAATCACTCTAATATTCTCATTTAATTATCATTTTATTATATATAAATATCCTTAAATATATACCTAGTTTAATTCAATTTTACTTGACATGGACATAAATGTTTTAGTGGTTCTTTTCTAAATATCATACAATACGAAAACCATATTAATGTGAACATCTCTTTTTTATTACCTCATATTAAGTAAAACAACCTTAAATGTATAAACCCATCCATGGTTTCTAAAATTTATAATTTTATTAATGAAAGTACTTTCTAGTTTTTTTCTAGTTTTATAGAAATTAATATTCTCTTTCACCTCATTATGGACGCTTACCCTTTTCCCAAAAACCACACTTAAGTGGTTCATTTACAAAGTTACCAATCAAATAGTTTTTTACATATTTAATTCATATTAATATAATTATTAATTTTTTTAATATTTTTAAATTATGAACATCTATTAATGTTTTAATCCTTTTTTTCATGGAAATAATTATAAGTCGCCATTCCGTTGTGAAATAAGACATGATTATATAACACATTTATTTCGAAGAGAAATTATTATGTTTTTTCCTTATTTTTTATTTCCATTTTTAGGACAGAAAATAATGTAGATGATATGAATGGGGTTACTAGGTACAACTATGAGCTGTTGATAATTTTTCTTATTTCTCAAGGGATAATATATATGTTATTAGGGAGTAAATATAATCCATGATAGGACACTTTCAAACATTTAATGTTTTATTGTAAATAGTCCTTAACTTATTCTTATTTCATGTCATATATTGTTGACACATTCTTATTTTTTCATTATCTCATACATCTGTGTTCATTATTTCAATTTCTCACATGGTTATTCTAGAGCATGTTCATTATGTTATCATGTTATCTATTCTGATTCATATTTTATTCTTTTTTGCATCATGTTTATTAGTTTGTATTTATAGCTCACCTATTTTCATTATATACTACCATGATTATCATATTTAGTTTTAGATGATCAAAGGGGTTTTTGGGATCATTATGTAAAATAAAATGAAAATTTTTTATGTTATTTTATTTAAATTTATTGTGAATCCACGACTCTTGAAGACACTAGTCCTATCAATCATTAGGATGTATTTGCTGTATTTCTTTTTTAAAACCATGAAACAATATGAGTAAAATAAATTGTTCAAAATAGTTGGAATCATATTATGGTAAATTTATATACAGGGATTGGGAGAATAATTTATTTGTAAAAACCCCTAGGTATTAGTATAATTATTGGAAACGATCATGAAATTTTATTGAAATATAGAGGAATTGGTTTCAATGAAATTACATCCTAGTCTAGAAACCACTATTTTAGGTGGCTCTAACATAGATATACCAAGTAGTAGTAACACTAAAAGTTCTTTTAGTGTGTCAAAATATAACCAGTTCGCGAAAAATAGGTCGTACAACACACACTATTTGAAACTCCTCAGGGGTGTGCTTCAATAAATTCCCAACCCATTTACAAACCATTATGAAGGACGTTATAATAATGTTCGGTTAAAAAAAAAATAAAAAAATTACCATAAATAACATATTTTGAATAATAATGACTCATTTGTTAAGATATACATGTCATTCAAATGTTTTTCCTTATATGTTAATCATTTATTTTTATATTATTATTTGTTAAGTATTATCATATATATGTTTTCTTTATTTTAGTTTGTGTGGGGAAATATGAGGAACTATTCCAAACACTAATTTGATAGAATATGGGATCATTTCCATAATGATATTACTAACCTAATGAGAGTGGGACCAAAGAACATTATGAAGGTAATAGATCAACTTACAACAATTAATAATAAATTGAATCATATAGAACATAGTCCTTATCCTATGAGAAATCACATTGTTGTGGAGTTATTACTTTAAAATGGACTACCATCCTTACTATATCTTCTATCACCTCAATTATATACAATGTATTAAATATACTAAGAAGGAATTATTTTTCCACCAATGTTAAAAATATGTGGGATTCATATTTTCTATTTATCTCATGTAGGTAGGAAGCTGATCAGTCATGCACAGTTATCATGAGCACAAATCCCAAGGAATAAATAAATTACCTAGAATTTGAAGGATTCCAAAAAATAACTTTTATTATATAATTTTCTTATACTCTGCATCTTATAATCGTGAGGGTGTTCCTTGGACTAATGAAAAATTAGGTTGATTCTATTGGGTCACTTGTGGAAATTCAGATGGTTTTCAGGGTACATGTCCATCTTCATCATCAATTAAAAAATAAATGAGAACCACTTATTTAGTGGATTAAATATGAGTATTTTAAAATAGTGGGGGACTTTATATTTTTATTGGTATGGAGTGTTTTTTGTTGTTCCCAAAATGTCAAGATGTATATTGGAGTCTCTTGGTGGTCTCCTAGGTCTATAAATATAATGTGGAAAATAGAGTTTAGTTTTTTTTTATCGTGATATAAAACCCATGGAGGAAATAATGATCGATGTCCCACATGTCAAAAAAGGTGGGATGAGAAATCCAAAAAACAATAATTAGGGAATTTTCAGATTCTTGTAGTGTTCAAAAGATATGCATCAGGCCAATCAATTTAGAATGGATATACATAATCCCTCAAATGGGGTGGATGAAAAGAGGGTTCTGATAAAAACCCATACTATAGTCCAATGTTTAATCTATTAAAAATATTTATATCATGTAATAAAATGAAATAATCTATGGATTTTAAAGGATAATGAAAATTACCTCCAAGGACTAGAAGAAATGGAAGGGTATATTATATCACTACTACTGAGGTGGAACCTAAAAATGGAATAGTGGTAGTTATAATGATTATTCCTTCAATAATAGTGGATATACTATTTCATTACTGTTCTAAAATTTATTTCATATCATGAATGTTTTGTAGAACTATTCAAAAACCACCTAAACAATTTAGTTTGAGTTATCAGTGAGAATAATAAATGGATAAATTATTGCATCTAATGCCTCTAACTCATCCCGAGTCAGTATTCATAGATTATATCTCTTAGAAATTATCTTCATACTTCCTTAATGATAGTTTGATTCAATATTAGAAATGGTTTGGATGTCCTTATATAAATCCAACATCAACTACCAGAAGAGAGAGATTACTCTCCACATCCTATGTTATCCTCTAATTATGAACATGTGTAAAGATGAGAATGAATATCATTTTGATTATTCTTCTCGAGTGTTGATATTTTTTTCTTATGGAATATATATATTTTTAATATGAATGATACAACGGGGAGAATAATTCGTTAAGACATAACCATTGACAGGCACTATACTGATGTATTCCCTAAAGAGATGATAAGTCATCATTATGATTCATTGGTAATGTAAGGAACTGAACTAATACCTAGATATCTACCCATATTTGAGACTCTTTACATAATGTCCACTAATAAATTGGAAGATCTAAAGAAGAAGTTATAATAGAATCTATACAAGGGTTTTATATGCTTGATTTTATCACTATTGGGTGTGATGGTTATCTTCATTAAGAATATAGATGGGTGAATAACCTCTAAATAGATTATCATGAAATCCACAAGACCATGATAAAGAATAGGTATCCTCAACCATAATTTTTTTTCCTTTTTTGAAATACTACATGGGGACTAAAACATCATTATGATATAAATTCAGTTATATTACCATCAAAAATATTTGAGGAGGGATGATATTATGAAGACTCCATTTTGAACATGGTATAGAAACTATGGGATCATAATGACACCCTTCATACTCACTAGTGCTCCAAAAATTTTAATTTAATTTATGAATAGTTTATTTAGATATTACCTTGAAAAAATTGTGAAATTATTTACATATAATATTTTTATATACTATAAAATAAATTAGGGGCATGTGGAGATTTTTAATATTATCTTAAATACATTGTGAATGGATAACGTATATGTGATGTACAATAAATTTGATTTCTGGATGGAGGGAGTATCATTCATGGGCCATTTCATCACTAACAAAATTGGTATCCATAGACCATTCAACGAAGAAGGTGATTATGGAATGACCAAGAATAATTTTTGTAACATAAATATATATATATACAGTTTAATTGGCCTATCTTGGTTTTATAGAATATTTTTGAGGAATTATTTATGATATTCAGACTCTATAATGAAGATAAATATAATGGTGTGAAGTTATTTATGAATAATTAATATGAAGATATCTATAAGGAATTTATAGAGAGTCTTATCACCGCACTAGTACTCACACTACCCTCAAGTGGGTTCTTTTTATGATATGTAATAATGTTTCAAAGAAGGTATTGGGATCTATATTGATATAAAATGATAAATTTATAGAAAATTTCTCATGGTTGTTTATAGATCATGAGTAGAAATATCCAAAACATGATCAAGAGTTGTCTATAACAATCATTACAATGAATATATGGTAGAACAATATCAATGGAGGTATGTGTGAAATATATATAGATCATAAGATTACTATATATATTTTCACATATAGTGATTCAATATACACCAATGAAGATTGTTATAACAGATTAATTATTTTAACTTCACGATAAAGTACCATAATGGTATATAAAATAATTTGGAAGATAATCTATGTATAAAGGATCCTAAAACATTATCCATGATGTGAATTCGGAGGCATCATGTAATCTTAAACATTAAATGTAATGAAATGAATGTCATAAAGGAAGGAAAAACATCATTCCTTTCAAAAATTATTTCTCGAGAATCCATTATAGGGAAGAAAAACAATGCTCAATTTAATTATGTAGAAATCAAAAAAGTGGTGGAAGAAATAAGAAAAGGGAAACCCTCATCGTTCAAAGTTGATGAAGTTTTAATTTTTGGTTCATGACTATGTATATATTCAAATCCTATGATATAGAATGAGCTATTAAATGATGTAAAAAGCTCTAACTTCTATATACACCTAAGGAGAATTAGGATGTATTAAGATATCTAAGAGAACTATTTTTGTGACATTGTGAAGAAAGATATTGTAGAATATAAATCAATATTCCTAGTATGTGAGTAAGTGACAGAATAAAGGAAAAAATCCCGGGGGATGATGAAACCATTACCCATACCTATATTAAAATATGAAAATAATAGTGTCAACTTTATAACTAGTCTTCATTAAACATGAAGATAAAGTAATTCTATATTATTTTTGGTGGATTGTCTATCATAGACTACTCATTTCATATCCATTCAAGAGGAATTATCACTTGATCAACATGAAAGTACATATATCAGAGAAGTGGACAGGATTCATAGAACACCAATATCGATTGTATCTAACCAATATCTAATATTAACCTATGTGTTATGGAAAAGAACAAATCATTACTCATGATGAGTTCTCATTAAATGATACTTTTTACTATATCATCCATGTTGATCTATGTGAGTCCCATTGTGGGAAAATATATAGAAAATGATTCTGTTAAGTCAAACTTGGTGTGTAAAGATGATGGGACCTAACATGGTCGATGAAATAGTAGAAACTGTTAAAACAATTCAACCACACATCAGTGCACCTCGGAGTAGTCAAACGTGCTATGAGGATTAATATTTAAGGGACCTAGAGTTTGTAGTAGGAGATAAATTTTTAATCTATATATCACCATAGAATACGATCGTGATATTTGGGAAGACTGTAAAGGTATGTCCAGGTACATTGACCCCTTTGAGTTTTTTATCATACCAGTGTTGTGGCCTATCAACTAATACTCTTAATAACATTGTGTTAAGTACCTATCAACATCCACATATACCTCTTTGTAATATGTATACCAGATCCATCACATCTACTAAATTTGGATTTGATATAACAATAAAATGATCTCTCTTATGTGGATTAACATGTGAAGTTCATTGACCGTAGAGACAAAATTCTATGGAACATGACAAATCACTTTGTTTAATTACATTGGAGGAACCGTAATTATATAGAGAAAATATGGGAACCTAAGGATGTACAATTATGTCAAATTAACCTCATCCTTTTTAACTATTGCATGTAAAAAATTTCTAGGATGAAATTTATTAATGTGGAAGAATATAATAAAATAATATTTTATCAATGGAATTTCCCATATGATTATATAAATGTATCATATTCAGTAATATAGTATTACATTGAGGACATGAAACACAAGATATCATGAAAAAAATTATCATATTAAGTTTTAAAAGACATTTAGAGAATAGATATAGCCATAATAATTTAAAATATTACAATGGTAGAAAAATGATAATGTAATATAACTATAATAATTTTTCATGATATGTTCAATCCACCCAAATAACCACCCTCACCAACAACACTGTAGAAATGAAACAAAATATTAGTAATAAAATATTCACTATAATAATAGAAATATATATAACCTTGATAGAAAATAAAAGTGAATGAGGAATAAAAATTAATGATATATTTATAGAATGTAGGGAACCCATATAATCATTACAAATCATACCATTAGAATAGTAATATGACTATTGGAATAGTAATCTGACCATTGTAATAGTAATATATTTGATAGGGATATTAAATTGTATATTAGAATAATATATTCACTTATGTAACTATAAAATAACACTTATTTATCATAGAAAATGAAAATATGAAATATTTATATCATGCTAAATGTATATAAATGATTTAAAAATTATAAAATAAGTGTTTGTATTTTTGTAAAATAAAAATATTTAATCATTATTTTTATGAAAAATATAACAATTTAAAATAAAGGTTATTTTAATAAAATTAGTTTTAAGAAATAATATTATGAAATATTATGAAGATTATATATGTTTTTGAGACCATACAAAATTTTTAAGTGGAGAAAAAATTGATCATAATATTTAAATTAGTATTTATATTATAAATATGGATTTTAATTACAAACATAATTTATATTTATATGATAATTATTTTCATATAACTAAATTAAATTTCATAATCTAAAAATATAAAAAAAAATAGGGTTACTATTTTTTGTGTTTTTTATAATAGGTGATTTTTTGGGGAAAATGAAATACAACAAAACTGTGTATTATACATTAAATGTTAAATAGAATAATTATTGCATATGATGTAAGACAGTGTTATTTCATAATAATATGAATCATTTACTATATATATACCCATAATTTATTATATTTGGTAGTCTTATGGAAAAATAATTAACTAATGAATATCATTTTCCAAAAACCCTCTTCTCCTCCCCTCATAAATACCATGCCCTACCACCCCTTTTCCTCACACATGATAAGACATGGAAATTAACCAAATCCTACCTAAATATCCCCAAATATCTTCCCAGATCCATAAATTTCTTTTCTATTAATAGTCCTAATACAAGGTTCTTATGTGGAATCCAAATAGAAGGCATCCAAATAGTGGGTAATTAACTCATTTGAGTCATTAAATTTATATTCCTCCTCATCCTCCAAATAAAAATCTATAGAACATGTTATAATGGATAAAATAAAATAATATATATATATATATATATTGGAATGTTATTTTATTTATTTAATACTTACCATATTTACCCTTCTCTTCTCCTCTCATTCTAAAAACGAAACAATTGATCAGATTACAGTGGATTCAATTCCTCCATGAACAACAAGCTTCATTTTAATCCAAAATATTTCAGGGTGGTTATAAAAATATAAATATGGTCAAATATGATAGTAATAAGTATATTTTTACTTATTTCATCTTCCAGAATATATTAGTATTCAACAATTTTAATATAAGGATTATAGTATAGGATGGCCAACAAGATTGATTAATGAACTAACTATGTAATATTAATATTATTACTAAATTAATCATCCTTATGTATAAAAAAATATGTATAAAAGGGAAAATTTATATTATTATAATGAAATTAATTTCATTTCATTTCAATACTATATTATCAATACAATTTTATAGGAACTTTAATAATTACAAAAATGATCAAACCATGGATCTACGAAATAAATTCCCTCAGAACAATAAAAATAAAAATAATATCTCATTAATTTTTTTTAAAATAAAAATAATATAGTTATATGAAATCAAATATAGATGTAAAATTTTATAATTAAGTAGTCAATTAATATAATATTATTATTTAGTATGTTAGGTTTATGTGTAAAACGATTCCGGAATCTAAGTTAAGGGATATCAAAGAACCATCCAATTTTCTTAGATACAATATAACTCACACTTTTCTGAGCATTCATTATATATTATTAATATTAAATTCTTATATATTGTTTATATATGTCCCACCTATATGAACTTTGTTTAATTCATAATTATATGTTGTTTATATACATGTTTAAATGGTTCCCTTCCCAGTTTCATTCGATAAGAAAACACAATTAATGTGAACTTTCCTGTTTCTTACCCCAATTCAAGTACTACAACATTAATGTTTTTTTACTGTATATGTTTTCAAAAATTTCTCATTTTTTATGGGAAATAATTTATTTTAGTTCTTCTTTTACGTAAATTAATATGCGCATTCACCTCTATAAAAACATTTTTTCAATTTACCTAAAACCCCACTTATGTTGTATATTTACAAAGTTACAAATCCACTCTTTTTCATATATTCACATTACATGGAAATAAATTTTCATGATATATAATCAATTTCACCTATTATATTACGATAATATTTTAATCCCTTTCTTATTAGAATATACTATTTGGTTATTTCAAATAAAAAATTATAAAACCCATTCATTCCATTGTTTATTATTATATTTATTTATTATATATGATTTATATTTATAAGAAACATAAAAATGAAAATGTTTTGATGGATTTATGTCTTATGAGATGATATTTATTGGATTATGAAGCAAAAATAATACCTAAACAAACTCTGTCCATAATGAGATGAATTCTCGGTGGTTAGCATTTAATTATGCTTATGCCATGTCTTATGTTGTCCCGACATTAAAATATTTAAATGATGTTATAATTCCTCGTTCATTATGTGATTATCCTACATGGTTATTTGTGGATCATTTATTTATGATATCATGTTATTCCTTATTACTCATATATTAGGATTCATCATCATTATTACTCACATACCATGCATTATAGCTCACCCCGTTTAATTTTTTATTCTCTAGGTGATCATTTATAGTTTTGGGGGTTCAAAGGGATTGAGATATAATAATTTATAATAAAATACAAATGATTTATTTTAGTTTAATTTTGATTTATTTTGACTCTTAGTCTCCAAAATACACTAGGTCTCCCGATCACTATGGTGTGTTTATGGTATATTTGTTTTTAAAATCAAAAAATCACATGCTTAAAACTCATGTCTTACTATACTACCAATATGGTAGGAACATTATAATGTCTAATTTTATCAAGGGAATACATGATTAATTTAAGGTTATAAAATTATCACGATGACTCCATCATACTACTCAGGTGGATTTGAATGTTTCCTTAGTTCATCATTTTCAAAATTGTATCCTTAGGAGAAGGAATCTATAATGGAATTTTGGATTTATAAGACCCAAGATGGGGACTTGGGTGAATATTAGGGGACATTAGAGATCTATTTACAAACAATAATGATGCTTCACAATGATTTAATGGTATAAAAAGTTATACATGTGCTAGAGATCTTATTGACAGCTCAATGGACACATTTGAAGCAGTTAAATTGAATATGTGGATTTCTATATAAATGAAGATGTCCACATTTTTCATAGAACTAATTAGGCTTCATAATGGGTTTTTTTAGCCCCCATTTGTGAAATATTTTCTTTTGGAATGTAAATCATAGAGAACCCATGAAGGGTCTACATAGGGGTTTCCAAAAGTAAATCCTTTAAAACAATCATGTTCTTTAATCCCTAAATATTTATTTAGTTTTAAATATATTCCTTCAAAAATTATAAGTGAATATATTTTCTAAATTTTCATGAGTGGAAAGTTACTATTACAAAGAAATTTCTATTGATCCCATTTGGGTCTTATTTGATGTGGGTGTGGGAATTTTTATGCCACACATGATAAAATGTTTTCTAAAATGGGTTGCCATAGTGGAGGTTTTTGATTTCATAATGAGCTCTTTATTGGGATAAAAACAATATGTTATTGTGAAGGATTAAAATTGTTGGTGTAGATTTACCACATTAACAAAACATATAAGGTTCATGGTGGTCCAAAATATATAGATTCTCTTTCACATAGGAAGTCTGTAGTCTCCATTCAAATGGAAATACTAGAAAATCACATAGCGACTATGCTGCCCAAATGGTTTCCATGCAGAACAAGAAATTACATCACCGAAAAAAATTCTTTTTACACATTTCTTCACTATATCTTTTAATTATTATATATCAACTAATTTTGAAAATTTACTTTAATATTTTTACATTCACCATGATATTTTTCACCATCTTATACGCTTAGAAAATACTTAATGGTTATATAAGAAATATTCAACCCAATGACTATATACCAGATGATTTTGTACCCAACAATCATATACATTTATACCGTATTATAAATATTATATTGAAGATTTCTCAAAAAAACCTCAATAATTATTTATTATGTTCCCTATTAATACCTTTAAACTATCCAATAAAAAATAAATCACTTTTCTTTCATTTTCTTTCATTGAAAAAATATTCTCCTGGGTATTAATTTTCTAATATTCTTAGAATTTAGAGATTTAATGAATATGGTGATGGAATATTCTTGTATTAATTACAAATAATTTTTCCTAGATGTAGTGATAAATATATAACATTGATTTGTATTTTTTCTATTATGAAACTATATCATAGTATTTCTATGTTTTTTTGTCAGGATATTTCATCCATACAAGATATATTTTTTAAAATAATAATTTTTTTAGTTGAAAAAAAGAAACATATTAGATATTTACATTTCCCCCTTTGAAATTTATCTATAAAAACATTAAGCTAAATCCCCTTAGATGAGAAAGTGAGGGTATACATGAATTATTTCATTTTTAGGATCCCATGTTATGTCATCATAATTCTTTTTTTCTGTGCGTTCCTTTGATAAGGTATATTGACTTGTTTCAAAATAAATTCTCTATAGGCTATAATATCTTCACTAGTTGTTCTTCATATGGGAATTAATTATACAATTTTACCATTACAAAATTCAGTATATGATTGTCTTTCAATTTGTACTTCCACAAAATTTAAACATAGAATACATTTTTTTTCTTGACAGATTCCAGATAAAAGTTTCAACTTTCTATCCATAATTTTCATATGATCAAGAATATTTGAAGGGGTTGAAATACTTATGCTTTAATTTTCTGTCACACTGAACCATATTTTTTATTGTTAAATAAAAATGATATAAACTAATGTATTCCACTAAGTTACATATATTCCAGGTAAAAAATATCTTCCAATTGCTTACATAATTCATCTAATTATATTATAAATATTCTATAAGGAGTCATATATTTATGAATTAAAAAATGTATTAGTTTTATTTGGTTCTTGGTCTTATGATGCATATAATTATAGTGAGACAATTCTGTGAATATATTAATATATTCCAAGAAAATTAACATATATATAATATTGAAAATTCTGTTGTTCTCCAAAATATGTTCCAAATAATTTTCTTTATTAGATAAAAATCCTCATATTTTTGAAAATTAATTCCATGGAGATTAACTATTTTATTCATATTCATGTATAAGCATTGGATGATTTAATAGGTTTATTGTAATTAATTTTTCTTTGTAAATAATTTGTGTAACTATATAGGTATATTCTGTTCATTCCCAACATATAATCAAATCCCAATATAGAAGGAACCACAATATTTTTTGGAAGAATATTTTTATAAATATAAATTATAAAAGTGTAATACATTTGGGATGAAATTATTATACAATAAACCATTTTTCAAGATAAAAAAACATAATGTATTTAAGGTGAATACTAAATATTCCCACATAATATACTAGACATGAAGGAATATGTTGATATATAATCAAATAAAAATTTAATCAATATTAATTTTACCTAACACCACATTATTTTTTTAATCCACATCAGCATTGGATTTCATAAATTAATATACGCTATCTCCAGGATTTACCAATTTATCTATGTGATTATCAACAAGTACCCTTAATTTAATGTATTGTCTAATATAGTGACCAATTTCTCAATAATTTAAATATTGAACCATGGTTGTTTCATCAAGTGAAACCTTACTTTATATGTGATATTAAATGGTTTATTTGTTTCATTTTAAAATAATTATTTTGTTATATTCTTTTTCTATACATTATTAATTTACTAGTTTCCTTAAGATGGTTCCTTGAGTATTTTTGCAATATTTACAAAATTTTGTAAATTGGATATTCTTACCACTATAACCTTTATATTTTTTTATGAAACCCCTTTCATCAATTCTTCTCCCTATATGCTAATAAAAATTGAGTTTTATGATAAAACTCATAAAATACCTAAATGAATTGTAGATAACCCAATTGTTCCACCCCATGTGCACCGAAAATATTGTTGGGGATTTTTACTAGCATCGAGTGGGAATATCATATAGTATGGGGGGCCTTAGATTATATCAAAAAATAATAGACTCATATATATAATGCATGTAATATCATGTATATATGAAATGTATACAATAATTGATTTAGAGAAAAAATATAAGAAAAATAAATTATCACAAAATACCAATGGAATTTTACATCTCCTACACCTCCATTTAAAATAATTTTGTTACCTATGAATGATAATACTCACTACATTCACTCATGCTTTGATCAAAAATCACATTGCTCAACAGCACTATCCTATTAATCTAGGATCCACTATTTATAACTAATAATCCCTAAGAGTTATCTTTATACAAGGCTCTCCATCTCAACATACACCAAGACCATCTTTGAAATATGTGACATCAACAAAAAACACAAAATGTGTGGCATAAAGACTCTACAAGGGTGAATATATACATATTAACAGTGTTAAAAAAGGAATTAATAAAAAAATATTTAGCTTAAAAGTCTTGGTACGAGAATTTAACTAAGTAAAAGGTTAGAAAAGTTCTAGATATAAACAATAGTGGAAGTATTAGAGGATGAAGGAAGAAAAATTCATCTTAGATCATAGCTTTGAATTTTTGTATTTCATGAGAAATGAAAAATGATTAGAGTATTGAAAAGTTAAAAATGTTTAAATTCAATAACTTATATGTACATTATATCATGAAGCAACTAAGGGGTTCTTGGGGAGTCCCACGTCGTGAAGAATTTGATATGATTGACCTCTCTAACCAACACATCAATAATATAAACCTTAAATGAGGTCCCTCTCCTCACTTAAATATGTGCCTCAAATTTGGGTATATTTCACCTTTTTATCCACAACTATAAATATCATGAATCCCTTTTTAGATCATAATATAGGAACTGGAACATTGATCAATGATATATATTTTTAGCAGATTTCCCTCCCCTATTATAATGACCACCAAAGATAGGTGTAACCCCACATCACCTCAAAAAAAATTAGAAGGGGACCCTTGCCTCATTATGGGAATGTAACATTGAAGTTGATAAATGATCCATGTGGAGGACCCATGCTACATGTGTCAAAAAATATGTGGGAGGTCCTCACTTAGTTATTAAAGATACAACATCTCATCATGTATCACAAAATAGATTATTGTTCCACACAAAAGGTGGGAGTATATAAAAATATGAGAGGTAGAGGTGATCTAACTCAATTGGTAACAAAAGGGTTCTGGGACTCACTAATAAGTATAGAATAGATGAGGTTGAATAATAGAACCCATGTGAACATTATGATCATCATTCCCAAATCATATTAGACATTTTATAGATATTAAAATTCTAAACATATTATATCAACATACATCTCACCACAGATGCTAAATAGAATTATAAAATTGGATCCTAAATGAAGAAATGATTTGGATGAACTACATGCATACCTATATCTGAATCCAAATAATATAGATATAAATAAAAAACCAGGTCAGAATTAGTGAATAACATATACTTATACAGGTGCACAATGTGTATCCCCTAAGTGGAAATTTAGTCACATTCATTCCATCACATGGTGTACATATTCAACTAAGATAGTGTGTACTACTATGTACATATCATGTTGGACCAACAGGGGAAATCAATATATAATAACAACATACTGAGTCATGTATTCCATTACTACCTAGAATTTCCCTCTCTGTCTTGTAATTCAATCCATGATGTTCCCTTAGGTCTGTACTATTTTTATTGTTGTGTCATGTAGACAATACATGACATGTACTCAAATTTTATTCCATATGATTGTGCATGTAACCTACCTGATATATAAAAAAATAAAACATTAATTGTGATATTTATATTATTTGAAACACTATATTTGTAACAAGGGAGGTACATAATGTGTTTTCATCGGAACTACATGTCATAATGTTGTGTTCTTCGCCCAAATTTTTATTTTGTTTTCTGATTTAAAAAAAATTAGTACAAAAAATAATCTATAACCACAATTTCATTCCATATTACATCATAAAGGACCATCGAGGTTATTTCCAATAACCTTATTATCCATGTTCCATCATAAAAAATTCATTCAATAATCCCTTGATAAAAAATGTTATACAAATATCTAAGGGATCCCTATATTTCGATGTAACAACTAGAAATTTTATAAATTAAATTCCATTTTTGATGAATAAATTATTTATCAACTAATCTAGTTGTAGAAAAAATGTTCTATACTTTGTTAATTTTGGATAGTTTTAGTCTATTGGATTTAAAATTACATTATGTATCATAACCATAGATAATATATCCATTGTATTGAGACAATTATGATTAGTATATCCAGGGTTACAATACTATCATATAGATATAGAAAAAGGAAGTGATGGCCTCAAACAGTATGATTGTACCTTATAAATCCCAATTATCAGAGCATCAAAGGTAGATGGAGTAATTTGGTTTTTCCTTAGACCATGACAAATCAGAGAATTAACAATCAAGGCTTCGGTGAATCTATTTACAGGAGAAGTTCATTCTATTCGATATCACAATCCAAAAGCTATTTACTGAACCACCCCAAGAAAATCAAACCATTTACCACCTTAACTTATATGATTTTTTGTATAATAAAAGGATATGTATGTAGAAACTATGGATATAAAATTTATCATATTAATTTAATAAAATATGATTATATTTATCACCTTTTAATATTAAATTTATAATGATAAAATAAAAATGTTGATAAAAAATAGGTTCTCATATGGTGAACCACAAAATTGTATTTTTGGTAAATATATTATTTCAATAATGTAACACCCCAAGCTTCTACGGTACGTTTCCCTTCGAATAATGCGATAGCGTGTGTTGTACGCAACCTCGAGTTCTAACACACACCACAACTAATTAAACTAGCCGTTGTGAATAGTAATACCTACTTTTTGAAATCATATATATTTCAAAATGGACTTCATTTTTGGATTCGGAATATCAAAATTATCCTAGGGTGAAATTTTGGTACTTTTCGGATAACTTTTATATTTTGATGAATAGTGAAAATTACTAAATTTTAATTAAAAACAACTTTATTTTAATCAAAATAATTAATAGTGATAAATTATGAATTTGAGTGGTTTTAAAGTATATTTAGAATATATTTTTACCATTTAATATAATGTTGGTCATTGGACATAATTTTACAATTAAACCGAACATAAACAAGTGTCAATCTTTTGATAGTTATTATCTCTTAAAAACACGCTTTTTGTTTTGACAGCGGGAATTAATTTTAAATTAATTTCTGCCACTTCTGTGTTTTGAATTTATAAACATGGATTCCATATTTGGAATCAGGATGTTCAAATTGTGTAAATAGGCAACTTTTATTTTTAGACATTTTGAATAATTACTGCGGTAAATATTTTATTTACCATGGTTAAGGGTAAATCCGATAAATAAGGGTTAAAAAATAATATTATAATAATACTAAATTACCCTAAAACGTGTCTTAACCCTATTTGTTGATACATGGTCGACCATGGGTATCTTTGGGTCTATTTTGGGACCCCATGGATCCACTTGTAAGTGATAATGACACATTATATTAATAAAGCTAAAATAAAAATAAAAATGACATAAGCTTACATCTTTTAGAAGAACAATTTTTACATTGGGTTATACATGTTTGATTTTCGATTATAAATATTCATTAGAAAGCTAAAAAGATTTCCTACATAATGATAGTTTATTTATAATTTTTAGACATTAAATAATTTATTTTATGTATGACACAATGATGATGCAGTAATTACTATAATAGTGACAAATTAAAATAATTGATATTATAAATACCCAAATAAATATAATATGAAACTTTTAATGAATTAAACTAATTTTATAGGATAATATGATATATTAGGATTTATTTAATGGACTTTTTTAGAAGTAATCAATCTTTTATGAGTTTCACAAAAATCAACTATTTAATAGTGTCCAAATTGACATAAAAGAGTTCTTAAAACAAATATTATATTATTAATTGATATTAAATTACTAAAAATCTAATGATAGTCCAAGAGACTTATATTATGATAGGTTAATCATTAATGGACCACTTGGGGGTCGCTTGGATGTATATAGTAAGTTTATTAACCATATTATATAAAAATACAAAGAGACATTGTAAAAGTGAAACTAATTAACTTAGAGTTAATACTTAAAGATAAGGTTAATATAAGTACCCAAACCTGTCTAAATTCTATTGGTTGAGTTGTTTTCGACCCATCCCCACCTTATCCTTTGAATAGTCAACTTTGGAGCCATTGGAAACCGATTATGAATTTATTATAAATTAATATTTCTAGCTTTTCCAAAGGTGCCCCTCACCCCTCTTATAAAAGGGCACTCCTCCTTCTCATTTATTCACACCTCTAAAGCCTTTTGGTTCGGCCAAACTCTGCCCAAATACTCTCCCAAAATCCCTCAATACAACCTAGAGGCCTTAGTTTGATCCGAAAGCCAACCTAAGGAGCCCTTTTGATAAAATCAAAAGGAAGAACCCGAAGAAGAGGTAATGATTTCACCACCCTTTTCTAAGTTCCTTTCTTCTTCCACTTCCTCTTTCTTTGTTCTTACCATTCTAAAATAATAAATCCAGTATCTTACATATACTGTGATGTTATTATAAATATGGTACAACAATATTCAGTATTCTATCCACCCTTTGAATAACATGTCCCCATACGTGCGTACGTACGGCTTACCGTCTCCACGTCGTGGTGTAATTGTTATTCAATATATTATTATTTGGATGGGTATAATAATGATGTGTAACTCATGTAAATAATAAATATAACATGTTAATGATTCTTTATATATGATATAACATCCATTTATATATTATTTTAATATCAAAAGAATGATATTGTCGCTCGTGCGTACGTACGGACTACCGTCTCCACGAACGCGATGAGATTCATTCTCCATCGTAACCATTAAAGTATAATTATCATTTGATGATTTAAAAATGATGTTTAAGGAATTGATATCATTCTGGATATGAATAATATACAACCTATCCTTTACAAACATGTCTTACGTAACGAAACATATGAAAGAAAACAAGTAAGTTAACACCCGAAACAAAGATAATATTAAGATACCAATATTAAAAGATCATATATGATATCATATTAATGTATATGATTCTTGTATAATTTAATAACAATTATTTCACCATTATACAGGAGGTTAACCTACCCCAACAAAGGAAAAGTACAAGGTAAGGGTTATTTCACAATCTCTTCATTATTCGAGGTTGTTTATACGTAATAATCTACTGGGATCTCTTTATCATCCACATCCATGTTTCTTAAAAATTGTATTTCAAAATATTTTTACAATTTACAAGAATATGTGTTAAAGTCATTTATACCCTTGTTTGACTTTTTATAAGAGGTTTATAAAGGAATCTTTCCGTCGTTTTCAAAACAAGGTCCTTTTTAACCTTTTCGACAAAATTGAGGTAAGAATGTTTTTTTTAACTTATACGGTGGGTGCGGTTATTTTCCGCCGTTATAAATCATCGAAGCTTTACTTACAAGCTTATAAGAATATTTTCAAAGAAAATGTCTTATTTTATATGGATCTTAAATGATTTCTAAATTAAAGGAGATATTTCTTTAAAAAGAATTTTGATTTCATCTATGTCAACATCCTTTGATGGATTTTAAGATTATTTGAAGTTGATTTATTATGACACAAAACTTTTATATTGTATTGAAGGTTTTGTGATATGTTTGACTGTGGATGTGCTATTTTTATACCATTCATAGTTTATGGTGAAATTATTGACATTTTGTATGCTAGTTTTAATACGAATGTTTATGTTATGTTTAAACCTTTTTCATATGGGAATGCATTGGACTTATTAAGTGACGGGTGGAGCCCGCTATAGCTCCTTGATGCATCGGTAGGTCTCATGAGACAAACTAGTGTCTTGGCACAAGGCCTTGAAAAAATCTTATTTGTAGTCTTGGCACGAGGCCTTGGCTATGTGGTTATGATAGTCTGGCATTATGCATTCCATAATTATGAAAGTTGTTATTGATATTGCATGTGATTATTCGATTAGTAGAATATCCATGTGAACAAGTAAATGACATTATTTCATTTTACTTTTGCCATACTATGTTGAAGTTCAATTTTAAAAGGCTTTTGTTTTAGTAATTCATTGCCTTAAATGTTTACACTTATTTTGAATGTTCCGCTATATTGTTATCCTTACTGGGCATTTGAGCTCACCCCTTTTCTATGTTTTATTTTTCCAAGGTAGTGAAGAAGTAAATTATGAATGACTTGCAGGGATATTATGAGGGGTTAATAGTGTGGATATGAAGACTTTTTTGTTGTAGTAGTTTTTCACTTTGAAATGTAATGTAAAACTTTATGATTATATCTACTGTTTCCAAGGCTACTAAACCAATCGGTCTTTCGGGATTTGATCTTTCTTGTGATCATGCCAATGTTATGTAATTAATGCACCGACTCTGGGTAACCGGGGTCGGGGCGTTACAGTTGGTATCAGAGGAAGTTTAGTACAAACCTTGGAAGCTAGATTTAGATAAACTCTGATTAGAGCACGTAGACCTAAGATGAACTTTGAGGATTAGTATAGAAGAACTTCCTAGAATTTTGGTATTGTAGAGATTTTGTGAGTTTTCCGAGCAATACATCCCTGTCTGGATACGAGCAGGTAGAGGCGGCTCTGGCACAGATGTACCTAGGGGTAAAACCCGAAAACACCGCTTTGAGCTAGACTCGAACGGGAACTGGTGCACGACAACGGGCCTTGCTTCACTCTTGGCTACGACACTCCCGGGGGATATGCTTAGGATAACTCTCACTTTCTTTACAAATCATTATGAAGGGTTTATGAGTATATACTTCCTCAAAGAAAAACATTTTTATGATTATGGATTATATCCATAAATAGTTCAATTTATGTTAAGTGTTTTATAAGTATGGGATTATGTATTTTGATTCATAAACTGATCTAGTTTATGCCATTATTTAGAAATGGCGCCTAGTGGAGGAAATGGAAACTGTATCGATGCACGCACTCCATGTAGGGATTGCCCTCCTGCTCAAGATAATTATAGTGGGGCTGTTGATGCAACTGGAGCCGATCAGCTAATCACCATACTGGGACAACTTACTCAGGTTATGAATAATAACCTTACCCGTATGGAGCACCCTGATCCGCAGCGTGGAGGATCAATGTTAGATCGATTCATGAGGCAACAACCACCAACGTTCAATGGGAGTACAAATCCCTTAGTAGCTGAGCAATGGATAAATTCCCTAGAGAAAATATTTCAGGCTTTGGGGAGCAGTGAAAGGGAAAAAGTTATCATGGCAGTTTACCGCCTCACTGGAGATGCTGATCAATGGTGGTCATTGATTCAAAATACGAAGGAAGATGATGAAGTATCAAATATGGAATGGAGGGAGTTCAAGGATCTGTTTTTAGAAAAATACTTTCCTCGTGACCATCGAGCGGATATGGAAAGGCAATTTCTGAGTCTGAGACAAAAGGAGGATGAGAATGTCACAAAGTATGAGGCTAACTTTACAAGGTTAGTGAGGTACGCTGGTGATTATATTCGCAACCCAAGAAGTAAGATTGATCGTTTCTTTGATGGGTTAAAACCATTTCTCCGTAGAGCATTAGTTTCACAATCCTTTTCATCGTACGAAGACATTGTCTCATGTGCTATCAAGACTGAAAAGGAATTCTCTAAGTCTTATGACTTTAAATCAAAGCAAGAGAAGAAGAGACCTGCTGATCAATCTGGGAATGGAAATAATGGGAAGAAGGGAATGGTTGAATATCCATCTTGTGGTAAATCCGGGAAGAAACATCCTGGTACTTGCTTGAAGGGAATGGGATTCTGTTACAAGTGTGGTGAAAAAGGCCACCAAGCTCATAATTGCAAGGGGAAGAAGGAAGCTACCAACGTTCAGTGCTACAATTGTAGGGAGATGGGGCATTATGCAAATGCATGTCCTAAGCGTCAGGAGAACTTACCTCAGAAAAGGCCAAGGGATCAAGGCCAGGCTTATGCTATCACTACTGCTGAGGTAGAAGCTCCGAAAGACGTGGTGGCAGGTAATTTAATGGTTTCCTCAAGTTTAGCAAATGCATTATTTGATTCTGGATCATCGCATTGTTTCATATCTTCCCAGTTTGCTAAGAAAATTAGATATTTCCAATTTGATTTAATAAGGGAGTTGTCAGTCAAAACTCCTAAGGGAAGTATCATTGCAACAAAGTTTTGCGAATCAGTCCCCATTAGAGCACACAAATTTTCTTTATCTACTGATCTCATCGTCATACCTATGATTGAGTTTGATATAATCCTCGGTATGGACTGGATTTCAGACTATGATGCGAAGATTTATTGTAAGAAGAAAGAGGTTACGATTCTTGATGATAATGATAAGGAACACCTTATTTTTAGAGCAGAATCATCACCACCTAATTCTTATTTAGATCCACCCCTAGTAGCTCAACTTAATTCAATTATTGGGGAGGAAGAGAATGAAATAACTGTCGGTGAGGAAAGGAATGTTCAAATAGAGGATGTACCTGTTGTGAAAGAATTTGTAGACGTATTTCCAGAAGATTTACCTGGACATCCTCCAGAACGAGAAGTTGAGTTTTCCATTGATTTGATTCCTGGATCAAGGCCTATATCGAAGACCCCTTATAGAATGGCCACTGTAGAGTTAGTCGAACTAAAGAAACAACTAGAGGAATTGAGTAATAAGGGATTTATTCGCCCTAGTGTTTCTCCATGGGGAGCCCCTGTTCTTTTTGTTAAAAAGAAAGATGGATCTATGAGGTTATGTATCGACTACAGGGAGATCAATGCTATAACGATAAAGAACAAGTATCCCCTACCTCGTATTGATGATTTATTTGACCAACTGCATGGAGCTCAATACTTTTCAAAGATTGACCTTCGATCTGGATACCATCAGTTGTGTGTAAAGAAGGAAGACATTCTGAAGACAGCATTTCGAACCAGGTACGGGCATTACGAGTTTACTGTAATGCCTTTTGGATTGACTAATGCACCCTCAGTATTCATGGATCTGATGAATAGAGTTTTCAAGGAGTATCTCGATGAATTTGTGGTGGTATTTATTGATGATATCTTGGTATACTCCAAAACCTACGAAGATCATGAAAATCACTTGCGCATTATCTTGAAGACTCTGAGGAGGCATGAATTATATGGGATGTTTAGCAAGTGTGAATTCTGGCTTCAAGAGATTTCTTTTCTTGGCCATATTGTCTCTAAAGATGAAATCTCTGTTGATCCTTCTAAGACCAAGGCAATCCAAGAGTGGCCAGCACCTACGAGTATAACTGAGGTACGCAATTTTATTGGTTTGGCAGGTTATTATCGACGTTTCGTCCAGAATTTTGCCCGATTGGCTAACCCATTAACGAAGCTCACACGTAAAGGGGTTAAATTTGTTTGGACAAAAGAGTGTGAAGAATGTTTCGAAGAACTGAAGAGAAGATTAGTCAATGCTCCTATATTGACTCTACCATCGGGGAATGATGGGTTCGTTATTTATAGTGATGCATCGAAGAAAGGACTTGGCTGTGTCCTTATGCAGAATGATAGAGTTATTGCCTATGCATCACGACAGTTGAAAATTCATGAACAAAACTATCCTACTCATGATCTTGAGTTAGCAGCTGTGATCTTTGCTTTGAAGATATGGAGGCACTACCTCTATGGTGAAAAATGTGAGATTTATACTGATCACAAGAGTTTGAAGTATATTTTCTCACAAAAAGAACTCAACATGAGGCAAAGGAGATGACTTGAATTACTCAAGGATTATGATTGTACGATACACTACCACCCGGGGAAGGCAAACAAGGTGGAAGATGCTTTGAGTTGAAAAGACCATGGAGTTTTGAACAATATGAGAATTGAAAGAGATCCAATTATCATGGATCTAGTGAAGATGGACATGGGAATAACCAGGGAAGGTGAAACATCAATGCTTTTTCAAATGGTTGCCAAACCATCTTTACTAGAAAGGATTAAGAGTTCTCAGGCCGATGATGAAGAATTCCAAAAGAAGATTAAAGCTGTGAGTTATGGGAGATTATGAGACTTTGTGTATGAAGATGGAATTTTGAAATTCGGGAAGAGACTTTGTGTTCCCGATTTACCTGATCTAAAAAGGGAATTGCTGGATGATGCTCATAGTTCCAATTTCTCTATACACCCTGGGAGCACCAAAATGTATAGAGATTTGAAGGAACATTTTTGGTGGGACAACATGAAGAGGGAGATTGCTGATTTTGTGTCAAGATGTATGGTTTGTCAACAAGTGAAAGCTGGAAGGCAGCAGCCTGGAGGAGTCATGCAACCTCTTCCAATACCGGAGTGGAAATGGGACAATATTACGATGGACTTTGTCATGGGGATACCAAAGACTCCTAGAAGGAACGATGCAATATGGGTTATTGTTGATCGTCTTACCAAGTCAGCACATTTTCTTGCTATAAGAGAAGATCTACCCCTGGAACGTCTAGCAAGACTATATATTAATGAAGTTGTAAGACTTCATGGAGTACCCCTATCGATTGTTTCTGATCGTGATCCCCGTTTTACTTCAAGATTCTGGAAAAGTCTTCAGAAATCCCTGGATACTGAACTTCATTTGAGCACTGCTTACCACCCTCAGACAGATGGACAATCAGAACGGAATATTCAGACCTTAGAAGACATGTTGAGATCTTGCTCACTTGATTTTCAGGTTATGTGGGATCAATATTTACCACTGGTAGAATTTTACTATAACAATAGCTTCCATTCGAGTATCCAGATGGCACCATATGAAGCGTTATATGGAAAGAGATGTCGTACACCAACCTGTTGGGATGACGTTGGTGAAAGAAAACTTGTAGGCCCAGAACTGGTGGAGGAAACGGTGGAAAAGGTGAAGGTAATCCAAAATCACATCAAAGCAGCTCAAAGTAGGCAGAAGAGCTATGCCGATAATCGAAGGAAGGATTTGGAATTCCAAGTCGGTGATCATGTTTTCCTGAAGGTATCTCCATGGAAGGGATTCATACGTTTTGGTAAGAAAGGTATATTGTGTCCCAGGTACATCGGACCTTTCGAAATTCTAGAACGAATTGGGGCTGTAGCTTATCGATTGACAATGCCGCCAAGTCTCTCCAAAGTTCACGATGTGTTCCACGTATCTCTGTTGAGGAAATACATGCCTGACCCAACGCATGTACTCACCTATGAAGATTTAGAACTGGAACCCGATATTTCCTATTGTGAAGAGCCCGTCAGGATTCTTGATACAAGAGAACAAGTGCTGAGAAACCGGACGACGCGTCTGGTAAAAGTTTTGTGGAGAAATCATAAGATGGAAGAGGCAACGTGGGAACCCGAGGAACTTATGATGAAGAACCACCCGAGTCTTTTTATGCAGTAATACCCTAGAAATTGCGAGGACGCAATTATTTGAAGGAGGGGAGAATGTAACACCCCAAGCTTCTACGGTACGTTTCCCTTCGAATAATGCGATAGCGTGTGTTGTACGCAACCTCGAGTTCTAACACACACCACAACTAATTAAACTAGCCGTTGTGAATAGTAATACCTACTTTTTGAAATCATATATATTTCAAAATGGACTTCATTTTTGGATTCGGAATATCGAAATTATCCTAGGGTGAAATTTTGGTACTTTTCGGATAACTTTTATATTTTGATGAATAGTGAAAATTACTAAAATTTAATTAAAAACAACTTTTTTTTAATCAAAATAATTAATAGTGATAAATTATGAATTTGAGTGGTTTTAAAGTATATTTAGAATATATTTTTACCATTTAATATAATGTTGGTCATTGGACATAATTTTACAATTAAACCGAACATAAACAAGTGTCAATCTTTTGATAGTTATTATCTCTTAAAAACACGCTTTTTGTTTTGACAGCGGGAATTAATTTTAAATTAATTTCTGCCACTTCTGTGTTTTGAATTTATAAAAATGGATTCCATATTTGGAATCAGGATGTTCAAACTGTGTAAATAGGCAACTTTTATTTTTAGACATTTTGAATAATTATTGCGGTAAATATTTTATTTACCATGGTTAAGGGTAAATCCGGTAAATAAGGGTTAAAAAATAATATTATAATAATACTAAATTACCCTAAAACGTGTCTTAGCCCTATTGGTTGATACATGGTCGACCATGGGCATCTTTGGGTCTATTTTGGGACCCCATGGATCCACTTGTAAGTGATAATGACACATTATATTAATAAAGCTAAAATAAAAATAAAAATGACATAAGCTTACATCTTTTAGAAGAACAATTTTTACCTAGGGTTATACATGTTGGATTTTCGATTATAAATATTCATTAGAAAGATAAAAAGATTTCCTACATAATTATATTTTATTTATAATTTTTAGACATTAAATAATTTATTTTATGTATGACACAATGATGATGCAGTAATTACTATAATAGTGAAAAATTAAAATAATTGATATTATATATACCCAAATAAATATAATATGAACCTTTTAATGAATTAAACTAATTTTATAGGATAATATGATATATTAGGATTGATTTAATTGAAATTGTTCGAAGTAATCAATCTGTTATAAGTTTCACAAAAATCAACTATTGAATAGTGTCAAAATTGACATAAAAGAGTTCTTAAAACAAATATTATATTATTAATTGATATTAAATTACTAAAAATCTAAGGTTCGGCCAAGAGACTTATATTATGATAGGTTAATCATTAATGGACCACTTGGGGGTCTCTCGGATGTATATAGTATGTTTATTAACCATATTATATAAAAATACAAAGAGACATTGTAAAAGTGAAACTAATTAACTTAGAGTTAATACTTAAAGATAAGGTTAATATAAGTACCCAAACCTGTCTAAATTCTATTGGTTGAGTTTTTTTCGACCCATACCCACCTTATCCTTTGAATAGTCAACTTTGGAGCCATTGGAAACCGATTATGAATTTATTATAAATTAATATTTCTAGCTTTTCCAAAGGTGCCCCTCACCCCTCTTATAAAAGGGCACTCCTCCTTCTCATTTCTTCACACCTATAAAGCCTTTTGGTTCGGCCAAACTCTGCCCAAATACTCTCCCAACATCCCTCAATACAACCTAGAGGCCTTAGTTTGATCAGAAAGACAACCTAAGGAGCCCTTTTGATCAAATCAAAAGGAAGAACCCGAAGAAGAGGTAATGATTTCACCACCCTTTTCTAAGTTCCTTTCTTCTTCCACTTCCTCTTTCTTTGTTCTTACCATTCTAAAATAATAACTCCAGTATCTTACATATACTGTGATGTTATTATAAATATGGTACAACCATATTCAGTATTCTATCCACCCTTTGAATAACATGTCACCATACGTGCGTACGTACGGCTTACCGTCTCCACGTCGTGGTGTAATTGTTATTCAATATATTATTATTTGGATGGGTATAATAATGATGTGTAACTCATGTAAATAATAAATATAACATGTTAATGATTCTTTATATATGATATAACATCAATTTATATATTATTTTAATATCAAAAGAATGATATTGTCGCTCGTGCGTACGTACGGACTACCGTCTCCACGAACGCGATGAGATTCATTCTCCATCGTAACCATTAAAGTATAATTATCATTTGATGATTTAAAAATGATGTTTAAGGACTTGATATCATTCTGGATATGAATAATATACAACCTATCCTTTACAAACATGTCTTACGTAACAAAACATATGAAAGAAAACAAGTAAGTTAACACCCGAAACAAAGATAATACTAAGATACCTATATTAAAAGATCATATATGATATCATATTAATGTATATGATTCTTGTATAATTTAATAACAATTATTTCACCATTATACAGGAGGTTAACCTACCCCAACAAAGGAAAAGTACAAGGTAAGGGTTATTTTACAATCTCTTCATTATTCGAGGTTGTTTATACGTAATAATCTACTGGGATCTCTTTATCATCCACATCCATGTTTCTTAAAAATTGTATTTCAAAATATTTTTACTATTTACAAGAATATGGGTTAAAGTCATTTATACCCTTGTTTGACTTTTTATAAGAGGTTTATAAAGGAATCTTTCCGTCGTTTTCAAAACAAGGTCCTTTTTAACCTTTTCGACAAAATTGAGGTAAGAATGTTTTTTTTAACTTATACGGCGGGTGCGGTTATTTTCCGCCGTTATAAATCATCGAAGCTTTCCTTACAAGCTTATAAGAATATTTTCAAAGAAAATGTCTTATTTTATATGGATCTTAAATGATTTCAAAATTAAAGGAGATATTTCTTTAAAAAGAATTTTGATTTCATCTATGTCAACATCCATTGATGGATTTTAAGATTATTTGAAGTTGATTTATTATGATACAAAACTTTTATATTGTATTGAAGGTTTTGTGATATGTTTGACTGTGTATGTGCTATTTTTATACCATTCATAGTTTATGGTGAAATTATTGACATTTCGTATGCTAGTTTTAATACGAATGTTTATGTTATGTTTAAACCTTTTTCATATGGGAATGCATTGGACTTATTAAGTGACGGGTGGAGCCCGCTATAGCTCCTCGATGCATCGGTAGGTCTCATGAGACAAACTAGTGTCTTGGCACAAGGCCTTGACAAAATCTTATTTGTAGTCTTGGCACGAGGCCTTGGCTATGTGGTTATGATAGTCTGGCATTATGCATTCCATAATTATGAATGTGGTTATTGATATTGCATGTGATTATTCGATTAGTAGAATATCCATGTGAACAAGTAAATGGCATTATTTCATTTTACTTTTGCCATACTATGTTGAAGTTCAATTTTAAAAGGCTTTTGTTTTAGTAATTCATTGCCTTAAATGTTTACACTTATTTTGAATGTTCCCATATATTGTTATCCTTACTGGGCATTTGAGCTCACCCCTTTTCTATGTTTTATTTTTCCCAGGTAGTGAAGAAGTAAATTATGAATGACTTGCAGGGATATTATGAGGGGTTAATAGTGTGGATATGAAGACTTTTTTGTTGTAGTAGTTTTTCACTTTGAAATGTAATGTAAAACTTTATGATTATATCTAGTGTTTCCAAGGCTACTAAATCAATCGGTCTTTCGGGATTTGATCTTTCTTGTGATCATGCCAATGTTATGTAATTAATGCACCGACTCTGGGTAACTGGGGTCGGGGCGTTACAAATAAGGACTCTATTTTTAATTTATTAATTTTTTTTTGAAAAAAATTATATAGTAAAAAATATTATTAAAAAATAATAATTAAATATAAATGATAATATAATTTTAAAATGTAAAATGTAACTATTATAATGGTTAAGAAAATGTTATTATCATAAAAACCCATTACTTTTCAAAAACTGGGTATTTTGATTTAAAAATTTCAATTAAAATTAACATAGAATTATTTTGATAAAATATATATCATTTTTTTAATTATCACATCAAAGTTAGCCAATAGTGATTTTTTCATAATTTTATGAGACTCAAATTTTCAGGTATAAATTACATATTCTAAAAATATAATGTAGTAATTTTGGAATCATTATGACAAAAAATTGATGTAATATATTACATAAAATTTATACATGAACAAATAAATTACTACCCTTAAATATATATTTCATTGAAGTAATATTAAAAAATTTTTAAACCATTAATGAATCTAACATAGCCTATATTATATTTGATGGTTTTAAAATTAATTATATTCAATGATGACTCACTTCCACATCATCAAGGTTATTTTTAATGATATAACTTCTCAAAATTATAAAATAATTAAAATAAACACAAATTTATCATAAATCGTATTAAAAACCCATTTGATGGTTTTTTGGTTTTGTTTACATTATCCTAGACTCCAAAACCTATGTTTGGAAATTAAAAATAATTCACAACTTTTCTGCTATATAATCCCACACAAAATCCAATTTCTCTTCCCCAAAAACCATTGGATCCAGAGATTACTCTACACATACCAATCTAGATCCCTCCCAAGGTTCCCATGATCTCGTAATAATATCCTCCCATGCATTAAGTGTCACCATCTCAAGGTAAAAAATCCACTCCTTATCATCTTTGTTCAATAAAATCATTTAAATTATACATTTTTCTAATTTTGAGGTTAGTATATGTTTTTAGGAATCCTGTTTACTTAACTAGTAATGTACAAGTGATGATAAAACCCTTTCACTATAATTAATCCCTCCCATAAATGTTTATGTACCTCTGCTATGTTTCCAAAATTATCTTGTGATTTTCAATGAAAAACATTTGTGTTGGGAATACTTATCCCTATTTCCATTAAAGTCTATTAACCTAGATTTACATATCCCAAATTGATTTGGTAATTCAATTTATGAATTCCACTCTCCTTATTCATGGTATTAAATGTGATGGAATTTGATCCTATACTGAATACTCTATGTGTATCCCTTATGAAAGTACATGATATGAATATCAGTAGAGGTCATGGAATTATGTAGCCTTAAAATATGTTGAGAATTTTTTTATCTTTTACGATTCCATATAGGTTGAATAATAGGCTATCTTAAGAACACTATGTTTTTTGTCATTTGTAGTTAGACATGACTTATTTTTATGATGTCATGCTTTATGTTGTTACCACATTCCCATATCACCTTCATGTTATCATGTTATATCATACCTCATTGTTCAATATGACAACTACCACCCACTTATATTACATTGATATATATCTTGGATCATATGTACTTCATAACACATTCTATTCACTATTTATTCACTTACCGGAATTCATAGATAACCCATTTCTTATATACATCTCGAGGTTATCCCACATAGATTTTGAAGAACAATGGAATTTTAGGATCAATTGAAGGATGTTATTAATAAGTTCCTTATATTCTTATTTCATATTTTTGTACAGTATACCTATTTTACCACAGAAACCAGGCATCACAATCTTTTTAGATTGTATTATGTGTAAATTAATGTAATGAATCAGGAATTTATATTTATTAAAATATTTGTTGTCATAGATTGAAATCTATAAAATCCTTGATATTTTTTTGGATTAGGATTATAAAAATTCTTGAGTAAGATTTAGGGATATGATTGAACATAGGATAATATCCCTAAAATATAGTAAATTATAGAGTAAGTGGTTTCAAATAAAAACATCCATTTATGGATAGTATAAATGGATGTGGATCTAGAATAGAATTATATATGTGTAATAAACCTAAAAGGGGAACAATCATGTCACGACCTGTTCCTCGGGGCCCGCGCCATGACTACCTGAAGCCTGTCTTCCATAGGACTAGTGCTGGTGAATAACACTGAATGGCATATTCCCTTAAACCGGGAAGGAATTGTCTTTATAAATTTCATACACACACAACCAAGAATACATGAGGATACAAACACAAGTAAATGTATTCAAAAATAGTGTGTATAGAAAGTAAAATTGGGCCAAAATACATGCCCAACTGTAAAGTACAACAAAAATGAGAAGTAAAAGTAAAAATATGGAGTAAAAGTAAACATAACAGCTCCTGTGGACACTTGCCAAGGATCCTACCAAAAGGGTAGGTACAACTCTTGAATGGCCATCTCTATGGTACGCCTCGTCTAATGTCCACCTCTGAGATACCTCCTGTCCTATTACTCTCTTCCTTAGTTAGCACTGTCAGTCTTCACCACCAATCACAACAAGGTACTGGCATAGCCCATGCAGGGGTGAGTATAACGTTACTCAGTAGAGACCTCGAGACACTCAAAGGTCTCACAAAAATCCAAAAAGGTTAAACCAAGAATCATGAAAACATTTTCCAACCCTACTAATGTATATACCCATACATATACCTATGTTATCAAGTATACTCATCTCATTCATGTGGAAACACAAGGTTCTACTCTTAGATAAAGTAAAACTATTCTACGAAGGAAAGAATACCATGAAGGTAGCACCACATGGGTAATTTCCAAAAAGGTAACATCATACAAAAGAATAGCACAAAAGTATCACCACAAAGGTAGGTACCACAAAGGCACTCCACACAGAAGAATACAATAAAGGTATCACCACAAAGGTAACTACCACAAAGATACACCACACCAAAGAAAACCAAAAAAGTAAAGACTCAGATCAGTCTAGGTATAACATAGGTACGGTAGTAAAGATTATTAGATATAACTACTGAATCATCCTACACTATTAAGAGTCAGACTTACGAAGGATCCTAAATCGTCAGACCCACGTAGGATTCTAAATCACCGGACACACATAGGATCCTTGTACATGATCAAACCCATAAATGATCCTAGTACAACAAACCCATGAATGATATTAGTGCAGTCCTGCATAGATTCTTAGAGAGGATCCTTGTGGTGACCTCAATCACAGACCCATGAAGGATCCCAAAGAATAGACCCACATAGGATCCCTTTCTCCTATTATAGCCAGTTATAGGACTCCCACACTAAGATAGCTTGGTTATGGGAGGATCTATTCCTCTAGCCACCGGTTGATAATCCCACTACCATGTTTTCCCATGAAGATGTATCCTAATAGTCTGTCACATGATATTATTCTCAATAAAATATATTGTGCGTCAATCGGACGCCCAATATGTAAGTTATTTTCCTTTTAGTCCCGAGGGACTGGTTGGATTCATGTTCGATCCAACTCGACTGTACCCCAACCTTACCCAAAACTCATGTGGTGGATACTAAAATGGTTGTCTCGATCCAAGGTTTCTGGCGTCGTAGAAACTTCATCAAACGGATTCTCGTAGATCATGATATGGCCGAAAGAATGAAAAGGGTCGAAACATATCCGGGTCTGGTCCGACCTGATTGGAAAAAAGTTGCCCGACCTGACCAGGACTGACCTGACCTGGTTCGGGTCGACCCGGCTTGACTCGAGTCTGGCCCTGGGTCCAACCTGACCTGATGGGCGGCCCGTGCCTGGTGGCCAGTGGTGTGGTGGCCTGCCAGGTTCGATGGCTATCTGGATGGCCAGCCTATTCCGTGCGGCTCAGTCGTGTACTGCACCTTTACCAGTTGTTAGCTCAGCCGGCTGACCTCCCTTCACTGCCATGGAACAATGTCGTAGCTTCAACACTCTAGGAGGCGCAGAAACACACTGCCGTCACGATCGCTTGGCCGGCCGGAGTGACGTCCGACACATTTTCTCCACTACGGCTGAAAGGCCGTCACCCTTCTATGGCAGTGTGATTGCACTTCCACCGTCTTCACGGATTGTCATTGTTCCAACCACAGTTCTTGAGTTCCACCAGTGCCAATCGCTGACACCAGTCACCATCCTCCTCCACCGTGAAGAATACTTCAAAACCACAAAGGTTTTTGAGAGATTTCGACATGTTTGTTTGGACCACACCCTCCGTATTAGGGTGGTACCAAGTGGCTAAACAATTCTTGAATCACAAAGAACATAAAAAACGGGTAAGGTGATATTCAAACTAACAGACCTTACCATGAATGTTTTGTTGGAGGAGGCATGAGGAAGATGATGAAGTCATTGAAGAGTCAACGCTCATTGTTTCCGCAAGGCGATTCCGATCTAGGCTCTGGGTCGGTTTCACATTTTTCATTGGAGAGGAGTTCTTCATTGGGATGTGTTCTTCATTGGAGAGATTTATCCTCCAAAATATCTCCCTTAAAACTCATCTCTCTTTCCAACAATTTCCTAAACAATCAAGTGAGGAACCAACATAAAATAATTAATAACTCTAATAATTAATTAACATTGACACATTTATTTAATTATGGAATTGAGAGGTTTTCCACCCATTAAGAGGGAATTGGGTGGTCCCTGCCACCAAGGATTTAAATTAGTGGTTTCTTAGTTCGGGTTGCCCCCACCTCTATAACTCTAACAAAGAGGATTAAAAAAATGTTAAATAATTCTTATTTTTCTTCTCCAACAAAAAATTGAAAATCTAAAATCCACCCTCAACCTACTACAGTTGAGGTGAAGGTCTCCTTATGTGTATATCGGTGCAGAAAGTTCAACGGTTTCCTCATCTTCAATTCTGAGCATCAATTCATAAATTACAAAAACCTTATTGAACGTTTACTGAACGTACTTAGAAAAAGATCATAAATTTATTCCTGGAACACCAGGCCTTAGAATCACGCACTATTAATTTCCATGAACTCGTAAAATTCATATATAATAAAAAATAAAAAATAAATTTACATGGAAATTTCCGAGTCTTTACATTCTCCCCTCCTCAAGGATTTGCGTCCCTGAAATCCACATCACAAAAACTAGGAAAACAATTGCGGGTAATGAGCACAAATGTGAGCCTCCCGATCCCATGTGCTATCCTAGAGGTTCCCATTCTAACAAGGTACATGCACTAAAGGTATCAATCTCCCATGAAGGACTCCCCCTGTCTATCCTCAATATCTTCTAGAACCTCCATAAACGTTTCCACATCATCAGCATCCAGATCACCGTGGTTGATTATGTGAGAAGGCTCGTGCATGTATCTCCTCACTTGGGAGACATGAATGACGTCATGCACCCGGTGAAACTAAGGTGGGAGAGCTAAGAGGTATGCCACCTATCCAACTCGGCTGAGGACCTGAAAGGGTACGATGAAACTCGATGATAACTTTCCGCCCCGACCAAATATTCACAAACCTCATCAGGGTGAGACCCGTAGAAAGATATGGTCACCATCCTCGAACTACCGAGGTATCTACCTCCTATCAGCATAAGACTTCTTCCTACTCTTTGCAGTCATCACTTACTCCAAGATGATCTGGACCTTCTCGGAGGTAGATCATACCATCTCTAGTCCCATGAGTGCTGACTCTCCTGGGTCAGTCCAATACAAAGGCGATCGGCATGGTCAGTCGTACAATGCCTCAAAAAGTTCCAACCAAATGGTGTAGTGATAGTTGTTGTTGTATAAAAACTCCACTAAGGGCAAGTGATCCTCCCAGTTGTGACCGATGACGAGGACGCAAACATGAAACATGTCTTCGAGGGCCAGAATGGACTGCTCAGTCTGGCCATTTGTTTGAGGATGGAAGGCGGTTCCCAAATGAAGCCACATCCCAAATTCCTCCACCAACCCCTTCCATTGATAGGATGTGAAACGTGCATTATGATGGTATACAATAATTGAGGGTACTCCATGTAGTCACACAATCTCTTGAAAATAAAGGTGTTTCAAGCTCTCTACTGAACCATACTCTCTGGTTGGTAGGAAGTGGGAGGACTTGGTGAGTCGGTTGATGATCACCCAAATAGAATCAAGACCCCTAGATGTACGTGGAATTCCAATCATGAAGTCCATGAATGTCACATCCCACTTCCACTCTAGGACCTCTAAAGGCTAAACTAAGCATGTTGGTACCTGGTGTTCTGCCTACACTTGCTGACATGTGAGGCACCAAAAGAAAAACACTGCTATTTATTTCTTCATTCATGGCCCCTAGTGCTGTCATTAGATATCTCAGTATATATTCACCACTCATGGATGTACCACTAGAGGGGATGTGTGGAACACCCTCAACACTTCCTCCCAAAGTGACACTTATACCATGATAGGTCGTCTAAAAAGGATAACGTCCTCCCCACCTTCAAAAAACTCATCAGGTTCCTGTCCTATGGATATCTGAGCATGTCGATCCTCGTAGTCAGTGTCCCCACATTGTGCCTCCCTTTCTCAATGATAATGTGGGGGAGTGACTATAAGAGACTGAAGAAAAAATGTTGCATCGCGATCCACAAAGAATATCTGCAAAGTGCCCAGCTGTACTGTCATCCCACCTAGAAACTATATACCAGATCTCATGCTGAGTACAACTGTTCCAACATTCCCATTTCCAAGAGTATTTTCTATCTCAAATTCGTAGTCCTAGAGGAACTCAAGACAATGTTGCTGCCTCAAGATCAGGTCCATCTGAGAGAAGATACAAATGAGAATCTTGTGATCATAGTATATTTTAAAACGTTCTCCCATCAAGTAATGTCACCACATCTTCAAGGCAATGACCAATGATGCTAACTCCAAGTCATGGGTATCATAGTTATGATCATGTTGTCTCATTTGTTGAGATCCATATGCTATAACGGATCGGTCCTTCACCAGGACACATCTTAGTCTGGACCCTGATGCGTCGTAGTAGACTACCTACCCAACTCCCACCTCCAGAAGCCTCATGATGAGGGCACTAGTCAGCCTCTGCCTCTGCTCCAAAAAACACTACTAGAATCTCTCTGACCACATGAAGGGTTTCCCTTTATTTTTCAACTCATATAATGGTGTTTTAAGTCTAGTGAAATATAGTAAAAATCTCTGGTAGTATCTGGCCAAAACCAAGAATCTCTATACCTATATCACAATCCTGGGTGGCTCCCAAGGAAGTACTCCCATAATCATCATTGGTTCCACCGCAACTCTAGCCTCCAAGTTGATATGTACTAGAAAGTGAACCTATCAGATCCAGAACTGGCACTTAAAAAGATAACCATAAAGATAGTTATCTCAGAATGTGACCAGAAATATCAACAAATGATAGGCATGCTCCTCCTAGGTAGCTGAGTAGATCAGTATGTCGTCGATGAAGACTACTACAAAGAGATCATGGTATGGCTAAAAGATCCTAGTCATGAGTCCCATGCACACTGTTGGAGCATTAGTCACACTGAACGGCATGACCAAAAACACATAATGGCCATATAGACATCTGAAATCCATCTTCTGCACAACCTCATCTCGTACTATGTGATGGTGATAGCCCGATATGAGGTCTATCATCAAGAACCACTGTTCTCCCTTCAGCTGATCAAAGGGGTCATTAATCCTTGGGAGGTGGTACTTGTTCATCATGGTCACATGGTTTTGGGACTGACAGTCAACACAAATTCTCAAGATAACATCTGCCTTCATGGCGAACAAAATCGGGAAAACCCAAGGATAAACACTAGGTTGGATGAATCCCTTCCCCTATAACTCCTCTAGCTATACCTGCAGCTCACGAAGATCCACAAGAGACGTCAGATACGCTGGTGAAGATATCGATGCCATCTTGGGGTACAAGTCAATGTAATTGTCCAGCTCTTTGCAAGGAGGTAGACCTGAAACATCATTAGTGAAGACATCCACGTACTGGTCCACCACTATAGGATAGCTCGGACTATCCACATTAACCGCTCTGAGGGTAAGGCTAGCTAACTGATGAGTGATCGACTACACTCTCCTCCGGGTAAGTCCATATGATGATGTAAAGGATCCCTTCTCACCAGGGAAGGTAAAAATAGTCCCATCAGTGCAGACACACCTCACATTGCACCTAATATATACAATCTGTGCATGGGCTGTAGATAACAGTCCATACCAAATACGACGTCATAAGGCCACGATGACACTACTAAGAGATCTCAACCGAATCACTCGCCTCCTAGAGTAAGCTCACACATCTGTCACTGGTGTGTAATCATCAAATCCTCTCTTGTAGGAGTCTTTAGATGTAAGTATCGATCCAATGGCTCTGCCGGAATCTCCGATCTCTGAATGATGGAAGTGGAAATAAAAGAATGACTGGCACCTATTTTTATAAGTATTCAGCTAAGGTGGATCAGACACAGATCATAGCTCATATCATCTCTGTAGAACTGTGGTCATAGGCCTTAGATTCTTGGATCTGAGCTCGCCCGTGTCCACCTGCTTTCTGTGGTCGGGGTGGACTACCTGGTGGTGGTGGCGGTACCACCTTGAATCTTCTCCCACCACCAGCTGTACAACCAGCTCCTCTTCCACATCTGCCTACCCCCTGCAGACCTCCTTGGTCAAACCCTTGTCTTTTCCTGGGAGGTCCTTCAACCTTTTGAAGATCATATGTACATCGAGTCGGATAGTCACGAGCCATGTGACGCTACCTGCCGCACATGTAACACTGTTTTATCCACTCATGACTAGCTCTGTCTCTTGTGCCCCTCACAATTGACCCTGAATCCTGCAGTTGTCCCCCTATAGGTCTTGTCCTCTTGGACCTCTGTGACATCTGTCATCTTCAAGCTACCGAAGACTCCACTATGTGATGCCCGGTGGTGGGTATCACTGTTGGGGACTACTCAGTAAGAAAACTCTCCACTAAGAGGGATAAGTCTAACACTGCTGTCTACATCGGGATGCTGAGAGAAATCATCGAAGCCCTGATCTCCCTCTTGAGTCCCTGCTTGACGGTCCGCACCCTGAAAAATGGTTCTTTCACTGTATCAGTGGAGTATCATGAGAGGTCAGTGAGCCTTGCTATGTACTAATCCATAGCCATGCTTCCCTGCTACAGATTATGAAGCACTTGTATACGCACTGCGTGAAGGGTCGCTGGGACAACTCTGCCTGAAACAGGCTCTCAAATTATTCCCAGAGATGTGTCACCTCTTCATGAACCTGGAGCGTCAATCTCCACCATCTTCATGCTGCTCCTTGTAGAAGACTGGTGACAAGGATCACCATAAGATCAGATATTGTCCCAACCAGTCAGAAGACACTCACCACAGCCTCCAGCCAATCCTCAACCGCCTGTGGGTCCGTCTCGCCCCTTAACCTTGGTGGACTCTGGCGCTGGAACTCATGAAATACGCTCTAGAGGCATGGACTCTCTATAGAAGGTGTTGGTGACATCGGTGGCCCAATGGGTAAAGGCACCATTGGTGCCTCCACTGGTGCCCCTACTGAATGAGGGCTCCACACTGAGGCCTCATCGCTCAGTGGACTATCAGCGCATACAATACCTAGAACCCCAGCTGGCAGTCTACGTGGAGGCATCCTGAATGGAAACCGATGCTTCATGGTCAATAAGTTATACTTGGTAAGCTCACTCGAAGATATCACAAATAAAAATTATCAAAACACATTTACAATCAGTCATTTCATGCACTATGTCAGAAATCAGAAGTCAGGGTCTTGGTATATGGATACGTCGGCCGCCGCACCATCACTTGATTCCCTAAACTGATAACCACACTCAATACACTATTTCCATTAAAAATATCACATTTAAATGTCCTTTGTTATAACCGACTCCTCTGATACCAATTTTTCAGGACCCGTCCAACGGGTCCGGCGCCGTGACTACCCCAAACCCGCCTTCCATAGGATAGGGTTTTGAGACGAACACCGAAATGGGTATTCCATAAAACTGAGAAGGCATTACCTTTATAACCTGTATACACACAATACTAAGAAGACAACAGGATACGAACATGAGTAAATGTATTACAAAGGGTGTGTACAAAAAGTAAAACGGGTCTAAAATACAAGCCTAAATGTAATGTACAATAAAACTGAGATGTGCACCTAAAACTAGGAAGTAAAAGTAAAATGAAGAGCTCCTATGGACACCCTCCAATGATCTTACTTGAAGGGTAGGTACAAATCTCGAACGGTTATCTCTGTTATATGCCTCTTCTAATTTCTACTTCTGAGCTTCCTCCAGTCCTAGTACTATCGTCCTCATTCAGTGATGTCTGTCGTCTGCACCAAACACAACAAGGCGTGGGCATAACCCATGCATGGATGAGTATAACGATACTCAATAGGGACCCCGAGACCCTCAAAGGTCTCACAAAAATCCAAATAGGTTAAACCACAAAGCATGAAAACATCTGTCAACCCAACATAAGTATATCACCATACATATACCTAATTTATCAAGTATAACCTTCTCATTCATGTGGAAACACAAGGCTGAACTCTTAGCCAAAGTACAACTATTCCACGAAGGAAAGAATACCATGAAGGTAACACCACAAGGGTTAGTACCACAAAAGAAACACCACACACAAGAATACCATAATTTTCATACCACGATGGTAAGTAGCACAAAGCACGCCACATAGAACAATACCACAAAGGTATCACCACGAAGGTAAGTGCCAAAAAGATACACAACACAGAAGAATACCACAAAGCAAAAAACTCAACTCAAACTAGGTGTAACTTAGGTACAGTAGTAAAGATGATTATATGTAACTACTGAATCATCCTACTCTATTAAGAGGTAGACCCACGAAGGATCCTAAATCATTAGATCCGCGTATGATCCTAAATCATTAGACCCACATAGGATCATAGTATATCATCAGTCCCAGATAGGATCTTAGTACAACATACCCATGAAATATCCTTGGGTAGTCTCGCATGTAATCCTAAAGATAATCCATGTGGGACCCTCAATCAAAGACCCTCAAAGTATCCCAAAGCATAAGCCCACATAGGATCCCTTTATCATATTACATCCAGCTATTGGGTTCCTACACTAAGCTCGCTTGATTTGGGAAGGTTCTGCTCCTCAAGCCATAGGTCAATACTCCAAATGCCACGAAGTCCCATGAAGAAATATGCCAAAGGACCTCCACATGATAGGTGTCTCAACGCAATAGAAGGTGCATTAATCAAATATGTGGTCTGTATGTTATTGGCCTTTTAGCCCCGATTGACTGGTTGGATCCACGCTCGATCCAACCTGTCCATACCCCATCATTACCCAAAAATCATGTGGGATATACCAAAAGGGGCATCTAGAACCAAGGATTCTGGTGCCACATATGGTTCATCAAACTGATGCCCTTAGCTCAAGATATGACCGAAATAATGAAAAAGGTCGAAACTGGTCCGAGTCCGGTCCGACCTGACTTGGCCCTACTTGGGTCTGGCCCTTAGTCCAACCCGGCCCCCTGGGATCGGCCCGACATGGACCACTGGGCAGCCCACAATGGGTGGCCCGCTAGGTGGCTCGTGGTGCGGTGTCCCAAAGTGCGACGACCCGTAGTGGTGCGGCAGCCTGCTGTGTGGCTCCCCGTTGGGTCCTTCGGCTCGGCCGGCCGCCCTCTCTTTGCTGTCGTGGCACAAAGATGGGGCTTCTACACGCTGGGCTGCGTCGACGCACACTGCCTTCCTTATTTTGTGACCGTCCTGAGTGCTGGTCGTCGCCCTTGCTCTGCCGCCGCCCTTCTCTAGTGGTGCGGTTGCGCTACCATCGTCTTTGCGGCCGACCGGAGTGTTGGCCGCCATTCTGAAGTTCTACTGATGTCAATCAACTACACTGGTCTCCATCCTCCTCCACCACGAAGAACACATGAAACCCACAAAGGTTTCAGAGATGTCGTTCCATGATTGTTTGGCCCCCACCCTCCGTGTTAGTGTGGTAGCAAGCTGCTCAACAATTCTTGAATCACAAAGAACATCAAGAACGGGTAAGGGGGTATTCCAAAAAAACAAACCCTACCTTGAAGGTTTCGTAGGAGGAGGTTCAAGGATAAAGATGAAGTTTTTGAAGAGTCTACGTTTGTTGCTTCCACAAGGTGCTTCTGATCCGGGCTCACGGTCAGTTCCTTGTTCTTCGTTGGAGAGGCGTTCTTCGTTGGGAGGTGTTTTTATTCGGATAGATTAATCCTACAAAAGGTCACCTTATATCTCCTCTCCCTTTCCATGAATATCCCCAACAATAAAGTGAGGAGCTATCATAAAATAATTAATAACTGTAACAATTAATTTACAATGACACCTTTAATTAATTAGAGAGTAGAGAGGGGTTTTGCCCCATTAAGAGGGGTTCGGGTGGTCCCCACCACCATGGATTTAAATATTGGGTTTCTTAGTTTGGGTGGTACCCACCTACATAACTCTAATAGAGAGGTTTCAAAAGAAAAATAAAAATGTTAAATAATTTTTATTTTTCATCACCCACGAAAAAGTGAAAAACTAACATCCACCTTCGACCTACTACATTCATGGTGAAGGTCTCTTTATGTGTATATCAGCGCTGTGAGTTCAAAGGTGTCCTCAGATTTCAATTCTGATCACCAGTTAAAAAGTTACAAAAACTTGCTCGCACGTTTACTGAAAGTACTTAAAAAATATTCAGAAAATTATTTCGGGCACACCAGGTCTCAGAATCATGTGCCGTCAATTTTTTCAGAATCATAAAATTCCATTATAATAAAAAATAAAAAATAATTTTACATGGAAATTTTTGGGTCTTTACAATTCAGTTGGTCTTTGTTATTACTGGGAACATTAAAATTAGTCTTGATAAATACTAAATTTGACAATCTAGGGGGATATTCTTTGGTAAAATTTTAATCTCATTTTGAACCATTATTGAAGTAGAAGAATCCCTTGAAATATTATGAATGAAAAAATATTAGGGGAATCATAGATTCAAACCTATATATTTATAGGTTAAATAATATATATCTTTCAAGATTAATCCTGTTAATGTCCACGGTATTTAATAAATGTGTTTAAAATTTTAATAATAGACATCTTTATTTTTTCAATTTTTCTAGTCAAATGGTTATAAATATGATATATTTAGTCAAGGGACAATGTGATGAGAAATGTAATGCTACCCAAATGTGATTCCCAACAAACTAGGAGGAGTCCAGAACATCAGGAAAATATGTTCTCAATTGAATAATTTTTTGAACTGGAACTCAAATTTAGAGGAACAACCAAATCCCCACATCAAAGAGAAAGTTTCAATTGAAAACATTATGCAACAAAGGCCACAAATGTGAAGTGGATCTATAGAACCCTTAATGATGGAAAAATGGATTTACACAATTGAAAATTTATTCTTCATCACTAAATACTATGATTAAGGAATATTCATGTGAGATTTTGATCATAAGAAAGGAGAAGCTAATCAGTGGTGAATGTTGTTCAAAAATTAAAATCTCTAGGGGAGATTGAAGGTATGTAGTAGGAAGAATTCCAGAAAAATATTCGACAAGTATTTTCCTCACACCCTCCAAAATAAAATGGAGTGGCATTTACTTATCCTTGAGAAAATAGATAATTAATCCATCACATTATATGGGGAAAATTTTACATGCATTTCATGATACACCTCTATAATTTTTAGTACCCCTGAATTTAATGATGAAATATTGTTGATGGAATAAATCTGAGTTTATTCACAGCCTTCTCCATTTTGAACATTTAAATTGAGGAGGATATTTTTCTATGTTCCCTTAATTCCAAAATAGAGATAATAAAATCTCATGGGTATCACAACTCGAGATATAAGAATAAGATTATGGATTTTAATTTTGGTGATATGATTGAAAAAATTCAGGTGACTAAGAAATTTAATCATCCTATTTTTCAAAATTATGGGAAAAATAGTCCCTAATATTTTTTAAGGGGTTGTCGAAATTACTTAGGTGCGATAAGGAAGGGAATCAAGAGACATATTATTGAATGGAGTGCCACACAATTTTATTTATTGAAATTAATTTTACAGTTAACCCTCAGGTTGTTATACAATGTTTCTACTACAATGGGTAAATAAACCATTGGAATAAATGAACTATTCCAAGAGTTTTCAAATGAATCTTAGAACAATAATAATCCAGGCCTAGATAGAAAAAGAGATATTATGAATCACAACATATAAGCCAGATCCTGACAATGAAGGGGTGATAGGTATGATAATTATTTATTCAATATTAGAAAATATACATTTTTATTATGGTTCAATACATTCTATCATAAAACACATGTTTACAAGAACTATTAAAACACCACCATAAAACACAGAAGTTGAGTTATTGCAGAAGATGATAACTGGGTAAATTGTATCATAAAAACAATTTAACTTATCCCTTACAATATTTGTGGGATTAACATCCAAAAAAACATGTCATAATCCCTTTAACATATTTTGATTCAATTGTGTTCTTCGATTTTATTTACTTATATAGAGAAAAAATAAATTATTGAGATATGTAAATCACAATCAGTTTCACAAATCATCCTCTATCTCAATAAAATACTAAGAGGATGAGTAATATAATTTGGTAGCAACATCTTATGAATGAATATTATTTCCTTGTGAGAAATTTTATTTGTCTTTAATGATTGATATTATAGAAAAGATCATCCTTGATGACATTAACATTTTAAAGATATTACAAGACATGTTTCCCATATAATTGACTAGTCTTCCCACAAGATGTGATTTTAAGTTCTCAATTTATATCATATTATAATGTTTTACAGTATATATGACTCCTTAAATAATGGTCATTACTGAATATAACGAGATAATGAAACATCTATAGGAGAATATGGATAAAGGGTTTATAGTCCCATGTGCCTTACCATCTGGTGAACTGGTCCTCTTCTTTAGTAAGAAAGATCGGTCAATGTTTTTATGAATTGATTATTATGAGCTTAAGAAGATCATTTTAAATAAAAATTATCCAATTAAATTTATTGATTACTTTTTTGATCATCTATTTGAATCACAATACTTATATATGATAGATCATCGATCAAGATGTTTTCAAGTAAAGTTGAAGAAGGAAGATATCCCAAAGCCAAAATTTTGAACATGTTATAGACACTATATGTTCATAGTGATGTAATTTAGACTCAATAATGATCTATTAATATTCATGGATGTGATGAATATATACTCTAGGTACTACCTCAACAAATTTCTAGTAGTCTTTTTAGTTGATATTTTCATCTACTCCAAAATCATTGAGGAAGAAGACGATAATTTTAATTTAACACAGAAGACTCCAAAAAAGTAAAAGTTATTTGTGATGCTTTGTAATTGTGAGATTTGGATAGATAAATTAACATTCATATGGAATGTTATCAACAAAATGGATATTTTTTTATCCTTAATGTATTTATGAAATTGAAGGATGGAAAATCCCAATATCTACAATAGAAATGTGATGCTTCGTAAGATTGGCAAATTACTATCAAAGATTTTAGAGAAAATATTCATGCTTTTCAATCCCAATAACCTATATTACTGATAATATATAATATTTTTTATATAATGATGAATTTTATGTAATAAATAATGGGATTACGATAAGGATAATCACTAAACCTATACTCACATTACCCACAAGTACTAAAGGATTTTTATATAATCTTATGTATCCAAAAAGGGAATGGGCAGTGTAATCATGCATGATTATTAGGTAATCCCTTATTCCTCTAACCAATTAAAGATCCATCAAAAGTACTACTCAGCATATGAGATATAAGTATTTGTAGTGTTCTTCATATTGAATATTTTTTGTCAGTACATCTATAGATAACGGTTTGACATATATACATATTAAAAAATCATCAAATATACAATCACACAAAATGAGATTGATATGATCAAATTATGGTGGTTAGATCTAATCAAGGATTGTTATTTTTTTAATTCCTTATAATGTTGTGAAAGAAAAAATAGTGAATGATGTTCAATGTAGAAAGAATCAGGTAAATCATTCCTTGTTTTGGATTGTAAGGGATCCAATATTCATGGAAATGCAAAGGATAGGAATGGTAATTATAATATTTTCTTATCATACCTATCTAATATAACATCCAAAAAATACATTATTAGGAGGATCAATGATGCTCAGAAGGATAATGAGTTTGTAAAAAAATTGTAATGAATATAATAGAGTTCAATGTTTATGAAGATGTAGTTTTAAGGATTTGAACATTAATATGTGTCTAATAAATACTAGTGTTGAAGAGGGAACCTCAAGATGATACACATTTCTCATCATTCTCTATTTATCTAGGAACCACTAACAGCTGTAGAGATTTGAAACAATTATTATATTTGGATAATATGAAGGGGGAAATTAGAGTTTTGTTATCTAGATCATTGGAATGAAAAATATTAAAGGAATAATGATAGATGTGTAAGTGTATGATAAAATAATTTCTGAAGCCATATAGAGAAATGAAAACAAAACCATGGATTTTGTTGTAGGACTCCACATGACACCTAAATGAAATCACACTATATGGGTGTTAGTTGATCACCTTACCAAGATAGTTCATTTCATTTATATAAATGATTATTTCTCCCTTGAAAAACATTCCACGATATACAAAAGGGATGTTATAAGACTACATGTAGTAACTTTCTGTATTATGCCAGATCAAGATCTGATTTTAAACTCAATGTTCTTGAGAGGGATTCAACAAGAACTACATACAAATCTAAGATTTATTATTTTTTATCACCCTTATAAAGATAATCAATTTGAATGAAGTATTCATTCTCTGTGTATATATTGAGATTATGTTCAATGGATTTACATGGATGTTGGGATGAACAAATTCACCTTATAATGTTATAAAATAACAATTGATTATATTATATAATTAAAATAGAATAGTATATGGATATATAAGGAATATTCATTATAATGAAATATCATTGGCTGATATTGGAGAGAAGAAGCTGATGGGACCTGATCTTATTTAATAAATGATAGAAAATATTTAAACCATTCAACATTAAATTATATCTCAAAAATTCCACAGAAAAGCTACACAAAAAATCAATGAAATGTTCTTTAGTATGAGGATAATGATAATGTTTTTATTTGTATATCACAATGGATAAAATTTATTATTTGTGGGAATAAAATAAATCATAGTCCTAGATATATCATCCTTTTTGATATCCTCGATCACATCATAGCAGCGACCTATTGACTAATAATCCCACCTAGCCTATCTCAAGTAAATGATGTTTCTCATGTATCAGTCTTATGAAAGTACATAGCATACTCCTAACATGAACTAAATCCATATGTGGTACCATTGTGAAATTATCTTTAATATGAGGAGTATTTGGGGAAGATCAAAAATCATAGAGATAATTATTAATGAAAAAAGGCTACTCACTTGGTCAAAGTGTTGTAACAAAACAAAATGTTTTAAGAAGATACATGGGAATGATAATAAGTGATTAAACAAAATTCCCCTCATCTACCTTAGTTTATGGAATAAAAATTTCAAGGGTGAAATTTCTGAAGGGGGGAAGAGCGTAACAAAACTGAAATTTTATAAATGAAATAAAATTTTCAAATAAATAAATTCATTATCAAGTAATATAATAATTGAAAACACTTGAACTAATTAGATTATTTTGGATTATTACAGTAATTTGTATTTGAAAGAATATTAATAATCAAAACCATTTATTAAATAGTTTTTGTATAGTGAGTGATAATATTATTATATTATGGGTTAAGATAATGTCCTTTTTACACAGAAAAAGGAAGCGATGTCATCGTCCCGAAATATCATACCCATTGAAGCCCATTTATCAATGATTACAACGGATATCATAAAATCAGGGTTCTACCTTGACTAAATAAAATTAAAAATTCAACAACATAATCTCGAGTGAAAACATTTATGGGATATGTTCAATCCCATTGATATTACGACCCAAACCATGTTCACCAAACCACCCCATGAAAATATCCTAAATGCACACCTTACCCTTAGGGATTTAATTGATATATAAATGGTATATATATTTAGACCCTAATAGTATAACTTTTTTATTTTATTTTAATAAAACAATGATTATATTTATCCATTTTTATATTGACTTTTATGTAATTTATTAATTAATTTGATAAAAAATAGATTATGATATGAGGACACAAAATTTATACTTTTTTTGAAATATTTAGTTTCAATAATGAAACAATTTATGATGAATCTGTTTGTTTCATATATAAAAAATAATTTTATAAATTATTTTTATTACCTAATATTTATTAAATATAATTTATAATATAATTTTATGAATTTAATTGTAATATTTATAAGTGTTAAGAAATTGTTATTACCAGAAAATAAATAATTAGATAATAAATTAGTATTATGTTTTAAAATAGTAATTTATTAAATTATGAGGATTGTTTTTAAAAAATAAATACCATTTTTTAATCATAAAATTTATGTTATCCACCTTTTATTTTTTCCATAATTTTCTAAGGCAATAGAATTTGCTGGTAAAAATTAAATAAAATAAAAATATATGATATGTATTAAGACATCATAATGAACCAAACTGATGTAATATATAAAATGACAGGTATATGAAAATGAATAAAAAATTGTCCTTTAAAATAATTGGTTTTAAGTAATTTTTTAAATTTTATAAACCCCTAATGAATCCTATGAAGCATATATAATATTTTATGCTTTTAAAATCAACTACAAACATAAGTCACTTCCACCGGAACAAGTTTATTCTTTTAAGGATATAATATATTAAAAATTTAAAATAATGGAAAAAAGTAAACTTTGGTATAAATCATGGGAAAAAAACCCTTTTATGGTTTGTGGGTTTTATGACGTTATCATATAGAGTCCAAAACCTAAGTTTGGAGCTTAATATATAATTCTTCTCTTTTTTGTTATATATACCGACCTAAAACCCAATCTCTCTTCACTAATAACCATTGGATCAATAGATTACTCTAACTATTAATTTCAATTTCCTTTCCATGGTTCCCCTAAGCTCTTAGGAACTCCTCACAAGCTTTAAGAATCACTCTCTCATGTAAATGGATCCTCTCCTTCTTCTCGTTGTTCAATAACCTCCTTTATACTATACCTTTTTTCACTTTTACATGTTGAGATATGTTATAAAACACCCCTATTACTACACTTGTGATATAATAGTGATGAGATACACATTATATTATAAATAAACTACCATTTAATCTTTAATGACCACTGTTATGTTGCGGAAATTATCTTGTGATTTCCATAAAAACATTTTGGTTGTGAATACTAATCTCCATTTCCACTGAAGGGTATTCACCTAGATATATCTATATTTTATAATTTTGGTACATAAATTTATTTCTCATGAACTCTTTATTAATGGGATTATATGTGATGAAATATGATAATATGTTGAATGGCCTCCATGGAACACATATGTATGTATATTATATCAATGTAATGGGGTGGACCTGAATTATATGCCCCTATAGTGCCTTGAGTAATGTTTTAATCAAATGATATTATATATATTAAATGAGGGAGGTTATCCTATGAACACTATGCAATGTTTTCTTAGAGGATATCCTTATCCTATGATTATGATGTAATGTTGTATATTATTTTATCATTCTCATATTGCTTTTATGTTACCGGGTTATATCATGCCTCATTGTTCATGATTATGATTCCATCCCTCTTTTGTTTCCTTGATATTCCTCTTATATTTCATACACTTCTTAATGTTATCTATTATTTCTTCCTTAATGATATATATAGTTATACCCTTTCCTATATACCTATATAGGTTATCCCATGATGTTTATATGAGTGATAGAGTTTTAGGAGCATGCTAAGTATTTATTAAAAAATTTCATTGCATTATTTATGCAAGTTGTTATTTATTATACCCAATCTCCAAATGAAAATATGCTTTATAATCTCTTGGTATTTTATTATGTGTTCTATTATTTAATAAATCATGATTTACAGTGTAGTAAAATATGTGCTTTCATAGTTGACCACTTCAACCGTTTCTAAAAAACTTCTCCCCCTTTTTATAGTTTGAATGAATCAATGTTAGCACCAAGATTAATCAAATGTGATGAATAAAAATTATATTCTCCATCATGAGAGAAAAGAATTAAACAATAATGGAGTAATAATCATGGTTGGTGTTACTACCAACCACCAAAATTTCTAACCATAATTTACATCCCAAGGAAAATGTAACAACGAGAAGTTCAATAGGGAAGAACATGATGATAATCGAAGGACAACATCACATAGGATCATTTCACCATTGATATTCTGAATTATTGGGGACTAATTATAGATAATTATAATGGAAATAAATAATTCCAAAAATCCTTAATGATAAAAAAATCACAAACCATAAGAGGATATTTATAATAATTAATTATAATAAAGAATAATACATGGATCTAAAACTGGAAGACTTACCTATATGTTGAATTATCATTTCTTCAACCCAATATTTCATCCCAAATCCATTCCTTCACCACTATTTGGTCTGATTATCAATTTCATCATAGTTCATGTTTCATAGACTCTGTCAAATGTTGATTCTACCATTATATGACCTCTCATGTCTCTCTCCCAATCTATATTTTATATAGATGTAAGAATATGATAACACTTGGGAGTGGTTTCCATTCTAATTTTATTGTAAAAAAATAGGTCTCTAGAGATAAAAATTAATTCATTTGACTCACTCCCACAATAGTGGATGGCCATACTAAGGACCCAAGTCATGATAAAAGATTACATAACCCCTAGGGCACATATTTCAAGATATTCAAAATTTCGAAATTTTCATCTGAGTTATAATTTAAAAGATATATTCTTCTAATATCCTGATATATATATACATTAAATATATTAATATTCACCATCTTAGAAATTCAACAAAACAATGTATGAGGATAAACACCACACTTTAAGATCAATAAAATAATTATGAATTATTTTTGAGGTGATATACAAGGGAATTCTTATCATTTTATCCTTGGGGAGGTCCTAGGATGTCATAATCTAAATGTCTCATTTGATAGAATTGTAAAAATGGGGGTCCTTATGTCATCTGAAACATTAAAATTTGTCATCCCTAAAAAGGAATCATATTGGGTTCTTCAAATAGGAAACTAAAGAAGTATGCATGTTTTATAATTAAAATTCATTTTCACTTAATTTATATTCTTAGTAATAAACCTATGATGTTTTGGGAAACAATTGACCACGAAAATTACTTTCATTCCAATATCTTTGAATGTTGGATTCATATCATATAAAATCAAATACTCAATATGAATATTTTTCCACTCTATGTGAGTAAATACAAACTCTAAAACCCAAAACATTTATCATTTAAGGATTCATAATGATAGGTGGGATCAATTATATCCCCACCTTTAAAGGGTGTTATTAATTATTATCATATATGAATATCTGAACTATGTCACACTCCACCATTTAGTTCATCACAACGAGTTATCACCGAAAAAAAATATTCACCAGGAAATATGTTCCTCAAAGTATATTTTAGTTTTTTCTATCATTTCCTACCTAAATTGGCGTTAACCCATGTGACTAATATAAAAAAAACTAGTGAAAAATTCCTTCTCCATCAACTTCACTGAAAATATCGTCATGAATTCTCCATCTAGATCCAAATATCCCTTGATCATTAATCCACTATCTAAGATATTATGGATTTCTTTTTTCTCCCTTTAATGAAAGTGATATAGGACCACATTATTAAAATAATTGATATTAATAAACTACTCAATAACAAAATAATTCCAATCGGGTTCCCAATCCACTAAAGTGAATGATCATTTCCATTTATATGACTTTGCAGTATCATCCCAAAACAATAGGAAAACACCTTCCAAACTCAAATGGCCAGGAAACACAACTTTTATAGATAATATCTACATAAAATATATAAAAATAGTTTTTCTATAATCAGTACACCCATAATGTTACACTAGATGTACAACACTAAGGGGAACACATTACTATGAATGTTTACACTAAATAATTCCATCCTAATACGTAGATAAATTACCAAGAAAAAAACACTATCCACCTAAAGAAGTCGTCAATATTGTCACTAAATATTGGAAAACCTTTTAGGTACTTCACCAGAGAATATATGGTCCCATTGAACTATTTAGTCAACATCATCACCTTGGGACTCACTTATATAAGTGAAGAGTATGGGGCCACCACCATCAATCAAAGATGAGAAATTTATTTTTCTCCAAAAAACATTCAACTGCTCCAAATCTACCTAATCATGAACCTACTCTATCATCCCAACATAGATTCCTCTATAAAAATATTCAACTAATAGAACACTAGTATGACACTAATATATTTTCAACAACTTTGACTTCAGAATTCTCATGACTGATGATAATCCACGAATCCTTATCCCACACTATAAGAGTTGACTTCCTAACTAGTAAAATTATGGAATGATTACAAAATGTTCTTCAAACACCAAATAATATCCTCCAGGAAATAATATAAGGTATGATTAATCCTTGATCCCATATAAACAATAAATACGTGTTCATCATTCTACATAGAAACAATAGGACTCCATATCAGGAATAAAATATAGTGAATAAAGTAGTCTATTTTCAATGGAAAAAAACAGGTCTCACTTCATAAGTATTTATTAATTCCTCCACTTTTATGGAATATGAACCATCATCCATTAAAATAGTAAAAAATATTTACTTTCCATCTAATGGGTTATTATCCACAACTCTTAAATGGCAGGACACACTCACCACACATGAGGGGATCCCACTAACTAGTTGGTAAACCTCACCTCATTTACTCAACAACACATCATAACATAATTACAACATCAATATAAAATCTATAATGAGATAGGTATCCTTGGATCCAATATCTATCATTATGTAACATCTTGAAAGTCATCCTTTTCCCACTAACGATAATCTCACATCAAAATAATGTGCAAGTGAAAGATGGTATCCATAAGTGGAAAGTCATCATTTGAGTAAGGCCTATCTAGGGGTTCCAAGAGAATATATAACTCTATATCACATAGTTATTGAAAAAATAACTCACAACTATTCCATTTAGTGTGAGGTTATATAAAGACAGTATATGAGTTAATCTTTAAACTATATCATGATACATTTCAATATCCACCAATCATAAAAATCGTCCCAAAGCTGTAGTTTTTGACAATTCATGCCTAATAGGAACAAGAAAAAAGTAGTGATAATGGGAGGGGATTGTATACAATTTCTTATATATATAATCTTACACCACATATTTTTCTACTAAATAATTTTACATAATTAAATTGAAATTATGATATGGGGTATCAAATATCAATGCTACCTTTAATTTTGTTCTCTATCCATGACACCCCTCTTGTCATGTTCAAATGCCAATTATATTTCTCCCATAGATATGGTGTATATAAGAAGAGATTTATCCAAATATTTATTATCACATGGGGGATTAGGCAGATGTGGTTCTATATAAAAGAAAAATCCTAACTCATTTACTCATCCTGTTGAGTCTCCTCTTGAGCTTGTGATCCTGAAAAATTCCACCATGAAATATGACTACGGACAATTATTAATGGTATTGGGAATCAACACAGACTAAAACATGGTAAAACATCTTTAAAATTGTCCCAAAATCTTTATGTAAAACTATATCATAAATAATATATCAAATTACATTGATAGTAGAGCTATTATATCATTAGTTTAAGAAAAACATTTCCACCAACAAATCACTATGGCATACATGGATTCCAATCCATGAATAAATGTTCTCTCAGTGAAATTATGAACAGGATGGAAGTAATAGTCTAAAACTGATGCTAATCCTATGTCACTTGAGGATCAATATCTCTTCTCCAACTCAAGAGGCACCAGTGAACATAAATAACACAATATATCCTACCTACCCGTAGTATCATCCAAGTCATCTCGAAATGTCAAACACTCAATAAGAATGATTCAAAAAATAGAACAGGGGAGTGACACATCTTTTAATCATGGGTAGAGGATATATCTCAATCAAGTCTCAAAAATATTTTGTAGCTCTTAGTAATAGCTAGGGAGAGACCCAAATATAGGAATGGGATCATCATGTCCTCACCATTGCACACAAGATGGCTATTATTTTGTATAATTTTAAATTTTGTAGTTTAATCCATAAGATTCATATATTATTAAGATAATATGATATTTTGGGACATGAAAGATAACAATTAACTATCATTTGATGAATACTCCAACATTATTATACTTTAAAATAATTTCTGAGATATTTATATCAAATATTAAGTTATCACAGTCATTGAGAAATGATATGTTGGGTAACACACATGTATTGATCTCCTTTCTATAATAACCAAACTCAAGTACCATTTAATATTGATTCTAAAAATTCCTAAACCAGTTCTCACATGAATGATAACTTCAAACTCCATCTCTTGGAAAACTTCATTGTCACTCTGAGATGGCTCGAATCATTAGGGGACCACTTGAGCAAGACATTATATATTTTTACCTCTCTAATACCACATTCAATATGACATGGGTTGGTGTCTAGAATCAGGTAGACATATGACACATTATGTGATGCATTATCCTATATCAACATACAACATAAACATATATACATTTATCAAAATAACCATTGAAATTAATAGTATCTATTTATATATAAACAACTAAACTATTTACAACACATTCATGGGGCATGAAATACATGAATAATTAAATATATCAATATACCAATGGAATTTTACATCTTTAAAGACAATAAATATGAAAATCATAAGAACTTTGAACAATCCTTCTTTGCATTATAACTACTGGATCTATCCCCAGGTGCAATAATACCTACCTCAATCATAAACCACTAAGCTAAAAAATGATTCATGAAAATCACAATGTAGATTCTCTATACAAGATAGAACTTCTCCACTAATACTAAAGCTATATTTGAGTTGTGTACCATCTACCAAGACACAACATGTGTGGTAACAAATCATGTAAAGAGGAGAGTATAAAAATTCTCACTAGCATTTCAGAAAACCATACATTAATGAAATAGAACATATCTCATGAAGTCTTAGGTGTATAGGTAATTCCTAGTCATCCCAACACGAAACCATTAATGTTGGTATCTCATTATCTAATATGAATTCTTGGTGTACAAAACACATCAGAATGTATATAGTCCATAACATTCATATACATCACATATTGAGGAAACCAAGTCATTCCAATAGAGTTAAAAGACATGATCGATTCAATATAAGTAACCCCTCCTACTCCTATATCACTATAATAAACAATAATGGAGGTAAAACTCCATACCAAAGCATGTGAGTCAGTTCAGGGTGCACTTCACCATATTCTCTATAACCACCAATACTGTGTTTCTATTTTATAAATTCATATAGTAACCCAAAACATGAAAAATGACAATTTGTTTTCTCGAGATAACTAACTATATCAACTAAAAAATTAGATACATATTCGTTACAAGTTATTATTTGAACACTCATTAGATATCATTATGATCTAAGTCATAACCACAATGATTTTGTATCATTGGAAACATGGATAGAAGAAAATATACTACAATAAAGAAATAAATCATATCTAATTAAATTCCTCATAAATAGAACCATTGTTAAACATATCATATATAAAACCTTTCATCATATCAATGGGAAAATAAAACCTAATAACGGGTAACCTTAGATGCTAAATATTGGTAAATAAGGTGAATATTAATAAAGGGTCATTTCTATACATAAAATGAGTATAAGTTTATGATTACTTGGGAATAACATTTGAAATTTATACACAGAAACTCATATATCATAATCATCAATCATGTTATAAATCATGTTAGTACATAAGACACAAATAATAAATCAATAAAAGAATATAATAAATGAGAGAACATCATTGAAATAATATCATGTTATAAAATTGTGTAATAAATTGTTCCATATCCATAATCATGGAAATATTACATCAAGGATAACAGATAAGACATTAATCACATATTAACTTTGGGATTACCACTATGTTACTATTTTATGATGGGGATAATATCTCGTATAACCTTCTTGGAATTTGTATAACGTCATGTTTTCCCTTTATGATCATAAAAAAATAATTAATGCACAATAAATTAGATATATATGACTACCCCACCCCTAAAATTATCATAATCTATAAATATGAATTTCACAAGATTATAAAAACATGTATCATTTCATCATTGCTAAAAAATTGGAATAGAAAACATCTTTAATCAATATTTCATCATCATCATCATAAAAAATCCATAGAAAGAATAATAATGGTATAATAGAATCATATTATCGGTGAATCATAAGTAACATCAGTGGATGTTATTATAGATTGAAATTTCCTTTAAAAGTCCATTGGAATATTTCTTCACGAAAATAACATGTTCATTGTTGAAATCTCTAATTTAAAATATAAAATTACAAATGATATGAAAACGATTTTCATTGAAAACCATTTGTAAAGATGTATGGTATGATTCACATCATTGAGTTGTTATGATAATGATAATTTTTTTTCATGTTCTATATATTACAGCTAATATTTCTTGCACGCCTTTGGTTAAAAGTACATATTTTGGAAAACAAAAAATTATTTCTTTTATACCTTTTTATTAAAATTAAATAAATGTATTAATGTGAAAATATCCAATAATTATAGATTATTTAAAAAGATATATATTTTTTTTAATGAAAGTAGAAATATAGAAGAAAAATATTCCTATCCGGAATGAAAAACATTGTCAGTTTCCTTAAAAGTTATCATTTTCCATTTTATTAAATAAAGTGTTGAAAATAAATGAAAACATTTTGTGTCTATAAATAATAATATAATAATAAAATAAATAATATTTTTGATAGAAACATCATTTAATTTAATCATTTAAATTTGAATCATAAACTATCCTGGTAAAAAGGCATATTGTAACATTAAAACCTATACCAGATGTGAAAATTTCTACATAAGCACTCTTACCTTCTATATAATAAGATAAAATTTATTATATTTATTTTATACATCTATATTAATAGTTATAAAATCATAAAATATTTAATTATAAATTCCTATTAATAATTTATTAATAGTTCTTAAATGACATCACTATTCTGGGTGTCAACAGTATTGTTTTTTCTCTATTTTTAGTATTGAAGATTATGTCTTTAAAAATTAAACATTCTTCGATCATCTAAATAATATTTATCATATAAATAATTTCATATTATTATATAATACCACATTTATTTAAAATTCCTTAATCATTCATGTTGTAGACAATATAATATATCTCATGTAGGTTGTAAAATTGACCTCAACAAAAACTTGTTATAATGACCAAATGAGAAAGAACATTATATTTTATAATAATAATATATCATTATAAACTATTATTGATTTTATAATTATTATATTTATCATTGAATACAATAATAATACCATCCATAAATGGATGAAATTGAAAATTAAATATATCAATCATGGATACATTAGTCTATAAACACACATAACGATAGTTTTATTTTCTAATGAGAAAAATGAAAAGAAGACAGATAATATTTGTTAATTATAAAATAATTATTAGATAATAAATATCACATATATTTATTAAATCCATCATTATATCCAATCATGAGATGTGGTGATGAATATTTTATCATATCTGTTTGTGGTTGCTGTAGTTTTCAAATACACACTAGCGATAATTTCATTTCACATTTGATATAATAGATGTGTAAAATGGTCCTTCCATCTTCATAATAACATAATATTACATTTAATATACTATATTAATAATTTTATTATGGATAAAACTTGATTACAGTTTATGGGTGATCAAATAGAATTGAAATATAGTGGTTAAGAATTATATATATTGTTTGAATAACCTATGATGACCCAAAATTTTCTTATTGAAAACACCCCTTGATATAATTAAATTTAATATTATGAAAAACGGTTATATAACATATCAACTTCTTTGGTTTTATGTTTTTGGATTTTAAAATTTCGTTATTAATTCTTACCGTTGCTAATATGGACGTTGAACAATGATCACATGATTAGTACAAATATTGGGCTTTAACAAATCCAATTTACACATACAAAGGAAAAAATGGACTCATCTAATATAATCTCTCCTCATGAAGAACATTTGACAGAGCTCAGAAAGAAGTTGTCATCATTGGTCTTGTCTCTTTCCAAGACCATGTCGAGCTTTAACACGTTAAGCTCGAAAGGAACCACCTATGGGAGAAGTAGATGTTGATAGATATTACCACCTGAGCGATGTAATATGAGTCACCCCAAGATTTTGTCACCATCGCACACCATACCCTTCGGTATTATGATGGTGTTATAAAGGTTTATGTAACAATACCCAAGACCTATGATTATGTACATTATTTTTTATTGAGAATATACTTTTATTTTATTATTCCTGCATTGTAAATAGTTTTTTTAAATTGCATTTTTAATTAATTTAGAAATCAATTTTCATGAATTAATGGATTTTTAAATAAATTAAAATTTTAAAGAAATATTACTACTAAATTACATTCTATATAATCTAAATGACTATATAGTTTTTAAGAAGAATATTTCTATTTTTATTATGGTTTGAAAGTAATTTTTTGTGAAAACCAGTGAATTTTTTATAAATGATGGTTTTTAGAATTGACGTAAAAATTAAAATATTTAGAAAATTATTTAGATAAAATGAATATTATTTTTGGAAACAGGTCATCGAAATTATACAATGGTGAATTTTTATAATTTTGTGAGACACTCGAATTTTTGGGTAAAATATAATACCGTTCAAATATATAATGTGTTTTATGAAGACATAAAAACCCAATAGTGATGTAATAAAATACTATAAACAATTTTTTAGGCCAATATATGTTTTATCCTTAAAATAATATGATTATAGGTTTGTTTTATATATTTTACAATGATTTAGTGGATCGATAAATATTTTCAAAACATTTTATCTTTTTAAATTGATTTCTTTGAGAGTGTGACTCAACTCCACATAAGAAACCCTATTATTTTAAGATGTTTAGAAATTTTCCATATAAAATTATTTTTTCCAATCCCCTTTAAAAAAAACCATGGTAAAAAACCATGGGTTGGTTTTTTATTTTTATTAGTTTAATGTGTGGTGTCCCAAACCTAAATAATAATGAATTTCTTCTTATTTTCTATATAATCCCATCCAAACACCCACTTACTCATCAGTCAAAGAATTTGGATCTCGACCAACCCCTTCCCTCCTCTCACTATAATTCTTCAATGGTGCTGAAATCTCTCAAGAAGCCTCTCTCAAGCCCCTACCTATACATTGTGATCACACATTCATGTAAGGGATTCACTCCATTCACATTTTATCCATGTTTTTTAATAGTGTTATTCCATTTTATATTCAAATATAAATGTTTGCGAATGGTTTCTCACCTCCCACATATATATATATATCATTATGTTTGAATGATTATTGACCCATTTATCTCTCATTAATGCCTCCCATGTACAACCATTACCATGCTAGAATACCATAAGTAATTTATCTCTCCTTGTTTACATTCCAACAATTATATTGTATTATGAATTTATAATTACATCATGTATGTTGGTACATGTATCTATATGACCCACTTAATTCCCATTTAATATTCATATGATGAGACACGTCTTTTTCTCTCATCAACAATATTTAATAATTTTTATGTCACGTCGTCATGTTGTCGAAATTGCACAGTTATTTTCTAAACCAAAGTCATTATGTAATGAATACCATACCCATTTCTCTATCAAAGGTATTCACCTTTATGCACATTTACATATTTTTTAAATAGTTTCATGTATGTATTCCACATTCATTTTTCATGGAATAAATTATTATGTTGAATGATTGCATGTTGTATGATCCATGTGTGTGCAATGAGGGTTTACTCATGCTAATTAATGTGCAGTGAGGTTTTAATCATGATCCATGTTAAATGATCTTAGGCCCATGACAATACATTGTTAAGTGTTCTTACCACATTTCCATGTTATGATAATCATGCTATATCATTCCTTTTTGTTCATGTTTATCTTATGATCCATTGATATTCCTATTGCATAACATGTATTGTATTGATAATGTTACGCCTTGTTTACTCCTTTACTGGGCTTTATATGTCACCCTTTTCTTATGCATGTCCTTTGGTAATCCCATGTAATGCTATATAAGGGGGAATTTGGTGGTAATGTAAAGAAAGTTTTCAAAAAAGATATTTTTTTTCCAATTTTAAGTCATTATGTAATGTTTCTAAGACCCAAAGACACTATACCAAATTATAATCTATGTTATATCAAGTTAATGTTTTATGTAATAAATCATGATTAGGTGTTTAATAAAAATCAGAGTTGTCATAGTTGGTATTTGAGGATAGGTTTAGTTAATTTTTGGGATTACGATTAGAATACCCTAGAAAATCCATAAAGATAAGAATATTTATAATAAAAACATCCCAAAATTTTGGTGAGTATTGAGTAATTGGTTTTTCAATAAAATAAATCCATGTCTAGATACGAGATGGTAGAGGTGGCTCGGGCACAGATGTACCTCAGAGTGAAAACTCTGACTAGGTGTTTCGGGCATGTCCTGGGGTATCCTAGTACACAACAACATGCCTAGATGCACTCATGGTTACGCCACTCTCGAGGGACATGCATTGTTAAATTCACAAGCTTTGTATGAACCAATTTCATAGAATAAAGAAAATCCCCTATGAATATATGTTTGGAATTAGATCATGGATAAATTTGATTGAATTGTATAGATTCATTAGTTAATGAAATAAAAGTTATTTATAAGTCATCTGTTTTTGTCCATGGATTAGCCTATATATGTTACCCCTAACGTTCATTTTCTTCCATCTAATGGCCAGTAATTTTATGACTCGGGCTAATAACTGATGTGAAGATCAATGTGATGATTGTTCTAATGAGATACCCCATTCAATGGGAGTAGGTATCACGAACCTTGTCACAATACTCTCTTAGTTAAATCATTTTTTGAATAGAAACATGGGTCGAGAGGAACGTTCAACCCCCCTAAGAAAGAACATGTTTCAATCAAGAGCTTCATGAGAAAATGGCCTCCTTGTTTTAATGTGTTATCTGATCCATCAATCATCGAACATTGGATCAAATCCAGTGAAAAGATATTCTCTATCCTTCAATGATCTAAACAAGTGAATGTTATTTTGGATACATATATTATGAAGGGTGAAGCCGATCAATGGTGACATTGATCAGAAATATGAAGCATGAGTAGAATATCGAGGCGTTAGAATGGAAGGATTTCCAGAAAAAAAATTCAAAAAATATTTTCCTCGCACCCTCCGACTTTAGACGAAAAGGGACTTCCGTAACCCCAAGAAAAAAGGCGATGAATCCATCGGAGCATACGAGGAAAACATTACAAGACTTGCATGATATTCCTTTGGCTTTGTCGTTAACCCTGAATGAAAGGTTGACCACTTCTTTGGTGGCATAAAACCAAGACTATGGAAATCCCTAGAGATTCGTGACTTCGATAGCTATGAGGAAATTGTCTTATGTGCCCTCATGGTCGAAATGGATATCATCGAATCTCAGGAGTATAATGGGGATATAAAAATCAATGTGGACTTCAATTCTGGTGGTCTGATAGAAAAATCCAATGGTGCTAAGAATATCCAGCTCTCCACTTTCCAAAGGTGCAGAAAAAAACACCCTGTAAATTGGCTGAAGGGGATGAGGAAATGATTTATGTTTATAGGTGAAGGGAACCATGCCGTTAATTTCCAACAAGGAAGACCTGTGACTATGACATAAGAGTGGAACTATCTGTTCAACACACAATGAGTTTTTCATTTCTTCAACTACAACGAACTAAGTAACCGTGAAAATTAGTGCCATAAGGAAAGGGTTTTCGGAGGAAACCAACATCCTCTATGGCAGAAAGGGTGATCTTTCTCCAGCTAAACCACTGAAAGGAACCCCGACAACGATGTAGTGATAGGTACTCTTGTTATTCATTCATGAATAGTTAACATAATTTTTTATTCTGGACCTACGCATTCTATTATATACTGAAAATTATAGTATAACTATCCCAACACCCCAAAAAATCAATGAAGTAAAGATTTTAGTGAGTATAGAAAATGGGGAAATCATTGTTTCCCATGAATATAGTTCCTTCCTTATTATAATTTGGGGATTAAAATTCCCTAAGAACCTCGTCACACTACCTCTGCAGGAATTTGATTCAATTCCTGGCATGGATTGTCTTTCCTTATATAGGGCCAACAAAAATTGTCGTGAGAGGGAAATCACCCTCCATATTGAGAATCGACTCGCAATTCAATACAAGTGTAAGGAGGAAGATTAATCTACTTATGAACCATCATCTCAAAAGTGGATATTAAATCCCTATGAGAACTTGTATCTAGCTCTGATTATTGAGTTTAAGGATGCAACCATCCATGAAAAAATGACTATTGTGAGAGAATTTGTAGAAGTGTTTTCCCATTGAATTTCTTGGTCTTCTTCATAGAAGAGATAATGAATTGTCAATTGATCTTATTCATGGGAAATTTGAAATATCCAAGACTCTGTATAGAATGGATATTTTGGAGCTTCAGGACCTGAAGAAAAAAACAATATTAGAATCTGGATAAAGGGTTTATATACCCAAGTGCTTCACAATGGGGTGCTGGAGTCCTCTTTGTCAAGAAGAAGGATAGGTCAATGTTCCTTTTCATTGATTATCGTGAGCTAAAAAATCATAATAAAAAATTATCATCTGCCTCAAATTGATGACTTTTTTGATCAGCTATGTGGATCACAATAAATATATAATGTGGATCTGCGGTTGATATATTACAATGTTTGGGTGAAGAAATATGATATCCCCAAGACAAATTCTCGTATAATGTATGGTCACTTTGAATTCATAGTAATGACTTTTGGACTGACCAATGCTCCAGGAATCTTCATGGACACGATGAATAGAGTCATTAGAGATTATATCAAAAAACAATTATAGTATTAGTAGATGATATTCAAATATACTCTCAAACCAAGGAGGAGAAAAAGGAAAATCTATTCATTTTACTAAAAACAATGCAAATGGGGAATGTCTATGAAATGTACAACAAGTGTGAGTTCTGATTGAATGAGGTCTCATTCATGGGTCATATCATCACAAGAATTGGAATATGTGTTGATCCCTCTATGATAGCTATAATTGAGGGATGGCTAAGTCTAACGTCTGTAACAGATATATGTAGCGTCCTGGGGTTAGCTAGATATTATTTCTGAATTGTGAGAAATTTTCATGATTGTCAAACCCTCTTACCATGATAATTTGGAAGGGAGTAATTTTTTCATAGATTGATGATTGCAAAGAGAGCTTCAATACGTTAAAAATAATGATTATAATTGTTCTCATTGTCACACAACAAACAAGTGGATAACTTTTTGTGGTATTCAATGAAGCATGGAAGAAGGTACTAGGATATGTGTTAATACAAAATGACAAATTCATTACCTATGCTTCCTGGAAATTTAATGTCCATCAGAAAAACTATTCAACACATGATTTGGAGTTAGCTATAATAATCTTCAATTTAAAAATTTGGTGACATTACCACTTTGGGGAGATGGCTAAAAAATATTCACACCAAAAAATCCTCATGTATATATTCATACAGAAAGAGTTGAACATGTTCCAAAAAATATGGTTATTGATGATCAAAGACAATGAATTATAAATCAATTACCACCATGGGAATGTGAACAAGGTAGAATATTATTTAAGTAAATTGGGACCAGTGATTCTATCATTAATGAGAATTGAAAAGGATCCAATATTCTTAGATTTGATGAAGATGGACATGAGAATCATAAATAAGGGAACATAATCAATCCTTTCAGAATTTATTTCTCAACCGTCTCTCTTAGAATGGTTAAAAGATGATCAAAAGGATGATGTGGGAATTCATAAGAAGGTGTAAACTATCAGAAAATGTAAATCCTCAGAGTTCAATGTCAATGAAAAGGTAATTGTGAGATTTGGGTCAAGACATTGTGTCCCTTAAAATCCAGAGTTAAAAAAATATCTTCTGGAAGATTATCATATACCAAATTTATCTATTCACCCAATAATCACATAGATGTATCTAGATATCCGAGAGAATTTTTGTTGTGATAACATGAAGATGGAGATTTTTGAGCATACATCAATGTACATGGTATGTCAGCAAGTGATGAATGAGAGGCATAAATCTAAGGGGATGATGAAACCATTACCCATACTAGCTTGGAAATGGGAGAAAATCACCATGGACAATGTCACCAGACATCTAAATACATCCAAAATAAACAATGCTATATGGGTTGTTATGGATCATCTTACAAAGATTGCACACCTCATTTCACTTCTAGAGGATTTATGTCTGGATCAACTGGAATAAATATACATCAAAGACATGGTAAGGATGTATGGAGTACCACAATCTATTGTATCCAATCAAGATCAAAGTTTCACCTGCATGTTTTGGAAGAGTCCTCAACATGCTCTAGATACTGTGGTGAACATTATCACAGATTATCATCCTCAAACTAATGGCCAATCTAAGCATACAATCCAAACACTTGAGGACATGTTGAGAGCATTATCAATGGACCTTAAAGGAGTATGAGATCAATATCTTCCTTTAGTTGAGTTCTCATACGACAACAGTTTTCACTCAATCATCCATATGGTTCCTTATGAAGCCTTGTATGGGAAGTGGTTTACAATAGTGGTATGTTGGGATGAGGTTGGGGAGTCAAAACTCCAAGGTCTATAAATTGTCAAAGAAATTATATAGAAGGTTATGACCATCCAACAATATATTAAATCTTTTCATAGTTGAAAAAAGAGATATACTAATAATTGTTTATGAGACCTTGAGATTGATGTCGAAAACTTGATATTCCTCTGCATATCACAGTGGAAGAGATTTATGAGATTTGTGAAGAATTTATAGCTTAGTCCAAGGTACATCGGACCTTTTGAGATCCTGGATCACATTGGAGTAGTGGCCTGTTCACTAGAACATCCACTAAACCAATCTCAAGTACATGATGTATTACCTGTATAACTCTCAATAAAGAACATACTTGGCCCATCACATATACTCAATAAAGAGGTGGTACCATTATAAATGACATATCCTATGAATTGAAGCCGATACGGATCTTAGTTAATAGGGAAAAAAGTTCTAATAAATAAGACAATGCCCATTGTCAAGGTGTTGTGGAGAAAATAGATGTTTAAAGAAGCAACATGGGAATCAGAGAAGTGATTAAATAGATTTACCCACATCTATTTTAGCATGGAAGAATGAAATTTCTAGGGAAAATTTCTTTAACCCATGAATATTTTAACGACCCAAACTCCTATTAATGAAACATCCTCTAGATCTAATTAAATGTCATATTATGTAAAATAGTAATATAATATATTCACTTCTTTGTTTTTATGTTTTTAGATTTTAAAATGCAGTTAGGAATTGTGACCATTTCTAGTATAGTCATTGAATAATTATAACATGAAAAATATAAATATAGGGCTTTAAAAAATCCAATTTACTCAGAAAAAGGAAGTGATGGACTCATCTAGAAGAATGTCTCCTAATAAAGCCCATTTTTAGGAGATCAAAAAGGATGTGGCTTCATTGGGCTTCACTCTTGACCAAGCCCATGCCGAGCTTTGAGACATTAAGCACGGACGAAACTGCCTACGAGAGATGTGGTAGTTGATAGAGATTACCAGGAGAGTGATGTTATCTGAGCCACCCCAAGAGTCTGTCACCATCACACACCTTACCCTTAGGTCTTATGTGGGTGTTATAAGGGGTTATGTTACTATACCGTAGCACTATTATTATGTACATTATTTTTTATAGAGAATATACTTTCATTTTATTATTTCTACTTTGTAAATAGTTTTTTAAATAAATTACATATTTAGTTAACTAAGAAATCTATTTTGATGAATTATTGGACATTTGAAATAAATTATATTTTATTAAATATTATTACTCAATTACTTTTTATACCATATAAATGATCATATAATTATAATGAATACACTTGAGATTTTTATTAAGGTTTGAAAGCTATTTTTGTCAAAACCCATAAATTTTAGATAAATATAAGTTTTTATTTTAAAATAAAAAATTAAAATTGTTATAAAGTTAATTAGATACAATGAATATTATTTTTGGAATCAGGATGTTGAAATTATCCAATGGTGAATTTTTCATAATTTTCGGAGATAGTTGATTTTTTGGGTAAAAATTATATACCATTTAAAAATATAATGTGTTTTATGTTATCATAATGACCCAATAGTGATATAATAAAATACTATAAACATTATGTTACATAAATATATGTTTATCATTAAAATAATTTGATTTTAGGTTTGTTTTATTTATTTTACAACACTTTAGTGGATCCTTCATGACATATAAAACATTTTAGCTTTTTAAATTGATTTCCTTGAGAGTGTGACTCACCTCCACATAAGCAACCCTATTATTTTAAGAAGATGATCCATTTTACATATATAATAAATTTACCCACTCACATTTAGAAAAAAATATGGGCAAAAACCATGGGATAGTATTTGGTTTTTATTTTTTTGTGTGTGGTGTCCGAAAACTTAATAATAAAGAATTCCCTCTCATTTCCTATATAAACCACCCAAAGTTCCAACTTCCTATTCACTAAAAGACATTTGATATTTAAAAAACCATTAAATTAACTCTCTATAATCATCCCATGGTTCCCCAATACCTCATGAAACCCCTCTCAATCCCCTAATAAGCTTTAGGGATCACATTTCTATGTAAGGGATTCCTTCCTTTCTCATTTTATACATGTTTCTTAATATTGTTAAAACCGTTTATTTTCAATTATAAATGTTGGTGTATGGTTTTTAACCTTCTAAATACTACCCTTTTATGTTTTAATGATGATATACCCCTTTCTCTCTCATTAATTCCTCTCATGCACACCTGTTACCATGCCAAAATTTCGTAAGGAATTTCTCTGTCCTTGTTTGCATTCATGCAATTCTTCTGGATTATGAATATAGAATTCCATTAATTATGTTGGTAAATTTATATATATGATCCCCTTAATATCCATTCCATGTACATATGATTAGATACCCATTTATATATTAATTAAAAAATTTATGAATTTTTATGTCACGTGGTTATGTTGCCGAAATTGCACAGTGATTTTCCAAGCCAAAGTCATTGTGTAGTGAATACCATGACTATGTTTCTATCAAGGGTATTCATCATTATTCAAATTTAATTTTCCTTGAAAGAGTTTAATTTTTTTATTCCAAATTCCCTTATATTATAATAAATTATTATGTTTAATGATTCCATGTTGTTTGATCCATGTGGCACACTTATGCATGAAATGAAATGTTTAATAAGGGGGTGCCTTGATATCGCTCCAATGCATTGGGTAAAGATTAGTATCATGATAAATCATGTGAAATGATGGATTAATCATGATAATTAAAGTGAAATTAGTTTTTAAAAATGATCCATGTTCAATGAATATTGGATCATGCTAATACCATTTTAATTGTTACCGCCACATTTCCATGTTATGATAATCTTGTTATATGATGCGTTTATGTTCATATTTCTCTTATACTCCATTGATATTCCTATTTCATAACATGTATTGTATTCTACTTGTTATTCCTAGTTTACTCTCTTACTGTTCTTTATAGCTCACCCTTTTTTATACATGTCCTTAGGTTATCCCATGTAATGATAAGTATGAGGGAATGTGGTGGTCATGTAAAGGAGGTTTTCAATAAATATGTAATGTTTCATGTTTGAAGTCATTATGTAATGTTCCTAACCACCAAATAAACTTCACCGATCTATTTTATATTATTCATCATGTGAATATTTTATATAATAAATCATGTTTAGGTGTGTATAATAAAGCAAGGTTGTCATAGACCTCATTTGGATTAATCTATAGGCATTGAAATATTGGTCGTATGAGATGGATAAGGGAACTAGGATGAAGGTAAAAAATCTATGAAGGTTTTGGTATATGTAATGTTTTCTCTAGAAGCAAATTTTTATTAATAATATAGGATATGAGGTTCCCTTTTATACACGAGGTAGAGGAAACCCAAGGAATTAGTTAAAAGAATTAAAAAATATATAGTCATTTTTTTCTAAAGGTGGAACTAAATGGAAAAGTATTAATTGGTAAGACAATACTTGTTAAATATATATTTAAATAATAATAATTATATATTTTTATATGGAATTATTACCCATATCTATTGGTTTAACCCTCCTAGTAAAACCATCTTAATCATAACCATAGTAATAAAAATTTAATTTTTTACTATTCAATATGAACAAAATTAAATGTATCCCCATTAAAATTTTTGGACAATATGATTCAAGAAATTGAATCCACTTCACTAATTTCAAAATAAATAAGTTTAAGAAATTAATATAAATTTAATGTTATAAAACACAATAAAAATAAATTTCTCGATAAAAATAGTTTTAAGCACAAAAATGAACTTTTTCCAAAATCAAGTATAATAATGATTTCTTTGTAATTAATTATATTATTAATAATTAATTAAATAATATTTTAAATTGAGTTATAATTAAAAATAATTTTTTTTTGGAATTTAATTGATTCAATGGAAATATATGACAATTTAACAATAATCAATATTTTTCACTATTCACTAAAAAATATAAAATGTTCACCATAAGATATTATTTTTATGTTTATCTTAAAAATATTATTTTACTATTATAATGTAAAATTTAATAATGATGACATAAATTATTTATATTTTTTGGGAATAAAAGGTAAAACCCAATTTTTATGAAAACATATTTTAGATTTATAAAATGCATTTATTGAAAACTGAGCACTTATTTTATATGAATTAATAAATAAATTTTAATTACAAAAAATCATTATATTTTTAGAATTTCTTTATTCCTATTCATTACATGAGTTTAAATGCTTTAATATAATGGTCCAATTTAAGTGAAAATAGTTTTTTATTAAATTACAGTTCACTTAAATCTCAGTGTTGCGTGTTAAGAAATATATCAAGGCTTCAATTATTAGAAACTAATTTTTAGGGTGTTACATTTCCCCTATTAAATAAATTGTTTCATTATCATTTTTGTTTTGGTAATCGAGGATTAAATATTTGAAAATACATTTTTTGAAATTTCACATCACAAAAATGGATAGTAAAACTTTGAAAAAATATTGTAGGAAACATAAAGGTCATCCAAAATAACACATAATAACGTTCCCAAATGTGGGTAACATAGGAATCATGTGAATATGTTCACATGGAGGAGAAATATAATGAATTATTAGTAATAAATATTTATAGAGAAGAAAGCCATGCTAATGTTAATGAACACAAAATATTAGTTAGTGATGGTCGAAAATGACCATTATTTTTTTATATATAACTATAAAAATGAAAAATATTTCATTTTCGACGTCACTTTTCAATGGTGTAAGACAAAATATTCTTATCTAATTTCTTCAAATAAATAAATATAATTTCATCCTTTGGTTTTAATGTTTAAATTAGTTTCCACAAATATAAATCCCATATTACAATGATGAATAAACAATTTGAATTATTCTTTCCTAAAGAGCTAAAATAAATAATAATAGACCAAAAGAACATTAAAATTCTGAAAAGATATTCTTTATATCTATATTAATTTATTGAAACAAGAAATTGGTTATTATATTATTATATATCTAATATGAAAAACGATTATTTAAAATATTATTATCAAGGATTTCAATAATAATACCCCTTGATTAACTTAAATATTTTCAAAAATAAGTAATTTCTAATAATCATCAAATTATGAATAAAAAATATAAAAACCCTGAAAATATAGACACGATGAGGTCTGAAAATTAAAAAAATCATCTTAAATTTAATACTTATAAAACATAATCTTTCTTACAATGTTACCAAATGCATGAATACATTGATAAAATATTCTCCTAAAAAATAATAATAATGTGAAAAACTATAAAAACAAAATAGGAATATATATTCTTCCAAAAATTATCTATATCGCTATTCCTCATATAAATTCATAAACTATAAAATATATTTTATAAATCCCAAAATGAAATAAACCTATTCAATATTTATGTAAATAATCTATTTATCAAATAAATAATCAATTTCACGGTCACCAATACTATCCAATTTACATTATTAATATCAATAATATTATTATCGTAACTAAACATGATTGTCATTACATTATAATCATATTTAGGGTTATCTATACCAAAATATTGTTTTTTACAAAAAATAGAAACTTACCACTAAATAAAATTTCTAGTTTCTCTATAAAGTTCAACATATGATTGAAATCCAAAAAGGAAAAACAAATACAGAAAATAACAATATTGTTTCATGAATCTCCAAACTAGAATAACATAGAAAAAAAACTTCTGTGACATAACACATAAATTCCAATATATAGTCCCTTCAATCATTCCACTTCAATGATTTGAATATTATTAACCCTTCCTTAGTCTATGTGTTATCACTTTGATTAGGTAATTTACTCAGATAACGATCAAGTTCCCCATACATAAAACTATAAATTTCACCTTAGGATGTTCTATATTTATCCTCTATAAATACATCATTTTTTGGTAATTAATTTTTTTCATCCCTTATTTTAATGAATAAAATATCTTCCCATAAAAAAGTCTCAATTTTCTGAGTTCTGCTTCCCATATTATCATCATATAGGAATCTAAATGTTCTTTCATCCATGTGAATCATGAAACTCCCTTTTTCTATCATTTAGTTCATATTGAAATTCAACTATGTTTAGGTTTTTTATCATAAATTTAGATAGATATTTAGGATTTATAAAAACATTTTAAGTCTAACCCCAATTTAATTTGGTTTCTCAAGATGATAATCATTACATCTTATATCACACTATGTATTAACAATTTTTCTCTTAGTAATGGGTATTAACTAAAACCAAAAACCATAGTGTGAGAAACAATAATCATAGTGAGTAATCATATAATATTGAAAAATCTATTGTTGGATTTATAAATCATGACACCTTTATTCCAATATATAAAACCATATCTTTATCATTGGTTATCCTAGTCCATTATATATTGAAATCTATTATAAAAGTTCATAAAATTTGTAAATTAACAAAATCACGTCATTTCAGAATTGTTTTTCTAGTTGTGAAGTGTTAGTAATACTCATTATGCACCTATTATGAAAGTGTAAATACCCAACAAAACCAATTTTAGAGTTCCTACCCCATAGATCATCTATTACATAACCACATCCACTTTCTAGTACATCTACATGTATGTATTTATGTGAAAAAACATATTCCTTTATTTTATAAAATTTATGGTGTTGTTATATACATAATCATATCCCAAGTGTTCTCACTAAAAATTCCAGTCAGGTATTCCAAAAAATAACTAATACATTATTTGAAACCAACCAAGGTGACACAAAAATTACACAAAAACTTTATATCTTATTAGATGAAAATTCATTACACAACATTATGAATTCTGCAAAAAACAATAATTGTTTAGTGTATTGGGATACTTGGATGGATAAAAAACTAATACATAATTGATCTATATCATATACCACTAAGTTCATAACAAATATCACCCTTCTTATACAAATCATAGATAAAAAATCTTTTCATATCCTTGTGAAAATGAAATATATTAATGGGTGATCTCATATGCTCGGTAAGGGTAAAACGGGGATATGTCAATCAATGATCATTTTTATGATTAATATGAGAATAAGTTTATGTGAAGATGATAATAAAATGGTATTATAAAATGAAACAATTAATATATCTTAATAATGATTTATTGAAAAACACTGATATTTTTAAATGAAAACCATTTGGATAGAATATATGACTCACAATACTAAGAATAAATGAACATTAAAATATTATTATTTAAAAACATCCATTAAAACCTTTCTGCTAAATTTTTTAGTATGAATACTATTAACTACTTTATGAAATAAATATAACGGTCTAACTCAATATAAATTTATTGAAAAATGCTTAGTAAATATTCCCTAATTTTTTAGTAGTCATTATATTCTTGAAAAATATATTTCCCATAAAAAAGATTTAAATTAATTTTTTGGAGAAAACATTTCTGTTAATTTCTGGAAATATTAGAAAATTTATTCAATAAAATGTTATATTTTCTCAAATAAGCATATCAATGTATTATAATGATGAAATGATGATATTTTTCTAAAAAGATTGATTTTTTAATGAATAGTGAAAGATAATATTTTTATTGTAAACTTTTTTTCATATTAATGTATTAACAAAGATTAAATATATTTTGAATTAGTTTTAAAACATTTTTTTTGTAAAAAACTACTCTATACTTAAAAGTCATTTTCAAAAAACTATTTTTCACTGACTTTTGTGTTACAATTTTAAAAAAATTTCTTCAAATTATATAAATTGAATCATGAAAAATTTATTTAATATTTTGAATTTTAACATTATATTTATTTAAATTATTTCCATTAATTTTTATTCATTATGAATAGTAACCATAATAATTAATTTTCACTGTTGTAACTGTTGATCGGGTATTTCATTTGAAATATAATATGATAAGGACTAAAAAATGACCCTAACACTTTCATTAATTATATTAGGTATGGGGATTTTGGCCATGTTCATACAATTTTATAAAATATGGCAACATTGTTTCATATTTCATTAATTTTTTAATTTTTCTTATTTTATGTAGTGAAATGTCAAAAATGACATTCTCATTGTTTTATAATCTCTAAATATTTGAGATATGAAAACATAGAGGATATGTTTTATTTTAATTATTTATTTGAATGAAAAATTATTTTTTATCATGGTAATTATTGTTTTTATTTATGAAATAATTAACTTAAAATGCTTTCTCAACACCAATAAAGTATTTATCCAATTAATAGAAACGTATTACCAATGATTTTTAGAATCTTAAAAATATTATAATTTTATTTCATTATTATGTTACATGACTTATATAGATAAATATTAAATGTTTGTGATTTTGAAATGATTAAATTTTAATTTTATTGTTTTTAGGTAGCTTTCAACATAAATTAAATGAACAATTAAAAAAATTACATTACAGATATTTTATGTAAAATAATATCTTACTAATTTTTTTAAAAAACATAATAATATATGAAATTGGAACTATGTATGATTAATGGAATAAAAAATAATCAATCATACCTTTATGATTCAATTTTCACCTTATAAGTAAAATTATATCACATTATTATTTATAAAGTTATTACAATAGTTAGGATTAAAAAATGTTAACAGTTTGGTTAATCCAAAAGATAAGGTTTAATATACTATAAAAACTTGTAAATAGTTTTTTTTTGATGATATCAAAACCATATAATTCTTATTTTAAAATTAATTTCATTTTAAGTGATTTTAGATGAGATAGAAACATATTATATTATTATATTTATGTTATTTCCAAAAAGGACATAAATAATATTTTTTAATAAACACTATTTTTTTGAATGATTTAAAATGAATATAAATATTATATTATCCAACTAATTTGGATGTAGTTTTCAATATAAAACATGGTCAATTAATGGGCCATGTTTACATTTATATTAACATTATGGCCCTAAATGATTAATAAAATTTTTATCGAGGTAATCGTCAAAATGGTTAATAGTTGGACGAATCAAAATATAATGGTGATGAAATAACCTAAAATAGTAAAAAAAATATTTGATGATATAATTTATAGTAATAATCTAATTATCTTAAAATTAATTCAATTTGGTTCCATTAAAAAATGAAAATAAATTTAAATAAATTTAATACTTTACTAAATTACCTGAATTTCCCTCCCCCATTATTAAAGGGAACCCACTCTCCTTTTCACTACACACCTCAAGAGACATTTTTTCTAAAAATACCAACGAAAATACTTTAATGAAATCCCTTTCAACATTTAATATTAATTATTTTGAGCATAACAACAACCTTAGAGGGATTAATTTACTCTGTAAGATAGGTTTCATGAAGAATTGGTTTGGGTCTTAACAAACCATTTTAATTTTATTAATTATTATAACTCCTTCAAATATTTTTCTACCAGGGTGAAAAAAACACATGTATCTTCCATATAATGAATTTTTTTTAGTTAATAGAATAAACAATATCTATACAATCTTCAATTAAATGCGAAATGAAACCACCATTCATGTGTACAATGTGAAATTACCTTGCAAATAGATTCAATTTTATTCGGATTAAAAAGTCTCACATATGGTTAAATTGTTATATTTAATATTGATATATGATATTAATGACATATTTTTCATTATAAAATGTTAATATATCATCTTATTAGTTAACATTCCATCCATTGAAAAATAACAATTCCATTCATGAAAACATGTGGACTACGACATCTATGAAGTGATGTGATTCATTTTCAATCATCAAATCACATGGAAAATATATAAATGTTTATTTAAAGAAATAATTTTGTATTTATCATCATTACATAATGTTAAAATAACCCTTTCCTTCATTCTATCATGATCTTCGAAAAAAGGGAATGTTACTCAAGTGTATGTATAGACTACCTTTTCCATTATTATGACATGGTAGATTTTGTCATAAACATATTTAATGATTAGTTTTAGAATAAAAATTGATGATAAAAATTATAATTATGTAATTTTTATATTTTTTGAAATTATTGAATAATGACCACTTTTTCTAAAACTAGACTACCATTATTATTTTGGACATATAAGACAAATATCATGAAACAATTTTAAAAGAATTTCATTGATTGTGTAATTTTATATAATATAGTAATAAATTAAATAAATTGGGTTATAAAATTGAATAATTATATTCAGAAAGTAAATATTTACCATAATTTTATTATTCATGATAATAAATAATGTACATGTATATTTATACTCAAGGTAAGGCATAACTATGAACCACCATTCATCTTTAGGATCTAACCTTTCTTTCTATAACTCACTTTCAATAGAAATTTATTATTGTGGATTCCATTAATATTTTATGTGTATATATATTATATATATATATATATATTAATATCTCATTTTCTAGTCATTTTCTAGTATAATACATGCGTTATGCTAATTTTTCAAATTCATTATTTTTAAAATATATTTTTATAATGATATTAAGAAATATTAATAAATCCATTTTATTTCATGGGTAATTCTAATTTTTATGTCTGATGGTTTATTTTCATTTTTTTCACAAATTAGAAATCTCATATTCTGAAGGATGATCAAAGATAGTTCTCCAATGCATTGGGTAATGATTAAATATGAAGAGATGTTATGTGTTGGAAAAAGGTGTAAACCTAATCCATGGTGGGATACCATCCACCATATGATGTTTCCTTGGAATTTATTCTCGACTTATATTTTAGTCATGTTTTGTGTTGCATCCTCAATTTGATGTTGATTTTTTTCATCATTTATATTTCTCAGGATTTTTTTATAAATTTCATTTTGATTAAAGGATTATTTAATTTTTAATAAATTGTTTCTTTTTTATCGCAACGATATTTTTTAATATTTTTTAAATGTCGTCATGAACTAATGTGTTTTTTTATTTTTGCATATGTCCCTTATTGAGATATATATTCTCATCTTCTATTTCAAATTTTTTTCAAATAGATTTAATGATGATTATGGACAAGGAATATGTCAAGATTAAAAGTGTAATGATATGTCTTGAATATAAATCTTATTATATCAAAAATGTTTTTTTGGAAAAATGTATATTAAGTTGTAGGGTCTACTTTTTAGTGTCATATTTATTAATGTAATATTTATGGAGTAGTAATATTAGACTATAAACTTTAATGATACTAACAATTAATATAATTAATTATTTACTTAAAAACACAATATTTTTTAACGATTGATCTGGTTCATTACAATTATTCCAAAAATAATGGATGTTTATAAAAAATTAATCATATAGGAAAAATTTACATGATCCATGGGATTATAAAATCACCTTAATATCATGTCATAAAGTTATGGAATAATGTGTGGATGAATCATAATCATATAAATCTAATGTCATCCAAACCCACAAATACATTAATCCCAGGTTAAGCTACGACTAACTACTAGTATACCATGTTTGTCTTAGGATAGCATCCTCTATACTATTGATGGGCTTGGGATAACCTCTATTATACCCTTTGGTATAATAGAAAATTAATCTTTACCCAATTTATTGTAGTTATATAATGACCCACTCAAAATATAATAATAATAATAATCAATTATTATGTTCTCCCAAAGATCATGAAATCATTTATCATTTAATGATATATTATCATATGGAAAATAAAAGAATTTTCTTCAATATTTAATCACCTAAATCATAAATCAATCATGGAATTAATATGGATGGTTTTAATGGAGTATATACCTAGTGGTTCAAATTTAATATAAAAGTATATTATCATAGATGAAAAATGACATTAAAATATCGGTAGTATATTTATTGAGGAAAAATCCTTTTTAATTTTGAAATAACTTATTTAAAATATTAATATTTCCAAAATATTATATAAATAATTTTGTTTTAAAAAAACATATAAAATTTTAAAGTGATCTTTAAGACATTGATTGGTTATTTTTTCGGGGAATATCGATTCGTGAGGCAAATTTTTAAACAAATAATCAATTCAAACATTTATTAAAAAGCAACTCAATTCGAAAATGAGAAAAGAATACCTTTGAATTTTTCTATAACAAAAACAAGGGTTAAAATTAATTTATTAAATAATTGTCTAATATTATAAGATTTCCTGAATTTATTTAGTAAAATATAAACCTGGAATGAAAATATTCCTCAATAAATAGAAAAAACAATGTTGGTCTTCCTTATAGTTGTTCTTATGGAATTTATTATATATAAGAAAATAAAAAAAGGAAAAATTATAATAAAAAAAATTTAATAGATTATATTAATAGAAAGAAAATTTTAAAGAGATATAACATATAATTTTATCATATAAAATTTATTTATAAACAATCCTGACAAAAAACTAGATTGAAATATAAAACCCTTACATTAATCTTGGATTTATTCGAAAGTGCTATAAATTCTTATAAAAACGATTTAAATTTATTATAATTATATAACATGACGATATTCATACATAAAATGAAAAAAAAATTAATTGTTACATATTATTACAAATTTATTATCAATTCATTATTAAAATCACACATCTAAGGGATAATTATATCGTCTTTCATCTATGATTTGATTATGCCGTTTTGGTCAATGTAATTTGATCTTGGTTCCCTAATCTATAAATTTTTAATCTTGTCATATATTTAATATTATTATATATTATCCCAATTATTTTACATTTATTAATATTTCATGTTGTAAAATGTTTAATATCACTCATTTAAGTGGTAAGAATCACCTATACAAGAATAACAGAATCATTTCCCATTTGATATAAAGGAAGTGAAAAATGGTTGTTCTATAAAAATAATAATAACTTCATATATTTATGATATTATATTAATCATGATATTTATATTATAAAATTTTTAGGTAATATGTAGAATCAAATAAAATTTAAACACCTTAGTCAATATTTATTCCTCCCCTTTGAGAGGTCTCATTTGGCTTACTCCATTATCCGAGATAGATTAGTCTTATATGACTACCTGGGACTCTGGAAAGAAGGGAAGGAATATATTATTTTTTTGGTATGTATTTTTTTAGATATATGTCTCAAAATATGTGAATAATATAATAGGGTAGGTAACATATTATATGTGATGGATAGAACACACTTCGAAATTCATAAAATATTTAAATAACAAAATGTTATTTTCCGATGAAAGTGGAACCAAAAAGACAAGGATTCAGTTTAAAGATAATATAGGTTGAAGTTATATTTAAATAATAATAATTAAAAAAATTTATTTGATATAGTAACCCTTAACTATTGTTCTAAATCCATAGTATACTAGTTTTAACATTTACCATGGTAACAATTTTTTACTCTTTTTAGTATTCATTATGAACAAAAATTAAAGAGGCATATTTAATTTTTTTTTGAAATTATAAATAATGATATGGAATGTAGTTTATAAATTTTAATTAATATAGGTGGTACGAAATAATATTAATATAAATTCAAAAAAATGGAATAAAAATAAATTTTTATAAAAAATGGATTTTTAAACTCAAAAATGAACTTATAGAATAATCAAGCCTAATATTGATTCCTATGAAGTTAATTTGATAATTTTTTATTATATTAGATTTATTTTAATTTTTATAAAATATTTAATAACAACTGTACTTTTAAATTATATAATATAATGAAACTAAAGGACTATTTTAACAAAATTAAAAATTTCCACTATTGACTTCGAAATATTCTCTTTTTGAAAAATAGAAAAAAATCACCATAAGATAAAAAATAAATGAAGATTAAAATGATATGAATTTAATAAAATAATATTACTATAAAATGATATAAATTAGTTATAATTTCCATGACCAAAACTAAATAATGAATTTTTTTAGATAAAATATTTATGAAGAATAGAATGACTTTAAGGAAAATAGAGTACTTATTTATTATGGTATAATAAATAAATTTTAATTATATAAAACCTATGCATAGAAGTTTAATAAATGGGCTTTTCTTATTCATACTACCAATTTTATAGATAGGTTATATTGGTAATAATATCTTTTTTATATAATTTAGATGTTCCCTTCAAGGTAGGTGTTTCATGTTAAGAAATCCATAAAGAATAATATTCTTTTAGACGAAATTTTCATTGTGTAATATCAAAAAATTGTATAATGACCATAAAAAATATGAGAAAATCAACATTAATTTACAAAAACATTAGTGTGGAACTAACAATTTTTCAAGGGAAATGTATCAGCTAATGGGGTTACTAATTATATTTATGGACCTGCACCACAAGACTCACACAATGGATGGGGGTTATAACTTCAATGCTAGATCACACATATAACATTGAGTTGAACCCAATAGTTGATAGTATCACATAATAAGTGGAAGTATCAAAAAATCTATGGGGGAGAGGATATAACTCACTTAGTAACATATGGGGAAATATACATCACAAAACATTGAACAAAAATGGGGGGTGGAATACCTGATACATTATGAATTCAATGAGTATCGATCCTAATATATATAAATGATCCTATGGATATAATAACATTAAACAACATGTATCACTTTTCATATCACCTGTAAAGCTAAAGTGTCACATGTAGTAATTTTCTATGTGGAAAAATCACTTAGGATGAACAACTCAAATGCTAAAATTTGAGTCCTTGTTATGAAGATATGATAAATCACTATGGGATGAAGTAGTACATGCCATGAACTTATATGTGTATATGACATATATCACCCAAGTAGAATTTTTTTATGAAATTACCATTAAATGGAATGTGGATTCAACATATAAAGTGTTAATTACTATGTACACGGCATATGGGTCCAATAGTGGTACTCAGTGTGTACTACCTATTCACAGAGTTGAATAACCAACATTTACCTAGAGTTCCTCCTCTCTCCCAAAGTTTTTCCTCCATAATTATTCTTTTTTATTGTATAACTACTTATGTTATGTAATATATATCATAAAAACAAATACAACAATAGATATTTTAAATGGGTTTTCATATTTTTTGCGTAACCTTTTTAGGGATTTAATTGAAAGAGACATGGTTAATATATTTTTAATTTTGGCTTTTAAAAACCAAAGTCAAAATATTTATTTCAAAAAAGTTATAAACTTTTAAAGTTTGTAAAAAAAATTATTTTCAAAGTATCCATATTTATTGATAATTTAATATAAATTACAACATTTTTAGATAATATACGGGATATGAGAAAACAATATATGAAATTAAATAAAAATAATAAAATTATTCTAATTGATTTGACGTAAATTATTTATTTACTCTTGTGTCCTTTAAAATTTTCTTTTGAATCAATAACTTATTTGGAAACCTCATTTGTGTTTGGGTTCGTATTTTAAATTTTGGATGATAAATCTCATGTATAAATTTCATATTTTTGAACTTGGTCTGATGAATTATTCATTATCATAAAACATAAACTATCAAATGTTTTACGAATTAATAAATATAGTATAAAAAAATTAAATAATGAGATAATATAATTTAATAGAGTGGGGAAATGATTTATTGATGAACTAGTGGATGGATGATATGGATTATAGGATTAGTATATTGAATGTAGAGAAAAGAGGAGGATAGAGAGTTATATATAGTTCTTGAAAAAATGTTCCATACCCTTTGAAAATATAGTTATGATATTAAAAGTTTAACGGTACATTTTAATGACTATTAAGCATTGATGGAGTGTGATAAAATAGATTTACTTTTATCATTGGATATTTATATAACTAATGATAAAAATCATGTCACATGTATTCTGATGTCATTTAGTTAAAAAGCAATGTAATAACCCAACGTGATATAGATTTAAGGTTTTTTATATAAATACCCAATGATAAAACATTTTTAACTTTAGCTATTATATAAACATCATTAAATCCCTGAAATGAATGTTGTTTTTTTTGTAATATTGACATGGAATTTACTTAGACTATAAGTCATGTGGGAGAGTGAACAACCTACATGGTGTATAAAACCATATTATATTCTAGGATATATATAATCCTCAAAACCCGTGTGCCATAGGATGAGAGGTACATGATGTGTGTTAATATGAACTACATACAATTTAGTCATGTCATTCACCCATATTTTATAGATTCTCAAATTTCCATAAAAATAATTCTCATAATAATATCTAAATTCCACATAGTGACAATATCCATCATTCAGGACCACTGGGGGTCCTTTCTAGTGAGCTTCTCATCCCTATTGCTTCATTACGAAATTTTTCCATCCTCTTAAGATCACATTCATGTTAGAAAACAATATAAATGTCTCCCTTTATTCTAGAGACTTCACCTTTCATGTAATTATACTTTTTATTTCATTTAGTTCCACCAAATTCATATCATTTCCCAGATCCTCTACTCATGATCAAGGTTGATGGGTCCCAATATCAAAATTAAACAAACAAAACTGGGAAGGTGGAACAATCATGACTAGTGCAAGTATATTACAACAAAATATCTTATTATGGTATGAATAATAAAATATAAATAAAATATGAACGCATATTTTTAACAAAATGATGATAATAGTAGAATAAGATTCCAAGGTATCATTAAAAAAATGATTTTCAATATTTGTAAGGAGTACACCCAAAGAAAAATTGTGTCGATGATGAATTATAAAAATTAATAAATATTCAAAATAATAGTAACACGTCATAATAGTAGATTTGAAAAAATTATTTATTATAGAGGAAAAGGCTTGTATTTAAATGGAATAATCCCTACATCAATGGAGAATCATCATCCCATTAAACCACATTTTCTACCTTTGTTTACTATATCACATCTATGCAATATTATCACCAATTTCATTAGGATTATAGTCTTTTCCACTGAATCTAATATCAATTCAACTATTATATAACCTCTCCCCTCCCTATCGCCCTCTCGCAGGTTTATCAATGATTTAAGCAGCTAACCCTATGGCGATATAAAAAAATAAGGGTTTAAATATGAATGTTAGGTCATGAGAGATAATAATTTATTAATTCCTTTCAATTTCCCACCTATGAATGGCTCTGTAGAGAACTTGAGATAAAAGTAAAGGTCATATAACCCCTATGGTGAACCCTATATTCTAGAAACAACCATAGTTTTATAATTTCAAAAGGAACAATCAATTAAATGATATCAAAATTATCTGATCTCATGATTTCAATAAACGTTAAAAATCCCTTAAAATTCAACATCAATTTCAATTAAAAAAATCATCCTGGGGGTAAACACAAAACCTCATGATCAAAATTACCACCAATTTTTTTAGGATTTATAATATTATAAATATACCATTTATAACATATGAGAATAGCAAATTTAAAATTTGATATTTGTGTTAATTGTCTACTAAAAAACTCTTCCTCATTACATTAAGACTCTCTAATCACCATCTTAACCTTAATACACCATAATGAATACAAGATTAGTGATAGTTTATGAAAATTATTATCAAATATTAATCATGATATTTATTATTTATTATATCATCTTATTATTAGTTATTACAAAAAAACCTTATTATGTTTTATTAAAGGGGGATGGTGGTTTAAAAAAGAACCACTAATAAAACAATATATTTAATAGAATTCAAACTTTTTCTTCCTTCCCCTACCTAAACATATCTCATATTACTCACCGGTAACTCCTCCTTATATTTCTAAATACATCAAAAAATTTATCTAATAGGATTCAATATTTGGTACCTTTATCTATATCTATAGACATCATCACTTCATCATTGACTAATAATGTAAGATCCCATATTTTTACATGTACACCCCTCACTAATTTTTTTAGAAAATTTTGCTTAACCTCCATTTCATTTAAAACAATTACATCTAAACCTCATATTTTGGGATGATGGTTTTTTTCGAGGGAGATTAAAATAATGTTCTTCGGTGTATTTTATCATTAATGAATGGTTTATGAGTTTAAATGTGTGCATATATTATGAGGGTTTTATATGGGCTAGGAATTTATCATATGTGGTTCTAGTTTTTTATAGATAATGGGGTGCGATATTTCTTATGGAAACATTCACATCATTAATTGGTAACATGATGTGCACATGTTACTTGGATGATTTTCTGAACTAGTTTAGAGTGTGAAATATTTACAAGCCATGAAATTAGTTTTTGTCATGAAAATGTCAATCAGGGTTATTTTAACCGGATTTGACGTATTATTTGATTTATATTTTACATATGAATTTTTTATTTTGAATTGAGGATTCAAATTATGAATTCCTTCGATTATATAACATCATGTTCTTATTTTTTGGTATTCCTAAACCAATATATTAAATATTCATGGGATGGGTTTTATTTGGGGTAGTTTTAGGTTAAAACATTTTAATTATTGAATGTTTTTTGTGTTGCGTATAGTTAGGGCATTGATTTCCGGAACTGTGTTCCCTTCTAGAAGAAAACTTGTAATGTAATATTGAGAGGTCTTATATGTTAGGTGCACACACTGATGATATTTGTGCCCACATAAGAGAAATCATGAAATTTATCAAAAAGGGGTACACGTCTAGGGAAAATAATTTTTTCTAAATCATCAAACTCTTCTCAGCTAACCGTGTGTGGATTTTTTATATGAAATCATGTTTTAAAACCCCAAAACCCCTCTTTTAGTTTTGTATATGACCTGTACAAACCCCAATCAATATATTATTCCCTAAAAGATCCCAAGAGATGTCTTTGGCTCCCCTACACCCTTATTAGAGTGAATCTAAAATTAAAAAATGATGTTTGGTCTTTTCCTGGTAGGTTTTCTCTTCCCATTATCTATCTTCTGTTATATCCCCTTTCCTCCCTAAGGTAATATACCTCTCCATTTTTATTGTAATATATAATAAAATTTTTTAGATCTTGGATCTAGCTGTGATTCCTAAATTCCATTTTTATTATTCCACACTAGAAAATTTCAATTAGGGTTTGGATTTTTGAGATCCCTTGATTCCAAGGTAGGTGGTTCGGTTATGGTGGACAAATTTTAATAACCATTAATTGGTTAATTTTAATTAAATTTTTCTAATTTAAATTATGTTGTAGGAAATTTCATTCAATCCATTTATTAAAAAAATATATTTAATTGAAGGATTTATATTTGAAATTATATCTTTTGGCATAAAATTTTGAAAACCAACCAATTTTACTGAGTTAGGTATCATTTATCAAATTTATGGGATTATTTGAAATTTAAAGTGTTGTATTTACATTTTGAAATTAATCTGATGGAATTGATTTCAAAATGGTATCCATATACAATGGGTAAAATTTATTTTGATAGAATCCCATCAGTATTGTCTTGGAGGAGGGTATAATTTGATTAAAAACTCTTATTGTTTTTTAAATTGAAAATTGGAATTTTCAAAATGGATAATGTGATTAATATTAATTTATGTAGTCATGAAATAAATATCTCATCATTTATTATTATTAGGGGACATGAAATCCTAAAGATGACGGGGACTTATTCAGACAACACTATATGATTTAAAATAGTGAAAATACATATGGGGAAGTCACATCCATGATGGGATAGTGATGAGAACTCGTTGGTCAGTATTGAGGAGAACATCTGTACACAAAATGTCATGTAAATATTTGAGTGTGTGGAGTCTCGTAGCCTAAATATATCATAACATTATAACTTATGACCATGTTGGTCTCTTGTTTTTATTTGATATATATATATATATATGAAAATGTATGTTGTAAACTATTGACTATCACTTCTGAATTCATATAAAATTTCTGTGAAGATATTTTTTAAATGAATAATTCCATAATTTTATCTGTAAAGCAAGATTTTTTGTAAATATTATTTTGAAATTAAAAAATAGTTTATTTAATGAGGAAATAATTATTTGGTTAACTAAATTTTGGCAACACTTATGGAATCCTTGGTGATTCCCTATTAGGATTTTATATCACAACCTACCTATTCCTTCAGACATTTGTAGATTATCTTATTCCAGTTCTGAGATAGGGAAAGGCACATCATTGATGTGGAATTATCTTTTTTTCATTGGTATTGGTGTGTTGTGTCCACAAGGACATGGTTATTTGTCCTATTTTTTAGGTACATTATTAAAGTACTTGAGGTTTTCATTACTTTTTGACATACTGAACACTTCTCTCTATTGGGTTTCTCTTGTTTTCATATTGACCTGTTTATCTTTCATTCATTGTGTTCATGAAAAATTAGTTCCCACATTAATATTTCTCCGTTCCAGGTTCAAGTTGGCAACCCATTGGGATCTGGAATTCCATTTAGGCTCTGTCATTGATAGCTTGATTATCGGGTGACCAAGGTTCCCAGGGTAGTATGTGAAAAAGGGGATTGCCCTTCAGGCTAGGTCTTATCTAGCTCAGTCATCAGGTTATTAGGGTACGCGTGCTAGTTCATTACAAAGTGATATCAAAGAGAGGTTTAGGTTTTACATGTTTCCTTGATTTCAATATGTAGTTGTGTAATTCATTTTGGGACATAGGAGGTAGTTTTGATTGAGTGTTTGGCCAACTATAACCACAAGGAACCATAAGTCACCATGGGTTGTTTGGGAAAAGACATATTCTGGATTAGTTTTAGTCATTTATATATTTAATATTTTTATAATTTGAAATCCAATTTTTTGTTCTTATCTATTGGTATTAATTTCCGTATTTCTCCATTTGAGTGTTAAATCTATTGTCTTTACTTTGATCTATTTATAATTTGTATCATCATTCCATGGAGAAGATGTATGAATCATATCCAAGAAGAGGATATTGTGTAACCATAGTAAAAGAATACTCTAATGGACCGAATCCTTGTTGAGGTGATTGTGATTATTGTCCATGCTTTATGGTAGGCACCACTGCTAGTTCCCATTCAGGGTCCAACTATGGAACCTCAAAGGGATGATATTCATAATCATTCATAATTGTTTCTATTATAGAATCAATTATCGTCCGAAGGATCAAATGATCCTATAGAGGCTAATGAATGGTTATGTAGGATTGAGCATTTTTTTGGGTTATTAGAATCAACCAATGAAATCATGGTGATATGTACTACCTTCATACCGGAAGGACAAAGATGAATCTGGTGGGACATAATGTTGATGGAGAAGAGACATGAGGTATTAAAGTGGAAATACTTCAAGGCTCTTTTCACTAACCTATTATATGTAAAGATCATGGTATTTTCCATGTATATTGAATTTTTCACGGTTTATTATACTGAATAGACCATAAAAGAGTATGCAAACCTTTTTATTGTGATAGTATGGTTTTCACATGAGATGGTATCGAACAAGAAGTTGAAGGATCGATGGTTCATGTTGGGAGTACAATATGATACTCATTATTAGGATTTATTTTTGAATATAAATTATTATATTGATGTGATGTATATTTCATTGATGGTCATGATGGACCTCGATGGAATGTTAGAGTTGTTGGGATATTGTTATCCCTTTAGAGGAATAGTGTCTTCTTATAACGGAATTTGGAATCATGATGATTATCGTGGTGGTAATATATAGTAAGATTTTTCAAAACATAATGAAATACTTGTTATGGGTCCTTTAAAATTCTTCTAGTTTGGAAAAACTATGAATTCTATGCTAGTTTTCACAATGGTACCCTAGGTATGTGGCTTGCATATATGATAAAGTCACCTATAAATGTTCTTCTATATTTAATTAGCTCCTCATAGAGGCACGAGATCATCTGATCCAACTATAACTATGGTTAAATAATATTATTTAGATAAAATGGGGATACATAAATAGGAATCTTGAATAATAATTCTATACATAGTGGAAGTGTATCCATAGATTGAAGATAAGAGGTCAATCTACTGTGAATGACACCATCACTATATCTTCATCATTAATGATTTCTCTCTCTTATACTGGTGCATATCATTATTTTATTTAAACCCATATTGGGAATATGATATATCTTCTTATATATTTTTTGAAGTATGTTATGGATATTACTAAAGACCCTGGAACAACAAGAGAGAACGATCTCTATATTCCTTCTTTTATTTTCTCATTTTCTAATTTTGATCATTCTTGGAGTTTTCTAGATCTATACATGAAACCACATGACATCATATTCTATATTTATTGTCTCACATCCAATAAATATTTGATTTATTATTATATTAGATGCAACTCCATTACTACACCCAATGGTGTATGTCATATCTATCAAGGAGAATGGGACATGAGGTCAAGAAGGGCATGACCTTATTATCCATAGACGGGAAAAGTGATATCTGGGTTCACTCTTGATATTGAGATATAAAATTTTAGTATTTATTTCCCTATACTTTTCATCGATTTTCTTGTTGTATTTATTTATGCTTTCTATGGGTTTCCACCAATACGAGAGGTATAATTTTTTATTTATTTGACCCATGGTACTCAAATTATTTCTATTACCTCATACCACATCGAAACAAATGAAATTTATTAGTTGAATCCTCCATTGGATGATTATCTATTTAATGGATTTATAATCCCATGTGTGTCACCTTGGTCAAAGCTAGATCGCTTTTCAAAGAAAGAAAGATTAACTACACCTTTGTGATGATTAACAAAAAATCTATCATGTTACAATAAATAAAAAGTATCTATTACAAAAAAATGTTTATTTTTTATCAGCTGAAAAGGTAGAGGCGGTTATAAAAGATTAATCCTAGACCTAGATACACACAATCAAGGATAAAATGATCTGACTTTCAGAAAACCACCTTTTAGAGTTGGTATGTCCATTATAAATATTATTACATTCAATTTGGTGTAACAAACTATCCTAAAATATTTATGTACTTAATGTAAATGATTATCTCTGAGTACCTTGATACATTTTTTTAGTTTTTTTGGATGACATCCTTGTTTATGCTGACACTGAGATGGATCATGTACGTCATTTGAGATTAGTTAAGGAGTTTTTGAAAAATCAACACCCTATTATAAGTTATAAAATTTCATTTATGGATTCATAAAGTTATGTTCTTTTGAAACATGTTGTCGAAACATATTATTTCAGTTGATCCAGATAAGGTGAGGGTGATTATGGCACATAAAAGACCATGAAATGTTTTCCTGGTTTGGAGATTACTGGGTTTTTTTAGATATTATAATTGTTTCATCAAGGACATATCAAATTTGTATTCTATGGGGATTTACCTTACATGAAAGCGATGGATGTTATATTTGGATGAAAAATGTCAGAATAGTTTTTTTGAGACGAAATTTGTTTTGAATACTACATTATTGATGACACTTTGAGAGGCCACGAAAGGTAATTTCATCTAATGTGATGCATCTGGTACATGTTTAGGATATGTTATCTTGGTGTATGATCATGTCATTGCATATGGAAATTGTTAGCTTAGCCCACATGAGATGAATTACCCAACCCATGACCTTGAACATGAAAATATGATGAACGTGATAAAGAGTTGGTGGAATTACCTTTGTGGAGAAAGGTTTACCATGTTTTCAGGATACAAGACCTTTTGTCGTTTATTCCCTAAATAAATTTGTATCTCCACTAGAGGAATTGGTTGAAATACCCCCAGTATTTTGATTTCAAAATCACCATACCCCGTGGAATGTGAAGGTCATTCAAAATGATTTGAGAAGGAAAATTTAGACCCAGGCAGTGAACGAATCATCATAAGAGTGGAACTTGTATGATAATCCTGTATAGTTTGATACTTGAGTTTTGGAAGTAGGGGATAATATTTCTTTTCCATAGGTCTAGTACACATATTATCATATTGAGATGATCATTGAAGGGAAGAAGGTTGATGATCGGTTTTGTAGAATTAAATACTCTCTTTATAGTGGGGATTTCGTGACTGGATAGACATTCTACACCAAAGGAATTTCTATGCTATTAGAATCACTTTAGTGTCCCATTAGCCGTATGTAATGATGTGGTGGGGGATTTTAATAACACCCATAGGAAAGTGCACCTGGGAGACACAAAGATATACTTTGACACTCTGCATAAATTCTGGTTTCCAAGTATACGAAGTGGAATTTTTGAATGTTTTTTCTCAGTTTTATGTGTTTTAATAGGTTAAGTGAAATCGGAAAAAAACCTAGGTTTTTCATCAGCCACATTAAATGCCAATAGTGATGGGGGGAGATATTTATGGACTTTTTTGTTGGGTTTCCACACACATAGAGAACGAAGAAAGAAATATGGGTAATAATTGATTAGATAACTAAATAGGTTCACATTATACCCATTCATGATAAAACCACTATTGTGAGGTTGGGAAATATCTATGTGAAAGAGATTGTTCATTTTCATTGAGATAAAAATACTATATTTTCTGACATATATAATCAGTTCACTTATCGTTTTTTGAGAGACATTAATGAGGTACAGAGATCTCATGTCTATAGGAGTATGACATACCATCCATAGTCGGATTTCAAGATAGAATGTAAAATACAAATTCTTGAGGATATGATGTGTTTCTACATACCTGACTATAATGGCTTTGGGGTTGACCATATAGGACTTTTTGAGTTTTCTTATAACAATAGGTAATGTTTTGGATCATAATGGATTATTCTAAGGTCTTATATAGATGACCTTGCTTATCTCATTTGTATTCGCATTAGACGATTGATATTTTTAGTTGGTGACCAAGTGTTCTTGAATGCTTCATATTTTTTGTTTCATTGATGACTTGGGAGACATGGAAATCATGATCCTCAATTTTCTTGTACTTCCGATGAAGTGGATTAGGTGGGGAAATATGCTTACTATTTTTAACATATGTCATAGCTAAAAATAATAAATAACAAATTCCATGTTTCTCAACTACAAAATTTTCTATCTGATCCATCTCAATTTTTAATCTAGAGTGATCTTGAGGTTGAACCTGATTTACCTATTAATTAAAATAGTTAGGGTAATTGATTTTGGAATCCAAATAATTCATGGGAGGATGATAACCATTAGTTCGAGTGCAATAGAAACACAGTTCTGATAAACATGAGATGTGGGAGAGGGAGGAACTGATAAAAGAGAAGTGGCATCATTTTTATATCACTAAATATTTTGAATATTATTTATGGTTAGAGTATGTTTTTATGTTGGGGATGTTTTATCATACTATTAATTTTTTTAGGCAATCTTACCCATCTATTAAAATTTCATTGGTTGGGTTTCATTTAGCATTATATCGGGTGGAATCTATTGAATTTTTTAAACATTATATGTTGTGCATGATTGCAACATGGTTTTCCCAAAATGTGTTCCTAGTTAGAGAAAACATTGAATACGGAGGTAGTGAGGATTTTTACTGTTGCCCCATAGTTTGAAAAGTCATGAACCCCCCTAGAAGAAAATGTGTAACCCATTAAAAGGGGATCGCAACTAGGTTGCATAGTTTGTCTAAAACATGATTCCCTACCTATCTAACCATGTATATTGATTTTTTAATATGAAATTAAGTATTAAAATCCCAAAACACCTTTTTTAGGGTCCTAACAGACCTGTATGCCCCCATTATGTTTTTTATTCCACATAAGCTCCAATGAATAGTTTTATCCCTATACACCCCTCTGGATGTGAATCTATGCTAGGAAAATAATGTTAAATATTTTCCCAGTAGGTTTTCTCTTCTGTTTTCTATCTTAAATTATCTACTCTTTACTCCTTGGGGTTTTATAGATCTCCATGTTGAACAGTAGAGATAATATCCTTTGTTTTGGATCATTGATCTAGTTGTGATTCTCTAATACCATAATCATATTTCTTCATTGACGAAAGAATATTAGGGTTTGGAGTATTGAACTCCAATGATACCGAGGTATTTTGTTCCGTTCTGATGGCCAGATTTTATTAACCATAAAATCATTGATTTAACATCAATTGTTTGATTTAAATTCAATTTCTTGAAATTTATTTCAATTAGTTTATTAAAAACCCCAAATCCATTGAATTGGGGGATTTTAATTTTAAATTGGATCATTAAAATGAAATTTGGAGAAACTCCCAATCCAATGAATTGGGGTGTTCTGTGAAAATGATGGAATTATATAAAATTAAATTGGGAAATTAATTCGATGGAATTAATTTCAAAATTGTATTTGTAAAAAACGGATTTAAATTATTTTGATATAAATCCATTGGTTTTATCTTGAAAAAATTATGATTTGATTAAAATACAATTTTGGTTTTTAAATGTAAAATTATAATTTTTTAATGGAGAATGGGATTAATTTATTTTAATGATCCTTAAAATAAATTTCAAATAGAATTATATTATTAGAACACATGAATGCATTATTTAGTGAGTTTTATGGATTGTACACTATGAATTAAAATACTAAAAATACATCTACATTACTCACATCCCTAATGGGATAGTGATGAGTAATTATTAGTCAGTATCGAGGGGAATGTGTGTACACATAATGTCATGTATAGTATTTTAGTGTGTATATTCTTTTAGCCTAGAACTATCATAGCATTCTGCATATGACCATGTTTATATTTTTTTATTTAAAATATTTATGTTCCAATCAATTTTGTAAATTTTTTACCATGACTTCTAATTTTATATAAACTATTTTATATAAAATTTTGTAAACCCATTTTTTTAAAGAACCTTCCCATCATTGTAATTGTAAGGAATGATTTTTTGTAAATATGCATTTGACATTACAAACCTTTTTATTTAATGTTGAATGGTTTATTTGGTTAATTAAACGTTTTCATTTGTTTTAAAATTATTTTAGATATTTTATTAATCTTTTAGCACACACCCTACCATTTCCATTGAGTGTTTTTAGATTATTGTAATATTATTTTAGCATGGGTAATGAATGACATAGAGGTGGTAGTATTTTTTGATCATTGCAATTAATTCAATTCATTGGAAAATTGTTAGTTATCCTATTTACTATGGTACATTATTATAGTACATTGGGTTTTATAACTATTTGACTTCATGTACACCTCTCTTTATGACATTTCTCTTTTATGTCTTCTGAATTTTTTAATATTTCATCCATTTCATTTATTGAAATTTTTCCACTTTCATATTGAATAGTCCAAGCTTCAAGCATACAACCCCTGGGGATCATGAATACAGATAAGGCTATGTCAGAGCTAGCTCATTTGTGGGGTTACCCAAGTACCCAAGTTTTTTTGTGGTTAGTGAAATGATATTTTATATGTTGACATTGAAAACAAATTCATTCTATATGTAGCCTCTTCTATTAAACACTTTGGTGACACCAAGTGACTTCATGGGCGATTTCACCCCTTTTGGAAGTATTGGTGTATCATTGGAATCTTAGTGGGTTTCTTAACTTTGGTTTTCATCTTCCATATGGTATCCTCTTTTACATATTATTGTGTGATCTCCTTTTAGCCGTTGAATCAAGATCATGATAATTAATATTATGTAATCTAATTTTTTCTTCAGATCTACATTGACTTCATTATTTATCAGTGTTCCCTTTTTTGTGTTTCTTTGATTTCTGAATTATTTTGTATGGTCCAGAACATTACCCTATAGTCTCTTTGAAATTATCTACATATGTTCAATAATTGTGGTCACACCGAAACACCATGTGCGTGACCCAATTAATTGACTAAATCTAGTAATGATAAAAAGTATGTTCTTAGACCTCCCATTGGACCCCACTTGGTCTATTAATGTTGAGAATATGCTTATGGGCTCCCTTGTGTTGAGACATCCTTTTATGTTTCAATGAATTGAAATTTATGAAAATCAGGTTTTTGATTAAAAATGTGAATGGAGATTTCGATATGCTTTGGATGGGAAACTGAATTAAGATAAATGAAAATTTGGAAAGGTTATATTGTGGCGATTCATCCTATTATAGGATAATATACTAATTGATAATATATTTCTTATAAATAGAATGAGATAAGTTAAACAACTATTCATTTGATATGAATGGTTATGAAATTTATAAATTCTTTTCCTATATTTTTTAAATATGGATTCTTGAAGGACTAGACTGCTGTTTTCTGAGATGTGGCCATGGTGGTTTTACCTAGTATAGTATAACCCATATCTTGAGAAAATATTCTCCCCATTTTATATGGAAATGGGAATATTTATATGACACAAGCATTGAAATTCGCACGGAGTATAGTATGAGATGGTCATATTCCCATTACAATGGGATTTATCCCTTCGGACTCATAAGAAAATCTAACATGAGTGGTCACTTGGATCCCAGTTATGCTTATTGGGAAATGGAATAGGAAATATATCCAAATAAAAGATGATTATTCATGTGACCAAGACATCTGAAAAAGGAACAGAAATTTTCCCTCAGTGTCAACCAATAACTCATGGTTTGGAAGGTTTATTTTATATATAATATTAATTAAATAATTTATGTTACTATTTATCACATTATTTCATCCCAATACCATTGGAATGGTTTTCAATAAATGGTTGTGTCTACCTATTGATTTTTACTCACATTGTATCAGAGTATAGAACCCACATATGTGGAAATCAATTTTCCCTTGGATGATATTATTATTTGATTTATTCACTTATTATGGTTGATAATATTTCACCTTGGGTGATTCACTTGTTAAGTGATGTCATTATTTCTTGGCATTTAAACCCATCCCCAAGTATGTAATGAGATGAGTACATGTGCATCATTGTAGGAACATAGGGATATATATATATTGGAATTAATTGTTCATGATCAGGAAATATTTATTATAAGTGATATATTTTTCCTATATGAATTGTTAAATGAGATTCTGGACATAAATGATCAAAAAATTATAAAAGAAAGAACTAAGCTGTTTTTGAAATCCACATGTTATGAAAATTATAAGAGAACCTTATATTATTGGTTATTTATTTTTTCCCATATTTATGTTGAACATGATTTTTATCTAAGGTTTTATGGATTGGTCTTTCATTGTCGAGAAAATACCTCCAATTAATTATTGAATTGAGTGTTAGGATAAGGGATATCACCACACTCATAACACAGATGAACTATAGCTTTATGAGGATCCTGAGAATCAAATGGATGTTCTGATTCCCGAAATCTTCCAAATGGTTTTGTGATCCTTCTATAGGGAGACTGGTCACATCATACCTTTGATGTCCATGCTGAAAAGAGTATTTTAGCCTAATACCTTCCCACATTCACTAGGGATGGAGGTCCCCAGGAAGTATAGTTTACGATCAAGTCAGTCCCAATGATTTTTATGCACTAAAATATATATACTAACTCGAGGGAGATTCTCTAGAAAACATTCTTCATGGACTATTTAAGAACATATGGGAAATTGTGCGGTAAGCTGCTCTATAGGAGGAGCTAACATGGAGGAAATTTAAGGTAGTGTTCATGATCTACTTTTATCAGAGGGTTTGAGGGATTTGAAGTATCATGAGTTATCAAAAATGAAATAGGAGAGCATGTTAGTAATTGAGTACACTATAAATTTCATCAAAATATATAACTTTTCTCCATTCATAGTAGTCAATGTGGTGCCAAAGGAGATACATTTTCGGTATGTGATTTTATATGAGATGCGACTGTAGGTGAACAATTTTTCCTAAGAACCTTCGATAATGTGACGAATCCATCTCTCATCAGGGAGAGGAATATATAATAGTCCCTGAGTATTTAAAATGTAGTTTTATTAGAGGTCATACAATCTCTTATTGTAGATGAAAGAATATAAATTATGATATTTTATGAAAGGTTAGTAGTTGTTATAATAGTTATGGTACTGGACAATCATATTTGAATATTGGCCAATTATTTGTCATCAATATTGAAAGAGTGGATAAATGTTCCATCCACGCCTTTAACCTATTATGGAGTGTCCTGATTATTGAAGGATGATCAATCATCATAGGTTCTATATGATCTCATAGTAGTTTTGTAGTGGAAGGGGGTCATGATAGGAACATGAGTCTAGAAAAGAAAAAACTACCCCTAAAAAGACCAGTCGTGGGAGATTCAATAAAAACTCATGCTGAGGTTAGGTACATGGTTCTCATGTGATGTAGTGGATGCACCAATTAGATTGAGTGTAATAGGGGGTTCGTATAATATCCCAAGGAAAATGGGAATGCTATCTACATGTGATTCTCACTACTCTGACTACATTGGATGCTTGACCTTCTACCGTCAAAGATTTGATTCTTGAATCATTTACCATATGCTGTGTTTTTTTATACAATAAAATCACATTAATTTATATCTAATAATTTTTGAAAAGGTATAAGCATGGTTTTGGAAAGATTATTTTCTATCTTGACCATCAAAACATCATTGGGAGTGTCATAAGAGAATATCGGATATTGCAAGGAATGTTCTTTATAAATTGTTGATTAAAGATTCTTTTGAAAAAAATATGTGAGGGAAATGAAATTATTTAATTTGATTCCATGAATGGATTAGTTAGTTTTTTACTGGGATCCTATCTACCTTTCATGAGGATAGTTACCATTCAATATCCATATGGAGGTAGTAATTTTACCAAGATGAGTGTGATATTTTATCTATTCATGCTAGAATAATTATTTTATTATTGGATTTTAACATTACTAATATACATGTTCATGCTTTAGATGATGGTTTAATGTAGAATTATACTTTTCCTTCAATGGTATACCATTTAATGGATTTCTTTCTAGATGTTTTATATGACTTACCACATTTTTAAGATATCGAGTTCCCAATCGAGTTGGTGTTGGGAGAATATCCAGTTTCTATTCCGCAATATAGAATGGAACCAAACCAACATTGGGAATTGATAGTTTAGATGGGATATCTAGAATAAAATGGATTCATATGTTGTATTATGTCACCTAGGGTCTCTACCATGATTTTATCTATTAAGGATGATGGGAAATTCCATTTGTGTGTTGACTATCCTAGATTGGACAATATTATGGTCATGAACTAGTATCACATTCCATGCATTGATGATCATTTTTATTAATACAGGGCATGAAAAATATTTTCAAATATTTGGTTAATATCATGGGTCTATCTGTTGAGGGTCATATCATCAGAAAAACCATGATCATCTTCTAGATTATGGTATGGATTTTATGAGCTTCTGGAGTAGTTTTATATTACAAAGAACCCAACCACGATAGTCATGGCCTTGATGAATCAGATTTTTTTTCATTTTATATAACAATTTGAGCTTATTATTTTTGAATACATATTATTATACTCCTAGTCACTAGATGATTATCCCAAAATCATGAATTTATACTGATTACAATGATAGAGCATCATCTTAATGCCGAGCTAACCAAATATAGTTTTCAGATTGAAAAATTTCACTTATTAGGTTATGTATTCTAAAAAGATATAGTTTATATGGATGACGTTAAGTTTTTAGTTGTACTAACTTGGTAGATACCAAATAATTTCTATAAGATTTGTATTTTTCTTGTTTTTCAAGAATAGTCAGCATTTCATCTGGGCCTTCTCCCATCTTGCATCCCCAATGTTTGTGTTGACCACAAATGGAGTGATGTTTGTATAGTAAAAGGTCTATGAGATATTTTTACGGAGTGGGTGAACTAATTGTAAATCCCCACCTTACTAGTTCAAGGAAAGTTATATTTCATGTATTTTCTTGCTTCAAGAGTTATGATTGGAGTTGTTCTAATGTAGGAGGATTGAGTGGTTTCTTATGGATCTAAATTTCTAAGATAATTTGTCTAGAATTATTCAACTAAAGATATTTATTTAGCAGTAGTTGTAGAGGCCATGAGTTGATGAAGACACTATCTTTTTGGAAATAGTTTTGTATTACACAATGCTAAAAAGGTCCTCTAGTATGTCTTTTATTTTTGGAACCTGGACCATTGACAGAGGAAGTGGGCCGAGTATCTACAATATTTTGACCCTTATCTATCTTATTTACTATGATAGGGAGCCTTTATTTTCAATGAATTAATAAAAATACGTAGAAAATAAGTGAGAGAGTCTTATGAACAGTGGTTGATTATGGAACTCTTTGCAGACAAGCTTATAAATGTTCAGGAGTCCCGTTTACCAATTGCATTGACTTCGATATCTATTATACCGTTGAGTTTTTACTAGATAAAGACCAAGCCGTTATTTTATCAAGGTGGATTATACATGAGTGAAAAAATGTGTTGTGGGGATCCATTATCAAGATTTTATATTAGATCTATGAATCATATTCTTTTCCATGATCAAGTAGGGGTTCCATTGGGCTTGCATGAGGAGATTATTATTGAGATTCAATATTGTGGATGAGAATTACATCTAGTGATGAAAAAGATGTATCATTCTCTCTATATAAAGTACTTGTCACTAAGAATAAAATAAGAGATAGCATAATTTATAGGGATATCCTTCCTTTTTTATATTGTTAAATTTGAGATCCAAAGCTCAGTAGGATTGTTTCCACCACATACGATTCTAGATTAAAATTGAGATGATGTCAATATTGACTTCTTTACTAGGTTTTACTATGATACCTCATAATAAAGATGTAGTATGGGTGACCATAGCATGGTTAATAATGTTACACCACATTTTTATCAATTGGGATACTTTCACCATTGATAATCTAGGTAGTAATTTTATGTTGGATATTGTTTCACTACATGGTCTTCTTTGGAATATAGTATCTGATAATGAAAATTTTTTGATGTCATTATTCTGATAGGGCCATCAGATGGATTTGGGATTGTTGGTTCTTTTGAGTACAACCTATCATTTTTAATTTTATGGCTAATATAAATTGACAATTCAGATTTTAGAGGATATGTTATGTGCTTGTATATTGGATTTTGATGGTTTGTGGGGAAGAATATGAAACATATAGTGTTTAAAATTAATAACATCATCTAGGAATCAATCCATGTGAATCTTTTACAGGCCTTTTATAGATGGATGTGATGATCATCTCTTTACATTATAGAGTTAGGGGAGTCAATGGATGTTGGACATATTCTCATGTAGTAGGTGTATGAGTATGTTTAGTTGATCAAGAAGCGGTTGGGGGCCATTTAGAGATGGAATAATTCATGCACAGTCCATATGAGATGTCCTTTTAATTTATTGGTACGTTATTATGATTTTACTTGGGAATCTCCATGTTTGGGTCACAACCATATTAGAAGACATGGAATGATGGTTCCTAGGCCTATTAGTCCATTTTAGATAGTGATTAGGCTGGTCTAGTGGCATATCAATTGGACCATGTATAGTTCTATAATTCTATTTATAGTGTGTTCCAAATATCATAGCTTCAAAAACATAATCATGACCTTTTCACGTGGTATTCATTGATGATGTAGATCTTGTATAAATGCATATTTTGGGGATCATTTGATACAAATTTTAAAATATAGTGTTAATTTTCTCCTGGGAAAGTTCTTACCTCATTATCTAGTGTACTGATAGCATGTGGGATTTGATGTATAAACTCGAGAAAGGGAATCTTATATGTGAGCACATTGTTTAGACATTTTTTCGAGACACAAGAATTATTATTGGACAATATCTAGGATGATATGTTATTTTGTAGAGAGGTTATTCCAGTTACATCCCTCTTATGTTTCTCTAGTTATGTCTCATTTATATGGGTTCATATTGGTTTAAAAACACGGTGGATAAAGCTTTTATTTGGGAATGGGGAGATTTTTTTTGGTAAAATGAACTATAGTTCCAATATGAATTTTTATTTTAATTAATGGAGTCTGTATATAAACGTGTCATAAGATAAGGGGGGTTATTCAGGGGTTTGGAATGATAATAAGGTGGTTTAGGTTTTTTCTACATAATCATGAATGTGATTATTCTATGAGACACCATCACCTCATGAATGGGTTATACAATGTAAACTTGTTTCTAGGAAGATTATTTGAATTAGTTTATAGAGTGAAACTTTTACACAGTGTGAAACTGGTTCACATCTTGAAGATATTATTCAGGATTATTTGTACCTTCAGGCGATGTTCATTATGGTGTATATTCCATGTTGGACATTCAAATCATGAATGAGGGGTTCATTTCATGAATTTATCGTGTTCTATGATTTTTTTATAATGAAACCTGAAAAAGAATTCTTTCATTGTGAAGTCGTGTCTATAAAACACTAGGGTGACTCCAATTGAATTTTTGGTCGATTCTTTCCCTTTTTAATATCATGGTCTCTTATTTCAACCAGAATGAGTTCCTTTAATTTATTTTTATTATTCCTTCCTCAGTCCTCCACTATAGTATTGTGATATCATTTTAGTCATTCAATCCTGATTTTGATATTGGTTCTTGGGTGATCTTGGATTTTCATAAGACCTTTTTCATTATTAGTTGGAATTACCTTTAACTTCTTATTTTAATGATGAATTAAGGTTGGTTTTCTATAAATAAAACATAATGACTGTTTCTAATTATCTAGGTATGTGAAATAAATATGAGTTTTCTAGAACATTGTGAACATGACCCAATGAATTTATTAAATCTATTGTTAATAAAAATTAATTTCATAGACCTCCCATTGGAATCTTCTAGGTATATTTTCATTGATATTAGGCTTACAACCACCTTCACAGTGATAATTCCCTAATGCTACAATGAATGAATATTTATATAAATTTGGGTTTTTCATAACAATGATAATTGATATTTTTTCATGTTGAGGGTTGAACAAAGAATTAGGATAAATAAAATATGGACCTAATTAGACTGCTATAATTCATCATTTCACAAGATAATATACTAATTGTGAATATATTTATAGTATAAAGAATGATATAAATTAACTAACTAGTCACGTAATACGGAAAAATAAAATTGTATTTTGTTTTCTTGTGTATATGTTTGGTGACAGGATGGATGAGGGCTTGAACAACTGTATCATTAGATATGACACTAGTGGTTCATTTGGAATAGGATAACACACCACATGAGATGAAATTCACCACATTTGATTTTCACAAGGTAATATGTAAGTAAATTTAGAAAGGTAATAATAATGTAGTCCAATTTGTGATGTTTACTTTCCCCTTAGAAGGGTACTTCTCTCTAGGATGACTTAATAAACTCTAGAATGATAATCTACTTGGAATCAAGTTTTTCTTCTTGAGCCATGGTATATAAAATCACTCATTATGAAATCGGAGTGTCCATGTGATAGAGACATATGTAATGGATCCAAATCATAATTTTTTTGCCCAGATTTTTAACATGCATATTCAAGGATCCCATGTTTATTTTATGAATTGTTTAAATTGATTAATGAATACTAATGTTTATCACTTTATATTATATACATGTAATGAGTCATGTTTTGATAGAAAATATCGTGTATACCTGGTATGTTTTACTCACACATTATTCAGACCACAATTGGGGACCCAATCATATTTCACGGATGCAGGATTAAACGAGGGATAATGAAATTGTTATTGAATGATGCTTACTGAATGGATTGTAGCTTAGAGATGAGACCAATATAGCAATCCTGACTGATGAATTTTCAAACCTACATGCATGTTTGTTTTAATTTTTCTATATAGATTTAATGTTTACATTTGGATAAATTCTATCCAGTCATTACATTGTTTTCTATATTGTTTTATTGGAAAATTTCTTTCCTATGGTCATTTTGATACTATTGTTGTGTTCTTTCTGCTATTTAGATTATTCTAATATTTAATATGATGTAATAAAAAATATATAAAAGGGGTTATTGTGTCTAAAATAACTTTTATACACCTTCTATATTAGTCATCGACCTCTAGAATATGTGGATATTTTAATACTGTGAAATCATAAAATAAGAATATTGTATTTGATTTCATATATGACACAAAACACCGAGATTAGAAGAAAATATAATCCCACAATAACTAGAGATATATTTATTTTTAAATAAATTCAATAACTTCATTGTATTTCATAACACCCAACACTGATTTTATCTTTAATTACATGTAATAAGTAGTTTTTTTATATCTTGCGTTACATGAAATATATGGATATATAGAACATAAAATATATTATTTTTATTATTTTCTAATATGAAAGTTATCTCTCAGATATTGAATGGAATGTATGAATAAGATTATCTAAAATATGAAAATATTTAGTTTACACACACTATTTATTTATCTATTTATTATAAATAATATAAGGATAACTTAAAAGAAAAACAATTTTTTTCTGGAAAATTTAGTTTTTCTAAAATATGGATTATTCGTGATTTTCCCACATTAATTAAGTTTATCTTTTACCTATTTAAAAATATTGATTTGAAAAAAAAATTCATTTTTGAAATCATAATAAAAAATTATCTTAGTCCCAATATTGGATATTTTGTAGAGATGTTTCATTTTTTTATGTATATTGAGAAATATTTATTTTTATTTAGAAACTACATTTTTATTTAAATTATTTATAATATAAAATAATATTTTTAATTGTTTTCAAAATATAAATATATTAATTTTATATAAATTAATCCGCTTTAGGCCATTGAAATCTGTTTTCTTTATAATTTTAATATAAAATGATTATAAATATTTGAACATTTTCACTTTAAAAGCCTGATTTCTCATCATGTCTATATGATTAATTTTAAATTAATTTTTCCACAGATGTGAGTTGAGTTGTAAAATATATATTTATTATTTTGAATAAGAATAATTTATAATTTATAAAATGTTCAACTTAACTTTTTACCAAACTAAATTCTTAATTCAGTCAAAATTAATTACTGGGGTTAATGAAAAAATTGATTTATAGGGGGTTAAACTAAATTGATAAGGGTAAAAGAAAATAAACTATTAAATTTTTATAAAAACTAATTTATATCCACATTTATACCATTAAACCTATAATTTTAGATAATGGTATATTTTTTACCCCATTTACATAAGAAAAATGTGGGATCCCTCAATTCATTTAAAAAAATACCAAACATGGCTTATCCCACACTTCTAAAACGCCACCGCTATCTTCGTTTCTTCATACCCTCAAACAACATTTTATCATCCAATACCTATCAAAATCAATTAAAAAATTCCATCTTATAATCTTTGAATCATTATTTTCAGTATAAATCCATCCTCTAAAGACATTATTGTAAACCGAAGGAGGATACCTGAGGAAGTGGTAATGTTCTTGAATGAGTGTTTTTATTTTATTTCATTATGTACAACCTAATATTTTTATTAAATAATTATTGTTTAATAACCCAAATATAATATATATACTAGGGTATTTTTATTATAAGTTAATTAATTAAATCATCTCCACTTCTATTTAATGGGTTATAAAATCATCAATCATCCGAATAATAGACTTCCACCTCGGGAATAGATATAATTCATTTTTTCATTTTCTCATATCATAGTTTGTTAGGATGATCTATATAATTTATTTATATGATATTTATAACATATTTATACCTATTCAGTAACTATATAAATTATATATTTTTACCATCCATTCGATGTGATGTAAAATCACATCGATTGTGTTTACGGTGAACTACCGCCTTGCGATGTGATGTGATCTATCATTCAGAAACACTTCACATAATAGGTGATAAAGATATATATAATTATTATATATGATATAAAGGATATAATTATTATGTTAATGAAATATTTATCTTTATATAATGTCAATTTATATAATTTTATTTCTTTATTTTTCACTCACATAATGAAGATAACATCATTCAAGTATGTGTGGACCCCACATTCACAATGCGACGTGACTCACTTTTCATCCCAAACCACATGGATGATATATATATATATATATAATTTGTTATATATGATATTTTTATCATTATTTAATGTCAAAATATTACTTAACACATTTCTATAATGATCATTAAAAAATGGAGTCCATACTCATGTAGGTGCACGACCTATCGTCTCGATGATCATAGCATACATCATTTTTCATAACTATTATCCATGATTGGTTTTAATAGTAATTATTTTGTAAAAATATGATTATAGTATTATTATTAATATTATATATATTATATATATTATAGAACTATTTAATATCTGAAATATCTATAACTCTTATGATGAAAGATTACTGACAAAACATGGCAATTAAGATACAAGACATTGAAAATAATGAATGATTATAAATAAAAAAGTATTAAGATGTTATAAAAGGGTGATATAATAAATTATGAAAATTAATTTGGTTCATGGAAAATATAATAACCTGTTTAAATCCACTATATAGTTGTTTAATTTATATTCAACCAAATGAGAGTGTATGGTTAGTCATTTCGTCTTAATTTCATTTCATTGAGGTATATTTTAATTTTATGAAACAAATTTATTTTATATGTTTCATATAATTGAAAATTTACATATAAATTCATGAATAATTCATTATTAATTATATTTTAATGTTAATTTCTAATTAATTCATGTATGGTTTTTTGAATAAAATATTTTAAAGAGGTAAATAATTTAATTATTCAATTTATTTAAATTAGGATATAATAATTATTCATTGTACTGGATATTATAAGACAATGTTTATAATGAATTTTTATTATAATATTTTTTATATCCAATTTTATGAAAAGGATTTTTAGTTGGTACACAAAATATATTAACAGGTATATTCTCACTTCAATGTTATGATATTTTCATGGGTTTAATTCATGATCTCATTTTAATCGAGATTGTTAATTTTTGAATTTAAATTTTTATTAATTACGTGACCTTTGTATAATAAACCCTTTAATTATCTTATCTTATGGTTATTCATGATATTTTCATGTAATAATACCATTTTACCACTATTTTTTTGGTTTAATTTAATTAAAAATTTTATTTATGAAAATATGAATACTTTTCTCTATTCAATCTGAAATATGTTTCTTCGAAAAAACAATTTCTATTAATTTTTAAAAAAATGTTATTAACCATTTAAAAAAACTTTATTAAACAAAATTTTAGCAATTTTTAATTATTAACAAAAGTTTCTAAAGGAAAATTATTTCCTTTTCAAAAAAATCTTTTAGGATTTTACTGAAAATGTGAAAGGAAAATTTTTCTTGTTTTCTGAATAAGAAACTTTCATAATGATCTTTTACATTAAAAAAATGTCAATTTTACAATTTTATGTTCTCTAAGGAATTACCCATCTTTCTAAAAATCATTTACTTAAATCATCATTTTATAGTTTATGAAGATCATTTTAAAAATATTAAATTAATTTTTAAATAAATGGATTTTCAATTTTTTTAAAAATCAAATCGATATTTTCCTCAGGAAATTTTAAGGAAATTTTTATTCAATATATATTTATCACTAAAATTCATTTATTAATAATCCAATGGGTATATTTGAAAAAAATATTTATTGTTGCGCTTGATGTCCTATCATTATTTTTACAAAGGATAATAATCAAATTTTCATCCTTGATTTATTTTGTAGTCATTACATTACCATTGAAATATTCAATTTTGTATGATCATTATAGATTAATATTCCATTAAATATACAAATTATTATTGATTTAAATTTTTATTTCTTTTGTTGTATACCTATTTAACGTATAGTTATTTCATTGAAATTTAGTTATTCATCTTGGGAAATATTGAAAATTCATTATTCATTACTCAATATGAATAAATCAGGATTAGAAACATTTTTTATGAATTAAATATATTATTATTTATATACGGAATTATTTGGGCTTGCATGAACTATGATATGGAACATTTACTAAAATTCCATAGATCCATTTGTAGTCTCATAGGAAAAAATTTATTTGGTCAAACCCTATGAGTTCATACATATAAATTATTAATTTTCTTGTGGAAGATCTTGATTGTAGTGATTTGGATAGACAAAAAAATTGGATTAAACTCAGTGGGATCAGAATTATTTTATGAAATGTATTGATGTTATTTTTATCATGTTTTAGGTAAAATTAATGTCAAATAAATAAAAATTTATTTTATTCATAATTAAGTAAATATTATCCTTGATATTTTATATATGATATTATATATGTATTCATTAAATTCTCAACTTATTGATTAAATGACATGTGTTATTATTTATTTTTCTTTCCATATTGATTTCCTCATTTCTTTTCCTAACATTCATTTTATTTGAATGGAATGCGTTCTCACCTATTTTACATTCCATATTAATTATTCTTGTTGATTAATGATAGATTCTGTTGTTCATAACCGTTAAAAGGGAATTTAAGTGATCCCTTAATTTGTTTCCATTCTATTGGCTTCTATGAAGAGTACGACGTTTGAAATTCACGTATATTATATAAGGAATAATTTTATTATAAAAAAACATAAATTTTAATTTGTGCATTCAAATGTAATATGAGAATCATTTATTTATCTAGTTTTGAAAGACTACTAAACTATTTGGTTCTTTAGGATGATATTACTTGTATCTGATGACAATTTAATAAATATAGAACATGATTTAGGTCACTTGGTTTGGGGTTACCGTAGATATGAACATGAGGTCTAGTGACCAACATTGTTTGGCCACATGAGATTGTGATAGATTGGGGGAAATTACACTTACCTCTCCCACTCTGGTTCCCAATTAGCATTCTTTAAAACCCTATTGTCTAACAATATTAGTTTCAGGTTACACTTTTTAGGTTCTTATTCATTTTTTAATATAAAATATTTTTTTAATTTGATATGAATTATATTTTTTAAGGTATAATTCTAAATTTTATATTAATTTTATTAAAATATATTTTGTTGTTTAAAAACTGTTATATTATAAAATAATGGAATTTTTTTCTATTCTATATAATATGTATAAATATATTGATATTTTATTAAATAAATGGTAATTTTAAATGTTAAATTGTTATAGTTCTTTCCAAATGAATTTTAAAAATAAATATTTTTATATTTCATTTTTATGAAAACTGGATTTCAATTTAAATTATTTTTAATATTTTTTATGATTTTTTTTGAATATTGAAGAGATATAATATTTTAATATTTCAAATATAATTTATTATTTAAATTATTTTGATCATGTTTTTTATTTGGTTATTATATATATATAATATTAATTTTTTGAGTTATTTTATTTTGTATTTTAGTAAATATATTATTAATAAATTAAAATTTTGATTTTATAAATGATATTTAATTCATTTACTCCTAAATTATTTTCATTTTAATATCTCAACATACAATATATTATTTGATTTTGTTTTTATATTCAATGTCCATGATTTATTAATAATTAATGTAAATAACTAATTAATTAAAATTGTCATTATATTGAACATGATTTTAATATTCTTAACGTGGTTTTATTAGACTAATAACACATATGTTATTTTTATAAATTTTTTGATATACAAAAAAATGGATACAATTTTTATTAATTTAACTCATAATATAGGTCAATTATTTTAAGGGGTTGGTGAATTTTTAATATTTTACTGTTGAAAATTTTATTTTATATAGAAAAATAACATTTCACTAAAAAATATAATAATTTTTTATGATGATTTAGAATAAAAGACATTTATAATGACTTATACAGGAATTTTTGTATTAAATATGTATGATGGATATGAAATGGGGATTAATAAATATAAAATGTTCAAGGTCAGATGATTATCAAAATGAACAAGCATGTTCCCTAATAGTGGAGAATTAAATTAATAACATAATTAAAAATATTTTTGTAGTAAACAATGACATTAAAGAAATATTAACATAATAATAGAGATTATTCATGATTTTGATGATACCAATGCAACAGAGAATCTCCATATGCTATAACATTAGAATACTAAATTAGTAGAATATATAGATTTGGATTTTTATAAAGGATGATTAAAATATATGATATTACCCCTTATATTGATGTTGAACCATATCACGTGCATAAATGGAATTACTATTAAAATAATACCAATGATGGAGGATATTTTCATGACTTATTAGAAGAAATAAATACCCTTGAGTCATTTTGTTGGTTAAAAAAGTTGTTACCAATATTATGCTTGGTTTTATAATGATAAATGCATTTCCAAATGATTTTATATGTTAATGGATATAAGGTTTAGATAATGAAAAGGAAATCCATGTGATACTTATAAATAAACGTGTCATGATAAATGGATGAATGAATATACTAAAAAATATATGAATATAAATAAAACTAATGTCATATTTTTATTTTACATTCCATTAAATCCGTGGTTAAAATTATAGTCCTAGTGATTTAAAATGACAAAACAATTTAATTGGTAAGCTATACAAAACAAAAATTATATGTTTATTTATCTTCCAAGGGATTTAATAGCTTGAATTTTTTTCATTATCTCTAAATTTATCACCATATCGTATTAATGTAAACTTGGAACTAGATACTGATAGGTTTAACTCATTCTTGATATTACAAATAAATTATTACATATGGAAAATTATTTTTACACCATACACATTACCTAAAATGATCCCCAATATTAAATAATTTAAGAAACATACTTTGAACTATAATAAGTTTCAGATTCTACAACCAACATAAATAACCCAAAAAGATAAAAAATATATTGAATAAATATATATTACACACTATTATAGTAAGCATTAATAGTTATTATATTTAGAACATATATAATTAATGTGAGCTAATATTTAAAATTTTATTTAAAAAAAAGTTGTTTTTTATTAAATTTTTTATATTAAAAATATAAATATTTATAAATTTTAGAATATAAATTGATAAAGTAAATTTCATTTTTTAAATCCTCCAAACAAAATTTGCATGCGATATATTTTTTAGATTTTCATTAAATTATCGATTTTTAGGTGAATAGAAAATAAATAACTATTTTATCAATACCAAATCTTTTATGAAGAATATGAATGTATTGAACCATTTTTATGAAAATTTATATATTTTAAACTATGACAAATTATTTTAAAATATAGGGATAAATTTAGAAACATATTTTAATGAATTTTAAGTGTTATATAGAGATTTAATGAAAACTACTTGTTTCCAGTTTGTATAATTATTTATAACAAGATTAAATCTACTATTTTATTTATGTTATTGATAATGAAATAATTTTGGATTAAAAATATTTATTTTAACTTCATTGGAATCATTTAAATTGATACTTCATTTCTAATCATAAATATTTTTTTCTTTAAAATATGATTTTCCAAAAACATTTTTTTGTGTGGTGAATGCAGTAACGCTAAAAATAATTTCCTTATAGATAAAATATTAATTTTATAACTTTATTCGTAAATTTTATATAACAACTATAATACTAATTAATATGGTCATTTTTATTTTTAGATATAACATTTTGTTGTTTGGATTGTTTTTAATTACAATGATAATGGTGAAACAACTATTTTCAAATTATTATTTTATTAATTTAGATCATATCCTTAAATTTGAAATATATTACATAATTAATATAATATTATTAATAAAAAAACACAGACACACACAGACACACATATATTTATAGTTAAGTATATTAATAATAATTTTATTTGTAATCAATAAAAAATAATATTAATAGTCAATATTGATAAAAATGCCTTTCTTCTAAAATATTTTATTTATACATATTATCAATTTTAATTTGAAATTTAACATTATAATATTTATTTATTAGATTGGATTGAATAAATATTATATTTTTCTCTATAATAGTCAAATTTGGTTAAATTGGTTGTTATATATGTTCAATAAAATATAAAATGACATTGTAATAAAATAACGTAGCTATTTATGAGTAAAAAAGTAAAACATAATTTATTAATTTTAAAAACCTTATAACATGATTTAACCATATTTAGAGATAATTTTATTAATACCGTTATATATATAAATTCACCCAAAAATCAATAATTTTTAAACATTGGATCCATTGACCTTTGAATAATGTCCTCAAATTATTAAATTATACTTGGGGTTTTTAAAAGATTCATTTCCCCTTATAAAAGAAGATTAATTAAACCCCCTAAAATACACACATCACATTTTAATTAAGCATTTAATAGAATAATTTTTATATCCCTATAACACTATCCCACAATCCTGAGACCTTTTTATCTCAAATTTTGTATAATCCCTTCAATTTTAAGGAAACTTCAAATGGAAAAAATCTGGTCTCCAATATATGTATTACCCACTCTTTAGATATTATATTAATATTAATTATATAAGTATATTCTCAAAAAATTAATGTGATTAATTAAGTATAATTATTTTAATTGTAATTTTTTAATATTAATTGTATAATAAGTATTAATTCATTTTTTTAACATAGAAAAAAGGACATTGTTTGTGCGTTGCATGGACCACAACCACCCCAGAGCAACATCATTTGAGTTTTATTCGTTAACAATTTCCATAGATGGAATTAGTTTTGATAATAGTGAGTAAAGATTATATATTTAATATAATTTTGATACAAAAACTTATATTTAATATCCACCATTACCTCTTACCACAAGTTTAGAAATGAGAATGTTAATCATGTGAATGTTCTGACTACCACATTCATGATGAAACATTTTTTGATTTCAATTTATAATTCACTACATTATTAAAAAAATTCCAATATATATGACCATTAAAAAATAAAAATAATATCATCATATGTCTATAATAATTATATTATGTCAAAAGAAACAACTCCTTAACCATACTCTACAATTGAGATAAATCATGTTCAGGTATCTATATATTTAACCACCAACTTCTACAATTATATAAAATTAGATTATGGATGACTATGGGAACATTAAAATTAATATTATTAAAATATATTATTTAAATAAGGTATTTTATATGTTTCTAAAAATATTATATTATGTATACATATTATTATTAATTTTTTTTGCTAAAGTCCCTAAAATAAGTTTTTTTCAATACATTTTTATCATAACATAACCAAAATTCATATGGGATCAAATAAAACATTTTAAATAAATATATGTAATATATTAATTAATATTAAATGATATTACAATAGTAAACATAGTATTCGAAAATGGGTAATGATATTAATATTATTAACCATGCCTGAAACAATTAAAGTTATTAACACCCAACTGTCAAAATATTTTACAAATATTTAATATAATTATTATAAAGAATTATAATAAATAATATAAAAAGATTCATATATGATTAAGGTTATAAAATATTTAATTAAGTTATCCCATTCATTTTTACTTGAGCTTTGAGTGTCATCGGCTAATCAAGGATGCAAGGAATGTGTTTTGTTCATTTTCACATTTATAGAGAAATGATTTCATGTTTTGCACCTATCTATCAATGATGTGTTATAGAGACATACCAAATATATTAATTCATCATAAATAAACTTTTACTGAGATATAAATATTTAATTCACAATCACTCCTAAAATTTAAATAAATCTATCCACTTCTCATGTTGTAGGGGGTTTAGACATAATTTTCTTTAATTGGGGAATTTTTATATAATAAACAATGTTCAATTTTTTATAATGAAATTACCACCCCATAAAAAAATTATTAAACTATTACATTATATTTCATGATATTCAATTTATAAATTATTATTAATTTTCTCCTGGAATGGGAGTACAATTTCATAAGGATGGAAGTGATTTTCGTCTCAATTTCTCATTCATTGATACCTTTCCTATATTACAGACCTCTTATAATATAAAAGTTCTTGTATATAAACAATATGATATATTATATAATTATTTATATGTTATATCATGGTTTTCTAATTTCAATTTCACTTTCACTGCCATTTGAGGTTTTTTATTTAATATTTTGAACATCCTTAGATATTTATTCTCTAAATCAATAAAAATTAAAAACCTCTTAAATATGATAATAAAAAGTTTGATATTTGTATTTTCATTAATTATATTTCCTATATCTTTTTATTATCTACTAGATATATTTGGTAAAATTAAATATCTCATTACCATTTTTAAAACTTGTGTTATTAAAATCACATATGCAATTTCGTTTTTAAAATGGTTTTTACAAAATGTTTTAATGGTTTTTCTATCAATTACAAAATATATGATTTACCATCCACTTAAAATTTTCTTTTGATTATAGTAATGTAATTCTCATGTTCCCCCAATTAAATATTATTTTTAAAAGTAAAATTTTTAATGTATTTTAGCTATCTAATTGAAAATATTATATATATTTCTAGACTTTTTTATTAAGATTATTATTAAATGTAAATGATTTAAATTTATTTAAATTTATTTTATAAAAAAACATCTTTTCCATTTAATGTTTCTATAAATAAATAAATTTTTTAAATTTTGTTTGAATTTTTTTCACTTATTTTATTGAAAAAAATATATCTTTTCAATATTTCATTATTGTTGTTTCTATTAAAAGTAAAAATTATGAAATTATTATCACTTCTCCTTTTTGAAACCTTTAAGGACATTAAAATGGTCTTGTGATGAATTTTTAATTTTCACACATAGTTACACTCCAATGTCAATTTTTCATGAACTGATGTTTTGGAATCCATTTATATGTTATTATGATATGATTTATTGAATATTAGAGTTTATATATTAAATGATTTCTTATGTATGTTTTTTTAGTGTTTTTAAATTTTTCAGAAAACCAATTCATTTTTCATGGTTTACTTCTGAGATGATGGAAGTTTTATTTCAATGTGCCTTAAATATTTCTGTATTTTAAGAAGAGAGTGACCTATATATCTATAAATTTAATTGGGTAAAGAATTATATTTCATGAGATTTAAATTTTATGAGGATATATTATAAAATATTTATGTTCACAAGGGGTGAGTTTGATGGTGTTAGGTTCACCAGAAAATTTTAGTTGAGAATAGGTGATATGGTAATAATGTTTACAAAGGGTGAGTGTGATTAAATTATTCCCAACTAATAATTTTTTGTGCAAATTGGTTAGAAAGTATCTAGTAACAAATTTTTTGAATGTGATGGTGTTAAAATCACTCCCAAATTTATGTGTTAACATTTTTTAATGTCATTTTCTTTAAAATGGTTTAGTGTGATTGTGTTAATCTCTACTCACACTTTTACATGTTAACAAGTTAGAAAATCACTAGGTTCGCAAATTTTGAGTGTGTTTGCATTAAACCCTACACAAAATTTCATTTTTCAATAGGTTGGAGATTAGGAAAGAACATAATGAGTTGAAATCTTGTGTTTATTTATGTTCCACCTTTTCATTTGGTATATCATGAAAAAGATGATTTCATGGGTTTCCCTTAGATTTATGGTATTATACACTTTTTATCATACCCACATTTTTTTGTTTTTATAATTTTTTAATCCATGTAAATTATTCTATTATTTTTCTATGATATAAAAATAATCTTATATTACATAATAATGTTTTAAAATCATTATCCAACATACATTGAGTATTTATTAGGTTATTTATATCATTATTATATTCTATCTCATTCTAATGATCTGATAATTTATGATATGTATTATCCTATATTTAGAATTTCATATCACCCGTTTCTTATGTTTCAAATCCCCAATTTATAAATATGATTGTATCATGTGGTATGAATAGAAATGGTCATGATGTTCATAATTGTGGATTGATACTTTCAAGTGTTCTAAAATAAGATATATTTATATATAATCTTCCAGACAATAAACCATTAGGACAATTATTCTTGTGTCAATTTTGTATGTAAGGATTAAACCATATTATCAATATATTATTTATGTATTTTTTCATTAGGTTAATTGAGTTAGTATTACTGTTTTATTGAGTTATTTATTATATTAGTTTACATAATTTCTAGATTAGGTTAGTTAAATTGTTTGTTAGATTTAGTGTACCTTAGTAATACCACTAGATTTGAGTCTTTATATAGGATAATATCCTGAAATATTAGTAAAATGTTTATTTATTTTTGTTTTAAATACATATTTCTCAAGATACTTGATTCTGTATGCTATTATGGAAAATATTAAGATAGGTTTAATCATAATGAAAAGTTGTGGTTGTGAATTTTCTTGATAGCCACTCGTCCCATGATTAGTGTACATAAGAAAACACACCTAGCAAAATAGCATCATCTTGGTTGGTGATAAATCGAAAAGTGCATCCATTATACCTAAGGTCAAATCCGGGAGGAGACATGTTTTTGGGTACTGCAGCTGTACAATATCAGGCATTGTATTAGGTGTTGTTCAATACTATATCCCCTAGAAAAATAAACATGTTTGGGCTTTCAAGCCATTAGTTTTGTCCACATGTCCATAAAGGCCTTACGTCCACGAAAGGCATTCAGGCTAGTAAGGATTTGAGGCCACCTCAAGACTATAATAAATCTCAAGGACTTAGGGATATATATAAAGGTCTTATATCCACATGAAATTTATTTATAATTCTCTTGGAGACTCTACATAGATCATGCACTAGACGAAGATTCAAATATGGCACATTCAGTAGAGAGGACATAAAGGATTTTTATGAATGAGAGGACATAGATATTACCATCAAGACAAGGATGTGTATGCAAGATAATCCTATCCTAATATCCATGTGAAGGTGGGGAGTTTCTATGGGGATGTAGATGTCGGGGAGGGACAGATCCAAGTAATTATAGTCGAGATTAATTACTCTAATACATTTAGGTCTTGTAATGTCGCAAAGTGTACATTTCATGTATGAGTTCCCATTCAACCCTTAAAAGGAGTGTTATAAAAGTAAATAAAAATAAAAGGCCTTCCTGGAATTCAAAGAAGAAAACACACCAAGCTAGGAACTCCCAGTGGATATGATTTAGTCGATCATATGTTTTTTATAAACCACTATGAAGGATATATTTCCTAGTTAAATTGATGAATTATGTTAAGAATTATGATAGAACACAACACAATGTAACATATGTATTACATAGAGAGTTGTAGGACTAACCATGTATGACATTGTTAAAATAAAAGTAGCATTGGATTATAAGATGGTTTCATTGAATAATAATTATTTTTATTTAACATTCATATTAACGGAAATTTATTAATTTGGATTTATCAAATCCTTTTTTGTTTAAGTATTTTGTTGAATAAAGATTTTGGTAATAAAGCTATGAAAGGTATGTCCCTAAAATAATCATAAAATGAATATTTAGGATAATTTGTTTTATAATTATACTAATGATAATTAGTTCAGTATCTCTATAAATGATATATGTTGAGTTCATCATGAATCTCTTAACCGCTTCCATGAGTAAAGGATAATTTTATTTATGAGGAATAAATTTATATAAAAGGGGTAAAATGTAACAACCTGGGAATGTTGATCAGTTAAAATAAATACTTTGTGATATATCATCTTTCGCATGTTACAACCAATATAAAAAAACCACAAAATATTATAATGATATTATTAATAAAGTTATTGTATACACTAATATGGAAAACCAATAATAGATATTAACATTAGAAGGAAAATAATTACAATAATATCATATTGAAATCATCATTTTGAATAAAAGTAATTTTTAATATTATATATTATTATATAAACAAGTTTGTTTACAAATTTTAGAATTTAATATGATAATTTAAGATTCATTTTTAAATTCGTCACAACAAAATATGCTTTAGTTAATTTTTGGATATTTTTTTAAAATAATTTATTTTTACATTAATAGTAAAATAATTCTTATTTTTATAATGTGATAATATTTTTTAACACAAAATTAGTTTTAAAAAAATTTCCTTGAAATTATGTTTTATAAATTATGATAAAGCATTTAAAAATAATATATTAAATTTATAAACCTATACTGAACATTTTAAATATTCATATAGCGATTTATCAAAAATAATATTTATTCTATTTTATAAATTAATTAAAATATGATGAGATGATGTTTTTTATTAATTATATTGTTAGATATAAACATTTTTAATAATAATTATTCGTTTATATTCACTTTAATCAATGTAAATGGTAATTATATTCTAATTAAAATCCACTTTTTTCAAAAAAAATATGTTAAAAAAATGGGTTTGTACCCATTACATTCACTATCATTATGATTAAATTCCCTATATATAGAAAGTTAATTGAAAAATTTAATTATTATATGTTATTGAATAATTTTAATGTAATTTAATATTAAGTTTTTAATTTTTAGTTATTCAATTTATATTGTTATGATGAATTATAATTATCACAATAATGATGAAATAATTATTTTATTAATTTATATCAGATAAATTCAATTTAAATAATTTAAATAATAATTCTATTATGATTTATAGACAGACACATATATTTATTTACACTCATTTTATTGTTAATCAATAATAAGTAAGTTTATTAATCAATATTGGTCAGAAGGGTTTTTTTACTAAAACATATTTTTAATATGTTATATGTTTTCGTTCAAAAGTGGATTTTATAATATTTAGAAATTTAATTTAAATAAATATCTATTAAATTTATTTCCATCAAACCAAAATTTGTTAATATGGGATTTTCTAAATATTTAATATAACATTAAATCACAAAGTCAGAAAACATGTTACCATATTTAAAATTAAAATGTAAAATGTAAATATTTATATAACACGTTGAAAACATGTGTTGAATCACATGTTAGTGAATTAGAAAACACAAAGAAAAAATAAAATTAAAAATTTATAAAATTTGGGGTCATTGACCTCATAAAAGTTTCATGGAATTATTAAATTATAAATGCTGTTTCTGAAAGATCTTGTTTATTATGATATAAAAGGGGATACCAAACACCCTTTCAAACACACAATTACATTTAAAATTAAACCATTAATATATTTTATTTTATAATCCCTATAGTCTTATCACAATAAAATAATCCCTTGGTTATTCATAATTATCTTAAGGAATTCAATTTCAGGGGTACTTCCAAGGGAAAAATCAGGTCTCCAACATATGTGTTATATGATCTTAGGCTTATTTCATAATATTAATCCTCAAAATATATTATCACCATAATAACATGTCAATATTTTTTAAATATACATTAAGAGGTTTTTATAACAATCATATAGGAATTATTTATTAATTTTAATCCACTTCGAAAATAAAATATACATCATTAGTGAATCTCATTGACTACTACCTCTACAAAGTCATGTCATTTGTTTTTTACCTCACCGACATTAATTTTAGGTATTACTGTTAATAATTATTAAAAAATATGACATATATAATATAATTATTAAATGTAAATTTAATTTTAATTTTAATCTTCACCACAATATACACATTGTGTAATGATAATGTCAATCATGTATATGTGTATATTACAACCTACATGATGAAACATTTTTCATTTTAATTTTCATAAATTATAAAAAAATCTTAATATGTTTTTAAAATTAATAAAAAATAAAAATATGATCATATTGCTTAACTTGTAATAGTATTATGTTAAATTAAACACCCATTTAACTTTTCATTCCAATTGGACTAATGTTTATTTAGCCATGGGTTAGTTTAAGCTCCAAAAAAACAAATATTTGTAATAAAATTATAAATGACTTTGTGAACGTGAAAAATAATATTATTATTTTATATTAAGTAACTAAAGGTTATTATATGTTTATTGAAATAATATATTACATATCTGACTCATATTTCATGATGTCCACCCCATTGGAAACCATGAACCCCAAATAGTAGGGGTGCATGAATGGTGTATGGTTTCCTTTAACTATGTCCCCTATCCAACATACTGTGTGCACATGATTTAAACATTCTGAAAATTATTTTAAATTTCTTGAACCTCCTATTTATGTTTTTAATCACCCAATTCAGGACATATATAATTTTTCATTTCGTATAGGCTCTCATGAATAAGATTTTCATCCTAAAACATCAACATTTATAAAAACATTACATCGTTGGATGATTTGATCCTTCTCTAGTAAGTGGATCCCCCATTGGGTGTTATCTTCTAACATTCCTTCCTCTCATCTTTATTGATTTTTAGTTCAACATGTAATTGATGGGTCTATACACTATTTTTTTTATCTAATCCATGCCTTGTCATATTTTGACTCATGATATGATTAATATATCTTTTTCACCTTAAATCATCATAGGAATTATTATAGCAACTGTTGATCATATTATTTTATGATTAATGGTAGGTGGTTCCATATAATACTTTCCATGAAATTGAATCCTTTATTTTATTGATTTTGTAATTATATTTTAATTTATTTTTAAAACTTTTATTTTTAATTATATTATTATGGAACCTAAAATGGAATGGATTTTTAGGACCCCCCCCCCAATTCCAGTGGAATTGGAATTGTGGGATGTATCTTGACAATGATGTATTGATATTTAACAAAATGATGGATTAATAATTGGCAATTTGATTTGTTGATGGATTTTATAGAAAAATTGTATTTTTTTATGAAATGGATTAAATTGAAATAATGAAAACTAACGATATATTTTTGATTGAAAATAAATGAAATAATGAAAAAATTTTGTTTTGTTTATTAAATCGAATTGAATTATTGAAGGTGAAAAATTATGAAATTGAATTATAAAAGATCAATGATATGAAATGATATGTTTTTACCATTTTTTATTGATTCATTTAGAATATGAAAGCCTAGGTATTTATAATGTTATCTAGGACAAGCATGCTATGATCTTGATACCCGATTAATAGATTAACGGGGGAAAATGTAATAAAATCCATGTTTCATATTATTATATTTGATGGAATGTTGATGAGTCCAATTTGACCATATACAGGGAGACGTGTCTGCACATTTTTATACATTATCCTTTATTTCATAAATGTGAGGATCATGTATCCAAAAAATAATTTACATTAGTTTATATAAACAAGGTTCTTGTTTTGTATGTCTTAGTTGAATATGAAATTTATTATCAAATGCTTTTACTCATCACAAATGTCTTTTATATATGATTTTATATAAAAATTTGGTTTCATCCATGTTTGAAATGTTTTATATCCATTGAAAAGAAATAATATATTCTTTTTAATTTGAAAATCTTATGGTATACCCTGATATATTTTATTGAAATTGAATCCCAGATTGGTTTATTGTTGGTGCATCAATTATTCATCCTTGGTGATACCCTACTAGGATTATAACCTCACAACATAAAATTTCCTTCCAAATCATTTATAATTTCTTATTCCAAGTCACATAATGGAATGTTCCACTTTGACATGGTGTATTCTCTTCAACCTTTAGACTGTGGAGTGGTAATGGTGACCGGTGGGGCTACTTTAAACTTTTTATGTAGGGTTTTTTGATACATTAATTTTAGTTGACATTGTAGTTTTTTTGTGATGTTTATCTATATTCTTAAATAATGATTTACCTAGTTGACTTTGGGTACATTCAACTTTATGGGTATTGATTTATCATATTATTTACTATTTATATTCCACGATTTCGAGGAACACTCATTCCCCATTTATTCTAATATGATCGGTGGTTCAATTTACCAACCTATGTGGATCCAGAATTCACATGGGTCTATTTTAGTGTCAAATAAGTATTCAGGAACATGACTTCTGATATGATTCATGGGAATGTGGAATTACAGGGGCATGTTAAGAATCCTTCCTTAAAGTCAGTACGTGTTCTAGGTTATCCTAGTAGATAGGATGTAGTATTGATGAGACCAGGGAGGTATTTATGAGAGAGTTTATATCCATATATCATCATAACCAGCCTTTTGAAACCTTGGTTATTTTTGGAAAGTTGTTGTTTTTTATTTTATTGATATGTTTCTTTTATTTTCCCAGTTTCATTTGTTTGTAATGAAAATTAAAATATTATGAATTCTTTTTTGTGGAATTAAAACATATTTACCCGCATTAGAGTTGATGATCTATGTATTTTTTTTATTGTTTTACTAGTTTTTTGTTGATGGTGTGTAACATCATGGCTCTGATTAGATGTGTGAACCAACCAGTGGATGGAGCTTCCATTGAACCATATAAATTGTAAAATCATGTTGAATAAAATCTCATTAAGATAGTGGTGTGTGTTGTCAATGAGCAGGGATATATAGCTACACTAGTTCTCATTTATGATCTAGTTATAGAAACTCAAAGGTACAACTCTAGAGATCATGAATAATAGTTTCTTATCTAGAAGCCATTATATTTTCAAGGCCATAAGTATACACAAAAGGATGGAGATTGGTTGAAATTAATTAATAAGATTTATAATATCTAGGAAGAATGTTATTCAATAAATGAGAATTATTTTATCAATAAAATTTAGGGTCCTAGACGAAGGTGGTTAGATTTAATTGTGATGATGATGAAGAAAAATTTATGAGAGTGGAAATACCTCATGACCATTTTTATTGAAAAGTTATTTCCAAATTAAATGGTTTTATATATATCTATAGAGTTTCTCGATCTCCAAAAATTTTACCTGATCTAACTCGTTATGAAACCCAATTTATTGAGCTTGTACATTTTTCTAAAAAAATTGTGACAAATGAGAAGATAATGGTACGAAAAATTCATATGGGACTTCGAGTTGACATTCCATCCCATGTTTTTATTAGATTACATGACATAGAAAAAGATTATAGTAGTTACCACATATAATGAGAACCTTTAGATACTACAATAGTAATATTTATCATATTTCATATGGTTTAGATATGTCCTTATGATGGTAATGTGATGATTAATCACTAGTAAGAGATGATATGTCATAAGCATTGAGACTTGTTCTCACGATATTTTCATTTGGTGTTCTTGAGGCCATTAGATCACGAATGATATCTTTCTAACAATAATACAACATTTTTGGGATTTATTATTCATTTATATATGTGAATATGTGTATTGGTTTAATAAATTATGATTATTATCATTGTATATCATTGGTCATGTACATTTATTCATGATAAAAATCAAGATATTTTATGTTTGTGTCATGGTATCCTCCATGATGTTCATCAATGATTATTCGAAATTTATTAAATAATCCATAAAGAACTTATCTATTTTGACTATCTAAAGATATTTCTCGATCCCTATTGACTACAATGGAATTATGTTCATAAATTTTTATTCATGGTAGAATTTGTAATGTCTATATAGTATGGTTAATGAATGAATAAATAAATCAAGTATGGATGGTGAAAAATATACGCATCTAGTTTTTTGAGATATCATGATAGGAAGCGATTATATTTTATATTGTATGATTAAAATAAATGTTTTCATTATTATTTTATAACATTATATCTTTAGGGGTTCTGATGTTTAGCAAGACACCGGTCATGGATGGTGACTAACACTCACAGTTATCATGATAAGTTTTTAAAGGATCACCAATTATGTTCTTTCAAACAACTGATATTTTTTATTTAATTAGATTTTACAAAATGGCGAGGCCCATGATTGTTGTCAAATAATTGTCAAGATTAAACTATCAGAAAAAATTATATATTATTTGAGTGTAGAAAAATATGTTTTGAATTTATTAACTCAATATACTCATAAGATTTTATGTGTTTATTTTTACCTTTTTTGAAAATTAATATTCATTATTCGTGGTTCGTTAAAAAAATATGTGACAAATAAGTCGAGTTAATGATCCAAATTTTGGAAAAAATAAAAATATTGATATAACAAGGATGAAATAATATAATTATGATATTTGAAACCAATTTCTAGGTAATAAGAGAAATAAATTGTTAATTAATGATGTTATAAATTTTAATGAAATTATTTAATATTTTGAAAAGTTATAACACACCTATATAATCCAAAATAAGACTAAATTCGGGGGAAATATTTCTCCAATGAAAATGAGAGTTGCATTATGATATATCATATATCATAGTGTGATAGTGGAGTGTTTAAAACAACCGGATGTATGTTCTCCTTCCCATATGGTGTAAATATTTATCTAATGACTGTGAGTATAAAAATCCCCTTTTGCACTCCATGATAGCACCTAAAGTCTAAATATAGAAATATCTAAATTATTTTTATTTTTTTGTGGATAATATTTATGCATCTTCTCATATCAAATTATAAATGGTCATGAGAGCTAAGAATAATGTCCCAAAGACACTAAATCATGGGATGTATTTTGTGGATTTATTTTTAATTATTATTTAAGGTACATGAGGTGATTAGATTTATAACTATGAACTATACTACTTTATATGTTTTTTCAAAATGTATTGGATGGGTAAAAATAATTTTCACCATATTATATGATTTCATGGAGTTCTTGAGTCCAAAATATGAAATACAAGTGATTGTGTAATTCCATTAATAATTGTTTAAATTAAATTTTCAAAAATTTTGTTAAAATACATTGATATGGCTCCAAATCCGTTTATAGCGAGTCGATATATGTTCAGATGGATATGATGTAGCCATATATTGATCAATATCTTATTGTTAGGTTATGGAACTATAAATACTATATATATTTATATTTATATTAGTTTTTTTGTTAGTGGGTGTGTGTTTCATTCAAACAGTGCGGGGGGATTCAATATTTAAGCGATGTTGGTGTTAGCCTTACAGAATAAGAAGATCCTCCATTGGGGGGGGGCACAGATAAATGTGAGATAATGAAAAGGTATAAATATTTTTATATATAGTGGGTGTCTTATAACACAATTATAGAAAATTTACTCCTCATTGAGCAGGTGGAATATTGATAGTGGTCATCATATGCGAGCATTGGATATAATAATATTTTTATTAGATTTGCTAGTGTTATAAAGATGTAATATTCATTGCTTGTGCACCCCACAAGGAGTCATTCCCCTTCTTCTAACTCGACTTCCTAGATGGTTATGTCCCTTCTCATCCCACCTAACTGATATGAGCCAAGAACCCTTCTAAAAGGAAGACATATTTGTTCCCCAAAAATACATAAAAAATATATATATATAAGTTGAAAATATATTATAAAAATATTATAATGTTTTAAAAAATTTATTGGGGTAGTTTGAAATAAAGATAATTAGGTAAATAAAATTTAACTTATTTAAATTTATAATATATTTTTTTGATTAGAATTTTTTCTAATTTAATTTTAATTATGTGATTTTTATTTTGTGTCGAGAGATCATGAGATAGGCCATGTTAATTTAATAATTTATTATTTATTTACTTAATTGTTTTAATGTATGTTTTTAAATATAAATCAAATCTGTCACAAATAATTTTATGACAAGTTGATCAATGGTCATATGGTCAAGATATATCCATCGAATGATCAATATGATATTTTTAGAAGTTATATATATATATAATTATTTTGGCAATATGGTGATTCATTGTGAGAGTGGCTCTGTTTTGTACATCCTGGAGTAAGAAGTACCAGCTAGTTGGGGGCCCACATGTCAATTTGATAAAGCTGAAAAAAATTATAAATTTTTTATATAGTGGGATTCTTAAACCACCCAGGTAGAATATTAATCTCCTCCTTAACTAAGAGGGACATAGATAGTGGTCGCAACATATTTTCATTTAATTTAGTAAAACAATTATTATACATGGTGGATCCATATAGGCACATCTTTCATTACTAAAGCACCACATGTGAGTGCATGTCCCTTCCACCAAAACGATCGCCCATCCATGTCAGTCCCTACCCCACCAAATTGACCAAAATTTTTCTAGAACATTTCTAGGGTATGTGATTTTTATTCCATTAAATTCCCATAAAATATATTCAAATTATTAAAAATCTTTTAATAATGACAGAAAATTTATAAAATCATTATGAAAGATATTAGACAAAGAGATCAGGAAATTTAAATAGTTTAATATATTTAAATAGAAATTAAATTTCCTTGATCAGAAGATTTGTAAAAAATAATTTCAATTATGTGTGTTTATTTCATATTTAACGATCATGATCTAGACCATTCAATGTATGTTTGGTTTTTGTTATTTTTTTACATAATTTCATCAATGTGGATAGTTTTTAATAATTAACTATTAAATAATAATATGTGTATTGTTATTTAACGTCATTATATGTATAAAGGCTTGTGTGTCTATGATAGAGTATATTAATATGTATCCCATACCATAAATACCCCATTACCTATGAGTGATTATTATTGAATAATGTGATGGAAGTTGAATCTAGAGCTTGTGACATGGTTTATAGAGAACCAAATGAGAGTTATATGCAATTGATAAGATGATCACTCTCACCCAAGATGGATATGACTCAAGGATTTTTTCCAAGATTCATAGTTTTTATTACCATAAGATTAAATATATATATATATATATTACATTAAATAATATGATGTGATCTGTTTTTAATTTTTTTCTTACATAGATGGTAACAAGGAAATATTCAATGACTATATATTTTTTATTAATGATTATTCAAATAATTTTTATTTTTTTCCTTCAATATTTTACAAAGATCAAAAAGTGAAAACAACATTCATGCGTATGTGAGTCCTACTGTCTCCATGAATTGTGTAATTCATTTATCTATCTCTATATATTATCGATTAATAAAAAATATATATATATATATATATATATATTTATATATATATTTAATCTGTATTATATTATAACCTATATAATATTCTTTATATAATATAACCATAGAAAATTTAAAAGTACTAAATCTAATAAACAAGAACATGAATTAAAAACATAGAAGTAATCAACCGAAAAATTGATTATAATAAAGAATTATCTGTGATAAAATGTTATATGTAAATCATATATGGAATGATATATATGATTAAGTATCCTTAATATATATATATATATATATATAATCTATATTTGTAATAAAAATGGTTTATGAGGATATAAAGGAAGTCGATCCTATAGTAAATGATTTCTAAACTTAATTTCCTTTCGTTGGGTTTTATCACTTCTTCATTGATTATTTCAAAATAATATTATGTGAGAAGTAAATTGTAATATATTTATGTTTTTTTCCAATTGTATGTTGTGGATTTCCAATTTCCTCATATAATTAATTCATTTATTATTTCTCCTTTCAATGGTGTGACCCTTTTAAGGGCTTTCTGATTAAACTTTTACTTATGTTAGACATATTTTATATGAAACACTTATTATTTCTGTGTGGTGTATATATTATTCCCTTGATATGTTATATGATAAATGAAATTATATTTATGGTCTCTAATTTTAATTTTAATTTATTTATTTCATGGGGTTTATGATGAAAAAGACACCACAACGATAAGGGATTATTTCACAATATCATCATTATTAAAGACTGTAAATGATTAAGTTTCCCTTAAGGGAAGGTCATGATATTTCTACCATAAACACCACCAATTTTATTCTATTCTTTTAATTCATTATCTTTTCAAAGAAATATTACCAATTTACACTCTTTGGTAGCAAAGATTACTAATAAAATGTTTTAATGAAATGATTATATTATTTCACCCGTCAGTCAAAAATAATTTTTCTACTATATACATGTTTAGAAAAACTCCAAAATATTATAAAAATACCCAAAAATTATTTAATATAGTGATTTTTTGCAATGTTCTAATTTTTTACCCTTTTTAAGGAATCATTTTATCATTTTATAACTGGTTTACTTTTTAACCTTATTCAACAGTGTTAAATCAGTGTTTTTAACTTATGCGGCAAGGATTAAATTTACATCTATCATGTACCCTATAATTTTTCAATCATTTATTGCAATTTAACATGGTTATTTTACATTAATAATATTTTCTTAATATTTTGGAAATATATTGTGGTTTTTTAAATAATTTGAAAATAAATTATTATTTTCTAAAAAAATTGTTTTAATTGAATTTTTATGTCATTTATTCCCATAAATTATAAAAACAAGTTTTAATTATACTCCAATTTTGTTATTTAGTAATGACACATTTTTTGTTAGTTATTTGGATTTTTTATATTCTGTTTAACTAGGGATGTACTGTTTTGATACAATTCACTATAATAATCTAGATGGTTAATGATTATTTTTATTGATTTGGGAATGTATTGAAATTTAAAGATCAGTATATTAATATGAATGTTTATATTTATTATATTTGACCCCATGAATATATTTAATGAATTGGACATAGTAAGTGATTTTCAGGGCCCAATAGAGCCCCGAAAAGCACTGGTAGACCCATGATGCCAAATTACTTGCATATATGGATGAGGACATAAAATTTTCTATATATGTATTGGCACAATACCTTGATGGTATTTTCAAATGACTATATACATTACCTCAATAATAAATTTTATATTTCAAACATTATGCATTATATAATTATTAATACGGATATTGATGTCAGTGTGATTATTTGATTTGATATCCATAAATAAGTTTCTTACTCCTGATATTATTTATATTTAATTAATTTATCTTTATTTATTCCTTCCATATTATTAAAGAAGTATAATATTTCATATTGAAAATACCCTTATTGAACATCTGAGCTAACATGTTTCTTATATTTCTTTTCCTCATGATGCAAAGAAGTGTATTATGAATAATATTCAGGGTTATACTAAATGGAATAATGATGCACCCAAAAAAATTTCCATGTTGTATATTTTCCTCAATTGTAATATGAGATTTATTTATATATATATAATAATAGGAATTCTAAACAATATGGTCCTTGCATGTGTTATTCCTTATATAAAATTTCAATGTAATAATGTAACCACCTATTATTTGTTATTTGGTTTGGGGTCTTTACCAAAATATCCAGAACCAAAACCCAAATATTATTTTATAATTTAATTCTTATAACACTAGTAAATATGTTTACATATTCATCTATGATATAAATTTATAACATGGTTTATTTTAGTGGTTAAACCATCTCAAATAGATATCATATAAAGAAAGGGTGAGTGTAGTTAAGAGATAGATTACATTAACTAACTATCATTATTATATAAGTATAATGATAATATTTAGATTTTTGTAATTTAATGATTCATATTACATAAAATTTGGAAGACAATAAAATTTTACCTGATAATTGAAAGAAGATGCTTTGTAGAGGCGGTATCATACACATACACATGGGCGTCATTATCTTTTTCTAATGAATGTCATGAAGATAAAAAATGATTTGTATTTTTCAATATTAGTAACTATTTAAATATCATAATTATTGATTAAATAAAAAATTTTATCCATCTATTTAAGGTTTTTAATGATAAATATATCACAATGCTTATAAAGTCTATAGTTCATAAAGAACACTTGTGACATTTTAATTTTTTGAATGGCTGGGAGAAAGGTATAATATCGTTATCTAATACAAATAATAAAATTTTAGAGTATATATTATAATGATATAATAATTTTATAATGGTTAGTTCAGATTCTAACGTGGTAAATAAAGACTGAGAAAAATTACAGAAAAAGGAGTAATTAAGAGTTTTATCTTAATCCTTGAAGAGATCCTTTTAAAAATTTGTAATGTATTTGATAAGTTGTATTCGGTGAATAATTGATCCTCTGTTATGATTATATGAGTTTTGGAGAGATATTTGAGAATATTATGGTCAAATACATGTGTCTAGTTATGTGATGTTATGTGGGGTTTTGATGGATAGTCTTATAAGTGAAATTAGTGGCATCTTGTAAAAATATAAATGAAAAATTCACTATTCAAAAATCATGTGAGTATATGATAATTGACTAGTGGAATTTTTTTAGGATGTCATAATTGATTTTGAAAGATGACATATTTATAAATACTTAACCATTATTTTTAAAACATATTTTAAACATTATTTTAGTCATTTTAGTCGTAGTTATTTCACTTATTCAATTTTTGGATCTTACAGTGCAGACTAATATTAACCATAGTTATTTTAATTTAAATTATAAAAATAAAATGGGGCTTGTTATATAATTTTTTTCTCATAATTAAAAAAATTTAATTTACTCTGTTAAATAATATTTCTAGTGCTGATAAAAAATTATCATAATATAAGCGCAAATAACACATAAATTACCTTTTTAGAAAAACTGTATTTTTATGCTTAAATTTTATAATCAAGATAAAACATTAAACGTTTTAAATTTATATGAAATTAATAGGTTTATTAAAACAATGTTATTTTCAATTGAATTCAAAGAAGAATCCCACTTTTTGAGTACATTGTTAAAATAAACCTACCAAAAGTTTTTATTAGAGTGAAATATTACTAATGTTTCCGAAATAAGAGACATGGGATTTATAAATTCATAATTTTATTTTGTAAAACAATTTTTACTAATTTATAAGTATATAATTCAGATAGAAAAATTGTTTTAATAACATTAAAATCAATCTTTTATTATGAAAACTCTATTAAAGTGAAATTTTATAAAATCTTAGTATATCACAATATTCGCCAAAAAATAAACCATTATTGAAAACAATAAAATATAAACCCTATTATAATATTGTTATTTTTAATGAAAAAATTGATTTGTTTTTATAAAATTCAAATTATGATATTTATGATCTTACCTTTTCAATAAATATTTAAAATATAAAAATTGTTTACATAAAAAAATGTTTTTTAAATAATAACAAATATACTTCCTATATTATACTTGTTTTTAATTAAAATAGTTCTATCAAATTCCTCGCATCAAAAATATATTTAAAAAAGAGAAACCAAAATTTATATATTTTTTTAAAATAAATAATTATAATTCATAAGAAAGAAATTTTAAAGAAAATACATTTTTCAAAAAAAAATATTTTTAGTTTTTTAGCTAGACTATTGAATAAAATTATTGAATTAGTATTAATAATTACCTTATTTATTTCATTTATCTATATATTTCAAAATATAGTGAATTATTTTTATACAAACCAATTCGATGACTATATTATAGTGGACAGATATAATACTTATAATTTTATATTAAAAAATTTTATTTGAATTTGTTTATTTCGATTTTTTGTGTGATGAATGATATTTTGCGTAGTATTATATAAAAGAAAATATATACTGAAATTGTGATACGTTAAATTTTTAATCATATAATGTAATTTCCCTATTTTTAATTATCAATCACTATTGAAATAATTTATGTTCACTTTATGATATTGACGGTATATTCTATAATAAGATATGATAATAACAATATTATATAATTGGAGGTTGTTTAGTTTTTTTATAATTTTAATGTTTCAATATTTTTCATTGTCCTATTAATTTAAACCATATATGGTGCATTAGTTGTTCATAAGAGTCTCTAGGGACAAACCATTCACAAAAACACTTTTATGATCTTATTTCCAATTACTAAAAACAACATAGTTATGATAATATCTAATACAATTAGTGTAAATAATCATATTAATTGGAAATATTAATGTAATATTTCTTCACATATGTAACCATTATTTGAAATTATGATACTTTTGGATCAACTATGATATAATTGTATCAAAATATAAGTTCATTAATTTGATCAAGGTTGGTGATAATCATTTTTCTTCATGTTCTCTAAACTAAAATTATATTCACATATAATGGTTCATAATAAACGTGTCAATCACCAAAAAATTTCCTCTGGGATTTTCTAAATAGTTGTGTAGTTATTCCACATAATCATTAACTGAGTAATAATTAAGTTGATATGAAATACTCCTCTTTCCTGGTTACTATCCAATGGTACATTTATTCTAGAGAATGCTTCCAAATGTAGCATCATGATATATTTTTCATTATTGGTAAAGAAAAACAATCTCTAAATTACCAAAATATTAGAATGTTATCTTATACGTAGACTTATATTTATAGGTTTTACAAATTTTATCTCATCCAAATCCCTTAAAATAACTATGTTATTCCCCCAAAATTATAACACTTTCACTAATACCAACTTGAATACCCAAACCTGCACTCTTATGATTGGTTCTAAAACGACATACTCTACCTATATGCAGCAATACCATGTGAGATGACACAATATAAACATATCATTATTTTACAACATTTATATATGTTAAAAATTACATATCACAAATATGCAGACAATTTCAATAACTGTTGGATTAGTTTCATTTTGAAATAAAAACCTAGAAAATTATTTTATAAATCTATTGAAAAATTCTTCATAATTAAACTAAAATATTCTCCAATTTAAATTTCTCATAAGTTATTCTTGTATTCCTTTCTTAGGTAATGAAAAAATAATAAATGGAAGATACCAAAGGATAGGTATGGGAAAAAATATCAATATATCATCATGGATAAGATCATTATCATATGAGAAAATATGATAAGGGAAAAAATTCATATTAAAAAGAACGTGGTAATATAATAGTTTTCTAATATTCATTATATAAGGAAATGAAATCTCAAATTGACTACCATATTCCATGGAAAAGGGGTTCAAAATAGTGAGATAATAAACATGATCTATGGACCGTAATCATTGGAATATTTCATAGAAATGTGACATTCAATTGAAATATGTTATAAAAATAACATTAAAAACAACATAAGTATAGGAAACATCACCTTTGTGAGTAACTAATTGTACCAAGGCTGGGAGGTCAAAATTAAGTTTACCCACAAATACATATTTTAATAGATACAAACATTGAACCAATGAATTTGAAGGAGACATTTAAACCCATCTATTAATAATCCATAGAAATTTCATATACTATAAATAAATCATTCATCATATCATAAGTAACCCATGAAAAGAAAATTCGTTTCATAACATTTTATAAATGGTATCACATAAAATTTCATCAAGATTTAGAAATTTTAATACAAAGAAATTAATCACCCAATATGGGATTTAATAAAGAAATAATATAATTATTAATTAATAAAAATAGTCCGAGGATATATATTCTTTTTATATTAATTGTAAAATAGAAGCAAAACCATAAATGGTGTTGTCTTCAATAGATTTTTAGAATTTCCGTAAAAGATAATGTTACAAGACACAATCAAATAAATAGTTGGAGATGTGATGTGAAACATTTTAAAACAATAAATTTTAAATTTAATCATCTTCAATGGAGGCTTATAAATTTATTAATTGACATTTAGTGGAAATTTTTATTGGAAATAAAATGTATGATTAGGAAAGGAAACATTTTCAAACATTTTTAATAAAATTCCTTTATTGAAACCCACATAGTAAAAAAGAGTAATAAATATTAGATTTTTAAAAAAAGGATAAATTTTAATATTACTGGATAAAAATATTTGTATTTCAAAATAATAAAATTTATCATTAGTGAGAAGAGTCAATATAGACATGGAAGAAAAAGTTAACATTTGGAGAGGATGGTAATTATAATTAACATTATCATATTTTTTGAAAAAAGTATTATGTCACACTAATTCTATATAAATGGAAGAAAATATCTATTATTAATCATATTATAGAAACCAATATTATAAAACCATGGTCATATATGAATAGTTTTGACATAAGAAAAGTTGTTGAACCAATTAAAACCAAATATAACCATGTTCTCCTTGGATTTGAAAACCCATGAAAAGGTATAAAATGAGATGGATTTTTAAACCCCTTTAATTTAATGGTATGTATTTAAAAAAATCCAATATAATTATATATAAATTAAAAAGAAAAATTATTGGGGAATACAAATTATATCTCAAAGAATCAAAATTATAATGGGTAAATACATACAAAAATCATAATTCATGAAGTAAGAAACATTTAAAAATTATTTTATATTATAAAAATGTAAATCCTAAAGAAATAAGCAATAAAACCTGATAAAATAATCTAGAATAATTTACCCTTATTTAAACCATAATTTCAATAAGAATCATTATAATTCAATGAAATATAAAAGAGTTAAGAAACGCCATTACGTTTTATTTTTGCTTAGCCAAATTTGTTCTAACATAATGTATAAAAAAATAAATTTCTTAATCACATATGTTTTATACTTATACATAAATATTACAATTTAATAATCTTAATTTATAATTATTTTTTATTCATTTACTAGTTATTTATAATTTATTATTATCATCAGATGTTTGACGTTTTATGTATATTTAACGTATTTATTAATAATGATGCTAATACTTATTCATTAATTCTAATTTCATAGTTCCTATATTATATATAGTTGTAGAATATTTTTTTATAATTTCAAATAATGTTCCAATTTCATTCCACGATATTGTTTGTAATGGTTTTGGAGATGAAATCAATGGAATTCTCATTTTAGTAATTTTAATGAATAAATAGTGGCATGTTGAAAAAATTATAAATATTATTAAAGAATTTATATAACCTTAGTAAATATATTTCATTCTCATTTATGAATAATAATACTATTATTTATGTTTTCGTATTCATTCGTGATATAAATTTATATAATTTTTCATATATGTGATTAAACAGACCCAACCCATAACATACTATAAATGAAGAGTGAGTATGGTTAAGAAAGTGAATACTTTATAATACTATAATTCGTGAAAAATTATAGTTTTACAATTTAGTTATTTAAGGTATTGAATCATATTTCAATATATTTTAATGTAATATAAAAAATTCTAGATGAAGAAAATTCATTTCTTCATAGCGGTGGTAATCTGCACATATACACATGTAAGATTCACATTATTTAAAATATATAGAGAAGGTAGAAATTTGTTTATATTTTGAAAATAGTAATAATTTTTAAAGATCATATTTATTCAATAAATATCCCCTTTTAATATCTATGTATGGTGGTTATGAAAAAAGTTTTATGTGTCTTATAAATGTTGTTGTCCACACCAAACACAAGAAATATTTTTATTAATTGGTTTGGTGGATCGAATAGAATTGATATATAATTTGAGTAATAATTTTTAAGTATACATATGATACTAATTTAATCATTTAAATATTTATATAATACATTTGGACAAGGTTGAAAAAAATAAAGGAAATGTAATATAAAGAGAATAATTGGTAAATATATCATACTCATTATAAAAGATCCTCTATGAATTTTGTTAATAATTTTAAATGTGATATTTCAATAATAAAAAATCCTAAATAAATATTATGGGAGTGTATGGGAATTATTTTGTTAGATTTTGGTTAAATGTATGTGGCCATGGGGATGAGGAGAAGTGGGGAGGTGATTGATCCTCTATAAGGGATAGGAGTAATAATTTTGAAAAAATAAAAGAGCTAAAGTCTTCATTAAAAATTCATATGTAAAAAATACAAAAAATAATTGATTGATGAATTTTTAAGCTCATTAAATCCCTAACTATACATTTTCAAACATGCTTTAAACATGTTTTACATCATTTTACTCCTATATTTTCTTGATGACAATTTATTGTCTTTCCAAAAGTATCTAATTTTTTCTTAACTAAATTAATTTTAATAAATGAAAATAAAATGTGACTTATTTAATTATTTGGAAAAAGAGATTTAAAATATGAAATTGGTTGTTTTAAATAAAAATTATAACGGTGAAAAAAATTATATTCAATATTATTTCACATAGCACATAAAAATATATTTTAGAGAAAGTGTATTTACGTTCTTCAACATTAGGATTAAGATAAATTTATAAATGTTTTTTATTTAGAAGTAATTTATCATTCAATTATTAATAAAATAAAAATTTTGTGTGTTTAAAATCAATATAAAATTGAAATCCACATTCTTGATACGTTGTTAATTGAAACATACCAAAAATATATTTTATTTAAGTAAAATATTACATAAGATTCCAAAATGTTAAACATTGGTTTTATATATTAAAAATTTTTATTTTTAAATTATATGTTTTCATAAATAAATATAAATTTTATTTAGAGAATAGGTTTCACAATATTTTAAATCATTTAATTGTTATCACAATGTCATTAAAGTTATATATTTTTCAAAATTATTAGATTTCTTTATTCCTCATAAAATAAAATATGTTCATAAAAATATAAAAAATTATCCTTAACATTATATTTTGTTTCTAAATTGAAAATAAGTGTTTATTTTATTAATTCTAATAAATAAAATCTATAAATTTAATTTTAAATGAAAATTTTAAATTTAAAAAACTATTTGTATAAGAAAATAGACTATTATTATTATTATATCCTATTAATTTTAAACTAAAGTATTTTTAATATATTATTCACATCGAAATTTTTTTTTGTCATGATTAAATCCTAATTATTTTATTTTATTTATATAAATATTAAAAATGAAAAAGTGTGAAATTTTTACGAAAATATATATTTAGTTATTAAATGATATTATTAGTTATTTATTTATACTAATTGATGTTTTTAGACGTTGGGTATTAAAAATGGCCCATTTATTTTAACTACTACATATAATTCAAAAATACTGTTACTTTTATTTATACTGACCCATTCTATAGCTACAAAATAATTACCTTATTTAAAAAGAATAGTTTACCTTAGTAAAATTTATCATAGATCATTTTTTCTGTGTTTTTTAAGAATGAATATATTAAACATTATATTAGTTAATGTAATATATATATATATATATATATTCTTAGGGTTATAAAAACTGAGAAGCTAGGAAAACTCCTTGAGTCATATCCCTCTTGGGTAAGAGTGCTCATCTTATCATTTGCATCTAACTCTCATTTGGTTCTCTATAATCCACATCACAAGCTCAATATTCTACTTCCAACACATTATTCAATAATAATCACTCATAGTTAATGGGGTATCTAGGGTATGGGATAAATATTAATATTAACCCATTCAAATTAAATCACTTTTAATGATTTAAAAATCATTTTTTCCAGTCAATGAATAATTAGTACGTAATCGTTTTGCAAGAATAAAAGTAATCATTTATTCCCTAAAAATTAAAAAAGAAATTTAATGATATAGATAAATAATTTATATTTTAAAAATATATATATATGATAAATATCATTTCATTTTGCCCATTGTAGAAATATTATAGTTAGTAAAAATAAGAGTGTGAAATATTTTACTTTTCATTACATGAAATATTATAAAGCACATAATCACATATGAATGGAGAAAAGACCATATATTCATCCTTAGGTTGATTATGGTTGACATAAAACCATTTAATAACGTTTTAGAAAATTTCAATGTTGTTATATAGTCGTTATCATTTTATTTGTATCTTTAGTTACCTAATATACACTTTATCATGGTACCAAAATTACTAAATTTAATATACACATTCATAGAAAATAAAATAAACTATTCTAAAAATTCTAAAATAATTATTATCTATATTAAATAAATTTTATAAAATTTAATTTCTAAAATTTTCATAAATCAAATTTTAAATAAATTCTCAAAATGTGACAAAAAATGTTTTTCATAAAATTCCTTTTATGTATAAAAGTATTTCTCACTAAATTCAATTATTAAATTCATTAAAATGAACATAACTTTATTATTTAAAATATTATTTAACTAATTATTGTTTTAAATAACTTTAAAATAGAATTAATCATTTTAAATACTTGAAACAAAAATTCATTGTTCAACAAAAAATGGTATTTTTCATTATTCACTAGAAAATCAATCCTTTTAGTTGAATTTGAAAATTTCACAACATAAAAATATTTATAATATGATTTAAAAAATTATATTATTATTATAAAATAAAAATTATATATTTTCTATAAATTAATTATAAAAATTTTATACAAAAAATAATAAAAATAAATTTTGATGAAAATGAATTTCTGAAACGTAGAATAATTTAACTAAAAATTATGAATAGATTTGCTAATAATTAATCAATGATTTTTTATTTTTTAATAAATTTATTTATATTTCATTATTCATTCTATATTATTCTGACCCACATATTTAATGGCTATGTTAAAGAGTCATTTTTAAATAATAATATTCAATGATTCGTCTGAGATCGATGTTTCGTGTCACATTTGATATCAAAGATAACTTTATTCTTTTAAAATCTCAACGTGTTAAATTTTCTACATTCAATAAATTTAACCCTAAAAATGTATTTTTTCCTGTAATAGTATTTTAACATATGATTTTTTTTTTTGGAAATCAAAAATTGTAAAAAATATTAATAATACTTTATCTTAAAAAGAGAGAAATGAATGTATGAAAGTCACCTAAAATAACACATAACTATCTTTAAGAGTAGGAAAAAATAATTGTTAATTGAAGATATGTACATGGATGAAAAGAATAAATAATTATGGTGAGTGATAGAGATCACTAATCACAATTAGGTGAATGGATAGGATAATATAACAAACACCAAACCATAAACCTTTGACGGGTGAAAAATCCATCAATTCATTAGAGACAAAGGTAATATGATACAATTTTAATCAATATAATTCTTATAGAGTTAAAGAATTACTTTACAATATAGGGTAATAACATTTAAAAAATATTCTAACTTGACATGTATAATTTCATCATTTAATCAATTTCCGCAATAATCTCTTCTTTTTCTAAATAAGATGATTATTCAACAGGATTTTTTGACATGTGAATAACAAAAATAAACTAATAGAAGATTAAATAATCCAAAAAAGGATAAAAATGGATTCCTACGATCATTGTATATTAACCAAAATTGAAACGGTTACCATGAGGTAAAATAATAACCTGCTTTTATGATCCTTCATATGAAGAAATAATTCATTAATATCAAATATTTTGAAATAAAAAAAATGTTTAGAATATATCATTACATTAATAAATAACCATATATCCAAAATAAACATATTATCATCAACATTATATAATTTTTTAAACTCAATGTTTATCTCATAGCATGTATCTTACATCTCAATAAACATAATCATGTTTATCCAAAATAATCTGATAGACTAATCCTAAAATTCATTTATATCTCAATTAAAATAAATGTATCTCAAAATAACACTAATTACCTGTTAATTATAAAAATTTGAAAAAAAATTTATCCTATAAACTTTTTCCCAAATCCAACTTAATATTTTTCAATTAATTTTTTTATGTAAAAAAAATTGATAGTAACCGTCTCATCACATAGGTCAGTGGTAAGCACTACACCCTTTCACCATTTTTATGTGTGTTTGATACCCACTTTAATTCCAGATTTTATATTTTTCACCTATTACACTTTTTACATTTTTATAAATGTTTATTTAAACAATTCCTAATAATTCCCAAAAATAAGTTGAAAATCCAAAAAATATAACTATATTTATCAAATCACTATTCAATATAATCGTAATCTATCTGATAAAACATATGTACTCCAATATCAAAAAACCACAATTTAAAAATACATAATATCATTTAAAGAATAATGGATAACAATACCTTAAAATAAGTTTCTCCAAAATGTAATAGAAATATTCAATTTTTTCACATAAGGACATACATATCAAAATTGTTATATTACCATAAATACCTCGAAAAATACTATAAATCAAAAAATAATTCCATCAAATAAAAAATAATAAGTAATACATATTACTTTAATATTATGATCAACCATATACCTATTAATCCTTGATGGATCCTAGAAATCATAAAATATACTCATCTAAATCATAATCTTAATATTTCTTAGGAATGTCCTCAATGATTTTCATAATGCTATGTTCCCTAACATGAATTTTCCTAAATATATTTTACAATGATTCTACTAAGAGTCCTATGATACCAAATATAAATACCTTCGCCCTAATAACCAAGATTACGGGTTTAGTTTATTACATTTTCACTAGATAAAAGAAATTTCATCCCAAATAACCAAATACTTTAGAATTCCTAGTAAACTAGATAGATACTTGAATCACGCATTAAAATTGAAAAAATAAAATACATAGTAGTAATTTATTTGAGTACAACACTATTCCCATTATAATATCCATAAATATTATTCATAATACAATTCATACCATTTTGGGGAATGGAAACATAAGAAAGGGTTGAGATCAGGTGCTCATTAATGGAATGCATAAAAGTAATGTTATAAAAATGGAATAATATAGAAAGAATTAATGTTGGTCAAATAATTCCATAAAATTAATCAAAATATAAAAAAACTTATCATTGTATATAAAATCAAATAATTACATTAACATCAATAACTTATTTCATAATAATAGAATGCATGATAACTGGACATCTAAATCATACCATCGAGGCCTTCTGAGAGGACATTTTAAAATTCCATCAAGGTATTTTAGAAATATATATACATAAACGAGTATTAAGTTAGCCAAATAACTAAACCAGATGGTCTTATGAGACATACTAACGCATCAAGGGTATATACGGGGCCACACCTATCACTTACTAAGTCCATTTCATTCCTTATATGGAAGGGTGTACCATAATAATAATAAACAATTTTGTAAATAACCAGTATAAGAAATGTAAATACATTCCTAAATCAATGAAAATAATCATAAACCTTCTACATTATTACAGTGAATTATATTAATGTCTTACATCCCCGTTCAAACTTATCAAAAACCATAATGAGAAATAATAAATATGGTATCATTATAACATACCCAAAATATAAGATTTCAAACACCATGATATTTTAAAAGTGGATCATAATGTTTGATAATGCATATGAAATAAAAACCCAATAATAGAAGTGATTGTAACACCCTGAGACATTATGATATATTTCTGTTTAAATAAACTCAATCACTTTGATAGAATATAAAAGACACAACATCAAATCTAAAGGAACTTTAACATAATATACCATTATAACCTATCCATTATTTTGGAGGTTTTGAATAATAATAATATAATTATGAAAATTTTATGTTTTTAACATTTATAATATAAATTTAATGGTTATCTATTGATAATAAATACAATAAGAACTATATTATATATAAAGAAATGTTTTCTGGGAAGTTTTAGTTTTCTGAAAGCCAGTTTAGTCCATCTTCGCACACATAAATTAAAAATATTTTCCCCCTTTAGAAATGTTATTTTATATAAGGAAATTGATTTATCTTATAATAATATTTTTATTAACAATGAAATAATTTTGTGGATTTCATTTCTAAAATGATAATTATTTCTATGCATAGTAAAAATACTATTTTTTTTAAAAAGAAATATATTTTAAATAAATTCAATCATATTTATAATTATATTTGATGTAATATTCACAAAAAATTTATTTATTTATAACATGACCTATTAATTACATTTAAATGATCATACTTCTAGATTTTTGTATAAATTATTTTAATGATTTCAAATATATTTTTTGAAAAATGTTTTAATATTTATGATGTTTATGTATATTTATTAATTAAAATAAATCCATTTGAAAAATTATTAAATTAAAATGTATAAATTATATATATATATATATTAATATTAATTTAAAATCATCTAATTATTTTTAATTCATATCTTTAATATGATATATTATTTTCCTAAAAATTCATTTATTAAAAACCCATTTTTTTACAGGTCTGGGGGTTTGATTTCAAATTATATTCTCTAATTTCTATGATTTTTATTAGGAAAAATGGATTCCATGTTTATGATCAAATTAATTTTTATAATATAATATGGAAAACTTAATTTTTTACCATAATGAATATTTAAAATAGTAAAATTTATATACAACTGATATGGTAAAAAAGATTTACAATTGGAATAAACTAAAACTATTAGGTAGAAAATTTTCCAAAAAATGTATAATTAATTGTTTATAATAATTTTTAGTCCTTTTTTAATATAACGTTATAAAATTATCCATTTTAGGGCCTTGTGGGATAAGTAAATCATGGATGGGATTCATTCATTTCTAATAATCCAAATGCTTCTTCTCCCACACTTATAAAAGGTATCCCCTCTCCTCTCCTCTCCACGCATAAAATTCAAATTGGTTTGAAAACAAATACCCATGTAACATCCACAATGACCTACACTAATCCAAGAAACCATTTTCTATGTGACAACCTTCTTATGAAGGTTTTTTATGGAAACATAAATATGTTTACTAAAAAAAACCATAACATCATTAACCAAGTGTTTTTTTCATCATCCACTACATTATAATATTATTAAACCATGATGATAAAAAAAAATAAGAATATTATATTCATTTGATATGTTTGTATGTTTTTTTCAAGCCCTAAAACCATCTCCTCCTCCCTGAAATGGGAAATGTAAAAGTTGATCATGTGAACAGTGGACTACCACCATAGGAACAAATGTAATTCATTTTTCATAGCTACTTCACACAGATGGATATATTTAATTATATAATAGTTATAAATGATATATATTATATAATTAAACATCATTAATTATAATATCATATAAAAATTAGTAATTTCCATTCTATAGGGAAAATAATAACAACGTTTGTGTATATAGTGAACTACCGACTCCCAAAGAATTGTCATTCATATTCCACTTAAAAAATACATGGAAGGTAATAAGGATGAATTTGATGTTTACATATGATAATAATTACATATGAAACATTATTAAAAACAATTTGTTTATATATTTCTTAAATTTTCGTTAGTTTAATAATTGAAAGCACCAATCATGGGTATGGTGGACCACCACCTCGCATAACGATGTGATTAATTTTTCACTAAAAAATTACATGGAAGGTAATAATAGAAAATTTAAGGAATATATGTTATATATGTGAAATAAAATTGTTTATAAAATTAATATATAATCCAATTATGTGACCTTTCAAACATTAAGGAAATGATAACATCACTCTTCTCAGTGTACAACCTAACATCTCCACAAAAATACATGATTCATTCTCCATACGAAAAATTAAATAATGGTTCTAAAGATGAATATAATTATAAAAATGATATTTATAACATTATATCGTTTTTTAGATGAGTTAACTATATCCTCCGTTCAATATCAATAACATTCATCAATACATATATGAGAAATCAGGGAAATAAACACCTAAAATAATATAGATAATGAATTATTAGTAACGAAAGGGAAATAATATATTATAAAAGTATCATATATGACATTATAAATATTTATATTATTCTTTTATAAGTTAATAAAATGCTTAAAACCACTAAATATGTGTTTAATGAGTTCTCAACAAAATTGAATTGTGAGGTAAGAGGATTATTGGCTCAATTTACATTCGTTGTGTTATATCTCTAATACATTGATTATATTGTGTTATTATTATGTATGAAATTAACATTAATTTCATTATGATTTAACTAAAAAAATTTATTTTTTGATTTAATTTTTTACACATAATCACTTAATTAATTAACTCTCACTTCAAAAAAAACATTTTAATGGTTTCCACTCAAAAAATCCATCATTGAGAGATATGTTGTTTTTCACACATAATATCATTTATATGGTGTTTATACGGAACTTTTTCATACTATATCTTGAATCAATATTACTTCATTAAATTTTATGTTATATCTTTTCTACATCATCCATGGGAAGTTATGATTCAAAATCTACATAATTTGTAATGGTTTACACTAAAATATAATTTTAATTAGGATTGTTAATGCCTGAATTTCAATTATTATAAATTATTTACTACATCCTAATAAAACCCTTATTTTATATTCTCCTTTAATTATTAAATTTTTTCCATGTAATAGTACGATTATCTCCCTTTTTAACTTAAAAATAATAAGATATTTTTTATGAATATTTGATTATATATCCCACTTCATTCAAAAATGTTTCTTCTTCAAAATTATTTTTTTCAAAAAATGTTTTCAATATTTTTGTAATATGATTATTGAATGTATTTTTCAACACTAATTATATTTTTCTGAAAACATTTATACGTAATATTTTTTTCTTTTCCTAAAATATAATATTTAACTTTTATTAAAAAAATTGAATTGAATCTTTTTTAACTGTATTCGAAATTAACTAAACTCCTATAAAATCATAACCAATCGATATTTTAAGTATTACATTTTATGATTGATTTTCTTTTGTAATAAAAATTAATTAATGTTTGAGAGAGTCTTACATTTTTAATATGTTTTTTTCAAAATTGAATATATATTTTCGTAATGAAATCTTCAAAGTGATCTTCTAAAATCATTTCTCATATAATATAACATCAATTTAAGTTACTCAAAGTGAAAATATTTTTTACCTCAAGTTCTTTCTTATTTATATAATTATTTTTATTAAGGTAAATAAAAAATTATGTTATGTATTTAATCTAAATTTTATATATATATCACTTATATATATACCTATACTATTTTCGCATATATTGATTATGCAATACACTATAACATCCTATAACCGAAACTCATGGTTCATGTGTTGAAATATTGAACTTAACATTCCTATATTTGATGCAATAATTTTGATCCAAATTTTTCATCTAAAAATTTAAATATAAAATTGAAAACATGCATCAATTACATTATATAGGTACTTTTAGGTAAATTATTTTATAAAATTTGGATAAAATCTAGGATAATTAGCCATAAAATCATTAAATGGCCAGTACCCCTGGTGAAAATACCTTTTATTTCTCATATTAATATTTCATAATCATCCATATGAAATTTCCTATAGAGATACGTTTCTAAACATCATTATTTAAAATGAGGAAAAACTAGAACATAAGGATTTTGAGCTTAGATACTAATTAATGGTATACATAAGCATTAAATATTAAATGTCCTCAATGATCATAATAGTACATAAGTGTGTGATGAAATAATCAACTATCATGATTGAATAATAAAATATGTCATATCCGTCAATATCTAAATAATAAAATATAGAAACATGGAAAATTATGGGCTCATTAGAATCAATAATTTAAATCCATATGATATCAGTCTTGATCATTACAAATATCATAAACACATAAAATGAAATTAAAACTCTTTTGGGTCTCATGGAGATTCACCATCATAAAACCTTTTCATAACCAATTTAAAACTGTTTTAATTGGAAGAAACATGCACCCAACTTCCAGCATTATATTTACCCAATGTGTAAGGTGACAGTAGTAGGGATCACCATTTGTATTAGACTTATTGGATTCATAATAAATTAATGAAATAATTATGTGCTAAAATTATAAATCATATATATGAATGTTTAAATATAGAATAATACAATCATTGGTATTTCCATATATATTCTTGTCATAATATATCCAATGACATAGATGTTTAAGCTAATGAATGGAAACTGACAAATGGAATAGCATATAATGAGTTTATTATTAATATTTTTACTCTATATTACTGAATAATAAAATTAATTTAATTATTTACATTATTAATAACCATTTACATGATTATTATTAAATTTATTTCACTTTTGATATATTTATATTCAATTACATAATAAAAAATGTTTTATTCCGTTGTTTTGACCTTATTAGGCATATGTTTCAAAACTAACTATGATAGGATGAATTTTGACAATGAGTTCATTATATAAATAAATACATAGAATTAAATATGGAATAAATATAATACTTTTACATAAATTATATTTTTATGATAATAAGTGGAATTTGTTTTTGAAAAATGAAAAAAAATTATGATCATAGAGATGGTATGTCATACATATGATTGATTAACGTTTCCTATATTCAAAGATTATTATGTAAATAAGTTAAGTAATTTTTGTCTATATAGAATTTATATTTTATAATAAATAACATATTATTTAATTTTATATAATTATATATATCATTATTGTGATGTGAATATAGAAAAGGGAAATCACAACGTTTTGAGGTGGTGGCAGTCCACACGTCCACGAATGATGTAATCAATTTTTAAATGTTTGAAATGGAATTAAAAAATAATATGTTATACGAAAAAAATATATAATTATTTTATGGGTATCGGTAGTTTTTAATTTATATGAAATATTTAAACTAAACAAATCATTAATACATTAAATAGAAATAGAAAATGAATGAAATCACATTGAGGAGGTGGTAGTCCACACATCAACAAATGATGTTATCGTATTCCCAAAAAATGTAAATAATGAAGGTACATGTTACCGTAGGATAAAAATTTAGATATATATTTTAAATTAAATGAGGGGGTGAATTGTTGGTTTAAAACATTACCTTTTATCCTTAATAAAATCTCAATTAAATCACTTTAAACAAGATAGATTCACAAACCATCATAGATTATTTAATAAGAAACCATATTTTTTAGGATCCAAAAATATAGATCCAATAAAGATACATAAGAAAATATTACAAAGGGAATGATTATACCTTAAAGCATATATAATCTTATTTAACAGAGTATACAAGTATAATATTGTGTAAGAATGTTATACTTTCTTCCTTTAACAAAATTGCAGTGGAATAAAAACATTTAACAATAACATGTATACTTGTATAAGGACTCTTTTAACCAAAAGATAAGGGTATCCAATAATCTTGGATAAGGTTTTCTTGATTTAAACATTCAAGAAAGTATATCTTACCCACATGAGGTTAATCCCTAGAAATGAATATCAGAATTTGTCTTACAATCCCCACAAGCCCTAAAACATTAAGGTCTTTAGAACCTCTATATTCCTATCCTATAAATTCCTCGAACATTATTAGAGTCATCTCCTATAACATTCAATCCCTAGAATCCCTTGATTGACCAACCTATTATAATCACACTAGGAAGGCTGAACAAGTTGTTCACGATGGAACAAGATGTTCATAGATGACATAGATATTGACAGTATATTTCTCCAAGAAACTAGTACATTCAGAACTTCTCAATGTATCAATGAATTTCTTGACCTCTTAAAATTCCTTTTTTATTTATAGGTCAAAATTATAATGGTGTTATCCTCCACCATTGGTGATATTTTTCATTAAATCTCAGAGGGACATGTGCATGTGTCACTTAGCCAATGGATAGTTAGAAACATGTTGTACGACATCGTTTCATTGTAACAAAATAATGTGTAAGGTATTATAAAATTTACGAAAAAAATAATTAACTTTAAGAATCATATGTAAACTAGAATTCAATACTATTTAACAAATATATTTAATAAAGAGTAGTAAGATTAACAAAAACGAATAATCTGGTTCTAAAAATATTGGGATTCTGAGTCTAAATATATATAAAAACGGAGTCTAGAAAAATAAAAACATTGAGTCTGGTTTTTGGAAAAAATATAGAGACTGATTTAAAAAGAAACATAGTATAATTTTTTGAGAAATAGGAGTATTAAATATTTAGAATTACGAGTCCAAATTTCTGAGAATTCATAGTCTGAATCTCTAAGAATTTGGATTCTGAATTTCTATAAATTCGGAGATAGAATTTTTGAGAATATAAAGTCAGAATTTCTAGGAATTTGGTGTTTAAATTTCTTAAAATTAAGAGTCATAATATATGAAAATTATGAGTCATAATTTCATAGTATTTAGAGTTAAAAATCAGAATGTAAGAGAGTCTGAAATTAAATGGAATTAGAGTCTATAAACAATGAGAATCAAGATCGATGGAATTGTAAGGTTCCAAGCTTTAGATAAGGATACTAATATTCTTAAGGTAATTTTTAATTATGAAAAATATCTTTATGCTATGATAAGACACATTAATAATTCCTTTGAAAAGTGAGTTATGGATAAATAAAATAAATTTTCATTGGAGAAATACAATATTCATTAAGGAAAAAGTGTTACTGATTTTAAAAACATAATGGAATGGAAAAGTCATATGATTTCTTATTGACATTACAAGTTCCCCTTTATGGAATGTATAAAAATTTATCAAAAATAAAATATTATGCTTGGAAAACATAAATCAAAAAACGTATCTCTCGTATATTTGAGGCTTAATAAATATCACTAACTCCCCCTTAGGATTTTTCACCCAAAGGATTGTATTCATTATCATAAGAAATTTTCTTTAAAATAACAGTCCTTTAATTTATAAATTATTATGTAGGATTAATCTCCTCCTTTCAAAAGAAATTTATAATGATATGTAAAATCCCCTTTAATATGATATTCAATTTTTAACATTTCTCCCACTTTATTATTTTTAAATAGGTATGGAGGAAAAAAATTGGTACCTGAAAATAAATAATAGAAAAACAAAAAAATTGTATAACAAGGATATATCATTAACATTTAAAAAGTTTATATACAATATATGATTGATGATTTATTATAATTAATCATCATTATTATTCTCTTATTGAGTATTCTTAAGGATAGACTTCATCCTCGTTACCTCTTTATAATCTTCTTTGTTCTTCTGTAGTATATTTGTTGTTATTAGTTCTTCTTCTTGAGATACTAAATCCTTTCTACATGAGATTTGGAAACTTCTTCTTCTGATTGCACAATCTTTGCTAATAGGTTTGTGGTATTTCTTCTCTCTTCTATGAAATAAAAATGGAGTTAAATTTTCCCTAAAATTTTTTATCTTCTTGGATTTGGGCATCGTGTGATTAATTCATCCTTTCTGAATGATTTTTGAACTTTTCATCAGAATTATTGAAGTCATCAATTACTGAATCTGTATAATCACCATGAAGCTTAGGATCATGCAATACTAACATAGACCATGTTGTAATATTCCTTCACGAATTTTCATGAGCTTTATAGTTGATCACAAAGATCTTAAAATCATTTTATCCCTTGATTATATTTTTCATCAAAAAATTTGTATAATATATTTTCATGTTTACCAAATAATGAATATGCTAATAGCTGGATTCAATATTTGTAAAAATAAGTATTGAATAAAAATGTATATTCATAGATTGTACCAAAAATCCATGTCCCATGGATGATGACGATTCATAATATGATGCACCATAACATGTAAGAGTATCGTTCACTTATTTATCATCCCATTATTTTGATGATTTAGCAACATCACACTTCGAAGGTGTATCAAGAAGGACTAAATTTATTTTAGTAGTAACATTTTCAACTACACTGGAAACATAATGATCTTGTTCTTAAATATCAATTATCTCTTTATCTTCCCAAACAATGTAACCATTGTCATCTTTCTCTTCAATGGAATGAATTTTGTTAACTTTCTCTTCTTTTGAACTTTCTTTATCCTTATCTAATGTGATATTTGAGGATGAAGCATTGGACATTCTTCTTGAGATTTTATAAAAAGTAGTCTTCTATACATGATACTCTTACACTATTCGGATTAATTCTTCACATTCTTCCTCTTCTTCTTTTGTTGAATTTATTCATCTTGAATAGTTTTCTCTTAGATGAGAAGCATGTATTAAAAAGGCTTCTGGTAACTAAATTTTTTCGGAGGCATTCTCAAAAACTTTTAACAATTATTGAACAATATAATCTTCCAATTATTACTCTTTATGCCTTTTCTCCTTTTCTTATTTTTCTTGATTTTCATCACCTAGAATCTTTAAGGCCTTAGCCTCCACAGGTTCAATCCAAAAGATAAGATCACCTTCCTTTCTTTTCTCCTTCTGCTGTCTCCACATAGTATCTACTTCATCATAAATCTTATTTATCTTCTTCATTTTAGATGGTTCCTATTGAGCTTATATAATAGGTTTAGGTAACTATTCTTTGAGTTCCATTTATTCATTTCTTCTTAGATGAATCATAAATTTTACCTTCCTTAGTTTCAGGATGATCACCCTTATGATAAATATCTACTACCTCTCCATATTCAGTAATGAAACCGACATTTATTATTATCAATGTATCATCACTAAGAAACATAATATTAATGATCTTTTCTTTATGTGAAATGGGTATTTCTAATGATTCCAAACATAAGAATATAACAATTGAAATTAACATCGAATACATCAATATTTGAGACTTTATATTTCTCTTTATAATGTTATTAATTTTCAAAATGATGTATCTCCCCAAATTTATCATCCATACATTCATTAAGAAATCTAAAAAATTATATCAAATATAGTAAGTGAATATTTATCACCCATCTTTAGAATAATGAATGCTTGCATCCACTAATCTATTAGCCCATGGTTATCTGAAAGACAAGAAATCATAGGTTTCATGGTATTCATCATTCCAAGACATTTTATAGCCCTTACACTCTCAAATGATCCTACATTTTTCAGAAAATGGTGTGAGAAGGGGATATCTTCACTTTCATACGAAATGTCTTGGATGCATACATCATTATTGAATGTTAAAGTATAAAATATTACATATCTTCTCAACAATAACATCTCTTTTCCCCCTTTTTAATAAAAAAGAACAAAATAAAAAAATTCCACTACAAGTTATAGGTAGACCATGTAATGATTCTTTTATTTGGAGATAATAATAGTTTACTATCCACAAAACTTGATAATATTTGAAATAGAAGAATCATACATATGAAAAAATTCTTATCTAATATTATTTCTCTAAACATTAGCCAATCCCTCGGTTCTATAATTGACTAAGACTGCATAAAAGTCTAAGAAGAATCATTAAGATACATATAGAATTAATGGAATCAAGGAAAACCGAATGACAAAATTGTAGAGAGATAGAGCTTTGGAATAGAAATATTCAGAGAACTGATGTGGGACATGATCACGGGGTCCCTATAAATAGGATTCTCTGCAACAGTTTGAATTCCTATATAGATCCAGTGGCTAAGGTTATTTTGAACTGATATGATGGTTGGTATTTTTATCAGAGAAATTTTATATATTCAGAGCTTTAGAAGATTTAATGTAAAATTGGATTTAAGGAACATGAATCCGATAAGGATCTGTTAAATGAAGATAGAAATACCAAAAAGTAAAAAAATTAAATTATGAAGATTTAGGAAAGGAAAAATAAATTACATATTTCTTAAAGAGGATTGATAAAATTGATATGATTATTCTAAATGAACATAAATCCCCAAAATTGTATTTGGGAAAGAAAAATTTCAGTTCCAAAATTTTTAATACCATTTAGTTTCTAAATTTTTTTTCAAAAAAATTTAGATTAAAAATAACATAAGGAAATATAAAAAATTAAACATATGTACCCCCTATAAAAAGGATTAACGTTATGTAAGGAGATAATTTTCAAGAAATAGTTAATATGTAAGATTACCTTATATTTATCAATCTTAATTTTTTTAATGTATTCAAATCTATAATAGGGTAATAATTTTGTAAATATTTTTGGAAGTTGTTCTTGTATTCTATTAAATTGTAAAATATTATCTCTTTTAAGTGTGTGATCCTTAAGAATGTGATTCCTACTATCAATGTTTTTTTCACTTGAGTGATGTGCTAGATTTTTTCAGAGAGAAATGAAACTTGTATTATCACACATTATCTGTTTTTTAGTAAAACTCATGTCATAGTCTGTTAGTTTGGGTTGCATCCACAACACATGAGCACAACAACTTCTAGTTGATATATATTCAACATCAGTAGTGGAAAGTGCTAATGATTATTTATTCTTAAATATTGATGAAACTTATGAATCTACTATGAAATTACAAGTTATAGATATACTTTTTATATACATTCTACATCCACGAAAATCAATATCTGAACAACTTTTTAAAATAACACTATTTTTAGAAGAATAGAAAATTCATCAATCCATAGTTCCCTTTAAATAGTGAAAAACTTTTTTCACTACTTTTAAATGATATAATTTTAGATTATACTGATATCCTGTAGATAAGCATACTGAAATTTTTTTCTAGACGACTAGATATGAAGTATAATAAAAATCATATCATACATCTAAAATTTATTTTATGTACTTGTTTTCTAGATTCATCAAGATCAAGATAATTTTAGGTACGGATTGGAGCACATATACTATGAGTGTTTTCAAATCCATACTTCTTAAGAAGATATTTAATATATTTAATTTGATATATATATAACTTCCATCTATTTTTTGTGAAATTTGAAAACAACTTAAAAATGTTAACTCACCTGTCACACTCATTTCAAACTCATATTTCATAAAATTCCCAAATGAATGAGATAAATATTAATGAGTTGATCTGAATGTAATTTCATCAACATAAATTTTAACATTAAAAATATTTTTGTTATTTTTATTTATAAAATGGTTTGGATCAGTTGTTCCCTTAACATAATTATTTTGTAACAAACATCCTATAACTATATCATACGAGGCTCTACGGGATGGTATATATCCATATAAATCATTGGTAATTTTAATAGCATATTCAGGATGTTTTGTGTATTAAAAACTAGGATTTTGTTTAACATAAAAATGCTATTGAAAATATCCATTTGAAAAATCACACTTCACATCCATGTGAAAATGTTTGAAATTAACGAATGCTAAAAAGGCTAGTAGAATAAGAATAGATTCATCTCTAGGTACTAGAGTGTAGGTTTCTGCATAGTCTACTTATTTTTGTTGATTATATCAATTAGAAACTAATATTTCATTACTTTTAACAATGATTTCATCTTTATCACATTTATTTCTAAAACCCCATATTAAACCAATTCTAGAAGATTCATTAAGTCTTTCAGCAATGGTTTGTAATTTGTTCTTTTTGAATACAATTAGATTATTTTGAATAGATTTAATCCAATCATCATAACCTAATGAATCATAATTGGATCTATTTTCTAATTGCGAAAAGAATTATGATGTTAAAATTCATATCTTAACGAACTACCAGTTCATATAGGTTGATTTACATTACCAAAGATACTATCATTAGGAAGATTCTTAAGAAAAAACTGATTTTGGTTTCGTAAAACCTTTTCATTAACATAAGGTAAAAAATATTCTATGGTAAATGCTTCTGAAACATTTTCTTGAGTATTTTACTTATTAGATGAATTTTCCATCAAATATTGATAATACGTTTTTGAAAACACATCTCAATATATAGGTTGGTGTTGTACAAAAAACAAAAGGTTCAGTTTCATCAAATTTAACAGACACTATTTCATCAACATGACAAGAATTTTTGTAAAATACTCAATATGACTTATAAGTAGTGGAGTAGCCTATGAATATCAATAAATAGTAATTGGGTGAGAATTTATATGAGTTATCTTTAGTATAAAATATGAATACATTGAATCCAAAAAACATTGAAGTAAGAAACATTGGGTTTTTTACCAGTTCACAATTTATATGGTGTTTTATTATGAAAATGTCTGATTAAAACTCGAATTGAAGTATAACAAGTATTACTAACAGCTTTATCAAAAAACCGATTTTAAATAGAATATTCTCTTAAAATGGTTCTCATTATCTCTTGAAGAATTCAATTTTATCTTTCAAAAACACCATTTTGTTGACGTTTTCTTGTAGTTGAGAAGTTATGAGTAATGAATTTCTTACTACAATAAGATTCAAAATACGAATTTTCAAATTCTCACACATGATCACTATGAATAGTAATCAGTGGAAGTTTTTCTTCATTTTTATCTTTGGATAAAAAATATTTAAAAAAATAAAAAGAACCAGATTTCTTTTTTACAAAATAGTTCCATATAAAGCATGCGTAATCATCAACTAAAAAAATACTTAGTATTTTCCTCCAATACTTCTAGTTTCTGTTGGACCGAAAAGGTCAATATGATTTAGATGTAATGAATCAGATGTTGAGACTTCACTATGTAATTTAAAATAGTCTTATGTTTCTTTCTATATAGACGAGGATCATAGACATTAGAAGAATCAAATCTACGCTCTGATAAATGCTAAAAAATACTTTTCATTGAGAGTTTCTATATGTTTATATGGTTATAGTTTCCTTGTCTTCCTTTCCATAACCATGATTGATCATACATTTTACTAAGGAAACGTATGTCTTGGTTCCTATGGTATTTTAATTTATGTTTTTAAACATTCTCATGCCTATGTGTAGAGAGAATAAACACTTCCTTGGAATTAGGTATTAGGAATTTATCATTCCTAAAATTCACAGGGTAACCTTCATCACATATTTGTATAATGATTATAATATTTTTCTTAAGACCTTTAAAAAATTGAAATTAAATCTTTTCCAAGAAGCACATTGTTACATATTCCAACAATTTCTCCCAGAGCATTACCTCTAAAAGTTACATTTCCTTCTTTCTTCGTGATAATAATTTCAATGATGTTTTTGTTTGGAGTAATGTAATGGGGACATCCACTATCCGTGTACCATGTATTGTTATTGTAACTCTCTTTATTTTCCAAAAAAGTAAATATTTAGAGTTTCATAATCCAAATATTGTTTGATCTAGATAATGTAGAAGGAAAAATATTTTTTATCCACATTTTCAAATTAAATTAAGCATTATGAAAACCTAATAATTGAGTTTTTTATATAGAACAATTAATCTCCCAATCTCCACCGCTTTGAAACATAGTTCAAAAAATCACTTTGGAGAACACCATAATTATTACTAAAAAAATTTATAGTGATTTTAACCAAATATAAATCCATTCCCAAGAGGAAGAAGTTTTGAATACATTTTATCAAATTATTTCCTTCCATAATTGATATTTGGCAAAAAATTATTTATGGAAAATTATTATGATTTTATTCTGATATCCAAATTATTATCTTCATGGTCATTAATTATAGAATTTGAGTTATTCCTTAAAAATATTTCTTTGAAATAATATTTTTAATATCCTCAGAATGATTATCCTTATTAGAATTGTCTTCTTAATGATTATTAGAATACATTCAAAATAACTATTTTTCTGATCAAGATTCATAGAAAGATATGATAATTCATTTTTTAAAACAATAATTCTATAATTTTTTTGAAAATTCTTTTTATCTTAAAATTATCATTCTAAGTTAATTTTTAACATCTAGAGACTTCTTTAAATGGTGGTAAGGTATTATCTTCTAATTAGGAAAAACTTTCATCCAAAGACACATAATAATATTCATTATAAAAAATATTATTTAAATAAATATGGGTTAGACATTCAGCATTTTGTACCTTAGAAATATTAAAATTATTTTCAATAGGTAATTTTTCTATAAGACAAATATTTTTCTGACAAGAAGATTCATATTATGAAGATTAATATGAAGAGTCACCACCACTATCACTCCATGTGTAATTATCCATTAAAAAGTTCATAGAGTTATATTTATAATACTTATTTATATTCCATTCATAATGCTTATTCCTTATATCTTTTCTCTATAGAATAGGGAAATCTAGTCTAATATGTCGATGAATTATGAATTCATAACAATGTACTTCTGAATCATTCATTTACTTTCTATATTTTTCCTATATCTATATTGAAAATATTTATTTCCCACAATCTTTTTATTCCTTGAATAGTATTAGTAAGTTCATTCTTATACTGATCATTGTCACTTGATTTAGATACTACAACTGCTTTCTTATCTTTAGATCTAGTAACCCTTTCAGAGACTTGGATTTAGATATAGTAGTAAAATCAATGCTTCTATTATTATTATTATTTTTATTGAAGTAATCATATGTCTTCATTATTGATTCATCTTTAAGAAGAGTTATGAATAACTCATCAAGGGTAATGATATAAACATTTATGTTTTCATCAATAGATTTACTTTTAGATTCCCCCTCATTGGGAAGAATATTAATTATATTTTCCACATGAATATCATCATCAAGTACTTTATCTCTTATAATTTGAATACTATTGAATGTTTTCCTAAATAATTTGTACACATTACAAAATTTTTCCCCATTAGTAAAAACAGATCTACGATATTCAAACCTTAACACAAATTTTTTGGTTTATATCTCTTTTGGAATTCCAAAGTGGTTAACATCAAGTTTTATCTAGATATTATTGTCATCATGAGAAGAAGATATTTGGCTTTTGATATTTCTAGTAATGGAACATAACAGAGTATTACATACCTTGTATTTTTGTTTATATTCTTGTTTTCATTGATTTGTGAAGGTTCTAATTTCCTTGTTAGGAATATTGTATTTTCTAGTGAGAAAAAAAATTATCAAGACTATTAATGACAAGGAAGGTCCTTATCCATTCACTATATTACTCATAAACATTACCATAAACAATTGGTGGTTTTGTAGTAATTATATTATCTATAGAACTAACATCCATTACTTCCATTTATATGAAAATAAAAAATATAATTTCCACAAAAATAATTAGTAACTTGTGTTTATGAACAAAGTGTTTATGTTAAAAATTCTATAAAAATTAACAATTATTGTTAAGCATAAACTGTATAGAAGGAAAAACTATATGTATGTATAAGTATTTCAGATACCCCCTCTAATACCAATTATATGATAAAAATGTAGATTTTGATGCCCAATTACAAAAGTGGTGAATTGTAGGTTAAAAACAATCATTTTTTCAATAAAAAATTATATTTTTAACAAGGTTAAATAAGTTAGATTCAAAAAAATCTTTAGTTCTGAACTATGAAAGAATATTTCTTAGGATCCAAAAATATGGAAATTAAAACACATAATGAATTTTTACTTAAGGAACGATTCTACATGAAAGCGAATATAATCTTATTCATCAGATTATAAAACTATAAGAAAGTATGAGAATGTTATACATTCTTAATTTATCAAAATTGAAACCGAATTGAAACATTTAAAAACAAAATTAAAAAAAGTATAAGAATACTTTTAACTCAAATATAAAGGTCTCCAACAACCTTTGATAAAGGGCCCTCAGTTTATAGTTTCAAGAATGTGTGTCTTACCCACTCCATGGTAAGCCCTCGATACTCAGTTCAGAATCTTTCTTGCTATCCTTGAATGCCCTCAAACATAAAATTAGCTGACACCTTTATCTTCATATCCCTTGAATTCCTCAAAAATTATTGTTTTTTGTACCTGTATCATCCTATCCATAGAATTCCTCGATTGTTCAGCCAATCAGAATCTCACTAGGTTTGATGAAAATGTTGATTACGGCTGAAAAAGATGTTCATACATAACACAAAGCGTTAGACTCTCTCTCTCTCTCTATAAATCAGTACATCAAAAACATCTCAATGTATCAATTAATGTATTTAAATTTTCAAATGTATGGGGTATTTATTGGTGAATATGCCAATGATAATCTCCTCATTAAATGGTTATATTTTTACATAAATCTCGGAGTGACCTATACCCAAGTCATTAGCAAACGGTTAGTTAGAAATAGACCATAAGACATCGATTAATTCTAAAATTATCATGTGTAAGATATTATAACATGTATGAAAAAATTCAGAAGTTTAAGAATATTATGTGATATATCATTCTATAACAATGATATAATATCATTATGAAAGAAACGTAACTTTAAAAATTATTAATAATCAGATTCTATATATAGTGGGAAACAATGTATAAATATGTATAAACACGTATTCTAGAAAAATACAAATTTTGCGTCGATATTTTAGACAAAAATAGATTATGATTTTAGATAGAAATAGATCTAATTTTTAATAAAATCAGTGTCTAGAATTATAAGAATTTGGAGTCTAAAATTTTATGAATTTAGAGATTGAATTTCATATAATTCAGAACATTAATTTTTAAGAATTTAGAGTGTGATTTTATGATAATTCAAAATCATTATTTCTCAGAATTCAGATTTATAATTTGTAACGCCCCGACCCCAGCTACCCAGAGTCGGTGCATTACTTCGTAACATTGGCATGATCACAAGAAAGATCAAATCTCGAAAGACCGATTGGTTTAGTAGCCTTGGAAACACTAGATATATTCATAAGTTTTACATTGCATCATAAAATGAAAAACTACTACAACAACATAATGTTTCCACAATCCACACTATTAACCCCTCATAAAATCCCTGCAGGTCATTCATAACTTACTTCTTCACATCCTGGGAAAAATAAAACATAGAAAAGGGGTGAGCTCAAATGCCCAGTAAGGATAACAATATAGCGGAAACTTTCATAAATAAGAATAAACATTTAAGGCAATGCATTACTAAAACAAAAGCCTTTTAAACTTTAACTTCAACATGGTATGTCAAAAGTAAAATGAAATAATGCCATTTACTTATTCACATGGATATTCTACTAATCGAATAATCACATGCAAAAATCAATAACCACTTTCATAATTATGGAATTCATAATGTCAAACGTTAATTTCATTGTCTAGGCCTCATCCCAAGACCTAGGGGTTACTTCTAACCGGAACCCAACCCGGAGTGCCTCTAATAAACGGACACCAACCCGGAGTGCCTCTAATAACCGGACACCAACCTGGAGGGCATACTTTTACCAGTCCCTAACCTGGAGGGATTACTTTAACCAGTCCCCAACCTGGAGGGCTTACTTTTACCAGTCCCCAACCTGGAGGGCTTACTTTTACCGGTCCCCAACCCGGAACATACTTGTTTAGCACATTCATCTGAAGAAAAGTTTGAAATATAACATAAACATTCAGATTAAAACTAGCATACGAAATGTCAATAGTTTCACCATAAGCTATGAATGGTATAAAATAGCACATCCACAGTCAAACATATCACAAAACCTACAATACAATATAGAAGTTTTGTATTATAATAAATCAACTTCAAATAAGCGTAAAATCCATTAAAGGATGTTGACATAGATGAAATCAAAACACTTTTTAGAGAAATATCTCTTTCTATTTTTGAAATCATTTAAGAGCCATATAAAATAAAACATTTTCTTGAAAATATTCTTGTAATCTTGTATGGAAAGCTTCGACGATTTTATAACGGCGGAAAATAACCGCACCCGCCGTATAAGAAAAAAAAACATTCTTATCTCAATTCTGTCGAAAAGGTTAAAAAGGACCTTGTTTTGAAAACGACGGAAAGATTCCTTTATAAACCTCTTATAAAAAGTCAAACAAGGGTATAAATGACTTTAACCCATATTCTTGTAAATAGTAAAAATGTTTTGAAATACATTTCGAAGAAACATGGATGTGGATGATAACGAGATCCCAGTAGATTATTACGTATAAACAACCTCGGATAATGAAGAGATTGTGAAATAACCCTTACCTTGTACTTTTCCTTGGTTGGGGTAGGTTAACCTCCTGTATAATGGTGAAATAGTTGTTATTAAATTATACAAGAATCATATATATTAATATGATATCATATATGATCTTTTAACATTGATTTGTTAATAATATCTTAGAATTATCGTCGTTTCGGGAGTTAACTTACTCATTTTCTTTTATATGTTTTGTTACATAAGCCATGGTTGTTGTATCTTATTCATATCCATAATGATATACAGTCCTTAAACATCATTTTTAAATCATCAAATGATAATTATACTTGAATGGATACGATGGAGAATGAATCTCATCGCGTTCGTGGAGACGGTAGTCCGTACGTACGCACGAGCGACAATATCATTCTTTTGATATTAAAATAATATATAAATGGATGGAATATCATATATACAGAATCATTAACATGTTATATTTATTATTTACATGAGTTACACATCATTATTATACCCATCCAAATAATATTATATTGAATAACAATTACACCACGACGTGGAGACGGTAAGCCGTACGTACGCACGTATGGTGACATGTTATTCAAAGGGTGGATAGAATACTGAATATGATTGTACCATATTTATAATAACATCACAGTATATGTGAGATACTGGAGTTATTATTTTAGAATGGTAAGAACAAAGGAAGAAGAAGTGGAAGAAGAAATGAACTTGGAGAAGGGTGGTGAAATCATTACCTCTTCTTCGGGTTCTTCCTTTTGATTTGATCAAAAGGGCTCCATAGGTTGGCTTTCTGGTCAAACTAAGGCCTATAGGTTGTATTGAGTGATGTTGGGAGAGTATTTGGGCAGAGTTTGGCCGAGCCAAAAGGCTTTGAAGGTGTGAAGAAATGAGAAGTAGGAGTGCCCTTTTATAAGAGGGGTGAGGGGCACCTTTGGAAAAGTTAGAAATATTAATTTATAATAAATTCATATTCGGTTTCTAAAGGCTCCAAAGTTTATTATTAAAAGGTTAAGGTGGGGATAGGTCAAAAACCACTCAACCAATAGAATTTAGACAGGTTTGGGTATTTATATTAACCTTATCTTTAAGTATTAACTCTAAGTTAATTAGTTTCACTTTTACAATGTCTCTTTGTATTTTTATATAATATGGTTAATAAACTTACTATATACATCCAAGAGACCCCCAAGTGGTCCATTAATGATGAACCTATCCTTATATAAGTCTCTTGGCAGAACCTTAGATTTTTAGGAATTTAATATCAATTAATAATATAATATTTTTTTTAAAAACTCTTTTATGTCAATTTTGACACTATTCAATAGTTGATTTTTGTGAAACTCATAACAGATTGATTACTTCGAACAAAGTCAATTAAATAAATCCTAATATATCATATTATCCTATAAAATTAGTTTAATTCATTAAAAGTTTCATATTATATTTTTTTGGGTATTTATAATATCAATTATTTTAATTTTTCACTATTATAGTAATTACTGCATCATCAGTGTCATAAATAAAATAAATTATTTAATGTCTAAAAATTATAAATAAAATATCATTATGTAGGAAATCGTTTTATCTTTCTAATGAATATTTATAATCTAAAATCCAACTTATATAACCCTATGTAACAATTGTTTTACTAAAAGATATATGCTTGTGTCATTTTTGTATTCATTTTGACTTAATTAAAATAAAGTGTCATTATCACTTACAAGTGGATCCATGGGGTCCCAAAATTGACACAAAGATGCCCATGGTCGACCATGTATCAACCAATAGGGTTAAGACACGTTTTAGGGTAATTTAGTATTATTATAATATTATTTTTTAACCCTTATTTACCGGATTTACCCTTAACCATGGTAAATAAAATATTTACCGCAGTAATTATTCAAAATGTCTAAAAATAAAAGTTACCTATTTACACAATTTGAACATCCTGATTCCAAATATGGAATCCATTTTCCTAAATTCGAAACACAGAAGTGGCAGAAATTAATTTAAAATTAATTCCCGCTGTCAAAACAAAAAGCGTGTTTTTAAGAGATAATAACTATCAAAAGATTGACACTTGTTTATGTTCGGTTTAATTGTAAAATTATGTCCAATGACCAACATTATATTAAATAGTAAAAATATATTCTAAATATACTTTAAAACCACTCAAATTCATAATTTATTACTATTAATTATATTGATTAAAAAAGTTGTTTTTAATTAAAATTTAGTAATTTTCACTATTCATCAAAATATGAAAGTTATCCGAAAAGTACCAAAATTTCACCTTAGGCTAAATTTGATATTCCGAATCCAAAAATAAAGTCTATTTTAAAATATAAAATATATATAACTTCAAAAAGTTGGTATTACTATTCATAACAGCTAGTTTGATTGGTTACGGTGTGTTAGAACTCGAAGTTGCGTACAACACACGCTACTGTTTTATTCAAAGGAAAGCGTACCGTGGAAGCTTGGGATGTTTCATTTTAAATTTTTTGATGTCTCCATTTAGTCAAAAGGTTTAAAATATTGTATTTAAAAAGGTTTCACTATCAAAAGTTGATAAAAGTGCAATACTAAAAATGAATCTGTTCTTGCATTATGACTAAGAAACTCATAATATGGATTCTAAAATTATAAGGATTATATAAAGTTTAAAATTTAGTTAATACTATTCATGACCTCTTTTAATGGCTTTTTTTTTTGGTAAGTCATGGTGCAATTGAACTCAGTGTTGCGTGTAGTGAAAGTTATTGAATTATTTTGAAGAAATAACACACTATGAAATCTTGGGGTGTTACATTCTCCCCTCCTTCAATAAATTGCGTCCTCGCAATTTGAAATTGTTCTTCAAAAATAAAAGGTTGAAAGTAGAAAATATATTTGTGGGAAAACCCACATCGGAAATTGGGTTACTAAAATTTAGTCTTAATATGAGGAAAAGATAAATCAAAGGGTCACCACCAAATTATGATCTCGATTAGGAGAACATTGGTGGAAATTAGAGACATATAATCAGAGGAAAAACGTAAATATTTATAGGTAGTGATTGAGGTCATCAATCACAAACAAGTGTATAATTGAGGTCCTTAAATTCATCAATCTATGATGATTTGAAATACCATCGGTTCAACAAAACATAGGGTATTAGGATAACACATTTTTGACGTTTCAAAATATCTTAGTTGAAATCCCACATCGAAAAATGAATTAATGGGGCCTCTATTTAAAATAAAGAGTGGAAAGTATGAAGATTACCGAAAATAACACATACTAGGGTTCCATGTAAGAAAATATGGATATGGAAGAAAAATCTAGCCATCAATTATCTGATGGAGAGTGGTAGAGAACATGGCTATGAAAAGGCCAACAATCCCAAAGCCATAAATTAGTGATGATTTAAGGTACCATCTAGGACAACATTTTTGTTCTAAGTTCCTTTTATTAATGATGAGGAATTTATTTATGATATTGGCTAAGATCATAAGAAGATATACTTAGTTTATAATTAGAGTTTTATCCATTAATAAATTTCTACCAAAACTCATCATTCACTCGTAAAAAAAATTCTATTTATACTATTCATAGAGGGTTCCGAATTTATAATTCATCTACCAGATCTTTTAAAAAACTAATTTATTTAATCCAGAACATCTCGTGGGATAGTGGTAGGTGATACACCCTTGTCGCCCTTTGGTTGCGGGTTCAAGTCTCGCAGCCTTTCCGGACGCGACGGGTTGCCGCCCGACCTCCGGGTTGTTCTTTTATGGCAATCCAAAATAATACAAACTAGAACTATCCAAAATACTTCTGTCCAAACTCACAGTCCAACATTCATAAGGAAGGTAAACATAATATAGATCCTTTTTACCCCGTAATAGCATATGAATACCTTCATCATGTATTACCATATTCCTTATTGATTACATTCATGCTCCCTTATTCCATATAGAATGCTGGATATACTTCATTAATCCAAAAATGTTTTAAACCCCAACAATGATGGAATATACAAATCATTAATCAGTTCCAAGGTAGTCAAGAATATCCAATATAATTTATCCAAAACAGTCACATATTATTCCAAAATCACTACCTCAGTATCAGAACTATATTATGGTTTATCATACTCTCAACCATATATTTTCCAAAAATCTATCATGCTAATGAGTAACTTTTCTTTGTTCCACACAATCTCAAGTCCTTAATGAAATAGTACTGCAGTACAATCCTTATATACTCCATAATTATTATAACAAGTACATTGTTGATACAAAACTCAATTGACATAATCAACATAAGAAATCTAATCATTCCTCTTCATCTGTGGTAGTATCATAACTTGATTATTATCCAATAGCATCATTTGCGGCATAGTCTGATGACTGGGACATAGGTTCGCGTAGTGTCCAAACTCCTTGCAAATGAAGCATTGTACATTTAAAACCATTTTCTTACCCTTGCAGTCACGTACATTGTGCCCTTTTCCTCCACACTTATAACCTCCCATTCCTTTTAGGCAAGTTCCAGGGTGTTTCTTTCCACAGTTACCACATATGGGAAAATTCTTCTTTTCCCTCTTACTTTTATCCATCTTTCTCTCTTCCATCCTTTTCTTCTCTTTCTTCCCTTCAAAGCCATAGGACTCATTAAACTCTTTACTTATCTTATCAACACATGATATTATTTCTTCATATGATGATAATACATGGGAGACTATTTCTCTTATAAATTCTAGCTTAAGACCATGAAAGATATGATCCTTCCTTCTCTTTGGATCATGTGCATTTCTGGAGTTCTCATATCTTCTACTGGGCGCCATTTCTAAACAATGGCATACACTAGATCAGTTTATGAATCAAAATACATAATCCCATACTTATAAAACACTTAACATAAATTGAGCTATTTATGGATATAATCCATAATCATAAGAATGTTTTCTTTGAGGAAGTATATACTCATAATCCCTTCAAAATGATTTGTAAAGAAAATGAGAGTTATCCTAAGCATATCCCCCGGGAGTGTCGTAACCAAGAGTGCAGCAAGGCCCGTTGTCGTGCACCAGTTCCCGTTCGAGTCTAGCTCAAAGCGGTGTTTTCGGGTTTTACCCCTAGGTACATCTGTGCCAGAGCCGCCTCTACCTGCTCGTATCCAGACAGGGATGTATTGCTCGGAAAACTCACAAAATCTCTACAATGCCAAAATTCTAGGAAGTTCTTCTATACTAATCCTCAAAGTTAATCTTAGGTCTACGTTCTCTAATCAGAGTTTATCTAAATCTAGCTTCCAAGGTTTGTACTAAACTTCCTCTGATACCAACTGTAACGCCCCGACCCCAGCTACCCAGAGTCGGTGCATTACTTCGTAACATTGGCATGATCACAAGAAAGATCAAATCTCGAAAGACCGATTGGTTTAATAGCCTTGGAAACACTAGATATATTCATAAGTTTTACATTGCATCATAAAATGAAAAACTACTACAACAACATAATGTTTCCACAATCCACACTATTAACCCCTCATAAAATCCCTGCAGGTCATTCATAACTTACTTCTTCACATCCTGGGAAAAATAAAACATAGAAAAGGGGTGAGCTCAAATGCCCAGTAAGGATAACAATATAGCGGAAACTTTCATAAATAAGAATAAACATTTAAGGCAATGCATTACTAAAACAAAAGCCTTTTAAACATTAACTTCAACATGGTAAGTCAAAAGTAAAATGAAATAATGCCATTTACTTATTCACATGGATATTCTACTAATCGAATAATCACATGCAAAAATCAATAACCACTTTCATAATTATGGAATTCATAATGTCAAACGTTAATTTCATTGTCTAGGCCTCATCCCAAGACATAGGGGTTACTTCTAACCGGAACCCAACCCGGAGTGCCTCTAATAACCGGACACCGACCCGGAGTGCCTCTAATAACCGGACACCAACCCGGAGGGCATACTTTTACCAGTCCCTAACCTGTAGGGATTACTTTAACCAGTCCCCAACCTGGAGGGCTTACTTTTACCAGTCCCCAACCTGGAGGGCTTACTTTTACCGGTCCCCAACCCGGAACATACTTGTTTAGCACATTCATCTGAAGAAAAGTTTGAAATATAACATAAACATTCAGATTAAAACTAGCATACGAAATGTCAATAGTTTCACCATAAACTATGAATGGTATAAAATAGCACATCCACAGTCAAACATATCACAAAACCTACAATACAATATAGAAGTTTTGTATTATAATAAATCAACTTCAAATAAGCGTAAAATCCATTAAAGGATGTTGACATAGATGAAATCAAAACACTTTTTAGAGAAATATCTCTTTCTATTTTTGAAATCATTTAAGAGCCATATAAAATAAAACATTTTCTTGAAAATATTCTTGTAATCTTGTATGGAAAGCTTCGACGATTTTATAACGGCGGAAAATAACCGCACCCGCCGTATAAGAAAAAAAACATTCTTATCTCAATTCTGTCGAAAAGGTTAAAAAGGACCTTGTTTTGAAAACGACGGAAAGATTCCTTTATAAACCTCTTATAAAAAGTCAAACAAGGGTATAAATGACTTTAACCCATATTCTTGTAAATAGTAAAAATGTTTTGAAATACATTTCGAAGAAACATGGATGTGGATGATAACGAGATCCCAGTAGATTATTACGTATAAACAACCTCGGATAATGAAGAGATTGTGAAATAACCCTTACCTTGTACTTTTCCTTGGTTGGGGTAGGTTAACCTCCTGTATAATGGTGAAATAGTTGTTATTAAATTATACAAGAATCATATATATTAATATGATATCATATATGATCTTTTAACATTGATTTGTTAATAATATCTTAGAATTATCGTCGTTTCGGGAGTTAACTTACTCATTTTCTTTTATATGTTTTGTTACATAAGCCATGGTTGTTGTATCTTATTCATATCCAGAATGATATACAGTCCTTAAACATCATTTTTAAATCATCAAATGATAATTATACTTGAATGGATACGATGGAGAATGAATCTCATCGCGTTCGTGGAGACGGTAGTCCGTACGTACGCACGAGCGACAATATCATTCTTTTGATATTAAAATAATATATAAATGGATGGTATATCATATATAAAGAATCATTAACATGTTATATTTATTATTTACATGAGTTACACATCATTATTATACCCATCCAAATAATATTATATTGAATAACAATTACACCACGACGTGGAGACGGTAAGCCGTACGTACGCACGTATGGTGACATGTTATTCAAAGGGTGGATAGAATACTGAATATGATTGTACCATATTTATAATAACATCACAGTATATGTGAGATACTGGAGTTATTATTTTAGAATGGTAAGAACAAAGGAAGAAGAAGTGGAAGAAGAAATGAACTTGGAGAAGGGTGGTGAAATCATTACCTCTTCTTCGGGTTCTTCCTTTTGATTTGATCAAAAGGGCTCCTTAGGTTGGCTTTCTGGTCAAACTAAGGCCTATAGGATGTATTGAGGGATTTTGGGAGAGTATTTGGGCAGAGTTTGGCCGAGCCAAAAGGCTTTTAAGGTGTGAAGAAATGAGAAGTAGGAGTGCCCTTTTATAAGAGGGGTGAGGGGCACCTTTGGAAAAGTTAGAAATATTAATTTATAATAAATTCATATTCGGTTTCTAAAGGCTCCAAAGTTTATTATTAAAAGGTTAAGGTGGGGATAGGTCAAAAACCCCTCAACCAATAGAATTTAGACAGGTTTGGGTACTTATATTAACCTTATCTTTAAGTATTAACTCTAAGTTAATTAGTTTCACTTTTACAATGTCTCTTTGTATTTTTATATAATATGGTTAATAAACTTACTATATACATCCAAGAGACCCCCAAGTGGTCCATTAATGATGAACCTATCCTTATATAAGTCTCTTGGCCGAACCTTAGATTTTTAGGAATTTAATATCAATTAATAATATAATATTTTTTTAAAAAACTCTTTTATGTCAATTTTGACACTATTCAATAGTTGATTTTTGTGAAACTCATAACAGATTGATTACTTCGAAAAAAGTCAATTAAATCAATCCTAATATATCATATTATCCTATAAAATTAGTTTAATTCATTAAAAGTTTCATATTATATTTTTTTGGGTATTTATAATATCAATTATTTTAATTTTTCACTATTATAGTAATTACTGCATCATCTTTGTGTCATAAATAAAATAAATTATTTAATGTCTAAAAATTATAAATAAAATATCATTATGTAGGAAATCGTTTTATCTTTCTAATGAATATTTATAATCTAAAATCCAACTTATATAACCCTATGTAACAATTGTTTTACTAAAAGATATATGCTTGTGTCATTTTTGTATTCATTTTGACTTAATTAAAATAAAGTGTCATTATCACTTACAAGTGGATCCATGGGGTCCCAAAATTGACACAAAGATGCCCATGGTCGACCATGTATCAACCAATAGGGTTAAGACACGTTTTAGGGTAATTTAGTATTATTATAATATTATTTTTTAACCCTTATTTACCGGATTTACCCTTAACCATGGTAAATAAAATATTTACCGCAATAATTATTCAAAATGTCTAAAAATAAAAGTTACCTATTTACACAATTTGAACATCCTGATTCCAAATATGGAATCCATTTTCCTAAATTCGAAACACAGAAGTGGCAGAAATTAATTTAAAATTAATTCCCGCTGTCAACACAAAAAGCGTGTTTTTAAGAGATAATAACTATCAAAAGATTGACACTTGTTTATGTTCGGTTTAATTGTAAAATTATGTCCAATGACCAACATTATATTAAATAGTAAAAATATATTCTAAATATACTTTAAAACCACTCAAATTCATAATTTATTACTATTAATTATTTTGATTAAAAAAGTTGTTTTTAATTAAAATTTAGTAATTTTCACTATTCATCAAAATATGAAAGTTATCCGAAAAGTACCAAAATTTCACCTTAGGCTAAATTTGATATTCCGAATCCAAAAATGAAGTCCATTTTAAAATATAAAATATATATAACTTCAAAAAGTTGGTATTACTATTCATAACAGCTAATTTGATTGGTTACGGTGTGTTAGAACTCGAAGTTGCGTACAACACACGCTACTGTTTTATTCAAAGAAAAGCGTACCGTGGAAGCTTGGGATGTTTCATTTTAAATTTTTTGATGTCTCCATTTAGTCAAAAGGTTTAAAATATTGTATTTAAAAAGGTTTCACTATCAAAAGTTGATAAAAGTGCAATACTGAAAATGAATCTGTTCTTGCATTATGACTAAGAAACTCATAATATGGATTCTAAAATTATAAGGATTATATAAAGTTTAAAATTTAGTTAATACTATTCATGACCTCTTTTAATGGCTTTTTTTTTGGTAAGTCATGGTGCAATTGAACTCAGTGTTGCGTGTAGTGAAAGTTATTGAATTATTTTGAAGAAATAACACACTATGAAATCTTGGGGTGTTACATAATTTCTGAGAATTAAGAGTCAAAAATCATAATGCAATAGATTCAAAAATCAGATGGAATCAAAGTCTAAAAACAATGAGATTTGGAATCTAATAAACTATTAGGTTCCATCATTTAGATAAGGTTCTAGTTATTATTAAGGTAATTTTTGTATTTAAAAAAATATGGTTAATATTATATAATGATAATTAAGCATAACATATAAAATTTTGTTAAATTTAACGCAAATAAAATTTCTTAGAAAAATAAATAATATATAAGGAAAAAGTGTTTGTGATTTAAAAAAAATAAAGGAAAGAAAAAGTCATAAAATAGATTATTGAGATATTAATTTTATAATAATTAAATAATAATAAATATATAAAAAATATCATATATTTCTTATGAGAAATTTAATTCTAAAAATATTACCAATCTTGAATGGTTGCAAAGGAAGAACAAACAACATTAGTTCATGAGGCGGTAGTTCGCCATACACACAAATCATGAATTGATATCCATTTAGTGTACGTGTGTGAAGGTTTATGCTAAATACATAACATAGTAATAGTTTATTTTATTTAGGATACATAGTTTATTTTTAAATCTGGTAAAAATAATAATTGTTGATGGTGGAGAAATAAAAAAAAGTTCTCATTGAAGAATTTTAAATTTTCTTTATGCAATTCATTTGGGTTTTCATTAAAGGTATTACCTGGTTAATTTTATGACTATGTGAGGATTATCAGATTAGAGGGTAGAAATTTAATAATTATTTATTCATGTCTTTGATGATACAAAATGCATTTAATGGTTTTAATAAGTGTGATGGGGGACTTCCATTTTATAATGGAGGTGATGCGGAATTGTTGTAAATATGAAAAGATAAACACTATTAAGAGGCATCCCTTACATATTTTGAAAACAATAATGATCCAAATTAAATAAAAGATTTTATATGGTCTCATAATGGCCATAAAATTGGTTTTGGACAAGATTATAGGTAATTTTCACTATATTATTAATGTTCAACCACAATGTAAACTTATTTTTACCTAAATAGCTCTAGTTATTTCTAATTTTGTTTCACTAATATTTTTTTTGAGAAAAAATAATTTAAAATTATTATAAATTATAAATTAATATGATTCCAATTATTAAATCAAAATTTTAAATTTCCAAACATAGAAAAGAAATAATTATATTTAAAATTAATCCCCTAGATGGAATGAGAATGTGGGGTTTTTGAGTAAAAATGTACCAAAGAATGATATTTTTTACATCTATAATGAATATGAAAATTACTCAAACGACCAAAATAGTATTAAATTATACAAAATTAATATCATTATATATTAAAACCAATGAAAAATACAATTTAACACAATAAATTGTTAAGGAGAAAAGTATTTTTCAATTAAAATTTTGTGTCTTCAATATTCGTATAAAATATGATAGATATTAGAAAAATACAAAATCATAAACCATAGAAATTTTTTATTGTAAAATTTTAAAATATATAATTTTCAAATAAAAATTATAAGTGTAAAAAATTGGATTAAAAATAGGCACATCATTAAAATGTGGTAAAACTGCCCTTAAATATATACATCTTATTATGGTTTCAATTTGATCAATTATAATCTTAACCATATCAGACATATCAGATAAATTTAAAAAAAATTTATTTTGAATATAAATTATAAATTAAGTTAATATATATCCATATTATTCAAACATTTAATTTGTTAATAAGAAATTATATTATGGTTATAAAAATTGTCATCATAAAAACACATCTTTTAAATTCAATTGGTATTTATTTTTTTTTAAAAAAATTATTTTCAACCAATGAATTAATTTTATAAACATATGTAAACAACAGTTCCCTAATTAAATTAATCTCATAATTCATACCATTCCAATAGCTATGTTATGACTATCATAATAATATTAATAATATGTTTTTGTTTTGGTAAGACTCAGACATGTGTTTAATATATATCATTAATTTAACATGATGTAGTACTAACTACATGATAAAAATTTTGTTACATGTGATGTAAGAAAAAATATTTTTTCTATGTAATTAAAATTTTTAAATAATTAATATTAATTTTAGATAATAAATTTTCATAAATTTCAAGATGTTACATACTACACCCCTTAAAATAATTTTTTCCCTCGAAATTTATAATGTTTATAATAAGATTAATATTTGTATAATTTCTCTATTGAAAATAACATCGTACAAAGGGTTAATAAAACATCCTCTTAAAAAGGAATGGTGGGAAAGAAAATAGTCACTGGTAGTTACGCATGACTATTATTCCTCACAAAGAGAACATTGGTGGGAATGTAAATAATTTATTTGAATGGGAATCCTAATTCCCATAGGAAATTAGAGATTAATAAGTGACATGATCAAGATTATGTGAATGAAAAAAATACCAAAAAACAATGGTAGAAAAGGTAATTAATATAATCATCAAAGATGTTATTAGGATATAATTTTAGTTCAATATCATTTTCCTAAAGTCGAATTTTTTTATTAAATATGTATAATGAAGTCATAATGAGATATACTTACATGATGAGTAGAATTTATTACCTTAATCATTTTCAACCAAAATGTCTTATTTTTCTCTAAAAGATGAGTATTCATGAAAAAATTAGAATTCTTATAGCACTAAAATCAATTTTTGAATACAAAATAAACATAAAATGGATAATCGAGCTATTTTAGAAATCATTTGACATTATACAAAAACAAAATGGTTATCACATAGTAAGAAAATTATAAAAATTAATAAACCACCATATGATAAAAATAATATTTAATATTAAATAGTAATAACCAATGATGAAACTAAAATATTCCATAAAACTATATCCCAAATAAAAATAATGACCTCAAAATTAGACTGTATTAACCACAACGATTATTTCATACTTTCTAGATTTCAAGTCCAAAAGATGTATATCTAGTTTTTAGGAAATATTAGTCATTTATTCACCAAATTATTTTGCAGTCATGTGATTATCTATATGATAATACAGTTTTTCCCAAAATTACATCAATAATACACTCTAATAAGATGGTAGATCTGAGATTAGGACAAACACCAATATAAAAAACTCACATGACATTAAATGAGAATTTCTCCACCTTGGCCCATCTTTTTTTCACATTAGAACATCGTCATCATCGATATGAAATTCTTTCTAAAATTAACTTATTCAACATCATTTTTTGAAACCAATGTGAAAATAAATATAAAATGGTGGAGCTTAAATTCTTAGTAATGGTAAACATAATCATTAACAATAGAATTTCATCAATGGATATAAAAGTTAACAATAGTATGATAAAATAATCAATGTGAATGAGAATGTCATAAAATAAATCATACCTTCAAATACATGGATAATAAAATTTAGAAGAATGAATAAAAAGTTATGATAATCAATAATTAAAAGGAATTTGATGTCAATATTGATCATTAGAAACACTATAAACTCTCACAACTAATTAAACCTCTTTTATTATCTTGGATCATCACATTCAAAAAACCCTTTAAAATCCCGTTAAAATCCCACTTAATTATAAAAAGAATATTTCTTACATCCAATAATTTCATTACCCATGTCATTTTAGATATATAATGGGGTTCACCCTATGTATAAGCTATATAAGTCTAACTTATTTTCCATGATCTATAATGCGACTCTATCATTCTTATAAGATTTATCAGGCTCACCTATTAGTTATAATTGGGATAAACCCTTTGTATAAGTTCTTTCAAGATCCGTAACATCATATAATGTTCAACTACTATATAAATATTAAAACAATAAATCATAAAACTCATATAAATAATCATTATTAATTTACAACAAGGTAAACCCAGGAAAATGAAATGGGTTTAATGTTCATCTCTTTGAAACACGATTAACCTATGGAAAAGAATTGGGATACTTGAAAAAAATCATTGAAACATGAAAAAAAAATGAAATATATATAGGTTCTAGAGAAATAACATTAAAAAAAGATTTAACCACAAAAAATGGATGACTTCTGAAATAATCTCTTTGAATAAATGTTAGTTCATTGACCACAAATATTTTAGGAGGACATTAAAAACATTTATAAGTAAAATAACCTATAATCCATCTAAATTGTCCCATACCAACTTGAAACAGTTGAATCATAATCCCCATGAAGAAATAACATTAAATCAAACTTATAATATTTTTATAATAATAAGAATAGTTATATATCATCTAAAATTATAATTTTACACAACATATAAAAGAAGAAATGTGCATAACATACCAATCTTCTCATATAAATAAAATTATGACAATAAAACAATACTGCTTGTATAACATTGAAACTATAAACCCCATGAAACATAGATAATAAACATTCTATTAAATGCCACATAAATTTATAGAAATAAATCATGATATAAATTTATTGGAATCATAAACACCACATAAAAAAGTGTTTAATATGGAATATATGTCCATAAATAAAATTGCAACAAGAAAGAACCTTTAAACTATTTTATCACTAGAGTCAGTGTAAATCAATGAAATAATTTTGTTTGAAAATTCTAAATAGAAAAAATAATATTGTAAATACATAATAATAAAATCATATTTCATTTCATAGATTTTATTGAAACAAAATAACCAATAGCATAGATGTTTTAACTAATGATTGTACATTGAGTTAATAAATCCCCTACCATGAGTATTATTTTTCACGCATGTACTATATTTTCTTAAAAAATAAATTTATAAAAATTATATAATTTGTTTATAACCTTTTACATGTTTACTATAAATTTTAATTCAAATTTTAAAAAATTATATGCAATTACTTAATCAATAAGGTTTATGTCGGATGTTTTCACCATATTGAAATTATGTGTCAATACTGACATTGATAGGTCAATTATAGTCATTTAGGTCATTATTTAAATATATTGAGAATAAAAAAATGACATAATTATTACATGTTTCAACAATTATACTTTTAAAATAATTCATGAACATTTCTTATGAAATATTAACCAATGTTCTGATCATTGAGATGGTTGGCCATATGTACGCATGAGTAATTTTCCAATTTTTCAATGATCATTATGGGGAGATGGTAAGTGGAATTTAACTATCTAGAAAATCAACAATATAATAAATAACATATTATTTAATATCATATAGTTAAATATGTCATTATTATAATATGGTGATGAAAATCGAAGAATCGCATCACTTTGTGGAGGTGGTAGTCCCATATCTACGATGATGTTATCAGTTTTTCAGTGTGTGAGATAGTAAGAAGAAAATGAAATGTTATATGAATCGATATATACTTATTTCAAGAATATAAAAAACATTTCATTTAAATCTTATATATTTATTAAACACAACCATAATACATTACATGTAAATAATGAATGAATCACATCGGTTTGAGGAGAGGATATTCTAGACATCCCCATGTGAGGTTTTTGTATTCACACAAAATGAAATGTATGCATGTATGTGTCATATAATAATTAAGGAATCATAATTACATAAAAAATATTATATAAAAATCATATAAAATCATAAATTCCATTATTATTTCCAACGTTTAATGGTGGTAATGAAACAATGAATGAAATTAGTTCATGAGGTAGTAGTCCGTTGTACACACAAACTATTACTGTGTTTCCAATTTATTGTAAGTGAGTAAGAGTATATTTTTAACCCTAAAAATAACAACATATTTGTATATTTATGTAACTGAGCTTATTATTTAATCATGTAATAATATTATGTAAATTTGGTGGAGAAATAACTAAAACAGAAGTGCTTTTCGAATAATGTTACCTTTATTTAGGTAATTGCTTTTACATTACACCAATGGTATTACTTAGTTTAATTTTATCCATAGGTGAGGGTTCCTAAAATACATGAGTTATTTTGGGATCTTATTTTTTTGGTTTTTAAGATATAAAAGTGATTGAGTGGTGTGAATAAGCGATGAGGGTGAGATCCTTTTTATTGTGCAGGGGGAGTGGCATTATTGTAAATATAGAAAAGTTAGACACTATTGGGAGGGCTCCCTTACACCATTTTCCTCCAATAATGAATACAATTATATAAAATAGGGTATATGGTTGAATAATTTCTAAAAAATTGGGGTTTGTCTTGTTTCTATTTCATTTGGACCCTTATAATTAATGTGTAACTACAAAGCAAACTGATTTTTACTATAATCGTAGTAATTAATTTTAATTACTCTAACTAATATTTTTGGTAAAAAATTATGTCTAAATTATTATAAAATAAAAATTATTATTATTAAATATAGTAAATACATTTTTTTAAATTCCAATAATATATTTGGAATAATTTAATTTAAATTTAATCCCATAGTTGGAATGAGAAAATGAATTTTTTATGTATAAATGATAAAAATATTGCTATGTTATAATATTTCAAATAAATATGAAAATGTTAAAAATGAAAAAAAATTGGACTAATTGATATAAAATTTTTCTAATTAATATTTTAAACCAATTAAATGTAGATTTTAACACAAGAAATTTGTCCTGACCCATCCTTGAGGATCGTTCCGTGACAACGCCAAGCCCGCCTTCCATAGGCCAGGGGCTGGAGACTAGCACCAAAGGCATAATCTCGATAAAAGGGAAGGAGTTTCCTTTAAACCTGTAACACGCATGGTCTGAACATAAGAAATAGAGGTGCAAGTACAAATATAGAAAAATAAAGGTGTGTTGAAAGTAAGTGGGCCAGTATACAAACCCAACTGAACAACAAATACAAGTACAAGTAAATAAGAAAAAAAAACAACTCCTAGTTTGCCCACTGGGGAATACAACCTAAAGGGTTGGTACAGAACTCGAACAGCTCATCACTATGGTACATTTGTCTACTTCATCTCTGAGCAGCCTCTCGTCCATCACCCTCAGCCTCGATCACTACTGTCCATCGTCTGCACAGAACAAAACAATGTGCGGGCAAAGCCCATGTAGGGGTGAGTATAAAAATACATTGTAGGGGACACTGAGACCCCCGAAGGTCTCCCAGAATCCACTAAGGATAAACCACATAAGAAATTTACAATCACAAAGTATCAACCAACCCTACTTAGGTATATACACATACATATACAGAAGTTATACAGTCTAACTCTAACACTAGTTCCCATGCACCACCCATTCCACAAAAGAAGTAAAGTAAATCATCTCGATAATATCAACTAAAACACATGACTAAGCTCATACAAGTATACATATCTTGTAGCGTGTTAGAGATGATCAGATGTAGTCACTCATTCATTTAAGTTGTTGGACCCACACAAGATACAAGACCATCTATGTTTTCAGACCCACATAGGATACATGACCAGTTATTCTGTCAGACCCACATACGATCTAGGAACAGAAGTCAGAACTATCGAACCCATTGAGGATTCTGGTATAGAAGTCATCATAGTCGCAGCCAGATCTAGGGTTCCCAGACACAACACGCTCGATTTTGGTAGGGTCCTCTCCTCGATCCAACATTTGATACATAAACTACGACGATTTCCTGAGTTGATGTGTCTCGTAGTTCCATCTCATCATATGGAACCCAACTCGACAAATGATGCGTCAATCGGATGCCCAGTCTCTGAGTTATTGGAATTTTTGTTCCAAAGGACCGGTTGGATTTTAGGTTCAATCCACCTAACCATACACGAACTGGGTCCAAACCTCAAGAGGGTTATTCCAAAAGAATCTTCTCACTCCATGTGTTCCATCTCCACAGGTGGTATGTCAATTGGACACCCATAGCCCTATATGCGGGCTAAAAGGTGTAAATGGTCATAGCGGGTGCGGGTCCTGCCGGACCTAGTTGGACCAACCCGGCCCGACCCGGTCCATACTGGGGTCTGACCAGGTATGGGGGTGTGGCCCGACCTGAGTGGTCGGCTCGGCCCGAAGGTGCGGCCCGGCCCGTGGCGGCCCGGTCGAGGGGAGGCCTGGCCGAGGCCGCCTGGCCGAAGGGAGGCCCGGCCGAGGTAGCATGGCCGAACGGCGGCCCGACCTAGGTGGCCCGGATGATGGGAAGCCCGGCCGGCCAAGCAAGGGTGTGTGCCACCCCTCCCAGGTTTTCAAACGGAACCGGCGCACTGCGCCGGTTCGGGAGCCGCGGGACTCGGGTGGTCCCGCTTGTTCGGATCCATGGCGGCCGGCTCGGCCAGCCGCCACCGCTCCTCCACCATGGCGCAACAATGCCACTGTCCTCCTGGTCACCGCACGGCATGACGGTGTCGTGCCACCACCGTCGTGGCCCGACATGGCTGTGGCCTTCGGCTCCACTGCGCGGCGCGATGGCTCCACGCTTATTCATCTTTCGAAACCCTCTCGGCCGCGGTTCTTCTCCGGCGTGGTGCGACGCCACCGTGCCCTTCCGGCTCCACCTCCGATGTCAACCAAACAAGAATTGATGGAGGGATGTCAGGACATGTTTTTTCAGCCCGCACCCTCCGTATTAGGTGATAACATTTGGACATCATCTAAACAAAATAAACTATGAGGAACGAGGGTGTAATTCATACATGAAAATAATCAAATCCCCCAACCTCGTAATCAGTGATCGCTCGGTGGAGTCGTGTGTCATTCCATTGATGTCTTCATTGGAGATGTTTTTCGCGGGTGGCGTCTTCCCTTTCTTTCCCCAGTTGGAGAGGGAGAATAAGGCGTCATCGTTCCTCAGTGGGGATGGGCGTTCTCCGTTGAGATAAGATGTCGTTATTCATTGGGATGATATTTTCTCAATCCTTCTGAGACTCCACCACAAGAAAAATCCAACCCCAAAATAATAAAATAACACATTTTAATATAATGATTGCTTAATGAATTCAAAATGATTCAATTTCATTATGTTACATCACTTAATTAAAAGTTGGTGTTGGCTCATTAACAAGGGAAGGTGGAAAGTGATGACGCTCGATAATATATTGTGGGTTCCAAGTGTTAATGGGGTGTTAAGGGGGTTTGAGCTCGTGTGGTGCCCAACACAAAATATCCTCCCATGGGAGGTTATGTTTGGGTGGGCCCCACCTCCATGCACCCCTTGGAGGATTAAACCGCCACAAAATAAAAATATGTTACACATATTTTTTTTAATTTTTTTAGAAACCCCCAAAAATTGACATCCAACCTCGATAAAACGCCACTACGGTGAAGTTCTATTTAAGGAAATTATGCTGCTAAAAGTTCAACGGTGTCCTCAGATTTCAATTCTCAGCAATGGTTCAAATGATATAAAACGTCCCTCGCACGTTTACTGAACGCACCTGAAAAAAAATCATAAAATTTTTAGTAGCCACCCTCGATCCACTATGGTTGAGTTTAGGCTCTACCTAGGTGAAAACCGCCCCAAAAAAACACATTGGTACCCTTGGATTTCCAATCTGAGTTACTGTTTAAAAGTTATGAATTTTACGATTAAATAATTGTCACTTCATTATTTTATTCACGACCAAAAACTAAATTTCTCTGGTGGCACTCGCCGACCCAAGTTAGTATCTGCCTAAATAAATAATTCCATCACATGTTCAGCATTGATCTCGGATTTTTAATTCTAGTTATTGTTTATGAGTTATAAGCATTTGAAAAGTAAAATAACTTTATTCAATTATTTTATTTGTAGTTATGCCATTTTCTGGCTTTCTCACAGGAGGCTCGCGCCGACTAAACTTAAGTCACACCTAGGGTAAACCCGCCCTCTTGAGCGTAATGGTGGCCTCGTATTTTTGATCTGAGTAACTATTTAAGAGTTAATGCACTTTTTCATTAAAACTGCATACACGTGTTAATTTAAGTTTAACAAAACTTCGACGGATCATTCCGGGTACACCGGGACTTGGAATCACGTGCAGTCAAAAACTGGAGACTCATATTATTTCTATGTATTTATGAAATAAAATTAAAAATTTCCATGTAAATTCTGGGTCTTTACATTCTCCACACTTCATGGATTTACGTCTCCTTAAGCTACAACTCGAACCAAGGGAACAAAAGGGGGTACCGAGCATGTATCTGAGCCTCCTACTCCCATATGCTCTTTTGGAGGTTCTTGTGCATCCAACGAATGTGCACCAGTGGTATCAACAGTCCATGTAGGACCCGCTGCTGTCGATCCTCAATCTCTATAGTATCCTCCATGAAAGTCACCATATCTTCAACATCCAACTTGCCATGGGCGATGATGTGGGAAGGGTCGTGCACGTATCTCCTCAGCTGAGATATGTGGAAGACGTCGTGCACCTAGTGAAACTGAGGTGGAAGATCCGGGAAGTAAGACACCTCACGTACTCTAATAAGGACCAGAAAAGGTCCGTTGAATGTAGAGATGACATGCTGCCTCGGCCAAATCTCTATACACCTCGTTGAGGTGAGACCAGTAGAAAGACGTGGTCGCCATCCTCGAACTCTAGTGGTCTCCATCACATATATGTATGTGGAAGACCCATCACTAAGTCCATGGATATCCGATCCTACTTCAATTGTGGGACCTCCAATGGATTAACCAAGCTTACTGGTACCTGTTGTTTCGCCTTCGCTTGCTGACAAGTGAGGCATCATGAGAGAAAATCTGCCACTGCTTTCATTATTCCTGGCCACCAGTGCTGTCGTCGGAGGTCCTGGAACATCTTTTCCACTTCGGGATATACCACTGGAGGAGATGTGTGGAGCTCCCCCAACACTTCCTTCTGAAGTGCAACTGGTACCATGGTACGTCCTCTGAAATGAATGACATGCTCCCCACCTTCATAATATCCCTCAGGTGCCTGCCCTATGGATATCTTAGCACGTCATGTATCACAGTAATCATCCCCATTTTGTACCTCCTTGAATCGCTAAATAAGTGGAGGTGTGCATGTGAGAGACTATAGAAAGGATGCTCTATCCTGATCCACAAAAGATATCTGCAATGCGGCTAGCTTCTCCATCGCCTCTCCAAGTTGCTGAATTCCTGATCTCATGCTAGGAGCATTTGATTCAATGTTCCCCTTCCAAAGACTATAGACTCTCTCGATGTCATAGTCTTAGAGGAACTCAAGTCAACACCACTATATTAGGTTAATGTCCTTCTGGGAGAAGATATACCTGAGACTCTAGTGGTCAGAGTAGACTGCAAAATGTTAACCCATAAGATAGTGTTGACCCATCTCAAGGAGAAGACCACTGCTACTAACTCTTAGTCATGGTTAGCGTAGTTCTACTCATGCTGTCTCAACTGCCGAGAACCATAAGCGATCACTACTCTCTCCTGCATCAGGACACACCCAAGTCTGGTCCCAGATGCATCACAATAGACTACGTACCCAACAGCTTGCTCTGGAAGCCTCATGATTTTGGGTACTAGTCAGCCTCTATGTCAGCTCCTAAATTCTCTACTGCCTCTCTCCGACCACACGTTGGTTTTCCCCTTCTTCACCAAAGCTGATAGTGCTTCTGCAACTCTAGAGAAGTTTGGAACAAAGGTAAGTCTGGCCGACTCATGAGTGATCGACTGCACCCTCTTTTGCATGATTCCATCTTATGCTTCCTGGGTTTTTATTTTCATCGACCAAGTAAAACATCATCCCAACGTTGTAGATAATCCACAACCTTTTTTTTAATATAGTCAATATGTGTATGAAATGTAGTTTCCCAGTCCATTCCCATACTAACGTCATAAGGCCTCGACGATGCCACCAAGAGGTTCCAACTGAAGCTCTCTCCTCAAGGGTGTGATCACACCATCAGCGTAAGTGTGATTTTCAAGTCTCCTTCCAAATTTATCTCTAGACATGAGGGACAAGTCAACAGTTTAACAGGAATATCTAGTTCTGGGGAAAGATTCGTGGAAGGAAGGAATGATTGGTACCTATTTCTATTGATAGGGCAGCTAGAAGTAGACACAATCTGTTCCTCAAATAATTCCTAGATCCCTTGGGTCACACTCTTTGACAGCATACAACTACTCTCTTCCCCTTCCCTCCAACTCCCTAAGCCTAGTGGGGACTATAAAGGTGGGCGGTTGTAACATGTCGAAATGTTCACCACCTCATGCTGCTCTCCTAGATCTACTTCCATGTCTACTTCCCTATAGATTCATCATTCCTTAACACTTCCTCTTCCTGAAACATCTCACATGCCCATGTCTCTGAGACCGAAGCCAGTTTACAACTACCTACGGCTAACATTCACTGGCTTTATCCGCTCATCTGAAGAGCATTCAACCAAAAAGGGTCTCTCCAGTACCCAAACATTAGTAATAGTTCATAGATGAAAAATTGATGGCTCAGATGTCCTTAAACACACCTAGCTCAGAGTTTTTCACTCTAAATCAAAGTTCGCATCGTATTTATTTATTACTAAGAATGGTTGGTACACTTAAATGAATACTAAACTATCGACATGTCAACCTACCGAAACAACATAAGCTCTAGAAAACTCACAACCACCTCCTCAAGCTAGTGCACAGCTTCCTGTGGGTGGGCCTCTCCTCGGAACATGAAGGATATCTGGTGCTGAAACACATGTAAGGCAGTAAACCTACTTGTGTCCTCAACCGGTACAACTGGTAGTGTGAGATGACCAATGTGCAGTGATATAGTTGGAACTCTACCCGAAGGTACCAACTCGAAAAATGGTCCATGTACCAAATCCTCATCACTATGCAGACCATCCTCAATTTCACTCACTGAAAAAGATTATTAGCTAAGATTTACATATGCTCTTCTAGGGTATCAACTAGGTGGAAATCTCTAGTAATCGCCTCCATCCAATCCTCTGCTACCTGGGAATTTGTCTCACCTTGAAACTTCGGAGGCCCCTTCCACTAGAACTTTTAAAATGCGCTAAGTCTGCATGCACCATCTGCCAGAGTGGCTAGGGGTATCTATTTCCCTACGGGTGGTGGTGCTGCTTGTACACCACCCGATAGTTCCAATAATGAAAGAGGGACCTAAACCGTAGCCTCATCGCTTGGTGGTCCGTCATCATGTACTCTCTTGAAAACCCTAGCTGGTTGTCTACGCAACGACATCCTGATAAGGAAAAGGTGAGCCATTGTCAATAAGTTTTACCTGTTGAGCTAACTCAAAGTGTTCACAGAGAAGACTCTTGAAAAAACTCTAACAATCAGTTTTTTCATTCACTTAGTCGGAAATCAGAAGTCAGGGTCCTGGTGTATGGATACGTCAGCCGCCGCACCAACACCGGACTCCCTAGACTGAAAACCATACTAACTACTCGTTACACTATTTCTTCGCAGAAAAGAAATATCAGAGTCCTATTTTCCGTGGTAGAATCGACTGCTCTGATAACAATTTTTCAACACCCGTCCTCGGGTCCTATGCAGTGACTACCCCAAGCCCTCCTTCCATAGGCCAGGGGCTGGCGACTAGCACCAAAGGTGTAATCCCGATAAAAGGGAAAGTGTTTCCTTTAAACCTATAACACACACATTCTGAACACAAGCAGTTGAGGCAGCAAGTACTAATTTAGAAAACTAAAGGTGTGCTGAAAGTAGGTGGGCTAGTATACAAACACAACTGAACCACAAGTACATGTACAAGTAAAAAAAACAGCTCCTAGTTCATCCACCGGGGAATCCTACCTGAAGGGTAGGTACAAAACTCGAACAACTCATCCCTACGGTACGTCCATCTAGTCCATCTCCAAGCAGCCACCCATCCATCACCCTCAGCCTCGATAATTGTTTTCTGTCATCTGCACAGAACACAACAAGGTGCGGGCAAATCCCGTGCAGGGGTGAGGATAAAAATACTCAGTAAGGGAACCAAAGACCCCTTAAGGTCTCCTAGAATCCAATAAGGATAAAACACATAATAAAGATACCATCATGAAGTATCATACAACCCTACTTAGGTATATGACCATACATATACCAAAGATACACAGTCTGGCTCCAACTGTAATGACCAAGCACAACCCATTCCACAAAGGTAGTAAAGTCAATCATCATGATAATATCGACTAAATGTAAAGACTCAACTCACACAAGTATACATCTTTTGTAGATTGATAGAGATGATAAGATGTAGTCATTGAATCATCTAAGCTATCAGACCCACATAGGATACATGGCCAGCTAAGCTGTCGAACTCACACATGATACATGACCAGTTATTCTATTGGACCCACATAGGATCCATGAATATAAGTCAGAACTGTCAAACCCACTGAGGATTCCGGTACAGAAGTCATCACAGTCGCAGACAGCTCTAGGGTTCATGCACACAACATGCTCGATTCCGGGAGGGTCCGCTACTCGAGCCAAGAGTCGAAATAGCAACTATCACGAAGGTATACATTTGATGTATCCCGTATTTTCTTCTCATCATAAGGAATCCAACACGATAGATAGTGCATCTATCGGACACCTGGTCTATTAGTTACTGGAATTTCAGTTCCTGGGGCCCGTTTTGTTTTTTGGTTCAAACCAATCCGACCGTACCCAAACCACGTCCAAACCACAAGAAGGGTATACTAGAAGAATCATATCGCTCTAAGTATTCAATCACCGCAAGCGGTACATCAATCGTACCCTCATAGCCTCAGATGCAGGCTAAAAGGTGTAAATGGTCGTAGCGGGTCCGGGTCCGGTCCGATCAGGGTTCTGACTCAGTCCGTGGGTGAGGCTCGACCCGAGTGGTCGTCCCGGCCCAAAGGTGTGGGCCAGCCCTTGGCGGCCCGGCCGAGGGTCGGCCGGGCGAAAGGGTGGCCTGGCCAAAGGGCAACCCGGCAAAGGCGGCCTAGCCGAAGGGTGGAACGGCCGAGGCGGCCAGACCGATGGGCGGCCCAGCTGATTAGCATCCCAACCATGGTAGCCCGATCGGCCACACGAGGGAGTGGGGTGACCCCTTGGGTTGTCAAACAGAACTGGTGAACCACACCGGTTCAGTAGCCGCGGGACCCGGGTGGTCCCGCTTATTCGGATCCACGGCTGTCGGCTTGGTCGGCCGCCACCACTCCTCCACCGCGGTGCGACGACGTCATGGTCCTTCTACTCTCTGCGCAACACGACGATGTCATTCCACCCTTGCCGCGTCCTGACTTAGTGGGGCCCATCGGCTCCACCATGCAGCGCAACGCCACCATGCTTCTTCATCTGCCGCGGCCCTCCAGACCGCGGTTCTCCTCCGGCGCGGTGCGACGACAACGTGCCCTTCCGAATCCACCTCCAATTTCAACCAAACAAGAATGGATGGAGGGATGTCAGGAAGTGTTTGTTCAGCCCATGCCCTCCATATTAGTTGATAACATTTGGCCATCATCGAACCAAAATAAACGAAGAGGAATGAAGGTGTAATTCATATAATAAAATAATCTAATCCCCCTACCTTATAATTGGTGTTCGCTCGGTGGAGCCGTGGGACGGTGGATTCATTCCATTGATGTCGGGAAGAGATGATGTCATCGTTGGTGGCATTCTTCGCGGGTAGTGTCTTCCCTTTCTTGCCCTAGTTGGAGAGGGAGAAGACAACATCATCGTTCCTCGGTGGAGACATGCATTCTTTGTTGAGAGAAGATTTCGTTCTTCATTGGTAGGATATTTTCACAGTACTTCCGAGATTCCACCACAAGATTAATCTGAACCCCAAAATAATAAAATAACACATCTTAATATAATGTTAGCATAATGAATTCAAAATTAATTAGATTCATTATGTTACATCACTTAAATAAAAGGTGGGGTTGGCTCATTAATGAGGGAAGGTGGAAATGAAGAGCCTACACAATAAATTGGGAGTTCCAAGGGATAATGGGGGTTTAAGGGGAGTTTGAGATCATGTGGGCCCCACCACATAATATCCTCCCAAGAGAGGTTATGCGTGGGTGGGTCCCACCTCCATCCACCCCTTGGAGGATTAAACCGCAACAAAATAAATATATTTTACACATATTTTTATTTAATTTATTTAGAAACCCCCAAAAATTAACTTCCAACCTCGATAAACCGAAATTGTGGTGAAGTTCTCCTTAAGTGAATATCGGCGATGCAAGTACAATGGTGTCCTCGGATTTAAATTCCGAGCAATGGTTCAAAATATATAAAACAGCACTTGCACGATTACTGAATGTACGTGAAAAAAATTCGGAAAATTATTAACAGCCACCCTCAACCAACTATGGTCAAGCTTAGGCTCTACCTAGGTGAAACAAGCCCAAAAAAACACAACGGTACCCTCATATTTCCAATAAGAGATACCTTTTAAAAGTTATGCATTTTACAATAAAATAATTTTCACTTAATTATTTTATTTCCATCCAAAAACTAACTTTTTCAGGTGGCCCTCGCAGACCCAAGTTAGTATCTTCTTAAAGAAAAAAAACCCATGAGTTCTGAGGTGGTATCAGATTTATAATCCGAGTTACAATTATCGAGTTATAATCATTTGAAAAATAAAATAACATTATTCAATTATTTTATTTACGGTTATGCTATTTTTGGCTTTTCTCACAAGAGGCTCGTACCGACTAAAATTATGTCACTCCTTGGGTAAACCGGCCATCCTGAGTGCCAAGGTGGCCTCGGATTTCTGATCTGAGTAACTATTTAATTTTTATTCCACTTTTTCAGGAAAAATGTATACGCGTGTTAATTTAAGTTTGACAAAACTTTGACGGATCATTCTGGGTACTCCGGGCCTCAGAATCGAACGTCATGAGAAACTGCAGACTCTAAAAATTCCCAAGTATTTAAGAAAAAAAATTTCCATGGAAAATCAAGGTCTTTACATTCTCCCCACCTCAGAGATTTATGTCCCCATAAGCTATAACTCGATCCAAGGGAACAAAAGGGGTTACATAGCACGCATCTGAGCCTCTTGCTCCCATGTTCTCTCTTGGAGGTTCTCGTGCTACCAACGAACGCAGATCATGGGTATAAACCGAAAATGTAGGACCCGCAATTATCGATCCTCAATCTCTACTGGAACCTCGATAAATGTATCCCCGTTGTCAACGTCCAACTCACCATGGGCGATGATGTTAGAAGGGCTGTGCACATATCTCCTCAGCTGGGATACATCGAAAACGTTGTGCACCCAGTGCAACTCAGGTGGAAGAGCCAAGCTGTAATCCACCTCACCTACTCTGTTGAGGACCTGAAAAGGTCTGATGAACATAGAGATAACATTCCGCCTCAGCCAAATCTCCATATACCTCATTGAGGTGAGACATGTACAAGGACACGGTTTCTATCCTCGAACACCATAGGTCTCTGTCTCCTGGATGTACGTGGAAGACCTATCACAAAGTCCATGGATATCTGATCCTACTTCCACTAAGGGATATCCAAAGGCTGAACCAAGCCTGTTGGTACATGTTGTTCTACCTTCACTTGCTGAAAAGTGAGGCATTGTGAGAGAAACTCTACCAAAGCTTTCTTCATTCCCAACCACCAATTCTATCGGCGGAGGTCCTGTTACATCTTCACCACTAATAGATGTACCACTGGTGTAGATGTGTGAAAATCCATTAACACTTCCTTCTGAAGTGAAACTGGTACAATGGTATGTCCTCCAAAAAGAATGATGTTCTCCCCACCTTCATAAATTCGATCAGGTGACTACCCTGTGGATATTTGAGCACGTCGTGTCCCATAGTCAACATCCCCACGATGTGCCTCCTTGGCTCGCTAATGAAGTGGAGGTTGACTTTCAGAGACTATAGAAAGGTTTCCCCATCCCAATCTATAAAATATATCTTCAACGCGGCCAGCTACTCCATTGTCACTCTGAGAAATTGAATGTATGATCTCCAGTTGAGAGAATCTACTTAAAAATTCCACTTCCCATTAGTATAGACTATCTCAAGGTTGTAGTCCAAGAGGAACTCAAGCCAATGCCGTTATCTCAGGTTCAGGTCCTTCTGGCAGAAGATATACCTGAGACTCTGGTGTTCAGAATAGACTGCAAAATGTTCTCCCATAAGATAGTGTCTCCCCATCATCAAGGAGAAGACCATTGCTGCTATCTCTAGGTCATGGGTAGCGTAGTTCTGCTAATGTTTTCTGAGCTGCCGAGAACCATAAGTGATCACTATTCTATCCTGCATGAGGACACACCCAACTCCAGTCCCTGATGCATTGTAATAGAAGACGTACCCAACACCTTCCTCTAGAAACCTAATGATTTGGGGTACAATTCATCTTCTTCCTCATCTCCTGAAAGCTCTAAATGAATTTATCCTACCACACTAAATGTTTCCCCTTCTTTTCCAAAGCTGATGGTGTTGCTGCAACTCTGGAGATGACTGGCACAAAGGTAAGTCCGGTCGACTCATGAGTGATCGCCTGCAACCTCTTATACATTATTCCATCCTGTGCTACATGGGTTTTCCTTTTCGCTGACCAAGGAAAACCCCATCCCAATTTTGTAGATAAACCACAAACTTTTTTCCTAATATAGTCAATCTTTGTATGAAGTGTGGTTGCCCAGTATATTCCCAAAATAACATCGTAAGAACTCGATGCTTCCACCAAGAGGTTCTAACTGAATCTCTAACCTCAATGGTTAGATCAAAACATCGGCGTATGTGTGATTATCGTGTCTCCTCCAATGGTATCTCCAGACGTTAGGGTCAAGTCAATGGTTTAACTAGAAACTCTAGGTCTGGGACAAGATTCGTTAAATGAAGGAATGATTGGTACCTATTTCTATTGATACAACAGCTAGTAGTAGACACAGTATGTACCTTAAATCATTCCTAGATCCCCTGGTTCACACTCGATGACTGCATGCAGCTACTCTCTTCCCCTTCCCTCCACCTCCCTAAGCCATGAGGGGACTATAATGGTTGGTGGTTTAACATATCGAAATGTTAACCACCTCATGCTGCTCTCCTAGCTTTTCTTCTATGTCCACTGCCCTATAGATTTATCTGTCCTTAACACTTCCGCTTCCTGAAACATCTCACACACCCAAGTCTCTAAGACTGATGGCAGTTCGTAGCTTCCCACTACTAACATTCAATTGTTGTATCCACTCATCCAAAGAACATTCAACCACAATGGGTCTCTCTAGTACCCTAACATTAGTAGGAGTGCATAGAGGAAAAAGTGTTGGCTCGGATGTCCTTAATCACAATTTTCTCAGAGGTTCATGATCTAAAGCACTATCTACATCATATTCATCGAGTACCAGTAATGCTTGGTACACTTCGATGTATACTCAACTATCGATATTTCATCCTGCCAAAACTGTATATGCTCTAGAAAACTCTCAGCCTCCTCCTCCAGCCAGTCCTTAGCTGCTTGTGGGTCAGGCTCGCCTCGTAACATGAGGGATATATGGTGATAAAATACATGTAAGTCACTAATCCTACAAGTTTCCTCTACCGATATAGTTGGTATTGTTTCCTAACCATCTTGCAGTGATATAGTTGGCACACTACCCGAAGGTACCATCTCAGAAAACGGTCCAAGTACTGAAAACTCATCACTATGCGGATCATCATCAATGTCACTCACTACAAAAGATTAGTATCTAAGATCAACATATGCTCTTATAGTATTTAAACATGGTATAAAAATCCAGTAATTGCCTCCATCTAGTCCTCTACTGCCTGGGAATCTGTCTCTCTTCGAAACCTCGGAGGCATCTGCCGCTAGAACCCGTAAATCGTGGTCAGTCTGTGTGTACCGTCTGCCAGTGCGGATGGGTGTATCTGCTTCCCTATGGGTGGTGATGCTGCTGGTACACCACTCGATGGTGACAACAATGAAAGAGGGCCCTAAACCGGAGCCTCATCACTTGGTGGGCCATCATCATGTACTCTCTTAGAAACCCTTGCTGGCTGTCTATGCAATGGCTTCCTAATAAAGAATAGGTGGGCCACGATCAATAAGTTATACCTGGTGAGTTGACACAAAGAGTTCATAGAGAATAATCTTGAAAATAATCTTGCATTCAGTGTTTTCGTGAACTGAGTCGCAAATTAGAAGTTAGGGTCCTGGTGTATGGATACGTCAACCACTGCACCAACATAGGACTCCCTAGACTGAAAACCACACTCAATACTCTTAACACTATTGCTTCCTAGAAAATAAATATCAGAGTCCTAAGATCTGCGGTAGAACCAACTCCTCTGATACCAATTTGTTATGACCCATCCTCTGGGACCGTGTCGGGACTACTCCAAGCCCACCTTCCATCAGACAGGGGCTGACGACTAGCAACGAAGGTGTAATCCTGATAAAAGGTAAGAAGTTTCCTTTAAACATGTAACACATACAGTATGAACAAAAGCAATAGAGGCAACAAGTATTAATATATAAAAAGAAAGCTGTTCTAAAAGTTAGTGGGCTAGTATACAAACTCAATTGAACATCAAGTAAAAGTACAAGTAGAAAGAAAAAAACAGCTCATGGTTCATCCACTGGGTAATCATACCTGAAGGGTAGGTGCAAAACTCCAACAACTCGTCCCAGCGGTACATACGTCTAGTCCAGATCCATGCAACCTCCTGTCCGTCACCCTCAACCTTGATCATTTTTGTCCGTCGTCTACGAAGAACACAACAAGGTGTAGGCGAAGCCCGTACAGGGGTGAGTATAACAATACTCAGTAGGGGACCCCAAGACCCCCGAAGGTCTGCAAGAATCCCCTAAGGATAAACCATATATGAAATATACAATCACAAAGTGTCAACCAACCCTAATTAGGTATATTCCCATACATATATCTAAGTTACACAGTCCGACTCAAACTCTCATGCCCAAGCACAACCCATTCCACAATGGATATAAAGTCAATCATCTCGATAATATCAACCGAAAGTCAAGACTCATCTCAAAAAGGTACAAATATCTTGTATAGTGATAGAGATGATCATATGTTGTCACTAATTCATCTATGTTGTCGGACCCACACATGATACAGGACTAGCTAAGCTGCCGAACCCACACAGTATACAAGACCTGATATTCTGTCAGACCGAGATAGGATTGAGGAGTAGAAGTCAGAACTGTCGAACTCGTAGAGGATTTCGGTATAGAAGTCATCACAGTCGGAGCCAGCTCTAGGGTTCACGCACACATCATAATCGATTCCAGGAGAGTCTGCTACTCAAGCCAAAAGTCGATACATCAATTATCAAGAAGTCATGAATTTATGTATCCCATAGTTCTGCCTCATCATAATGAACCCAACATGATAGACGGTGCATCAATCGGACGCTCGGTCTGTGAGTTATTGGTATTTCTGTTCGAGTGGCCTAGTTGGTTTTTAGGTTCAAACCAACCCAAAAGTACCCCAAGTGCATCCAAAACTCAATAGGGGTATTCCTAAAAAATCGTCTCTTTCCATGTATTCCATCACAACAGGAGGTTCTTCAATCGTACACCCGTTGCACTAGATGCGGGCTAAAAGGATTAAATGGTCGTAGCGGGTCCGGGTCTGGTCTGACATAGTTGGACTGACCTGGTCGACCCAGTCCGAACCGCCCTCTAACCCGGTCCATGGGAGAAGCCTAGCCCGTGGGGGCCCGGCCGAAGGGTGGCCCTGCCGTGGCGGCCCGGCCAAGGGGTGGCCTGCCAAAAGTGTGGCTCGGCCGATCGGCGGCCCGACCGGCCAAGCAAGGGAGGGGGTGCCCCCTGGGTTGTCGTACATAACTGGCGCACTACGCCGGTTCGAGATCTATGGGACATGGGTTTTCCCAATTATCCAGCTCCACGATGGCTAGCCTGGCTGGCCACCACCACTCCTCCACTGCAGTGCGATGACGCCACGGTCCTCCTGCTCTCCACACGGTGTTACGGCACCGCAACACCACCATCATGGCCCGACTTGGTCGCGGCCTTTGGATCCACCGTGTGGCACGACGGCGCCGCGCTTCTTCATCTGTCGCGGCCCTCCCGGACGCAATTCTTCTCCGGCGTAGTGCGACAGCACCGTACCCTTCCGGATCCACCTCCGACATCAACCAAACAAGAATCGACATAGAGATGATGGGCCATGTTTGTTCGGCCTGCACCCTCCGTATTTGGGAATTACATTTGGCATCATCGATCCAAAATAAATGATGAGGAATGAGGGTATAATTCATACATTAAAATAATCAAATCCCCCTACCTTGTATTCGGTGCTCGCTCGGTGTAGTCGTGGGAAGGGGGCGTTGTTATATTGATGTTGGGGGGAGATGATGTCATCGTTGGTGACGTTATTCGTGGGAGGTGTCTTCCCTTTCTATCCCCGATCAGAGAGGGAGAAGACGACATCGTCGTTCCTCGGTGGAGACAGGAGTTCTTCATTGAGGGAAGATGTCGTTCTTCATTGGGAGGATATTTTCTCAATCCTTCCAAGACTTCACCACAATATTAAGCCAACCCCAAAAATAATAAAATAACACATATTAATATAATGTTAGCTTAATGAATTCAAACTGATTCAAATTCATTAAGTTACATCACTTAATTAAAAGGTGGTGCTGGCTTATTAATAAGGGGAGGTGGAAAGTGAAGAGGCTCCACAATAAGTTTGGAGTCCAAGGGTTAATGGGGGGTTAAGGGAGTTTTGAGCTCGTGTGTGCCCCACCACCTAATATCCTCCCAAGGGAGGTTATGCATGGGTGGGACCCACCTCCAACCACCCCTTGGAAGATTAAACCGCCACAAAATAAAAATATGTTACACATATTTTTATTTAATTTATTTCGAAACCAACAAAAATTAACTTCCAACCTTGATAAAATGCCACTATGGTAAAGGTCTTCTTAAGAGAATACAAGCACTATGAGTTCAATGGTGTCCTCGAATATTAATTTTGAGCACCGGTTCAAAAGATATAAAACAGTGCTCCCATGTTTACTGATCGTACCTGAAAAAAATTCGAAAAATTATTAACTGCCACCCTCAACCCACTATTGTCGAGGTGAGGCTCTACCTCGGTGGAACACACCCCAACGAACCCAACTATAGCCTTAGATTTCCAATCTGAGTTACCATTTTAAAGATATTAATTTTAAAATAGATTAATTATCATTTAATTATTTTATTCACGGCCAAAAACTATCTTTCTATGTTGGACCTCGCCAAACAAAGTTGGAATCTTCTTAAAGAAAGCATACCCTCTCAAGTTCAGTGGTGGTCTCAAATTTTCAATCCTAGTTACCGTTTGTGAGTTATAAGGATTTGAAAAATAAAATAACATTATTCGATTATTTTCATTACAGCAATACCATTTTCATGTTTTCTCACAGGAGGCTCGCGCCAACTAAACATAAGTCAAGGCTAGGGTAAACCAGCCATCCGGAGCGCAACGGTGGCCCTAAATTTTTTATCTGAGAAACTGTTTTACAAGTTATTCCACTTTTTTGTAAAACTGCATACGACCTTTAATTTAAATTTAACAAAACATCAGTGGATCATTTCGGGTACTCCGGTCCTCAGAATTGTGCACCGTCAGAAACTGCAGACTCTTAAAATTCCTAAGTATTTAAGATAAAAAGTTCCACTGAAATTCCTCTCTTTACAAAATTATATCTAGAAGAAAATTTATTCTATTAAATTTTAGTTTCCTTCAATATTATTCAAAATATTACAGTTCTAGAAAAATAAAAAAAAACTACTAAAGTATGTATTCATTATATTATTTTAAAATAATAATTTTTTCAACTAAATATTCAAAGTGTCAAAATTAGAAATAAAATTGGTTCACCAATAAAATATGTAAAACTGACCTTAAGAATATACAACATTTTATTCTTAAAATTGGATTTATCCTTATCTAAACCCTATCAAATATACCTGATGAATTTAAAATCACATTATTAATTATATAAAATATAATATTAATTAATATATGTAAATAATATTTATTAAGTTAATTTATTATTATAATATTCCATTTACGTCAAAAAATAGTTTTCATGAAAACACATCATTTATATTCATTTGTCCATTATTTTCATTTATAATTAAACTAAAACCAGAGAATTATTTTTATAATCATTTATAAGCTATATATTCATGATTTTTTTATCTCATTCATTCCCACAAATCTATTGTCTAGGTTAGAACCTTGATTATATTATTATTAGTATTTTTTTCTCATAAGACTTGTGGTCGTGTGTAAAAAAAATAATCCAAAGAACCTGATGTTGCATGATACACAAGATGAACACGGTTTTTTGAGTGACTAAAGAAAAAATAGGTATTATGTATATGAAAATATATTATTAAAAATATATTAATTTGAAATAATATAATTTATAAAATTTGATAATGTTACATACATGTCATATGATCATTTCTCAAATGATATCATTTTGAAATTTCCATAAAATTGATTTGAAGAAATATTGTGAAACCCATTTATTTCCATGGGTATATTTATTTTGATTATTCCTTATAATTGATATCATTGTGTAGAACACGTATTCATATACATGAAATTAATTTTATGGGTCAGCCTAAAATTATATATCCCTCTATTGGATTAAGAAATGTTTTAGTCTCATGAGAAGTTATATATAGGATTATGGTGAGAACCTAATCTATTATGAGACTCTTTCCACAATGTGACATTATTTTCTAGTTATCACAGAAGTATTATTATTTTTTGTTTTATGTTGGTTCCAAATTTCCAATTGTGACATGATCTTATGATACCATGTTCTTTGCATTAGGCTTCCATTTGATTATTCGTGTTCATTCCCTTTTATGATGTCGTGATAAATTTTTTACTCATATGTTGTGATTCATTATCACATTTATTTCATTACTATTATTTTCATCTCACCCATTTATTTATGTATTCTCTAGTTTATCCCATGAATATCTAGGAACTCCATATTATTTCAAGAGTTTACTATAGAGAATAAAATAAGGATTCCATGATTTAGATTCCTTTTATGTATTAAGAAACTTAATTTCTTAAAAATAGATCCTCTTCAATCCATGTTTTTTTATTAATTTATATTTATGTTCAAGAATCATATAAATATATATAATATTTTTTGGGTCACCATAGTTGGTATTAGAGGAATGTATTCTTTAACCTTTATAAAATAGTATGTGAATACTTTGGTGAGAACCCTAGGTATATGTCTAAGGATAAGAAAAATCTTATTAAAAGATGCTATAATCTTTCTGACGTATAAAGCGAATGGTTTCCCAGATATTATTTCTCTCAATGTATACTAGAAGTTGACATGGTTCTATAACTGATATAACTAGGGGAAATTACCCTTAAAAAGTCATTCCAGGATTCACTGAAGCATTCCCTAGTATACCAAGATGGGACATACTAATTAGTTGGTTTGAACTCTTGAGGGATATTATTTATAATTTAAAAAACTCTTTATGAACCATTATGATGGACTTTAATAAAATTTTTATGTTAAAAAACATAATAAAAATCATTACCATAGATAACATAGATTGAATCTGAGAGCCTTATAAGTCAGAACATAATTATCATTCATAATTTATTCCCATTACATTTATATGTTTCCCATTTGTGTGTTAAAAAATTCTCATCTTGTTTCTTTTAATATTTTTAGTTAATAGAGGGAAATATGATAAATAATTCTATCAATAAATGAAATAATAAAATTTAATGATACACATAAAGTAATGCCTCACAGAATTGGAAAGGAAATTAGTCATCTTGAAATCATTCTAATGAGATATCTCGAATAAGGATTAACAAAAGAATCATAGTTGAATTTAAAAACACACAAAATAAGGGATATATGGATCATCATAGATGTAAATGGTATAAATATGAAAAATTAAATAAGATTAAATTTACTACATATCATGAATATAGAGAAATACAAGATAAATTTATAGAATGGAGGGGAATATATTTTCTATATTGAAATAAAGGGAATAGAGTAATGAATTCCCATTGAACTCGATGTTTAGTATATGGGGAACATAATTATTATCCAAGCCAGTTCCCTAATCCTTGTATTATTTCATTAGGGCCTATGTTGTGAAAATCATTTATGTTGAATGATATAAGTGTTTATTTTTCAGAATTAGAGAATCATGTTGTTAATGTGATTTTATGATTTCATTAAACATCTATATATCGTTATGTAGTAGTTTTTTATTAAATATATTTAGGAATATGTAAAATTGTTCTAATGAACTATTAATTTAATTTATTTTTAAGTTGATAATCTATGGAATAAAATCTGAGGAAAAGATAATAATGGATATTTTCATGATGTTGAGGTAAATAATTGATATTATGGAAAAGAATTTATTGTATTGAAAACCATAGTAGTGGAAAAGGAGATATAATGACTATTGAATTGATAAATATTGTTATAATATTATTTATAAATTAATAGTATCATGGATAAAAACAATTGTTATTATTACATAATATTTCCTATAATTTTAGAAAAAATACGACCACAATGCCGTGTGACAACCGATCACATCTGACATGGTCGTGGGTCTTAAACTCTTAACTGAATGGTGGTGAGGGTGCAATAACCACTATATGCATATGTTATTCAATGATGTGTATGATTTTTTTCAAATAATTTTATTGGAGGATAAATATTATGTTTGTTTTGGGAAGCATTTTGGAGAATTAAAATTCTCAAAATATTTAGAATTTTTAGGTGATGAATGAAAATTCAATATACAATTTGTTAGGTATAAGTATATATATCCTTGAATTCTAACATAAAAGATTTTTTTGATGAATTATATTATGTTTATATATATATAATATAATTTATATTAATGATATATAATTCTAAGATAAATTATGTTGAAATTTTGGAGTTAATATTGAGGTATTAGAAATTAATGTATGAGAAAACCTATTATAACAATTTTACTTTTAGTCAATTTTGGAAGAATATATTTTTTTTTATTTAGGGAATATATGAATAATTAGTAGTTTGTTATTTTCTTTAGTAATGAGAAATTCATTATTAATAATCACTATTAGGGGGGAAAATATGACATTCAATTAGAAATGGGTGAAATGATAAAATTATACTTATTAGGTAAATATATTTCATTAGATCTTAGTCAAGACAGAAAAAAATCCATAAAATCTAGGAAAATTATTTTGAGATAAAAATGTTTTCATATTATCTTCATGTATAATAAACAAATAGTCTTTTTCCTTATCAATGATATATGTTTTTTAGGTCCATAAAATTTCCATGATATTAATAATCATATGATTTATTATATCTACAACTCTCTATAATTATTGACAATTTTCACCCATGTCAAAATCGAAACATACCACTAATGTTATCTTATGTGAAAACCTAGTTATTTTATAATTTCAAAATTTCCCTTTCACAGTTTTACGAGAAAAATTGTATCATCCCACCTTTTTATCACATAAACTTTCATTACATTTTACAAAAACCGAGGATCTTTAAGGTTTAGTGTCTTGGAAACCAGGAACATAATAAATGAAACAAAAAAAAACATTCTTCTTAAACACTTTAAAGGCTTCTCCTCAAGTTCATCCTAGGTTCATTACTGCATCTCATAACCTGGGAACACACATCAAAAGAAGGGGTGAGCAGAAGGCCCAGTAAGAGAAACAAGAGGAACATTTTACATGTGAACTTGATATACTTCAATAAGGACATGAAAAGAACTTTAAGGCATGAGAAAGAAATCATGAGGCATTTCATAATAAAAATAACATTTTTCATAACTTGAATATGTGGCTGCAACATTTAATATTTACAATCATTTCGTTTCACCAAGGTCCATCCCCAAGGTGTCATTAAAAATTACCAAGGTTATTCACCAAGGCGTCGTTAAAATGGTCATCTCTAGAGATTAAGTCTTTACCCAATGCATTGGAGCGCTATCAGGGCGCACCCTTAAATTTGCCTTTATTATCATGTGAGCCACATATATCATCATCAAACATTTCATAAATAACCCATATAGCATAAAATAAATGGGTTTTATTTCATAATCATAACGTTTTAAAAACTGCTTGAAAGACTTGATCTTTACGTTACTTTAAACCCACGGAAAGGGAAAGAGGGTATCATGTATGTAAATCCCAGAATTTAAAATAGAACATTTTGATATATATGTGAATACCCCTTTAGAATAAAGAGCTTTGAGTATTCACTTAATAATATAAATGAACTTTAGAAAAAAAGAGAGACATTTTGAGACGGAAATTCTGTAGCATAACGGCTATGTTACGAGGTTTTAGAAGACATTAAAAAGAGAGGTAAAATGGTTAAAACATTCATAAATGACCCATAAAATAGTATATGGACAGAATAATAAGGATAAATGATCATGGTAATGAACTTTCAAGGACATACCATTTGAAATGAAAAACATGGAAGGAAGACTAAAATTAGATTTCTCTTATGAAAGTTCGGCAGCCTAACGGCGTTACTTAAACTTCAACAAAAATGATTTGAAAAGATCAAATAGGGTTTCTCATAATGTGAACATAAGAGTTAAGTATGATAGATATAGAGATAATTCCCCAACATAACAAAAAGTAACTTGAATGAATTGACATGAAAGTGGAACTTCAAAACGAGAAGGGTGAAGAACCACATAAAAATTCGGCAGCCTAACAGCGCCAATTAAAACTTCAAAATACTGAATGGAAGAGATAAAATGGGTTGTCTCATAATATGAACATAAGAGTCCAGTATTATAGATATAGAGATCATACCCCAACATAAAAAAAAGGAACTTGAAAGACTTGACATGAATGTAGAACTTGAAAAACGAGAAGGGTGAAAGAATCCCTTAAAAATTCGGCAGCCTAACGGCGCCACTTAAACTTCAACAAAAATGAATTGAAGAGGTAAAATAGGGTCTCTCATCATATGAACATAAATGATCAGTATGATAAATTTATAGATAATACCTCAACATAATAAAAAGCAACATGAAAGACTTGGATGAAAAAAGAACTTGAAAACGAGGAAGGTGAAAGAATCCCTTAAAAATTCGGCAGCCTAACGGCGCCACTTAAACATTCTTAAAATGACTTGATGGGAGCAAGGGGGGTCTCTCATCATATGAACATGAAATGGTCAGTAGGATGAATATAAAAGAACATCCTCCAACATAGGAATGTGGGGCATAAAAGAAATGACATAAAAAAGATTACTTGAAAAGAAAGAGAGAGGTCGGATCCCTTACCTTAAAATGTAACTCTTAAACCTCAAAGGTTTGGACCTTGAGTGCTTGGGGACACCTTGGTAGGACTACTTGGGAGGTAATGAGACCATAACTTCGTTGGGGAAGAGTGGGGAGTCGAATTGATGAGAGGAGGGATTGGTATTTTTAGGGAAAGTGAGGGGACAAGGCATTAATGGCCAAGGGACAGCTCACATGTGCTTTTCTCAAACCCATGTGCTCTCCCTTGGCATTTATCATGGAGTTAGGCCACATGGGGCCCCCAAAACAATAATTCATCACCCTTGCCCGGCCAACCCTTAAATTATCTCATGACATCATCATGACACAGCTATGATACCATTAAACATACCGAAACCCTAAAACTGCATTTTTACTATTCACTGAAAAATTCATCTTTCTCAGAAAAATCCCAAAATTTCACCTTAACTAAATATAGATCCTCTAATTACATTTATGAACTCCATTTTATAAAAATAATTTTCTAAATATTTTTAATTTAATTTAAAAAAAAAACACTATTTATCGAAAATTCATTTTTTTCAGAAAAATCCCCAAAAATTACCATAACATAATGTCGATGCTCTAAGTTCAAAAATAAAGTCCTTTTTATAAAAATAATTTTCTAATTATTTTTAATTAAATTTTTAATTAAAAACACTATTCATCCAAAAAAACTAATACTTGAATAATAATTTATGAAACCGTTATTTAACCATTTTATTGAATCACATTACTTAATCAAGGTGCCTAGATTATTTTAAAACATTCTTTATGTGAGATTACTAATCCATTTGGTCATATTACTAATCCTAATCATAAAATCACTATTCATAATTTACTATTCATCAAAAATCATGTTGATCTTATTAGACTCTAAATTTCGTACTGAACATAATTGTAGAAGACCATTTTTTGAGAATCAATACACATTTTATGTTATTTAAAGTTTACACAAACATTTTTTTAAAATATCCTTTTGAAAATTCATCAAAAATATGCATACTATTTTTATCCAGTCATTTGAAAATTCATAAACTTCATCATAATAAGAAATCACAATTTTTATTTAAAATAAGGATTAAACAAGGCAATTACGGTCTCGTTACATAACCCCTTATAATACCAGCATAGGACCTAAGAGTAAGGAGTGCTAGGGTGATAGAATTTTGGGGCGGCTCAGTCAACATTGCCCGAGTAGTAATTTCTATCAGTTTGAACTTCTCGCGAAGGCGATTCCGTTCTAGCTTCACATGATGAAGTTCGGCTTGGATTTGGTCCAGAGCAAAGCCCAATGGTGCTACCTCCTTCCCAAGCTCTGTTAGATGGGCTTCGATCTGCCCAAGGCTACTAGGTGAGGCCATCAAATCTTCTTTCTATAATAATTAACCAAGATTACTTAAATTTAGAGCCAATAATCAAAACATTTTGTTCACGGTGGTCATATTGACCGATGGTCATATAACAATCAAAAACCAATGGTATCATTTTATTTATAATCATGTTTATCAAATAAAACATTTTTTTTGAGTATAAAAAATAACACATGAAATTAGGAAACAAGAATTATTCAAAATATCGGGTCGTTATAATCTTCCCCCCTTAAGAAATTGCGTCTTTGCAATTTTTTTTAAAATTGGGTTTTGAAATTTCATTGAAAGTCCCACATCGGAAAAAGAGTCAGTAACACTATTACTTTAAAAGAAAGAAAAGGAAGTACAAAGGCCACCCGAGTTTACTCATACTAGGATTCCATGTAGGAAACATGGACATGGAGGAGAAAACAAAGGGTAATGTTATAAAGGAGAGTGATGGAAAACATGATTAGGAGGAAGTTAACCACCAGAAAATCCCAAAATTATGATGTGTGTAAGTGGTCATTGATTACCCAGTAGGAAAGGTAATCCAACAACGTTTTTGTTTTACGTTCCTTTTCATAACTTTGAGAAATTCATTTACAACATAGATAAAAACATAAGGAAATATATCTACCTTCATGTAGAGTTTCATCCTTTAATAAGATTCTACCAAAACTAATATTTTCTCCAGACGATGAGCATTCAAAACTACTTGGTCTCATCAAAACACAAGAATCATCTTCTAGAGAATCACATAATCCACAAAAGATCAACTATATATTTCTTCTATCTTTAAGCATTATCCCAAAATTAGAAAGGGTAAGGTAAAACAGCTCTTCAAAAAAAATCCCATAGGAATGGAAACTACTTTTAAATCTTCAAAGTTCCATGGTAATACCCAACGTTCATCATAGACCATTCCATAAATAACAGTCCTTAAAATTCCTCAAAGTAAACTAAACTAAGATTGAAACCGAAATACAAGAAGGACTTGATAACATAGTGTTCCAAAATAAACTTCATTGTTCATCTCTAAACAACATCAACCACTTCTAACATCTTATAACAAAAGTAGCTAACCTAAACATATTTTACCCAAGATAGGTTAATCATTCCCGTAAGTAACCTAAATTACTATAAGTCCACCTTAAATTCATTGATTCTTAAAAATATAAGTCAACCTTACTCCTCAATGAAAATACCGTAGTAATCTATTTACCTTGATCACATATGGTCCTCAAAATAGTGAACGTCTTCCAAAATAATAATCATCTTTTAATCCCCTAATCATCTCTGTCGTATTAATACGGAAATCGTAGCATTTCCTATCACATTGGTTGTTGGGACATGTTCTTCCATTTCCCGCCATTAACTAAGAAAAGAATCTATAGTTAGGGGCTTAAATACTTAGCCAATAATCATGAAAAGAAACTTAAAGCATCTAAGGATAACATGTAGAAGTAAAGTATACCCTAACTTGTGATCCCCTAGGTTCCCTTATAGGTTATCCATGATCATATATTCTTATGTGAACCATTATTTTATTTTATCTTTGTTCCATTAACAATGGTTCATACTAAGCTTATGAATTTACCAAAGCATATCCCCCGGGAGTGTCGTAACCAAGGGTGCAGCAAGGCCCGTTGTCGTGTAACAGTTCACGTTCGAGTCTAGCTCAAAGTGGTGTTTTCAGGTTTTACCCCTATGTACATCTGTGCCAGAGCCACCTCTACCTGCTCGTATCCAGACAGGGATGTATTTGCTTGGAAACCCCTTACTCAATACTCACCAAAATACCAGGAATATTTCCTATATTTAAACTCTTCTATAGGGTTCTTCCTAAAGTTTTTATATCCTAATTTCCACAAATAACTAAACCATCCTCTAATACCAACTGTAGCATCCCACCTTTTTATCACATAAACTTTCATTACATTTTACAAAAACCAAGGATCTTTAAGGTTTAGTGTCTTGGAAACCAGGAGCATAATAAATGAAAAAAAAAACATTCTTCTTAAACACTTGAAAGTCTTCTCCTCAAGTTCATCCTAGGTTCATTACTGCATCTCATAACCTGGGAACACACATCAAAAGAAGGGGTGAGCAGAAGGCCCAGTAAGAGAAACAAGAGGAACATTTTACATGTGAACTTGATATACTTCAATAAGGACATGAAAAGAACTTTAAAGCATGAGAAAGAAATCATGAGGCATTTCATAATAAAAATAAAATTTTTCATAACTTGAAGATGTGGCTGCAACATTTAATATTGACAATCGTTTCGTTTCACCAAGGTCCATCCCCAAGGTGTCGTTTAAAATTACCATGGTTATTCACCAAGGCGTCATTAAAATGGTCATCTCTAGAGATTAAGTCTTTACCCAATGCATTGGAGCGCTATCAGGGCGCACCATTAAATTTGCCTTTATTATCATGTGATCCACATATATCATAATCTAACATTTCATAAATAACCCATATAGCATAAAATAAATGGGTTTCATTTCATAATCATAACGTTTTAAAAACTGCTTGAAAGACTTGATCTTTACATTACTTTAAACCCACGGAAAGGGAAAGCGGATATCATGTATGTAAATCCCAGAATTTAAAATAGAACATTTTTATATATATGTGAATACCACTTTAGAAGAAAGATCTTTGAGTATTCACTTAATAATATAAATGAACTTTAGAAAAAAACAGAGACATTTTGAGACGGAAATTCTGCAGCATAACGGCTATGTTACGAGGTTTTAGAAGACATTAAAAAGAGAGGTAAAATGGTTCAAACATTCATAAATGACCCATAAAATAGTATATGGACAGAATAAGAAGGATACACGATCATGGTAATGAAATTTCAAGGACATACCATTTGAAATGAAAAACATGGAAGGAAGACTAAAATTAGATTTCTCTTATGAAAGTTCGGCAGCCTAACGGCGTTACTTAAACTTCAACAAAAATGATTTGAAAAGATCAAATAGGGTTTATCATCATGTGAACATAAGATTTCAGTATGATAGATATAGAGATAATTCCCCAACATAACAAAAAGGAACTTGAATGAATTGACATGAAAGTGGAACTTCAAAATTAGAAGGGTGAAGAACCACTTAAAAATTCGGCAGCCTAACGGCGCCACTTAAAACATCAAAATACTAAATTGATGAGATCAAATGGGGTGTCTCATAATATGAACATAAGAGTCCAGTATTATAGATATAGAGATCATACCCCAACATAAAAAAAAGGAACTTGAAAGACTTGACATGAAAGTAGAACTTGAAAAATGAGAAGGGTGAAAGAATCCCTTAAAAATTCGGCAGCCTAACGGCGCCACTTAAACTTCAACAAAAATGAATTGAAGAGGTCAAATAGGGTCTCTCATCATATGACCATAAAACATCAGTATGATAAATTTAGAGATCATACCTCAACATAATAAAAAGGAACATGAAAGACTTGGATGAAAATAGAACTTCAAAACGATGAAGGTGAAAGAATCCCTTAAAAATTCAGCAGCCTAACAGTGCCACTTAAACATTCTTAAAATGAATTGATGAGAGAAAGGGGGGTCTCTCATCATATGAACATAAAATGGGCAGTAGGATGAAAATAAAATAACATCCTACAACATTAGAATATGGAGCATAAAAGAAATGACATAAAAGAGATTACTTGAAAAGAAAGAAAGAGGTCGGATCCTTTACCTTAAAATGTAACTCTTAAACCTCAAAGGTTGGGACCTTGAGGGCTTGGGGTCACCTTGGGAGGACTCCTTGGGAGGTAATGAGACCCGAACATCGTTGGGGAAGAGTGGGGAGTCGAATTGATGAGAGGAGGGCTTGGTATTTATAGGGAAAGTGAGGGGACAAGGCATTAATGGCCAAGGGACACCTCACATGTGCTTTTCTCAAACCCATGTGCTCTCCCTTGGCATTTATCATGGAGTTAGGCCACATGGGGCCCCCAAAACAATAATTCATCACCCTTGGCCGGCCAAACCTTAAATTATCTAATGACATCATCATGACACAACTATGATGCCATTAAACATACCGAAACCCTAAAACAGCATTTTTACTATCCACTGAAAAATTCATCTTTCTCAGAAAAATCCCAAAATTTCACCTTAACTAAATATAGATCCTCTAATTACATTTATGAACTCCATTTTATAAAAATAATTTTCTAAATATTTTTAATTTAATTTTTAAATAAAAACACTATTCATCGAAAATTCATTTTTTCAGAAAAATCCCCAAAAATTACCATAACATAATATCGATGCTCTAAGTTCAAAAATAAAGTCCTTTTTATAAAAATAATTTTCTAATTATTTTTAATTAAATTTTTAATTAAAAAACACTATTCATCCAAAAAAACTAATACTTGAATAATAATTTATGAAACCGTTATTTAACCATTTTATTGAATCACATTACTTAATCAAGGTGCCTAGATTATTTTAAAACTTTCTTTATGTGAGATTACTAATCCATTTGGTCATATTACTAATCCTAATCATAAAATCACTATTCATAATTTACTATTCATCAAAAATCATGTTGATCTTATTAGAATCTAAATTTCGTACTGAACATAATTGTAGAAGACCATTTTTTGAGAATCATTACACATTTTAAGTTATTTAAAGTTTACACAAACATTTTTTTAAAATATCCTTTTGAAAATTCATCAAAAATATGCATACTATTTTTATCCAGTCATTTGAAAATTCATAAACTTCATCATAAGAAGAAATCACAATTTTTATTTAAAACAAGGATTACACAAGGCAATTACGGTCTCGTTACATAACCCCTTATAATACCAGCATAGGACCTAAGAGTAAGGTGTGCTAGGGTGATAGAATTTTGGGGCGGCTCAGTCAACATTGCCCGAGTAGTAATTTCTATCAGTTTGAACTTCTCGCGAAGGTGATTCCGTTCTAGCTTCACATGATGAAGTTCAGCTTGGATTTGGTCCAGAGTGAAGCCCAATGGTGCTACCTTCTTCCCAAGCTCTGTTAGATGGGCTTCGATCGGCCCAAGGCTACTAGGTGAGGCCATCAAATCTTCTTTCTATAATAATTAACCAAGATTACTTAAATTTAGAGACAATAATCAAAACATTTTGGTCACGGTGGTCATATTGACCGATGGTCATATAACACTCAAAAACCAATGGTCTCATTTTATTTATAATCATGTTTATCAAATAAAACATTTTTTTGAGTATAAAAAATAACACATGATATTAGGAAACAATATTTATTCAAAATTTCGGGTCGTTACAATCTTCCCCCCTTAAGAAATTGCGTCCTCACAATTTTTTTTAAATTGGGTTTTGAAATTTCATTGAAAGTCCCACATCGGAAAAAGAGTCAGTAACACTATTACTTTAAAAGAAAGAAAAGGAAGTACAAAGGCCACCCGAGTTTACTCATACTGGGATTCCATGTAGGAAACATGGACATGGAGGAGAAAACAAAGGGTAACGTTCTAATGGAGAGTGATAGAAAACATGATTAGGAGGAAGTTAACCACCAGAAAATCCCAAAATTATGATGTGTGTAAGTGGTCTTTGATTACCCAGTAGGAAAGGTAAACCAACAACGTTTTTGTTTTACGTTCCTTTTCATATCTTTGAGGAATTCATTTACAACATAGATAAAAAACATAAGGAAATATATCTACCTTCATGTAGAGTTTTATACTTTAATAAGCTTCTACCAAAACTAATATTTTCTCCAAACGATGAGAATTCAAAACTACTTGGTCTCATCAAACCACAAGAATCATCTTCTAGAGAATCACATAATCCACAAAAGATCAACTATCTATTTCTTCTATCTTTAAGCATTATCCCAAAATTAGAAAGGGTAAGGTAAAACAGCTCTTCAAAAAGAATCCCATAGGAATGAAAACTACTTTTAAATCTTCAAAGTTCCATGGTAATACCCAAAGTTCATCATAGACCATTCCATAAATAACAGTCCTTAAAATTACTCAAAGTAAACAAAACTAAGATTGAAACCGAAATACAAGAAGGACTTGATAACATAGTCTTCCAAAATAAACTTCATTGTTCATCTCCAAACAACATCAACCACTTCTAACATCTTATAACAAAAGTAGCTAACCTAAACATATTTTACCCAAGATAGGTTAATCATTCCTGTAAGTAACCTAAATTACTATAAGTCCACCTTAAATTCATTTATTCTTCAAAATATAAGTCAACCTTACTCCTCAATGAAAATACCGTAGTAATCTATTTACCTTGATCACATATGGTCCTCAAAATAGTGAACGTCTTCCAAAATAATAATCATCTTTTAATCCCCTAATCATCTCTGTCATATTAATACGGAAATCGTAGCATTTCCTATCACATTGGTTGTTGGGACTTGTTATTCCATTTCCCGCCATTAACTAAGAAAAGAAGCTATAGTTAGGGGCTTAAATACTTAGCCAATAATCATGAAAAGAAACTTAAAGCATCTAAGGATAACAAGTAGAAGTAAAGTATACCCTAACTTGCGATCCCCTAGGTTCCCTTCTAGGTTATCCATGATCATATATTCTTATGTGAACCTTTATTTTATTTTATCTTTGTTCCTTTAACAATGGTTCATACAAAGCTTATAAATTTACCAAAGCATATCCCCCGGGAGTGTCGTAACCAAGAGTGCAGCATGGCCCGTTGTCGTGTACCAGTTCCGGTTCGAGTCTAGCTCAAAGCGGCATTTTCGGGTTTTACCCCTATGTACATCTGTGCCAGAGCCACCTCTACCTGCTCGTATCCAGACAGGGATGTATTTGCTTGGAAACCCCTTACTCAATACTCACCAAAATACCAGGAATATTTACTATATTTAAACTCTTCTATAGGGTTCTTCCTAATGTTTTTATATCCTAATTTCCACAAATAACTAAACCATCCTCTGATACCAACTGTAGCATCCCGCCTTTTTATCACATAAACTTTCATTACATTTTACAAAAACCGAGGATCTTTAAGGTTTAGTGTCTTGGAAACCAGGAACAAAATAAATGAAACAAAAAAAAACATTCTTCTTAAACACTTGAAAGGCTTATCCTCAAGTTCATCCTAGGTTCATTACTGCATCTCATAACCTGGGAACACACATCAAAAGAAGGGGTGAGCAGAAGGCCCAGTAAGAGAAACAAGAGGAACATTTTACATGTGAACTTGATATACTTCAATAAGGACATGAAAAGAACTTTAAGACCTGAGAAAGAAATAATGAGGCATTTCATAATAAAAAAACATTTTTCATAACTTGAAGATGTGGCTGCAACATTTAATATTGACAATCGTTTCATTTCACCAAGATCCATCCCCAAGGTGTCGTTAAAAATTACCAAGGTTATTCAGCAAGGCGTCGTTAAAATGGTCATCTCTAGAGATTAAGTCTTTAACCAATGCATTGGAGCGCTATCAGGGCGCACCCTTAAATTTGACTTTATTATCATGTGAGACACATATATAATCATCAAACATTTCATAAATAACCCATATAGCATAAAATAATTGGTTTCATTTCATAATCATAACGTTTTAGAAACTGCTTGAAAGACATGATCTTTACGTTACTTTAAACCCACGGAAAGGGAAAGCGGGTATCATGTATGTAAATCCCAGAATTTAAAATAGAAAATTTTGATATATATGTGAATACCCCTTTAGAATAAATAGCTTTGATTAATCACTTAATAATATAAATGAACTTTAGAAAAAAAGAGAGACATTTTGAGACGGAAATTCTGCAGCATAACGGCTATGTTACGAGGTTTTAGAAGACATTAAAAAGAGAGGTAAAATGGTTCAAACATTCATAAATGACCCATAAAATAGTATATGGACAGAATAAGAAGGATACATGATCATGGAAATGAAATTTCAAGGACATACCATTTGAAATGAAAAACATGGAAGGAAGACTAAAATTAGATTTCTCTTATGAAGGTTCGGCAGCCTAACGGCGTTACTTAAACTTCAAAAAAAATGATTTCAGAAGATCAAATAGGGTTTCTCATCAAGTGAACATAAGAGTTCAGTATGATAGATATAGAGATAATTGCCAAACATAACAAAAAGTAACTTGAATGAATTGACATGAAAGTGGAACTTCAAAACGAGAAGGGTGAAGAACCACTTAAAAATTCAGCAGCCTAACGGCGCCACTTAAAACTTCAAAATAATGAATTGAAGAGATCAAATGGGGTGTCTCATAATATGAACATAAGAGTCCAGTGTTATAGATATAGATATCATACCCCAACATAACAAAAAGGAACCTGAAAGACTTGACATGAAAGTAGAACTTCAAAAACGAGAAGGGTGAAAGAATCCCTTAAAAATTCGGCAGCCTAACGGCGCCACTTAAACTTCAACAAAAATGAATTGAAGAGGTCAAATAGGGTATCTCATCATATGACCATAAAATATCAGTATGATAAATTTAGAGATCATACCTCAACATAATAAAAAGGAACATGAAAGACTTGGATGAAAATAGAACTTGAAAACGAGGAAGGTGAAAGAATCCCTTAAAAATTCGGCAGCCTAACGACGCCACTTAAACATTCTTAAAATGAATTGATGAGATCAAGGGGGGTCTCTCATAATATGAACATGAAATGGGCAGTAGGATTAATATAAAAGAACATCATCCAACATAAGAATATGGAGCATAAAAGAAATGACAAAAAAGAGATTACTTGAAAAGAAAGAGGGAGGTCGGATCCCTTACCTTAAAATGTAACTCTTAAACCTCAATGGTTGGGACCTTGAGGGCTTGGGGACACCTTGGGAGGACTCCTTGGGATGTAATGAGACCATAACTTCGTTGGGGAAGAGTGGGGAGTCGAATTGATGAGAGGAGGGCTTGGTATTTATAGGGAAAGTGAGGGGACAAGGCATTAATGGCCAAGGGACACCTCACATGTGCTTTTCTCAAACCCATGTGCTCTCCCTTGGCATTTATCATAGAGTTAGGCCACATGGGGCCCCCAAAACAATAATTCATCACCCTTGGCCGGCCAACCCTTAAATTATCTCATGACATCATCATGACACAGCTATGATGCCATTAAACATACCGAAACCCTAAAACTGCATTTTTACTATTCACTGAAAAATTCATCTTTCTCAGAAAAATCCCAAAATTTCACCTTAACTAAATATAGATCCTCTAATTACATTTATGAACTCCATTTTATAAAAATATTTTTCTAAATATTTTTAATTTAATTTTTAAATTAAAACACTATTCATCGAAAATTCATTTTTTTCAGAAAAATCCCCAAAAATTACCATAACATAATATCGATGCTGTAAGTTCAAAAATAAAGTCCTTTTTATAAAAATAATTTTCTAATAATTTTTAATTAAATTTATAATTAAAAAACACTATTCATCCAAAAAAACTAATACTTGAATAATAATTTATGAAACCGTTATTTAACCATTTTATTGAATCACATTACTTAATCAAGGTGCCTAGATTATTATAAAACTTTCTTTATGTGAGATTACTAATCCATTTGGTCATATTACTAATCCTAATCATAAAATCACTATTCATAATTTACTATTCATCAAAAATCATGTTGATCTTATTAGACTCTAAATTTCGTACTGAACATAATTGTAGAAGACCATTTTTTGAGAATCATTACACAATTTAAGTTATTTAAATTTTACACAAACATTTTTTAAAAATATCCTTTTGAAAATTCATCAAAAATATGCATACTATTTTTATCCAGTCATTTGAAAATTCATAAACTTCATCATAAGAATAAATCACAATTTTTATTTAAAACAATGATTACACAAGGCAATTATGGTCTCGTTACATAACCCCTTATAATACCAGCATAGGACCTAAGAGTAAGGTGTTCTAGGGTGATAGCATTTTGGGGCGGCTCAGTCAACATTGCCCGAGTAGTAATTTCTATCAGTTTGAACTTCTCGCGAAGGCGATTCCATTCTAGCTTCACATGATGAAGTTCGGCTTGGATTTGGTCCAAAGCGAAGCCCAATAGTGCGACCTCCTTCCTAAGCTCTGTTAGATGGGCTTCGATCGGCCCAAGGCTACTAGGTGAGGCCATCAAATCTTCTTTCTATAATAATTAACCAAGATTACTTAAATTTAGAGACAATAATCAAAACATTTTGTTCATGGTGGTCGTATTGACCGATGGTCATATAACACTCAAAAACCAATGGTCTCATTTTATTTATAATCATGTTTATCAAATAAAACATTTTTTTTGAGTATAAAAAATAACACATGAAATTAGGAAACAAGATTTATTCAAAAATTTGTGTCGTTACAAAAATTTTATAAATCCTTTTAAAATTTGGGTTTTTACAATGATTTTTATTTCAAATTTAAATCCCTTTATTAACTAGATCAATATTATGTTGTCATGATACAATTTATTTAAGGGGGTAGGATGTAACAACATGATATTTTAAACAAGGAACATCATGTTTGATGGAATATATTACATGATAAAATAAGTTTATAGGAAAATTTAACACTCTTAGAAATTAAATTATATTTATTTTAAAATAAATTCAAACCCTTCGATAGCATGTAGAACATGTGGCAACAAAGGTAAATGAACCATAATATAATATACTGTTATAATCTACCAATTAATTTAGTTGATATGAATAGTAACAAATAAATTCTTAATGTTTTCTGTCTTAAATATGGATAAAATGAGTTCAATTTTTATCTATTTATTAAAAAGGAAATAAAAACCATTTGAAGGAGAAACAAATATTCCTTGGAAAAGAGAATTTTTTAAAAATGTTGTTTTTTCGTACTTTGAGCACATAACATTAAAATAATTCTGACCAATTTTATAAATTTCATTTTATAAAATGGAATTAATGGATTAAATAATAATTTCTTATTTGTACATAGGGGGAAATTTTTGGGATTTTTTGCGAAATTTTTATTTTTAATAAATAGTGAAAGATACCGACTTTTGTAAAGTTTCCATTTTTTAATAGATTATTTATAATTATTATTAAAATTTTATTTAAAATTAAAATAATGGTTATTTATTTATATTAAATAAAATTAATTCCACAAATATTATTTTATACTAGAATATAGTATATGCTTATTTTTAGTATTCAAAATAACTTTTTGATAACAATTTTAAAGTGTAAAATGTTTCTCTATTTTAAATAATTACAATAAAACATAATGTGAAATGATTCATATAAAATTTATATATAATATGAATATTAATATTAATGTTCATTCATAAAGATATTATTAACTCTTATATAGTTAATATGAGACAATATTTTATGTTAAAATGCATTTCTTGAAAAAATAATTTTTCGACACATAGACACCTTTAATTTAAAATTAAATTCAACCAATTATATTACATGAATATGGAAAAATGGATTAATTTTTTTAATTATATTAATTTTTATTTTATAAAATGTTTAACTTAATTTTTTTCCAAAACAAGTTGCGAAAATAGTCATAATTATATACTATAGATAAGGTAAAACCCGGTTTACCCAGAAGTTGAATAAAAAATAAAAGGGTTAAAAATAAGAAAATATAAATAATTCCTATTTTTGAAAACATTAAGGCTTTTTATATTATATGTTTTTAAGATTATCCATTTTGGATGATTTTAATTTTAAAAATGTTAGTGGAAATGATTATTTTATAAAAATCCAAGTGTCTCCTCTCCCCCACTAATAAAAGACACCCGTATCCTATAATTTCCACAATTATAGAAGCTGTTATTTTATATAATACCTACCCAAATAACTTCCCAAATTATCTATATTTATCTTGTAAAAAGGTTTTTGGAAATAAATACATCCTAGTAAGGGTTTCATTTCGAATCAAATGATGTTGTTTGAAGATGTAGTAATATACATAATGGAGTGTTTTATATTTTTTCTTCAACCAAATCGGTAAAATATTATTCCACTAGGAAGATATAAAATAATAAGAATATTATTTATTATGAGATTTTATTATTTTATTTTAATTATCTACAATCATCTCCCCAACGGTGAAATGGTAAACGCAATTGTTAATCATGTGTTTGGAGGACAACCACCTCACGAATCAACATAATTATTTTTTTATATCGTTTTATAATGGATGGATATAATTATGATCCTTGTGACCATATATAATATTTATGAAATAATTATACATATATAATAATAATATCAACAAATCATTATTAGTTTCCTTCCTATAAAGATTATTATAACATTATTTATGTGTATGACAGTCTATCCCCTCACAATGTGATGTGATTTATTTTTCAATTATACTTTACAATATGGGTATTAGGGGATAATTTTATGTTTAAATAGATATTACTAACATATTAATAATTATATAAGATAAATATGTCATATACATTCTTATCTTACCATCCAAATAATAAATGATAATGTTGTTCATGTGAATGGAATACTACCACTGCTTGAGGTAATGTGATTTTTGTTCACTAACACATTACATGGAAGAAAATTAAGGATAATTTCAATTAATATATGTTATATATATAAAATGCTAATAATTTTTTAAAATTTATATATAATCAAAATCCATAAACTATCACCAGTTAATGAAATTATAATGTCACTCTTGGATATGTTCGAGCTATAATATCTATAATTTAATGTGATTCATTATCTATGTTCAAAATTCAATACTAATTAATAAGACGTATCTAATGGAAACAAATTAAATTTATAGTGGTAATATAATTTTGGAGATTATATAACTATAATATATGTCGAAGATCTATAACTTTAATGAAAATAATGCATACAAAAGTAAGGAAATTAACTCCCAAAATTATTGTGATAATGAAATATTATTAATGAACGAGTAATAAAATTTCATAAAAGAATAATATATGATATTATAAATAATATATTTTTCTTGTATAAGTTAACTAAATGTTTAAAACCACCATAAATGAGCTTAATGAGTTCTCAAGAAATGGTAATCATGGCGTAATGGGTTTCTTGACTATATTTTCATTTATGAGGTTATATTCCCACGTAATTTATTATATTATTCCATTATTATGTGTAAAACTACCTTTTATTACATTATGATGTCATTTTCACTTCAATTTCTTATATTTTGGTTTTTACATATAATCAATTCATTTATTAAATCTCACATGAATCATATGGAATTTGTAATGGTTTCGTCATAAAACATCCTCTTATGAGACACATGTTATTTTATGCACCTAATATATTTTAAATGGTCTATATACAGAACCTTTATATAATATATCATGAATTATTCCAATTTCCTGATATTTTAAGATATAATTTATCTACATCATTCATGGGAATTTATTATTCATAATTTAATGAGGTTGTAAAAATTTATATTTTAATCTTATTTTAATATGGAATGTTTATAAATAAATTTATATTACCAGATATTATTTAATAATTGAATAATAAAACGCTTCCATTTTATTGAACCTGGTTACTAATAGATTTTTATGTAATATTACCATATTCTTCCATTTCACATAAATTTATTAATAAAATATTTTTATTAAAATATTGAATCAATCATCTCTTGGGGAAAGACTTCTTCATTATAATACATGATTTCATAAAATGTTTTCAAAAAAATTTCTATAATTGTATAAATTAAACTTTACACTTAATTTTCTTTTTATAAAATTTTTTAAATGGAGCTACCAATCATTTTCCAAACAAGGTAAAAATTTTACTTTTTTTTAAACATGTGATATGAAAATATTTTTGTTAATTTATTTTTCAAGAAACAAACTTTTCAACCTCCATGAACACTCAATGTTTTAATGAATTCTTTCTATGTCTGAAAAAGTTATATACAGAAAAAAAAATTAATTGTTGAGTGTTTTTAATATTTTATGTACGTTTTTTCAAAATGGAAAGGATATTTTTTAAAATAAATTCTCAATGGGATGATTGAAAATGATTTTTATTTTATGATTACACACATTGATGTTAATCAATGTGAAAAGTTTATTTTTGTCCAGAATGTTTTTATTCTTTTTAAAAGTAGTTTCATAAGTGGTAAGATCCTTTGATGTTTTATGGATTTAAACTAAATTATTTATATATTTTTCTCACATATATACCTAGATTATTCTCCATTCCATTGATGTGGTAATATATTAATTAGTTTAATTTTCCAAATACATTAAGTATGAAATTTCCTTTGAACAAGATAGAAAGAAAGATTATGAAACTCATTTATTTCCAAAATAAGTTTGTATTTTTTTTCTTTATGATAGATTTTGTTTATGTTGAAAAAATATCATTTAAATGAAATGAATGTGGTTGGTGAACCCTAAATTATGTAGAACTCCAATGCATTGTGTATTATGTTAGTCTCAAATAGGTTATGTGTGAGGTTAGGGAGTGGACCAAATCAATTACAGGACTATGTCCACCATGGGATATTGTCTTCTAATTTACAATTAGCATATTATTATATCATTAATTATGTTTCATCCAAATGTAAATTTATTACATGATATAATAATTCCATGTTTTTAATTACTCTTCAATGATATTACTCATATACCTTCTCTTTTAGGATATCAAGCTATACCTTTCACTCACATGTTATTCTTCCTTATCATGTTTATTCCCTTAATGGTATTTTTATCTCCTCATTTATTTATGAATTCCCCAAGGTATCCCATAATGAATTATGACCTCAAATGGTCATTAGGAGATTAATATAGAGAATAAAATAAGGATTCCATGTTTTAGTTTCCTTTCATGTATTAAAAACCATGTCTCCAAAGACACTAGGAATTTTTTATCCTTGTGTTTTATTATTGGATACTATTGTATAAGAATCAAGAAACAAAATTTATAAAAAATATTTGGGTCCCTATCATATTTGTAAAATAAGGGTTTTTTAATTGGTTAATAGAAATACCATAAAAATGTTAATAAATATACTATTGAGGAAAATACCATTTTTTCATTGATATTATTTTTTAAGACTATAAATTTCTAAGAAATTATTAAAATCATTTTTAGTTAAGAGAAAAATGAAAAAAATTATTAGAAATTTTAAAACATTAAGTGGTGATAATGAGTTAAAATTTGGTTCTGGTCGTATTAGGAAAAAAACATTCATTTCACACTATTATAAAAATGTAAAAATGTACCTCATTCAGAAAATTTCTAGATGATTCATTTAAATTTTTTCAAATATTCTAATATGTGTAATTATTTAATTAATAAATAATTTGGTTAATTTTGATAACATTGTTGAATATATTTTTAGCAAACATGGAGAGTGAAGAAAAAATATTTTTGACCAAAGTGAGAAATATTGTATTATTTTCCTTGAAGCATTTTATAAATAATTTTAAGTACCACAGATAAGAAATGGTACTAATAAATCAAATTCATCATTAATAACTATATTATAATAAAACTTATTGGGATTAATATTGAAATATGAAACCATTCCCTTGAGGGATACTTAATCATAAACAATATTGAATATTGATGATACAGTGAAATAAACCCTTACAAATATAGTAACATTTAAAGCATAACCCTTATGAATTTATTAACATATTTAGAAACATTAAATACTATAAATATAAATGTCTTAATTATGTAAAATATAAATGTGGTTGTTTATATTCCTCAGAAATTAAATAAGTGATGATTATGAAATATTTCTCATGGATGTAAATGTGAGATGAGAAAACCCTTAAAAAGGTCATAAAATTGAACTTAGAATTAATCAATTAATTAAATTTTTTTGAAAAATGTAAATATATATGATTAAAGGCTATATATAATATATATAAATTAAAAGTTACTTCTCACATAATCTAGGAATAAAAATATCTATAAAGAACTGATATAACCCAATGAAGTTAAATTGAGATAAGAAACCCATTAAATCAGGTATGACTTCCTCCATACATGTATGGAATACTTTTAAAATAAATATTGGTTTATTATACATATATTAAAGATCCATAGTAATAAATATCATACTATATATGATTTAATTATAACCATTTATCACCCATAGTGTATTAAAATCATTGTCCCGGGTTATAACTTCATCATTTATCATGTATGTTTTAGTGAACTAGTTATGATCCTTTTACATTTATAATGGTTACACAATCTAAATAATTTTATTAACAGAATAAATAAAATATATATTCAAAATATATATTTTTGGATTTTTATAAAATATTGAGATCAGAAAAATAATTACACAACTCATAGAGACACAATGTCATTCGTACACATAAACACCATTTATATTTTTATATATATGGAATGAAGGGAAGGTGAATAAAATTTAGTATTTACAGAATCATTATATCAGCTTATATAATAATTAAATATATTATCCTTACAATCCTTATGAAAATTAAATTATAATGATGTCACATTACTTCATGGATGTGGTTGTCTGTACCTACGCATGAGCGATGTTAACATTTTACAACATATTATAAAGTAAGATGATATATATGAAATTATAGTCAATAATATTGATTATGTAATAAATATTAAATGTATAAATTAATTACATATCATAACTATCTAATTAAATTGGTGATGAAAACATAATTACAGATGGAAATTCAAATGTACCCAAGAGAGATGTTTTCACTTTTTATATCATAGAATAGAGATGATATATGATTTTCATAAAATAATAATAATATAATAATATATTTTTTATATAATATATATTATATTAGGATTGTTACAACACATTAAATGGTATGTATAAGAAGAAATAATCCTTGAATGTCATGGTAAAGATGATTACCTCTTCTTCGGTATAATTTCTTTGATATCTTCTATGAGAACAAGGGGGGTTCTATTGGAAGACTATAAACTCAATAACATTTATAATTAATTTTTAAATAGAAATTAGTGTGGTTATTTTGATCTATATTACTCAATTTTGCGTGAATAATTAACAGAATATGATTCTTTAATAAGATAGGGGAGGGGCATTCTTGTAATTTTTTATGTATTAAATTAATATAATTTATTCCAACCAAAATAGATCCAAATTGTTATAATTTAAAGAAAAAATTTCTATGAGTAAAAATAATCTCATAAAATAATTTTTTTTGGTTATAGTTTTTTTCACACTTATCTTTTTATTTTAACCCATCGTTGACCATTTTGATATTTACAATAATATTAATGTTTTTCCCTTTTAAATGTTAATAATAAAACTATAAAATAACTAAATACCCATATATGGTCCATGGTTGTGGTTTAAAATTATATTGAATTTCATTGGATGAATCAAATATTTATATGAATTTTCAATCATTTAATGAAATATTATTTATTTTGAAATACCATTAATATCATTTTTAACACTATTTATTAAAATTTGAATTTAACAACATAAATATGAAGGATTAGTTATAATGAAATCCAATAAAACATATGAGAAATCTCATATTCATATATAAAATTAACTGTACACATTAATCCTTTCAAATTATATAGCATTGAATATTTTAGAAATATTTTATTTTATTTTTCTATTAATTGATTAATTACTGCATTAGTGTTGTGTATGAATGTAAGAAAATTATTTTTTCAATAAAAATTATAATTAAAATACCATGATGTAGAAAAATAATTTATCTTTATTATTAATATTTATAATGGAACACACCCTTTAGTTATATCCATTTTGAAAGTAATGTAGTTATTAAAAAAGAGTAAAATTTTTGACTTCCCTTTAAAGAAAATATTATAAAGGTTTTAATCACATTTATATTGAAAGTAAATCACAAATATTTAACCTTTTTATTATTATATATGAGATATAATCATCCAATTGTCTGCATCATTTTTTAGACCTAAAATTTTTTTGACATAAATTACCCGATTTACCCTATACCGTGGTAACAAAATTTATATAGTTACTAGTCATATTGACTAAAATGGATTGGGAGTATTTAATAATATTTAAACTCCTAATTAAATATATGTATCCCAATTGGTCAAATTTAGTTTATATTTGTAAAAGGATTTAAAATTAATATAAACATGAAAAACATTATGAAAATAGATTTCATAAAAATGGATATTTTATAAATATATTTATATTAAATATTTAAACAAAAATTTGATATAAATTTAAATAATTTGATTAATAATAATGTAATAGATCTAATTTTTTTAAATAATTTAAAAATTAATGGATATTTGTAATTTATTGAAATAAATATAATGTTTTAAATAATAATCAATATTTTTCATTATTTACTAGAAAATCATTCATTTCATAAAAATATGAAAATTTCACCTTATGATAATTGTTTGAAAAATTAAAAAAAATTATTTTAATTAAATAAAACTTATATATGTTACAAATTTGTTTAAATATTTTATTATAAAAAGTAATTCAAGTCTTTTTTTTTTGAAAACAAATTTATGAAATATAAAACTAATCTATTGAAAATTGAGAATTTCTTTAAAAAGAGTTAGTAAATTTAATTTTATTTATTTATTCCTTTCTATATATTTCATTATTACATTAATAATATTCATTCCAACCAATTTGAAAAATAGGTTATATTGGCCATATTTACATAAAAAGATTTATTAATTCATTTAAGAAGGGTGGCTTGTATCTTATACACTATCATTCCTAATTTTACTATTTTAAATTATCAAGGTGTTAAATATTTTATTAATATTTAAATTATTATTAATATAACGAATTTTCATCATTAATAATTACTAAAATAAAAACACCAACTATTTCATCTCTAAGAAATAGAAAAAAAACACTAATGGAATGAAAATATAAATTTATTACTCATTATAAAAAATATTAATGCTCCTTATCTATTTTATGAATTATTAAAATTTTATAAAATAATAAGGAAGGACATCAAATATACAAATCTAGTATAAAATAATTAAAATTAGAAACTCTTGATGATGAATATAAACTACAAGTAACTAATAAAGGTATATTAAATAATTTAAATTTAAATGAATAAAATGATAATATATATGTATAAGGACCGTAAATAAATAATTATTATAGTTAATTGTTTATACAAGATGTTATAGTGAATTTGACTAAGAAAGAATATGGTTAAGGTTCATTCTAACTCTATACCCATTCATTGGATTATTATATTTCTTTGTGAAATTATTTTTTATTAGTTGGGTAAATTATTAGCTTATATTTTATTGTGTTATATTTCCTATTTGGTTTATTTTTTTTATTTCTATCACACATATACCTTTTAATGGTTTTTATAATTCATGAATAATGATAATTATAAGGGTTTCCTCATCAGAGTTTCACTTATTTTAGATATGATTTTCATTAACTATATATTTTTCTTTCTACAGTGTATATACTTCCCATATATATTTTTATATATTTATACTTAAATAAAATTAATTTAAAAATCCATATCATGTTCTATAATTGATGGGTTTTAGATTTAAATACTAAAAAGGTTTGAAGAGTTTTTTCATGGGGAAAATATTTTCTTGAGTCTTAATTATTCCTCTTTAACCACTATTTTAAATGATACTTTTCTTTTATATGAGTCTATTATAATTATTTTTCTATTTCATTTCTTAGGAATTACATTTATTTATTTTTCACATAAAAAATTTTATGATGCTAATAATATTTCCCATTCTATGTTAATGAGCTCTTTTTCTTCCCAGTCCAAATTCAATCTTCCTACTAATGTTATCTATTCTTATTTTGAAATCCAAATATGTTTTATTTATTACGATCATTAATTTTTCCATATTATTATTAAATTAATGAATCAATAATCATTTTTTACTATGTGGTTTTAAATTAACGTTTTTTTTTCAAATGACTCAAAATGTCTTCCTTTCATGATATCATATTTTCTCTTCTAGTCCACAATTCCTCTATATAACCCTTATATCATTCCAAGCCCACATTAATGAGGGTTAATTTTAAATTTAATGTTTTAAAAAAATCAATTTCCCCCTTTTAAAATGAATTTTAATTTTATTAACTTCACATATTATTAAAATGTTAAATACATTTAAATACCCATTTAGTGTTTCACATCCATTTTTCTCTACATCATAAAAGTATTTACCTTTAAAGGATTTTATATTTCCTGAATAATCATCTAAATTATTTTTTTAATCCTCTTTTGTGTGATTGAATTATTTTGGTATAGCCCTATCTTATTCATGATGAAATTTTGTGGGATACTGTGTAAAAAATGTTATGAAACCCATTTTCATTATAAGGGTTATTTATGATATAATGAATGATTGATTTATATTTCCACATATTTGTATAGAATATTGACATTTGGGGTTCTGTATCACTATAAATATATAGTTTATATGATTTTATATAATGAGATTTTTCAAAATATGTGTAATTATGTTTTCCTCAAAATTCTGGGTGAAAGTAATTTTTCTTTAATGTGATGTTCTCTTTACATACGTTGGTGCAAAAAAAAATTATCATACTACTCAACGGAATTTTAAACTTCCATGTTATATTTATATGAATAGATTCTTTGTCTAATTTTTACTATCTCATGATTTTACAGTTTTTTTCATGGTATTAATTTGTTTATTTGAGATTAATTGTCCTTATATCGTGACTTAGGGAAAAATATTATTCTTAGATGTTATTTTTAATATGGTATTTATATACTAAACTTTTTTTCTCATATGCTTATAAGCTATCCATTTATGGAATATTAATATTTTCCTCCCCTTTATTTTTTTGTTCCGTTTCCCCATTTAATTAATATGAGTATCAATTGTGGTATGATTATAAGGGAGTGTAGTGTGGATAAATTATAGAGAGGTGTTAACATCTATTATAAAATATTTTTATTATATAGTTAGTTATCAAAGACAAGAAAATTTTAGAACATGATTTTTATTATTATTTATGCGTTTTAATATTTAAATTACTAAAATGTTTTAAAATAAATATACATTTATCCTGGGTCCACTCATATGGTATTAAATTATAGTAAAAAAGTGTGTTTTTTTTAACCAGACCAAGTCATACAGGTATGGGGTGCATCAAAATTTATCCATAGTCCATTAGATGGATTAAAATCTATAAAGGACACATTATCATGGTAATTTTTTATTTTAGTTAATATTTATTTTCCTGATTGGTTCATATTTTATCACACATAATAGTAAACAAGCAGGTATAGATAAAAATATATTAACCATTGATGAATATTTTCTATTTATGCATTGTTGAGAAGTGTGTGAGATCACATGGTTACAATAAAAATAAATATAAACATAGTTAATTCTCTAAGAAAAACAAAAAAATCCTCAAAAGAATATTTTTTCAAATTCCTTCAAATAAAAATATTATAAAAAACCTTAATTATGATTTTTTATCTATAGTTCATATTCTATTATTCTATTGGTGTTTTTTCATGATTTTTAATGGTAGAATTAACTAATGTTATCTTTAATTGAATTTCATTGTTATCTTTTTTCAATATAAGATTAATTTCATTGAGTAAATCTAATGTTTTGATTTACAGTATCTAGAAATCCACTCAATAATTAAAGGATTTATGAGCTAATATAGTTATCTTGTCAAAATAGTACCCTAAAACTCTCTAGGTATAAGTGTTATATCCTTGGCATATCCTATAATGATATTTTTTAAATTATATTTTCACTAGAATATAAGTGTTATATATTATTCCAATTCTAGTAGTTTGGGGACAATTATTTTTGATAAAATATGGGGAGACATTTAAATATTATTAAATTATCAATATTGAAAATATTTTCAATCAACAAAATGTGAAAATTTTATAAATTTTATTTTCATATATTTAATTTGAATCAAATTGAACACTACATTAAAACAAAAATTGATTATATATAATGAATATAGCCACACTAGAAATGACATCCCAGAGTGGTTCATGTGATTGAAAATAGTATTCCACCAGGAAGGAAATCTCTATGTGATATAGTCTTAACATCACATTGAGACTCGTTAGGAAACAATAATGGTCGAAAAGGAAGCCTATAAGAATCATATTAAAGATTCTTTGGATGTTATATGTATCATTTTATTCGCTAAATCAAGTGAATTTTATAAAATGAATGAAGTTAAGTACACATACAATATCCATACTCATATCAAATATTTATATCATTTATGTTAATGTAATTAATGTTTTGATATCTATAACACAACATATATTAGAATTACTGCATAGGGGAATCATTTAAGTCTTCATTTTCTAAGGATGATTAATTCCATTGATCAATTAGATACGCATGGATTGAAACTGGCCCATGATAGTGAAACAAGTCTCATATTAAAAAATTTAATACCCATCTTCTTGAAATTAAATTATAAATAAAAAATGAAAAACATGAAGAAATCACATCGTCATATATTATCATTAGTTTTCCCAAGTCATAACTATATGAGGAATAATAACTCTTCAGTAATTATGGTTAAAAATAAAAATATGGTCAATATGAAGGAGTTGATGGATAATATATAGCTAATGACACCAATTAATCCCCCTATATAAATAGAAATATATATAGTTAATTTAATGAGTATGAATCTATCAGATATTCATGTGATAGAAATGGAATGTGAAAAAATGACTACATATTTAAGAAGACAACTCAAGGAGAAGATTTTACATTAGGAACATTTTTCATCGAATGAAACTAATCAATTTATAAAAGTATGGTATTATATATTACATGTGGATCATATAATTATATTTCAAAAAATGAACCTAATATATTAATGAAGATTATGATGGGTGAGGAGGATCTTTAGGAAGAAATATGGGAAATCCTAATAGTAGTAGTAGTAGGGGATCATCATATTATTTTACATAGTAGATTTTTATTGTATTAAATAATTATTGTCATATACATTTTATTACCATGAAAATTATCTTAGAGTTTATTATAGACAATATTTTCTTTTATTTTGGGTCCCCAAAAAATTATTTATTTTATAAGTATGACATATTTTATGGTAGAAAACATGATGACATTGTCTTATACATAATTGAACATTAAAAACCAATTTTATCAATAAATAATAAATAAGTGTTCAATAATCACACCATAAATATCTATGGAACTTTAGGGTTGGTCATGGTAATGAAATAAAGTTAAATAAAATACATTTAATTTTTTTTATAATCAATTTTGTTTAAAACCTTAGATTCATGTTATACTTGTTTAAAATAAATATGAATAGATCAGCATATCCATGGGAATGAAGAAGGAGATACTGAATTACTGGAGTTTATTCATAATAATTTATGTGATATATTTCTAGTGGAGGAAAGGGGATAGTTTGAAAACATTATTATCTTTATTGTTGATATAATTACATATGGATTTCCAACATAATGATTTTTAATTCATATTCCTTTAAGATGTTTAAGTAATATCATAATTAAGAGGAGAATCGGTTTGGTTTGAATATTAATAAATTTTAATTAAACTATGGTGGAGAATATCATAATCAAGTATTCATTGATCCCTCAAAAGAGTCTGGGATAGTCACAGAACTCATTCCCCAATACGCACCTTTGTGGAAAAGTATATGTGCAAAGAGGAATCATTTAATTTTTTAAATTCATAGAACAATGATTTGTCTTGTTACTATACATTTACCATATTGGGATAAGTAATTAATAAAATGATATATACATTAAACTAATTACCAAGTAATTCAAAATTAAGGTTTCCATATGAGTTATGGTATAGTAATAGGCCGAGTCTATCAAATATACAAGCATGGGGATGTGAGCCACCTATTACAACAATGCCAAATTAAAACATTTCATCATTAAACATGGGGTTCTTATTTATAGGTTATCCTAATAAAACTAATGTATATTATGTACATAACTATTCAAATAGAAAATATATTATAAAATTTATTCCATATTTCTTTAAAGGAGACACATTTTCAATGTAAATAATTAGAGTAAGACACATAATAATGATGTTAATGATATAAATTCATAAAACCTGATCTTGGAATACACTCAAAAATCTATAGTGGGAGAATAATAAATTTTCTATTAACAAAAATAAATGTTATATAACTATAAAGACGTTGTTTTCTTATCATCGATTTAGGTGACACATTATCCATTATGGTTAAAAAACCTATAACATATAAAAAAAATTAATTTATGGAATGTATATTTCTAAATGAAAAGATTGTATGAATTATAAAATGGAATATAACAACAAAAGTCATCTTTCATTCAATATAATACCCACTGACTAATATAATACCAATGAATTGAGAATTGTTATTTGAGAAATTTATGGACAAATATGGTACATTGAATAGAAAAAATTCATGATTTGTAGTGCATGAGTTTATAAAACATCAAGGAATTATCTTTGATGAAACCTTATCACTTATCACGATGATAAAATTCATTTGAATATTATTTAAAATAAGATATATCCAAGATTATGATATTTTTAAAAATAATGTAAAATCCTATTTCTAGAATTGAATGATCGTTAAATATTCTTATATGAAACAAATGAAAGGGTATATAGTGTCTATTAATTCCAATAAATTATAAAAACTATAGAGTTACATTTTTTGATTAAATTAACATCATGATTATTGAATGTTCATTTTTATGATTAAATAAATAAATTTTTTTATTATGAATTAAACAAAGCCATTTATCTAAAATAATCATAGTGGGTGTTTAATCTTTTTACTTGGAAAACATGTTAATGAAATATTAATCATGGGAAATGATGTATAATTCATAATATTAGTAAAGAAATTAGTAAATAGATTATTCTACCTAAAATAATTACTTTACATTTTTAATATTCATTAGATCAAGATATATCGAGATATGAATCAAAAATATTTGATTATGTCCAAGTAAATTCATTGAAAAGGTACTAAAAAGGTATAATAGGGAACAAACCCATAGTGGAATGTCACCAATTTCATGTAGAATTAATATTTTTAATAAAATGTGTTCATAAACATATGTGGAGACATAAATAATCAATACTGTTTGTTATGCTTCTATATTTGGATATATCATGTATACTAAGCTATATACTAGGTTTGATGTTTCCAATGATTTAGAAAAAATGAAACGATATCAAGATATTACAAGGGAGATATATTGTAAAATAGTTAAAACTGTCTACATGTATTTGAGACTAATGAATGATATGTTCATAGTATACATAGGAGATGAGAATATGGTGTTAAGGATGTACGCTAATTATAACACAAACTATTTTAGGAACTATATTTTCTTTATAGACCATATGCTTATAGTTCTAAACAAATTTTTATATTTATTTACTAGAATTTTAATTGATAATGAAATAAGTCATATGTGATATGAATTAGACAGGAAACACATTATTAACTCATAATTGGTATGTTACAATAAAAGTGTTGGTTGGAGTGGAAAACTCAAGATTGGGGTGGGGTGGGGTGCGTGTGTGGTTACTTTATTTTAAAAATAAAAATCTGCTTGATGACGATATAAAAAATTAATCCCACCAATATTATAAAAAGACATTGTTAATCAAAACTGAAGAAATTTATAATTTTAATTTTGTAATATATTCTCAAAATTATGAATAAGTATTAGTTAAAATAACATTACGAGTAGTTTGACATTTAAAACTAATTTATATATGAAAAAACAATATATAAAACACATATTATGTTTAACAATTATAGAATACTTTTATTCTATAATTATGAATATAAAAGATGTATTGATTTAAAATAATGGAAATAAAAAAAAGGACAGGACATATTTTAACAAGTGATGGAGTCTAAAGAAGAGTCTTAATTTCTTCCACTTATAAATCAAAACATATTAATAGTTTACTATAATTTAATATGATCCACATTGTATATTTGCTTTTGTAAAAAATAGTACATAGGACAATTTTGGCACAAATACATTTCAATAGTTATACACTGGATAAGATAATATAATAGACCACACAAGAACAATTCCATAGTTATTCATGGGAATAAAATTGAATGAAATGATAGATAATAAATTACCCTCCAACTTAATAGAGTAGAATGTGTTTTTACAGATAATTAGAGCAATAAAAACACTTTTCAAAAGGTAAACATAAATTAAAAGTGACAGAGAATTTGAATGAGAAAATGTGATACAACTCGATGAAAATAGATTTGGTAGTTTTATGTCCTTGAGTTTCTCATTATAAGTAGCTTGGAGAAGTTACTCAAGAACTTCTAGAAAATAGGGCATCATAGAATCCTCTCTGTAGCATAAGTTTGCATGTATATGATCATCTATTGTTCTCTATATAATAGAAAATGTTTATAGAACCACACACACCTATTATGTCTTCTTCAAATGATTGGATATTATTTTTAAAGAAATATTTATCAAAAGAATACATTTTATAATTATCAGTGAAACATTAAATTAACAGAAACTTCAATTATTGCATCAAAAACTAGCAATTAGAGGTTTGAAATTCTCCAATTTCAATGTTAGATATGACATGATTTTGTTCAATTAATGAATGGGTAGTTGATATCATAGATACTTAATATGATTTGATGTAAATGTCATCAAATATAGGAAGGCATATTGGTCAATTTTTTTATTTTATTTGGTTATCTCATTTGCATATTTTGTTGGTTAATGACATCATGTTGCAAGTTGTTTCTTCATTCAGTCACTATAATAATAGACAGATTCCATGTATTACGTAATGAAAATTTATACCTAACTTGGAATGGTAGAATTATGACATCAATATATTGGTAGATTCATTCATAATCAGTATTATAATTTATATGGTCATGTATACTATAGGTAAAACATCATCTCATGGTAGGCTGGTTGCACATGATGTATGGTCATTCTCATCATATGATAAGATCAATCTTCAATGCATGGTTAATTATTTCCTAAGAAAAAATTTTCTCATATAAATCATGGTAAAAAATTTATTCACATTGTAAAGATAAATAAAACATTTTTTAATGTTACAAAATCACTTAATCTTGACAAGGTATGATGACACAATATGTTCTAAATTTACCAATTTTTTAATTGGTTTTTATAGGAAATAATTTAATATCAGAAAACATGAGATTCATGACTTACAATATAATATTATTTTGGATCATTAAAATATTTTGGAACTCGTATAATTCGTTATTATCCACCTTTTTGAGGATCATAAATCAAGACATTTAAATAGAAAATAATTTCATATTACAAAAATATTATTGGTAGAGGATTGAAATAGTTGATTAGAATGATCCTGAAATCATGAAATGTTTTCAATATTAATTAATTTAAGTTATGGTTGAACTAATCATGAATTTAGAAAAAAATTTAACAAAATATAAAAAGTCAGTCTTAAGAATACAAAAAAATGAGAATAAACATTTTATTCCATTAACATATCAAAAGTTATTACAAAAGAATTTAAAAAATATTCATATCCAATATACCAATATTAATAAAAATGACGAATATACATAACATATATATTAAGAATATGGGTTTTAATAATTTATGTAGAGGTAAGAAAATAATTAGTCACTAGATAAGATAAGTGGGAAGGGTCTTTAATAACTACACACCAGGAAATATGTATAAGCTGCTGAAAGTCATGGATAGCATTTAGGTCAAAAGGATTGATGGTGGAAGAGGTAGTAAGTATGGAAAAGTGAATGTATTAGTGGGATCACACAAAACCTGGTGAATTGTATAAATAAGGTTCAAACCACTAGGTGGAACCACATATAACCTGAGAACTATTCTCTAGACCATATATAAAATAATCTTTATTCTCTAAAAAATATTCTAAAATAGGATTCATAGCTACAAGAATCTTAACATGAGACTTAAAACAACAAATCTGAGGGACATATTCATTTCCAAATAATGATTTATAAACAACCATTTTAGATATAATTTTTTTGAATATAATACTCAAATAATAATAAATCACTATTTTGATAATTTCTCGGTCTTGACGGGATATCTTGGTATATTCTCAAAATACTACGGGGTCAGGATATCATGGGGTTGAAACTAATCATACACAACCTCATTAATGTTGTCAAATTCATTAAAAACCTTTTAATTAAAATCATATTAGTTATTTTATAATTTCTTTTTTAAAAAATTATTGAACATGATGAGTATGAGAAAGAACAGGAGCAGGTTGAAAAACAACATTAAGAAAATGTTGGTCTTATAGAATAATCATGTCACATAGATCAGTTTGAAGATAACCATCCAATGATTTTAAATCTACGATCACAATGTTCATAATCTCATTCCCAAAATTAAGTATAGGATATTTATTCATGATTACCAATGTAACAGTATCAGAAATATCATATATTTATACTTATTTTATGGAGTTATAAAAATTAATAAATACCCACTTGAACATGTCTATCACTTCTAATTTCCAAAAAGGCATATCATTTGAAGTGACATGATTAGCTGAATGAATATATGGTGTAAGAGTTGATGGATATGGATCACTATCCTGATTCCAACCATCAACCATAGGTGAATCCTTTACAGATATAGTTTATATATTCTTTTCCCCAATTATGTAAATGCTTCAACAGCATATTTATCAGAATATTTAATTATTCTATCATGATCAAAAAGTGATGAGAATACTCACCTTCCCTAGTGGGAGTGGGATAAAGGATTTATTGAATGGTATAATGAACATAATTATTTACATGAGACACCATAATTATTTATTCATGATTGAACTCAAAATGAAAATCCCCTTCTACATTATTTTTAACAATGAGAATGGTTGGTATACCATGTCTAGGTGGGCCGCCTACACAATATTCATTATCAAAATCATGCTAGTCTAACCACAAATATTGAGATCCAAGTAAATTATACCCCTTATAAGGTGAAAATGTAATAAACTATCTATGAGTACTCACAATCCATCTAAGATATTATAAAAATCACCATGTCCAACAAGAAGATCCCAATTTGGATCATCCACATAAGCTATTATTGCTTCATCATCATAGTCGACTGATTCTGTCTCTTCTTCTTATTATTCATATTACCCCACAATAATTTATTCTTATCCTTCATTATAAAGAGAAAAATCATCATCTCAATAATCAAAAAACATCATCTTGTCTGAGACATGGACACACTAGATATATATGGAATGGTACAATATTGTGTTAAATTGTTTAAATAGTTTCACTACATCATCAACCCATTCCTATTTCGATGGATTCATGTTAACTCTCATTTTTATAAAATTAATTTTATTAAGAAAATTCTGTTATAAGAATTTATTATTTCATCCCCTTGAATAAATAATCCTTTATATATTAGAAATGATATAATTAATATAGGATAAGGTGAATAACTACTCCTTGATGATTTATTTTACAGATCAACCATACATTTCATGAAAAATGTGCACAAAATGAATAAATACTATTTATCATTAAAAACACGAATAATAAATCCTAATGCTTAAACATGATGAAGGCAAATTTTCTATCGGGTGTTGGATAAACATCACCATCATTCAGTATTAACCATTGAAGTCAACAGATAATGTTCTCCTTGGGGGTCCATTAACAGGTAGTTCATATAAGGAATTTTTTACTCAAAATGAGCACGATTAATAGGATAAATATGTGATAATATTTATATTTAACCATGTGTGGTATACCAAATCATTTTTTCTAATAATTTGAGTAAAAATCCAAACCATCACCAATTATCATAGTTCTCCTGACATCCATTTCCTTATTAAAAAGGAACTATATGTGTTTATAAAATTACTTGACTAGATTTGGATAAAAATTCCTTTGAGTTTTGATAAACCAAGAATCCCATCCCTAATTTGGATTACCACTATAGACTATGATCATCTCGATTTCAAACACTAAGTATCAATAAATTTTCCATTGAATCATGACAATAGATTATGTGTTGAATCTTCTTCTTTATAGATGCACTAGAACACCCTTTAGATTTCCTTAGATTCTTTATGGGATTGGTATTAAAATAATGCATGACATCGATATAGTGTTTCACTTTTTAAATTTTTGGGCTGATTCAAATTATCTGGAGGTTCACTATTTGGATATAGAGATAGGTATTTGATGAAAGAGAGGGGTTCAGTAATTTCTTGTTTTTTCAATGTATTATATTTATAAATTATTTGGATTATTTTATAGATGAGTCACTAGGACAGTGTGAGATTATGAAGTTAGATGTTCCATGAATAAATGATTGAAATATATTAAATATAATGTGTGCACAATATCCTTGTAAATGTGGAATAACATCTAAAATAGTTTCTAGATAACATATTTTAGGGAACAACCGAGTTTTAAATGATAGTTTTACCTATGGCATGACTTATCATTAGTCGGTACGGGTCATTGGTGAAAAAGTCATCATGGGTGCAGAAATGATATAAATAGTAAAATAAAATTGTTTTGTTTTGTTTTTTTATGTAGAGACTATTTTGTATTTAAATATACTATTATGGAGGAATCCCAAGGTCAGTCGCATGACCATAAAGATGTTTAATGTCCCTTGGAGAGAGATTCATATGTTAATCTCAAATGATTGATGATGGAATTTTAGATCGACTATCTGTACACCTCATATTTTACAAATCTTTTCAATGATGATGATGAATCATCATCATTATTCAGCTATAAAATCAAATCATGTTATGAAATTTTTTAATTTTATTATTCCATGTTCTTTATTTCTATGATGAACATAAATCTATCAATGAATGATTGATCAATGATTCAATCATTATACAATATAGGTTTATTCTACCGAGATTTATAAGGAGAATTTATTTGTGATTTTATCTATTTTTATTGATGTTGTACATGAAGAAAATGACGATTAACACAAACATTGATTGATGATCATTCCTCAAATTTGTTTGTTTCTTTTGTCCCCTTGATTCATCTTTTGTCCTGAGCATTATTCTTTTTGCATGTGTCTTGAAAAATACTGATCCATTGATCATTTCACACCCCATTCATGGGACAATGATCTAATATTGAGGATTAGAGATCAACACAACTTGAAGGAGTTGAAACAATAGAGACATAGTGATTTAGATGATGATGGATTCCCTAATTGATTTTCATTGGTGAATAATGATGAATGATTATTTGATCTATTTTCTGAGAATATATGTTGAAAGATTATGTTGTTTGATTATATAAAGGCTTGGAGGATATTGGATATTTGATTTAATGTTTAGACAATCACTGGATCAAGGTCCTAAAGCACCAGAATGAATGGGAAGAATATACTGGATTATGGAAAATCCCAAAACACATGACATGTAATTCGGATCAATACACATAGTGGAAACCCCTGGGTGGAGGCGAGGTGTTTTGTATGGTTTTAATCCTTACAAGGAATGTTGCCTAACCTACACAACATTTGGTCCCTCCCCAGATACTGATTTTTTACATCAGAGAGTACATAGACATGTTGGAGTAATCAAATCTCCTATAACACGTGTCCTCGCCACATGTACATGTGTTAAACTAAGTACAGAAGTTTATTCATGTACTTGTACATAGACTTGGGTACACTAGCTGAATCCATGTACTAATTTATTAAGTAAATTGGATACCTACACAACATGTAATAATACAAAAACATATCTTAAGACAAGGTATGTTTACATGGGTAGGATATGGGGTCCATGGACATGGCATGTGACCCATAATACACACCATGTACTCCATTATTCTTGGAATAAATCTCTTGTCATATATGTCTTGGATAATTTTTGTTAGAGTTCATTCCATGTATATTTTCCATAAATGATGGTATGGAATAATTTCATTCTTTTTGAAAAATGATCCCTTTAGTAGTACCTCTTGGATAGAGTTGTTTGAATCCCTCTGTGAGGCCTAGAGTGAGATATTCTATTCATCTTGGTGCCCTATGTGGAGGACTTTGTATCCCCATGACCATCAATTTTCAGGAGTTGATCCTCTACATAGTGGGTTAATCAATATTTAGTTTTTTGGTATCATCCCATGTCCTTGGGAGTGATTTTTCTCTATGTAATATATTTGTTCGAATAAAAAACATGCTCTTTTTCATGACAAGACCCGATGAGTATTACCTCTTGGATGGACTTCAACAATGGTATCAGTATCAGGTGTGTGTTCTTCTAGATGAGTGCATTTTGGAATCATTATGTTAAAATCCTAGGCTAGGTATACTATGACTGTGAATTACCATTATAATTTTTTTGAGTGTATCTAGATATTATTATTACTTGTTTTTTAACCATATAACTATGTTATCTGACTGTATTTCCTTTGTTGTATGAACTTTAGTTTGTGGGTGGCATACTGAGTTTTGTTATACTCACCCCTTCATGGGTTTTTTTTGGAATGTGATGTGTCTTTTTTGGATTATCAACCTTTCTATATAGTTCTAGATGGACTAGGACCATATGGTGCTTAGTGAGACCGAACCTACATAGGTCTATTCCTACAACATTCAAATTGTATTCCCATTTTTATTCAAGATGGACTTGTGTTTCATACACTTTCTGTCAGTCTTTAATTTGGCACTATTAACTATCATTGACAACCTTTATTACTTTAGATATGGGATTTAGATGTATGCAACCATTTTTATTTAGTTTTTTCAGTTTAGTGTTGTATTGGAATGGGTGTGTGTGCTTGTGCATAAGTACATAAAAGAAGGCCCCAAATGATAGTGATATGACCTCTCCGTGGTAGTCATCAACCCCTATCCTATTGTACAGTGGTTTGGGGAGTCGTGACCGGGCCTCACTAGGATGATCCATGATAGTGTAGTATCAGAGAAGTTGGTCAGTTTTACCAAAGGATCGAGAGTCAATGAAATTTGTTTTGGGAAACAGTGTTAAGTGTTTTGAGATTAGTTTTTAGACCAGAGTATCTAGTGTTGTTGTACCATCTAACATATCCATGCACCAAGACTCTCATCACCTACTAATTGACTCTGTACATGAGGACACTATTTATAGGGAAAATCAAAGATACATGAATCTTATAGGAAATGGTTACAGTTTTAGGGTGCTTCTTTAGTAGTATATATTAATATACTCATTTACCAAGGAACACCTAGTTTGATTCCAAATTTCTCCATGATAAATACCTACTAGGATTCATCATTATGATCAATTGGAAGATACCCTAAGAGATATTGTGTTAAAACATGTACATGTTCTCAGAATGTTACCTCCAAGTGGTTCACCATCCTTACCGCCTATAGGGTAGCACGTGGTACCCATAGTATGAGAAAATGAGGTGTTCAGGTGGAGTTCAATTCGCATGTTTCTATGATAAGGTCCCCTTGGGTTTTGAGGTGATCCAAACACATAGCTGGCTGAGGATTATCTTGAGGTGATGAAATTAGTTTTCTTTCTTGTTATGACACCAGTAGGGAATATGGTTATTCTGTAATAGATCCTTCAACATGGATTGTCAAGGGGATGGAGGGGTTTAGATACCTAGTCATATGATGAGGATAATCATTCATGGATTGCGTTCTAATGACTTTTCAGAGAGGATTTCTCACTATGTATGCTAAGGGTAAGAAATATCATGGAGCTTTTGTATCTAGAATAGGGAATCATGATAGTAACTAAGTATTCATCGAAGTTTACCAACCAATCTAGATACTACAAAGATATAGTCCAAGATCATTTATATATGGATTGGTCATTTGAGTGGGTTATTCAAAGAGATAGATGATCCATTATTATCCCTATATGAATGCATAACTATGTTGGGTGTAATGTAGAAAGCATTAGTGGTGGAGTATTTCATGGATGAGAATAAATAGTTGGTGGTTGTTAGTAGTGGACAAGAAGGATTAGAGACCAGAACATCAGTGATCTAATGTTAGTCATAGGGACCTTGACATGTCATGTGTTTCAAGAGTAGACCCGATATGGTATATTTTCAGTTTAGGGATTACTTGGTGAGTTTTTTCTACCAAGAGAGAGGCAGTTCTACTCATGTGACGGTTGGGGACATCTCTTTCGAGATTTTCTGACCCGTTGTAAAACTTACATGGAGACCATAGAAGAGATTCTGAGGAAGATTAAATGGCAGGATTAGGTAGAACTCTAGGGTGTCATATGTGGTAGGGGTATTAGGCAAGTTGAATGGGGTGTTTGATGATTTGACCAGTTACCACCACCACCCCGAAGTGGTGTATTCCAGACACAAGGATCTTGAGTTCATTGGAGGGGACAACTATAGAAAGTCGAAGCTTCTGATCCATAGGCTCTGGGAATGATATTAGGTATAATCTATATCATTTCAACTTTAGAATTAGTACTGATAGACACAAGTTCTAGTCATATATTTCATTCCACATACATAGTAAGATACAAAGAGATTCTGGTTGAACTTTTGGCTCAACCCATGTTCTTAGATACTCCTACTAGAGAAGAATCAATAATCACACACTTGTAATAAAAGAGTGAATTGACACTTGGAGGTGAGAGTTTTTATTAGAAACTCTTGGTAGCAGCTTCAAGGCCTTATGAATTCATTCATGGTAGTCCATGTTCATATTAACTATTATAAGAGAATGTTGTGGTGTTTTTGTAGATATGGAACTATGTTATCCTTATTTTGTGAAATGGAAACCCATGTAGTTCAAGAGGGAATCATAAATTAGAGGGTGAAACTGATTACTAATCATATTTCATGATTGGTCCTTGGTGTAATGGATGTTGTGAGTTTCCAGTTCATGTAGTGTAGGAAGAATATGAGGATGTCTTCCCAGATGATGTTCTAGGATTACATCCCGGATTATGGATAGAAATATTCATTAATCTGATCCTTGAAACATCACTGATATCAACACCATCTTATCAGATGGCTCCCATAGGGATTTTTGAGATGAGTGTGTTGTTAGGGGTCATGCAGAAAAAGATATTTTTTAGAACCAATGTTTCACCCTCAGTAGCCACAATTTTGTTTTCCAAGAAGGTAGACTGGTGATTGAGGTTGTGCGAGTACTACTGACACTTGAACCAGGTGACCATGAAGAACATGTATCCACTTCTGAGGATCGATGACCACTTTGATCAGTATGGAGGGGAGAGATGGTTCCCAATGGTTGGCCTCAGGCCAGGCTATCAGTAGTTACGAGTACGAGAAGATAACTTACTTAATATGATATTCAGATTTTTTCACAGTTTTAATGAGTACTTGGTGATGCACATTGGTGTGATGAATTCCCTAATAGTGTGGAAGGGACTCTTGAATCAGATCATTCATCCTTAAATAGAGTGGTTCTTGGTAGTCTTTTTCGATGTTATCCTTATGTACTCTGTGTCTGAGGAGGAGAATGAATGGCACATAAAGATCATTTTGGATGTACTCCTTGAGCACCAGATTTATGGAAATCTCTCAATGTTCCCGTTATGGATACCGGTAGTCCACTATATAGAAAAAATTATCTCAGTGGATAGAGTGGTAGTTGACATAGTTAGGGTTGAGGCATTGTTAGCATTGGAGCCACCCAAAAGTGTAACAGAGGGATAGAGTTTCCTTGGGTTGGAAGGCTATTTAAAAATATTCATATCTAATTTTCAAGGAAATTAGACAGAGGAATGAGTCTAAATCTCATAGATTTAGATAATGGGTATTTTGAATTTTTTTTATCCCAATATACTAATATCTATTAAAACTACAATTCACCCCCACCCTGCTTGTAATAGAGTCTTTAAGAACATACTCGTTCAATCCTAATATTAATATAACTAATATGGATATATAACATGTATAGATGTAGTTTGGATCATTTAATAATGATTAAAATAATTTGAGAATGTCATATCTAGGTAATCTGTACGATTTTAATTGTATGAATATTTTATAGTGGTTAATTAGGGAAATATGTATCATACAAAGTATAAATATTCATGGAAACAAAACTATGTTTGACATCTAAGGAATGCACCAATATCTGAATACAAGTTTTATTGATTCAATTAAATTATATTATTTAGATTCCCTAAAAAATATCCATATTAGTATATTTTAATGATAGATTTTAAAATAATTTATCAACCGAAGATGATCACATGTTGAGCTATTTTATGCACTATCACCACACCTTTTCACCCTATATGTTTAATTTTACTTTTCAGCTATGTTTATAAAAGTTTTTTATTTACAAACACTTACACTTTTATTGTATTGGGGAGTACTAAATACTCATGCCTTATTATTTTACATCTATTATCAAACAAGTCTCTTTGGAATATGATGAATGTTGTTTAGAATTCCTTGGGAGTTGTTTTATATATTAAACATAATCTGAGATATGGATAATTTTTTAGGTTTTAATAAACATGAATAGTAGTAGGTGACTTTTATCGTGGAGAGGAGACATGTCTATCATGGAGCTGAACCAATTGATTTAAATTCTATTTTCTTTACTTTATTTTATTTCTCTATTTTCATATTATATTCAGTAGTTATAACATTCATATATATTTATCTTTTTTTTATATTTTTATTTGGAATAAATATCTAGGATAGTAAATATTTATATGTGAAATATTTTAATTAGTGTTAGTAATTTTATTCCAAACATTATATCAGTTTTAGAAATATATATAACTGGGTTTTGATTAATACCTTGACAAACTATTACAATGAATCATATTATTTGACCTACATTATTTCTTTACTGGATAATTTTAATTTTGGGGGATTTCAATTTGTTTTAATTTAAATTTTAAATTGGATGCTAAATTCACCAACCCCTTATGGAACTATCATCATGATGAAAAATATTATTCTATTTTTGAATAATAATTACTGAATTTATTAACTCAAAATAGTCAAAAATTATTAAGTGAATAGAATAGAATTTTTTATAAAGGAATATTCATCAATCAAGCTTAAATAAATATTTAGTAGTGAAATGTGCAATGTTTAAGACATTGTTATTTTTTTATAACATAATATAAATGCCACAATAAATAAAAAATAATCTTATCACATTTTGGACACATTTTCTAGGTTATAGGTGTAAAATATGTTTTTTTACAGGAGAAAACATGTAAAGGAATTAAGGGAAATTATAAAAAGATTTAATGTACATATATTATATTGACTAATACTTCATGTGAAAATATATAAAAACATATTAGATTAAAATTCAATACATAACATATTTATTCATGCCAAAATCATATAGGATTAGTATATTTGAAAACATGGAAACATAATTCACCGGTTTTTAAAAAATCCACATCATCTCCATCAATATTCATCATAACTATAACACTTCTTATACATATTATAATTCATAATATAGGGAAATGAAACATAATAATTCATGAGCTGATATGCTCAGTAATGTTATACAATGGACATATCAATGATCACATTTGAGTAATATAAAAATAAGGGTCTGAGATAATGACAATAATATTTTAAAATCACATCTTAAATATCATAATTCATATTATTCACTAATGGAGTATATATTTAAAATTCATAAGACATGATTAAGAAAACATCATATCATAATCCATGGAAGAATAACACTCTCATAAAAGATGGAATTATGGAATAAATGTAATCATTGAAAATAATATCCCCATTTTTCAGATTTCATTTCCAAAACTATCATAGTTGATAATGTTCACTCCCCAAAAAATCATTGTAATCAAGGTTCACTCTCAATAATATAATTATTTGAAAATTCCATTCCTGAATTGGGTTCACTACCACATCCAATAATGGTTATTTCTTGAGATATATATCATTACCTAATTCATTAGAGAGAGATATAAGTCTGACCTATAACATAATTAAATTAATAAATATGTTCCCCACAAGAACATAAAACATTTATCATATTATAACCACTAAAAAGACATGGGTTTCATAAACATATCATCAAACCATAACCCATAGAAAATGTACATAATTTGAAACCATTTCTTAATTTCAAGACTTCATAAACTATAGAATAGGAATGTGTTTCATAAAATCCTTATAATCATAAAAAACAATGCAGATAAATAATATGAATGGAATTCGAAGGCCATATCCCTAGTATATCAAAACTGAAATTATGGGTTGTTTTTTTAATGAAAATAAATAACATTAAAAGGTTATTAAATTAATTTTCCGGAAAATATCCATTCCATTTCCAAATCACTCTTTTAAAATCCAAATTTTTTTAAAATATTTTGTTTCAATGTTTTAGATAATCTATATGGTAGTGAATTTAATTTGTTTCATATATGTTAAAAAAGTCCTTTCATACTTTTATAAAAAAGATTGAAAAATTAACAATTGGGAAAATTAAAAGAAGATTACGTTTAAAATGGTTTAATGAAAACTCAAAATATGTAAAAAAGAATTTTAAAAATCATAGTAGAATATTAAGAATTCATTATAATATTCTTATTTAACATTAAAATTGATGGAAATGTTTTTTCAACTGAATAGAAATTAATGTAAATTTTCATTAACAACATATATTCATTATTTTTAGTTATTTATGTGATAAAAATGAATGGCAAAAATTTATTATTATGAAATGAAAATATGGAAATATAATAAATGAGTTTATTGGAATATAAATCATATTAGTTCATTATTGGAGACATAAAAACAAAAAAATCTATATAAACCGTGAGATTGTAACATAAAACACTTACAACATTGGTAACATTGGAATCGTAAGACATGTGAATGGAATAAAATTATTTGTATATTTATATTACATTAAAATTAAAAATATTAATCATAAAATATATTCATGTGATTTATATACACTATATAAAATAAACAAGTTGTGAATATGGAATGTGTCTCCCATATATAAAAGTGAGATGAAACTCCATTCCATTCAGTTTGACATCCATTGTACATGTTGGAACCTTATATATAATAAAAATAGATTTGTTATAATTATATTATATAACCATATTCATTAATAATACCATATGTTATTTACTTTTATCATTTTATTAATAATTTTTAGCACTTCATTAATAAAATTATTGTATCAAGTGATATGTTTCATTGTTTTTCATGTATGCTTTATTTTTTATATTTTGGTCCTTGTATTTGAATCATGGTTACATAATCTACAGAATTTTAAAAGTTAATTATATATCATATATATTCAATATATATATTTTTATTGTCCTTCACAAAATATAGACATATTAAAAATAATTATACTATTCATGGGGATGGTAGGTCATATGTTTACCAGAATGTTGATTCCATTTTTCGACTAATGAAATAAACAAATGGAAAACAATAATCCCCCTTTATTGAATCATAATTAAATAATATATAACATATATAATAATTAATTTTATCCTTATTACCATCCATGGTAAAAATAAATGAAAACTAATCACATCAGTTCATGGAGGTGGTAGTCTACATGTACACACAATTAACGCTATCATTTTCAAATAATTTAGATGATAGAAAGGTAGATATTTTATTATACTTAAATAAGTATATTTTTAAAAAAATTATCATATATAAATTGTAAAACCATCATAAAACTCATTCATAGATGATATTGATGAGAAATGAATAGTATCATTACGTGGAGACAATAAGTCATACATATGAATGAGAGATATTTTCACATACCATATGATAGAAAAAGGGTAAATTAAGGAGTTTTAATAATTATAATATCATTCTACTGTATTTTAGGCTTTTAATTAATTATTTTATGATTAATATAATGGATTTATAGGATGTAAAATTATAATTAAAAAATTGATTGATTGAGGCTATTACCTCTTAATTAAAATAACTAATTTTTGATCTTCTCTTATAGGATCCATGGATTGTCTTTCGGGTAGACCATATCATATAGAATGTGTCTATAAAAGTTAATAAGAAAAAAATTTAGAGTTTGGTCATTCTAGAAGGCAGAAATTAGTGTGAATAAGAGAAAGGATGAGTGTCTTCTCTAATATATGTGAGGTCACCCTAGGAGTTTCATAAAAAATTAAAATATATTGAATTAATTATCACACCAAATGGTTACAAATATCCATAAAATGGAAATGATGATTTTTAAATTATAATTAAAATATATTTTTCACTTATAATATCATTATGATTTTTTATATAATTTAATAAAATATTGTTTTTATAAAATATCCTTATTTTAAATCTAGAATTTATTCTTATAATCTGACATAAAACACATTAATAAAATGTTTTAATTAGAATATAATAACTTAAAATTGAAATTATATGTCATTTTAATCTAAAAATTTGTGTCAAACCATAAATCATACAAATTATATTATATTAAATATTTATGAAATCATTTTTACATATTTTTTTAATTGGAGGAATACTGCAATAGTGTTTTATATGTATTTAAGGTTATTATATAATTAAAAAAATGTGAAATAAATTTTTGTAATGATGATAATTTAATTAGTCTCAAAATATCATCATTTATTCATTCATGAATTTTTTTCCCTATACGAACACATAATAGATATTTTAAACTAAGAGAGTGAAATTTTGAAACATTCTTTGATTTAAATATTATATAGGTAATTTACCTGGATGGGTGTCACCTAATGTAAATAAATTTATATTATATAGTGATAATTTTTGAATTTAAATCCTAAAATAAGAATTATTATGAATATTAATGGCCCTATCACTTATGTTTTACCTATGTTAACCTGATTTACCCTTTATAGGGAATTTAAATTTTACCATAATAAATAATCAAATTGAACAGAAATAAAAGGGAAATATCTTCCAAATTTGAACAACCTGATTTAAAATATGGAATATATTTTATAATATTACATTTTAATAAATTGGTGAAATTTATTTTAAAATATTCACACTATATGCGATGGACACCACTTTTTAAAAAAATATATTTTAAACAAAAAACATTGTTTTTTATTATCCCAAGATAAAAAAATTTGATGAATTTAAAAACATATTATTAACTAATATATATATATTTCATAAAAATAATTCACCAGTAGTTAATAATTTTATATTTTAATGTCTAATTATATTATTGCATAAAAACATGTTTTATAAACTATTTGTTTTACTTTTAAATTATTTTAATTTTCATTTAAAAGTAAGAAATAATATATTAAGTAATTTTAGTAATACATAAACCATATTATTATCATAATTTAGTTATTCTAATTCATACATACTAATCCAGCTACTTGGAAATAACTATAACTTTAAATAATAGTATTTTAATAGTATATCCCAATTTGTTTAAACATGGTGTTGTAAGTTTTGAAACTTATGAATGAAATTAAATTTATTTATATAATATATATCATAAAATATCATAGTTTTAAATTATACCATAATTAAAATTAACTTACATCTAAAAAATCATCACTCTAATAAAAAAATTAGGTTCTCTTATTTGATTAAATCGCCTGGTTAACATGTAGCTTCTATGAATTTTTGATTTCTCTAGAGATCATTAAACATGTGAGTATTATTATTTCATATTACATTATCTCTATGATTCAGGATTTTTGGTATTTTTTCCACATAAGAAATATCATGTTCTAGTGGTATTGCCTCTCAATTTAATATATGTTATGGATCATAAATGTACTTCCTCCTGAGTGATATATGGAACATATCATGAACATAAGAGAGGTTTGGTGAAAATGATAAGTGATAAACTACCATAAAAAATAAATAATGAATATAAAAGGAGTCAATATAACTAGGTATCAACATTACCTTATATATTAATCTCATAAAATTATTCCATGGATAATTTTATAGAGAAAATTTATCACTAAATTCAAATTTATTGTCCCATTGAAAATTATAACCACAATTTTTATATCAACTGTGAGTTGTCTATATGGGATGATAAATAGATCTGACGTTCTCTATCATTTATTCAACTAGATCACATTATAATATTTTTTATTCACCAATATAAATCCATCATTTTTTAGTTAAACACTTTTTTCAAATATATCATCATAAAGGGAAATTTGAATACTTGAGTAGAAGATATTTCACTAAGAAAACTAAGGCATATGAAGGTATTGATCCCAACCACATTTGATATATAGAGAAGTAAATGTTAGCATATCCTCTTGTGTTTTAATTTTAATATCAAACTAACCATCTATCTAAGGATGATATGTCATATAGAAACTCAAATTTGTACATATAGTGTGTTGAAGGTATCACTATAACATTGAAGTAAACATAATATCCTAAATAGATAAAATATAATGTGGTATTCCATGAAATCAGACAACTTGATTAATATAAATATTTACAAGATTATCTAAAATAAATATTATTTAATGGAAATTATGTGTTCTTCCTTTTTAAGGCGGTTTTGTACAACCCATATTGAATTGTTCCCTTTTTGTTTTGGGGTGTCTAATGCTAAAATCCATTGATATGTTTTACAATTTTAATTTTTTTAGAGTAATGGTAATAACAACTCCTTATATATTTGTTTATATAAAAAAACTTTTTATTATGAATAACAATGCGATATATACTCAGCAGTATCTATCTTCATGTTGTATCACTATAAATACTAATACATATCTCTATACATATTTTTTACTTCTATGATGAATTATGATAGGTGATCTTTGAACATCATCCAATATCTCCTTCTTCAAATATGGATTGGGTATAACAGATACTTGATTCCTCAACCTATCAACCCATTATAATAGAAGATCTACTATCGAACATTTCACCCCTTCTTTGATAGTTCTATATATTCATTATTCACCTGTTTAATCATCACACAGATGCATGTTTGAAAATTTATTTCATAAAGATAACATTGTTCAACTTCCTTCAATATTTCATGATCCGTCAATTTGAAATCTAGAAATATTGGAACTTATTTATCCATATCAATGATAAGATTTTGTGATCATTTTTGGTAAGAGAATCTTCCACCGTATTCTCTTTTCCATTGTAGTAATGGATTGAGAAGTCATAATATTTAATCATCTCCAACCATATTCTTGGGTTCATACACAACTCATTCTGTGTGAAAATATAATTTATAATTTTATGATAAATTTATATATCATACATTTTCCATGAATATAATTCCACCATATCATTAATGAAAAAAATTAACTTATCTAACTCTAAATCAGGTGTTGGGTAATTATTTTTATGATCCATCAATTAGAATGAAGTATAAGTTATCACCATACAATTATGAATGTGAATTAAACACAATACTTTAATTAATGCATCATTATATATTACAAACCCTATTCCATTCTTGGGTAAATCTAGTACAGGTGAACTGACTAACCATCTCTTCAGTTCCATGAAATTTTCATCCAATTCATTAATAAAAAGGAACATAACTCACACTGGATTTACCTTCGTGAGTGGATTAGATATTCCTAGTAAATTATGCACAATTAACTAATAATATATAGTCAAACAAATTGGATTTTAGAACCCACACTCATGGATCTGGTGTTGAAACTAAAAAATTTACTTTTTCAGCATTATTTCTGATAATTGTGACCCAATTTTAATTCAAAACCTTACAAAATCAAAAGAAAAATTGATCACATACATTATAAAATACATTTTAGGTTTATGTTTTTAGATAATTAGTAAAAACTCATTCTTAAACATTACCCATGTCCTAAAATAATAATTTCTCTTTCTTAACCTATATTTTCTTATTTCATATTAAGTCATAATTATCATCATATAAATGAAATCCCATCTTGACATTATTCATTCAACCCCATTATTTATATCATCGGGAAAATAAAACATAAGAAAGGCAAGCATAAATTCTAAGTATGAGAAATTTATGCATTAAAAAATTAATGTCCTTAGTGAGCATGAAAAGAACATAATGGTATAATTACATATTCAAAATTCATGAGTATAACATAAGAATATTTATACGCATAAAAACCTAGATCATCAAACATTTAAACATGGAATAAGGGAATAAAAAATTAAATATTCAAAATAATAAATAACCATGAGCCATGTGATACCAATCATTATCAAATGAACACCATAAACCCATAGAAAGAATCGATAATACGAATAGGTATCTTGGAACATCATCTTTATAGAACACATAGAGAACCATTATAATTGGAATAAACATACATCGAACATCAAATATAATAATTCAGATAACATAATAATAACCTAATGCAATGGAGTGCTATATAGTGTTCTGTATTGTATAAGTTGTAACATGTTAACTTGACACTATTTATGCCACTCCATCGAATATGATGTAATATTATTACCCAATGGTATTTGTTATTCCCTATTATATAACCTATAAAGGTGTCTCCAAGATCTATCTAGGTATCCCCATTGTATAAGATTTAATGGTATCACCGAGTGTTATCTTGGCCACCCCATCTTATATAATTTCTAATAACCTCAATCTGAATAATGTTCATAGAGATTGTGATACATTTTAAAACTCATATAATAAATAATTATTACATTTATGAATTTATTATCCCATGATAAATAAATGGGTTTCATTTCTATATAAATGTAACAAGATTAACCCATTAAAATGAAATGAGTTACATAACAATTTCATTGAAATAATCAAAATTCATTTAGAGAAAAAATGTTGATGGTATCATTACAAAATATCTGCATTGAAACATATAAAAATATTTTGGTTTTCTATTTTTATGAATGGAAATAAAATTATAAGATAATTAAATATGTTTTTAAAAATAAATAATTTTAATTTTGGAAATAATTTTATAAAAACAAAAAAATGAAAAAATATTTGAAAAAGTACTTGGAAGCTTCTAAAAGAGGATATCTAAAATAATAATTTAAATCATTTATTTAGGACGATTTTCATTATATTCATTAAAAACTATAAAAAATAAAATCTATTTCTTTTAAAATAACCTTAAACCCTATAATGGAATATTCTAATTAGATAGTTTTAATAGTAGAAATCTGTTTTAATGTCTTACACAATAAAACAAATAATCCTTTCACATTTTCAGTAAAATCCGAATAAGATTTTTTATTTAATAGAAATTAATATTTTTTTGAGAAAATTAATAAAATAAATTGGTTAAAAAAGTATTTAATAACTTATTTATAAGTGGTTAAAATATTATTGAAAAAGTTTCTGGAAAAAATTGATTTGGTAGAAAACAAATTTCCGACCAAATTGATAAATAATGTGGAATATGCATAGAAACCATTTTATCATTTATTATAAGTACTAAAGAGCTATAAAAAGATAATATTACATGATATTAGCATAAATAATTTGAGGATAATAAAATTAAATATAATCCTTGAGAGTTATATCAAATTATTTTAATATTGGAGATATGATAATAAAGAGTCATGTTAAAGTATGAGATTGCGGCACAAAACTCTTACCACTTTAGTATCATTAAGTCATAATACCCATGGCATAATTACATTAAATGTAACAAATAATATTATTATGTGATTGAGAATAATTATATCTCATTTCATTGGGGTAATATATACACCTCATAAAAAATATAGCTGTATAAGGTATCATACATCTCAAAGAAGGAAAACTTATACAAAAAATCCATTTCCATTTTGTTAACACTGAAACTATAAACCCCATAAAATTTTCATCACAAAATATATTTATATATACACAAATATTTATCTATATGAATAATAAAATAAATTCATGGAAATTATATACTACACATAAAAAATTATTGTGAATATGGCATATATTCCATAGAAATAAATGTGAGATGAGAAAACCATTACCACTTGTTTATTTTAGTCATGTAAATAGAATTAACGTCTATTATGTAGATTTTTATTTGATTAATGAATATATTAAGGGATTATATTATTATAATGTGTACTTTAGATTCCTTATAATTTAATGTATTAGCTTCAATATGGGTGTCTTACATTAAATGAATTAAATGGATTATTATTGAATGGAAGTGGGTGGAAAGGCCTTGCATATTGTTATATAATTATAAAATGTGAATGATACGATATGTGATTTCCTTTATTATATTTGAATTTATTATTATAATGTTAAATTGGTGACCCCTCATGTTATTATTATTATTATTATAATTTCATTAATATTATCAAAAAATAGGGTTAAGGTAGTTTTTGAGCATGATGCTTCACTCTCCCTTACATAGGGTGTTAATCATGAGGTCTCTCACCAATATTCGTGTGTCATAGTGATGATAGTGACATTAAACATTACTTTGTATCATGTTGGGAATGATGCCTCATCCCACCAATATCATTTTTGAGCATGACATATCACATTAATTATGAAATTTAGGGCATTTACACTATCTTGATCATATATATCCCCAGAAATGTTATGGACACATGAGGTACACCCTAGGTATAGACAACACCTATTATCTATAAATATTATTACATAAATCTTCACGTAATTATTTCATATATTATTATATAGTTTATAACTATACTATAATTAGTATTACTATGTAGATATATAAATACACACACACATATATATATGCTTACTTATCAAAATTTTACAAGCCTATTGTCAAGAATGTGGATCCACAATGATTTCTATAATTACTTGAGATAGATGGTATTTATTTATTCAAATTGATCATTATTCATTATACTACACAACACATAACTAAGTACACTTCTTGGATTATTTCTAGACATCATTGGTGGTGTCTAACTTGGATTTTATCTCACAACCAACATGGAACCCTTTTAGACCCCAGTATATTACCTTCCTATAGTTATGGATAATAGACGGTTCCCTGTTAAGGATTATTGATTTCTGTCACTAAAAGTATGGTGCATGGGATCATAATACAAAAAATATGCTCAATATGCTAGTTGAACAATATTTTGGTCTTTCTGTATTTGTGTATTGCATGATGTATATGTCTGTCCCCTATTTCACCTTTTTGTATATCAAAATTTGATGAAATCATTGTATATGACTTGGATTATTTTATTTTGATTATTATTGTAGTTTTATAATTAATTATTATTTTTTGGTTCTTTATCATTTCTTTAATAGATTGCTTCTACAATGGATGTTTACTATTCTAGTTGATATTATGTATTCCATGAACATTATTTTGTAATTATCTAATTTTTCTTTATATTTGACATCACAGATTAATATGAGGGTATTATGTCCCCACTGTACCACCATACACCCTTTATACTAATCAATATCATTTCGAATATGGGGAGGTGTGCACAAGGTCATCAAACACATAGGATGAGGGCCTCAGTTTGAATGACATCATATTGATAAGTTATAAAGTGGTATCAGATATATCTTTTTTCCTTTTGTCTTGATATTTCAGTGTTAGATATGATATTGGGAGATAATTGAATTTGGCAATGAGACTGTCCAAGGTGTAGCTAACCCATGTAAAGGGGAAACAAAAATTACATGGTAGGGGTTGTTGTTGTTATGATTTCCAACTACTATGGTTGATAGGACTTCACTATTGGGTTACAAACATGTTTTGTGATTATATTACTAGTGGTATTATTGTAATGATATTTCCATTACATATACAAAAGGAAATGAGGGTGTGTTATTTCATGAATCATTATAGAAACATTAGATGAAGATTGAGATAATATTTTATATGCACCATCTACATTTTGTTTTTATTTTCCAGTTGCATATAGATAGTTCCAGTTTACCATACATTGAAAGGTGTTGAAATTTCTTGAGGGAGAATATAATGTGATTAATTAAGGTTCCTACATCAATATAAATGGTGTTTTCCATCATAGATTTGGAATGAAACCCTAAATAAGTTTTTACTATATTGTGTCTTCTAGACATATTAGATAGAGAACCTAATATAAGTATTTTATAAATGATATTATTATCTCAATAAAATTTAAACATTATAATTGAACTGATTACCAATAAATGGGAATTCCAATTGTAAATTAAATGATGTTTTCCTCTATAATTTTAAATTAACAAACCATATATCGGATCCCGGACTGAATTACACATGTCTTAGTACCAGAACAAGTCTTAGTTGTGGGTATATGGGAGACTCTTACACTCATATTTACAATTATGATTTTTCTTACCACCTAGACCAGTAATTTGAAGCAAGAAGAAAGGTAAAATATTTTATATATGAAGGATATGTAGGTGTCATAATTAACAATATATGATATTTCAACAATTAAATTCTCTCATGAATCATGAATTTTGAATTTTAGAATCATTTCACCATGATACCCTTGATACATACACCCTAAAGGTCATGATGACCATGTCATGTATGTTTTTCCCCCAGAACATCCAGTGATCCCTCCAATTTTGCTACATATGGAACCAACAGATGTTCTTGATATGGTAAATGACACCTACATTCATGAGGGTTTCATCCATATGATGCAATGTATGCAAGGTCTCACTTGACCTTCCCTGATTATGGAAAAATTGAATCATGAGTTCCAGCAACATTATCCTCTCACATTTTGGGGGGATTCTATACCACATGCTACACAAAAATTGATGGAGGCCATTCCTTCTAAATTTTTGAATCTGGGGATGACTCTAGACTGAATGGTCAATATTATAACCCATACACTACACAATTCTTCCATGAGATTTTATGATGTTATTACTAATAATAAAGACAACAAGATATGATCTGGGAGGATTTCCATATGATCATATATGACTAATTATATGAACATATTATAAGGGATGATCGAGATAGGGATTTTATGAACTGGTAGTGGTGATTTATGTTTTTCACGAAGTATTCTACATGTTTTACTTAATTATAGAATTATATAGCGAATCCATAAAATCATGATTGTATGACTACCAAGTGATTCAATGATGGGCTGTTATACGTCATTCAATTGTAGGTTGATGATTTCAAGCTAACTAAAATTTATGAGATAGCGAACTAGGTCAACATTAAAAAGTGGATCTTGAGGTAATATGGTAGTGGGAACCATTAGGATTCTATACCTATAGCCATCAGTTGCCCTTCTAGTTGTCGAAAGCAATGTTTTGGGGTTTTTTATGGGGGTTGCAGAAGTCAACCATCTCAGACAAAAAAATTTATTATATATCACTACTACAAAATGGCCATTAAGAGCATTGTAATAAGAATATATAAGTGCTAAAAAATCACTAATAAAAGGAGATTAGTTAAATGATCAAAACATTTAATAGTGATAAAAATTAAGTATTAAAGGACACCTTTAACCACACACAAAAATATCTTCTAAATGGGGCCTTTAACATCTTTTTTAACACTGTTAGAGGGCCCTTTTAACAACAATTTATTATAAATGAATAATGTAGTGCTATTAAATGGGGAAAATAACATTCAGTCAACCATGACCTCGAACCCCTTTATTAGCGCTTCCACAACCCCTTTAACAGTTCTCCACCCACCTTTATCAGTTCTTTTCACCCCACCACCCCTTTTATCAACAATTTATGAATATCAAACCTCATGCATGCCTACCGTAATTCAAACCATGCACATCTCCTTCCAATATGGAAGCATTTACAACTACACCATGTAGTTTCCAGGTTAATTTAATGATATATATATATATTTACATATATATTTTTACATATATATTTTTACATATATTTATATAAATATTTTTAAATAAAATTATACATTATATATTTGTGTGTAATATATATAATTATATTTCCTAAAATATATTTTATATTATATTCATTTACATATATTATAAAATAATATAAATATATTTCTATTTATTAATACGTAGATATGTATATATAGACATTATAAATATATTTTATAACGTAAAAAATGGTTATATATTGTTTTAAAAACAATTTTACCATATGTATTTATTTATGTATATTATAATATACATTACTATATAAATATGTATATATATGAATTTTTATGAGGGATTTATTATAAATATATATATATATGAAAACTTGTATATATTTTAATATAAATAAAATTATTTTGTTAAAAATGATAAAATTTGAAAACCATAATATCAATATGAATGTAAGTCCTCAGAATAAATTCAATCCCCACTAAAATAGGGAAAAATACACCATTAAATGACGTAGAAACACCATTGAATGTAAAGAAACCAGGGTATCCGAAAAAATCAGTATTTGAGGTCTTAGAGGTTTACCTATATCACTAAGGGAATATATCTCATTGTAGGATTTGATTTGATATGTCGTATTGCTGAAACAGAAACACGGATCAAAAGTTTTGTCCATTTGAAGTTCGAGTGACGTTATAAATTTATTTTAGACTATTTATTTATTTTTTTAATTTTTTCTTCAGATTGATATTAAATTACAATTACTCGGTAATAATAATAATAATATTAATTAAAAATATTTTTAAGTCTTTTTATAAAGCATTTTCATGAAATATTATATTTATTATATGTAAAAACTTATTAACCTTATCAAAAACATATTTTAAAAAATATATATTATTTTTATATTAATATAAATATATTTATATATTAATAGATTATTTTTAATGAAATATTTTCTGTTAAAATATACATTTATTAGAGCTTGTTAAAAACTGATGATAAAGGGGGTCATTATTAGTGCTTCTAAAAAGTGTTGATACCCTCCCCCCTTATCAATTATTGTTTACAAGCGCTATTAAAATCCCACTTTAATTATTGATTTTTTAAATGAAAAGATAATGTGGGGTCCTTTATCAGTGCTTCTAAAAAGAAAATTATAAAGGTACACCTTTAACAATGATTTTTTAGTGCTAACAAAGGGGGTTTTTAATAGATTTTTCAGCTTGCTCTATTAAATCCCTTTTGCTGGATAAACCCAGTTTTATAGTAGTGTATCATTAGTGCAGGAAATAAGGACATACTAAACAAAAATGTATATAGTATCCAGTAGAATGAAATGGATTTTGTATGATGGTGAATGGTGAATGTTCTTGTTGGACTGTTCAATCATTTCCTTGTAAGTGGATATCTATACCTACTCTACATTATAGAGTAGGGATAATAGAATCACTTAATGTAGGTAGCTATAATACATCCTATCATTTAGGATGTGGTGGTGGTTGAGATAGAGGAAACCAAACTCATAAATTTCTACTCCAGTAGAGTGGGCTTGACCAAGGAAGTCACCTTAGGACTCAGGGACATTGTGTAGTATAATTAAATAGAGTTTAGACAATGCTAAAGGATCATACCACTAGAATGTCGAAAAATTGAGGTACTATTTTAGTATCCCCTGCATTAGTGTCTTCTACATCTGAAAAAGGTGCATCACATTATTTTATATTTTTATTGATCATAGAGATCATATCACTTGAGAGAGAAAACTTCTATATCATGAGGACACATGATACCCGATTAGGTATCTGATCTGAGAGAATTCAAAGTTGTACAGATTATACCCTTGCGAGAGGTTGATATCTATTAATATGAAATATATTCATCAGTAGAAAGAAAGGGGTTGATGTAATCATTGGTATGAAGTGGTTAGTACCCTGCTGAGAAAATATTGACTTTTACCATCATAGGGTGATGTTTAAATCACTATTGGGTGGTAGGAACATTTATAAGGGATAATTAAATATTCATTCTATGTGATAAGGAATTAAGCATAATGGGCATGGATGAGTGAAAACCTACGTTACCAATTCTTCCAGGATGATTAGTGGTTACAATCCACTATATTTTCACTTAGAGTGGATCATATTTGGGAAACATTCCACGCAAAATTTTCTAGGCTAATCCTAGTGAGAATATAAGAAGTCACCATTATTATATTTACAAAAGCTACACCTATGTCCATTCATCCTTATAGGATTACAGTTATGGATATTTTTGAGGTCATGAAATTGTTATCGGATCAAGAGGTAAAAGGATTTACAAACCCCATCACTTATCCTTGATGTTCACCTATCCTTTTTTCAAAGAGGAAGGATGATACCCTCTAGTTTTGTGTGGATTGACATTTATTGATCCCAATCATAGAAATGAATCGGTATCCACTCCCTCAAATAGTCAAACTCTATGATCTACTCTAAGGGTTGAGGATATATTCAAATATTGATTTGAGGTTGGGATATCATCAAGTGCTTTTAATATTGTGATACATACATCTCATAGATTTAATGAGTAAGTACGGTAAACTTGATTACCTTTTCATGTTGTTCGGTATCTCAAATGAACCTGTTGACATCAAGGATTTGATGAATCCGGCTTTCCCCCCATGTATTGTTTCATTCATCGTAGTCCTTTTTAATGACATCTTATTCTATTATCTCTATATAAATTACTATTCCAACCATGTTGAGAACATGTTGACTACACTAACATAGCTTCAACATTATTTTAATATTGCAAAATGCCACTTTTAGATTGACAGTTCCCACTTCCTATGTTTCATTATCTAATAGATATATGTTTTAGTAGACCCAATGAAATAGAGAGTTGTAGTTTCATGGGAGAAACCCAAGAATGTATTTTACATATGGAGGTTCTTGAGGAAATCAAGATATTAGTGATGCTTCATTTAATATTTATCACTTCTCATAGTGACTCATACCTATGTAACTCAAACGGGTGTGAAATCCATTTGGTAAATGCTTTTGAAGCATATTTTCAGGATTTAAATGTTCCATTAACATTATAACTGACAATAATTCTTCCATATCAACGAAGGACCTATATAGTCTACTGTGATGCATCATAAATTGGTCTTAGAGTGTTGTTGATGTAGGAAAAGTGATTAATGTTGTATGAGTGTCATCAGTTGAAGCCTCACGAGTGTCATTACCTGACACATGACCTTGAGATAACTATTTTATTTCATTCTCAACACTGTTGAAAAAGCTATTTTTTGGAATTAATTTGTTGCTATTTATAGATCACAAGATTATAATATACATACTTAAATAGAAAGATTTTAATCTTAGGCTACGTAGATGGGTTGAGAATCTGTAATCCATTTATTTCGATCATTTCTAAATAACTAGTAAAGGAAATGTTGTAGCCAATGATCTGATGTGGGAGACTCAGACACAAGTAGTTTAGGATGCCAGTGGTGAATGGTAGCTCAGTGTTTTTTTATAGATTCAAGTTTCAGTTTAATAGATTCTTATACTGAACATCATATCAACCCTAGTAGTTACCTTTACCCTTATGTATTGGATGAGAATGAGAAATCTTCCATATATAGAGTGCTCAATCCAAACGTATAGTATCTCAGATGAATATCCATATTCTAGATAGTCTATGGATGGTGATGATACTTTAATCATTTATTCTCTTCAATGGTTCCCAAAAGATTTCTATAATGAGATAATACCTAAATTTTGTGCCTAATCTTGGGATGTACATTCTGATGTCACCAAGATGTATTGTGATTTATGTCCCCAGTATTGCTGCCATGGTATGACATGTGAAATTTCCAGCATTTTCACTCTGTATTCCACTTATCTTGAGGTGAAAGCAGAACATTAATGACCATATGTAATTTTACACCATTTTCCATTCCCATGTGGAAATGGGATGTTGATTCTATGGATATTATGACTCTTTTATGCAGTCCACCTAGGGGAAATGATATAGTTTGGATATTCAATGAATTTTTCATGAAGGACACACACTTTTAGCTATTTTAGAGTGCTTACCTGTAAATGATATAGAGAGGATAGATGTACTAGAAGTGATATGTATTCATGGAACTCCAATATCTGTCTTATATATCAGTGACTCTAACTTTACATCTTCATTCAGAAAGGGGTGGCAGAAGCCCTTGGGTAAACAGGTGCTTCTAGGCACAACTTATCACCCTCAAATAGAAGGACATACATAGAATACAATTTATTTATTAAAGGAAATGATACATGCATGTTTTGTTGATTTTGGGGTTTCATGGGTGTGTCACATACCCCGTGTTGTGTTCTCTAAAAGAAAAATCTTCTTGGATACCATCTAGAGGGATTACTATGCAGCCTTATATAGTAGGTCTTTCAGTTTCCCTCTATATTGGTTATAGGAAGTGGAACCAGCAATTCATTGATGTAATATAACATTTTTTAAGATATATTAATATAATTTACATGTACTATTTTTTTGGTTTGACATTATTCGTCCATCTGTTGGGTGTTTTGGGTAAAATTATGATGTTTTTAGAGGCATTTTGGGCAGTCTATATGTAGCGCAAGGATTTACCAAACAATGAACCATCTCAAATCAAACCATAATACCCTAGATAGGGATGCATTTCATTTTTGGGGAATAGTTTTTCAAATTTTGCACCCTCTTAAGAGATGGTTTACACCCCCATAATGAAGGCACATGGTTATGTTGCATATTTTGGCAAAAGTTGTAGCCCAACACATGAAAGAATGTATACCAGATGTTAATCAACTAAAATTTAATTTTAAATTTCCTAACCCAATGGTTAATATCCCTAAACATCCTATATTGTTATTAATATATTTCCTACCTTTTTACAATATCTTGGATGGTCTCCAAGGATTTCTAACAATTTCTTTGAATGAATAAAATATCTAATTGATGGATCTACACCTCAAACAATAAGTGATTTCATCCCTATTAGAATTATCTCTCATATATATATATTTCCAAATGACGTGGTAATAGTTTTAACCCATGATGTCATTTTGGATATTGTTTTTTATATATCTAACATTGTTTAATATTGGATCTAGATTTTTCATATAGATATTTTTTTCATTGTGTAATTGAATGTTCAGCTTCAAGCACAAGAGCCTCAGCCCAGTTAGTGAGGACTCTCTAGGTGCATCCAAGAGACCCGCGATCAAATCCGGGTGGAGGAATATTTCTGGGCACTGTAGTAGTTCTGTAGCAGGTATTGTGCCATACTGTAGTAGGAACTATAGTAGGTACATTAGCACGCACTGTAGCAGGCACTGTTTAGTATTGAAGTGGCCATAACTATTTATCCATCTAGGCCTTCGGGCCACCAGTTTGGTCCTCGGGTCATGCAAGGATTTAGGGCCACCCAAGGCATTTGGGACAGTTGATTCTCAAGAACTTAGGGCCATCTCAAGTCCTTAAGACCACCCCAAGGCCTTCAAGCCATATGAATGTAGGCCCAAAACACAATACAAAAAAGGAGAAGCCCCAAAAGAGGATTCAGAGAAGGTGAACTCACTAGAGCAGAGCCAAATGGATTGTCAGAATGAGAGGGTATGGATATGTCATAGGTAACAGACTGTTCGTGCACAGGATGCCTATCCATACATTCATGCAAAGGTGGAGAGCTACTATCAGGATGCAGATGCTGGGGAGGGACAGATCCTGGTAGATAGTCTGGTTGAATTCCCTAGGAACTTTTGGTCATGTAATCTCTTAAGCTTATAGGACATGTAATCTCTAAGCCTATGGGAATTGTAAGGGTTCTCCCTCAACCCTTGAAAGGGGGTTATCAAAAATAAATAAAAAATGAAGGCCTTCAGGCCATTCAGGAAATTTTCTGCTTCAATTTCGGTATTCTAGGTTTGGAGAAAACTAATAAATGAACTAAAGGTATGTTTTCATGATTGAAAATCCCATAGTATATATTATATTGTGTTCACAGAATTTTTGAATAGAAAATTCCATGTTTGGAAATAACAACATGAATTTGAATAATTTATTTATTAATTAATTGATGGAATGTTGTGATTATGAAGTCGATGGGAAATTGGGATTTTGGATTTTGTTAATGGGATTCAATAATTGGATAGTTTTTTGATACGGAACTGACTGATAATTATAATAAATGGATGTTTTTTATCCATGAAGGGTTAATGGGTTATGTGAATCAATGTTGATAAATCCTTTAATAATGAATTGGTCATATTATTTCATGTAACTAATGTAAATAAATATGATTGAATTCATAATTTAAATGATATATCGGTATTTGAGAATATTTATTAGATTGTAAATGTTGATTAATTATGTTAAATTTGACATACGTGATATATGTGATTGATGGATAAATGAGTTGTGGAAAAAAAACTAATGCCACAAATTCCCATGGTGGGCTAGCCATGATGTTCTAGACCAAAATTCATGCCTGTAAATTTTTTTATAAAGGAAAGGGACTGATGCTCCAAATACACATGAGGTTTCATAAAATATTTGATGCTCTAAATACCCACAGTGTTGTTAGATATGACATTCTACACCCATGAGATTTTCATTGGAAAACGGTTTTAAAAGGTTGTGATGTGAATTAAATTAAATGATAAATTATGACCATGGTCTTTGGAAATGTGATATACCTTGGGGATATTTTACAAATCATCACATGATAAATATAGTATTCTTGGTTTTGGTCAAATCATGAAGTTGAGATATTTATGTGGTTAATGAATGAATAATTAAATTTGTAAATTTTTTTGTTTAATCACATATATTTTACATGTTATAGAATTTCACAAATTTTTATAAACTAGATATTATTTTTGAAATTTATTGTAAATTCCCATTGATTTTCTTTCATACCCTACTCAGGTTTTCTGATGAGTACTAGAATAAAAAAACATTTATAGGAAATGATAATTGATAGAACCCTTTATTAGATGGTTTACATAGGATGAAGCATTGATTAGAGAACTAGACGTGACGCGAGGACCCTCTTGGGGAGATTCTAGTGTGTCTTTATTTTTGGATTTTATTTTCACTCTTGACAGTTATATGGATGACATATCTATAGTTTTATCTTGAATATTGCTTTTATGTTTTGGTCATCATGTGATCATAGTATTTTTATATTAATTGTGTTTTTCATTTTTTTAATTATTTATTTCTGATATTTTGATACCTTGATAAATAGGGTAGAGTCTCTTCATGTTTTATACAAGACCCTAACTACTAGTCGGAAGCCTCTATTGTATGAGGGCATTATTGAGGTAATGTAACTAGACGTATCGGGGAACTAGTGTGTGCCAACTGTGTTGGTATGTAACAAAGTTGTATCATAGGGGTTTCATTTTTTTTATTTTTTCTTACTATTTGGGAAAGGGTGAAAGAAGACTTGGAAGAGTCAGGCCCTTAATAAGATCTTTTGCATGGTAGTAGCTAACCAATGTATGGGGGAAACACTATATATAAGGACCCAACCATAAACATTACATAATACTGAATTAAATGAATAATTCACATTGAGGATCTTTTCAGGTTTATAGTTTTAGAGAATTAGGCCATAACAATTAAATTTCAAAAAGAAAATATTTCAAAGTAGACACTTCCACCCAATATCCATTTTTTTTACAAAACATGGACTCTTGAAAAAAAGATTCATGTTTTGTTCCATGTTTAAGACAACATGAATTTTCCACATTATGTCTTGTGATAAACATATCAAAAACATGGTATGAGCATAAAAAGATCAGTAAGGGATACACAAAGAAGTAAAACTGTTAGTTTTTTAATACAAGAAGTAAACCATGAATAAATTATCATAAGTAATACTTTTCACCTTTATGAAGTATTAAATACTCTTCACTGAATAAAAGATCATTAATTAACCTTTTGTAACCAAATGATTACCATAAACCCCATATAGAGAACACATAACATATAAAGGTAACTTGGGACATAAACATTATTAAATAGAATAACCATACGGTCGACTTACACACATATCACTAAATGGAATAGCCATACAGACGACTTCCATACCCAATGCATTGGAGGTTATAACATAACCACCCGTCCTGGTATTCACAGAACCACCCGTCATATGGTTTAACCCATAACCACCTGTCAAATGTCCAGGTACCATCATAATACTTAAAATATTTCAAATATAAACATTTCACCAATAACATTTCATTTTCAATCATAAGATGTAATTTCAAGATATGGAAATAATCAATCCATTTTCAAAAACCATTTAAGAAAAGATTTTTGAATCAATGTGTCCCATACAAATTTGAAGCTTTTAATGGAGTTATAATTTTAAAACATTAATTTCCATATAAATAAATACTCAAAACCGTTTTTAAAACAAGGACCTAATAGATAAATATTTAGAATGATAAATCTTTAAAACATTTAAAAATGATATTTTTGTTAAAGAGTTTTTAACAAAATGAGAGACTCTTGAATTCAAATTATTGTTGGATAACATTAAGTAATAATATTATAACATCATGAGAATAAATGTATTCATGGTATAATGTGTCAAAGGACAGTATGTACACCATATAAAAGTGAATTGGTATATAACAACAATGAAGTCTCAATGGAAATGTAAATTGAGACAAAATCCCTTATAAAGATGGTATCCTAAATTTAAGGATAAACCAATCGCATAATTATGTGTGACAAATATAAATACACCCAATATAAGTGGATATTAAATGTAAAACAATCAGAGATAATTCACACATATTCATTTGATGACGTATTCAATAAGTTCATGTTGAACCCGATGAATTGAAATTGGGACAAGAGGTTCCCTTGTAAAGATTCGACAGCCCAGCGATGTCACATTAAAATTCAGAAAATGACTTGATGAGATAAAAAGGGAATCTTGTCACTTGTATATAAAGTTTACTTCAATATGGATATAGAATAAAATATCCCAAAATAAAAAGATGTAAATTAAAATACATAACAAAAAGTAGTCTTTTATAAAGAGGTGGCTAAATAGTTCCCTTACCGATTTGGTAACTTTAAAAACATATGCCACATGAAATAAGGATCACACAATGAAGATGTATGTACTCATAAATGAAATTATATTAAATAAGGAGTACAATCATTGGTAGTACATACACCACACAAAAGAATGTAGTGGCAAATATAGCATGAATCTAATGGGGATAAAAAGTGAGATGAAACCCCCTTACCACATTGTAATCAATCGAGTCATATGACACAAAGTTAATAACCACCAAATAAATCACAGAATACCCTGAATATAATGAGTATAATGATAATATAGATAAAAATTCAGTACAAAATACCCCAGATGAAATAAATAAGTGGCGAACAATGGAAATCTCACAAAATTAAAAGTGAGATAAGAAATCTGTTACAAAAAACCTGCAACCTAATGGAACAACTTAAAATTTGTTAAAAATAATTGATGAGAGTAAGAGGGTGTCACTAATCATATGAAAATACAAATTACAATATGGTGAATATAAAAGAACATCCTCCAACCTAAGAACATGGAGCATAAAAGAAATGACATAAAAGAGAGTACATGAAAAGAAAGAGAGAGGTCAGATCCCTTACCTCGTGTCCGACTTGACTCGATCGTTCATCAATCTCCTGAATAATAAAATAAAGTTAATTTCTAATTTCTTAAGATAATTTTTCAATATTATTAGTCCTTTTATATCACTTATTAATAGGGTATAAACAATATTTAATCATTTAAGTTAATATCTTTTGTTTTGTCGATGTTTGGCACTTCAGTCAAAAATGAACACCTTATATTTACAAGTTCCCCATGTGGTCAATAATACATTATAACAAGAATTATATTCATGATTTAGATATCATATATATCATATATATCTATAATATACATGTATGTATATTATTAAATAACATTTAGAGGTAACAAATGAAACGCATCGTTCATGGAGTTGGTAAGCTGTACGTACGCATTAACGTTACTTTTATTTCTATTTCATATTTTAATGGAAATATATCATAATTATACATAGGTATATTATAATTACAGTATAATATCTTATACAAAATCATTAACAATAAACTTTATACATCCCACATAAGGAATTAACAAGTCACATCACTTTAAGGGTGTGGTAGTCCACACTTCCTTAAATGAAATTATCGTATTTACCCAGTATAGAAACCATAAAGGATTGCTATAATTGAGATGTATAGAAGCATAATAAAATACTATACATAATATATATCATATATAAATTCAGTTCCATCATAATGGACACCATGAGAGGTGGTGAGGTGTAAATGAACAGACATCGTTTCATGAAGCGTTAGTTTCCCATCCACAGAAACTTTATGTTCATCATCCATTAGATGGAGGTGTGTGTATTTTTAGTTCTAATACTTTATAAAAAACATCATAGTATATTTAGGATACTAGTTTTGTTACAAAATAATGAAATAAAAAGAGTTTAGGGGTTGGAGAAGTAAAATAAATTAAAATAATTTAAGATAAACTGTTACCTTTAATTTGGATTACATCCTTTGATTTGAACCAAAAGGACTTCTTGAAGTGCCTTCTGCATAAGGTAATGATTCTAAGTCTAGGAGACGGATGTATAGATCTTAATTGGGTAGAATTTGGACCAGAAAAATGGCTTTATAGGAGTGAGGAATTGGTTAGAAGTGGTCTCCTTTTATAAGGGGTGGGGAGGGGCTCTTCAGGAAAGTGTGAAACTATTATTTTATTATATAATTATATTCGGTTTCTACTGGACCAAAAATCATTAAAGATGAAGATAAGATGACTCATGGTCGAAATAAAATCACCCAATCAAAATTTGACATGTTTTTTATATTATTTTAATCATTATAATCTCATTTATTTAATTGATTTATTAATGAGGTAAATACTGCATCATTATTATGTCATAAATAATTTAATTTATTTGTTGTCTAAAATTTTTAAAAAAACTACCATGATGTATAAAATCTTCTTATATTTCCAATTAATATTTATAGTCGATAATATGACTTATATAACACAATATAAAAATTATTATACTAAAATATTTTTGTTTATATCATTTTTTCCTTTACATTAAATTAATTTATCTAAAGTGTCATTATCACTCTTAAGTGCCTTCATGGGGTCCCAAAATAGACCCAAATATGCCCATGGTCAGACATGACTCAACCAATAAGTTTATGACATGTGTTAAGGTAATTTTAAATTATTATAATATTATTTTTACCTTGAATTACCGTATTTACCTTTAACCGTGGTAAATAAAAGTCAAAAGATACTATTCACCATAAATTATTTTCATCTTAATGAACCAATATTTACTTCTTGATAACAATCATGTATGTCGGATTTTTTTAATTCAATTCACAGAAGTGGTAAATTTTCATTTAAATGAAAAAGTCTGTTTTTTTTAAACTACCACTTAGTGGTTTCACTATTCATCAAAAAATTGACGTGTTTCAGAAAAATACCAAAAATTCAGCCTAAGATATATTTGATATTCTGTATTAAAAAATGATTTATATTTTTCCAAATTCAAAACATAGAAGTGGTATTAATTAATTTTAAAATTAATTCCCATTATCAAAACAAATAGCGTGTTTTTAAAAAACAATAACTATCAAAAGATTGATACTTGTTTATGTAAAATTTGAAAGTGAAATTAATTCCAATGACAAAAATTAGATTAAATGGTAAAAATATATTATAATTAAACTTGAAAACAAATTAAAAAGATAATCTAACCATATAAATAAATTAGATTAATACACAATTTTGAATTAAAATACAATATTTTCACTATTCATTAGAAATTGATCTTTATAAGAAAAATTCCAAAAATTTACAGAAAGTAAATTTTGATCTCCCCATTCTAAAGAAGGATTTTATTTGGTCATACTTAATTTATTAAAGTTACCATAACTAGAATTAAAAAGGGCTCTCCATTAAAAGGCGATAAATCGGCCTTTTAATGTAAATTATGCTTCAAATTAGATTCATTCACAATTTAAGCATTTAAAATTTTATTGGATAACATAAATACATATAAAAATCATGTATAATCATATTGTTGTTAGTTTTTTTCATTTATACCAATAAAAAATCTAGGAGTTAACTACAATTTAAAATAATAATATTATATTATTAGTGTGCAATGTAAGATTTCAAAGAAACTCGTTGTTGCATATCGGGTACGCTATCAAACATAGAAACCCATTTAAAGTAAAATGAATATTTAATTCAAAAATATTAATAATTATGAAAATGTTGTATTCATCATTTATCTATGTTGTTACCTCCATCCCCCCTTTTGGGAATTGCGTCCTCGCAATTTAAAAATTGGGCTCGGGAACTGCATTGAAAGCCCCATATCGAAAAAAAGATTCAATAAAACTATCACTTTAAAATAAATGAAGAGAAGTAAAAAGGTTACCCTAGACAAAAAATACTATGATTCCATGAAAACATGGATATGGAGGAGAAAAAAACCTTCACGTTCGGATGGAGAGTGATGGAAAACATGTTTAGGAGAAAGTTAACCACCATAAATTCACAATCATGTGATGAGTTAAACAATCTTTGATTACATAGTAGAAAAAGTTAACAGATAAGGTTTTTGTTTTAAGATACTTTTCATTAAAGAATTTATTTATGAGATTAACTAATAATATAAGGAAATATACTTACTTGTCATGTAGATATTCATCTTTTACTATATTTCTGACACAAACTCATATTTTTTCCAAACGATGAGTATTCAAGATGACTTTTATTGACATTAAATGTGCTATAATAATCATCAGGAGAATCAAATAATCCACAGAATATGAACTATATATTTCACATGTCTTTAGATATTAACTAAAACCAAAATGTTTAGTACAAGAACAGATAATCCCCCAAAATGATAAACTTTTACATAATTAAAAACTCTTCTTAATCTCCAGAATTTGTCTAAAAAACCGATGTTCAACAAAGACAATTCAATAAAAAGTTTTCCTTAAAATACATCAATGTAATCCAAACTATTATTGAAACCCAAATCTATAATGTATTTAATCATATAGTCTTCCAAGATAAATCTTAACATTTATTTCTAAATAACATCAGTTTCTCTTAAAATATCATATTGAAAAGAAATTAACCTAATCAAATATTCTTCATTATAGGTTAATAATTTCCATCGATATCCCAAAATAATCTAATTATGGATTTATAAAATAATATAACTAAAAAAATTAGTCAAACTAACCAAGGGCTTCACATAGTCCACTATTAGGAAATAAATACCAGTCGAAATTTGGTTGTGGGTTTGATTCCCATAGCTTTGTCCGACGCGGCGGGTTGTCACACCGTCTGCGTGTTGTCTCTTTTCAAAAACTATATAATTTTATAAAATTCCCAAAAAGATATAAATTTATCAAAAATAACCATACAATATTTTATACATGAAGGTTTTCTAATAACATTTTTTTTGCATCCCAAAAATTTATTAACCTATAATTTCCTCAAATTCATGGATCATATAAACCGAAATGGTTCTTTATAATTATATACACAAAATAATAGATAATTATTCCTTGATTAAAATTTTCATATATCAAAAAATAGGGGTACACATACTATAACATGTCTTCTAATGTAATTCCCATCATCAAAAGAGCCTTAATACTTATAAGCATTTAAACATCCTAAAATATTCCATAACTCTTGAATCCCATATATGTTCACTTCTTACACATTCAAAATTCTTCGTGATCCATTGACCATTCATTTCCAACTTATTCTAAAATACTTCTTTCCTACAAAAAAATCATGAATCATATCTTAATATTTCAATAATAGGAAAACATATGTTAAGAAATAATCCATAGATTTCATTGGCTCATTGTCAGTTTCTTCATCCTCAATTGGAATGGAATGAGGTATTGGTAAACCAAAATTTGTACGATCCTGGTGATCCCATTCCTGGAACTTCTTCATAGGACATGTGTTTTCATAATGACCATGCTCACCACATTTAAAACGTTAGTTGATCCTTCAGAAAGAACTTTATTTCCTTTCCAAGAGTCGAATAGATGCATCCTTTTTCCATGGCAAGTTCATGCATTATGACCTTCATTTACACATCTAAAGCTTCTTTATATCCATATAAAAAATTTCTTATGTGTTTCTTTCCACAACATTGATGTGTAGGTTTTTGAACATACTAACCTTTATGATTATTACCTGAACAACCGTAGAGATATTTTTCTCGCATATATGATGTCTTATAAAAGACACTAAGGTTCAGGTGGTCAAGCATGACTCCAGATATTTAGTTGAGAATAACCACATGAGTTCTAATTGAAGCTCCCATATCATTCAGTTTCTCGTTCAGAAAACTGTCATAATCATCTTCACATCCACTGTTACTTTGGTGTCTGCTAGATCCATCCATTTACTAAAACCAAAAAGGACAGTATGAGTATATTAGTAAAATCATCACATAATATCTTATGAGGAGGGAAATCCCTGAGATATACATATTCATGTTATCTAAAACTCATTAACCTTATAAAAATAATTATGACTCTTTCTAAAATCCAAACAACTATGGTAATGTCACTTATGCTTAAATTGTATCCTAACTTCTAAATTTATCTAAACCGACCTCTGATACCAACTATAAGGACCCAGCCTTAAACATTACATAATATTGAATTAAATAAATAATACACATTGAGGAACTTTTCAAGTTTACAGTTTTAGAGAATTAGGCCATAACTATTAAATTTTAAATACTCCATCATTATTATGTCATAAATATTTCAATTTATTTGTGGTCTAAAAATTATAAAAAAACACCTTGATCTAAAAAATCTTTTTAACTTTAAAATTAATATTTATAGTCGAAAATATGACTTATATAACAAAATATAAAAATTAATTTACTAAATGATTTTTGTTTATGTCATTTTTTCATTTACATTAAATTAATTAATCTAATGTTTCATTATCACTCTTAAGTGCCCTCATGGGGTCCCAAAATCGACCTGAAGATGACCATGGTCGGACATGACTCAACCAATAAGGTTAGGACACATGTAAAGGTAATTTTGAATTATTTTAATATTCTTTTTACCTTTAATTACCCTATTTATCTTTAACCGCGGTAAATAAAAGTCAAAAGATGCTATTTATCAAAAATTATTTTCATCTTAATGAACCAAATTTTACTTCTTTATAACAACCATGTACGTTGGATTTTTGAAATTCAATTCACAGAAGTTGTAAAATTACATTTAAATGAAAAAGTTAGTTTTTTTAACTAACACTATGTGGTTTCAATATTCATAAAAAAATTGATGTTTTTCAGAAAAATACCAAAAATACAGCCTAAGCTATATTTGATATTTAGAATTAAAAAATTATTCCTATTTTCTCAAATTCAAAACATATATGTGGCATTAATTAATTTAAAATTAATTCCCACTATCAAAACAAATAGCGTGTTTTTAAGAAACAATATCTATTAAAAGATTGATACTTGTTTGTGTCAATTTTCAAAGTGAATTTAATTCAAATGAATAACAATGGATTAAATGGTAAAAATATATTATAATTACACATGAAAACAAATTAAAATGATAATCTAACAATATAAATATATTATATTAAAACACTAGTTTGAATTAAAATACAATCTTTTCACTTTTCATTAGAAAATGAACTTTATTAGAAAAATTCCAAAAAATTTAACAAAGTAAATTTTTATATCACCATTATAAAGAAAGATTTTATTTGGTCATATAGAATGTATTAAAGTGACAAAAACTATATTTAAAAATGGTTCGCTATTAAAAAGAGATAAATCGGCCTTTTGATGTAAATTATGCTTAAAATTACATTCATTCATATTTTAAGCCTTTAAATTTTTATTGGAAAATGTAAATATATTTAAAAATCATGTATAATAATATTTTTGTTAGTTTTGATCATTTTCGCCAATACAACAGCTAGGAGTTAACTACCATTTAAAATAAAAATATTATATTATTAGTGTGCAACGTATGATTTCAAAGAAACATGTTGTTGCGTATCAGGTTCGCTATTGAACATAGCAAACCATTTAAAGTAAAATAAATATTTAATTCACAAATATTAATAATTATGAAAATTTCATATTCTTCACTTATCTGGGATGTTACACTATATACCCAGTGTATGATAGTAGTTATTGAGTTTTTCTATTACAGATGAATCTTATTTCACCTTGAGTGATGCTCTTGATGTGTAATGTTATTGTGGTTTCTAAGATTTTTTTTATCATGGCCCGATATAGAATAATATATAAGTATATATGCATCATTATATGTGATCATGATTTATTTATATAGACATAATTTTTAGGAAATCATATGAAATTATGTTTTCGGTAAGTCATTTAAATCAAAATGTTTTTTCATTCTTATATAATTGAATAGAAAAATGTTTCCTAATGAGTAAATGAAAATGATATAATGATAAAAAATTTAAAAATGGTTGTCTAATGAGATACATTAGTTGTGAAAATGTTTTACCCTTTGTGAACCATGACCTATATAAGGGATGATTGAGGGTACTGATAGTTTCCTAGTTTTGAACTTGCAATGGGGTATATGGGATAAATTGTTATGTCTTTATGCAAATACCAATTATTAAATGTATAAATGTTTATAAATTTGTCCTAATATGTGAGTTTAGCATTTTATTGAGAAGAAATTTTTGGTAGTATGAAAGGGTGACATGGACAAAAATGTTCCTCTAGTTGTGGATCCTAAGGCACTAAATGTTCTAAGTGAAGGAGACAAATAGAATTTCTGCGAGAACATTTCTCTCATTATGAATTTTATAGATTAAGACCCAGTGAGGGTTGTGAATAGAATGTAGGAAATAATATAGGAGTTCCAATTGTAACACTTTACAATTTTTATGGAAGAGGATGGGATTGAGTTAGATGAATTCATAATTGAATCTATCTACATGATTCTTGACCACTTATAGACTCAAACTAAAAAGAGTGTCAAATTTTCTACAATTTTTTTATGTGATCATGCTACCAATTGGGGGTACTTATAAACATGCTTTTTAAGGCTTGATAGTATGGATTCAAAGGACATTATTGAGATGTTCTTGGATCACATTTAAATAAAGACTATCAAGAAGGAGAGGGATGTAGCATTTATGAGGTTGACCTAGGGGATAATGTCTTTGATCGAATTTGTGAGATTATTTATATATTTACATATCTATGTTACAATATGGTAAGGTGTTGATGATTATATAAAATCTTGTTTCTAGGATGAGATTAAATTTGAAATTATGTCCTAGGTAATCATCACTATACTAGAGATGTTTTGAGATTTTCTGGATCATCCTCTCTCTTCTAAGGGGAACATGAAGGAGGCTTACAGTGGAGGATATTTGGTTTCAACTACAATACTTGTAGACACATTTTTGGCTGTAGAATTTTCTGTTATAAGAATTAAATTTAGATAGATATCTTGAATAGTGGATATAGGGAAGGTTCTATTAAAATGGACCTTATTCAAACACTTTTTACCTTGGGAGTTTGGCTAGGTAACCTACAAAATAGTGTCTCGACCATCTATAGAGCGAAAAGAATGTGATGGGATGGGGAATCTACATCAGTTATATAGTAACCTATAATATATTGATGGTGATAGGTGAAATAAGAAAAATTATAGTGTCGTAATGAGGTCTTCTACCCCATATCAATTTAGTAGTTATTGTTTTGTTTTTCATAGTAGTCGAGGTAATTGAACAATATTTTTGCGAAAGAGAAACTGTATTAGAAGAGTGGTGCTACTTCAGGGAATCATACTACATCATACAGTAGTGTGGATGGGCATTTCCATGCAATTCAGCCTTTGATGTTTAATTCTGAGGCAAGGTCATCGATAGTTATAGGTACTATTCTATTAGCATCTATGCTTCATAGATATTTTTTATACCAGTACCTTTCATTATATTATTATTCACAACTTGTGAACGGCTTGAGTATGATTTTGGAGTACATGAGTGGGGTAATGACGATTGATACACAATTTGGAGTTTAATCAAGGTACATCTGTTTATGCAAGGGGTGTTCTCTCAGTGATGGAGATTATCATCTCAGTCAGGATCTTTATATACATTATATGTCAGGATTTGACCTCAATTTGCATATGTACTTTTTAGTAGAATACTGATCCCATATTTATTGTTACCAAAAAATAGAAACCATTAAATCTCTTAAGGGTGATTATTATTAACCCTATAGAGTCAGATATCTAGAAGGGACATGCAGGGCCAATTCATCAAAAACTGGGTGAGACCACCACCCATCTTGAATGTACTATATTGGATAATTATGGTGTGAGTCATGATGTCTTCCCACCAATAGTGGGAATGTTACATGGTAGGTTTCCTAAGGACTTCTCATGGATTTATTCATATATAGATGTTAACTTTACAATTGAGCTCATTCATAGAGCTGAGTGAGTCTCTATTCCCCCACATAGAATGAAACTAGAAGAGACTCACGAGATTAAGACTCAACCAAAACAGTAATTGAAAATGGGGTTTATCTATCTGAGTATGTCTCCTTGGGGTTCTCTATTTTTTTGGAAAATTATTCTTACATAACATTTCAGTTATTCATTGACTACCAGAAGTAGAATCAGATGAGATTGAAAGCCAATATCCTCTTCCTGATATTAATGATATCTTTTAATAGTTGAGTAGACATATATTTTATACAATGATGACATGATATTGGCGTATCATCAATGTGTGTTTTACCATCTAAAATACCTCAGACTTCTTTTAGATAAGGTATGTCCTTTTGTAGTTTATTGTGATATTGTTTGTGATAATGAATGCAACAACCACAGTTATGGGCATGATTAATCGAATATTCTACTCGTACCAAGATTAATTTGAAATTATATGTGTATAATATGGTGTAATCCAAAAATACTGATGGTAATACCAAAAATATGGATATCATCATGAGTACAGTAAGAGGGAATCCAGTATATGCCAAGATATCTAAGTGTCAATTCTAAATTGAACATGTAAATTTATTTGGTCACATAATCGCAAATGAAGGTGTTTATGTGGACACATAGAAGGATAAGGTAATGGTTTCATGGGATTATCCCAATAATTTCATCAATATTAATCACTTTTTGGTCCCAACGAGCTATTATTAGAGGTTTATCAAGGACTTTTCCAACTTTTTAGTACCACTTTATTGCTTGAACAAGAAGGAAATAGTGTTTGAATGGTCTGGGTCATGTGATACTTTTTTCCAAGAGTTGAAAGCCCATTTTAATACAACATAAATCTTGATCCTAACAAAGCTAGGGGAGGATTATATGTTGTTTTTTGATACATTGAGAATTAAGCATTGAGTAGTTTTAATGTAGGGGATCAAGTTGCGGCATATGGGTCTTGATAGTTCAGGCCACATGAATGGAATTACCCTTTTAATGAACTTTAAATGGATGTAATGGTTAATTCATTGATGTTTGAAAATGATTATCTATTGGGAGAAAAATTATTGTGTATTTACGGATCATAAAATCATAATGTATATCTTTTCAAAGTGAGACTAAAATCTTCGTAAGTAGAGATTGGTTGAGTTTATGAAATCATTATGCATTGATCTAGAATATACACAAGGGAATGGAAAAAGTATTAATGATTCTCAATGTTGTAAAAGAATGAATCATATAGTTTAGGTGTGTCATGACCCATACCCTGGGGCCCGTTTCGTGACTACCCTCAGCCCACCTTACATAGGCCAGGGGCAGGTGACTAGAACCAATGATGTAATTCCCTATAACTGGGAAGGAAGTGTTGTTATAACCTATAATCACACACATCAGAGCACACAGTTGGACACAAAACACTATATAAAAATTATAACAAAGGAGTGCTGAAAGTAAAGGGGATGGAAATACAATACCAACTATAATGTACAAGTACATGGAGAAAGGAATAATAGTTTTTGGGTCGTCCTCCAGGAATCCTACTTGAAGGATAGGTACAGATAGCCTCCATAGTACTCCACATCCATCCATCTCCTCTATGTACTGTCACGCTATATGGTCCACCTCTGGGTATTTTCCAGGTCTTGTACTCTCAGCCTCAGTCACTATTGTTCGTCATCAGCATCCAACACAACGAGGTGTCGGCATAGCCCGTTCAGGGGTGAGTATAAAGATACATAGTAGGGACCCTAAGACCCACAAGTTCTCACAAAATACAACAAGGATAAACCAAAATTTATGAAATCAACAGATAACCCCACTTAGGTATATGCCCATACACATACCTAAGTTATCAAATAATCCATCTCAATCATGAGAAAAACACGAAAGTTACTAAATCAGCTCAACCAGGTATACATCTTATGTAGAGAGTTTGAGATTATTAAATGTAGCCACTAAATCATCTATACCATTGAACCCACTTAGGATCCAAGAATAGTAGTCAGTGCTATCAATCCCACGTAGGATCCAAGAATAGTAGTCAGATCTGTGAAACCCTCGCAGGATCCAAAAATAGTAGTTAGAGATGTCTAACACACGTATGATCCCAGAACAGTAGTCAGATCCGTCGAAACCATGTAGGATCGAGGAATAGTAGTCCGAGTAGTCAAACCCACGTAGGTTCGAGGAATAGTAGTCAGAGATGTCGAACCCACGTAGGATCCAGGAACAGTACTCAAAGCTGTCGAACCCACGCGGGATCGAGGAATAGTAGTCAGAGCTATCAAACACATGTAGGATACAGTAATAGTAGTCAGAGCTGTCGAACCCACGTAGGATCCAGGAATAGTAGTCAGAGTGTATCCCACCACAGTGCTCCACACAAAGTATTATTGATTCCAAGAGGGTCTTATCCTGAGGCCAAGTGTCTAAATATCATCTTCCATGAATTCCCCAGTTGATGTACCCAAAAGATCTATCTTCCCAAAAGAAACCCAATGCAAGAGACGGTGTATCAATCGGACGTCCGGTCTGATTCTGAGGGCCCGGTTGGATTTATGTTCGATCCAACCTAGCCATACCCCAACTATGTCCAAAACTTATGTGGGGTATACCAAAAGAACCATCCCACTCCAATGTTTCTATCGCCATAGACGGCTCGTCAATCGGACGATGTAGCTCATGTTATGGGAAAAAGAGTGGAAACATGTCAAGCAGGTTCGGGATCAGTCTGGCCCAGTCAAATCGACCCGGACCGACCGAGCCTGACCTAGGTCCGGACTAGGGTCCGACCTGGTCTGTGGGTCAGACCCGGTCTGCGGGGGTGGCCCGGCCCGTGCGTGAGGCTCAGCTGGCGCTGGGTCTGACCTGCGCTGGGCTAGGCCCACTCGAGGCCCAAGGCTGGTGGGCCATGAGGTCTTCCCTAGCCGCATCTAGGGGGGAGGCCGCACCCCCTAGAATCCAGAACATCTTACCCATTTGGGGGGTTCAAAACAAGCTCCACGTGTATTCAGTCCCTACCACGCGGGACGCACACAGCTGGTCCTGCTCCTCCCGACTTGCGGAGCGGCCAACAGCCTCCCACACAGTGTGGTTGCGCTATGCCTCCCCCTACAACCGTTAGATCTGTCCCTCCATCCTACATCACTTCAGCCAATTCCACGGCCCATTATTCCACCGTGGGACGTGCGTTGTGACGCGCCTTTCCCAGCAACCTGACGGCTCGGGCTGCCAGTTTTTCTTGTAGCTGGCCTTGCACCGGCCACTGCACCACTGTGGCCCATCAGACGCAGCCTAATCCTTTGATGGTGTGGTTGCATCGTCGTCGTCCATGGGGCCAAACAGAGTGTTGGCTGCCCTTCCAATCTTCATCGATGACGTTCACCAGTTCCGACTGCCGATGAACCTCCCTCTTGTCACCGAATGAGTTCTGTTGGCCCAATTCTCGATTCAGAAGTTGTCGTGCACTACTCAGGATGTCTCCTTCAATCCTCACCCATCATTGACTAAAATTTCTCAACCCGGACTCATACCGTGATTAGCGTCAATATCCACATAGTAAGGCAGAGGGGGTCAGGTCGTGTTCGTTTGGCCAATACCCTCCATTTTAGAGTGATAGCTTGCTGATACAATTCATAATCCGTAAAGGTAAATGAAGAATGTGAAACAATTAACAAATATCTAACCCCTACCATTGATCGTTGTTCACTGATGGAGTTGCCGGAAAAAAGACGGTGTTTTTGTCGATCATCGTGTCCACCACACACTTCCTATAGCAAGATCGTGCCTCTGTTCACTAACAACGATGAGGATGATGGTTGGTCTAAGATGTCCCTCCTCAGTTGGAGTCCATGGATAAAGGTTGAAGGATATCATCCTTCATATTCTAAGGTATTCTTCGTTGGATGAATGTGTTCTTCATTCTTCATTGGTGAGATCTTTTCTCCCTAAGCTCTCTCTCTTCTCCCAAGTTCAACCAAAAGACAAATTCCAACAAAAATAATAGATTATGATAATCAATTATTTAATTTTTGGCTCAAAATTCACAGTGGATGGATTAATTAATTGAGGAGGATTCTACACATTAAGTGTTAGGGGATTTGAAGAGGCTCCCCTACACTTAATGGAAAAAATTGAGGTTTTGTCCCCATTAATGGGGATTTTCAAGGGGGTTTAAAACCCGGTTGGTCCCCCCCAATTAACATGAAGAGAAGGCTAGGTTTGGGTGGGCCCCACCACCATAACCACTCATGGGAGGTTAATGTGTGGTGGTTCCCACCTCAAACTTCCACATGGAGGCTTTAACCAAAAAAATAAAAAATAAAGCTACACATGTTTATATTTATTTAATTATTTCACAAAAAAACCAAAACTAACATTTAATGTCGACTGAATGACATCAAGGTGAATGTATTCTTAAGTGAATACTGGCACTATGAGTTCAACGGTTCCAAAAAATTTCAATTCTGATAACTGGTTTAAGAGTTATAAAAACTCGCTCGTATGTTTACTGAACGTACATGAACAAAACATTATAAATTGATTCCAGACACACCGGGACTCTGAATCATGCGTCGTCAAATTTTGCGGACTCATTAATTCCCATGTATTTACGATAAAAAATTCACAGAAATTTTGGGTCATTAAATTATCCCCACCACAGGGCTCTATGTCCCCGTAAGCGACAACTCATAACTAAGGGAACAAGTGGGGGTACTGAGCATGCATTTGAGACTCCTACTCCCATGTTCTCTCCTGGAGGTTCCTGTGCTTCCTCGGAACATGCACTAGAGGTCTTTAATGTCCACATAGGACCGGCTCCTATCAATCCTCAATCTCCACTGGAACCTCCAAAGAAGTTTTCCCATCGTTGACGTCATCCTCGCCATTGACGATGATGTGAGAAGGGTTATGCATGTATCTCCTCGGCTGGGATACATGGAAGAAGTCGTGCACCCAGTGCAACTGAGGTTGAAGAGTGAATTGGTATGACACCTCACCAACTCTACTGAGGACCTGAAAAGGTCTTATAAATCTCGGAGTTAACTTCTCTCCTCATCCAAATCTCCATAAACCTTGTCGATGTGAGACCTGTAGAAAGACGTGGTCGGCATCCATGAACTCCAAAGGTCTCTGTATCATGTTAGCATAAGACTTCTACCTATTCTGTGTATTAATCATCCGCTCTTTGATGATCTGCACCTTCTCTTTAGTATCCCACACCATCTCTAGTCTCATGAGTGTTGACTCCCCTAGTTTAGTCCCGCACAGAGGTGATCTTCATGGTCGCTCGTATAACGCCTCAAATGGTTCCATACCAATGTTGCAGTGATAGTTTTTGTTGTATTAAAACTACACCAAAGTTAACTGATCCTCCCAAATGTGACTGAAGTCGAGGATAGAAGCACACAACATGTCCTCGAGGGTCTACATGGTCCACTCTGTCTTACCATCCGTCTGATGGTGGAAGGCAGTGCTCAAACGAAACTGCATCCTGAAAGCCTCATACAACAACATCCATATCTGAGAAGTAAAGCATGTGTCACTATTAGAGACAATAGAAGAATGTACACCATGTAGCCGCACAATCACCTGAACATAGATACATCCCAAGCTCTCTAATGAACCCTACTCTCTGATTGGTAGGAAGTGGGCCGTCTTGGTGAGACGGTCAACGATCACCCAAATAGAGTCATGTCCCCTGGATGTACGTGGAATTACTATCACGATGTTCATGGATATCCCATCCCACATCCACTCAGGAACCTCTAAAGGCTGAACCATGCCTGCTGGATCCTGGGGCTCCGCCTTCACTTGCTGACAAGTGAGCAATCGTAAGACAAACTATGCAGCTTCCATCTTCATTCCTGGCCACCCATGCTATCATCGGAGATCATGGTACATCGTTTCCACTCATGGATGTACCACTAGAGGGGATTTGTGGAACTCCCTCAACTCTTCATGCTGAAGTGACACTCGTACCATGGTAATTTCTCTGAAGAGGATGACGTCCTCCCCACCTTCAGAAAATCCCTCAGGTGCCTGCCATGAGGATATCTAAGCACGTCGTGTCTTGTAGTCAGTGTCCCCATGTTGTTCCTCCCTAACTCAATTAAGAAGTGGGGTAGTGACTCCAAGTGACCATAGGAAGGATGCTCCATCTTTATCCATAAAGGATATTTGTAAAGCAGCCAGCTATTCTATCGCCTCACCTAGTATCTGTATATGAGATCTCAAGCTAAGCGCATATGCAACAATGTTACCCTTCCCTGGAGTATATACTATCTTGAAGTCATAATCATGGAGGAACTCAATCAAACATAGCTATCTTAATTTCAGGTATTTCTGAGAGAAGATATACCCGAGACTATGGTTATCAGAGTACACAGTAAAATGCTCGCCCATTAGATAGTGTCGCCACATCTTCAAGGTGTGGACCACTACTGCTAACTCTAGGTCATGAGTAGCATAGTTCTGCTCATGTTGTCTTAGTTTTCGAGAACCATAAGTGATCACTACTATCTCCTATATCAAGACACATCTGAGTCAATTCACTGATGTGTCACAATAGACTGCGTACCCAACGCACTCCTCCGGTAGCCTCAAGATGGGGGAACTAGTCAGCCTCTACCACAGCTTTTGAAATCCCTATTGGAATCTATCTGCCAAGACAAAGGGTTTCCGCTTCTTCGTCAGTGATGATAGTGGTGGTGCATCTCTGGAGAAGTCTGGTACAAATCGCCTGTAATATTCAGCTAAACCCAAGAAACTCCATACCTCTGTCACACTGTTGGGTGGATCCCAAGAAACTACCACCTCAATCTTCTCTAGATCCATTGCAAATCCATCCTTTGATATGACATGTCCTATAAAGTGAACCTCTTGGATCCAAAACTGGCACATCGAGAGATCACCATAATGTTGGTGCTCTCGGAATGTGTCCAGCACTACATGAAAATGGTAGGCATAATCCTCCTCAGTAGTCGAGTAGATTAGAATTTCGTCTATGAAGACTACGAAAAAGTGATCTTGGTATGGCTGAATGATCATGTTCATGGGTCTCATGAACACTGTTGGAGTTTTGGTTACGCCGAATAGAATAACCAAGAACTCGTAGTGGTCATAACGATATCTGTAGGTTTTCTTCTGCACATCCTCATCTTGAACTCTAAGCTGGTGATATCCTAATCTGAGGTCTATCTTCGAGAACCATCGTGCTCTTTTCAGTTGATCAAAGAGGTCGTAAATCCTTGGGAGTGTGTACTTGTTCTTCACGGTCACCTTGTTTCGGCATCGACAGTCAACACAAAGCCCCAAGATCCTATTCGCTTTCTTGGCGAACAAAATCGGGGGTTACCAAGGAGAAACACTGGGCCAGATGAATCCCTTTTCTTGCAAGTCCACTAGCTGTACCTATAGCTCACGACGCTCCGCGGGAGCCAACCGATACGCTGGTGTTAATATCGGTGTCGTCCCGGGGTACAAGTCAATGTAAATGTCCACCTCTCTGTGAGGAGGTAGACATGGGACATCATCTTGAAAAACATCTGCGTAATGGTCCACCACTATAGGATATCTCAGAATCTCCACATCTATAGCTCTGAGGGTAAGGCATGCCAACTGATGAATGATCTGTTTCACCCTCCATCGAGTAAGTTTGTATTGTGCTGCAAAGGCTCCCTTCTCGCAGGTACGGGTAATCATAGTTACGTCCGTATATACACACCACACTTTGTTCCTAGTATAGTCTATCTGATCATGGACTGTAGATAACTTGTCCATACCCAAGATGAGGTCATAAGGCCTCGACGCCGCTATTAGGAGATCCCAGCTGATGCTCTCAACTCTTAGAGTAAGCTCACACTACCGGCACCAGTACGTAATCATCAAATCTTCTCATGTAGGAGTCTCTAACCGTAAGGATCGAGCCAACAGCTCCGTCAGAATATTTGAGCTCTAAATGTGGGTAATGGCATTGAAAGAATTACTGGAATCTGTGTTGATAAGTATTGAAACTATAGTGGAGTAGACACAGATCTTACCTTGAATCATCTCTAGAGCGCCAAGATCGTAAACCTCATATACTTAGAGATGAGCTCTTGAATGTCCACCTTTACCCTACGGTCGGGGTAGACCTCCTGGTGGTGGTGGTGGTGGTAACACCCTATAACATCGTCCACCACCAGCTGCATGACCAGATACTCTACGACGTCCGCCTGCGCCCTGTAAATCACCTCAATCGAATCAACGTCTCTGACTGGGACGTTCTTCGACCGTCTGCTGATCATCCGAACGGCGGGTTGAATAGTCACGAGACATGTAACCCTGCTCGCTGCATGTGAAACACTGTATTTTATTCATATGACTGGCTCTGTCTCATGTGACTCACACAACCAAACCCATGTCCTTAGGTTGTCATCCAGATGGTCTGGTTCGCTTGGATCTCCGCGATATCTATCTGCTTCCAACTGTAGAATACTCTGCTATGTGACGCCTGGTGGTGGGTCTCGCTACTGGTCACTGCTTAGCACGGAAACTCTCCACGAAAAGGGTTCTCTCCAACACCCCCACCTACGTCAGGATACTTAGGGGGATCATTGAATACATGATCTCTCACCTGATCCCCTGCTCGATGGTCTGGGCCCTAAAAAATGGGTCCCGTACCAAATCTGTGGAGTAGCGTGAGATGCCAGTGAACCTCTCTATGTACTATTCCATCCTCATGCTTCCCTACTATAGATGAAGTAGCTCCTATATCCATACTGCATATATTGTGGTTGGGACAAACATTGCCCAAAACAGGCTGTTGGAATCTTCCCAGAGAAGTGTCACCTCGTCATAAACCTAGTGAATCATGTTCCACCATCTGCATGTTGATGCCTGAAGGAGACTTGTGGAAAGGATCACCATAAGGTTGGATGGTGTCCCTACCAATCCATAGACTCTCAATAAAGCCTCCATCCAATCATCAGCTACTTGCGGATCCGTCTCACCCCTGAACCTGGGCGGCCTCAGGCACATGAACTTGTAAAACGCACTCATGCGGTGTGCATCCTCTGCTACTAGAGCTAATGGAATTGGTGGCCCAATGGGTATTGGTACCGTGTTTGCCTTCACTATGATAGGGACCAGCACTGAGGCCTCGTCGCTTGGTGGGCTTCTATCTCATACCAAGCCTGGAACCATGGCTGGCTATCTGCGTGGGGCCATCATGAAAGAAAATAGGTGTGCCATGGACAAAATAATATACCTGGTGATCTGACTCAAATAAAACTTTTGAAAACACACACACACAATCAGTGTTTTCGTTCACTCAGTTAGAAATCATATGTTAGGGTCCTAGTTAATGGATATGTTGGCTACTGCACCAACACTGAACTCCCTGAATTGAAACCCTCACGCAATACCCTTAACACTATTACTTCATAAGAAAGATCAGAGTCCTATGTTATGCGGTAGAACCGACTCCTATGATACCAATTTGTCCCAACCTGTCCCATGGCGCCCAGGTCATGACTACCCCATGTCGGTCATCCATAGTCCAAGGGCTAGAGACTAACACAAAAGGTGTAATTCCCTATAACTTGGAAGGAATTTCCTTTATAACCAGTAAATTCACACAACAGAACACACAGCTGGATACAAAACACTATATAAATTGTATAAAAAAGGATTTTTGAATGTAAAGGGGTCAAAAATACAAGCCCAACTTCAAAGTACAAGGAACTGGAGAAAATTAAAACAGTTGTTTGGTCGTCCTCCGGGATTTCTACCTGAAGGGTAGGTAGATATAGCCTCCACAGCAGTCCACGTCTGTCCATCTCCTCTGTGTATCATCACGCCTTATGGTCCAATTCCAGGTATCATCCAATCCTAGTACTCTCTACCTCGGTCAACATTGTCTGTCATCTAAATCCAATAGAATGAGGTGCAGGTATAGCTCGTGAAAGGGTGAGTATAATGTTACTCAGTAGGGACCCCGAGACCCTCAAGGTCTCACAAAATCTATCAAGGATACACCACAAAGAATTAAATCAACAGATAAACCCACATATGTATATTCCCAAACATATACATAAGTTATCAACTAATCCATCTCAATCATGAAGAAAACACAAAATTTACTGACTCAGCTCACACATGTATACAACTTATGTAGAGAGTTAGAGAAGATTAGATGTAGCCACTAAATCATATATTCTATCGAACCCACATAGGATCCAGGAACAGTAGTTAGAGCTATCTAACCCACATAGGATCTTGGAATAGTAGTCAGAGCTGTTGGACCCACGAAGGATCCAGGAAAAGTTGTCAAAGCCATCGAACCCACGTAGGATGCAGGAACAGTAGTCAGAGATGTTGAACCCATGTAGGATACAGGAATAGTAGTTAGATCCGTTGAACACATGGAGGATAGAGGAATAGTATTCAGAGATTTCGAGCCCATGTAGGATCTAGGAGAAGAAGTCAGAGCTGTTAAACCCACATAGGATCCGGGAACAGTAGTCAGAGATGTCGAACTCACGTAGGATCCAATAAGAGTAGTCACAGTGCATCCATCCACAGGGTTCCGCACAAATCATTCTTGATTCTAGGAGGGTCCTCTCCTCAATCCAAGTTTATATTTATCAACTTCCACTAAGTCCCATGTTAATGTATTCAAAAGATCATTCTTTCCAAAATAAACCCAACGCGACAGATGGTGTGCCAATCTGACTTCCAGACTGAGAGTTATTGGAATTTCTATTCCGAGGATTTTGTTGGATTTATGTTCATTCCAATGCATCCATACTCCAACTATGTCCAAAACATTAGTTGGGTATAAAAATAGAACCGTACCTCCCCAAGGTTTATTTTCCTTAGATGGTTCTTCAATCGGATGCTCCTAGCTCATGTTATGGGCAAAAGAGTGGAAACAGGTCAAGCGTTTCTGGGTTCTGTTTTGCCTAGTCGGACCGACCCAGCCCGACCCGGATCCGAAATGCGGTCCGACCCGGTCTGAGGGGGCGGCCCGGCCCACGTTGGGTCCAGCCCGCCATGGGCTCGACTCGCACGAGGCCCGCGGCTGGCGGCTCATGGGGTCTACCCTAGCCGCGTCTAGGGGGGAGGCCACACCCCCTGTAATCTTGAATAATGTAGTCGTTTGGGGGGTTCAAAATCGGCGCAACGTGGCACTGGTCCGTGTCACTCGGGACCCCCATGGCGGGTCCCGCTGCTCCTGGCTTGTCGAGTTCCCAACCGACTCCCGGATGGCGCAGTTTCTCGATGCCACCTCCGGTGACCAGTAGAGTTGGCTACCCATCCCACATCATCGTGGCCAAGGCCGTGACCCCTTGGTCCACCGTCCGGCGCGTGCTACGTCACGCCATCCCAGGTAACCCGGCAGCTTGGGCCGCCAGTTCTTCAATCATCCAGCCTTTTGTCGGCCACTACTGCACCGCCGCTGCACTACTTTGGCCCGACGGCCACAACCTAACCTTTTGGTAGAGCGGTTGTGTCGTTGCCATCCACGCTGCTGACTTGAGTTCCGACCGGCCTTCCCTTCGTGTCCGATGACGTTCACTAGTTCTGACCACCATAAAACCTTCTTTTGGTCACTAGACGTGTTCTGGTGGCCCGATTCTCAATCCAGAAGTTGTTGCGCACTACTCTAGATATCTCCTTCAATCTGCAACCATCATTGACGAAAATCACTCAACCCGGACTCATGTCGTGATTTGGGTCAAAATCCACAAAGCATGGCGGAGGGGGTCGGGCCATATTCGTTTGTCCCGCACCCTCTGTGTTTGAGTGATATCATCCGTGTTCAATTCATAATCCTTGATGGGAAAAAATTAATGTGAAACAATTAACAAACCTCGAACCCCTACCTTTGATCGTTGTTCGTTGACAGAGTCACGGGGAAGAAGACGGTGTTGTCGTCGTTCATCGCGTCCGCTGCACACTTTCTATCCTGAGCTCATTCTTCGATTCGTTGATGAAGATGAGGAGGGTAGGTCAGTCGAAGACATCCCATGTCAGTAGGAGTCTACGAATGGAGGTCAAAGGAGATTGTTCTTCATAGTCGAAGGTGTTCTTTGTTCTTCGTTGGTGAGAGATTTTCCCCCTAAGCTCTCTCTCTTCTCCCAAGTTCCACCAAAAGTCAAATGCCTACCAAAATCAAAGATTATGTTAATATATTATTTAATTGTTGGCACAAAATTCAAAATGGTCTGGAATAATTAATTGAGGAGGATTCTCCACATTATGTGTCAGTGGAGATGGAGAGGCTCCCCTACACTTAATGGAAAAAATTGAGGTTTTCTCCCCATTAATGGAGAGTTTCAATGGGGTTTAAAACTCGGGTGCTCCCCACCTCAATTAACATGAAGAGAAGGTTAGGTTTGTGTGGGCCCCACCACCATAACCTCTCATGGGCGGTTAACGTGTGGTGGTCCTCACCTCTCACTTCCAAGTGGAGGGTTTAACAGACAAAAAAAATAAAGCTACACAACTTTATTTTTATTTCATTATTTCACTAAAAACCCCAAAACTAACTTTTATTCTCGACCAACTTCAGTTGAGGTGAAAGCATTATTAAGATAATACCAGCACTGTGAGTTCAATGGTGCCCTCAAATTTCAATTTTGAGCACTAGTTTAGAAGTTATAAAAACCCACCCGTATGATTACTGAACGTACCTGAACAAAACATCAGAAATTGAGTTCGGTCACACCGGATCCCGGAATCATGCACCGTCAAATTTAACGGACTCATAAAATTACAATGTATTTATGAAAAAAATTTACCCAAAAATTCTGCGTCTTTACAAGGAGTCTAGCCTTGAGTGTTATATGAAGAATTTCCTTGTCGAGATGCATATTGTGGATTACAGGTTCTCAGAGTTGATGTTTGTTTTTTCATTTTTTGTGGATTACATAATTCTATGTCAATTTAGGGAGACAATATATAAGGATTTTAAGTGTATTTCCTTGAGATAAATCTTTGAATATAGGTAGTCACCATCAGATTAGACCATAGATATGGATGAGGTCATCTATGTCTTAAGTCGTGTAGTTCTGCCTACTTGTATGTGAGATGAGATTATGTGTGAGACTAATTATTAGAAGTGGGAGGTGCATTCGGGTTTTTAGAAAATGGTACCATGACTCGTTTCGATAGTATTGGTGTCCATGCATGAAAATAAAATTCCCAGGTTTGTGATATAATGTTACACCTATCAACAGGTGAATGTTGAGAGTAAACAACCTAGTGGTATACTACAATCATTGACCATTCAAGAATGGTAGTTAGATGATGTAACAACTGATATTTAGTGGGTCTCATGAGAAAGACGTGTAAAAATGAATCTATTTGAGTAATAGTAGATCGAATGAGTAGAGACTCACATTTTGTGCCTATAAAGAAGAATTTCTTAGTGGATCAGCATGGAGACTTCTATGTTAGGATATAGTCAGTGTGCAAAGGCTTCCATGGATTATAGTTTTATAATGTGACTCATTTTTCATTTCATGCTTCAATAATGTCATGTAGAACATTATTTGTACATAGTTAAGGTTGAGAATGGATTTCCACCTATATAAATATGGGCGGTCATAGTATAATATATTGGTTTTGGTGGATATTCCATGATCATGTGTCCTAGACTATTGGGGGTCTTTGGAAAAGAACATATCACTCAAAGGATTTTTCTTATAGAGACATTTATTATGAAAATATTCTTATGGAACCATATGCGTACCTTTATTTTAAGCCATGATGGTGGCCTCTTTATTGGATGGATGCATGTGAGTTAGAGTTGTTGAGACCCAGTGCCTTACAGGATACATTAGAGATGGTTCAACTGATTCAGAAAATATATATACAGTGAAATGTATAAATAAGGTTTTTTTATTATAGGCACGGATGAATTCATGATTTTAGAGTGGGTGATCATGTGTTCCTTCGAGTGTTTCCAATATTGGGTAACTGTATGATTTAGTGTCATGGAAAATTGGCACCGAGCCCTATCATAAATTTTGAGTTTGTAGAGAGAATCAAGTCAGTGGATTCATATTGGATCCTATAGATTAGTATAGTAATACATATGATGTTTTTCATGTTTCACTACTTTTATAGTACCACCCATACCCTTATTATGTGATCTATGTGAATGAGGATGAGCTTATGACTGATACATCTTTCAAGAGTATCTGATACATATTGTGGATCATATTGAATTTTTTTTGGGGAAACACCATGTTGATAGTTCATGTATTTTGGAAATATTATCATTATTAGGAGAGAAAATGGAGGATAAAATTAGATATTTGGGCTTAGAGACCCAATATTTTTACCTCAGAATCTTAGAAATGCATGGGAGCATAGCTCATGGATGGGCTATTATATGGTGGGGATATTTTAAGATCTATAACTTTTATGGATATTTGTGTTGATAATTTATTGGTAGTTTTTTCCACTTTTTGGTTTTACACTTTTCGCATCATTTATTGGGGGTGTCTGCGTACAATTTGGATGTTTTGGAGGGGTTTTGGGTAGTTCATGGTTAGTGCACAGTTTTCCCAAACAGTGCAGCCGAACCCAACAAACCACGCAACCCTATAAAGAGATTGATATCATGGTTGAACATGATTTGATAAACAGTATACCTTGTTAGGAGTATCAATTAACCCCTATATGAGAGGCACGTGGTTAGGGTGCATGGATTGGAAAACCATGTGCCCCAGCCTATGAAATCATGAATTTGAGATTTTAATCCTCAAAAAAAATTCTTTTTAATTCACACACCCCCCCAATTATTATACTTAAAAACTCTATAATAGGATAAACCTATTTCCTATATTTCATAGAGCCTCCAAGATGAATTTATCTTCTTTATAAACTCAAATATAGATGAATTTAATATTTTATTAATGGATATTCACCTCTCATGGTATGTCATTTCTCCACCATTATATATCTCTCTCTTTCCCACCTATCTTTCAATATTACGAAGGAATAGTTTTACCTTATTGGAATGGTTCTGGATATATGATTTGGTCGATCTAACTCAATTTGATCTTGGATCTTGGTATTTTAATGTAGATCACTTTCTTCACTGTGCAATTGAATGTTCAACTTCAATATACGGATTTCATGTTTGGTGAATGCACATTAACAACCATAAGGTAAGTGGTCAAATTTTGAAATCACAATGTGTTGATTAAAATGTGGATATGGAATTCTGGAATAGAAATTTCCATTTTTTTCTTCACATCTTGAGTTGGGATAATTATATTGACAATTAATTAATTTAATGATGTGAAAATGTTATTTATGGGACATTGGGATAAGGGATTTGGTCAATTAAATGATATTGTGAGATAGGTTAATTGTTGAGAATTTTTTTTTACTAATTATGGGAATAAAGGGAATCATGTGTTCACCTTGAAGGATTAACGATTATTTTCGAATAAATGCTGAAAAATTATTTAGTGATGAATTGTTCATATAATCCCATGAGATTAAATTGAGGCTTTATGTTTGAATTAATAATTGAAATTTTATATCATATATGGATTTTTATTATAGGATTAATATAGATTAACCTTGTTAAATGTGATATGTTTCATACATGTGATTGATTACGAGATGGGGCATGGGATGTAGACTGAACATCCAAAGATGCACAAGGTGCTAGAAATAATATTCCAAACCCAAATGAATGCATGTGATTATTTTTAATGGGAGAGGGACTAATGCTCTAAATACCTATGAGGTTTGGGATAGGGAATGATGATCCAATTAAATAGTTGTGGAACTAAATAATGCATTATATTCCTATGAGATTGGTATTGGACTATGGTTCCAAATAGTCATGATGTTAATTGAAATTAAATGATAAATTAATGCATTATTATTTTAATACGTGATATTACATGGAGATAGTTCAGATTCCGGCACGGGCCGAAGAAGGTATTATTGGTTTTGGAAACATCATGAAGTCAAGATATTTATGTGGTTAATTAAATTATAATTTATTTTGCAAGTTGATTATTTTATCACTATTACTTTAGTCTATATACATCTTCATAAACGGTTATATAATGGATATTTAATTATTCATCGTTGGTGGTGGCCTACATAGTTTTAATCACACCCTACTGAGGCTTCATGATCAATACCCAAATAGACTTAATGTTAGTAGAATTTTACGAGGGCATGAACCCTATGTTATATGGATGACATGGGATACATCCTGGATGAGGGACGCATACATGATGTCGAAACCCCCTTTGGGATTTATCAGAGTTTCTATATTTTTGGGTTTCATTTAGACCCATGAAACATATATGGCATGAAATTTCTATTTTATTATTTTGGATAATGTATTAAGGAATTAGGTTGTACTGGTATTATTATGGTTATGGTTATTATTATTTATTAAAGACATTGTGATAATTTGATAAAGTGGTCATATTTTCCCTTTGTTTTATATTTGACACTTTCTTCTAGTCTGTAACATTAGGAATATGGGGTGTCATTATAGTCGCAATGAAACCAATTGTTTCCAGTCATCGTTGTGTGGAACCCATTTCGCGATGTTACATTGGATCACATGTCATCAAGAAGACTATAGATAAAATCCAGTTAAATAGAAATTTGATGTTGACATCTCAGTGCATATAGAAATTGTATGCCGACTGATGTCGAATACCTTTTGCAGTAAAGGCAACAGATGAGGTTTTCTTAGAATTATCACCCAGGTTGGGCAATCAACATATTTGAATGAATGGTAAGCTTTCAAATCGATTCATTAGACCGTATGCGGTTTATTAAAAGAATCGAAAATGTTTCATAGTATATATCACTTATTCATATATATCGGTCCATACATGATTCACTTCATCTATCATAGCTCCATATGTAATAATAAGACTTCTCACATATATTATATCCTAATAATGATGCTTTAGGGGTGGATTATTATATCATGGAGTATCAAGTGCATATTTTGGATATGAGTGTGAAGACACTATGAGGATTTCTAGTTCAATTAGTATAAATGATATGGATCTATTGATGATTACAAGATGATTTTTATTAGTGGGAATAAGATATAAAATCATCGTGGGTGGATATTTTTTAAAACGATACATATTTACCCTCAAAAAGACAACTTATAGATGTGTAGCATTATGGAGGATAGGGTATAATGACCTGAATTTTCTAAAAGGTATGAATCATTTTTAGATTTATATTACATAATGTACCCCTTGAAATGTTTCTGAATGTTGTCGTGGTGGTCACAAGGGTGTCTACAACTTGTTTGGAACCCAGATCCCTGTTTTTTGAAAATGATTAATGGGTTGTAGAATTCAAAGGAATTTTGTTTCCTTGCCCACCCCCTTCCATTTCCATATGGGGTAATTTTAGAATGGTGCATGGGATTCATGGTTTGTTTGGAACTATAATAGACTAGACACATGACCTTGCTAAATTTCATACAATCTAGACCAATGGGATTCACATGGATTGTGCATGGTAAGAGAGACCGTGTTCCAGGCCAATGTAGGATCTTCCTATTACAAAGTAATAGTATTGGTTTGGTGGATAGGTTGGATAACTGTGCAGCCAAATCATTAACCATTTATAGGATGGATAAAATTAAAAAAAAATTCCTTAATGAACCTAAAATATAAATCCTCCCCTTTCTCCTCCCATTTCCAAAGGATGAGCTCTCTATTTTCCTATCAGGGAACTTTCTTCTTTCCAAGATAGATATTTTCACTGCACCTAGATAAATAATCCAATAAAATTGTTATCAGAAAAACTAGATTTGATGAGTTATGCTATCAATTACTATTTATTCCATTATTTATTTTACTTCACATCTCTTGCACTATTTTGGTTTGATGTCAATCACTATATTTTCTGGGTGATGGACCGTAATTCTAATTTATTCCAATTTAATTTGAATCTGAAATAGATATAAGAAGAGAAATCATCCAAAGACCTATGGTAGGTCCTCTAGTTGTATTCAGTAAATTTAATAATGTCACCATAGACTCTCCATGATGTTGAAAAGTGTATATATCCATATATTCCATTAAATTTTGCTATTATTCTTAAATTAATTGAAACATGTTATTATACTCCTATATACCCTTATTAATAGATAAGAGTTTGATGACCTCATTAATTTACACCTATTTTGGTGTGATATCTTACTTTCTATCTTTCATATAATTTATCAAATGACCAGAACAACATCTATGTTTTCAGCATCACTTGATAAATGAATTTACCACCCTTAAAGATATGATTACTTTACTAAAGAACCTTTTAATTGATCAGATTAATATACTATGGAATTGGAAATCATTATGATTTAATGGGTAAGCATCACAATGTGTTTCCTTTCCAAAATGAATTAAATGGAATGTAATTGAGTGTAAATGAGTGGCAAGGCCATTGCTCATAGTTTAAAATTATGAAATGTGATTGATATGATATGTTATTCCCTTGGTTATAATTGGATTTATTATAATAACATTATAGAGGTAAACCTTCATGATATAGTTATTATTATATAAATGAAGTTTATATAGGAAAAAATGATATTTAATAGAGTTTTTGAGAATATTGATTCACACTATTATACATCATTTGTTGAGGAGAACATCTATCACAATTATCCTATTATATGGGCACGAACATGATGTTACATGTTCCTCTTTATTAGGTGTTGGGAACGATGTCTCACCCCACCTATCTTGATTGTTATGAATGGTGTCTAAAATTCATTATGAGATTCAAGGGATATAACCTTTCTAGTGTCTATGTATCATTAGACTTGTTGTAGGTGTTTGAGTTTTGCCCCAATTTTAGGAAACACCTAGTATCCTGGTATATTCTAACATACATCATCACATACATAGTGCATATAAGTGGAAACATAATAAAAGTATACTATATATATTGTTACTATATATATGTATATTTACTGATCAGACATCAACCAGACTATGAAGAAGTGGGTAGAGCCATCGAGAATCTTATAGAAACCTATGATAGCTGATATTTATTTATTCGTCATTGATCATTATTCATTATACATACCCACTGCTATGATAGATACATTGCATGGATTATCTCTAGACACTATTAGTCATGTCACACTATAATTTTATATCAAACCCTACTTGGGGCAGCTTTGGAAACTAGGATGATTACATGTCTATAGGTATAGATAAAGAAAAGAACCAAAATATAGAAGATTGCTTTATTTTACTCATAGTATGGTGTATGGGAGGATATCGATGATCATTTTCTCATGATGTTGGTGGAGTAGTCTTTTTGTATTATTAATATTTTTATATAGTATTTTTATATGTATGTCCCATATTTACCCTTTTTTATATCAGTATTCCATTAAATCATTGTAGATGACTCAACCTATTTTCTTTTTATTATTGTTTTTATTGTATTATTATTTACAATTTTGTATTTGATGATCTTTTTTTAATATCTTGCTTCAGCTACGGTAGGTTATTGGTCATGTTTTTATAGTATCTACTATGTATATGATTTCATTATTCTATGTTTATTGATTTCATCCATTTTTACACTATGTAATGTGGGTATAGTCTCCCCACTATACCATCTTACACCCTCTGATTTAGCTGGCAGCCTCTGGCATAGGGGGAGGTGACTTGAGGCCATGTTCCCCATTGGCTCAGGGCCCTAGTTTGAAGGAATTCAGGTTGAAACATTACATATAGGATGAGAGGTGGGAATTTTGGATGTTATTTTTGTAGTTAATAGACAAACCCAAGTCATTTTATTCTGTGAATAAGGCAGGGTAAGGGTGGACTTTTATAAGCGGGGGACATCATAGACATGGTGTTTCTGAAAATAAATGAGTACTCCAACATTTTTCTTATCTCAAAAGGGTAAAAAAACAACCAATATAGAACTTTAGAGGTGTAATGTTTCAAATATGGTTATAAAATATTTTTTGTAGAACTTTAGAGGTCTATTTGATTGTTATCTTCTTAGTTTAACCAATCGGTAAATCTATTTTTACCTTAATCGTAACAAATACTATTTTCTGAATTCACTAATCATTTTTGAAATAAAAGTTAGTGAACATTATTAGATAATATAACATATGATGATTTGAAATATGAAGCCCATTTTTAAGAATTCCCTACACATGGGTGGAATAATTAAATTTAAAAGTAATTCCATAGGCGTAACAGTAAAGAGGGTTTTTTAAGAGAAAATGTTCAAAATTTAACAAAGATTTTTTTATTTAAGATCAATAAGAAATTGATTAAAAAAAATTGGATTAATTTGACAAAAATTTGAAATAATTTTAACATAATACCAACTATAAATATAATTTTTCCTTATAAATAATTTAAATGAAAGATCAGTTTTCAATTAAAAATATTTATTTTTGACTATCAATTAGAAAATAAAACTTTCAAAAAATTATTAAATATTCACCCTAGTGTAATTTTTAAATTATTATAATAAAAATTAATTTTATATTTTAGATTATAATATTTAATGGTTTAAAAAATTATATTTAAAACAAAATTCTCATATCGGAAGAAAATGTTCTTTTAGGATGGGTATTTCTCAAGCACAATATAATGGTTTATTAACTATTTGTCTAATAACAATAAAAGAATTGATATAAATTAAAAATAAGTGATATATAACAAAAAAATTTAATTTATAAAATTTGAAATTCTGTATTATTTTAACTTATTTAAAATTGCGAATCATTATGCAATATTAAATGGTTTTCAGAAAAAACTCATTTCCAAACCCAAAAACTAAAATATACTAAAGACCAATATAATTTTGGGTAAAACGTAATTTCGTAGAATAAATAAAATTAAATAAGTATTATTTTACCTTAAATTATATTTAAAAAATTGGAATTTTTTAATTATTTGTTCTATTTAAATGAAAAGACAGTTTTACAAAAATCAGTATTTTTTACTATTCACTGAAAAATCAAAATTTTCAAAAAAGACCCAAAATTACACATAAAGTAAATTATGATATTTTGATTCAAAAATTATTTTTATTTAATCTAAAAAAATTATAAAATTATAATATTTTTATTATAATATTTTTTTCCCAATCAAATAAATATCATTTTTCAAGAAAAATTATTTTTGAAAAATAAAAACACATGAATAAAAACTGAGTGATTATTTAATATATACTTATCAATAATATATACTAAGTAAGACATTAATATATATATATATATATTCAATAATTATTTAATATTATTCATAACTTCCAGTTTATTGTCAATGTTATAATGGTAATAAATATCATTGGATGATTATGTTCAGTGTTTAATATTTAATATGATATCAAATATATAAATATCTAGGATTTGGGTACCTCTAGATGTTGAAGAGATTAAATTAATTTAAATAGATATACATCATAATTTCTTAGGGTGTTACATTTTATTATTTCTTTTGTGTGAAATTTCATTTATTCTATCGAATATAATTGTATTCATTTAAAATCATTGGGTGTTACATCATCCCTTTCGAAAAATTCAACTTTTCAATTTCAGAAAAATATTACTAATTTTAGGATTGAAATTTGAAAATTCTTTCTTTATACAAGCATGATAAAAAGTGGTAATAAAACATCCACTTAATATTACAGAAAACTGAATTACAAATTTCTTATAGAATAATGGATTACTGGGTTTCCAAATTGGATAACAAGGGTAGGAATAGAATGAAGGAGTGAATAATTATTGAGAGTGATTAAGGTAATTGATCAAAAGAATGTAAAGGATCGGTGGAATGTTGAGGGCCTTTAAACCATAAATCATTGATGATCTAATAGGCCATTAATTCATTAGAAATGACATTACTATTATAATATTTTTATTTCAATATAATTTTCTAAGATTTGAGGAATTATTCTACCATCTTCACAAAGATAATATCGAAATATAGTTACATGATGGGTATAATTTCTTCACATAATCAATATTCACCATAACCTCATCATTTTCTCTAAATAAATTCTATTTATGTTTAATTTTTCATCTCTGATGCACTAAAATGATATTTTAAAGAACACGTAACCATAAAATAGATAAAAATATATTCATATGTCATTTAATCAATAATAAATAATAAAATGGTAATCACCTGGTATGATACTTCCCAAAATTAATAAACATGTATATGGAACAATAATATCAAAAATTAAATAGGTATACCAAATGATTAAATTAAATCATTCCATAACCATATATCAAAAATAGTCTCATGAAACTCAAGATTAAATTGTGTTTTACACTCAATTTTTATCTCATACAATTCAGGTTTTAGGGAAAAAATATTGTATATTCATTCAAAGTATCATTAATCACTTGAAAACCAAATCACTTTTCAGTATTTTGGTCATCTATATGTTAAAACATGTGTTCTAAATATATGAGATCAAATAAAATATAAATTTTATAAATAACATAAATATCATATCCAAAATATTTATATTAATGCATAGAATTAAAAATCACATCAACATATTAAAATCTCTCTAAAAATTACATTAATCAATTTATTAGCTCTCACATTAAACCTCAAAGTGGTGAATAAGAGTTTAAGCATAAGATCATCTATAGTATTATAAACCAATAATGGTATCCAAAACACTTAAGATAGCCTCAAATGAAAACCTATAAATTTATAATGTCATCAGGACATTTCCTCTAATGCCAACTACAATAAACTAGAAGTCGCAGTCCTGGATCTAGTATTGAAATCATAAATATTATTTTTGGTCAATTATTCTTATAATTGTGACCAATTTTTCCATCCAAAAACACATCATCAATAGGAAAAATTGGATCACATAAATTCTCCAAGAAATTATAAGTCTATAATTATGGAAAATTTGGAAAAAAACCTACATAAAGAATAACCATGTTGTAAAATGATAATTTGTCCTACGTAACCTAGATTTTCTTTTTTCAATTTAATTTATCAAAATTATATATATAAAATACATTCTATATGAAATTATTTCAAAAAAGTATTTATAACCTAGGAAAAATGAAACATAAGATGGGTGAGATCAAATCCTTATGGAAAACATTAAAATTAAAAAAATCATTAATGATTATAAGACGATCATTAGGGTGTTATAACATAATAGAAGTGTAGTTGTATAGAACATGAATATTCATACCCATCCATACCTTGAACATAAATCATGTAATCATGGCACACGGATTTAACAATTGAAAGAGTTATAAGAGTCAGTAATCATGATCCATGTGATACTAATAATGTTAAAATGAAACATAGTAAATCAATGGAAAGCATACATAAAACATATTGCTATATTATAACATCATCATCATAGAACACTTAAAAACCCTTACAGAACCATTATAATTAGAATAACCATGTGACTAATTTTCAATATATTTCTCGGAAGAACATAGCCATTAAATAATGTATTAGAGCTCTATTTAGGTGAACCCATCATAGAAAATTTAACAAGATCACCTGGTGTCATTTGGGATTCCCATTAATATTAGTTGTAATGTGATCACAAAGTGCTATTTTTTCCACCCCATCATTTATGATGTAATGAGATCCCAAGGTTCTATTTGGGACACCCAATTATATAAATTTATATAGGCTCACCTTGTTCTATTTTGTATTCCCAATCATATGGGCTACAATAGGCTCACAAAGTGGTATCTGTGCCACCAAATCATATATAATATCCAGGTACCATGACATGTATAAAGTATACATATCATTAATTTCTTCATAAAACTCAGAGAAAATATCCTTATATCTTTTATAACATGATTATCCAATTGAAAATAAATGGGTTTCATATAAATCCCATTAAAACATGAGTAACCCATGGAATGGAAATAGGCTTTATGAAAATCTCTATGAAATAATAATTATCCATTTAGTGAAATAATGAGAATGGTATAATAACAAAATATCTTCATTTATGCATAAGTAACAAGAATGTTTGTTGATGTTGATTAATCTAAATAAAATTAAAATATAATTTCACTAATTTGGACGAATATAATCTTATTTTGAAAATTATTTTTTAAAACTATTTATTTAAATAATTTTCTAATTGTCCATTTCTTCAAAAATGAACATGGAAACGAATAAAGGTTTTAAAAAATCGTTTTAAACATATCTTGTAGAAACTATTCATTCTATTTAGAAAAAACATTTTGAAAATATTTTGAAAATATTTTTATTTTCTGATTAACATGTATGATTATAAAGGAAGATTAAAAGAAAAAAATGGTAATGGTAAGAGAAAAATATTTTCTTTCCGTACATGTCAAACCAATTATTAATATCACATATATGGTAAAATCCAGGTGAGAATTATTTTGAAAATAAAAGAGTTATTTTTGAATTTATTTTAAAAAGATAAAATTTGTTTCAAATTTCTTTAATAATTCATTTTAGAAAGTCAAATACATTTTTAAAAATATTTCTTGAAAACATGGTTTTGTTAGAAATTATATTTCAAATCTATGATATAAATGATGTCCGATTTTCTTGAGAACATTTTCTCAATTATTCTAAGTACCAACATGTTAGAAAATGGTACTATTTCATGATAATGTCATGAATGAAAAGGGATGATTAAAATTACAGATAATTATGTTTATTTAAATAATATTATTTCAATAATGGCGTCTTAATCATAAATATTTTTGATAATCAATGATATTGCAATATAAAACGCATACCACGTAGGTAATATTGATTCATGATCCCCATAAAATAACAACATTAAATGAAACTTATAACATTATAAAGATAATGACATTCATGATATAACATGTCATAGGGGATTTATATACACCTCATAAAATAATATAGGGCTATAACGTAACACACTTTTAAAAGAAATAAAATTGATACAAAAATCTAATAACGCTTTGGTACGTTTGAAAACATGAACCCCCTAGAATAGATTTACACAAATGTATATGTGTATTCACATAAATTTAATTTTATGATTAATATAATATATTTATGTGCTATACATACACTACACAATAAAATAATTTGTTAATATGATATATATCTCTTATAAATAAAAGTGAGATCATAAATAATATTCATCAAGATTACATTTGGATGAACATGATTTAACATCCTATACAGTTGTTCATAAAATTTTATTAAATTATTACAAAAAAATAATAATATTTTTAATATTTATAATTTCATATATTATCATTTTACGACATATCATCACCCATTCATTAATAATATTTTCATATTTCCATTGTTTCATACTTTAATTAAATTTCTCTCTCATCCATGATTTGTTAGGAATGTATTGTTTCTTGTGAATATTATATAGTTACATAATATACAGAATAATAATCATGAAATAATTATTATATTTGTTAAAAAATTATAATTTTAATACCTTCCATGAATTTCGGTCAGGATAAATGCACTAAAATTATGATTACATAGAGTGTAGGTCAAACATACGTATGTGTAGAATTTCCATTTCTCAATGATCATTATAGAAAGAAGTTCAAAAATATTTTTCATTTCAAAAATTATAATTATATCATAAAGACAACATTATTATCTTATATATAATTATATATATGTATCATTATTTTTTGTGTTTTGACTAAAATAGAGTCGCATAGCTTCGTGAAAGTGACAATCCACACATACACGAATGAAATTATCATCATTTTAGATTAAACAATTTAATGATATATTAATATTAATAAATGATAAATATATCATTAATTTCATATCAATTTAATTTATATCACATATATTCAATATATTTGCCTTTTTTTACCTTCAATGTAACGTGTTAGGGAAAAAATATCACATTGTTTTGCAAGGAAGTAGTACACCATACACACAAGTAATGTTATCATTTCCCATAATGAATGTAATTTAAAAATTTATATCTAATATAATGACTACATATTAATATTCTTGTTATAAATATATTATATATATAGTATATATATCATTATACCTATCTTCAAGAGGTGGTAGTAGAAAAAAATGACATATATTTGCAAGTCGGTAGTTCACTATTCTCTAGAATGATGATTTCGTAACCCATTTGACCGAAGAAGGAAATTACTTAGGTCATTACATTTACATAATAACATCTCAGTATATGAAATATAGATATATTTTTAAATTATCATGGTTTAATTTGAATTGATTTAGGTGAAGAGAAAAAATAAAAAATCTCGTAGAAGAATGTTACCACTTCTTCAGGTATCCTCCATAGGTTTCCATCTATGGACACAGTATGTTGTATTTATACCCAAAATAAAGACTCTAGGTCGATAGTATGGTTTTTTGGAATATATTTTTCAGTGTCTAGGATAAACATAATAGGTTTCAATGTGTGAAGAATATATGAGAGGGGGTATCTTTTTATATATAAGGGAGAAGACATTGTTGGTATTTTTAAAAGAAATGAGCGGTCACACATTTTTCATATGACACAAGAGTCCAAAATGAATGATTATAAATACATAGAGTGTAATGGTTTAAATATATATATCCAATAATTTTTGATGATTTGATATGTCATTTTAATCCATACATTCATAGTTTACTATCATAATAAATACATTTTTACCTTAACCATGATAAATAATTTGTACTGGATTCACTATTAATTTTCGTCAAAATATATGCTGAAAATATTAGATAATATATATTATTGTGGTTAAAAAAATTTAATAAATTAATCTAAATTTCATTCATAGAAGTGGAAAAATTAAAATTACAAATACCCTCATGGACACGGTGATATATATTGTTTCTATCGAGAAAACGTTTATTTTTATACAATGTTTTTATTTCTAATATCAATATGAAATTTATTGCAATAACCAAATATAATTTTGATAATTAAAAAAAGAAAAACATTACTCTAATATATTTTTCAAAATTTTATATAAAAATCTTTATTTGTTTTTTCAAATAAATTTCTTAATGGTGGAAAAAATTCAATTTAAAACAACACCCACTGATGTGAAAAAATTAGGTTTTCAAGAACTATATTTATCAAGAACAAGATGATTTTATATTAACTCTATGTCTGATAATAATCATGGTAAGAATTTCAATTAAACTTTATTGTCATGTAATAAATAAATTTCCTTAAAAAATATCCACAATATTTATTATTTTAATTAATTAATATTGAGAATCATTATTCTCTTTAACATATTTTTTCAGAAAAAACCCATTTACAAATCCAAGAAAACTTATAATAAAAACCAATATAAATTTGAATAAAAATTAAATAAATAGAATAAATATAACTAAATAACACTTATGTTCGATGAAAACATATTCATAAGACATTTTATTGTTTTAAAAGAAATCTTTTCGAAAGTAAAATATAGTTTAACAAAAAATCGGCATTTTTTACTATTCACTGAAAACTCAATATTTTTCAACAACAACCAAAATTTCAGCCAAATTAAATTGTTATTATCCAATTCCAAAATATATATTAATTTTATCAAATAATGGATCACAAGATTCAAAAAAATTATTACAATGTCTTTTTATTAAAAATCAATAAAAACAATTTTTAACAAAACATATTTCTGAAAAATAAAATCATCTTACTAAAAAAATTGTTGATTATTTAGTAAATATTTGTCAATAATTTATATTATTTAATAAATGTAAATATATATATATATATATATATATATATATATATCATGAAGTATTTAATACTACTAATACCTACCAATTTAATAGAGAGGTTGTAACGGTAATATATATCATGGGATGTTTAAGTTATGGGTTGCATGTTGAAATAGCTATCAAACATAAAAATATTGGTTATTATTTTACCAAAATCTATTGAAAATATAAAATTTATTTAAAAATAAATATATCATAAATTATCTGGGAGTTACATTCTCTTATATACTCAGAGGTTAATGTCCTATAGTGAACCAACCTGAGCTACCCTCAAACCTAGGACGTAACCCAATATATTACATAATCGAAGAGAATTCCTGATCCCCATCATCTGGACACAAGCACTCAGGTATAAAACAACACACCAAGTGAATTATTTATTCCTAACCTAAACAATGAACATGTAAAGATATACAAACTCAAAGTAGTATAAAACATCATAAGGCTTATATATATAACATAACTATAAGAAGTCAGTAGAAAAAAACCAAAGTTAAAGCAGAAATGAAATCAATGATAATAGAACAACCATAATAGAAAATGAATGCAACACCCCATGATTACATGGTACATTTTTCTTTGAATAATGAAATATCTTGCATTATATGCAACTTCGAGTTTCTAACACACCACGCCCAATCAAATAAGTCGTTATGAATAGTAATAACCCATTTATTAAAATTGATAAATTTTAATTTATAAAATGTACATCATTTTTGAATTAGGAATATCAAAATTATCATAGGGTGAATTTTTGATACTTTTTTGAAAACATTCAATTTTGGATGAATAGTACATAATTTTAATTAAAAAAATCTTTATTAATCGAAATAATTTATAGTGTAAAATTATTCATTTGAGTGGTTTTAAAATATAATTAGATTAAATTTTTATCATTTAATTTAATTTAGGTCATTGTCTGTAATTTCACATTTAAACTAATTATAAACAACTATCGATCATTTGATAGCTATTATTTCTCAAAAACACGCTTTTTGTTTTGACAACATGAATTAACTTTAAATTAATTTATGCCCCATCTGTGTTTTGAATTTGGAAAAATGGATTCCATATTTGGAATCAAGATGTCCAAATTGTGTAAATAGGTTACTTTTCTTTAGACATTATGAATAATTATTTCGGTAAATATTTTATTTATCATGGTTAAAGGGTATATCCGGTAAATAAGGGTAAAAAATTAATATTATAATAATATTAAATTACCCTAACATGTGCCCAATTTCTATTGTTTGATATATGTATAACCATGGGAATCCTTGGGTAGATTTCGAGATCCCATGCAGCTACTTGGGAGTGAAAATGACATTTTACATTAATTAATCTAAAGTAAAGACAAAAATAAAAAAAGCATGTATCTTTTAGTAAAACATTTTTATATGGAGTTATATAATTGATCTATTCGACAATAAATATTCATTAGAAAGCTAAAAATATTTTATATATAATGGTATTTTATTTATAAATTTTATACATTAAATAATTAAATTTAGTTATGACACACTGATTATGTTGTAATTAACTTATTAATGAATGATTAAAATAATTGATATTATAAATATCCAAATAAATATAATTTGAGACTTTTAATTAATTCCACTAATTTTATAGGTTAATATGAAATGTTATGGTTGATTAAATAATTTTTTAATGTAATAATGTTGTTAGGATTCTCACAAAAACAAATACAGAAAACTGTCAAAATTGACATAATTGAGTTTTTAAAAAAAATACTATTATATAAATTTATTTAATATTCATAAAAATATAAGGTTCTTCAAAAATACTTTGATAAGGTTATATATATTAATAACGAACCACATTGGGTTCTTTTGGAAGTTTATAGTCAGTTTATTAACTATATAATATAAAAATACAAAGAGACATGGTAAATGTCAAACTATATAACTAAGAGTTAAATCTAAATGATAAGGTTAATATAGTGAACTAAACCAGTATAAAACCTATTAGTAGAGAGGTTTTAGACCCATAATTACCTTATCCTTGATATTAATAATTTTGGAATCATTAGAAACAGAACATTATTTTATTATAAAATAATATTTCATGATTTTCTTAAATTGGCACTCACCTCTCCTATGCAATGGTACATCCCCTTTTCTTAATTTCACACCTCCAAAGCCTTTTTTATCATTCAAACACTTCCAAAATATCCCCCCAACATTCATCCCATCATTATAGAGGCCTTCCATTTGTCATAATGCCATCCAATAGAGCCCATTTTATCAAATCAAAAGGAAGAACCCGAAAAAGAGGTAAATATTTCACCACCTTTTTCAAATTATATTCTTCTTCCACTTCCTCTTTCATTGTTCATTCCATTGTAAAATAATAAATCCAGTATCATATATATATTTTTATGTTTTTATAAAAAAAATTCAACCATATTCATTATTCTATCTGTCACGACCCATCCCCCGGGGCCCGTATAGTGACAACCCCAAGTCCGCCTTCCATATGCCAGGGGCTGGAGACCAGTATCAAAGGGGTAAATCATTAAAATGGGAAGGAATTACCTTTATAACTTTAAAAAAACACATCATAGAACACTACTGGAAGAAAAACACTAAGTAAAACTGTATAAAAAATAAGTGCTGGAATGTAAAGGGGCCGGAAATACAAGCCCAACAGGAAAGTAGAAGTACAACTGAAAGAAAGTACAACTGAAGAAAAGTAAAGCAGCTATTGGGTCATCCTCTGGTGTCACGACCCATCCTCGGGACCCGTGTCATGACAACCCCAAGCCCGCCTTCCATAGTCCAGGGGGTGAAGACTAGCACTAAAGGCATAAATCCCTAAGTTGGGAAGACATTTTTTTATAAAAGTAAACACACAAAACATCGTACACAACTCGAAGAAAGACTCTAAGTAGAAACTTTATACAAAAGATGTGCTGGAATGAAAAAGGGGACAGAAATACAAGCCCAACAGTAAAGTACAAAGAAAATACAAATAGTTGGAAGGTGTGTAAAAGCTCCTGGATCGTCCACCATGGATCCTACCTGAAGGGTAGGTACATATAGCCTCATTATCACTCCACGTTCGTCCGTCTCCTCTGGGTACCGACTCATCGTGAGGTCCACCTCCTGGTACCGTCCAATCCTTGTACATTATGCCTCAGTTAGCACTGTCCTTCGTCTACATCCAATACAACGAGGTGTAGGCAAAGCCGGTGCAGGGGTGTGAATAAAGATACTCCGTAGAGACCCTGAGACCCTTATGGTCTCACAAAATTCATCAAGTATAAAAAAAAAGTATGAATCAACGGACAACCATTACTTACATATATGCTCATACATTTACCTAATTTATCTTGTTACGCATCTCAATCATGAGGAAAACACAAATTTCATTGACTCCTCTCAAACCAGGATTTTTAGTGTAGCATATAAGTACATATGATTAGTCGCGAAGCAATATCATCTTATTCTAACAAGAGGCACTTCTTGTGACCATACGAAGTCTGACCCACACAAGATCGAAAGGTACTAACCCCCGCAATGTCCCACACGAGATTTGACCCACACAGGATCGGTATGCACTGACCCACAGCGGATCGCCGAGCACTAACACACACAAGATCTGAACCAAAGATGATCGGTATGTGCTAACCCACACATGATCGCTCGGTACTAACGTCTGTATGTTCTATCTCCAACCTCCACCTCACTGCCAGCTACTCTGTCTCTGTACACTATCTGATCACATCTAGAAGGATCCGATCCACGAGCTAGTAGTTGAACTCCAACTATCATGAAGTCCCATGTAGAAGTATTTCAATGGACCGCCTCATCGTAGGGATCACAATGCAACAGACAACGCGTCAATCAAACGCTCAGTATGTGAGTTATTGGCATTTCTGTCTCGGGGCCCCAGTTGGATTTTAGGTTTAAACCAAACTGATCGTATCCCATCTGTCTCCGAACCTGAACTAGGGTATGCCAAAAGAACCGCCTCACTCTATTCTCTCCATCTCCATAGACGTTTTGTCGATCAGACTTCCGTAGCCCATGTTAGGGGTGAAATGGTGTAAAATTGCCAAACTGGTCCGGGTCCGGTCCGACGATGTGGGACCGACCTGACCTGAACTGGTCCTGACTGGTGTCTAACCCGATCCGCGGTTCTGACCCAATCCGAGGAAGCAATCTAGCCTAAGGGGGTAGCCTTACCCTAAGGGGCGCCACGGGCTGAGGGCGGCCCGACTAGAGGCAGCCCACCTGAGGGCAGCCTGACGGCCTGCCCTGCCGCACCCAGGGGGAGGCGCACACCCCCATGGCACCCGAATGGTTGAAATATTTGGGTGGAACTGAAACCGGAACCATTTGGCACTGGTCTAGCACATGTGGGACCCGACGAGGTCTTACTCTTCTTGGCTGGCCCGAGCGTCCAGACGCTCCTCGCCTCCGGCGCGGCGCGACGACGCCGGGCCCCATCTGTCATAGCCCACCCTGGCTGTGTCCCTTTGCTGGCCTCCACACGGCGAGATGGCACTGAATGCCTCCACTGCAGCCCATCATGGCCACGGCTCACCTTCCACGTGGCACAGCGGTGTCGTGCCCTCTTGGCGACCCGTTGGCCTTGCGCCGCCGGTTTAATCATTATTGGCCGGATCCTAGCTGCCATTATTCATCCTTCGTCGTTAACACAACGAGAACAAAAACATGGGGTGAGGGTCGGACCATGTTCGTGCGGTCTGATCCCTCCTTGTTAATATGATATCAATTAGCAACAAGATGGCAAACAAAACAACGGACAACGGATGGTAAAAACTCATACATAATTCAACTCAAATCTCACAACCTCAATTTTCGATGGTCATTGACGGAGTCACTAAAAAAGGCGGTCATCAATTCTTCATTCGACGCTTTCATCACACACTCCAAAATCTCAATATTGTGCATCGAAAAGGGATCAGAGGTGATGAAGTCGACGCTGGCATTCTTCATGTTCTTCATTGGAGAGTTATCATCCCACATAAATGGGGGGAAGGTGAAGAGTTATCATCCCACATAAATGGGGGGTTAAAGGGTGGTTTAATGCCAAGGTGTCCCCCATGTTAATTATCCTCCCAAGGGAGGTTATGCTAGGGTGGGCCCCAATACAATAACCATCCATGGGAGGATCGGGTGTGGGGTCCCCCACCCCCAACCTCCACTTGGATATTTTAACTACCATAAGCATAAAAATAAGTTTCACCCTTATTTTTATTTAACTTATTAAAAACCCAAAATCTAACTTCAATTCTTGTCAAAACACAACTATGGTGAAGGTCTTAATAAGAAATCACCGATGCTAAAAGCTCAATGGTGCCCTCAGATTTCAATTCCGAGCACGGGTTAAAAATTTATAAAACACCGCTCGCACGTTTACTAAAAGTATCAGAAAAAAAGTTCGGAAAATTATTAACAGTGATCCTCAACCCACGCTGATCGAGGTTAAGCTCTGGATAAGTGAATCATGCCCCAAAGAACCCAACGATACCCTCATATTTCCAATCTGAGTTACCATTTAAAATTAATGAAATTAACAATAAAATAATTGACACTTATTTATTTTATTTATGGCTAGAAACTAACATTATATGGTGGCCCTCGCCGACCCATGTTATTATCTGCATAAAGAAAGCCTACCCTCACAAGTTCATAGGTGGTCTCAGATTTTTAGTCTGAGTTACCTTTTTCTAGATATAAGAATTTGAAAAATAAATTAACTTTATATAATTATTTTATTTACGGTTATGCCATTTTCATGTTTTCTCACAGGCATCCCACACTGACTAATCTTAAGTCACGCCTAGGGTAAACCGGCCATCCTGAGTGTAATGGTGGCCTCAGATTTCTGATCTGAGTATCTTTTTAAGAGATATTACACTCTATTAGGAAAACTGCTTAAGCGAGTTAATTTAAGCATAACAAAAATTCAATGGATCATTCTAGGCCCTCCAAGCCCCGGAATCATGCACTGTCAGGTTACAAGGACACGTAAAATTCCCATGTATTTCAGAAAAAAAAATTCTTGGAAATTATGGGTCTTTACATCTGAGGATACAACCTAAAGGGTAGGTATAGATGGCCTCATCAGCACCCTCTTCTGTCCGTCTCCTCCATGTTTCGTCACAAAGAGTGGTGCACCTCCCTGTACCATCCAGTCCTACTACTCTCTCCCTCAGTCAGCATTGTTCTTCTTCTGCAACCAACACAATGAGGTGCGGGAAAATCCCATTCACGGGTGAGTATAACGATACTTAGTAGTGACCCCAAGACCCTCAAGGTCTCACAAAAACCATCAAGGATAATACAAAATGTATGAAATCAATAGATAACCCCAATTATTTATATGCCCATACATATAGCTAAGTTATCAAGTAATCCATCTCAATCATGAGGAAATCACAATGTTACTGACTCAGCTCAACCATGATTTTATTCTAGGGGTAGAATCAATCTGAACTCTCAGCTGCTTGAGAACTCCTTCTCTATCGAGTACAGTGGGCATGCCGCATCACAGAGTGGCACTTCCCCCTATCCTAGACTGCTGAGGTACTCCCCCTATCGTGTACCGTGGATCTGCCATGCTCACTTAGAGGGTCTCCCCATCGTCGGTTGGAAGCGCTCACACAGAGGTGATCCCCCTTATATCCTACTAAGGTAATCCATGTGCTAAGTACCGTGGGTATGCCGCGCTCACACAGAGCACTCCCCACCGTGGGTGTGAAACAATCACATAGAGGCAGTCCCCACTGGGCTAGTTAAATCACTCATAGTCAAATCGATTGGCAGTCGTCATGTCCCAGCCTGATACTTGGTTCCCGCACCAATGTCTGCTCATCTCTGGAAGGTCCACTCCAAAAGCTACTGGTCGATACTCCAACTGTCACGAAGTCCCACGAAGAACTATCTCATAGATTCGGCACGTCATAGGGGGAAAGTCAAACCAGTACGTGTCCAAGACACAAGACGAGATGAACAATCCATTTTCCAAAAAGTACACGGCGTGTTGGTATGGTTACACACAATGTCTTCAAGCCTCAGGTACTGGTTGTGTACAACGGCCCATGATGAATGGATGGTCATGGAGAAAAGTAAGTACACATCGTTTTGTATGGTTACACACCATGTCCAAGCATCTATGGTCGGCCCCACGTACGATGGTCATGTGCCCGTACACAGCCTCAACCCATGTTTTCCAAATCGTGTAACTATTACATGGGGTATCCTATGTCATTGGCCTTCCCTGGCTATGTAGTGTAGTACATCCCCGTGTACTTCACCCATGTCCATGTATCCCCGGGATGCATGTCGAGTCTCGTGAAGTCCCCTATGTCATGCTGCATTAGAGAGTACATGTCGTGTCATCAGGTCGTGTGATTCTTCTCGTGTCCGTGAATTTCCCAAAATACACATCATGTGTCACATAGCCATGTCTGCCATGCCATGTGGAAAGGACACGCCGTGTGACCGGGGTCACATGACATGTACTACCCGTTTGACGCTCGAACCCTAGCCACAATACGCCTGTACTACATGGCATGTACTCCAAGAATACACGTCGTGTATTCTAGAATTTTCCAAAAACGATGCCTCTGGCCAGCGCACCTCTCGTGATGCCCATTCTTCTTTCTGGTGGTATGATTTACAAAACACTATGGAATTTAGTTCGCCCAAATTTTCTGAAGTTATTGATGGTGTTTTCGGTCCTCTGATCGGCTCCGAAAACATGTTTTGATTCTCCTGCATGGAAAAGGGGAGAAGAAAGGTCCTTCCATTCCAGTCTGATCTGCCACCCGCTATCGTCACTGCACCTCCACTAGGTCATTGTGATATTGGGTCTTAATTATGGGATCATTGCGTCTCAATATGAACCTGCAACGATATATTGTTCATTTCAGAATAATTAAATGAAGATCACACCAATATTCACAAGAACGGTGGGAGGAATCAAGCCGTGTTAGTTTGGAGCAGTCCTTCCAAATTAATTTGATAGAAATCAGATCAAGAAGAAACAATTCAATCATGGACGGATGAATTAATGTTGGTCAAAACCAAATCACACTCCTACCTCATATCGTTGTTCATTAACAATGTTGCAGAAAGCCGGGCATATATTTGTTGACTTTGGAAATGAAGAATTAGAGGATTGGGACATCGGTGTTCATCAATGACGGTGGTACCTCATTTTTTAGGTTGATGAAGGAAGAATGTTTCTGTCGTTGGTGGATGAAGCGTTCATCGTTCTTCGGTGGTCGTTCTTCGTTAGAGTGTTCCTTCTTCCTCAATTCTCCCTTCCAACAAATGAATGATGCCAAGACAAATGAAATAATAGATTGTGTATTATATTAATTGTTGGCATGAATTCAAAAGGAGAATTAATTAAGGGGGGGCTCCAATTAATTAATTCTTGTGTGTAGGCACAAATTAATTAAGGGTGTCCAAGTGGTTTCATGGGAGGTGGATCCATAAATGGGGAGTTCAAGGGGTTTCATCCTCAGGTGGTCCCCACCACTTTAATTGATAAGAGGTGTTTAGACCATGGATGGGACCCACCACCATAACCTCTCATGGGAGGTTGTGGTGTGGTGGCCCACACCTGTAACCTCCCCTTGAGGTTTTATCCACCAAATAAAAATAAACTACACACATTATTTTTATTTATTTTATTCTTAAAAACTCCATAAACTAACTTTCATTCTCTACCAACTATCATCGAGGTGAAAGATTTCTTAAGCGAATACATGCGCTTCGAGTTCAACGGTGCCCTTAGATATTAGTTCCGAACACTGCTTCAAAAGTTATAAAAACCCACTCGTACATTTACTGATCATACCTGAAAAAAACATTAAAATTTTATTTTGGGCACACCAGGCCTCAGAATCATGCGTCGTCACATTTTTCGGACTCGTAAAAATCCCATGTATGTAAAATAAATTCCACGAAATTTACGGGCCTTTAAATAATTCCCATCCTAGGGATTTACATCCCCATAAGCTAAAACTCACACTATGGGAACAAGTGGTGGTAGTGAGAACACATCTAAGCCTCTCGCTCCCATTTGCTCTCCTAGAGGTTCTTGTGCTTCCAGCTAACGTGCAACAGACGAATCTACCGTCCACATAGGACCCTCTCATGTCGATCCTCAATATCAACTAGAACCTCGGTAAAATTCGCCCCATTGTCAATGTCCAACTCTCCATGGTCGAGGATGTGAGAGAGGGCGTGCATGTATCTCCTCAGCTGGGATACATGGAAGACATCGTGCACCCTGTGAAACTATGGTGGAAGAGCTAAGCGGAAAGCCACCTCGCCTACTCTGATGAGGACCTAGAAGGGTTCTATGATTCTCAGAGATAACTTGCCACCTCGGACAAATATCCACAGACTATGTCGAGGTTATACCAATAGGAAGATGTGGTCGTCATACTCAAACCATAGAGGTATCTGTCTCCTATCATTATATGACTTTTTTCTACTCTGTGTAGTCTTCATCCACTCCTAGATGATCTACACCTTCTTTACGGTAGCTCGTAACATCTCTATACCCACCAGTGCTGACTCCCCAGGATCTGTCGAGCACAAGGTTGATATTCCAGGTCCCCCGTACAATGCCTCGAAATGTGAAATCACTATGGTGGAGTGATAACTGTTATTATAGGAAATCTCCACCAAATGTAAGTGATCCTCCAAACTGCGACCGAAGTCAAGGAAAAAAGCCCGAAGCATGTCCTCTAGGGTCTGGATGGTCCGCTTAGTGTGACCATCCGTCTGAGGATGGAAGGCGGTGCTCAAAAGTAGCTGCGTCATGAAAGATTCCTACAATCCCTTCCATTGTCAGGAAGTAAAGAGTGTGTCATGAACATAGAAAATAGATTAAGGTACTCCATGTAGCAACACAATCTCCTGCACATAGAGGCATCCCAAACTCTCTAATGAACACTAATCTCTGATCAGTAGAAAGTGGGTCGACTTGGTGAGTAGGACAATGATCATCCAAATTGAGTCATGGCCCCTAGATGTACATGGAATACCCATCACTAAGTCCCTGGATATCCCATACCAATTCCACTCCGGGACCTCTAATGGATGAACCAAGCCTGCTTGTAACCGGTGCTCTACCTTCACTTGCTGACAAGTGAGACATCGAGAGACAAACTCTGCTACCGCCTTCTTCATACCTGGCGACCAGTGCTGTCATCGAAGGTCCTAGTAAATCTTCTCCACTCCTAGATATACCGCTAAATGGGATGTTTGGAACTCCCTCAACACTTCGTCTTGATGTGACACTGGTACCATGGTGCGTCCTTTGAAGTGGATGACATGCTACCCACCTTCAAACAATCCATCTGGTGCATCCCCTATGGATATCTTAGCATTTAATGTCTTACGGTCAGCGTCCCCATGCTACGCCTCTCTGACTCGCTGAAGAAATGGAGGTGTTTCTGTAAAAGACTGAATAAAGACTGCCCGATATCTATCCATAAAGGATATCTGTATAGCAGATAGCTACTTTGTCACCTCTCCTTGCAGCTGAATACCAGATATCCTCCGGAGTGCATCTTCAATATCCATCCCCATTCCAGAAGTATAGAATATCTCAAAGTCATATCCCTGGATAAACTCATGAAAATGTCACAGTCTCGGGGTCAGGTCCTTCTGAGAGAAGATAAACCTAAGACTCTTGTGATCAGAGTACACGGTAAAATGTTCTCCCATCAGATATTGCCGCCAAATATTCATGGCGAAGACCATAGCTACAAAATCTAGGTAACTGGTAACATAGTTCTGCTCATGATGTCTCAGCTGCGAACAAACTATATGTGATCACAGCTCTCTCCTACATCAGGACACACCCATCTCTGGTCTTGATGTTCCACAGTAAACTTTGTACCCTATGCCTTCCTCAAGAATCCTCAAGATGGTGGCAGTAGTCAGTCTCTGCCTTAGCTCTTGAATGCTCTGCTAGCATCTCTCCAACCACACAAAGGGTTTCCCCTTCTTCGTAAAGGAAGATTGTTGTGTTTCACCTCTAGAGATGTCTAGAACGATCTCCAATAATATCTAGCCAAACCCAAGATTCATTGTACCTCTGTCACACTCCTGGGTTGCTCCCAAGAATGTACTGCCTCTATCTTCACTGGATCCACTGAAACTCCAGCCTCTGAGATGACATGCCCCAAGAAGAAAACCTCTCGAATCCAAAACTGGCACTTCAAGAGCTTTCCATAAAGCTAGTTCTCACAGAGTGTTTCCAATATTAACTGCATGTGGTAGGCATGCTCCTCCTTAGTAGTTGAGTAGATCGGTATTTTTTTGATGAAGACTACAACAAAGCGATCGTGGTAAGGCTAGAAGATCATCTTAATGATACTCATAAACATTGTGGGAGTGTTGGTTATGCCGAAGGGAATAACCAAGAACTTGTAGTGCTCGTACCGACACCTGAGGGCTGTTTTCTTCACATCCTCATCTTGAACTTTGATCTGGTGATAGCCTGATCTGAGGTCTGTCTTCGAGAACCACTTTTCTCCATTCAGCTGATGAAATAGGTCGTCGATCAATGGGAGTGGGTACATGTTCTTCACGGACACCTGGTACAGGTGATGGTAGTCGACATAGAGCCTCAAGCTCCCATCTTCCTTCTTGGAAAACAGAATCAGAGCTGCCTAGGAAGAAACACTGAGATGGATGAATCCATTCCCATGCAAGTCCTCTAGCTATACCCTCAGCTCGTGAAGCTCAGTCGGAGCCATCCGATATGCTGGAGTAGATATTGATGCCATCCCAGGGTACAGGTAAATGTATAAGTCCACCTCTTTTCACGGAGGTTGTCCTGGAACATCGCAATGGAAAACACCCGCGTGCTGGTCCACCACAACAAAATAAGTTGGATTCTCCACATCAACTTCTTCGAGGGTAAGGCTATCCAACCGGTGAGTGATCAGCATCCCCCTCCTCCATGTACATTCTTCATGTGCTGCAAAGGTTCCCTTCTCACCGGTGAAGGTAAACCTGGTCCCATCCGTGCGAACACACCACACTTTTCGCCAAATACAGTTAATATGAGCATGGAATATAGATAACCAATCAATACAAAAAATGATGTCATAAGGCCTCAACACCGCTACTAGGAGATCCCAGCTGAAGATCTTGCCTCCTAGATAAGCTTGCACTACCGTAATTGTCGAATCAGCTCTCATAGGATTCTCGAGCCATAAGGATCGATCCAACGGCTCCGTCAGAATCTCCGAGCTCCGAATGAGGGATATGGTAATGAAAGAGTGACTAGCACCTGTGTGTATAAAAACTGCATCAAATATGGAGTAGACACAGATAGTACCTCGAATCATATCGGTAGCACCATGACCATAGGCTTCAGCTGTATGAAGATGAACTCTCCCCTGTCCACCTGCTCCCTGCAGTTGGGGTGGACCTTCTGGGGTGGTGGTAACACCTCGTAACTTCTTCCACCTCCAGATGCATGACAAGCTCCTCTGCCACGTTCGACTTTTCCCTACGGACTGACTTGATCAACCCTATGCCTCTACCTAAAGGAGACTCACAGCAAGATTCACCATGATGTAGGCTAGTGTCCCTAATAGTCTGAAGGCTCTCACCACAGCCTCCATCCAATACTCAGATTCTTGTGTGTCCGTCTGTCCCCTGATCCTAGGTGGCCTATGGCGCTGGAACATGAATAACAAGCTCAACCAGCATGCATCGTCTACTGCTAGGGCTGGTGGCATCGGTGGCCCAACGGGGAATGGTACCACTGGTGCCTCCGCTGGAAAGGGGGCATGCACCGAGGCCTCATCACTCGGTTAGCTATCTGTCCGTACGACTCTCGGGGATCTAACTGGTCGTTCATGGGGAGGCATCTTGATAGAAAAATATGTGATTTGGTCAACAGATTATACCTGGTGAGCTAACATGGTTGATCTGACATAAAGAATAATTTTGAAAACATACACGCAATTAGCGTTTTCATGCACTGAGTTGGAAATCAGAAGTCAGGGTTCTGGTGTATGGATATGTCAGTCACGCTCACCAAAACTGGACACCATGAACTGAAAACCACACTTAGTACCCTTAAAACTATTTCTTCATAGAAAATAAAGATCATAGTTCTAATTAATGTGGTATAACCAAATCCTCTAATACCAATTTGTCAGGACCCGTCCCCCAGGGCCCGTATCGTGACTACCCCAAGCCCGCCTTCCATAAGCCAGGGGCTGGTGACTAGCACCAAAGGCTAAATCTGTAAACTTGGAAGGCATTAAATTTATAACTATAAACAATTACATCACTGTACACAACTGGAAGAAAAATGATAAGTAAAACTATATTCAAAAGAAGTGACAGAGTGTAAAGGGACCGAAAATACAATCCCAACAGGAAAGTACAAGTACAACTGAAATCAAGTAAAACTGAGGAAAAGTAATGTATCTAATAGGTTGTCCACTGGGGTTTCTAACTGAATGGTAGGTGCAGATAACCTCCTCAGCACTCTCGTCCTTCTGTCTCCTCCGTGTTCTATCACACTGAGGGGTCCACCTCCAGGTACCATCTAGTCTTGCTACTCTATGACTCATTTAGCGCTATCCATCATCTTCAACCAACACAAAGAGGTGAGGGTAAATCCTATGTAGGGGTGAGTATAACAATACCCAGTAGGTACCCCGAGACCCCCAAGGTCTCACAACCACAAACAAGGATAAACCAAAAAGTATGAAATCAACAGATAACCCCACCTAGGTATATTCCCATGCATATACCTATGTTATCAAGTAATCCTTCTCAATCATGAGGAATGCACAATGTTACTGACTTAGCTCAACCAGGATTTTATTCTAGGTGTAGAATAAATCTGAGCCCAAGGCTGCTGAAGAACTCCATCTCTATCGAGTATAGTGGGCCTACCGTGTTACACATTGGTGCTTCCCACTAACTGGGACAACTGAGGTACTCCGCCTATCGAGTACCGGGAATCTTCCGAGGTCACACAAAGACACTCCCCATTATGGGTCTACTGCGCTCACCCAGAGGTGCTCCCCCTCATAGCCTGCTGAGGTACTACATGTGTTGAGTACCATGGGTTTGTCGTGCTCACATAGAGGCGCTCCCCACCAGGCTAGTTGAATCACTCTGAGTCAAATCAATTGACAGTCTTCAAGTCTCATCCAGCTACTAGTTTCTCGCAAAAATGCCTACTCTTCTCTGGAAGGTTTGTTCCACAAGTTACTAGTTGATACTCCCACTATCTCGAAGTCCCACGAAGAAGTATCTCAAAGCTCGGCCACTTCATAGAGGGAAAATCCAAGCAATACATGTCCAAGACACCGAGACGAGATGACCATGCCATTTCCCAAAAAGTACATAGTGTGTTGGTATGGTTACACACCGTGTCTTCAGTCCTCGGGTACTGCCGGTGTACAATGGCCCGTGTCGATGGGCTGGTTGTGTAGAAATTTAAGTACACATTGTGTGGTATGGTTACACGCGATGTCCAAGCATCTGGGGTCAGCTCCGTATACACTGGCCATGTTCCTGAACATGGCCTCAACCCATGTTCTCCATCCCATGTAACTAGAACATGGGGTAACCCATGTCATTGGCCATCCCTGACCTTGTAGTGGAGTACATGCATGTGTACTTCAATCGTGTCCGTGTATCCCCGGGTTACACACCGAGTCTTGCGAATTCCCCTCTTCCCTGCTACGTTAGAGGGTACACCCAGTGTCGTCATCCTGTGTGATTCTTCCCTTGTCCGTATATTTCCCAAAATACACATCGTGTGTCACGTAGCGGTGTCTGCCAGGCCATTTGGAAGGTACACACCATGTGACCGGGGTCACATGCCATGTCCTACCTATTTGACGCTTGAACTCTAGCCGAAGTACGCCCATTATACATGGAGTGCCCTTCAATAGTACATACCACGTATTCTGGAATTTTCTAGAAACGACTCCTCTAGCCTGCATGCCTCTCGTGATGCCCGTTCATCATTCAGGTGGTCATATTGCCACAAAACCACAGACTTTAGGTTGCCTCGATGTTCCGAATTCATTGCTGATGTTTTCCATCCTATGATCGGCTCCGTAAACATGTTTTGATTCTACATCATGGGAAAGAGGTGAAGAACGATCCTCCATTCAGGTCTGATCCATCGCCCGCTATCATCGCTGCACCTCCTCTAGGTCATCATGACGTTGGGTATTCATTCCGGGATTTTTGCATCAAAAAATTATCCCGCAACAATCCATTTTTCATTTCTGAAGAAGAACGTGAAGATCACAAAAATATTCACATGAACAGAGGAAGGAATCAGGCCGTGTTAGTTTGGTCCATTACTTCCACATTAGATTGATAGCAAGAGGATCTAGAGGAAACAATTATACCATAGAAAGAATAATTAACAATGCTCAAAACCAAATCACACCCCTACCTCATATCTTTGTTCATTCACGATGTCGTGGAAAGGAGGACGCCTATTTGTTGACATCGGAATTGAAGAAGCAGAGGATTGCATCGACGGTGTTCTTCAAGGATGACGCTCTATCATTTATTCTGGTTGAAGAAGGAAGAAGGTTTCTGTCTTTGGAGGATGATGTGTTCTTCGTACATTAGTGGTCATTCTTCGTTGGAGAGTTCCTTCCACCTCAATTCTACCTTTCAACAAATTAATGATGCCAACACAAATGAAATAATATATTGTCTTTTATTTCAATTGTTGGCATGAATTCAAAAGGAGAATTAATTGGGGGGGGATCCACTTAATTAATTCTTGTGTGTAGGCACAAAATAATTAAGGGAGTCTAAGAGGTTTCATGGGTGGTGTCTCTCTAAATGGGGAGTTCAAGGGGTTTCATCCTTGGGTGGTCCCCACCACTTTAATTGATAAGAAGTGTTTATACCTTGGGTGGGACCTGCCACAATAACCTCTCATTGGTGGTTGTGGTGTGGTGGCCCCCACCTATAACTTATTCTATGAGGTTTTAACCACCAAATAAAAATAAACAACACACATTATTTTTATTTGGTTTATTCTTAAAAACATCAAAAACTAACCTTCATTCTCGACCAACTGACGTCGAGATGAAAGCCTTATTAAGAGAATACCGGTGCTGCGAGTTTAATGGTGAACTAAGATTTTAGTTATGAGTAACAGTTCAAAATGTAACGACCCGAAGCTTAACGTACATAGACATTACATTACTTTTTCATAATACTTAGTACATAAAAAAACACACACACAAGGACCGTAATAGTTTAGTGTCTTCGAAACTTGGAATATAATCTTCTAATCGTGGTGAAAGATCTTCAACATCTCCCATAATGATCTTCTTTTTTTTAAACCTAAATCCTTTATTTATATCCTAGGGAAAAGAAAACATAAAAGGGTGAGATCAAATTCTCTGTAAGGGTAAACAAAAGAAATATCAATCACATCATATTCATAAGAACATATCTTTTGGAAATCTTAACCTGCAAAAGAGATCATAATTTCATAACACGGGATAAATAATAGTAGTGAAATGTAATCCCAATAATCATAACGTAAAACTTGAAACTTTGTGGAATACACACATAATCATAGAGAATCATTTATTATTAGTCAATACTCATTTCCAAGACTATCTTAGTGGACAAAGTCCCTTTCTGAACCGAGTTCACTCCTTGTTTCAGTCCTGTTTCACTGAACTGGTATAACCTACCATTCCAGCCATGTCTATCTCATTATATATAAAATCTTTACCCAATTAATTGGAGGGAGATATAGGTCACACCCATATCATAATGATACCATTCTTATGTGTGCCACAAAATCATAAACCATACATCATTGCGTAACCCATGTAATAAAAATGGAATTCTTAAACATCGTGACATCATAAAACAATTCATATAAGATAAAGGAATTCATAAAAATAATTCCATCACAACATAATCGAATCAATGTAATAATAGGGATAGAAACAGAACCCTTTATTATCTTAGATGGAAAATAATTTTGATATAACACTTGAACTCCATTCTTGAGGAAAATATCTTTTCTACCTTAAAACCATTTTTCCTTTCTTAACATGTAATACAATTTTATACTAAAAAAGTTGATTAAAAATAAAATTGAAAACTTGTAAAACAAGATTCTTTGGAATAATGCTTTAAAAATCCATTCATTTCGTATAAGTTAAAAAAACATTCTTCTCGTACTTTTTTCAGAAAAGTCAAAAAGTACCTCGAACGAAATACGACAAAAGATTCCTTTCATATCTTTTACAAAAAACTCACCGAAGCATAAAATTGGATATAAGATATTGTAGAAGGATATAAATATTACATATTGAGAAAACATAGATGTGGATGATAAAATACACCCCAGTAAATTCCAAAGTATAAACAATCTCGGATAAAAATGAGATTGTGATATTTCCCTTACTTTAGGTCCAATTTGCTTTGTAAGTGTCTGAACCTCCTGTATAATGATTTAAATAATGTTATTTACTTATTCCAGAATCATGCTTATTTTTATGATATCATATATGGTCATATTCTTAGCTTCTTATTGGTAATATTTGATTATTACTTGTTATTCGGGTGTTTATTACTTTTTATTCTTATGCGTGTTTTGTCGAATAAATTCTAAATTTTCTTTTTAGGTTATAGATACCTCATTTCCAGAATGGTATTAGGGTAATATATATCATATTAATTAATTCAATTCATTTATATAAACATTATTCGATGAAGATCATGTAGAATGAGTCGCATCACATCGTGGAGACGGTATTCCATACGTACGCACGAGCGATGATATCGTTCCCATGATTGTGGAATTGTATAGGAGTATATATAAACTATTTCAGAATCAATACCACTTTACAATAATCATATATAGTCATTATTTACACCATTATACCCATACAAGTAAGGTGGTGGTGGAAAATATATTACACCACGGCATGGAGACGGTATTCCGTACGTACGCACGCGCGGTGATTTCATTCTCCGTAGGATGGATAGATGGTGAAATAGGGTTGTTTCATACTTATAATAACATATAAGTATATGAGTGATACTGATGTTATTACTTCATAATGAAAGAACCTATGAAGAAGAAGTGGAATTAGAAATAAAGGTGAATGAATCGGTAACGGGCATTACCTCTTCTTTGAAGCGCCTCTTTGATACCTCCTCTTAGGGCACTAAGATTTGTCTTTGAAGAAGAACAAGACATCTAGGATGTCTATAGGGAAGTGGAGAGAAGAAATTGGCAGGGGTTGGACGAGCTTGAAGGCTCAATGTGGTGTGAGAAGAGAGGGAGGAAGTTCCCTTTTATAAGGGAGGAGAGGGACACCTTTGGAATAACTAAAAATATTATTTTATTACAAAGTCAAATTCCGTTATTAATTTGTCCAAATTGAGTTATTTAAAATATAAGGTGGGAATGGGTCGAAATAATATCATCCAATAGAATTTGGACAAGTTTAGTTTACTATTTTAACCTTATCATTTAGTTTTAACTTTAAGTTAGATAATTTTACTTTTACCGTGTCTTTTTGTGTTCTTACACTATAAGGTTAATAAACATATTATAACAAGCCAAACGAACCCCAATTTGTTTATTATTAATATATATAACCATATCTAAGTCATTTGGCCGAATATTAGATTTTTAGGAATATAATAACAATTAATAATATAATATTTGTTTTAAAAACTATTTTATGTCAATTTTTACACTATTTGGTAATTGATTTTTGTAAAAATCATAACAGAATTATTAGTTCTAAAAAAGTTAATTAAATCAACAATAAAATGTCATATTAACAGATAAAATTTTTGTAATTCATAAAAAGTCTAAAATTACATTTATTTGGGTATTTATAACATCAAATATGTAAATATTTCATTAATAAGATATTTACTGCATAATCATTGTTTCATAAATAAATTAAATTATTAAAAGTATAAAAATTAAAAAAAAATATAATTATGTAGTAAATCTATTTATCTTTCTAATGAATATTTATAGTCAAATTTATTTTATGTATAACCCTATATTAAAAATGATTTACTTATTAAACTTTGATTTTAACTATTTTAACCCTTCTTTAAATAAATTAATAATAAATGTCCTAATATAATCCAAGTGGGCATAAATGCACATATTTTATTACTAAGGTTTTTTTTGGTGAATTACACTTATCCAATAGTATTAGAACATGTGTTAGGGTAATAATAATATCATTTTTACCCTTAATTACCCTATTTACTTTTAACCATGGTAAAAAAAGTAAAAAGTTACTATTCACCAAAAATTATTTTCATCTCATTGAACCACATTTTAGTCCTTGATATTAACCGTGTCTCTCGGATTTTCGAAATTCCACTCACATAAGCGGTAAAATTATGTTTTATGAAAAATTCATCTTTTTAACTACCACTTAGTGGTTTCACTATTCATCAAAAAATGAATGTTTCCAGAAAAATACAAAAAATTAGGCCTAAGCTATATTTGATATTATGAATTCAAAAATTATGTCTATTTTATCAAATTCAAAACATATCAGTTACATTAACTAATTTAAAAATTAATTCTCGTCGTCAAAACAAATAGCGTGTTTTTAAGAGATAATAACTATGAAAAGATTGACACTTGTTTATATCTGTTTTAAATGTGAAATTACATCCAATGACCGACATTGTATTAAATTGAAAAAATATATTCTAAATATACTTTAAAACCACTCAAATTAATAATTTATCACTATTAATTATTTTGATTAAAAAGTTGTTTTTAATTAAAATTTAGTAATTTTCACTATTCATCAGAATATGAAAGTTATCTGAAACGTACCAAAATTTCACCATAAGCTAATTTCGATATTCCGAATCAAAAAATGAAATCCATTTTAAAAAATAAAACTTAAAAAATTTCAAAAAGTGGTTATTACTATTCATAACAGCTAGTTTTAATAATATTTTAATAGCATATCATTGTTTAGTGAAACTTGATATTGCGTACGACGCAAGCTATCGAGGAAGGCCGCGATTGAGTGTAATGCAAGGCAAGTCAAGGATGTGTGTTCTGCAAGCTCCTTTTGGTGTAGCATACAACACAAGAAATTAATGAAATTAAAAAGAATATTTTTCATAAAATCTCGGGGTGTTACATTCTACCCCCCTTAAAATGAATTTCGCCCTCGAAATTCGTCGGGGGTTATAAATGGTTTACTACTCGAAAGGTTCTTCAATAGAAACTCAGATCATAAAAAGGAATACAAAAACCAATCTTTAAAAACAAAAGTATGAAACGTAATGGTTACCCAAATAAACTAATCACTGGGTTTCCACATAGGTGAAAATATGGAAATGGAAGAGAAATCTAACCGCCATGTTCTGATGGAGAGTGGTAGAGAACATGGCTATGGAAAAGCCAGCAATAAAAAAACCATAAATTTGTGACGATCTAAGTTTCCATCTAATTCATCAGATATAAGAGTACTAGCACAACATTTTTGGTTTTCAAGATCATTTCCCTAAAGTTGATGAAATTGGAATTAGAAGAAATACTTTCGTGATTTTGGTACGGTGTCACTGTTGGTCGTTCTTTGGACAATTTCCACTTCATCTCTTAAAGAAATGAAGTTGGATTTGTCATTCGTGAAGTGTTAGCAGATCATGTGATAGAATGATGTGTCATTCCATCTGTCTCAAACAAAAGGTTACAAAAGTTATCAAAAATATATAAGACCATCTATGGTGAGGTTAATCATATACGATTCCAATAATGAACTTATATTTCATATATCATACTGCTTAATAAAATAATGCTAGTTTATACTAACCAGAGACATCTTGTAGGCCAGTGGTAGGCGATAATGGCCAGTCGCACTTCGGTTGTGGGTTCGGTTCCCACAACCTTGTCCGACATGATGGGTTGTCGGCCGTCCTACAGGTTGTCCTTTTTCTAATACTACATTACTATAACATCCCATAAATAATATCGAAAAAAAGTTCTATCCTTAAACAATACTAACTTATGTCCAACATAATCATTTCCAATCTTTAGGCTTATCCAAAATACTGATGTCCAATCTCACATTATAGTGAAAACGATTACCAAAGAGATCATATAACAAGCATGTTAATACCATCGTTGATCCCAGTATATCATGAGATATGTCTTATTGGTCACATTCCAAACATTCGAAGGCCTTAATCATGTATTCTCTTGGAAAATGAATACCCATCGAATCATAGTGAAAACATGAGTGCTGTGAAAATTTAACTCTTTTCACAAACCAAAACCTCAAACCATGATATAACTATTTCCTTATATCAGTCATGAGCTCATGAATACTGTCAAACATTTCATTTTCTTCTTATCGCTTCATTATGCGCATATCATCTTTTTTTCCAAAAATATCTCAATCACTTTCCATGGTTACCGGTACCATAAAATTATTGAAAACCACAATAGACCAATACATAAATATTCTAATATTCCACGATACTAAATACAACATTATTTTGGAATCCCATTACATAAACACTTAATCATTCCACCACATCGTTTTCATATTCAACATCGCCAATAGTGATCGCATGTGACTTCCCTTTGTCCTTTTCCATAAGTGGCTGCTCATGTCGATCATCACTAACCCTTGGATTAGGGCATTTATTTGCATAATGTCACATTTCCATGCACTTGAATCATTGAAGTGTTGGTGGTGTGTTCTCTGCAGTCTTTTCTTTATTCACATCATTAGAAATCCGTTTTCCATTACTTTGACACTCAGCTGCTCGATGACCTTCCTTTCCACACTTAAAACATTTTCAAGTCCCTTTAAGACAATCTCCACCATTCTTCTTTCCACACATTTAGTATAAGGAAACATTCATCTTCTTTTCACCATTATTCTGAGATTTCTCCTTGAACTCCATCTTTGTTTTCTTGTCAAAACTACTAGATGGATAAGTAACACCAACATCCATTTCTACCATGATAGCACAATGAAAAATTTCTTTATATCTACTGAAGTCTCTTATAGCAAATTCCCTTCAAATATTTTGTTTTAAGCCACTAAAGAATCAATCAACTTTACTTTCAGGTTGGATGATAAAGCCAGATGCATACCTTGCAAGCCTTGTAAAATTCGCTTCGTATACACCAACAGATTCATCATCCTTTTTCTTTAGTTCAAGAAACTCCTTCTCCATCTTTGTTCTATGAATACGAGGGATGTACTTATTGAAAAATAAGTTCTTGAACTCGTCCCATTCCATAGACTCAATTTCTTCTCTTGGCCTCGTATTCTTGATAATATTCCGCCATTGATCAGCTTCACCTTCCAAACGATATACTGCTAAGATGACTTTATCATGTTCTGATCATTGGAGAACTGAAAATATCTTTTTAGTGGTACTGATCCATTGTTCAGAAACATGTGGATAAGAATGGCCACTGAAAGAAGGTGGATGTTGCCTAATGAAGGACTCAATAGAATATTGTTCCCTTCTCTGCTCATTTGGAAGTCCAGAATGATTCATAGCTTGTGTATGTATAGCAATAAGATTTTGCACTCCATCTCCCATAACATTTGTTTGTTCAAGAGGACAATCATTGCATTTTCCATTGCATTGATCAACATGGTTCCTTCGGGTTCCAGCCATCGTCTTAAACCCAGAAATAATAGCGTGAGAGGCAAAAATCATGCTAGGGAAAACAACATAATAAAGGGGGAGTAACTTCAATATCTAACATATTAGGTTTAATTATTAGGATTTTTAATTTGGAGGTGAGTCACACTCTCAAGGAAATCATTTTAAAAAGATAAAATATATTATATGTTTTGGAGGGTACACTAGGGAACCATAAAACTAATCAAAAAACTATAAAATAACATTATTTTAATGTTTAAAAAATATTGACCTAAAATACCTTTTATATTATTTTATTACATCACTATTGGGTCATCGTGATTTCATAAATCACATTATATATTAAATCAGTATATAATTTTTTGCCAAAAATTTGACTATCTAAGAAAAATAAGAAAAATAGAGTGTTAGGAAATTTTGACCTCATGAATCCCAAAATGATATTAATTTTAGCTTAAAAATTTATAAATATGTGAATTTTTACTTTTAAAATAAAAAACAGCATTGATAAAAAATTCTTCGGTTTTGATAAAAACAGCTTTCAAACCATATTAAAAATTACAATTGTATTCATAAAAATTTATACGATCATTTATATTTAATTAAATTTAATTTAGCAATAATATTTTATTTAAATATTATTTAATTAAAAAATACATTAATTCATCAAAATAGATTTCTTAATTGAATATTAACGAAAAAAACTATTTGTTCTTTTAAAACCATTTACAAGGTAATAATAATTAATTGAATGTATATTCTTTTAAAAAATTATTCACATAATCATAGTGTATGGTTATTATTACATACCCCTTTATAACGGTTTCATAAGAACTAAGGGTAAGGTATCGATGGTGATAGACTATTAGGACTGCTCGGATAGCATCACATGTGTGGTAATCTCTATTAACTTCCACTTCTTACAAAGGTGGATCTGTTCAAGATTAACATGTTGATGCTCAGCTTGGGATTGGGAAAGGGAAAATCCTATCGATGATACCTCATTCCCAACCTCCCAAAATTGGCTTCATGTGGATAAATTAATCAATAGAAGTCCATCAAATTCTTTGTCTGAGTAAATTGGCATTATTAAGGCCCAATATTTATACTAATAATTTGATCACTACTCAACGGCTGTATTAGAAATGGTAATAATTTTTAACAATATTTTAAAATCAAAAAACATAAAACCAATGAAGTGCATATGTTTTATATAACCGTTTTACATAATACTAAATTGATAGAGATCCTAATGAATTTCAATTAATAATTTTTTTGGTCATTATAGGTTGTAACCTCGAAAATCTCACAATGAGTCAGGGAGGAAAAACATGGGTATATCGACTGTGTTACCCATCATTCCCAGTTGTCCAAAGGGAATGCCCTTGATGGATATTCAAGAGGTGGGGAGAAATCCATTTACTTTAGAGGGTGCACAGTTGTTCTGGTGGCATTTTGAGAGGAGATGCTGAGGGAGTATGAAACATCCTCTTTTGCGATACATCTACATGTGTCTAAGATGTACCAGGATCTCTGATGTCATTTCTGGTGATTGGGGATGAAGAAGATATTGGTAGAGTTTGTTTCTCTATGCTTAACCATTCATCAAGAGAAGGTAGAGCATGAATTTCTAATAGTCTTAAAATATCCACTCGTGGTGCTAGATTTGTTGTGGGATGGGATATCGATGGAAATAATGAAGGGTTTTCCATGCACATTCAGTGTACCCAATACCATATGGGAGATCATTGATCAAGTCACCAATTTTACCCTCTTCCTACATATCTAGGAGTAGATCTCGATTGAGGGCATATTATGCCTATACATTCCAGATATAGTTCAACATTAGAGGGTACCCACGACGCTCGTTTTAGATCGTGGTCCTCGTTTCATTTTCTGGATATGCAAGGGACTATATGAAGTGTTTGAGACTCAGGTTCATTTTAGCATGATATTTAATCCCCATATAGATGGCCAAACAGAGAGGACCATCTCGGTTCCATAGGACATGCTACATGATTGCATCATAGACTATGGACACAGTGGGGAAGATCACTTACATATGGTGGATTTATCATACAAAAATAGAAATCATTCCACAATATGATATGACACCATATGAGGCCCTATATGGGAAACCTTATAGATCACCACTATACTGGATGGTCCTAGATGAGTCAGCACTAATGGGTCCAGAATTGGTACAATGTACTCTAGAGAAGGTACAAAATATCCAAAAGTGGGTGAGGGATGCACCAAGTAGGCATAAATTGTATACTTAGAGGAGAAAAAGTTCCTTGAAATTCAAGGAGGAATACCATGTTTTCTATCAGGTCTCAACTCAACAAGGATTGTGGAGATTCTACAGGGGTGAAAAGTTATCCACTAAGTTTATCAGCACATTTCATATTAGTTGAAGAGTTGGCGATGGGTTGTACAACCTAGATCTACCCCCACAGATGCATCATGTGCATGATGTCTTTCATGTGTCGCGGACGAGGATGTACGTGCATGATCCATCACACGTTATCAACTTTGGAAAGATGTGAATTGACGAGGTGGAAACATTTTCGGAGTACCCGGTGGAGATAAGATATTGAAAACAGTGGATCCTTTATGTTTTGTAGATTCCTCTGGTCTGAGTTCGGTGGCAGAATATGAATATCTAAGAGAGCACATTGGTATGGGAGGTTCAGATTCGTTTCTAGTACCCCCATATTTTTATTTATTATCTTTTTTTAGAATTTGTGGACATAAAACACAATATTGGGGAGAATTTAATAACTGATAATTTTCCCTATTTTATTTTTATAAATTATTAGAAAATATTATGATACTAGATGCAAGAATTGGATGATGGTCTGAGGGCCAGTGTGCCTGAAAAACATATATTAATATAGTTCATTTTTAACTAAAAAATATTGGGAATAAAACATTGAATATTAATAACATCTATATGGCTTCTAATATCAGAAATATTAGGGAATAGATGTTTTTATTAATGTGTATTTACCCTATACATGACTTATATTTAGTCAGCATGGGACTTCAGTGAGAAATCCTGAAAAGTAATTAACTATAAATAATATATTTAGATAAAAATATAGTATTTTAAAATTTTAATAACTCATGAATGACGACTCAGATTGGAATTATGATAAAACAATTGAGTTCATATTGTGGTGTCTTACATAAGAAGGTATTAACACCGATCGATGTGTTACAACATGGATAGATTATATTTGTATGTTTAAAGTAGAATAAAATAAATTTATGTAGTTCATTTTATTTCCATTATGTTTAGGTAGAGGAATAGAAATGATGTGATGCCATGAATGGAATCCTATTTCAATTCATAAATTAAACCGTGTAGAAATTATGAAACATAGTGACAGAACAATGCTGAAATGCATTTTATTAATTTAATAGTGTGACCAGGATATGGGATTAAATTCACAATGATATATAAATTTCTTGGAATCTCTGGAGATGATAAGTGTTTGGAAAACCTCTCATTGTAAAATGATGAATGCTGACGATATGGTGGATTGAGAACACTCATTGAAATATCACTGACAACAAAGAGTGTTCCTCAATGATCGATCCAGACTCAAGGTAGGGTGTGAGTTTTATTTTGATCTACCTTCTGTTTTATTTCTCCCTATAATGATCATAGATTAGTCAATGAATTGGATAATCCATGGATCATTCATTATACGAGTTGGGATGATTATGTGGCAAGTTCTGTTTTGGGATTTATCCATATATATATATTTTTTTACTATTAGTTATTCAATTATTTTGTGGATGGATTAAGGCCAATAAGAACAAGGCCCAGATCAATTCATTTTGGGTGTTCCTCTTCATGTCCCACCCAACATTCCATATTCTTTGAATGTTTTAGAATCGATATGGTAGTATGAAATCATGACCGACTTTAGCGAAAATGGATTGAATATGTGGGTTGAGGTGGAACCTCCGACCATTCAGGTGAGTCATGGCGAGGAAAGGAAACCATAAAGGTGGCTATCAACAGAGGTGGAACCATCCCGGTAGACCTGGCAGGATAGCCACTGACCTGATGGTGGGCGACTACAACATCTCGTATGCCATGTGGGACTGCGGTGGTGGGATGGCCCACAGTGACCAAGATGCAGTTGGTGTCGTGCAAGGCCACCGAATTGATGACCGGTGGTAGTTAAATGTCGAAGGCCACTATAGGAGGCCACATTGGTGGAGGAACATGGTTTGGTAGATCCAAATTGGAGGGGGGAGTTAGTCATGTCATGCAGCTCAACATATTGACAAGAAGTACCATGAAAGATGGGCATATGTGAGAGACACATAGCTACAAATTCTGCTGACCATGTGGACCAAGGAGGGGTTTGACCAGTGTGATAAAACTAGTAGGGATTGGATGGCCCATGAAACATGGCCCAACCTGGAGCAACTAGGCTTCTCTAATGGCCTAGCAGGCCGGAGAACACTGCCCAATGTCTGTGGTCCAGTAGACTCAACATTTCAGTTCAGAGCATCCCTGAACGAACTTGGGAGGGTCAGGTAAGCCGAAATGGGCTTGTTCGGGTTGAACTAGAGCCCAACCATGACCATTTTACAAATGGGCCACAACTTTCAAACGAATGGTCCATTTGATGAGCCATCTATGATTTTGGAACCCTTACGATGAGGAGTTAATTTTGAGATGACATGGTGGGTTTTTAGTATTGACCAGTGTAGGTATGATGTTTCCCATAGTTATATGCTTAATGGATCAGTGCCCCATTGTGTCCAAATCCCCATAAATCAATTCCCACTAGAGGACATGTCTTAGATAGTGTTGAAAAATACCGCATTGTGATTGGGGGGATCCTCTATCGCCCCTAATGGAGTTTTGTGGTAATTGATGTACCCCTGAATGTAGGGTGTTAATCCTCTATCTAGTGGCCTATAATGATACGGTCATTATAGTTTCAGTGGATAATCCCCTAATTTATGAGCCACATTAGTAGGGTTTTCAATATTCTTTGAGTTGAATCCCCTACATTGTGGATTAATACAGATTGGATTGTCCATATTCTCTATGAATAATCCCCTCCATGTATATCATGTTCTTGACTAGTGTATTATTTTTGGAAATTCCCAAATTAGGAAGACCCCTTGTAAGATTCCCTGATGACATCATGTTTCGGGGTGTGAGCTCTCACAGAACGACATGCCTCAAGCAGAATCTTATGGTCAATGATTTGTTTTAACTTACCCTCTTTACGTTGTGACTTGTTATGAGTATATTTGAATACTATTAGTATATTTTTTATTGGAATGTAACCATATAGATCTGAAAATTAATTCCTTTGTGGGTTTTCCTTCATGGTTTTCCCTTTTTGATTTTTTGTTGTCCTACTGAGAATTTTTTTTACTCACTCCTGCATGGGAATTTTCTGCATGTGTCATGTATTGTGTCGATGATTGGAGCTTTGGTGAAGTCCATTGTGGACCTAGAACAGGTGCTCCCCACTGATATCATATAGATGTGGCGTACTTTTATGGGTTCAGGCAGCTACACATTACCTACCCTTCTGGTATGGTTTCCTGGGGATGGTTTTCAAGATCTTGTGTTTTCAATTGATTTCAGTATTTCTTTTGATGGGCTTGTATTCTGACTTTGTTCACTTCCTTATATGTTACATTCCTTTTCCAATATGGTTGAGTTTTGTATCTAGTTTTTTATTCATGGTTTACTTATCATTTTTACCTTTCATCCTTTATAGTCTGGTAGATGTGGGTGTGCACACATGTACATAAGCAAATTCATCCCTTTTGTGGGATATGCCTCCCTGGTGCTAGTCTCTAGCCCCTAGTCTATTTGAGGTAGGCTTGGTTTAGTCACAGATCAAGCCTCACATTTATGGGTAGTGACATATTTATTGAAAAATTCTAGATTTTATAACATAGACTACATTATAATTCATAAAAATAATATATGGGAATTAATTAATTAAATTAAAATTGATAATTAGATATAAATTATTTAATAATAGTATTTTATGAATATCAATTTTATTTCAAGACACATTGATTTATCAAAATATTTTTTAATTGAATTAATCATTTCACCCAAAATTCACTTTTTATTACTTTGTATGAAAATATTATATTTACCAAACTCATTATATATTCATAAGTATAGTAATAGTGATAATGGATCTAAATAATAATTATTTAATTAATGTATAATATAAAAAAATACTACCTATAATGACCCTTACATTGCATACAACGACATCACATCAAATTAAATAAATATTCATTACCTAACAAAATGATCAACTACATAATCTTATTCATCCCTTACCTTAGATATTTAGAAACAAAAATATGTAGTTTATAAAAATATCTACAACATCACATACTAAGGTATTGAAAACAAAAATCCTTCTTGGATATATCATACATAGTAACATTTTCCCCAACCTGGGGAATGAAAACATAATAAAGTGTGACATCAGATTCTCTATATGGGTCAATAAGGAAGATGTCAATGATAAATTGGGAATAACATGAACACAAGGGTATGATAACATGTGCATAATAATTTAAAATCAAACAATGTATAACATAAATCATTGTATAAGTTATATAATGATTTTTGTTAGTTCATAAGACATAAATCACAAACTAATTGAATAACATGAGACATGAGAGAATTACATTGGAGTAAGAAATATGTTTGTTTCATATACATAATAATTGAAAATAAATTCCTTTGTATTCAAGGATTATTTTCAATACTATCATAGTCGAATGGGTTCACACCCCAAACCATAATTGTAGTCATGGATTACTCCCATGACTAACGTTGTGGAAAAATTCACATACCAAACTGGGTCTGCTTCCAATTCCATCCCTAAATATCCCATCACATTTCAATCATTACCAAATGCATTGGAGAGATAAATAGGTCTGACCCACTGTTGGTTATAACATAAAAAACCATTTTTTTGTTATATATTGTCCACCATCCTTGGTTATAACATAACGTAATTTCCTTGTTATAACATAACAATTATCAATGATTATAACGTAACCACCATCACATATTTAAAAAAACATATATTTTTTCCCAATGATCATAAATAATTCACCATATTAGAACCAATAAAATAAAATGGGTAAAATAAACACATAACTAAAGAAGAAACCGTAAAAGATAATTTTTTTAAAAACATTTCATTATTTCACAACCCATGGAACATAAATGGGATTCATAAACCAATGAAATTTATCATATAATAACCCATGGAAAATGGATCAAATCTCATAATCATATTTTCATCATAAAAAACGTCAACATAAAGATTAAACAAGGTAACCTTGGATCATATCCCCAATGTAACATAGTTGGTCTGTCGTTTCACGAAATTTATGTTAGCAATGTCATAAATTATTGTTACCCACTCTTAAGCTAGTATAGTGCATTTCCGGGGTCGATTAACAGGGAACATGGTTAGTGTGTGAATGAAATTGAGTTTAGAATTAATTTGGTGAATTATGATAAATTTAGAATGGGATTTTCTTGGTTTTTGAATAAGACACTTATTTTGATTACTTGGAAATAATGATTAATGATTAAGAAGAAAACAAAAATGATTTTTAATGAGATTGGTAGAAGAATAGCGTGTTGGGGATATGGTGATTATGTCGATTCATGAAAATTGCTTATTAATTTTTGTTATTCATGATAATTCAACATTATGCATCTCAATTATGACAAGATTCCCTTGGTCTGGTTAATTTTTTCATTGAATCGCAGAAATTGACTCCTTGGTCCGGTAGTCATAGATGCACAATTTTTATTTTCGTTTCTTCCATTTATGAATTGATGAATAACATCAATGATCATGAAGTTGTTTCATCGTTATTCTTCTTTATATCCCTGAGAATTTTGTCCTTGGTCTGGTTCATAATTCTCAGTAGTAGCTAACCATGGATTAAGAAGAATAAAAAGAATTTTAAAGGAACAAACACAACCACATAAATCATTACAACATGTAATCCTTCATCAACCACAACCCCAACACACATGGGGTTTAGTTACACATATATGACATAATGAAAATAACACCTTCGATACCCGATGAGATAATTAAGTAATACTCAAGTAGAGGTTTCGGATGGTGGCATGGTGAAGTAGTGACATCATAGTGGCTTAGGAGGAATTGCAGCAGAACTTCACATTTTTCTCTAAGTGTTTCACCTCTCTTTAGTCCGGAGGCCCATTCCTCTATTTATAAAAAATTAAACAACACGACATGTACAAAATTACACAGCGTGTACTTATTTCCAACATGTTTTCCCCCATTTTCTTGGCTGGTGGGTGACCAAACACACCATCTTTGACTTGGAAATTGGCGCATCCTGGTCGGTGAATCTAAACAGCATGTAGCGCCACCACACACAACATTTAGTCGCAAAATTCGGCCACCAACCGCTTCTATAATGTCTTACATGATGTGTAGCACCGCCATACATGGCATATACTTCCTTTTGGTTACTTGGGCATGTGTTTGTCCTGGTCAACCATTGTCTGGGCTTGAATGTACATGGCGTGTATACAAATACATGTCATGTAGTTGGAATTTTTTGCTCGAATTTCCTCTTTTTTGTGCATTTGGCCACAAACATTCTGAAAATGAACAAAGATCACCAAAATCAAAGTATTTTTCCAATAGGCATTAGGTAAATTATGGAAACATATTCTTATTTTTCCATAAAATATATGAAAATGTATACACAAATTCAGTGTATAAAACTCCCCCATACATAGTCATTTTCTTGCCCTCAGAAAATCTCAACATCTAATTTAATGAATTTATATTTTAAAATGATGGATTTTAGTTAATTATAAATGTAAATAATAAGTGATAGGAGAAAATTTCAAAAATAATACAAAGAAGTTTCAATCCAGGAAATATTCTAATCATGCCTCACATATAATTCAATTAACTACTTTCATCCACTTCTAACACATGTTTCAACCTTTCAATAATAAGCAAGCCACATGATGATTTACCTCACCAAAAATTTTCTCATCACTCAAGATGTTTTTACAACAAATTTATTCTCAATCAAATATATATACACTATATCCATAGGTTTTAAAGAATTCTGGTTCACCACTTTAGAAATAATAATTTACAAAAATCATGAGGTATTTCCAATAAGGATCACAGGTTTCTGTGGATAAAGCTGGTAGGTAAAGATATGGAAAATAACTCCGAGGCTTGATAAAGTAAGGTAAATTATTTAATAACAATGTATGATATTCAAAAGTAAACTCAATGTAAAAACTTCCTCAACAATATTTATCAAGTGATCTTATCACCACCATCTCATTTAGCTGAGTAGGAGACATAATCCATCAAATGTGTCTAAGGCCCCTTTGTTTGAATCATATTTTTAAATCAATGGAAAACTTTCTGAATTTCCAAAATAGAGGTTTGGAACACTTTTCCCCCCAAATGATCAAGAGGCACTCCCCCATACTTCATTTCATGACAATTCATGAAATTATACCATGTGTTTCTAATCCCTTCTTGTGAGCATAAATGAATATTCATGCAAAATCATAAAATAATTAGGGTTGGAAGGGAAATAGGATTGTAATAAGGCTTCCTGTAATGGCTATTATTGGTCTCTATAGGCTTCACAAAGATAAGATGTAGGGTTGGCTCAAGATAAAGGGGTTAAAACAATCTTATGCCTCAATCATATTAATTTAATTCAAAAATTCGTTTTTTTAGAAAAGAAAACATTCAAATTCTTTTAGTTATGTATATTCTGAGAATCTCTCAATAAAGAGGGTATTAGAAATAATATGACAAAGGGGTTTAGAATACCTCACAAGAGTGGGAAAAATAAATAAAGAGACAATCAGGTCATGACTTGGAAAATAATTGATTAGTCTAATAGATTTATTTATCCAAGGATTACAAGTTAGTTATTTAAATTATATCAGCAATCATTTTAAAATACCTTAGAATTAAAATAACCATGCATTTTTTTAAAATCCACTTTCAGCTTTATTATTTAAAAATATGATTAACAAAAAACATCTTCACGATTTCAAATATATCATATCAAAATTATGTCTCCTAGAATCTAAAAAGGGTAAAGACTAAAGAGGTCGAGAGACACACCCCCCCATACTTAATATCATACATGGTCCACCAAGTACCCAAAAAAAGAACAAGTGGAGGTGGGGACACAATAGTGGACTAGACTGAGGGGAAGTAAGGAAAGAAGGAAACGAAGAAAGAAAAGACAACAATGAATGAAAGAACAGAATACTCCCCTCGTGTCTAGGCGTAGGAAAACAGTATGTGATTGAAAAGTGCATCCCAAAACGTGCCAGAGTACCTGTGAGGGGAATCAAAAAATAACACTGCAAGAAGGCATAATAAACACAGGCACAAGATATCACAAAAATATATATACAATGAAAATAATGTGTCCAAAACCAGTCAAGGGGTCACCTTAGAAGAGGCATCATCCAGGGAAGAGCCGGCCAGTAGAGATGGCTCAGGAGACGTCGAAGCTAGAGGTGAGGACATGGAATCTGGAAGGGAATCTCAAGAAGTAGGAGCCACCGATACATGACTCTGTAAAGGAAGCTCGGCAGTCCCCACTAGAATGGAAATAGTGGCGGCAGCAGCAGGAGTAGCAGCAGAAGGATGCACTGTAGAGAGCAGCATGGACTCCGTGGCCAGTGCAGTGAAGGGCAATGGAGCAGAAGTAGAATGGATAGGAATAGAGGTAGATGTGGGTAGTGGAGGTAATGGAAGACCCATATGCTGAACAATAATCTCCAACAGCTGCTCTATCTGGTCATGGAAGCTGTCAATACGTACCAAATGTTGATCCATCGGGGCCAGGCAGAGGGAAATTGTGAGAGAGACCGAGGGTGAGAGGGTAGGTGGGGCAGGTGGTAGTAAAGAAGAAGGAAGGCTAGAAAAATTGGGGTCAGTAGGAAGGGGATGGGGTGGGGAAATAGGAGGGGGTCGAATGGGAGTAGCAGGTGCATCAGCAGGGGAAGGATGGTTAGCAGGTGGGTGGGGACGAGCCTGGGCATGGATATAGGCACCCCTTGCACCAAGACTAATCCCATACGTATGAGATAAATTGTGTTCATCATTTTGGGAGAACCTAACAGGTCATGGGGTAAGAAAGGCTCAAAACCCCCCAAGGAGTTGGGTGAGGCGAGTTGTGTAAAACCCACTGTTCAGGTTTCCATGATGGTCGGTAAACATAGCATTGAAATAGGATACGGCTTGGTAAGGTAGGTCTGGGTAGTCCTTCCAGATGACACAGGTAAGGAGATCCATGTCACGACCAGTCATGGCCCCCATATCCTCAAGGCGGGGAAAAAAAATGGTGCTGATGCACTGGTGGGTAAAATGAAGGATGGGGTCAATGATAAGGGTTCTTTTCTGTGAGGTAGGTGAATAGTAGTGGTCAGGACCCACTATCTCCCGCCACATAGCCACAAGATCAGAGCGCTCGGGTCTGGTCAGGGTGGAAACAGGGGGTGGGGTAACAGGATGGGGGTAGAAACCGCACCCTCGGACAAACTCTATCATGGTGAGGGATAATTATCTACCGCCCTGCCAGAACTGAACCACATGCACCGCATCACTGGGTGTCTCCCGGTACTCATCTACATCAAACTTGAAAGAGGCCTCAAACTCCAAAAATAAATCACGGATGTTGGAGTGATGACTAGGAAAATGGAGAGCAGGGGTGTGTGGCCAAGGAGATCATCTAACTCTCCCCAAATGCCTAACTACTGAGGAACAGTGCTATCTAGGTAACGACCAATCATTGAAATCAGATGATGTGAAAAGTGCCGAACCCTGTCAAGTGCCAGATCAGTGATCGGGAACACCATGCAGGGATAGGGAACACCTACTACTCCCGGCCCAGGTGGAGGTGCAATAGCAAGAGATGGCTCTGGTGGTGGCTTGGTTGTAGTAGGTGAAGGGTCACCGGATGGGGTGGTTGTTGATGTTCTAGCTGAGGAGGAGGATATCTCAGGTGGGGTGGATGCTGGGAGGGAAGGAAGGATGGTGCTCAGACCAGCCTCGACAGAGGGAGTAAGGAGTGGAAGGGTGGCCAATGGAGGAAGCTTGTAGACCGGAGCATCTTGGTCTGGCTGTGTAAGGGGATGGAGTCGAATCCACCAAAAAATTGTCCTATCACCACCAGTAGAGGAGGGTGGCCACTTCCCACGGGAAGAATAGTGATATGCCATTACCTAAAAAAGAAAAAAAAAGAAAACAAAATAAAATGCAAATAGAAAAAAACAAAGAAAAAGTGAGAAATCTGAAAAATAAAAGTACACGGTGTGTACGTCTAGAGTACACAGCGTGTAGTATAAGCTAAGAATCATCCTATGTTCTCTGGATAAACATGCCGAGGGTGAAGAAGATAGACCATGTAAATGTACACAGTGTGTACCGAACATACACATCGTGTGTATATGATGTGGAAATGGTCGTCTATTATAAACGACATGACCATGATTTTATCAGTTATATGAATAAAAGGAATTCCGTGTATGTGATAGACATGGCGTGATCTTTATTTGTGGAACATGTCAGTGTTGAGGCTAGACATGGGTCTGGGCAAAAGAAATATGTTACACGGCATGTACTGAACACACACGCTATGTATAAGAACATGGGTTGAGAGGTCATGTCAGGTGCTACACACGAAGGGGCCAACTAAAATGATATACATGGCATGTACCAAACACACATGTCGTGTACGTGAAAATGGTGTGTGAGGCCATGTGTAAAGGGGACTCGGCACGATGGGGAAAGTACCCGGTGTGTACCAAACATAAACACCATGTATATTCAAATTGCTAAGCATTTTGTGTGTGGCCATGTACAAATGTACACGGCGTGTGTTCTTCAATTTGTGGGCATTTACCATGGATTCCTAATGGCCGGAAGATCCAAAAACACCCTAAAAGCTTATAAAAACTTTAAATAGTGAGTGTAGAAGAGAGTACCTTGACCGAGGATCGCATTGCAAGAGAAATCAGTGCTTGAAACGAACCAAACTAATAGATCTAAGAGTGGGAGGGTGGGTGGCATTCAGGAGGAGAAAACCGGAAGAAGAGGAAGAAAGTGGGAGTCACGCGACACGGCTTGTACCCGGGTGGCCCACAACTTATATAGCCGAGTTACACATCGTGTACATTTAGAGTACACGTTGTGTATCCCCAAATTTTTTTTGTAAATAAATATATATATAATTAATATAATAAACTATATATTATTTAATATTAATTAATTAAAATAATAAAAGTAAAATAGGTATATATAAGTATATACAGAATTGAAAAAATAAAACTATACACTTAATGTAGTGGGAAAATACACATCGTGGGTTTAAAATTTTTTAAAAGATAATTACATCCTTTGGTTCGGTGCTCGGGGCGAGGTTCGAACCAGCGATAGGCCGCTCCAAACAGAATCCCTCAACAACTGGAGAGAAGGTTTTACTGTTTCCCATATTTATTATTTATATACATTTAATCTATATAGCCTATACACATGGGGAAGAAAGAAATGCATAGCGTGTGGTTTTTACTTATAAATGAAGGGGATGAAGCAGGGAAATTAGCCAAGTTTGAGCCCAGGTCTTTTGGATCCAGGGTGAGACTTTGCCAATCTGACTACTTCATCTACTTGAATTACATTATATAGAAATGTGTTTTTAATGTTTAGTTTTTAGAAATAAAACTGGTCACACACACCTTATTTTGGAAGACACGACGTCTGGCATTATTAAAAGGGTAAATGATTGAATTGGGGCAGTTGTCGGGATTCAAACCCGGGTCCTTTGGAAACCTGATATCGATCATGGACAACCGACCCATTCCCATCATCGGTTTTCTTATAAATATGTATATAAATGTATATATATATATATATATATGAAATTTACTACACACGCTGTGTAAGAAAATATAAAAAAGGAGGAATCTCGTGCCGAACATAGGTCGAGTGGATTTGAACCGGGGACAGCTCGAATAAACTCCAGTGACCTTACCTTCGACACCAGCATCATCCATATTTATTTATTAGTTACACTATAGATTTATACTATTTAATTTTAAAAAATAAAAAGAAAAGTACACGCTATGTATATAAGTGGGACACAACGTGTAACCTCTGGGTTGCCTCCCAGGAAGCGCCTTTGTTTTAGGTCATTGGCTCGACCGACATACCTTTTCTTACCTGAGAGGTGTGGTGGTGGTTGTTCCCACTTTATTATCCATGTGATGATAGATCTTTAGTCATTTTCCGTTCACCTTGAACGGTTGACCATCCTCCTTATCAATTTCCACCGCTCCAAGTGGGAATACTTTTATGACATGGAATGGTCCTGACCACCTCAACTTCAGTTTTCCTGGGAATATGCGAACACAATAGTTGATGAGGAGTACCTGATCACCGGGGTGAAATGTTTTTGGAGAAATAATCCATTTGTGGATGGATTTGGTCCACTCCTTTTACAATTCAGTGTTCTCAAATGCATCCCTTCTGATTTCATCAAGTTCCGATAGTTGGAACTTTCACCTCTCTACAGCTGCCTTCCGATTAAAAATTAGGGCCTTGAAAGCCAAATATGCTTTGTGTTCCAGTTCCATAGGTATATGAAAAGGTCTTCCATAGACGAGGTGCAATGGTGACATCCTCAGTTGTGTCCTGAAGGTGGTCCGATAGGCCCACAAATCATCGTCAGGCTTTTTGGACAAGTCTTTCCGTGAGGTATTCACTGTTTTATCCAAAATTTGTTTGAGATCACGGTTGGAGAGCTCCACATATCCACTTGATTGGGGATGGTATGGTGTACCCATTTGATGATTTAACCCATATTTAGACAGCAGTCCTTTCATTAATGCGATGTCAAAGTGAGTCCCTCTGCCACTAATCAGTACACGAGGAACCCTGAACCTACTGAAACATGCTTCTTTTGAAAGGTCACGACTACCTTAGTTGTTTCGTGTGTCGTAGCGGTGGATTATATCCATTTGGAGATGTAATCTATGCAGAAAATGATGTAGGTATTCTCGAAAGAAGGTGGAAATGGTCCCATGAAGTCGATGCCCCAAATGTCAAAGATCTCGACCTCCAGGATGGGGTGCTGGGGCATCTCGGCTCTATATCCCATATTACCTATACGTTGGCCTATATCATAATAGGCAATGATGTCTCGGGCATCTTTATGCAAGGTGGGCCAAAAAACCCCAGATTGCATAATATTCTCTATGGTATGATCAGGCCCATGATGTCCTCCAACGGGTGAGCCATTAAAAAATTCCAGGACCCCTTGAATCTCTGTCTCTGGGATCCATCGTCAGATCACCCCATCTCCATAGAATCATAATATGAGTGGCTCTTCCAAGAATTATCACTTAACATCAAAGAGGAATATTTTATTCTACATGGAGAGGTCGGGTGCATAGTAGCTGTAACTAAATATTTAGAAATATCATCAAATTGGGGCCTAGGGGAATCGCTAATTTAAAAGAAGTGCTCATTAGGATAATAATTTTGTATCTCTCGATCCTCTTGCTTCTCCAAATGTGGTAGCTCCAGATGGGAAAGATGATCAGCAACCGTATTGTCACTCCCCTGTTTATCTCAGATTTCTAAATAAAATTCTTGTAAGAGGAGGACCCATCAGATCAATTGGGGCTTTCCTTCCTTCTTGATTAAAATGTACTTAATTGCTTCATGTTCAGTATGAACAATAACATTTGATAGAACAAGGTAAAAATGAAAATTTTCAATGGTGAATACCATTTACAGCATCTCCTTCTTTGTAGTAGTGTATTTTAGTTGGGCCTCATTGAGTGTCCTACTGGCATAGTAGATGGGATGGAAGATTCGGTCCAGTCGCTGACCCAGGACAGCTCCCACTGCATAGTCACTGGCATCACACATTACTTCAAATTGTGCCTCCTGGTTGCAGGAAATCCTCGCCGGAGATTCGACAAGGCACTGATTTGGATGCTCAAATGATATGGTACATGCCTCATTGAATTAGAAAATAGCATCCTTAGTCATAAGGTTGGTTAGGGGCTAGGATATCTTTGAAAAATCGTGGACAAAACGCCTGTAAAAACCCACATGGACCAGGAAGCTACTGATGGATCTAATAGAAGATGGAATGGAAAGCCCTGAAATGACTTATACGTTCACCAGATCCACCTTTATCCCCTTTTCTAAAATCCTGTGGCCAAGGACTATGCCACTTTGCACCATAAAATGATAATTTTCCCAGTTCAAAACTAGGTTAGTGTTTTCACATCGCTCCATTACTGGCTCCAGGTTCCGAAAACATGTAGTAAATGACTTCCCATAAATTGAAAAATCATCCATGAAGACCTCCTGGATTTGTTCCGCCATGTCATGAAAAATTTCCGACATGTATCGTTGGAATGTGGCGGGAGCGTTGCACATACCGAAAGACATCATGTTGTAGGGAAACATACCGTATGCAAAAGTAAAGGTTCTATTATCCTGATCTTCTGGGGACATGGAGATCTCATTATAGCGAGATTATCCGTCGAGGACGAAGTAATATTCATGCTATTATAGTCTTTCTATCATTTGATCCATGAAGGGATGGGGAAAATGATCATTCCTTGTGGTGTCGTTCAGCATCATGTAATCGACAAAGACTCCCCATCCCATGATTGTGCAAGTAGGGATGAGCTCATTCTTGTCATTAGATTCCTAAGTGATCCCTCTCTTCATAGGGACCACATGTAGGGGACTTACCCACGGACAATCTGATATAGGTTAAATAATTCATACATCTAATATCTTGATTAACTTTTTGTTTACGACTTCCTTCATGGGAGGGTTTAGAAATTGCTGGGGTTGTCTAGATTGCTTTGCTCCTTATTCAAGTAGAAACATGTGGGTGCAAATGGTAGGGCTGATACCCTTCAAATCTGCAACAGTCCTTCCAATTTCCTACTTTCTCCGCTTCTAAACTTGTAGGAGTGCATCCTCCTGCTCCTGTGATAGTGTTGCAATAAGTATAATGTGCAAACTGTGATGATCTACCAAATACACATACATTAAGGAAGGTGGGAGAGGCTTCATTTCTAGTTCAGGTGCCTTGGGCACTGATGGTACCTCTGGTTATACATCTTCCCTCTCTAGGATGTTAGGAATGACAGCTCGTTTCCATTAGTGGTCGCCCTGTCCATCAATGAATTTTAGGTCATCTTGATCTTCATTAGTAGGAATTCCTGGAAAAATCATATCATCTGAAATGGAGGAACATACTAGATCATCCTCTTGGATTCTTAGTTGTTCATCCCTTGCAGTCACTGCATAGCAGCCCCTGAGTTTGGGAAACAATTCCTGTTTGACGGCCTTTAAAAATTGTAGGAGACTCTTTCATCCCCTCCATAGAAAATCAACTCCCCATAGTGTATGTCAATCAAGACTTTCCCTATGTCCAGGAAAGGTCTTACCAATATAATAGGTGCCTCATTATCCTCTTCCATGTCTAGGATAATAAAAACTTTAGGGAGGATCAACCTCTCCACCTTCAACAGAACATCCTCTAGTAGCCCTTTTGGATATTTAATGGATCTGTCAGTAAGTATAAGGGAGACTCTTATAGGCTTCGGATTGTGGGGTCTGATATTTTTGAAAACCTAGAATGGCATGAGGTTGACAGTGACCCCTAAGTCGCACATGGATTTTCCAAATTCACAGGGACCAATTGTACATGGAATAGTATAGCTACATGGATCCTAGATCTTGGGAGGAAGGGAATGTTATACGATTGTGGAGCACTCCTTTGTCAGTTTTATGGTGCCCAAATCCTCCATATTCCTTTTATTCTAGAGGATTTCCCTCATGAATTTGGTATATGTGGGAATTTTTGTCAGAGCCTCTACAAATGGGATATTGATGTGCAACTTTCTGATTACTTCCATGAATTTTGAAAACTGGTGACCCCGCATCCTTTGCATCATCCTCTCTGGAAAAAATATTGCAGGCACAAATGGTTTGACTAACTCATTTCTTCTTCCTGGTTGAGCCTCCGGTGATGTATTTTTGGATGAATAGGGGTCTAAAATTGTACATTTGTTGTCAATAGAGTATATATGTATAGTTGAATGTGATGGTTCCTTCTGGTGTAGATTATCTCCACTTCGTAAATTGATGGAATGGGCATCCTCCCTTGGGTTCTTCTCAGTGTTTCCTGGTAGTGTACCATGCTATCTCCCTGAGATCTAGTTTGCTAACAGGAAAATTTGGTTCTCGAGGCTTCTAATTGAATCCTCCTGGTTCTGAAATCAGGTATCAAAAATAGAGATGAATTTGTTCATAAAATCCTCTAACCTAGAGGTATTCTCTTGCTGATGTGGTTGTGCAGCTGGTGGAGGTTGTTTCATCCGTGGCTGCTGTAGGTGAGGGTTTTGATACCCTTGCTGGTGGTAGAATCTAGGAAGATTCTATTGTTTCCTTCTGTATGCATTCTGATATTGTGGCTGACTGTACCTAAGCGGTCACTGGGATGGAGGATTCTATTTCTGTTGGCCCCAACCTATTGGTTTTCATGCCATGCCAGGTTTTGGTATTGTTGATACTGGTTTGAACCTCTGTTTTGAGAAACATATCTCACCACTCTTGTCAAAGGGTCGACTGAAGGTCCCAGGAATTCTTAGAGGATGTGGTTATTACCACAGTCACCGCATATTGGATGGTTAGATGCATGGACTTGAGATGTGCCCTTGAGAGTCAATGCATCAATTTTTTAGGATACTACATCCAACTGGGCAGCAATAATGGTAGTACCATTAATACTATGCATACAACGTTTTTGGTTCCCCTGATTGGAATGGCACAGGAAGCTGTTGGCAGACATATCTTCTAGCTGTTCAAAAATTTCATTAGGGGATTTTATCATTAACGTACCTCCAATAGCTGCATCTACCATGGACTTTGTATTTGTTGTTAGTCCTCCATAAAAGGATTGGAGTTGCATCCATATTGGAAGCCCATGGTGTGGGGATTTATGTAACATCTCCCGGAAACGTTCCCATGATTCATACAACAACTCAGAGTTGTTCTGCTGAAAGATGTGGATTTCATTCAGCAAGGTTTCCATTTTTATGGTGGAAAATACATGGATAGAAATGCCTAATCCAACTCCTCCCAGGTGAGGATGGATCGTTGTGGTAACCCTTTGATCCAGTCTTTCACCTTTTCCCTTAGGGAGAATAGAAAAAGGTGAAGATTAATGGAATCTTCAGACACGCCTTTGTTGCGGAACGTGTCGCAGATCTCCAGGAAATTGGAGAGATGGGTGTTTGGGTCCTCACTGGGTCGGCCGCTGAATTGAACGGTGTTTTGGATTAGCTACATAATAGCAATTTTTATCTCGAAGTGTTGGGCATATAACTGAGGACGAAAGATGCCCGTATCAACTCCGTGGATCAATGGGAGGCCATACTCATAAAGAGTATGTAGTGGAGGTGGCTACTGAGGGAGTGGAGGTGGCATGTACTACTTCTCCTGAGGGGCGAAGTAGGGCTGTTGAAAGAGCTCTCGCTACTGCTGGGTCTGGCCGTTCTGTGGAGGTGGATGATGTGGCGGTTGTTGGTAGTCCCTCGGGAAGAAATCCATGAAACCTCTAGGTTGGGACTGCTCTGGTATACCAGCAGCGAGAGGCTCCTGGTCTTGGAATGGTTGTCTTGCTACATCTTCAGTGACTGGTGCTCATTCTTTCTTGTTCCCCTATGGTAATTATTTTTTTCTGTGAATCTCTACCAATGCATGTTGATGTCTCAACATGGTTCGTTTGATCTCTAGGTCAATCAGATGAATATTCGATGACTCAACACTACTAGACCATGTGAGGCGTTGGTTCATGCACCTGTTATAAGACACATACACACACAAAAAACACCCAGGCATAAAAGGGAAAACAAAAGATAAAGATAAATGGGTTTAGGAATGAAATTTTGGTAAATTTCTAATTTTTTTCACCTAATTAATATCTATCACAACTAAATATATCACTTGAACCGTTATGTTTTACCAGCAACGGAACCAAAATTTGGTCTGTCGTTTCACTGAATTTATGTTACTGGTGTCCCAAATTGTTATTATCCACATTTAGGCTACTATATAGCATGTGCAGGGTCAATCCATAGGGAACTTGGTGACTGTGTGATTTCAATTGAGTATATAATTAATTTGGTGAATTGTGCTGAATTTAGAGTGGGATTTTCTTGGTTTTGGATTAAGGAACTTGTTTTGATTACATGGAATTAATTATTAATGATTAAGAAGAAAACAACAATGGGTTTTAATGAGATTAGCAATAGAAGAGCATGTTGGAGATGTGGTGATTATGGAGATTCATACAGATGGCTTATTAGGTTGTATCATTAATGATAATTCAGCATTCTTGATCTCGATTAGGACAAGATTCCCCTGGTTTAGTTAATAATGCCCTTGAATTGAAGAAATTGACTTCATGGTCCAGTAGTCAAAGTTTCACAATTCTTTATTTATGTTTAGTCCATTTATGAATTGATGAATACCTTTAATGATCATGATGTTGATTCATCATTGTTCTTCTTTTATATCCCTAAGAATATTCTCCTTTCTCTAGTTCAGAATTCCTAGTAGTAGATAACAACGGTTTAAGAAGAATAAGAATAATTTTAAAGGAACAAACACAATCACATAAATCATTACAACATTAAATCCTTCATCATCCACATTCCCTACATAAAGGGAGTTTAGTTACACATATATGACATAAAGAAAATAACACTGTAGATACCTGATGAGATCATCGAGTAAGACTCAATGAGAGGTTTCAAATGGTGGAATGGTGGAGTAGTGACACCACGGTGGCTCGAGAGGAATGGCAGTAGAACTTCCCCCTTTTCATCAAGTTTTTCACCTCTCTTTGGTCCGGAGGCCAAGGCCTCTATTTATTGAAAATTAAACTACACTGTGTGCATAAAATACACGACATGTACTTATTTTCAATGTGTTTTTGCCCCCATTTTCTCTGCTGGTAGGTGGCCTAACACACCTTCTTTTACATGGAACATGGCACTGCCTGGTTGGTGAGTCTACACGACATGTAGCACTGACATACATGGCGTGTAGTCACAACTTTCGGCAACCAACCGCTTCTAGAATGTCTTACACGACGTGTAGCGCCCCCAATCATGGAATGTACATCCTTTTGTTTACTTGGGCATGTGCTTGTCCTGGTCAACCCGTGTCATAGCATGAAATTACAAGGCGTGTATACACGTACACGCCGTGTAGTAGGGAATTTTTTCTCAGTTTTCCTCCTTTTTGTGCATTTGGCCAAAAACATTCTAAAAATGAACAAGATCACCCAATTCAAAGTATTTTACCACTATGTAGTAGGTAAATGATGAAAACATGTGCTAAATTTTGAATAAAGTATATGAAAATGTATACACAAATCGGGTGTACCAATAGTTTAAATCAATTTTTCCCGAACTGGTGAATATAAATACCCTTAAAATACATTAAACAATACTGGGTAAATTAGCCATTCCATTTTTTAATAACTTCTAAAAAATAAATAAATTATAATAATATTAGGGATACAATTTTAACTGAAAATGTCCAATTAAAAATGTAAATTAATTTTCAAATAATTATGTTATCATTATAGTAATAAATTCATTTCATGTCATATTGGTTAAAAGGAAACATTCTATTAATTTTTTGGTAAAAAGTCTAAAAATATCCCTATTTAGAGATTGAAAATAAGATTTCATTTAAAACAATTTTTTAAAATACAAACATTGTTAAAAATTACTTTATATAACCATAATATAATATTTTAATCATTTTTTAAAACATTTATACCATATATGGATACAAAAAAAATGGTTTCTACTCGAAAATAGAAATAAATCTATTTTTTAATATTTATTTATGGTATCTTGAGTACACAATATGAGAAAAAATAATGTAAAACATGTATTATAAAGAAATAATTACTATAGAATAGAATTAATAACATTCTTGAAAGGTGCATCCTAATATTTTTATTATTATAAACATAATAATAAATAATTTAAAAACAATAATATTGAAACATAAAACCATTAACACATTATTATCTTTGGAATAATAAGCCACATAAATGAAAAAAATTATATAGATATTTATATCACATAATTTTCATGATAATAATAACAAAAAATATTCATGGGTAGTATATAAATGACTAAAAATAACGAAATAGTGTATAAGGAATATGTCCCAAAGAAATAAAAGTGAGAAAAAATATCATACCTTATGTCTGACTTCATTAATATACATTGGATGCTGCTATATAATAAATTAATATTTATTATACATGTACTTAAAAACTATACTCATATATATTATACTATATTTTATTCACTTTTAATCTTTTATAACTCATTTAATAGTAATTCATTAAAATTAGTTGTAACGTCCCAGTTCCGGAAGCCACCTAGAGGCGCCGCGTACCCGGTTGGTCACATGGCCTCAAGCACATTTCCCCGAACACTAGAGGCTGCAGACTAGAAGTGAGGGCCATGGGTGTGTTAGTGGGGAAACTTTTCCCTCATTGGCGGAGTACACAGCGGAAGTAAACAACACATACAAGAGTGGAAGCAGTAAATATCCTACAATAGTAAACAGAGGAAGACGAAACAATAAACCAGTGGAACACACACATATATATGAAATGATTTATGATACATATATCTTGGAAAGAAGCCAAAAAAATTCACAATGCAGAATCTAATACTAAACCAAAGTACAAAAGAAAAATAGGTAAGCAACACCTCTACATTGTAAGAATCAGCTTGGTCCCATGCTATTCTACTTCAATGCAACCAAGTACCTGAAGTCGAAGGGTGCTTTACCTTATCTAAACCTGCAACAATATAATTTGTTTGGGCCCTAAAGAAGGACCCAAACAGGGTGTGAGACTAAATCCAAGTAGGAAACCATTCGATTATCTATGTGTAACAGTTTGTGAGCATATGGCATGTTATAGTACTGTAAGAATGAAATAGTAAACAAGTAAACATGATGATACACAACAATAACCAATCCCCATATCAACAAGCAGCATTGAAGAAAATGGATAACCATAAATAGGAATCCTTCTGGGAAGTACTCACAGCCATACCCTTTGGTCCTAACCAAGAAGTACCAACAACCCTCTGGGTAGTACACTCAGCCTAACCCCTCTAGTTTGATAAAAAAACTATAAGACTCTATGAAGAAGCATGCCCAGTCAATTCCCCTTATAGTCTATGGTATTTAGGGACTCTCTGTGGAAGATCACGTGGTCAAATCCTCTTATAGCTTCAAGGTATTAATACTCTCTGAGAAAGCTCACTCGGTCAATTCCTCTTATAGAGTCAGGTCAATCACAGACTCTCTAAGGAAGCACACTCAGTCAATTCCTCCTATATCCTGGAATGGTTTAAGGAAATTCAATCAAAACACAGACTTTGAGGAAGCTCACTCGGTCTACCCCCATATAGTCTATAAAGCTCAAGACACTCTGAGGAAGCTCACATGGTCTATCCTCCTGTATTTTATAATATCCAAGACTATCTGGGATGCTCACTCAGTCAATCCCTGATAGTCTATAATATCCAATACTCTCTGTGGAATATCACTCGATCTATCCCTCTATACTCTATAGCACCAGGTTCTCACGACCCCATGCCAGTTAGTGCATAATAATTCTATAAGGCCAAAGTAAATATATAGAGAAACTTGGCTAACCATTCTACAACATATTTGCATGTCAGAGAACAACACTCTGTCCCACGGTCACAAGGCATGGAAAACAGGTATAACGACCAAAGGCTGAACAAAAAAAAAGGTCGTAAAAAGAAAAATGCATGGGAAAAAACATCCATTCATAGCAATTATCCTCATACATAACCAAATTACCTATATACAAGAATACAAGAATGGTAGGAAAACAATAGGGGAAAACAGTAAAAATGAAATTCCCCGTTCGTGGTTATTGGTGAAAATTTCACATAAAACTCCAAGAATTCAAACGGAATGGCACAAACCACCTACCTTGATGCTAGGAGATTGATATACTTGAACCAAGAGGATTGAATCTCTTAAGAACGTCTTTTCTTGATACAGTTCCAACGCAATCTATGATAGTCAATTTGGAAGACGGACAGAGTCACAGAGGCTCAGAGATGTTCTGGCATCGTACAACTTCTCTCAATCGAACACCACCTAGAAGAGGACAATTTTTGTGGTCATACGTGAGCCTAGTCCATTTATTAAAAAAAGAAAGTACAGGACGTGTACTTTTTGAGTACACGGCGTGTACTAGGCTTTTCCATAATTCGTTTTAAGAGGCCTTCACATCACCCCACATGACCGTGTTTGTGACCCAAACATGGCCAAAATATGGCCTCATGTGACATAGAAGTACAGATTATGTACATATAAAGTACACGGTGTGTAGTTCAAAAATTTCTAGAAACTAATCTTTCCTTAAAAACATAAGAAAAAGGAAAAACATACCTGAAAAGAAAATCCGGGTTCTTACAAACATCCCCCCTTAGAAGAAGAAACCACGAACAGCTCCGACCACTATAATCGTACATCAGCCTCCCTCTCCCAATTCATGTCATGTACTCGCTCGTGTTGCCATAGAACCCGTACCAGAAGAATAGACCAACCACAAAGAACCGTAGTTATGCGATCGACAATCTGGATAGGATGATCCCCAAATGATGCATCCTCTTTGAGCTCAACCTTCTCAGGTTGAAAAAACCTGACATAGGTCAGAAAAGTAACCTCGGTGCTGAGAAACGTGGAAGACATCGTGCATAGCCCGATACCTATGAGGTAATTGCAACCAATAGGAAACCGGACCACCTCTCTCCGACACCTTAGACGGCTTGACATACCGTGGTGAAAGCTTACCCTGTCTCCGAATCATTTTGTGTCCCAACCTTGGTGTGACATGCAGGAAAAAATGATCCCTGCCCTCGATCTCCAGAGGTCGTCTCCGCTGATCAGTATAAGACTTTTGTCTAGATTGTGCCGTAGCCATAATTATACAAATCATCTTTATATTCTCTAAGGTCTCTGGAATAAGACGTGGTCCTAGCAATGCTGCCTCTCCGGTCTCCAACCAACACAAGGGTGATCGGCATGGCCTACCGTACAAATCCTTGTAAGGTGCCATCTGAATAGTCGCCTAAAAAAGTTTGTTGTAGGAGAACTCCACAAGAGGTATACGATTCTCCCAAGAACCTACAATGTTGAGAATGAAACCTCAAAGCATATCCTCGAGCACCTGAATCATATGCTAGGACTGGTCATCTGTCTGGGGATGGTATGTTGTACTGAAAAGTACTAGTGTACCCAAAGCCTTTTGAAGCCCCTACCGGAACCGAGATGTAATACACATATCCCTATCTGAAACACTAGAGTGTGGAACTCCATTTAGACATACCACATATCAGATGCACAACCGTCCCATCTCATCAACACTGAAGGTCTCATTGATCAGAAAGAAGTGAGCAACCATTGTGAGTCTATCGATCACAACCCAAACAACGTCATTCCCTCGATGTGACCTCGGCAAACCGGTAACGAAGTCCATCGCAACATCGTTCCACTTCCACATTGGAATGTGTAACTACTGCGAAAGACCTTCCAGTCACTGATTCTCTACTTTAACCTACTGACAAGTGAAACACCTCCGGAAAAAACTAGCAACATCCCTCTTCATACCTGGACACCAATACTAGAATTGTATATCACAATACATCTTGGTGATGCCACAATGAACTCCCCAAACTGAGGAATGAAATTCCTGTATCTGCTCCTCACGTATGTCTTCTAGAACCCATACACGTCCTTGGAAACACAATATATCATCCTCTCCCACTGTCCATCCAGGATAAGGGTCCTCTTCTGACACAATCTCCCGCAGGACTTGGCCTTTTGAGTTTGATAGTTGCCTTATTTGTACATGATCGAGAAGTGTAGAGGAAATAGCTGTAGAAGATAAAAAAGTCTGCCTCAGTCTGTTTTGTACCTCCAAATGCATCTTAGAGAACAGATCCATAAGCTACCACTCACTGCTGGCCTCTTGAACTGCATGTTTTTTAGTTTTCATGCACAACGCGTTAGCCACTGCGTTTCCATTACCAAGTGTACAGGAAAGATGAAAGTCAAAGGACTTAAGATACTTGACCCACCTACATTCTCTCATATTAAGATCATGCTGTGTGAAAATGTACTTGAGACATTTGTGGTCAGTGAAAAAACAAAATTCTCCTCCAAAAGATAATTAATCCAACATCTTAAGGCCTGAACAATAGCTTCAAACTCCAAATCATGTATCTGGTAATTCCTCTCTTGTGGCCTCAACTACAGAGACCCATATTCAATGACTCCATCTCCCTACATCAGTATAGATCCAAGCCCAATACTGGAAGCATCACATTAAACAGTATCGCTTTTTCGTGGATATAGAAAGACTAGTATTGGTGCTAACGCCAACCTCCACTTTAGCTCCTAAAAGGCTAACTCACATGAGTTTTACCATAAGAACCTTGCGCCATTCTTTGTGAGACCTGTCAGTGGTTATGTTTGGTTTGAAAAGTCTTGTATGAAATGCCTGTAGTATCCATCCAGCCCTAGGAAACTCTACATATCAAAGACATTCTTTGGATTCTCGTTAGAAACTATAGCTCTCAATTTCGTTGGGTCTACGGATACTGAAGTCTCAGAGATAACATGACCCAAGAAGTGAATCTGGTCCATCCAAAAGTGGCATTTTGAGAGCATAGCATTTAACTGATGCTTTATGAGTGTACTCAAAATGATCTAAAGATGGTTAGCATGGACGTGTTGATTATGATATTACACCAAGATGTCGTCCACGAAAACAACCACGAAGGAATCCCAGTATGGATGGAATAATCGGTTCATCAGTGCCATGAAAACTGCAGGTGCGTTCGTGAGACAGAACGACATAACCATATACTCGTATAGACCATACCTGCTCTGGAAAGCTGTAATAGTTATATCAGATGGTCTAACATGCAACTGATGATAAATGGATTTCAAGTCAATCTTAGAGAACACACGAGCTCCTCGAATCTGATTAAATATATCTTCGATCCTCTACAAGGGATATCAGTTATTGACCATCAACTAGTTTAGCTTCTGATAATCCACAAAAAGCCTGAGGGTGTCGTCTCCCTTCTTTGAAAATAGGACAGGCTAACCCTAAGTAGAAGTATTGGGTTGGATGAAACCCTTTTCCTGCAACTCCTGGAACTGCTTCTTCAGCTCCTACAACTCAGATGTAGCCATCCTATAAGGAGGAATGGACATCGATGCCACTCCTAGCACCAGCTCAATCGAGAAGTCTACCTCACGCTCTGGAGTAAAACCTGAAAAGTCCCGTGGAAATACATCCTTGAAATGATCCACTACTGCTGGAAATTCTAACTATGAAGTCCCCTGGTCATCCAGATAAAGACTAGAAATCTGGTTTGAAACTCCACCGAGCCCATGATGCTCGGATCCTACTCGAATCTTCTGGACATCCCAGTCAGCTCTATAAATAATGGATCCACACTCTAGTGATACGAAACTCACCCTGCGGCGATAGAAATTGACGACTGCCTGGAAGGGGCCTAACCAGTCCATTCTGAGTAAGACATCGTAGCTCGTCATCTCTAGGAAATAGAGGTCCCATAAGAAGTGACACCCTGCAACCTCAAGAGGGAATTCTCTGCACTAATGTATGCTAACCGCTCTAGTCCCCAATGGTGTGTCTAGAGTCAAACTATTGACAGAGGAAAAGATGCAGAGACCAGGGCTCTCCACTACAGCAACAGAGATAATGATATGTGTATAAAAAGTATCAAATAGATTTGAACATAAAACTGAGGATACTAAGATCATAACTCAAACTGTAGATGGTCCTAGATCCAGCTCATGATTGGTGTACTCCACTGCAAAAGTTTGGCCTATACCGCAGCCCTGTGACCCTGGCTGACCACTCTGAGCTAATCCACTTTGTTGTCGCTGGTAACATGGTGACTGACCACCACGGCTGAGACCTCCACCTTGGCCTGAACGGCTGGAAGAACTCTAGTTCCCAAACTGCTGAGAAACTGGTGATGCATCCCCTAAATGTGAGGTCATAGAATAACCCCTACCACCAACTGTAGGTGATATGATCTAACAAAAACACAAAATATGGCCCATCTTTCTACAAGATCGGTACTCCATCGGGTCTCTCTAGCACTTATACCTGGTATTCTTGTTCCTCCCACAATGGTAGAATAATACCTGGCTTCCCAAAGATACATTTCTCCTACTCTGAAATCCATGAGTACAGTCCCTCCAGCGCTTCATGCTATCAGTAGGAGGAATACTGACTCTGGATGTCCAACTGCCCTTGCTCACTACTCAAGAATCCCTCAGATTGCACTCTGGGATTAGTGCCTGGTTGACGATAAGGGATATCAAAGTAAACCTAAAGATATTCTCCTGGGAATAGATATCCTACCTAAGACTATCCTCAAAATTCTTATCCAGGAACAACTCATCACCTTCTACAATCAGCATGAAATGTTACAGCTCAGAAAAGCGAGACGAGTACACCATAACAGAAAGAGTTCCCTGCTCGAGACTCATAAAATCCTGGGCGCGATCGGCCCTCAAGGTCTCTAGGTAGGTGAAATCATATAAGATGCGTGATACGCATCCCATGTCATAATATACTGGCATCATGACCGCGAGATCAACACCCACCACCTCTTGGCGGAGTCTCAGAGTATATATATAGCGAGCTTCACCCTCTTCATTGGAGGTATCTCTAGTTGCACGAAAATTTTCAGTGTGGCCTCTAGCCACGACTATGCAGCCTGAGGTCCTCCATCCCTTGAGAATGTAGGAGGATAGTGCTACTAGAACAATCGTGTCGACATGTCCATCGACGGGCCTGGAGGTGGCGCTCCCTAGAAGGTTTGCATCATCCTCAGAAAGTCTTCCCTAAACTGTGCATCATCGCCTGCAATAGGTATAATTGCTGGTGCCAAGACTGTCATAGCAGGAGGATCTGCAGGAGGTCCCAGATCAGCCATATCTTCTGTTTGATCAATGTCTGGAAGCTGACGTACAACCAGGGGACGTCTCGGTGGCATAACTATGAAAGGTCAAAAGAAAACCTTAGATTCAGGATTATCAAAGAATGAGAACACAAGAGTACAAGATGAGAACAGGAGAAAGAAACATTCCTGTTTTACAAAACATGACTACACGGTGGGTATAAAACTACATGGAATGTTCTTTTAATCCATTCACATGGGTGTGTAGTTCTACCACAACTGGTCGTGTAACGCCCCAACCACACGACGTGTTGTCCCGGAACATGGTGTGTACTTGAACTATAATCCCTTACCTGGTTCTTTTTACACGGCTAACCCACACGGCCTCATGTGGCATCGAAGTACATGGTATGTACTTATAATGTACACGATATGTACTTCAAAAATTTCCAGAAACTCCTCTTTCCTTAAAAACTCTAGAAAAAGGAAAAACATACCTGAAAAGAAGCTCTGGGTTCTTACATTAGTATTCCCGGTTATATGTATGTTCTTGCTTGATAGTTCTGGTCCTGGTATTTTGATTATGGTTATGTAATATCTAGAATTTAAATCATGATAGAAATATCATATATATTAATTATATATAGTTTTTGAGTCAGTTAAAAATGATAGTTATATGAAAATTAATAACACCTTTAATGGATATGGTATTCCGTACATACATGTGAGCATTGTTTTCATTTTTCGATAGACTTAATAAAAAAGGTAAATAGTAACTCACATATGTAGAAAAATAAATAATTAATATATATCATATATATTAATTAAATTAGAAATTATTATCATCCCTGTAAAATGGAAATGAATAACGAATTACATCAATTCACGGAGGTGGTAGTTGATACATACAGATGAACAACATTATCATTTTCCAATGGTCTAGAAGCTAAGAAGGTATATTTGATATTATCATTTCAGATGTATAATTATTTCATAATTATCATATATAAACATTAAACTTAGAGATATACCCATCTATAAAATAATGTGGTGAAAAATTAGTTGTATCTCTTTGTGTAGTTGATAAGTTGCATGTACACACAAGTGATACTTTCACATCCCATTTACAGAAAGAGGTGGAATAATCATTGATTCAAAAAAATAATAAAATATCATTGTATTAAGGATTCATTATTTTTTATGAGTATTATAATATATTTATTGGATAAAAAATAATAATTAAATAGGGTGATCAATTCAAGCGATTACCGCTTCTTTGAAATAACTTTTTAGATCCCCTATTAAAGGCTATAGGGTTTGTATTCTATAAATAAAAGAACCTCTATAATTTTTTAGCGGATTTTATAATTTAAAATGGTAGATTTTTTTCAATATATATGGATAAATTTGGTGTGAGGAGTAAAAATATAACACCCCGACCCCAGTTATCTGGAGACTGTGTATTATTACATAACATTGGCATGATAACAAGGGATCAAATCCCGAAAGGCCAATCTGTTTAGTAGAATTGGAAGTACTAGATACATAAATAAGTGTTAAATTACAATGTAAAATGAAAAACAACAAAAAAATTGTCTCATTTGACCGCATTCATTTCCCATAGACTATCCCTACATGTCAGTCATAATATACTTTATCACATCCTGGAAAAAATATAAATTAAAAGTGGTGAGCTCAGATGCTCAGTAAGGATAACAATATATAGGAAACATTCACAAATAAGCATAAAATTTTAATGAAATGTATAAAAATTAAACAAAATCTTTTTAAACATAAACTTCTTCATAATATGGAAAATATAAATCAAAATACATCCATTCCCTTATTCAAATGGATATTTTTCTAGTCGAATAATAACATGCAATATTAATAGCCAATTTCATAATGATGGAATGCATAATGTGGGACTTCATAACCACAAATTCAAGGCCTCATTCCATTACTATAAATAATATTTTATCAAGGCCTTGATCAAAGACACTAGTTTGTCTCATGAAACCTACCGATGCATCAAGGAGCTATAGCGGGTTCCACCTGTCACTTACTAAGTCCATTGTATTCCTCATATAGAATGTTGAAACATAACATAAACATTCATATTGAAAATTTCACAAAAATTGTTAATACATTAACCATAAACCATGAATGGTATAAAATAACACACTCAACATAAAACATATCCCAAAATATTCAATACAATATGGAAGATTTTTATCATAATAAATCAACTTCAAACAAGTATAAAATCCCTCAAATGATGTATACATAGATGAAATTAAAACAATATGAAATAAATACCTCTTTATATTTGGAAACCTTTAAAAAATACATTTTTTGGAAATATTCTTATAAGATTGTAAGGGAATCTTTGAAAGTGATATAATGGTGGAAAACAGCTGCACCTGCCTTATAATTTAAAAAACATTATTTCCTTAATTTTGTAAAAAATGTCATAAAGTGCTTTGTTTGGAAAATGACAGAAAAATTAATCTATAAAAATTTTATTAAAAATAAAACAAGGGTATAAATGTCTTCAAACCATAGTCTAGGTAATAGTAGAAATGTTTTGAAATACATTTTATGAAACATGGATGTGTATGACAAGGAGGTCTCAGTAGATAATTATGTATAAACAACCTTAGATAATGAAGAGATTGTAGAATTAACCCTTACCTTGAAATTTTCCTTGTTTGAGGGTACATTAAGATCCTATATAATATTTAAATCATTGTTATTAAATTATACAAGAACCATATATATAAATATGATATCATATATGTTTTTCTAATATATCTTTGTTAATAATATTTTAGTATTAACGTCGTTTCGGGTGTTAACTGATTTGTTTTCCTTTATATGTTCTATTTTGTAAGTCATGTTTCTTATAGATAGGATGCATTTGATTCATATACAAGATTATATTAAGATCATTAAACATTACTTTTAATCAACAAATGAAAATTATTCTTGAATGGTTACGATGGGGAAATGAATCTCATCGCGTTCATGAAGACGTAATATGTACGTATGCACGAGCAATAATATCATTCAATTGAAGGTGAAATAGTATATAATTGAATCTGATATCATATATAAATAATCATTAAAATTTTATATTTATTATTTAGATAAATTATATATCATTATTATACCCATCCAAATAATAATGTATTGAATGACAACTACACCACGACATGGAGACGGTAAGCCGTACATACAAACATATAGTGACATTGTCATTCATATGACAGATTGAATAATGAATATGGTTGTACCATTTTTATAAATAAATAAAATTATGTATAAGATACTGGATTTATTATATTATAATGGAAACAACAATGAAAGAGGAAGTGGAAGAAGAAAATAACTTGAAAGAGGTGTTGAATTATTACCTCTTCTTCGGGTTTATCCTTTTGATTTGATCAAATGGTCTGTTTAGGATGGATTTATGACAAAATGAATGCATTTAGGATGAAGTCAGAATAGTTTAGAGGATATCTGGGTAGGATTTGGTTGAGCCAAATGGCTTTGGAGGTGTGGCTTTGAGAGAAGGGGATGTTCAATTTTATAAAAGAGGTGAGGGGATCCCTTGGAATTGATTGAAATATTATTTTTTAATAAAATTAATTTCGGTTTCTAATGGATAAAAAATTATTTTCTTTGAGGATAAGGTTGGTATGGGTTGAAAAACTCTCAAACAATTCGTTTTAGATTGTTTTGGGTCACCATATTAATCATTCATTTTAGATTTAACTCTTAATAAAATTGTTTAACTTCTACCATGTATTCGTGTATTATTACATCAATTGGTCGATAAACATACTATAAAATTCCATGAAAATCTAAAGTGGTTCAACAATGATACTCCAATTATTATATAAGTCCTTTGGCCAATGATTATATTTTTAGGAATATTATAAAAATTAATAACATAATATTTGTTTTTAAAACACATTTATTTCAATTTTGACACTATCTGGTATTATTTTTGTTAAAGTCATAAGAGCATGATTACATTGAAAAAATTCTTTTGAAGAATCCTAAACTTTCATAGTAGCCTATAAAATTAGTTGAATTTATCAAAAGTATCAATTTAGATTTATTTGAATATTTATATAATCAATTATTTTTATCATTCATTAATATAGTAATTAATGCATCATCATTGTGTCATAAAAGAAATTTAATTATTTAATGACTAAAAATTATATGTAAAATACCATTATGAAGGAAATAATTTTATATTTATAATGAATATTTATTGTCGAATTTATCTTATGTATAAACCGATATTAAAAATTTTTAGTTATGAAACATGAGTTTATCACTTTTAACTCTTTGTTAAATTAAATAATAATAAATGTCATAATGTAATACATGTGGACCTAAATGATCATATTTTATTCCTAAGGTTGTTTTTGGTGAAATAAACTTATCCAATAGAATTAGTTCATTTGTTAGGTTAATAATAATATCATTTTCACTTTTAATTACCCTATTTACTTTTTACCATGGTAAATAAAAGATAAAAGATACTATTCACCAAAAATTATTTTCATCTTATTGAAACATATATTACTTTTTGATGTAAACCGAGACTCTTAGATTTTTGAAATTCAATTCACAGAAGCTGTAAAATTATGTTTTATTCAAATTTGCAAATGCCCCTTGTAGGTGTGTAAAAGACAATAAAAAGTTCAATAATGTTTTTATAAATCTAAAATTTTAATAAAATGACTCCAATGAATTAAATTGATCTCATGTAGGTATTATTTATATATTATGACCTAAAATAAATTTAAATAAAATAAATAATAATTTAAATAAAAAGTCGATTTTAAACAATAAAACAGTGTTTTCACTAGTAATCAAAAATTGAATGTTTTCAGTAAAATTACAAAAATTCTCTCTAAGATAATTTCTATATGAAGAATTAAAGAAATGATATCCATTTTGAAAAATAAAATTTATAAAATTTCAAAATGTGAGTATTACTATTCATAAAGGCTAGTTTGATTGGTTGTGTTGTGTTTGAACGTGATGTTACGTACTATAACAACCCATACGTTACATACATTGTTAATACTTCAAAATTTAAGCACACTTTTTACAACATATGACAAAACCACAAAGGACCGTATAAGTATAGTGTCTTTAGAAACTGGGAAACATAAACAACTGGTTCATAAATCTTCTACAGTGTCTCCCATTTATTTCATCATATCTAGGGTCCCTTTTAGCATATTCTACTTAATATCCATCTTCCTGACCTGGGGAAAAGAAAACATAAAAGGGTGAGCTCAAATGCTCAGCAAGGGCAAATAAAGGAAATAAAAATCATATCATATCTTTTTGAAAATCATAACCTGCAAAAGAGATCATAAAATCATAACATGGAATAAATCATAGAAGTGAAAATGAGATCCCCATAATCATAACGTAAAACTTGAAACTTTGTGGCATTCACACATAATCATGGAAAATCATTTCTTGTTAGTCATGACTCATTGCCAAGACTATCTTAGTGGACAAAGTCCCTTTCTGAACCGAGTCACCCTCGTTCCAGTCCTGTTTCACTGAACCGAAATAACCTTCCGTTCCAGCCATGTCTATCTCATGAGATATAAAATCTTTACCCAATGCATTGGAGGGAGATATAGGTCCCACCCATCTTATAATGAATCCTTTCTTATGTGTGCCACATAATCATAAAACATACATCATCGCATAACACATGTAACAAAAATGGAATTCTTGAGACATCATGACATCATAAATCAATTCATATAAGATAAAGGAATTCATAAAAATAATTCCATCACAACATGATAAAATCAACGTAATAATAGGGATAAAAACAGAACCCTTTATTATCTTAGATGGAAAATAATTTTGATAAAACACTTGAACTCCATTCTTGAGGAAAATATCCTTTCTTCATCAAAAACATTTTTCCTTTCATAACATGTCATACAACTTTAAAATAAAAGAAGTTGATTAAAAATAAACTTGAAAACTTGTAAAGGAAGCTTCTTGGAAATAATGTTTTAAAAATCCATTCATGCCGTATAAGTTAAAAAAAACATTCTTCGTACTTTTGTCGGAAAAGTCAAAAAGTACCTCGTACGACAAAAGATTCCTTTCATACATATCACTAAAAACTCACTGAAGGGTAAAAATGGATTTAAACAATTTTAGGTGGATGGAAATAATATTACATATTGATGAAACATGGATGTGGATGATAAAATACACCCCAGTAAATTTCAAAGTATAAACAATCTCGGATAAAAATGAGATTGTGATATTTCCCTTACCTTAGGTCCGATTTGCTTTGTACGTGTCTGAAGCTCCTGTATAATGGTTTGAATAATGTTATTGAATTATTCCAGAATCATACATATTGATATGTTATCATATATGGTCATATTCTTAGCTTCTTGTTAGTAATATTTCAT